>JAGQAX010000020.1:13891910-15127445 GCA_019142605.1 Cephalopholis sonnerati | reverse complement strand
GGGGCGGGGGCGCGGGTGGAGGGGCGCCTCACGGGCACGCTTTCACATTGTCGTTCTCAAACCAATAGGCCTGCGCGTTCACCCCTCCCCGCACACACACACACCCCTCCATCCTCCTTCTCCTCCTCCTCCTCCTCCTCCCGGCGTGTCTGAGTCTCCGGCTGCATGAACGAGCCTCGATTCACTACAAGCCTGAACTTCTACGATGCGTCTCTCCCATACCTCAACTGACTGCACACCACAGTCTGCAGCAGCATAGGATGTAATCAATCCCACATGTTTCATCTCTGCGACTCGGGGATTTTCACTTTGAATATTTTTGTACTTTTTCTTTCATTTTAACCGACTCACCGCGCTATGGATATAACTTACCAGTAAGTAGGAAATTATTTTAAAGACGTGTTTTAGAAATCTTTAGTGGTTGTGCTGAATGTAAATTTTAGTTCAAGTGCTGCATGCAAGAGAGGCTTATCTAAATTTACCGTTTTATTTAAATGGAGATCTATTCTTCAAAAACACTCCGCTATCATCCACTGCCATACCTTTAGACAAGTAAATAGTAAAATACAAGCTGCTGATTCTTTATCTCACATAATCTAAAGACATCCCTCATTCACTAATTATAATATTTGCATCAAAGCAACATTTCTCACAATTTCACGGCATTTTGAAGGATTTATTTTTTACAGAGCTCATTCCCTCTGTGTGCTCTCCTGTCCAGTCTGGAGCTGTGGGCGATAATGTGTGTCACTTTTTGATTTGACCTCTCTTCACAGCCAAATTACTTGTGTGTTTCTGGTTCATTCAAAGGACTATTCAAAAGCACTCGCTTTTCAGCGCGCCTCCTCACGCCTGTAGTTTTATAGATTCTAAATTGTAGATTATTCTTTGTTAGTTTTCTATTGTGTATGTGTGTGAGTGTGTGTGTTTGAGAGGGAGGGAGACTGAGCAGTTTATTGCAAACTGCAGTGCTCCCTGCATCCCCCCCCTCCCCACCCCTCCTCGGTATGAAGGCTGTGCAGACGCCGGGCTGTCTTCGGCTCGGCCGGGCTTGTCTCTCCTGCTCAGCCGGCCTCTGAATATCTGGATTTAGTGTCTCGGTTATGCTTTGTGACTTTACTTTATTGCAAAATTGTTGAAGGCAACCAGTTGGCCTCTGAGCCCGAGCCACTGCGAAACTGAATGTCTTTTAATTCCTTTTTATCTTTTGTCCAAAGGTCCACGCGTTTATGATTTAATAGATTTCTTTTCAAAAGGCACAAAACGCGTATTTTTGGAGGGGTTTGAAACCTGGATTGCACGAAATCTGAAAAACACAATTCTTTGCGGATTTGCTGGCTTTTGTGCTGAGTGCATGTAATGTCGTTTTGGCCAGTATTGGGTACTTTTGTAGGGGGGGATTTTCGTCTGACGATAGTTTGACCCTTTGCAGGGCAATGCTGGTGAAGGTGTGTGTGTGCGTGTTTGGGAAATGCGCGTGTGTGTGTTTGGGGAGGTGTGTATGGGCTTTGGGGGAGTCTGGGTGAAGTGGAAGGAAGTCTGTACGCCTTCCACGTAGATACACACACACACACACACACACACACATACACACACACACACACACTACAGTAGATCCAAATGATCATTTTCCCTCAAACTGTTACGCGCGATCTGCTCACGTCGTTTTGTTTGCGTGGCGAGCGATAACACGGGATTTAGATTCAGGTTGTTAAATGTAGCCTGAGTGGCTCTCTGTTGACGTGGAATGTAAACACCGAGGACGTGTGTTTACGGCCTGAAAATTTAAAAATGTATAGACAAATGTCAGACGAGAGTGGTTTATGATTGATGTCCCGTAGAGAAGGGCCATTGTTTCTCACAGCCTAGGGGACAGGAGAGAGTCCATTTTGCCTTTCCCAGTGCGCTTGCAGTAGCCTGCGTTTCTCTCCTTTTTCTACCCTCGTTTCTCCTCTTGCTGTCGACTAGATGTGGTCAAAAACGATAACGTGGTGCCCACAAACAAAAGGGAAATTATATAATTTAAATAGACCTGCAGTGTAGGGCAAATATTCTTATGGGGAGCATTTAGAAATTTGCATGCATTGGATATTTTATGCTTTGGAGTGTTTGGACGTTCACTCTGTCAGAGCTGCTGAACTTAGGAGATTTTACCTCCCCCCCTTACAAACACAATTCCTGAAAGTTGGGAGTCCTTGAGCAGCTTGTGCGTGTGAGAGTGTGTGCGTAAAGGAGACTTGAATATCCGAGCCTATATATTCCTATGCACTTCATAAGCCCCTGGTCCACCAGAGCATTTGATATTTTCTTTGTTCCTTTATCGTTGATTCCTGGGAGGTGCTATCAGCATCTACAGAGCGCTAGATGGACGTGCCATGCATTGAGAGGCCTAATAGATGGACTGCTGAGGTGTGTTTGGTGAACGCAGGCGCCCAGCTCTCCCTATCTGAGCGTCACATGGAGCCCTATTTAAGTAAATGACCTAGGCTATAAGGCATACATATAAAGTCGATGATTTCCTAGTCTATTTCACTGTTTATTGCCCCGCTCTTTCGCGCTGGAGCATAAAGGTGATTTGATTTGTGTTTGTGATTACAGTGTAGCCTATACATACTGTATATGTGTGTAGCAGAGATGCATGGTGTTTGCCATTGCCAGAAGGCGAGGGGCCACTGCTGCTGACCCCATAGGAGTTGACAGAAATAGCTGTTTCATCAACATTTTTATTAATAAGCTACACCACACATATGAATCCGGTGCCAACTATAAAAAGCCAAACATAAAGGGTGAAACAAGTTTTGTTAATGCGTAAAAAAGGCGATCATTAAAGTCAGATGTAATTGCTAAAAACACACATCAGACACCATTGATTCCAGGCGGAAATGTACTGGATCTTATATCAATCCTATTATTATTGCGTTTTTAAAAAATACATAGAATATCCTGCCCTCTAAAGTGACCCAACCACATGTTAAACGCATGTACAGTGGATCAGATTTTATGACAACTGAATGAGGAAAGAAATCAAACTTCATTTACATAAACAACAACCATTAATCACAGCAGAAACGTATGCGTATCTCTCTGTTTTCTGGCACTGTGAAGACACATATTAGTCGCTGTATTTTAGGGTTTGTGCATCCTCGCTCAGAAGTTATTGTGCAAATGGTTTTCTTCATATTTTAGTGCAGGAGCCCCCGAGGTCCAGCTTGTTTATGACCAGTCCTTGTTCAGTCTAAATACTTAACAACTCGTCCTTCACCGAGAGAGGCTTTTTACCGCTGTGAACTCTTGTACTGTATATGCACCATTTGTTTGTACCTGAGCCAAACCTCCCCCTTTCCTTTCCATTCTTTTCGCTGATAAAGAAAGCTCCCGTGTGCGTTATTTGCATCGTGTTTGGTCACAGGATGAGGAGGAGGAAGGGGGGGCAAAGACTCCTCTGTTGGGGCCAACGATGAGGTGCAGGGTAAATCCACATAAACTCAGTTCAACCACCTTTTTATCTGCAGAGCAGACTTTACTCACCTTCCTGGTTCTGGCATAAATCGTCGTTAAATGAAACGCAGAGGACAGTACCAAACGAGTGAGAGTGCTATGTAAATGTGGTCTTTTAAAAGGTTTTTGTGAAATTTGAATTGCTTTTGTAAATGCTGGTTGTTTGTCTAAACATGAACAGCGACTGTCTCTCAGCTCAGCCTTTTCTTCAGCACTACATCCCTGGTTGGCTCATTATTGTCAGCGCTTTGACGTGTCTCCTGCTCTCTCTTTTGTAGGACATGACGGGGACTCAGTTTCTTCCCTGCAAAGCCCAAACTCCGCTCAATGCGAGGGGAGCCCGAAGTTCATAAAAGGGATTATTTGCATCTGGGTGCCTGAGACCTTCGGTGCCTCCGGATTTTTTACTTCGGATTTGGGATTTATCGCTTCTCACCGGGATGGAAAGCCGAGATTTCGCTCCTCCGCACCACCTCCTGACGGAGCGGAGCGCGTTGGTTCACAGCGCCGCGTCTCGGATGGCGCCAGGCGGCCACGGCTCCGTGCAGCACCCCGCTCACTTCCAGCCTGGGAAATACTACTCATCCCACCTCTCCATGGGTCCGCACTCAGGTCAGTTTTGAATGCAGCTCTTTTCACGTGTATAAAAGACAAGTGTGGGTTTAAAAAAATTCAGATGCTCTCTTTTGTCTCAAGCATATGTTCTCCATATTACAAACTTGGGAAGCTCTTTGGGACGAGCTAGAATTTACTATGGAAGGAAATTGCTCAGACTTTGTGGGCATTTAGAAATTAGCAAAAATGCGCTGGCATCTTAAAGAGTTTTATGTTTTGCTCTATTTAATGAGCTGTTTATTACATGGCTGCTTTCTGTGTTTAATAGATAAAAATAAATATAATTGATCAGTTTAGTGTTGCGCGTAAAAGCCAAATATGGAACACTGAGGGACATTTCCCTCCTCAAGAAACTTGGCAAATTAGATTAACTTTAAATTTACGGCATACCTCCCCTTTTTTGTTTTTTCTTCAAACCTCTGGTGATTTTTAGAAATATTCTAGGATTATTCGTCTTTTATCACACAGGGATTATTAGGCGTTTCCAGTAGCATAATCTTGTCATAGATTTATATGGTTTCATCAATTAGTAAAGTACTAATCATTGCCATTTGATGTAATTAATTAGAATTGGGTAATTCCACTGCTTATATTTCCCATTAAACAATAAATTAAAGCTATTAGCTGACTGCAGTTTTCTGTGCAACGTTTACTCCTGCACGTGTGGCTGCGTGGGCTCCAGGAGCATGGTGGGTTTGGTGCTGCTGGGTTCGGGGGCACATGCTGGTTTGTACTGGTCACAAACTGGGGGTCGCGGCGGTTGGGGGAGGGCGAGGGGAGCTCTGGCTAATAGAGGTGCGGGTAATACCAGAAAATCCGGTTTCTATATTGAGCGGGGACGTGACGGGGTGCGAATGGGTTGACAGTGCATGCATTAGATTTAACAAGTAGCTTTGGTATCCTGTCTCAATAGGGGAGGGGGGTGGGGGGTACATGTGTGTGTGTGTGTGTGTGTGTGTAGTGAGAGAGAGAGAAAGAGAGAGAGAGAGAGAGAGAGAGAGGGAAAGAAAGAAAGAAAGGAAGCCCCTGCTCGAAATCATACAGTGTCTATAAACTGGACTAACCGGATGAATGTAAACGTGCCCGATGAGAAATCTCATTAATTATCATTTGCAAATGCAGCGGCTTCTTTAAATAGACGTTGAGACTCGGGCCTATGAATGATATCGTCTGTCGTGTGTAGGATCCACACATCCTCTGTCTCCCCTCATTTGCATATTCATTAGTTTTACACAACAGCAAAAAACGACTGCAGACGTCCAGTGCGGAAATTTAACTCTTAAAATTTTTTAACAAAATACATAATTTCCACAAACACGTTTAGCTTGGCGCACTTTTTTGCAGAAATATAAACTAAACCAGTTTGATATTTTGTGTGCTTGAGGTCCTGGTTCTGGTGCTTCACGTAAAAAAGCCTAATAAAAATTTTATTTATATTCAGAAATGTCTTCATGACTCTAAACTTAAGAGCAAGTGCCATTTCTACCATAACTGTGTGCATAGTATTCATTTTATTTCCTATACTAAATTTACAAGATATGTTGGACTAAAAGTACAAGATTCATATTTATAATTTTTTATAATTTTGGATTTTTAAAAATATATTCCAAAATATAAGAAATCTCAACATCTATGTATCTAATAAATGTGTATTGTAAATGTAATGTGTAAAAATATATATTACAGTATGTATTTTTCTGCAGTAGATGCATGTCTTATGGTATAACACACATTAAATAATTTACATAATTACAGTTCTATATTATATTTAAATATATTACACAATAGCTCAGAATAATTAATTTATATTAATAGAATATTTAATATATTTCATGAGACATTCAGCTGCATGTCTCCTTTAAATTTGACTGAATTGATTTTACCAAAAATATGCCATTTTTAAACCCATAAGTGATGGTTGGGATTGTTTTAACAACACATGTCTAACTTGCATAATGATTTAAACAGATTATACTTCCACTTTGACGGATATTTCTACCCGCTGACATATAATTTAAAGATGATTCTGTAATGTTGAAAGGAGGGGGGGGGTGAAGCGTAGTAATGCAGGGTGATAATGCTATTGAAATATATTCAAGAGGGCCTCTCACTGGGTCTCAAGGTGCATGACACTGTATTGAGATTCCAGATATCCAGACTCTCCATGCATGTCCCTGATGGGGTTTTGACTGACATGATGGGCATAGAGGATTGTTGTTTTGGGATGGGGGTTGGGATACGTGTGTGTGTGTGTGTGTGTGTGTATGTGTGTGTGTTTGCTGGGAGGTTAGGATGGGGGTTACCTTTGTGCTTGCCCCCCTTAGAGATTCAGAAAGCTGTATGCCTGGCCCTAGGCCTCGGCACAGGGGGTAGATATGATGTGGGGTTGGCCATACCAGGGCAGGAGGGGGGTTTCGACGGGGGGTTTGTTTCAGATCTTTGGAAAGAGACACACACACACACACACACACACACACACACACATACACACACTCACATTTTTTACCTTCTCACAAGACCAAACCGGGTGTATCACTTACAGTAATTCAAAGTAAAAAAAGAAAACCTCTCATTCCCCCCTGTTTCTTCATATCCCGGAAAACCTGCAATCCATCAATTTGCTGAAGCCTCTTATTTAGATCAGCATGGTGTCTGCTTGAATATGGTCGCGCTTGACAAGGTGATGGAATGACAGCCGCATACCAACGCCATAAGATTCAGCCCCCATTTGATAAAACCCCACAATGATATTACACAGGCGTTTAGATTACTGATAGGAGCAGTGGGAAAGCCTTTGTCTCTCTTTCCCCTCCCTGTTTCGCTGCTTTGCTTTTATTCCAGCCTCTCTCTCTTTCTTCCCGTTTTTCTGTGATGTTAGCCCCTGGGCAGTAGTTGTGCAAGTGTGTGTGTGTGTGTATGTGTGTGATTAAGGTTAGGTTTAGCCTGCAGTAGCACAGGTGTGCAGTATTATGGAGGGCGTGGCAAACCTTGTCATTGAACAGGTGTGTTACTTCCCAGACAGCAGACGGTTTTTGTTTACATGACTGTGTATGTGTGTGTGTGTGTGTGTGTGTGTGTGTGTATATGTGCGTGCGTGTGTGTGACCTAGTAATACAGACAGAAAGAGCCTCCATTCATGTTACATGTGTGCGCACAGCTGTACACACACACACATACACACAGTCCTTAAAGGGTTTCTGTCTTAAGCTGCTTGTGTGTTGTGCTTTGAAAAAGTAATAAACCATAATCAGAATGTTTTGGTTGGACTAGATAACCTCTGTGCTGCTTCTCTCTTTCATTTCTCTCAATCTTTCCTCTTTGACCTTTTTCTTCTTCTTCTCTCTCCCCTTCCTCTTCATTCTTCCCGTTCAGTCTTGTTAGTGAAGATCCTGCAGCTAAATCCTGCGATTCTTTGCTATAAATGTGTGTGTAGCTGCATGTGTGTGTGTGTGTGTTACATGCAGTCGCCCTGTCCATTCATCATGATGCTGTCAGTAATGTCTTTCCTCTCTTGGAAGTTTCTCGGCTTTGGCTTTGATCGCCATGGCAGCACAGATGAGACACGCCTCTTCACCCTCCTACCTGCACACACCTTCACACACAAACAACTTGTATGACGTAGAGAGAAAAGATGATGTGTGTGTGTCTGTGGGTTTGGAAGTTCCAGTATGTGTACATGATTGTACAATTAGAGACACAGAGGTCTGTAGTGCAGATATCTGTGTGTGTGAGAGTGTGTGCAGGGTACTGATTATGTTAAAGGCCCTATAAAAGAAAGAAAGATTGGGGTGAAAAGAGAATATGAGCATGTAAATGATAGATGGATGGAGCAGAGGAAGAGAGGGAGGAGGGAGAGGAGGAGTAGAGGGAGTCGAGAGGCTGAATGTTTCCACCTGGTTGGTAATCCAGTCAGATTACCACTGCCTGACGGCACCCACTGGCCGCCATCCCCGACTCCTCAGCCTGCCGCCTCCGCTGCCTCTCAAGAGTGCGAGAGAGTGAAAGCTAGAGAGAGAGGAGACGCTTGCCTGTGTGCATGTGTGTATGGTTTGTGTGTGTGTGTGAGATGAGTCAGCAGTGGATCAGCCTCAGACAGACCCAGCCCCCTCCCCTCACCTCACCAGCGCTACCCAGGGTACAAGGGGCACATCCCGGGTGCAGCGTGCAAGACGACCCCCTGTGTGCAGGAGACAGCTGGTGGAGGCTGCGGCCAGCCGAGCTGCGATTGGGCGCAGTGAGGAAGGAGCAGAGTGTAAACTGTCAATTCAATTCAAGAAAAAACACGTATACTCTAAATGTCTCAATGTCCCCAGATTTGGGTCGTTATTGCGTCAATGCAATACTGGATCAATTTACCTTTACAGAGAGCCACCAAGACAATGGGTTGTTTTAACCCAGTGCTATTTCTTTATGTTACTGTTGGTTTGTTGACCCAAACTGAAATATGATTTCTAGCTTTTTCTAAACTTACATGTCTCTATATGTTACTGTTGAGGGATGGGATGATGTACAGTTTTATTGCGGATCGTGATAAAAATCAATGACAATAATCTGATCAGGTGAATAATCATTAATATCCTCATCACTGCAAATATCAGTGAAGAAAACATAGACTTACATGATGTTGCTATTTATTTTAAATTGATTTACTCCTTATTTATGCAGGACGAACTTACGTTTTATATTTATCTTATTTAAGATTGTTTTTCACTGAAAAGGTGTTCATTAAAAAGGTGTTTTTCTTATTTATTATACAGCCGGGTGATACGGAGAAAATCAATATCACAATATTTTTGACCAAATAGCTCAATATTGATATTGCGGTGTTACTGTAGGGTTGGTGCTTTCACAAAATATTTACACAATGAGACAATATAAATAAATGATGATAAATAATCATCAGTAATATAGATATAATGACTAGGTGAGTAAAGGCAAAAAACTCAAAGCTAGAACAGTCTGGGAAGTTCATACATTTACAACACTTTATTGTAATATACTGTACACTGTCTACTGTACTCTAAACTAGGAAAAGATAAAACTAACCAAAATCTAAGACGATATATGATGATATCAATATAATGTCGATATATTACCCAGCCCTTTGCAATATGCATTTTTTTCTGTTTTGTTTATTGCCAGTTCAGAGTTTTAAGCATATTTTGATGATCATCAGGATAATATCATAAATTTCAAGTATTCATGACATGATTTTTATATCATCCCTTGTCTATTACCGATTGTTAGTTTATATTTTTCCTCTTGAACGCCACATGCACAAATTTTGAGAGTTAAAAGGTTGAGCTTGTTGTATTTATAACACTGGGTGAAAATAATCACATTTTAGTTTAGCCAAATAACCCACCAGTAATGTGAAAATAACACTCTCTCCATACAGCTTCTATTTAAAAAAAATAATCTTTTACATGCACATAATCATTTATGTCAACCTCAAAACATTGGAAAACTGATTTTACACCCACATCAGCGCTGCACTTACCCAAACTTATAATAAAATATGCAGCAAGGCCAAAGAAATCAGTTAAATGAGTCTGACTGTTTGAAATGTGTTGACGCATTAAAGGCATTAAGTCATTAAGTAAAGCCAGTAAAGTCATTAAAGGCATTTCCATTACAAATTAGACTCTTGTGTATGCTTTGATATTTCAAGCAAACTACGGCACATCATTTAAATATATTCCTGAATATTCCTGCTAATCAAATTGACCTCGGAGTAACTGTGACCAAGATATGAACCGTCTGAAAGGTCACATCAACGGAGAGATAGAAAATTTTAATAAATTAACCGAGACCCTTTTTGATGTTGGGAGTTTTTGAGTGAAGCGTACGTTTGTTCCGAAGCACATTTGCTGCACTGACAGAGGACTTTTGTCTCATCTCCAACTCTCATCCAACATGTGAACAGCTGCTTATTGTCGGTAGCAGTGATTTGAAGGGAGTGGGGTGCGTTTGGTTGCGACATCTCCGGGGTGTGAACACACACCACCATCTGATGACTTGGCATGTGAATGGAAAGCGCCAGACTTCCTGTGTCCATGTGCTCTTTCTCTCTTTCTCCCTCTCTCTCTCCTCTTCCCCTTTTTCTTCTTCTTCTTCTGTCCCTTACTGGCCAGACCTCTCCTCCACCCGTCTTTGACCACATGCTCGCCCTCCCTTTTCCTCCTCTCCTTCTGCTTTCCTCTTTCACTTCCCCTTCACTCTGCGTTCGCTCCTCTCAGCTTTTCGAGTGGTCCTCCAGCCCTCCTTCCTCCTCCTCCTCACAGCCATGTACCTCCCCACTCCTCTCCCCCCACCACCCCTTCCCTTCCCTTCTCTTCTCTTCTCAATCGATCCCCCCACCTCTTATATCCAGCTCCCATCTCTGTCTAACTCCCCACACACCCATCGCCTCCTCGCGTTGTTAGCAGACCAGCTTCTCTCAGCACTCCTCCTATTTCTGTCTCAATTTCAGCCTGCTTCCACTCCTTTTCCACATTGCCTCATTTGTTTCTCCCCCCCGATACCCTCCTCTCTTCTTGCCTCCCCCCTCTCCCCACCATTCGGCCGGTTGTTAACGGGCCCGTCCCGGTGCTACTCGGCCCATGGCCAACTCACTAAATCAGAAACGATTGGAGGATTTGGCAAGAGGGAGTGAGAGCTCAGCGCGACGCCTTTGAAGTCAGAGAAACGAGAGAAAAATGACATTTTAAACAGCCCGCAAAACACAAGGCTAAAACAGCTTCTTACTCTGTACAGGAGGAGGGGGAGCTGTGTGTGTGTGTGTGTGTGTGTGTTTCTCTGTCTGTGTGTATGTGTTCATTTAAAAATACAATATAAGGTGTTTTATGTGAATATGCGGCTGCCATGGCTGGTATTCATGATATGAATGCATGAAAAAGTCATAAGATATGTGAAAAGAAAGTGGCTACTTGTGTGTGCACAAATGTGTGTGTGTGTGTGTGTGTGTGTGCAGACACTATAATTCCCTGCTATTTTATGGCTTTCCACTTCTTCAGAGGGGTCAAGGCAATCCCCCTGTTTACGCGACATGACAGAGAGGTGACATCACTTGGAAGAGGAGGGGGGGCAGACATGATGTCACAGTCTCGCCACATCCACAGGTCTGCACCCCCTGAAAATGCATACCACAAAGCAAGGCGGTGCAACCACGGCAACCCTTATCTTCGACACCTGAGACCGAGCGGCTTTTATTCGTCTCAGGGTCACATTTATGCCTGACTCATCGTCACTCGAGCTGACTCGTTTGACTCAGCCAGGGCCCTCTCCTCTGCTGTTGTGTTTTGGTTCTCTATTCGATTCATTTCAGCTCTGTTTGGCTCATTCATATTGTAATGGCCTCCATTCAGGCGAGTCTATGTCCAGTTTGTTTTGCTGTCAGGGGGTTCAGATGGATGGAGGGGGCCGTAGGTTCATCTGGAGGTGAGGTTAAGGAAGGCAGAGTGGACGGACTGCCTCCTGAATCCTGGGCCCTTCAGGTTTTTCTGAGTCACACTGCTGATTGAACAGATTGAGTGTTTGGTGTGAAAGACAGCTAATGTGCTCTTTAATAAGAAAAAGGTTCATATATCTGTGTGTGTGTGCGTGTGCATGTGTGCATGTGAGGTGGGGGGAAGAGAGTAAGAAAAAGAGAGAAGCAGCTGTGTGGAACAGCATGGATCGTTACACAGTGACACACATGAAAGCATTAAGTATATTCAGGAGCCTTCTTGAATATACATGGAGCTGTGTGCAGCTTTATATATGTATGTGTGTGTGTGTGTGTGTGTGTGTGTGTGTGTGTGTGTGTGTGTGTGTGTGTGTGTGTGTGTGTGTGTGAGAATCCCCTCCCATGCTCTTGCCCGAGCTGAGAGTAGTGAGAAAGAAAACAAGAAAAGAGAGCACGAGAGAGAGAGAGGAAAAAAAAAACAAAAAAACAACAACAAAGATCCGTCATCAGTCATTCATGGCTAATCAGTCTCGTGGGACGTGCACACCACACACACACACACACACACACACGTACGCAAACACACACTCACACACACAGTGCTGAGGTCCTAATCCTACTGGGACTGCTTGTGCCTCTGTGTGTGCCTGTCTAAATTTTGGATCCGGGCTGATTAGAAGCACACTCTCCCTTTTTGCATCTCTCCCTCCATACTTCTTCTTCTTCTTCTTCTTCTTCTTCTTCTTCTTCTCTCTGTCTCTTCTCCTCTGCGTCTTTGATTGCTGGTAAAGTGTCTCTTCTCCTTCTCTCTATTTTTCCTCTTTTGTCTCTTTAATAACCGCCTACTGTCTTTTCCGCTCGTTTTGATGTGTGTTTTTGTAATGTTTGGAAGCATGTGTGCATGCATAATATAGGGACGTCTATTGTGTGTGAGTGTGCACTTATCTTTTGCATGTGTGCGCTCACTCCTGCCTATGTGTGTGTGTTTGTACATCTTGCTTCATCAGAACCTCTTGGTGTTGGTCTTGTCTGTGTTTCATCAGCTCTTCCATTTGTTTCAGCTTTGTCTTTAAAAAAAAAAAAAAAGCTTTAGTAGCGTGAATGTTAACATTATTGCCAAAGCTAAATTACATTTTTCTGAATACTTCATAAGAATAAATAGACAAACAATCACAAGCTGATCTTAGCCAGTACAGTTCTGTGGATATATAACAGAAAACAGTAGAACAAAGGAGCGGTCTCCTGGGTTTTCTCTCTTCAGTTGTGACATGCACATACATATTTTGTAGCCGAGAGATCTGTTTTGCTGATCTGTCCCAAAATGTCAGCACATTTACCCTCGTTTGTCTGATTTCTGGATGTACAGTGTGATGCTGGCTTTGTGTAAAAAATTGTTCCCTTAAGTGTGTATAATTGGTGCATCCAGTCAGGAAGTGGAGCTTTGTCTCAGCGGCTTGCAGTGTACAGTGAAAACACACCTTTGTCTTTTCTTGGCAGCCAGGGCACATTATCAAAAATACTCATATTTATATATAGCAGAAAACAAAATTACATACAAAACAATATAAAATAATAATCGTTCTGCTTTTGTGCATTTAAAAATTTGTTGAACGATAACATGACGTGATCAATATGCGAAAATAATGAATTATGATTGCAACTAACGATTACTTTCATTATTTATTAATCTGACAAATACTTTCTCAATAAAATTAATATTTGTCAGGGGAAAAAAAGTGAAAAAAGCCCTTTATAATCAGCACAAACTATCCAACAGTTAAGATTTAGTTTATGATCAACTAAGACAAAATAAAGCAGCAATTCCTCACAATTAAGAAACTGGAGCTAGGAAATGTTTGGCATTTTTGCATAGAAAAATAAACGAATAAGAAATTACCAAAAATAGTTACTTAGTTTATTGTGTTGTTTCAGTGGTGTATTGCATTATTGCTCAGCCTGTGTTTACCAGTTCCAGTGGTCAGGCTGTGTGCAGTCTGTCTATACGTCCTCATTGTTTTTCTCAGCTTTCTTTCTTCGGTTACATGGAAAAACAGAGTTCTATTAAAAAGGTTTGTTTTAGGGTTTTATTTGTTTGGGGGGATATTTGCATGCTGATATGATGTCTCTGTTTTCATGAAATAAAATGTGATAATCAGTTGTTTCAGACATTTTTTGAGCAAAAAAAATGAGCCAAACAATGTCAGGCTCTCGCTTCTCAAATGTGAGGATTTCCTGCATGTTTCTTTTTAATATCATTGTCAATTGTGTTAGTTGGAGAGAGCAAGACGTTTAAAGACATTACCTTGGGCTCCAAGAAATTGCAATAGGCCTCGACTCACTATTTTTTCCACATTTCATACACTAAATTACTAATTGAATAATCAAGAAAATAATTGGCAGAGTGATTGACAATGAAATTAATTGTCAGTTGCAGCCCTGAAATCTTCCCACTCCATCAGCCTCCTGTTCTCCCCTTCTTTCTGTGGTTTATTTTCCCTTTTCTCCCCCCTTTTCCTTCCTCTTTATTTCCTCTCCGTGGATCTCTCCAATAATCTTTTATTCCTGTGTAAATATTACAGCAATGAGGGAATATAAAGAATGGAAAAGCCATGCTGAAATAAGGTCACACTGGGTTATTCTCACCTGCTGTCTCTCTCTCGCTCTGTCACAGCCTTCCATCCTCCCTCGTCTGCTCTCTCATTCACCCTATCCCTCCTTCCCTCCCTTCCTCCGTCGCTTGCGCCTTCCCTCTCTCTTCCCCCGCTCGCTCCCTTGTTGCCTCTCTCTCGTTTTCGCTGTCTGCTGATCCCGCTTTTCTCTCTTGTTCAGTCTCTTCCCCCTCACACACACACACACACTGGCACACACTGACTGTCTGACGCCCACACACACACATACAGTACACATGTAGACACACACATACACACACACACACGCTGACACCTGCGTGTCGAGCCGTTGAGGGTCTAATTTAAGTAAAGTGCTTCTCTAGGAACCACAACCCCTCAACTCACGATGATGGAGGGTGATACGGAGCGGCGTGGTAGAACACACACACACAGTTATACATAGACACACACACATCCTGCTCTAGTGATACTGAGATATGACTCTCAGTGGTGTGGGATTGAAGGAAGCACTGTAGATGGCTTGTAAGTAGCATACTGTAATAATAATGTGATATTTGATCTCCGTAGGGATATTCACCTTTTCTTGGCTGCAGGCGGATCAGACTGCAGGGTCAGTTACAGCCGCTGGTAGAGCTGGTAGGGATTCAGTGTCTTGCTCAGGGACACTTCAGAAGGGTGGATGCTGCCTCTGCTGGTTAGCCTAAAGGATGTTGTCCTCCGCCCTGCTGCTTCGCTTCTGCTGCGTAGGTGTGTTTGTTTCCACTGGAGTTTGAGCTAACTTTAGCTGAGGCAGGATCGCGCTGCACCGCTGCTGCAAAATCTGAGGCCGCAATCACAAACCTTCACAGGAAAAAAGTTATGTCAAGACTCACCAAAATGCTCCAGTTTCTGCATGGTTTATCTTACATTTCTCTCTACAAAACTCTGAATAAATAGGGTCTCCTGAAAGCAAAACCAAATCTAAATCTAAGAACACCCCTTTGTCCTAAAATATCTTGCTGCTTAAATGTATGAAAAGCCTCTTAATTCATTCATACTCACATTATGAACAATTGATTGAGTGTAAACCATCAAAGTAGATTTATTTGCTGTAGCTATACGTTGTGGATTTAACAATTGTTGTTATTTTTACCATATTTCTAACCCAAACCTGCAACAGCTGATTTTTTTGGCTACTTTGCGGCAGTGGAAACAATA
Source organism: Cephalopholis sonnerati (assembly GCA_019142605.1). Classification (NCBI taxonomy): domain Eukaryota; kingdom Metazoa; phylum Chordata; class Actinopteri; order Perciformes; family Serranidae; genus Cephalopholis; species Cephalopholis sonnerati. The sequence goes on along the minus strand of JAGQAX010000020.1, from coordinate 15,112,058 downwards.
GATGCTAGAATATATCCACCCAATGACAGTGTGATGCCTCGTCCTCCCTACTAAGCTGTGATTGGCTTGTGCTAACCCCACCCACCTCAATGCACCAGTCACAGCGGCACTGCACAGTAGAGCGGGAAAGGCGTAACATTGCGTTTGGTGGGTGCTATTTGGTACCAGTGGAAACAAGCTGTGAACACAACACTGAGGTATTGCCACCCCACAGCTACAGAGAAACATCAGCTTCATTTGGAGTGGTGTTTGTCTACTTGCTGAATGTCAGTCTAATATTCACTTTTAGCTCTGTTTTGGTCTCCACCAACTCTTGGAATTATCTGGCTCTCATGTACAGAGGGTAATGAGCTTTTTTTTGTTGTTGTAAACAGCTGCCTGCTGCGTCTGGAAACAACCCTACACTGAAACTAAACATTCAAAGTTGCAGACAGGAAAACCAAAATAATGAGCTTAAAGATGCTAGAATGCTCTGTAGCGATTAGGGGACCTTAAGTTCTCAACAGGTTTCTCATTGTGAGCAAAACACAAAATGTATCTGATATCTGATTCGGAGGATCTGTGGATGGATTTAGAGGTACAAATCAACAAAAGCATTATTGCTATAGCCAACAGACAGAGCACAGGAATGCAAACTTCAAGGATCAGTGTGTAGTATTTAGGGGCATCTACTGGCATACCATAAATGGTTTTATACCATCAATGGTATAAAATATCCAGAACTATATTTTGTTTAGTGTATAATCACCTGAAAATAAGAACAGCTGTGTTTGTATTACCTTAGAATGAGCTGTTTATGCCCACATATGGAGCAGGTCCTCTTCCATGGAGTCCGCCATGTCGTTCCAGAGCGAACAAACCAAACACTGGCTCTAGACTAGGCCATTTGCGATTTTAGGGGTTTTGCGTTTTCATGCTGGCCACCGGGAAAAGTTTCAGTTCTGCAACTTCATTGCTAGACGCCACTAAATCCTACACACTTTCAATTACGGATTATAAAGTTTCACTCTACTTTTGCTTGCTTATACTGCAGTTGCTGGTTTGCCCTGTTAAATCTTAGCTTACGTCGCTGGTTTAGACTTAAAAAAAAAAATTCCAGTGCATAGCAGGTGAAAATGTATATTTAATTCAAAGTGTAGTTGTAGACACTGGACTCATCTCCTACAATCTGCTCTTGGCATATTACTATGTCACACTGGGCCAAATATTAAATCATTGAATCACACGGTCCTCACATATTGTTAACGTCGACTGTCATGGTTTGAGCCATCATCATAATCAGGAATACATGTTAATAAGTAACAGAGCCCCATAACGCAGCACTAAAGGACATGTGTTTAATAGCGATTGTGTGCTAATGTACTGTATATTGTAATATGTAACCAGAGTGTAGTAAATGCTGATAAGTGGTGAGCTTGTATTGTGTTTGAACTTCATATGAATCATGAAGAAACACATGTGTACCTGTTCATCTCTGTCTCCACTTTGCTCTCAGCTCAGGGTGACGTGTTTTCTGTTAGACTCACTTTGTGCTCTTCCTGGTGTCTTGACCCCCTGGTGTATTTCATCCAGCAGCAGGCACATGCAGCTTCAAATCATTACAGTCTGTGTGTGAGTGTATGTGTGTGTAAGTGTGTGTGTGTGTGTGTTTGCTGTGGCTGTAGACTGAATGGACCACAGGGGCGTGGCACAGGCATGTCGGACTGGAGAACGACCAGAACCCCCAGAACAGGCTTCCTCAGTGTTTACCAGAGCTGCAAAGCAACTGTGGGGGTTATGGTTGGGGGGTTGCCATCACACACAGATCGCTACACACACATGTACACACACCAGTTAGACGGAATTGCATTATTGGCTCTCACCGCAGGCTTTCCTGAAATATCAGCAACCTTATGCTTTTAATTAGTGTGTGAGTGTGTGTGTGTGTGTGTGTGTGCCTGCACGTACCATTTGTGTCTCATTCTGACCCAGGCAGCAGAACCAGTCTCGTATGACCCCTATTCCCCAAATTCCGCAGTTTTCTTTGGTAAAACATGGAAAAAGTTACTCCAACAGCCCCCCTTCCTCCCTCCTTCCTGCTTCCTAAAAATCTCTCATGTGTTGTGAGTTCCTGCTCTCCTTGACCATATATGTCCCTTCCTCCTGCCGTGGGTGGGTGGGTGTGTGGCGTCCAAAAAGTCTGTGGTCAAAAGCAGGAACATTTTCCTCCTCACTCACAGTTTACTGGTGCTTTTTGAGGGCCACGTTCGCCGCTGACGGAAAACAACAACGGAGTTCTTTTTTTTTTTTGGGTGCTTTTCAGTCTGGGTTGACACAAGGTGCAATGTTGCACGTTTTCTTCCCTGTTCATTTAATTTCTCCTGCTTTCCTCCTGCTTTAATTTCCTGTACTTTTCCCAGCGTCACAGCCAGCAGATGATGTACCTCTTAGCGTCCGTACTGGCTTTTGATGGTGTAAACGCACACATGTAGGTGCAGCGAGATTGGGATGTAACTACAGTAGTCTCGTGCATGCAGAGAGATGGTAGTAGAGGGAGCGTGTGTGTGTGTGTGCGTGTGTGTGTGTGTGTGTGTGTGTGTGTGTGTGGATGGCGAGGCTCTGGTCCGCAGCCTGGGAGCCAGGCTTTGAGCTGTGCTGTTCATAGTCTGCTGATTTATGCGCCTCACAGGGAAATCTCTCATTTGTAGCTCTTTCATCTCATTTTTCCCCTCCACTCTTTTTCTCTCCCTCTCTCTCCCTTTCTCTTTCTCTGTCCTCTCTCTTCTTCCCGCCGTAATGTGATTCAGTACAGCCGCTCGTCCCAGGCGACATGCCATGCTTTGCTTGCACACCCTGCTTTCTCTAACATGAATGAGTCAATTGATGAATAATAAGATAGAGCAGAAGGAAAATGCTATCCGGATCTAGTCGAGCAAAAGAACTCCTTTTCTCCCCTGAACGTATTCTTTGTAAGCACCGCTCGGGTGCTTACTCACACATTGAATGTGTTTGTGTCCCCAGTGCCATAATGCTTTTACGGACCTTTGTGTGTGTCTGTGTGAGTGTGTGTGTGTGCATGTGTGTGCATGTGTGTGTGTCTAAGCGCCTTCCACAACCGCCTTGTTTGAGTAGCCCTGTCACTTGTGCAATTCCGTGGTGTCAAAACAGATCAGAAAGGTCTGGCTTGACTCCTGCCCCTAAATACACACACACACACACACACACACACGCACACACACACACACACACACACACACACACACACACACACACACACACACACAGATTGAAGGCTCAGTGCCAGGGCCCTTGGTGGTTGGAGGCTTATGAAAGGGTCGGACTGACGAGAGGTTGCCAAGTGTACGGCAATAAGCGTAACAGCCAAGCTAACGAGAGTCAGAACCTCTGACACACACACACACACACACACAGACACACACACACTGAGACTGTACTGTCAGGCTCTCGAGCTCTCTCAGTACTCAACACCAGTGGCAAAGTCGAGAAAATGTGTGTGTGTGTGTGTGTGTGTGTGTGTGTGTGAGGGAGTTCAGTATATCAGTGTGTGGACAGAGGCTTTTGTTAATTGGCAAATGTGACAATAGAGCACGAGAGGATATTGATCTACAATCGGATGCAGATCGATTGAACTCGTCATCCTTCCAGGTGTGTGTGTGTGTGCGTGTGTGTGTGTGTTTGTGTGTATTGATCAGCAGCAGTCCATTCAGAGAGCTACAGCAAAGAATATCACTCCATTACTTTATCTGTGTTTGTTTCTTTCTCCTTCTGACATTCGTTATATCACCACTATCGCCCTTCCTTTTGGTGTCTTCCTTTTCTCCTCTCCTATTTGCTCCTTCCTCCTCCTCCTCTTCTTCCTCTGCCTCCTCCTCCTCCTCCTCCTCCCTTTCTCTCTTTAGAATAGTGAGAAACCTTGGGACGGTCTGGCCTGTTATCTGTTGTCTGGCTGTTTTGTTTCACCGTAGATTTCATCAAGCACTCTTCAGCAGCTGCTGAGACAAACGCACAAAAGAGGGTGCAGGGTTATTTTTTTTTTCCACAGTTTTTTTTTTTTTTTTTTACCTTGGTTCGTGCAACATACTGCATCTACTGTATATGAGTTGGTTTAATAAATGCAAGACCTGATCTGTTATAATCCAAGAAAGAGAAAATAACCTTGACGTTTTTGGGTGCTTTTCAGCATTAGACACTTTCTTTGGATTTTGCATGAAAGCGTTTATAGTGTTGCTGCTTCTAAACATGACTGCCAAGCATTTTGAGCAGACCTGATTGATTCATCCTTAATTAAAACTGTCATAGTGTGCCTTAAAGGTGTGAAAACATGAGTGCACTCAGAAAAAAATGCAACATTTCTTGCACAACTTGAGCCAACTTTTTTTTTTAGCAACTTTTATCCATTGGGGTTAAATACAAAAATTCCACAGTGAAATATTCCCACATTATCATAGGTGTTATTTCAATCAACTTTTCATAGCAGCAATGGTGTGACAGTTTTACAGTTAAAAGCTACTTTCTGTGGAGAATTTAGTTGTTTTTTTTTGCCTTTTGGAGATAGATTTCTCCCTGTTTGACTGTTAAACATCAGTGTAAAATGGCGCCTCTGAAGCCCTGGCTGTTATATTCTGAAGCACTGAACACCAAATCCTGACGTTTATACTGTTGAATCTCCAGATTTGCTGCTATCAAACTCCATTGTGGCTGCGCTGGAAATATAACGACATCCCAAAATTTATGTTTGGCCCCGTTATCCGTGAGAATACCAAAAATATGCCAAGCAGCAAAACCTGCCCAGAAAAGCAAGGCGCGATTCCAGCACTTGTTTTTTATAAAACAGTGTTTAAGTGTTTTTGAGTGGATTTTCCCCTCAGCAAATCACATTACAGTCAATCATAAATAAACTAAAGCAGATTTCGCTCACTGTAAGTACAGCTGACTGTATTAGTATGAATAGAAACTCATAATTCGGATTCTTATTACCTTGGATTGTCAACATCGGAGGATTCGCTGCCTGTGTGTTGACACACTTTTCCAAGTCATGATGCCAACTGGGAAAAATGGGAGGCATACGAACACATTTTCTACTTTAATTACCACTACGGAGACTGAATGGAGCTGTTTTCTCAGTCAGCAGCTTGTATTTATGGTAAATAACATATGCATATAGTAATAAGCTGCACATAATCACCATGTCACTTGGGTCAGAGTTGATTTTTTGACATAGATCTGAGGTTGATCAGAAAATCAAACCGACTGATGAGTTGTGAATGCTTGTGTTTTATCTCCCTCACTATTCCTCCGATATATCTCATCTGTTGCGGCTAATTCAGCGTGTTTGCATTCATCATTTCTGCTCAGAGCTACGGGAAGCTACGAGAGGATGCAGCGGTGACAGATGGAAAGGGAATGTGCGGATCAGGATAAAACAAAGGCGGAAACAGAGGGCAGGAAGAAAAGAAGGGGAGGAGGAGGAGGAGGAGGAGGAGGAGGAAAAAAAAACAGCGACAGAAATAAGGTTTACGTTAGTGGCTGGCCTCCGAGATGATTTTCCATATCAGCAGGCCAGAGGGAGCGGGCAAATATGATTTTCTCCTCAACTCGCCAACAGAAAACAGACAGAGAGGGGGAGGGAGGGAGGGAGGTGACAGGAAAGAGGGGATGGGGGGAAAAGAGGAGAAAGGGAAAGGGATGAGTAAATGGAAAAAAGATGGGGAAATGGGGGAAGGGTGGAGATCTGAGAGGGTGAGAGATTAAAGAACAGCTGTGGGAAGAAAGACAACAAGGAATGCAGAGTATTCACGCCACTAAACTTAGTTATCAATATCACTACTGTCTGAAATCATTTTTTAAATATCTTCTGAACTTTTATGGCCCTTTGAGACACTTTAAGATGCCTCGTGTAATTTCAAAAATGCATGGCTGCTCATGTGGAAACTGGCTTTCTTTTCTAATGTCTGCTGTGGTCGATGTTGTACAGTTAGCAGCGTGCACGTATGAGTCTCTATTTGACGTCTGTGTCTGTATATGTGTGTGTGTGAGAGTCTGCGCTGCCAGGGGGGCCTTGTGAAACCAGCCTGAGTCTTATATGAGCTGTGTTTTATTATGACTGGCTGAAAGGCCACTGATCTACAGTTGTACAAGAAAAGATTTAGAGGAGGAAAAAAAAAGAAAAGGAAAAAAAAAACACTGTAAAAATATCCTGTCTGAGAGAGGGTGAGGGAGAGAACGCAAGAGAGAAAATAAATGTCTAGAAGGGAAAGTTTCTTCTTCTTCCAAATTTATTATGACTACAGAGAGTGAAAATATCAAGAGCAAAAGATGGAGGGATTCTGGCTTTTAAATTGTCTTCATCTGTGTGTGTGTCGTTGCTTCAGATCCAGCTGTATAAATAGACGCACACACCTCTTTCTGATTTGTCTCCTAATACACACCGCTGCTCCATCTCCCTCTTGATTTATCCCGTGCCCTCTTTCTAATGTGTGTGTGTGTGAGAGAGAAGGAGAGAGACAGATTGGCAGACAGTTGAAGGCACTTGTGGTTGTGGTTGTTAGGGCGTCGGGTCGTGGTTGAGGTGAGGGTACTGTACATGTACACGTGTGTGTTGGGTGTGTGTGACTCCAGCGCGGACTGTTGTGGTTGTGGTAATTGTCTCTGATGCGAGGCAGCATTTATGGGTAACGACCCAACCCACTCTTTCTCTCTCTCTCTCTCTCTCTCTCTCCATCCAGTGACTAATTACCTGATTCCCCATGGATTTGTTTCCTCCTTCCCCTACAACTGTTCGGGTTGTTCCACTAAATGAGAGCATGCTGATAAGTGGAAATACATTCAAACAGAGCCAAACTGAGCTGAGCCAGTTCGCTCAGTTCGCTGAAACTGTAACAGGATGAGATTGAACATCTGAGCTCACTCCTAGTCCTGTATGAGAAGTGCAATTAGGTTTTTACTCCTTGTTCCAATCTGCGTCCCGTGTGATGTTTGCGAATATGATTGGTCAAATCTTTACCAGGGCGTAGCTAAAAGCAGATTTGTTTGGAAATATAGGTGAAGAGAATTGTTGAAAAGACATGAGTGTGCTGAGAATCAACAAAAGATACTATCCTTTCTACCAGTTTCCTACACGTTTCAAGTTTCCGCTGCATTTCCTCTCTGTCCATTGTTATGTTTAACTGCCGTTTGCGCTGATCACAGGCTATAGAAAACCTGGATGTTGCATCTGCTGGGGAGCTTGCCACTGTCTGTTTTTTTTGTTTGTTTGTTTAAAGTCTGCCCTCACACTAGAGTTGAATCGACCAATCAGCTTGGTTACCCATAACACCTTTCTATTCTTAGATTTGCAAAGATGTTGACATGTATCTTCAGTGAGGCGTGATTCCAGATTTATGGAATACTTTGCCCATTTTCAACCAGCTTTTAATCTACAACTGCAGACATAAAGAGTAGTATAGTGGATCGAGAGAGAGACCCGCCCCTCTGTCTCTCTCCACCATATTGTTTCCTGTGCCAAAACCGCCAAGCTCGCATCACATCGCCCACCAGCGGGAGCGTTATGTGGTGCTTCCATTCTGGTGGTTTTTAGTTTTATTTTTATGTCTTGAGCAGCAGCCAAAAAACATTTTTTCTGTTTTCTTTGGTCATGTAGCACCAGTTTCAAGGTATTTACATCTTTCTACTGCATAGACAGCAGCAACCCCAACACACAAATCTAAGCAGGCGTTCAGGGCGAACAGTCCCTCGCTTAAAAAAACAACATGAGGGGCAGCAATCAAGGAAGTTTCAAAAGCATTTCAGACAACCCTGAAAAGTAATCAAGGCAGCAACAGTTTGATCTTCCATCATAACAATTATGACATAAACCGCTAAAATGGCATTCATTTTGCAAAGCAGTTTACCAAGAATGTGCCATTGCATGTATTTGATTGGCCACTGCAGCATCCTGAAGGATGACATGGTGCAGCCTGACTTTATTGCCCTTTTTTTTGCTAGAGGCCCACCTGTGTCAAGAGACTGGCGTAATCCAAATGAATGAGGGGGCTACATTTTTTTGTGCAAGGTTTAAAGGTTCTGTATGTAACATTCAGAGCATTAACATTACAACAAACCCATATTTGCTACGTAAAGGTAACATGGTGGCGTCCTCACGTCTGTGTTGTAAAATAAGGTACTCAGTGGTTTGTTGTAGATAGATGATCTGGCCGTGCATGTATGTTAGTGCATGCGTGTAGCTCATCACTGGCGCTTTGCACTGCAATCACACAGCAGTTACTGATACGATACGATACGATACGATACGATACGATACGATATACTGTATTGTCCCCAAAGAGAAATTCAAAGTATTGCTGCCTTAGTCGATCTGAGTGTAGAGGCAGTTGACAATTAAAGCAAACGTAGTACACTTCCAATCAGGCTCTAAAATACCTCCACCAAAACAGAATTAATTAGTGAAATTCACGAGACATGCACTTCAACTTTTGTGACCTCTGTTTTGAGTCTCCTCTGTCTCTGGTGAAAATTATCAACAAACTCTTTGAGTGTTCAAATACAAGCTGCATGTCAGCCACATGCCTCCGGCCCCAGTTTATACCCATTCAGATCAGAACTGAGGAGGAAAAAAAAGTCACCTTGAAGCTTTTTCCTGATCATAATTTTAAAAGAAAAAAAAGTCAGATATGTGTGTCACATGTGAGGAGAAAATATGATCAGAATTGGGACACTTTGAGCTGCAGTGTGAATGTAGCTTGAAGGGATTAATTTCTCTAGGGCAGGTCATGAAATTTGATTTTTTACGGCACTACTCAGCTATAGTAATACCATCCAGATCTGCCGTGTCTGACTTTTTACCTGCTAACAGGAGAAAAATCCAGCCTCAAACTCATGCAGGGTTCTTGGTCCTAAAATTTTGATAAAACGGTGTTTTGACTCTTGTCGTAATGTAGGAAAATGCTTTTCATCGTTGCTGTGTGTTATATTTTGAAGATGAAGATTATCATGTCCAGCGCCATGTGTTATTTCTTAATGGCAACAGCGCGTTTGCAAGCAACAAGCGACATATTATATCCGGGCGTAAGTGGAAAATCACAGGCATCGTCAGAGGATTTAAAAGCAGACGTGCATGAAGCATTTTCAAATAAGTGTGAAAAACTGAGACGTGTAGAACGCATGAAACATTTCCTTTTTTAACTTCTGAGGACGTTTGACTGCACAGCTGCTCTTTCTCACTTTAACAGCCATTCATGAGACCTTCTCAATACTTCTTCTGTGGTGTTGCTTGCTCATCGGCATCTCAGTAGAACCCCCGCCCCTTTCTTGCCAGAGTCAGATTTTATCCGCATGCACTTCACTAACCTCTAGCCTCTGTGTCTCTCAGGTGCTTCCTTCATGGGTTCCTTCCTGGCCAGCAGTCTGGGGTCGCCGCCCTCCCACCCTCCTCACCCCTCGGGACCTGCTGCCTCCCCTTCCTCCCCCTCCTACAGGCCTGGACCCCATTCGAGCGCTTCCCCTATCTGGTTCCCCCACTCACATGAAGGTAAAACATACACACACACACACACACACACACACACACACATGCAGGAGGCAGCCCAGAGTGCTTGGGTCTCTGGTTAATCCAGGGTCTTGGTTTGGGATTAGATTGTGATGGAGCCATTAAGTGGTTTAACCAACACTGAGCTGAGGCCAAACACGCGCAGCAGTGACGCCTCAGATGATGCTACTTATAGAAACACACACACACACACACACACACACACACACACACTCACACACAACCCTCCTCTGGCTCTGTATGTCAGCAAGCATGTGGCTTTGTGTTTGTGGCGGTTTTCTAGTTCAGAGCTCGAGCGCGCTGCGATGCTTTCAAAAATGGTGCATGACCAAAACCTTCCTCTTCCTCTTGCCACATATATACACAAACAAACACACAAATACACTTCATGCAAGGTAGAAAAAATAGCATAACCGACAGTAATTCACAATACACTTCGGCCTCCTTACATTCACTCCCCTCCTTTCACTCAATCATCTCTCAGCCCCCTGCTCTCTTTTAGGGGTGAGTTTTAAGTTTCATGAGCTCCTACATCCCCCCCCTCACACACACACTCTCTCTCACACGCACACACACTGAAACTTACCCCCATTTCCACCATCCTCTCCCTCTGTACAGCCCCCTCCTCCCTCTGACCGCAGCCCCACCCTCAGGGCCCCTTCTGGGCTAACCGACCTCCAACGGCCCCCTTCCTGATCAGACACACACACGCACACAAAAAATGTGCGCATCCACATGCATCATGTCCTCTTTCGGCTGTTAACCGTTTGTGGTCAAAGAGTGAGCTTGACTTAGTTATCTGTCCCTTTCAGGTATGTGCGTGCATGTGTGTGTGTGTGTGTAAGAGGATTTCTCTTTTGACAGCGAGATGAGTCTAAACAGATAACCTCCAAAAAAAGGCTTCTGCAGAAAGACAGCTTCCGCCACAGGCTGTGTTTCTCAACTAACGGCGAAAACGGTCAGAATCCGAATTTCACGTTTCGTCAGTTTTTCCACAAAATGGGAGTGAGTAAATGATAACACCCAGTGATGCCGCCCTGGGGAAATATTTGACATCTCCAAATATTGTTGCCAACAAATTAACTGGAAACCAGTCAGCTTGCGGTGCATGTGTTAACTTTATTTGACTTTCATGATATCATACAAAGTAAAGATGTTTAGCTAATTCTCTGACCGCTGCACTAATGGGCTGTTTCCACTGCATTTTGACGTGTCATAGCAGGAAGAGCACAGATGTAATCAGTAACATTAATATTGGCTGCATTCCATTCAGGTGAGTCAGCATCCTGTTATTATGCATGCTGACTCACAGCTTACAGGGACACTTATGCTGCATTCACATGCTCCTCGAATGATGTTGGGAAGTCATTCTGCGGACTTCGGTTTGTTTATGAGCTTTAAGTCGTAATGTGGAAACAACATGTGTGCTACAAAGATGTGCTGTATTTTATTGCTCATAGCACTTGAACAACAAGTTGATAACAGTTGAAAGTTTTATTACAAAGTGATTTTTGTTCCAGACTTGTTGCTGCACCAGTACATCCCCTAAAACTACTTTACCTGACAAAAATACTAATAAATAACTTTTCTAAGTTACTTTAGGTCACTCATAAGTTACAATCTAGTACCATATTACAAATAATGTGAGCAAAAAATTGACATGCAATTTGCATCAACTGAACATTTTCTTTGTCATCTGCCATGTTTCTGCATGTATGACGTCAACTTAGCAACTCATGTGCCAAAATTTTTAACTGTCTGAGTTGCCATTCTGACTTAAGGGGGCGTTCACATAAATTTTCTCAGTCGGGGACTCATTTTTCCGATTATTTCGACACCACATGAATGCAGGGTTAAATGGAGCCATCATTAATTATATCAGTTACACCTGTGCTTTTCCTGCTATGACATGTCAAAATGTCTGCTGTGAAAAAAAAAACTCTTCTGACTTATTTTACAGCATGAATTAAATTGTCTACCTGTCACTGTTCTACCAGGTGCCAAGATTTGTAGATGCAAAATTTTGGTGCAATGAAGAAAACTCCTATCAACTTTTAATTGCTGTGTGCAAGGGGGGAAGAGAAGCAGAAGATGCTCTTTCCAACTTTTTCTGGAGGACGCTGCTGTTTATGAGACAGTTTTTATTTCCCTCCTTAAAGTTTTAATGTGTCACATCCTGTTGGTGAAAAAGTGTACACACCAGAATTTAATTTGGGCAAATAAGCTGAACACCCTGTCTCTCACTTATTGAGAAAGGACACTTTTCCACTGTGGTCCAAATCTGTGATTTAAGCTCATAAAATTAACCTATAAGAGCTGTTTTTTTTTAACATAGAAATCTCTCCTGATGCAGCTTTAAAGCTTGAAAGGAGACAAGAGTTTTGTTTGTACAACTGCCTCATTTGCAGCTCATCGAGCGATAAATAGCAACAGTTAAGCCCCGAAAATGAGCGCTAATGTCGCCCGGAGTGACTGTCTTAAATCAGATTCATAGAAAGAGTCTGAGGCAGGACTTCGACATGAACGCGCGCAAGAGAGAACAGCGGCGGTGAAAAGAGAGCAAGAATGTGTGTGTGTAGAGGGAGACAGATTTTGTGTCTGTGTGGCTCGGCTTTGATGTCTGAACACACACACACACACACACACACACACACACACACATGCGTACACCCGTGCACGGACACGCGCACGCACACTACAAATGATTGTTTTTAAGAATTCAAGCCAGGGAGCTCCGGTAGGCGGTCTGCCAGCTGGCCACGGTCCAGAGAGTGGAGCGTAGCCAGCACAGAGAGAAGAAACCTGGCCGATACACACACTACACACATGCAAACACACACAGAGAAAACACACACTCACACACACACAGTCACAGATGAGACATATTCACGAAGAAATGCACAGTTGTTTGAAAAACAGCACATATTCCCTCACACACACACATACACACAATCTTTCTTTCTCTCTCTCTCTCTCTCTCTCTCTCTCTCTCTCTCACACACACACACACACACACTCACACACACGTATCCTCTCACTCACCCGCTCACTCTCCCTCTCCCACACCTGTCCTTGTTTTTTGTGCTCTCGCTCGTCTCCTTACCTCCCTTTCCTCTTTCCTCTCATCTCAGCCATCTCAAAGCTCTCCACTTCCCTTTCACTTCCTCCTTCATCTTCCATCCCCCCTCACACACTTACACACACACACACACACCCTCTGCAACACACACACATACACACACACTCCCCTCTCCATACGCCTCACAGCAGCACCAGATTGGGGGCTTTTCATATTGACAGCGCTGTTCTTCTGGTGTCTCCTTTACTTTTACTGTCTTTACATCGCTCCTTCAATCGCTAACCTCATCTATCCCTTCTTCCCTTCCTTCCCTCCTTTCCTTTCTTCCTCCCCCTCCTTTTTTTTCCCACCGTGTCCCTCTGCCGTCTTTGTTCCCCTCTTCGTCTTCTTTCTCATCTCCCCTCCCTCCCTCCCTCCTGAGTTTTATCACTCATCATTACCCGGGGGATTGGCTTTAGATGGCTGATGGAGCCTTTTGGCTAATTGTCGCCATTTAGATTCACTGGTTGTTAACCAGTCAGAGTAATCACACACACACATACACGCACGCACACACACACACAGTGGAGTGTACACAGTCATGCATTTACATTGCAGCATGAACACGCAGACACACAGAGTCCCACACACACATGCTGGGAGCAGTGAGGGGGTGTTGGTGGTTTTGCAGTGCGACTGTGGAATGCGTAGGATGAGTTTTTATGGAGTGCTGTTTACTTTGGCCACCACCGTTAAACTTTTAACGGCTGCCAATTAACGGGCCGGCAAGGACACTCTGTGGGGCATGAAACCAGCTGCTGGAGAACACACACACATATACACACACTCACACACACACAATTCAAGCCTTTTGGCCCCTTAATGTGGAGTTGTGTGCCTCCTATGTGGTGTTTGTGTACTTGTGTATTTGCATGGGCCTGTGGTGATTTTGCTGTTTTTTCCCCCCCAATAACACCCCCTCATCAACCACAACGACAACCCCGAACACATACACACCGACCCTCACCCATCCCTACATTCATCCGCCCCCACCAACACAAACCACCAAGACCTCCTCTATCGTGTGATGCAGTTCAACGTCCTTGAAGACAAGGAACAGAGTGGAACGACCATTCACCTCCCAGTGACCTCCTGGGAGGACTGTGTGTGTGTGTGTGTGTGTTTTAAGGAGGGGGGTTTTTGCGATGCTTCATACTATTTGTCTTGGGTTTGGGAAAAATGTGTTTTGTAGAAGAGCAAATTCCATCCAGTTAAATGCTGCAAACACTTGGCAGTAGCTGTCTGCTGTGGTTTTTGTCACCACTTTGTCCACTGTAAATAATGTCAACTCATGTGGCGTGTTTGTGCAAAAGTGCATTTATGGTGAAAGTAGCACTAACTGGCCATATTTTTTGTCTGTGTTTTCCAAAATGGCCCCATTTCATGATAGATTGTAGAGATAAACTGTTTGTTTAGAGGGCTGCTGAATGTCAACGCTGCGGAGAGACATCAATTCTTTCTCCCTCTCCCTCCCTCTGACAGGGTACCCCAGCTATTCAGGAAGTCTTGCTTCTCCTTTCCTCCCCATGAGTCCCCTGGATCACCATAGCAACGGTCTCTACGGACAGCACCGCTTCTATGAAACTCAGAAAGGTGGGTGCTGGTGTGTGTGTGTGAATGTGACAGAGTGAAAAAAATGCTTTATATATATCTTCCCAAACTGCTTAATCAGCACTCACCACAGGAGTAAGAGCAGCTGGTAACTCTGGGTCTAGTTTTTCAGATTGGCTACTTTTCTTTCTTTTTTTCTCCACATATCTATTAACATATTTAATTTAAAAAAACAATATGATTAAAATTAAGGGTTTTTTTAAAAATATTAAGGTAAGGTAAGTATGAACCTGAAAATGAGCATAATCCTCTTAAAAAACTTAACCTCAAGCATTTTTAATTCCTCTCTTCTCTTTCCAGATCACTTCTACCTGAGAGGCCTTCCTCCCCAGCCCCCTCTTCTCTCCACAAGTCACAGCCTTCCTCCACTGTCCAGGACTGCCCCAGGCCACCCACTCGGCTCTTGCAGCCGAGAGACAGACAATGGGGGAGGAAGCGGGAAGAGCACCAAGGATGTGGGCGAGAAAGGAGTTTCATCTGTGTCAAAGACGAAGGAGCGATCAAGCAGCAAGGAGCGGCACCAGGAGGGCAAAGACAAACAACATCAACTTCATCATCACCATCCTCATCAGACGAACCCTGCCACCACTCCGTCCGGTCACCACCACCAAGCTTACCCCCACCCTCACCATGCCCTCCTCCCTCAGCTCACACCACAGAGCAGGGAGGAGGATCACAGACACTCTCTGGAGCGACACAAGGAGTACAGAGACAGTGACTCAGGCAGTCAGGATACGAAACACATGAGTGCCTGTAAACTGTCCAGTAGTTCAGGAGCAGAGACTGGCTCTGGAGGAAAGGGGGGAACACTGAGCAGCTGCAGCGGTGGTGGGGTGGTTAGACCTCCATCTGGAGGAGGCAGGCGGTGCTCCAAGGATGGAGCCATTAATGGGGAGATGAGGATCAGTGAATCCTCAGCTTCTTCTAATGAATGTATGAGAAGAGGTGCGGCTGCAGCGACAGCCATCTTGGCACCTCCAAACCCCCACTCTGTGGCCTCCTACTCCATGCCTCCTCCTCCCCCTCCGCCACCTCCTCCTCATGCTTTGCACATGGGCTCCACAGTGGCAGGAGGGTGGCTACACCATGCACATCACCACCCTCATCCTGAGTTCTACTGTCCCCCAGCACCTCTTACACTGACGCCCTCCAAAGATCCAGCGTCCTCCCCTGGAGGGTCTGGCAGGGAGGCAAAAGTAACTGGCCCAACTTACGTGCCCTCAGTTGGGCCACTGGGAGACCTGGCAGCCACCGACTGCCGTGGAGCAGGAGGCGGTGGGAGAAAGTCAGATGACAAGAGTGGAGAAGGATCTTATGAAAGTCCCTCTCATCACCTTAGCAGACTTAGTAGTTGCCAAAAAAAGGACAAATCTCAGCCACACCAGCAGCAGCTGGGATACGGCAAGGCTGACAAACCTCCTGACTGGAGCCACCAGACGCAGCACTTCCACAAACCAAGCTCCAACATGAGCTCTCAGTCTGAGCTGCGGTCCTGCAGCCTGGACAGATCTTCAACCGTCAGAGATGTAGAGGTTGTGGACGATGTTTACCGGCCCTCACTCCCACTGGAGGCCCAGGGGACACACCCTGGTGCTGGACAGGGCACACCCAAGAATAGCACCGACACCAGCACTCCTTCCTTTAGGGACTGTTCACACTCAGGTCCTCATCCTGATGGGAGGCTGGGGTCAGGGGCAACATCTCAGAGGGAGGGACAAAAGGTTGCAAGGATACGGCACCAGCAGCACAGCAGCCATGGAGCAAGTACAGAAGAGAGGGGAAGAGATGGAGGTCAGATAGCACCTTCCTGGGGGGCTCGAGTGGGCTACCAAGAGGACCAGAGAAAAGCTTCCCATCATGCATCAGTTGGTAATGGTGAAGTTAGAGGGCTCAGCACCAGAGCTCCAAACGGTGACCACAACCAGCCTCCACCTCTATCCCGCTCCTCATCGCACAACACTGAGGGCGAGGGCAGTGCCATGAAGAACCTAATGAACTACAGCTCCCAGCAGCCTTTGCTGCTACCCCAGCGGGGCCCCTTTGGAGGTCTGGGCTGCCTCAAACAGGGTGGAGAGAGATCAGAGAAGGGGGACAGAGGAGGAACTAAAAGCAACACCTCGCCACAAGACCCTCCCAAACAATCGCTCCCTCCTCGCAGAGGCTCCACTAACGAGGGAGAGAGGGGGGACAGAGGTGGAAAGGAGGCGGGGGAGGCAGGTGAGGGGGAGGTGCGTCAGCCTCCAGTGGGTATTGCGGTTGCTGTAGCCAGGCCTCCCCATCGTTCCCCAGACAACACCCCTGGACACAGCAGACAGGGCAGGGTGCTGCCCAGCATGAAAGGTCAGACATCATTACTGCGCTGAAAGTCAATTAATGCTATTTCTGTGCTGTAGGCTGCATTAAGGGAAAAATCCACGATTAAACACGCGACAACAGCTACTGGTTAGAGGAGAAATTCATTGTAAAGAGGCATACAGATTTTTGTATTGTTGTAGGAATTGTAGAACATCACTTTTTGTAATGGAATATATGAAGCATGTTGAGGGTTTGTGCGAGACAGCTACAACTTCTTGCAATAAACATCACAATATGACATGATGTGTATGAATATTTGTGGGTACGCTTTTCCCTTTGAAAATGTGACCAGAATGCCCTCAGTGCTTTGTGTTTTCAGACGCACATGCGTTTGAAACATTATTATTATCTACTGATATCTGCGATGACAGGTGCTATAAGCATGTTGCTCTGATCGTATTTACAATTCAGGAGTGTCACGCCCTGTGTATCCACTCGGTCGGGAGGCAGAGGAGAGGAAGAGGATGACAGAGGAACAGATCAGCCTTCATCACCTGGACAGAGACAGAGAAATGATCATCAGGTACGCTTAAATTCACATAGACACACAGGCACACGGTAGCATCTATTCAGTTTTGCCTCTCATCTGATAAGCTGCATTTCTTTTATTCTCTCGGCTTCTCTTTCCTAGTCTGAGGCTCTGGTTCTTTTTTCTCTCATCCCCTCACTCCATTTACTCTTCTCACCCTTTGATGTGGTATTTCTGTGCCCCCTCACTCTCTCTCTTCCCCTCTCTCTCCTTCTCTCTAAGATGAGATGTGGTGCATTAATGTTACAGGGACTAATACGGATGTCTCTGAAGTATCAGGCTCTTATTATGTAGTCATATTAAGGGAAGAAAACATATAATGAGAACTCATAGACCAGGCACAAGATGATGGCTGTTCCTGTTGCCGTTACATTTCCTTTTCTTGATGATTATAATGGTAGTAGTGGTAATGAAGATGACAAGGATGAAGATAATGATCATAATGATGGTGGTGATGATGATGGTGACAATAAGGGGGATAATCAAGATAATGACAAAGTTCACCCCGCCTAACGCCACAACAGGGAAAACAAGGATCGCGTGGAGTTTGCCAGGATCCACCCTTCCAGTAGTTGCCACGGTGACCTGACCTCTCACCTCTTGGTTCCTGGAGGGGCCAGTAGGTTAGGGGCGGACCCTGCACACCCGGCTCACCACCACTGGATGCAAAGGACAGGAAGTCCCTCCCTCTGGATGGGGCATTCATATAGTGAGTAGAAAGGAAGCAGCACATGATGTTTTCGCAGCCAGTGAGCACAGTTTTACTTTATATATAGAACATGATCCACACCTTTAAATGCTCATCATTTCAAGAGTCATATATTCTTTATTGTCTTGTTGAGATCATGTTAGTCAGTGTAGGTGGTTTGTGACACCCCTTTTTGTATGTTATCACTTGTTAGCAGGTTCCTGCTACACCGACTAGTAGTCTCAGAGCGTCATTATCAGCCCATTAAATGCCTGTTGGCATTGAAAGCAGTTTGATTAGGTGTCACTTTTACTTCATTAGGTTTAGGCGCAAATACTACGTGGTTAGATTTAGAAAAAAAACCATCATGGTTTGGTTTAAAGTCAGCATGTTTGTAACTAACATAATGTTACGTGACTCACGTTACATGTATCAGATAACTCAATGGTGACTTTTGGTTTCACACAGAACACAAATCCCAGTCCCCTGGGTGAAAGTCCTGAGTTTGTTTGACCCCAACCACCTCTGTACATAGACTTTAATACTCTTTATACTAATCTTACATCACCTGACTTTCTTTGTCACCACATAATAATAAACATGGGCATTTAATGAGCTGATAATGGCATTCTGAACCTACTGGTCAGTGTAGTAGGACCCTTCTAACCCATATCTATGAGGCTGATAACGCCCATTTAATCGAGTGATGACATTTGGTCAGGGTGTATGTGGGACGTTCCTTGGATTTCATATTGATGAATGTTTGTCTTTGTTGTTTCTTTTGTACAACCTTGATGCCACTGTTAATAATGCTGAATCCAGAGGCCCTTTATTAATATCTTTGAAATGTTTTCTTGAGGAAAATGAAGGTGTTTAGAACTCTAAATGTAAAAAAACTTTAACTGATGAATTATTGGTTGAATGACATTGCATCATATAAATGAGCCACAGAGATGAGCAAATCAAATCAAACATGTAGAGGAAAAGGATAAACTTCAGGCACTCACACACAGAGAAGCAGAGGCATTTTATCAAAACTCTTCATTACTCCCTCAAGCTGAAGTTCCTTCTTTTCTGCATGTTTGAAGAGCACTGGTGATTTTTTTTTGCTGGTTAAGTCAGTCTGAAGATTTACCCTCTGAGTAGCGCACCACTATCTTTTTGCAGTAGTAAAATAAATATTTAAATGTCGCCCTCATTTGAATGTGTTTTGTATTATCAGGTCTGAGCCATGTGGGAATGGGCCCAGGCTTCCCGCCAGGTCTGCCCAGCCCACTGCAGCCCGTCTTAGGGTCACTCACCCAAGACCCCAACTCCCCGCTGGTGGTTCTTCCTACAGAAACCGGGCCTCATCATCACCTTGGTAAGCTAAGCATCCTTTTATTCCAGCACACACACATATACATCCAGCAGAGCCCATATACATTGCTGTCTACCCGTACTTGCTGCGCCCTACCTCCTTCTTTCTCTCCATTTGTACCATCAGAGCCGCTGCCATTTCTCTCCCAGAGTTTTAGTATCATTGGCTAATCATAATATAATGCTCAACTAAGTCCCTCTGTCAGTGGGACTGTGTTTTATAGCTTCGTTAATGGGAGCAGCCATTCCATTGCCCCCCTCTGCATGTGCCCAGCGTTATGCAAACCATTTTAACTGGCGTTCATCTCTTTCGTGGTGGAGTACTGGACTCTGTGTGCGTGTGTGTGTGTGTGTGTGCATGCTTGTGAACATCTAAAGTTAGTTGTGTTCATGTCTGGAACAACATGAGACATTGCTCAGTGTTAAGGGTTGTGCTGCACATCTCAGCCATTGCTACACAGAGAAAAGAGTGTGTGTGCCTTTGTGTGTGTGTGTGTGTGAGGGTGTGTGTGTGTGTGTGTGTGCGCGCGCGTCAACGCTGCTTTGCAAACAGGCTGTGAAATTTAATTATCTCCCGCCTCCCTTGCCTCGCTCCGTGGGAGTTCCTGCAGAGAGGGGAAGTGCATCCACTGAACCCTTCCCCTGGGAAACATTAGCCCACTCAGGCTAATCTCACAGAACAAAGGTTCCCAGCGACAAGGCAGCCAAGGAGGGATGTGTTGTATGTGCGTGGGTGTGCGTGTATGTACGTGTGTGTGTGTATCTGAATTCATATGTGCCCAGGGTGGGGCTTTGAAGAAACTGTGTGTTTCCCTGAATAGAGAACCACCATCATTAGAAACAGAAAGAGTTAAAGAAGGTGAATGGAGGATGTGAAGCATGCATTCACTGACTGTGTCAGAGGCTGACATACAGCTCATACAGGTCACAGTTTTTACATCTCCAGCTAAGGTGGCCGAGCTATTCTGCAATCCCACATATTCAAAAGAGCAATTCAAGAGTCCATTGACACGGTTTCTCTTAATGACTTTCCTGCGACACTGCAGCCATGAAAATATTTCTGTACCGACTGTTGTGCTTTGATTATTTATTCAAAAACTTTGCCAATAGAAATATCTTATTTTCCTCTTTTTTTGTATCAGTTCTATGATTCAAATCAAACAGTATGCTAAACACTCTCTTATTTTTCCATCTGTCTCTTTCTCTCTGTTTCCTACTCCAGACGTTCTGGAGCAGTCAGGTCTGTGGCCCCCTGTGTACGGAGGGAGAGGCCCTCCCTCTCACCTGCAGCATCACCCCGTCTACTCCCGCTCCTCATTCCTGCGGCAACAGGAGCTGTACGCCCTGCAGCATCAGCACCAGCAGCAGCAGCGAGCCATGGAGCACATGCAGCGCCACTCCTTAGGACAGGTAAGGATACTAATACTAATGTAACCTACAGACATTTAGAGACAGGCCACATCGTAGTCTAAACTTGTGAAATGCTGTTAACATATTGTGAAACTGTTTACAAATGAGAACTAGAAAGTGTGGAAATATTGTAAACTTGTGCAAGTTAAGTTCATCTTCCTCCTTTCAGCAGTCAGGACTAAGATGCGGTACTGCTAATCATTTGTTTGAAGATCTCTCAGTACAGATTTCTCAACACTGAAAGAAAAGCATATGCAAAGTCACAGTCAGCAATAATTATTTGAACCAATGACTTCCTCTTTTTGTTGGCATTAAGGTTTCATTAATAAAGATGTGTGGGTGTGGTGCTTTTGCACTCTCACATTGTCATATTATTTGGCAAATAGTGTGGCTGAGACGGGGACTTCTTTTTTTCTAAGGCTTTCCTGTCTGGAAGTATTTTGGTATTTCGGTTTGTGTCCTATTTATCTTAAGCAAACTGCTGCATCTCTTGCATGAGATCTAACGTGGTAGGAGAGGTAATGTTTTAAAGGAACAGTGTGTAAGATTTAGGGGGTTTTAGTGGCATCTAGCAATGTCCATGGACGAGGACCCTCTCCCTGTGTTGATTTAAACGGCTCATTCTAAGGCTATCAAAAACAAGATTCGTATTTTCAGGTGATTATACACTACAGAAAACATACTATATTATATTCTATTCTGCCAATATATCCCCCAAAATCCTACATGCTGGACCTTTAATTTAAAAAAAGTGTTGAATTGCTATGGTTGAAATATTTTCATTAATATGAAAATAATGTATTTATACAAACATTTTGAGGATTGCTCCATAAGCTACATTTTTCTTCCTCTCTGTTTCCATAGAGAAAACCCGAGGAGCAAGCCATCACCATAGAGGACTCTCCTCACGAATCCTCCGCATCCAGAACTCCCTCCTCTTCATCCTCCTCTTCGTCCACCACCTCCTCTCATGTGGCCAAACCCTTCTCCCACACCCCTCCTCCACCCAAGACGCCTACGCCATCTCCAGGGATGTGTCCCAGCAGCCGTCAGTCACCTTGCTACCACTCCCCGTCCAGGCGACCGCACCCGCCAAACCCGCTGACCCCTGCACCGAGCCCGGCTGCAGCAGCACCCCGCTCCCCGGCACTCAGCCCTGCTCCTTCACACCTCTCTAAGGGGCTGGAGAGGGGCAGTGACAGAGGAGAGGGACAGCCACCTCAGGACTACCCACAATCCCTAGAGCCAGGTGAGTGTGGAGAAGTCTGTAGGTTGGTTAATGAGCACAATGGCTGAATTTAAAGAAGAACTTTGAGAGACAAAGACACAGAGATAGAGAGACGTAGTGTGAGAGAAAAAAAAGAGAGATGAGGGTGCTGCTGCAGAAATGTAGCACGGGTCTTTGAAGCGTGGTATTCTTTTGATTTTGCAGAAATTGTTTGAAGCATGGCTGATCCCTTGCTCTGTGTGTCCTTGAGTGTGTGTGTGTGTGCAATTTTTTTCTGTGAAAGCTAAAGAGGGACAGCGGGCAGGTCAGCCATTAAGGTCAGAGAAAGCATATGGGCACTCAGTGTGTGTATGTGTGACCTGCCAGCGTGCATGCATGTGTGCGTCTGAGCTCGCATGTGTGTCATGAGAGGAAGGTCAGTGAAAATCTTCAGACAGGCCCTCCTTATCCTTCAGGGGTCCTTGAGAAGTACAGGCGGAAGGATACGCATTCATCTGGCTGTGTTGTCAGGGGGCGGAGGGATACCATCAATAATAAGAGCGCAGGGGTGACAGGGCCGGCGCTGCAATCACAGGAAAACGGCAGGGTGTCATCAATATCCCACATAGATCTATACACTCACTCACACACTCCTACACACACATACAGTACATATAATACACACCACTGTGCACATACACACACAAGCACACACTCCCTGTGTTTTCTGCACCCTGCTGTCAGTGTATTATGCCAACTGTAATCACGTGCTTCATCCTGTCTGCCTGAACAGAAAGGCAATGAATTTAAAAGGGAAAGGGCCTGACTTAAAGGCAATGGAGATTTTCTATTTTCTGTAGATGCTTGTAAATAAATTTTATGTGCAGTTTGTCAGACTGTGAAAACGGTTTTATGTCAGAAGACCTATTTGACCTTTGTGTTCTCCTCTGTCTTCCAGATCTGCCACCTGTTTACACCTACCCTCCGATCACCATGGGTTACAAGGCCGGGCCCTCGCCTCCAGAAGCCCGACTGGCTGAACAAGCCACAGTGGAGGCGGAGCCAGCAGAACCTGATTCCAAGTCCCTCCCACATCCGTGCCACATCCAGTCTCTCACTGAAGAAGAGGAGAGGAGGGAAGAAGAGGATGGGAGAGACTGTGGAGCGGTGGAAGCCCAGAGTGGAGTTGCAGAGGAAGAGAAGGAAGAAAGGAGGGTGAAAGCAAAAGGATGCTCCGAGCCCGAGAGTGAGATTTCTGGATTGCCGCCATGCCCTTCCCCAACTCCGGTTCCAGATCCAGCCTGTGTGGCCACAGCCACAGGCAAAGCCCTAAAAGTAGAGCTCTCTCTGGGTTGCCTGGGCCAGAAGGCCGGCCTGGAGGAGCCTCAACTATCCAAAGAGCAGGAGGATGATAAGGAGCATGGAAAAGAGGACATGGAGGAGGATGAGGGAGAGAAAGTGGGGCCTGAACCAACAGAATGTACTGACTCTGTATTTGGAGAGGAGGAGAAGGAGAAGGTGGAGGAGGATGAGGGCAAAGACGGAGAGAATGTAGAGGTGGTTGAGGATGAGGAGGAGGAGAGGGAGAGTGGGATGAGTCCAGGCGAGGATTCCGTGGAACTTAAGTGTAACTCTCCTGCTCCCTCCCTGTCCTCTGACCCCGTCCTCCCTCCTGCAGCGAGCACAGCAGCTCAGCTCCAAGGGGCATACATGTGGAGCCTAGAGCTCCTGATTGCTGCGGCTCTGTGTGCCACCAGAGATGCCATGTACCCACCAGTACCTGCCGTCCGGGCCCCAAGTCCTCCACCACACCATGGTATGGAGATACTGGGAGAACTTGCCGAGCTGGAGATCCAGCAGAGGAGCAGAGAGAGCAAAGAGAAAGACACGGAGGGTGAGTTTGTTTTTCTTTTCTTCTGCTGTGGCTTTCCAATCTTACTTACAAATCTGCCGTTTTTGACCTCTTTTTAAAACCTTTGAAAGTATGAAATGCCTGCAAAATGAAATTAAAAATGTGCAAATGCCCCTAATAATTAGACGTTTTTAATACATCCTGTGTACAATTTACGTCATCTTGTTACAGTAAAAAGGACCAAAATGCCCTTGAAAATCAGATCAAGGAAAAAGGAAAAAAAGTTACCTTACTTCTGTCTTGACTGCACCAACACACACACTCACAGTGAGCCAAAAAGGGGTCTGCAAGACGTGTGCAACCCAGATGTGGAGACTCAACACACACACACACACACACACACACACACACACACACACACACACACACACACACACACACACATAGACGCATACATTTCCCACTAACTGTCCTGCTTCCTTCTCGGACTCTCTGTTCTTGCCCATAGACCATATTTTCCCCTTTGGGAAGGGTGTGTGTGTGTTTGGAGGGGACACAGAGATGGACAAACAAGCTGAGCCTCAGACACAAGCCAGGACACACATACACACACATACACACACATGCTCTGCCCAGTGTGTCCCCCAGGCTCTGGCGTCTTGCTTTGCTAATTAGACCCTTTCCTTTAAAACACTTCTCCTGTAAGCGCTCCTATTTTCCTCTCGTCCCTCTGAGAGAAAGTGTTTTTATTTATGCCAGCATCTGTGTGTGTACGTTCGCCCGCATTTGTGTGCGTGCGTGCACGGCGGTGTGTGT
The DNA here is from genome assembly GCA_019142605.1 of Cephalopholis sonnerati. NCBI lineage: Eukaryota > Metazoa > Chordata > Actinopteri > Perciformes > Serranidae > Cephalopholis > Cephalopholis sonnerati. The sequence goes on along the minus strand of JAGQAX010000020.1, from coordinate 15,087,569 downwards.
GTGTGTAAGCTGTTAAGTAATCCCAGATGAATCCCTGCTCTCCTCCATCAGAGTCTATGTGTCTCTCCACCAGGCTGCCTGCTCCCTGCCTGCGCCTCCTCCTCCTGCCTCTTTGTTATTTTTTCCCCCTCACCTGCTTCTTCTTTTTCTTTTTTTTATTAAACCAATGTAATCTTGTGTGTAAATCCTGCCTCTGCAAGCCTTGTCGACAGAATTAATAAGTGTAAAAATCATAAGTCGCTCTGCAGCTGTCTGTGCATGAGAACAAGCGTGTGTGTGTGTGTGTGTGTGTGCATTTGTTTACATGTGCGCGCACGTGCTTAGCATGTGTAATAGGTGTGAAATCAATAAGTCCTGTCGTGGCGTGGAAAACGCTCTCCAAATTGCAACACATTTATTTAAAACCCGCTCCGTCCTCGCCGCATGGAATGTTATTAATACCGCTCGTGGCGTTTTTTGTCATCCTGAATGTGTTTGGGAGATGAAACCGATCCCAGACAGATGCATTTATGCCGCTCCTTGACGCGGAAGGATATCTCAGCCATTCACTGGAGATTGCAATTACAGATTAAGGAATCAAGAGATACTTTCCCCTCCAGTATAAATTAGCACCATTACTTCTATTTACACATAGACAGAGGAGCTGTTTGTGTCATAGTCTCCTTTATTCCTTCATGTTTCCTTTATATTAAAATTTCAGCTCAATAAACTTCCTTAATGGCCTCTAATGATGCCTAGGCCCATATCAACTGTAATGGTTTTTAATTTTCCTCCACTGTTTTTGTTTTTCCCCTTGAAATCCCCTGTGCCGCCTCTTATTACACCCGTCACTCCCTTTAGGGACACAGTATGGTGTTATTACTGTGCAAAGATGTGTGCGTGTGAGTGTGTGTGTGAGTGTGTGGTGTACTGTGGGCGGAAGGTATCTATCGATTGTGGCCATCCTCCAGGATACTAAACTAGGCGTGGTGATGTCAGCGGTGATGTCATCCTGTCAGGGTAATCGGAGCGTGCCATTGGCTCAGAGGTCTGACAGATGAGATGGCATTGACCTCTGCAAGCCGGGACAGGACAAAGCCGCGTCTCTCTGCTCCTTCCCGCTCGCTCTGTCTCTCCCTCTGAGGAGTTACCTGTCGTTCTCACATCCCGTCCGTTCCCGTCTCCTTTTTTAAAAAAATCTCGCTTCGCAGGTGAAGACTCCATCCTTCCTTCCTGCCCTCCTCTTTCTCCTCTGTTTACCGCATCTTGGTCTCCATCGCCCGCTCACACACGCACACACAGGTTTTAATAACGTCAGATGTCAGTGAATAGGCCTTGCAGCTCCAGTGCACAGAGTGATCCAGTAAAAACCTCTCCTCTTCTCTTCTCTTCTCTCCTCTCCTCTCCTCTCCTCTCCTCTCCTCTCCTCTTCTCTCCTCGAAAGGGGAAATTGGATTCTGTCCATGTCCATAATGAGGAGATGTAGGAGAATAAATAGATAGCTCAATAAACACTTTGCCTCTTATTGCTTCTCCTCCCCTTTACTCCCCATCCCCTCCCTCCCTTCTTCTCTCTGCGTTGCACTCCTCCTCCTCCTTTCCTCCTGCCCGCCGTTCTCCTTCTCTCCTATTCTCCCTCACACACTCATGCCCATGTCTGCGCAGCTCAGCGAAAATGCTGTAGGTGCACGTGTGTGTTCAGAATGAGTGTGTTTTATTTGCATAGTTGTGTGTGTGTGTTTACATGTGTGTGTGGAGCGTCTCATGAATATTCTGTTTCATCTGCTGGTGCTGTGACAATGACAGAGTTAATGACAGTGACAGATGTAGAGATCGTTCTCTACCGCTCCCCCCTCGCGTATGTGTGTGTGCGTGTGTGTGTCGTTTGCGTGTGTACGATTAAGCAGGAACACCAGTGTACATCAAATAAACTACACAGCTAATATCATAAATATCACCACTTTTCAAGGCACGGTTTCATCGTTCCAGAAATAAATCCGCACAACATGTTTTATAACGCTGTGTCAGCCGCTGTGTGATGTACCAATCTGAACCGAAACAATCCGTCTCCACGCAGGTGAGGACATGCTGACCTTTGACCTCCACAGTCTGGCGACGCTGGCGGCCGCCCGTGCCCTGGAGATGGGGGGAGGGGTTGTTGATGGGGGGACGGACCAGCAGTGTCCAATAAGGAAGAGGCTCAACCTGCGCAGGAAGTGCAGCTGGACGCCTCGCCACGAGCCGGTGAGGCTTTGCTGAATGCATATTTTGTGTTTACGCATGCAAACATAAATCATTCATGCTGAAAATGTGGGGAAGTGTTGAACAATGGACACACATTTTTATCTTTGCTTAAGAGAACTGATGCAAACATGATTTTTGGAGTAGGTTCTCTTTTTTAATATAAATATATATATATATAAATATATGTTAGGATTTTATCTGATACTTTTATTCAAAGCTACTGAAAGAAATTAGCCAAAAGCACATATTGGTTTCTACTGGTACATCAGCTATTGTACTTTTTGCTCGTGGGGCCACTGCTCATAGTGTCTGTTGCTTGTTTCTTTTTCTTCTTCTTTTTTTTTTGCAGGGGTACTGAGATACAATACCGTTTTAATATCTTTAGTGATCAGGGGTGTAGGTTTAGTTTCAAAATTGGTGGAGTACACCTATGAAACAAGGGGTTTGGGAGTCCTCCATGAGAAAATTGTGAGCATCAAACACTTAATGTCCTTCTTTCTGGAGATTTGTTTATGCACAATTTTTTGCTTTTTCTGCATCAATTTATTGTGTAAATTTAAATTAGTCAAAAACAGTCCTCCACACATGTTCCAGATATTGAGGGGGAGGTGTCCCCTGCATCCCCCCCAAAAAATCTCCATCTATGCTGGTGATGCAGATATGGACACTTTAAAATCATCCATACAAACACTGTAGTCAGACAAATATCATCAGCTCAGTGGTAATGAAATAACTGTTGTAGCTTTTAAGTGAAATGAGAAGTAATGTGTTTTTTTAATGTGGTTGAATCTTGCAGTTTTGTACAAAAATTAAAAGGTAAACATTTTAACAAAATGTGTATTTTATCTAGCAAGAAATATTTTTACTGATTCCATAATATGTGAAATTGTTGTGAGACTATGAACTGATGTGTGGTGGATTAACACTCTTCTTGTTTTTAAATAGTCCCAGAAATAAAGCAGACGAAAACAAATGATAATGTTTAGTTTTAAAATTTGAAATTTCATGAGGAAAATAAAATACAAATGAATCTATATATTCAGAATCCGAATCAAAAATTGTTCAGTAACTCGACACTTACAGCGAATATAACATTTAAACACAGTGCAAAATACAAAGACATAATGTAATACTATATGAAAAAAATACATGTGTATATAAAATATATTTACAGTTATTAAAGTGACTGTTTTTAAAAGTGGCACAGTTGTGCAGGAATGTGCAAATGCTGTCCAGGGGATGTAAAAGTTAACTGTATCATAGCTTCAAAAATAACCTTTAAATCCCTAAAAGGCTCCCTTTACTTTTGTCGATGCTGGTTGTCCTATATTGTTACCTATATTTTTACATGCAGCACCCGGCCAACCTCCCAGAAATCCTTGCTTTTAAGCGTAAATGGTTGACACAGACCAACTGTTGTAGTGACCAAACTTCTAGTTACAGGAAAATCCATCCAATTGTCGAGCTGCCCAAACATATCCAATGACTGTTGAACTCAGTTTGTGTTCAGCATTGAAATTCCCCTGCTTTGTGTGTGACTGTGTGTGCATGTATGTGTATCCATGTGTGTGCGGTGTGTGTCAGGTGTGCCCAGTGAAGGGCTCCATGGAGACGATGGGAGGGGAGGAGCTGGCCATGCGTGTCCAGCTGGCTGAGCTACAGCGCCGCTACAAAGAGAAACAGAGAGAACTGGCCAAGCTACAGAGGAAACACGACCACCAGTGAGCAGAGACAACACACACACGCACACACACATACACGCACACGCACACACACACACACACACACACACGTTTCTTTTTGTCTCGATTGAGTCGTGCGTTCCAACATTCACAATTCTGCTGTCATGCTGCATCCTCCTGATTTATCAGGACTTGCTGCCTGCTCATACCTAATGCAGTTTGACCTGTAGCCGATACAAGTTTCCTCCTGATTTCTCCTGCTGTCCGGACTGCATCTTTGATCTCTCTCCCTCTCTCTCCTCCTCCTCCTCCTCCTCCTTCTTGTCTTCCTCTCTGCAGGAAAGAGGAGACGTCTCGTAGCCCTGCCCGCCGGGGGCCTGGTCGCCCCCGCAAGCGCAAGTCCACCCCCGGCCCAGCTGCTGCGGAGAGCTCCAAAAGACTCAGGTCAGTCCTCTGATATTGCGTCAGTATAATCAGTGTGATTGGCAAGCCCAGCTCATTCATCCTGATTTCTGTTTGTGTTTTTAGTGAAAGGCACGGTTGATTTTCAAGAAGTTCTTCTTCAGCTGAAATGATTCAAATGCTCTATAGCTGATGATTTGCTTGATTGGGCACTGGAAGGAGCTGCTCACACACGCATGCGTGCACACACATACACACACAGACACACAATGGGTTATGTGATGGGAGCTGTAAGTTGGGTGTGATTTTAAATGAGAGAAGGTAATGGAGATGAGGCCTTCATTAATCATCATTAATCACTTTTAATCATATTTATCACTTGCATTGATTATGTCCTGATTCCCTGTGAACCTCAAGCATACATTAATACAGCCGGACAAAGTCCCGATGTACAGTTATTACAGTGATAAACGACTCAACACCGCACCCACCCGCTGCGACACACACAACCACACATTATTTAACACCTTCGACGTGCACGCTTTCATTCTGACACACATTCCCAGCGCATTCACACTAGCCGGAAACACACACTCACACACAGCCAGTGTTCAACACTCATAATGATAAATGTGTTTTCTCATGCTGCCCCACCTCTGTTAGCATGTGCACCCCTCGCCTTGATAAAATGATTAGAGAAACTCAGGGTTTGTCACGGTTACCATGATTAGAAAGCGCTAATGAAAATGACAATGAAAGGCTTTAGTCATACATGCTGGTGCAACACACACACATACAGGCACACACACTCAGAACTTGTTTAATTAGTAGCGCTGGTCGCTACGTGCCTGAGCAGCGTTTCTGTTGTTATTAACAAGCGATGTATCATTTGTTTACGCTTTCATCTTCTCGAGAGAGTTGTGGGTTGAAATGAAACAGCGAGAGAGTGAGACATAGAGATGAATAGTAACGTTTCCAAACACAGCAGACGATCCCTCTTGATTCGCACTATGTGACCAAAAGTATGTGGACACCTGAGCGTCTATATGTGATTGCTGCTATAATGTCCTCCATTCCTTTGGGTCTGTTTTTTATCAATAATGTGGCCGCAGGAATTTTCTCCCATTCAGCTGCAGGAGCGTTAGTGAGATCGGCCTCTGCTTTCGGATGTAAGATAAAAGACAAAAGACAAAAATGTTTATCACAATTCAAGCCACACTTGAAGGCTAGGTGAAAAGGCTGCCATCATAGAAAGGGCTAAGTCACAAAAATCGGTCAAATAAGAAAAACTACACACGCTCCTTAAAGGCCTTAAAGAAGAGACTGTACACACTGAAGGTGATGAAAATAGACAACGCATTCTCATTCCCTACAAATACTGATGCTTGGTCAGTGGCCCTACACTCTGCTCTAGGCACCCCTCCAACGTTAGCTATGTATGTTCAGGGACTGCATGTCAATTTATGCTCATGATATGCATAATCTTTTCAAAATAAACTTCCATTTTCACAGGAAATGAACAGTTTCTGTTCATTTAATGCATATAGTCTAATCAAGGTTAAAAAAAAACTTTGTTTTCAGGTTTACTTGCTTAGATTTTGGAGAAAAAAACATGTGGTTAGGTTTTAAAAAAAACATTAGAGTTTGGCCTTAAATAAGGGCATTAGTTTCTAACTACATGCATCATCGCCATGTGGCTTACATCCCCAGCGCTGTATGCTACATATATGTCACACTATGTCGTTATTAAAATACCTCGATTGACTTCTGGTTTCACACAGGAAACGAACAGTGGTCTCCCGGGTGATGGTATGACCCAATCATATCACCTCCCACTCACCCTATATAGACTTTCTTGGTCTTTATACCAAGACAGTTGCTCGGAGTGTTAAAAAGGGACACTGTGTTGTGTGACTTGTACTGCTGCTAAAGGGTGCCTCTGTGTGCATCTCAGTATCTCAGTGTTTGACAAGTTTGGAGTGAGATGTGGTTGCAATAGTTATGTGAAAAATGAAAATTAGAGCTTAAGAGAGAAGTTTAAACCCCACTGACTGCCTGAAACGTGTGTGTGTTTGGAGGAGGGTTGGTTTCAGCTGCTGTTCAATGATCCGAAAAGCATTGCATTTAAAGCATACTGACGCCTTGAGGCCTGACTGACAGTTGGAATTCCAGTCCATCCCAAAGGTGTCGATAGAGCCGGGGTCAGGGCTCTGTGTGGGCCAGACAAGTTCTTCAACAATAACAGAATTTGGAGAATCAGCCCTTTATGTACCTGGCTTTGTGCACAGGGGCTTTGCGATTGCTGAAATAAGAACGGGCCTTCCCCAAAGTGTTGCCACGAAGTTGGAAAATTTTAAATTCTATAGTATTAGGATTTCCCTCAATTGTAACTAAGGGTTCTGTTGCCAAAAGCATGAAAAACAGGTGGTTATGTACATGTATATATATGCACACTAATTGTACCATTGGTGAGCATGTGACATGTGGTGAACTTTGAGGCTTAGAAGTTCAGATGGGGTCAGAGGTGAACAGAGGCTGGGTGCGGGGGTTGCAACAGACAGATGTGGTTCTGGATGGACAGAAGGACAGATCTCTCAGTTTTTTGGATACTCTCTGTCTTATCCTTTGCTTTCTCCTCTCCTCTCCTCTCCTCTCCTCTCCTCTCCTCTCCTCTCCTCCTCTCCTCTCCTCTCCCGGGAGCGGAGATGCTGAGAGCCAAACCTTCCCTCTGTGGGAATATAGGATTCACCTGCCTCAGACACCAGCTGCTAACAGAGTGTGTGAGCTGTGTGTGTGAGTGTGTGTGCTGGCTGCCTGTGGTGTGAGAGAGCATGCATACAATGAAGGAATGACAGAGAGAGAGAGGGAGAGAGAGAGGGAGGGAGGAGTAGTGTTCAATAGAGGTTAGTGTTTATCGATCGAGCCCTGAAGCTCCGGTCAACGGACAGACTCCCCCGAGACTGCTTCATCTCTCTCTCTCTGTCTCTTTCCCTTCCCCCTCAACCATTCTCCTCCTCCCTCTGTCTCTCTGTCTCTTCTCCACTCTCCTTCACACCAGATAATTCTTACCCTTTCATGTGGTGATTCAGCAGAGTTTCATATTCGCACAGCCGCTGAATATTTCTGTGTTTGCCGTCAATCTGCGCAGACGGTCGGTCTCTTACCTCATCAAAGTTGTGAGACAGAGAGGAAGAGTGGGGAGAGAGTGAGACAATGAATGAACCCGGCAGAGAGGGAGGCGAAACTAGAAAGAGGAGAGCAGAGAGGCAGAGAAAAGCATCCTTGAAAGGAAAGAAATGTGTGATCAGATTGGTTCTGTGATCTGTTTTATATATGATAAATTCTCACTGAAGTGCGTCTGTGTTGCATTTTTATGTTTTCCAGAGAGGGGCTGAATTTACTGGAGGAAAAAGCCAGGAAGAAAATGTCCAATCATGGCTTCAACAGCCTGAGCTCTGCACAGGTCAGTCTCTCTGGGGTTCCCTCTGGTTCATCCACACACACTGACAACCACTTCCTGCTGCTAATGTTTTTTTTTTCTTTCCTGGATATTTCAATTAGCGGAAAGAAATGAGTCAATAATTAGCTTTCCACTCCCGGTCCACAGATGAAAGCTCGCTGTAAGCACAGAGGTCGACCGAGCGCCCTGAGCTCCAGGCTGGCCAGGCGGGTGACCCAGCTGAAGCAGAAGGCTGCGGCCCAGCGTGGTGCACCATCGGCAAGCGTGCTGCACTGCAGAGGGACTCCTGGTGAGGAAGACTCCTCCAAGAGTCACTGCAGACAAGGAAGAAAGGGTAGGTACAGAGGGAGCATATAGACACACAGACACTTATCCATTAAGTGGCACCTTAAAACTAAACTCTCCCTCCTGTTGTTGATCTGTCAGACCTGCAGCAGGACTGGGCAGCTGGTCAGACTGCAAAGAGGAAGAGGGGTCGAAAGCCCAAAGTGTTGATGGGCATCAGTGCAAACAGAGCTCACCACAAGGACGACCAGGCCTCCAAAAAACAGGAAGTTAAGGAAGAGAAGAGTGACAGTGAGAGCTCAGAGCGAGGTGAGTTAAAGTACAGGTCACACACAAGTATGTAGTCACGTCAACCAGCAGAGTTCACAGGCCTGTTACACACGAGTCAAACAGTGCTGATTTGGCTGATGGCTCAAAGAACATCAACCAGACATTGGGAGATTTCGCTATGAGAGTGCATCTGTGAGTGTGTGCACGTGAAGCCTCTGAGAGTGAGATGTCTGCCGTCATCAGGGGGCTCTCCTCTCACTTCCCGGCTCGTCTGTCACACCGTTAAAACCGTTAACGACTTGCCACAGGCATGCAACACAGCCACCCCTGCCCTCAACACCGCACAGTAACGTGAGCCCGCTCTGGCTCCGTTCAGAATCTCACACCCTGGGTTCCTCCCCACTCTTCTTCACCTCCCCAACCTTGTGAAAATGCCCTCCTCAGAGGCTTGAGATGAGGAGAAACAATGACACTCATCCTGATTTTTAAATTAATGCATCACAGGAGAGGACGATCTGATGTGAAAACTTCAAAAAAAAGCTAAAATCTGACTGACCTCATGGCCTTGACGCCATGGAGAAGTAGTGGTTGAATGTGTGTGTGTGTGTGTGCGCGCGCATGTTTGTGACTGAGGCAAAGTGTTGACGAGAACGCAGTGTAAGTGACAAGTGTGTCAGAGATGTGTCGACACCCGACACGACCCCCGCAGTCAGCGACACACAGCTGCCAATAACAATCTGTGTGTGAGTGTGCGCTGCATATATGCATGTGTGTCAACATTTGCTTCCTGTAACTGCAGTTGAGAAACAAGCTGCACAATAACTGAGTTAATATGTCCCAAAACCCTCAAAGAAAAGTTCTAACAAGCACACACCAGCAACATTTCTCATCTAACTTTTGTATTTACGACTACAGAAGTTTGGCCACAGCCTGTGAACTGAAGTGTGGATGCTAAAGGAATATTGAAAGCTTGCTGTCAATACAACTCATCAAGCGAGTCCCTGACTTTAGTTAACAGTGTTTACATTTAGATCACTTGGAGCTTTCCGACTGATCATATCGATGTTGTGATTCCACAGAGGAGGAGGAGGAGGGCAGCTACGACAGCGAAGACGGAGCCGGTGACACTAAGATTAGCTCATCCTCTAAAGAAGCTCCTGCAAACCCTGGCGGGATCGTGCCTTTTTCATCGCAGTCCTCCAAGCTCCAAGCGAACCAGAAAGCCAGGAGTAAGAGACCAGGGCCTCCCGGTGAGACCTCTCTACATGTCTTTATAACTTTATGACTTTGTTACTTTGTGACTTTTAGTTTTTTTGACTTGAAGCGAAGGATAACATACATTTCATAGGGTTTAGTGAAATCTGCGTTAGTTTTAGTTTTGAAATGCTTTCAAATGTAAAAGGACAAACTTGGAAACAGCTAAAAACAAGACTGATTTCAGGATTCACCCAACCAGTGGCAGGGTATTATGGATGGTCTGTGTGCAGCTATGTCTTTAAACTGGGGTTTGAAAGAAAGAAAGTTGACATGTTTATGACATTTATTTGATGCAAAGCAATTGTCTTTGTTCATTAAATCATCCAGAACAATCTAATATGCTCAGAAAATTGTGTCACAAAACTGTTACGTGGCCTCTAATACCAGGAAACCCTACATGTCTTACCTCACATTAAACAAATCTCTGACTATATCTAATCTAATATTAGATATTGACATTTTTGCAATGTATCTGTCAGCTCTAATTTCCATGATGTGCTCTTCACCCTCAGGCACTGGGAGCATGCCCAGCGCAGATCAGAGGAGAGCGCCCAGGAGGCCGAGCCTGGCCAACACAGACAGGGGACATCTAGACCACCAGGGGACCAAAAGAGCATCCCTGCCGAGCTGGGGTGCACCGTCATTGGGCTGCAGCTTTGGGGACGGCCGGGGGAACCAAGGAGGTCTAACGGAAGCAAACAGGGCAAGCAAGGAAGCCATTAGGAAGAGCTCATCAGGACAGGGCATTCTGGGAAAGGTGAGGATCAGTGTTGGGTGGTGGCTTGTAACCTTACAGTGACACGGCAATATTTTACCTTTGTCAGTGACAGCTATTCAACCAAGTAAATTACTCCCTGACAGCAGTGATTTATGACACCTCTCTGTCATATTTACATGCTCAAAACTGGCATCTGCGTCTTGCATTTCCCTCCTCAGCTGCTTCATGTGTGCACTTCTTTGTAGAGGATCAGGGGAAGTAGACAGCATTGAAGTACAGCGTTTCTGTCCTCTGTGAAGCCTTGTTGAAGCCTTCTTGTGCATTATACCTGTTGGTCATGTTTATCAGTTGCCCCTGTAATCTGAGAGGTTACAAAACATGCACAAAACATACTCTGCCAGCTGGAGCCAAATCCTAAAGAAAATCAACAATATTTGGAGCTAGTTTCAGAAGCAGTGCAACTAAATGCTCTTCCAAAGTTCAGCATCCATTTAAGGGCAACAGAATCTGTGGGCTTTGCTGGCATATTTGTTCAGTCACACTGAAGTGCATGGGAAAGAAAACTGAGAAGGGAAAGGTGAGACGCAGTTGCCAATTTTAGAGGTGTGACAGAAAGGTTACATAATGAGTATCACAATAAATTACCGCTGTCACAGAGTTGTAAGGAATATAATTACGTACATTACTCTTGAAATGAGTTAACGAGCAAAAAGGGACATGCTGTTTTTTTTTTTTTTATGTACCGAACCTGACGGTGTTTCAGACAGACTGAGAATTTGAGTAAAAGAAAGGTGACTAACAGAAGGTCACGCCCTTTGGCCTTCTGATGCATGCAAGTAAAGACTGAGAACGAGAGGAAGGAGGAATTTGGAAAAGCCCTCGCCTCAAGTTCAGTCCTTCCTTGTAGAAGTGAGCCACACCCTGTCAGGAAGTTTGAAAATCCTGTAGATTACAAGTGACGCTATCTGCCAATAACCTTGACTCCTTCATGGGAAGACGCTTCGCATCAGCTGTAAATCAGTGACTTTGTCAAATATAGCATTTGCTCGTGTCGTAGGTGTGAGTTTGCATACCTGCCTGTTGTGCCAACACACCGCTGGCCCCACTGTCTTCGTGCAAGCAGCCGCTGGCGAGACACCCACATTCATTTTAATGAGAGATGCCCCGAGGTTGCCTTAGTCTTTGACTCATAGTGAGGGAATGTCCAAAAACACATAACTCCAAACCAAACAGTGAGGTATAAAGATAATCATTGGCCATAACCCTTACACACCCATGCATGCCTACACACACACACACCACTAGCACTAAAGAGAAATAATCACCCATGCCCTCTGGTGACGAAACTTCTGTCACTAAAATATATGGTCTCCTGATGTGGAAAACTCCAAGAGACAACACACACACACACGCACACATGCACGCACACACACACACACACACACACACACACACACCATCTCTCATGTGTTATATTATGGTCTTTTCTTTGGAAAGCTTAAATACAAGCAGGAACCTGTTGGGTGAGCTGACTTTCCATCATCAGTCATCAGTCATCTTTGGATAGACTAGCCTAAACCGGTCTGGAGATGGATAGTATCTTGGTTGTGTGTGTGTGTGTGTGTGTGTGAGTGAGTGTGTGTCTGTGTATGTGTGTCTGATAATGAGAATTTAAATTAGGGTTCAAGCTTCTATATTAGTAGGCGTCCACGCTGCTGAAGTGTCCTTGAGCAATGCACTGAAGTCCCACCAGTTCAAGAGCTGCTGTTATTACTGACTGTGACCTCTTGACCTTTGAGTGAATGCTGGCGGTGTGAAAAAAACATTCTGCAGACTTAATTGAAGTATCACATTACAAGAGGCGTTGGCGCCTGCGGTTGCTTTTCACTGACGATTTCACCACATCAGCCACATCAGAGTCACTTCAGTCACCTGCAGATCCTGTTTATACTGTAGATTAATTTTGGCATAGTGTGATGAAGTGATACAATATCCTGCTTTATGCCCACTGATGTCACATCCTGTTTCCCGTCCAGGCCAAGGGCCACGCAGTGAGCCGACTCCTGCAGAGCTTCGCAGCCGACGACGGCTTTCGGTTGGATGAGGAAAGCAGCTTCTCCGAGGGTGAGGAGGAGGAAGAGGAGGCGGAGGAGGAGATAAAGTTGACCCACCTCCCTCCCAACATGCCTTGCAGAATACCCGGTAGGCAGTAACACATCATATATAATTACGCGCACACATGCAGGTTTTAAAAGCATGTTGGATCCGTTTCACACATTCATACACACCTCTTTCTCTGCCTTTTTTGTCCCTCCTTTCCACTTCACATAGCAATTATTCAACACACTCACAAATTATCTATATCTCACCCCTTTATCTTCTCCATCCATCCATCTTTCTGCCACGCCCTCCCTCCACAGCCCTGCCAAACTGTGTGTTGAGTAAAGAGATGTTGGTGGACGGGCTGAAGATCCTGATCTCCAAGGAGGACGAGTTGCTGTACGCTGCCTGCGTCCAAACTCTGGACCTGCCTGACATGTAAGGCCCTTCTTCCCTGCTGTCTTACTACAGATAAAAACCACCTTCTCTAAAAATGAAATCTCCGTCACGAAATAAAACATGAACCTCCAGGAAAAAGAGCAGAGTGACTACTTCACACAGCAACTGCCATATATGATCACTGTTTTTTTTCTTCTCCGTCATCTATTGATCCCAATACGAGGAGCATCAAAATCTGGGTGGATAACCGCCTCGGCTTAACGATTTCCTGGGGGAAACCCTGGAGTTAAGTACTAAAAAGACATATTGCAACAAGAGTCTTCTCTGATTTACAAAAGAGTTGAAAAGTTAGCTTAGTTAAATGCCTGACAGCTGTGTGATTCTTGACAAACAAGAAGTCTAGACGACTACAAAAGCCAAGACACACAGCAGTGGCGGCCAACACAGCTGCCAGTGAAAAACCTGAGCACTCATGACAAAAACCCTTTTTTGAAAAAGACCTTAAAATCTATCCGCGGAAATTGTGCTAAAATTATAACTTACAAATTAAAATAACCGTTTTTTGACTAATTCTGTCTTTAATTAATTTCCCTTTCCTTTGTTTTCACAGATTCAGTGTTGTGATCGAAGGAGAAAGAGGGAATCGCCCCCGTATTTACTCGCTGGAGCAACTACTTCAGGAAGCTGTGAGTTTCTGTCACCGTAGCATCTTTTACATAGTAGCTCAACCAAAACTCCACATATGTTACACACGTAATTTTGTGATTTTTCCAGGTGTTAGATGTGCGGCCCCAGAACGAGGCCATCCTGACTGCAGGGACACGAGTGTGTGCCTACTGGAGCGAGCGCTCTCGCTGTCTTTACCCTGGATACGTTCATCGAGGTGAGCAAGATGCACCTATAACATCGATCCTCCAGCCATACACTTATATGTCTCCGGTAACTCATGTTCTCCGTCCTGTTTGTTTTACTTTAGGAGGTCCAGGTGAGGAGGAGAAGGAGGGGAGCGTGATGGTGGAGTTTGATGATGGAGACAGGGGAAGGATCTCCCTTGCAAACATCAGACTTTTGCCTCCAGGATACCAAATCTGCTGTGAGTATGGCTTTAAGTAGACGGATAAGAAAAGAGAGAGAGAAAGAAAGAAAGAAAGAAAGAAAGAAAGAAAGAAAGACACCACCATTTAACAGCTCTTCTCTGTCAGGTGCGGAACCCTCTCCAGCACTTCTGATCTCACCTGGTCGTCGCGGTCGACGAAGCTCCACCCAAGAGAGGAAGGACACACCCACAGAGAAACCAGCCAATGAGGAGCCAGCAGGGAGGCCACAAGAGAAAAGACCAGGTGAGGGAGGAGGGGACATATTCAGCACCCTGTATACAATAGTGGACGTAGCTACCGTCATCGCTATCTTGGTTTTTGGAGCCAGAGGTGACCATATTTGGATGAGAGGGTGGAGATAATTCTAATGTTAGCTGCTAGCTTGGTTAGCATGGCGCATTTACATCTATGGTTAATTGTGATAATGCTAAGTTTTGCTACCAAAAAACAGGCTTAACTTTCTATTAAAACAAAATGTATTCACCATAAAAACATAAAATCCGACTCATTAGAGGGTCTTGTAGAACAACTGAAGGCACTACAAGTATTTTTAGGTGATCAAAACATTACAATTAACTTTCATGAACTGAAAACACACTGAAATAGCGACAGCTAAGGCTATACTCTGGTAATGTGAGGTTAAATCATAGTTACAATACACCTATCACTCAAAGTGCCCTCGCCCTTAATTATGCATAATGTTAAGCCTTAAAAGCTACAGCTAACAGGTGAGCTATATAAAATGTATCCCCCCCGTACAGTTGTTATGAATGTTGAAATTAGCCACGGAGACTAAAACTATTTTTTTGTTTTTGTACCAGGCTGTAAACATGTTTGTTCTGCTCTAAAGTTGGACACTTTAACATGGGGGTCTTTGGGGATTGACCTCCTTTTAGAGCCAGCCTCCAGTGGCCATTCAAAGAGCTCCAGTTTTTGGTACTTTCACGTTGGCTTCATTTTTTAGCCTCAGAGGTTGCCGCTTGCTCTGAACCAGTCATCCACTATCCTCGTATTTAATGTTTTGTCACCTCTCCAAATAAAACGTGTTTTGTCAAGCTTTGCATATTTGAAAGGTCATTTTTAACCAGCTATTATTAGTTAAACATGTAAGAAAGACTGGCTTTCTATTTGATGTCTGAGGAATTCATTAAGGGACTGAACATCACTCAGATACCGACGCTATTATGTATGTTGTTTGAGAAGTACTGGTCTAACTGGTAAATACATTCACAGACACACAGCCCTTCAGGCCATACTAAAATTCCCCCAAACAACGCCTCATTTACAGTTCCAACTGTCAACCACTTATCAGATGCCTCCGAGTCAGATGAGAGAACTGAGCGGAGGCACATAAATGGAAAGACTCCAATATTAAAATTCCTTGTTTGCCGCCTATCAATTAACCTCTATATGACCACATTAATCATGCTTTTACGAGGTGACATCAGTGTGTTTTGTGCAGTTGAGCAACATGTAACTCATCACAAACTCCAGGTGACACCGGAGGTGGAGGGACAGACAGGTTTACCAGGTTTGTTGTAGTTTGAGTAATGGATATGATGAAACTTACCTGGCTAGGTGAGGATCACGGAGATAAAGATATTAAGTTTCTCCAAAGCTCTTAGTTCCACAATTATCTCAGCGTACTCTTCAGACCTGTCAGTTTGTATTGATTATAACTCTTCTCTGTTGCCGACTCCTTTTTCAGTTGGCAGGCCGAAGAAAGTCCACTCAGTGCCTAAGACTGCCAGCACGCCGACATCAGTAACAGAAACTGTAACCAAAGGCAACACTTCCTTGTTAAACTGGTCCGCACCCAGGAAAAGACCACCAGTTGACTTCTTCCTCTTCAATGGGACATCTCGGAAGACCCAAAGGAAGATACGCGAGCGAGACTTGGGGCTGTTTCATCGGCCCGCCTCCCACCTTCTCGCACCTCCAATGCCTATCAAAGGCATCTTTGGTTCTCCTTTTGAAGGTGACTCCTTCAGTAGCATTGCCAACAGCTACTCTTCCTTCAAAAGCAGTGGAAGCTCTGGAGCAGGGCGACCGGTTGCCACAGTCGGCCTCCATGGGACTCCGGGACTCCTCGTCCTCTCCTCTCTCCTCAGCTGTCACCATGGCAATGGCAGCTGGAAGCAGGAGGCCAGTAAGCGAACGTGACAGGAAGCAGTTTCTGGTGAAGCTTGACCACGAAGG
This sequence comes from Cephalopholis sonnerati, assembly GCA_019142605.1. Taxonomy (NCBI): domain Eukaryota; kingdom Metazoa; phylum Chordata; class Actinopteri; order Perciformes; family Serranidae; genus Cephalopholis; species Cephalopholis sonnerati. Next base: position 15,071,478 of record JAGQAX010000020.1, on the reverse strand, counting down.
AGTGACCTCACCTAAAACAAAGAACGGCAAGGCACTGCTTCGACTCGGGGGGAGTGGAGGAAAAGGAGGCAAGAGTCTCGCCTCTGCTGGTGCACCGCTGCGATACATCCACCCCGCGCTGCTGGTTAAAGATGGCAAGAAGGGAGGAGGGGAAAGAGATGGTGCTGTGGTCCGTTCTGAGCCTATTGTAAAGGGCGCTCCACCTCTGAGAAAGGATCTTCTGTCAGCAGGTCTCGGAGTCCAAGGTGGGGATTACAGTTTGGACTACCCGAGTGACTGCCCCAGCTCTTACTCTGAGCTGGATGAGGATGACGAGGATGATGGTCAGGATGCTGAAGCACCAAGAAGGAGTGCAGCAGTCACATCCCACCGCGGTGGCCGTTTTCTCTCCCGTCTCTCCACCTGTTTCTCCTCATCTTCCTCCTCCTCTTCCTCCTCCGGCTCGATCTCCTCCTCGTCCCTCTGCTCCTCAGACAACGATTCCTCCTACTCCTCTGATGAAGAGTCCTCGTCTGTGCTGCTGCGCCGCGCGCTGCTCCAGCAGGACAAGCAAAAGCACAGGCAGAACATGACCTCCGACCTCCTAAGCCCCGACCCTACCACCTCCAGCTCTTCTCCCTCTGCCCCAGCTCCGGCTCATGGCTTTGTGGCCAAAGCCAGCATGGCTGTCTCAGGGTCAAAGGTGAGAGCTGACAGAGCAGAGGACAGGAAGGAGTTTGTGTCAAAAGGAAGCATGGTGGCTAACAGTGGCACAGCTAAGACCCAGCTGAAGAGGAAAGAAGGAATTCCTAGCGGTCACCATCAGAGGCAAAGCAGTCCTGTGAGCCAGCAGCCGAAACCTGCCTCCAAAGACCCGGCAACAGCTAAGAGGCAGCGGATGTCTTCACCTGAGCCTCTGCCTAACATGGCTGCCCATGTGCCTGGACGCCAGCTCTGGAAATGGTCCGGCAACCCCACACAGGTAGGAGACTTTGGCTTGTATGTTCTTTTTCCATATCGAAGATGTTATTGGTGTCTTTCTTTTTTGGTAACTGTTCTGCTTTTCATCACCATGCAAAACTAGAGAGCAACTGTGATTTCTTTTAACTAAATCCCATTACACTGAAATCATTACACTGTTTTCTTCGACAGTGTTTTCTCAGAATCACATGTTATTATCTTGGTTATATGGTTTCAAAACTGTTGTCCTGGGTATCAGTAACCTACCTAAGCTGACTACCGATTGTTGTTGCCGTTTCTGCTGGGTCATACCTTGATTGCATACACTAAATACGCTGGTCAAATAAGATCTCTCTTTGCAGTGCTTATTCTGCCTCAGTCTTTGTACACACTGGCAGCACTGTAAAGCTTACGCTCTGAATCTGTTATCCTGATTATTAAGTCACGATCCTGAGATAACGGAACAAAACAGTTTTGAGCAACCACTGCCACTCTCGGCTTCCATTCTGCCGCGTTGTTTGCTTTGTAAACACGACTGCATCTGTCGACTGAGATGTGCAGCTTAAAAGACGCTCAAGGTGTAGACATGCCCCAACACATGAAAAGATGGGGTGGGTATATAGGTGTGCTACCAAGGTTCTGGTTCCTGTACTGTACTTATAATGTCTAAACATACTCCTGTAACTCAGTAGGGTCACAGTGCTATGATTGGTGTTCGGCACCAGCTATTCTTTGACATACAAAACATACTTGGTAGACTGGATTTAGCAAAACAAACAAAAATTTCAATTGAATTCTGAAATGAGGCCGTTGGTGAAATAAACCCTCCACGCTGAATAAATTGACTGAGAGTGCTATTTTTACTCTCTTTCCCCGACAGAGGAGAGGTCTGAAGGGTAAAGCCCGCAAGCTTTTCTACAAGGCCATCGTGAGGGGCAAGGAGACGGTGCGTGTCGGGGACTGTGCTGTGTTCCTGTCACCTGGCCGGCCCCAGCTGCCCTACGTGGGCAGAGTGGAGAGCCTCTGGGAGTCGTGGAGCTCCAGCATGGTGGTCAGGGTCAAGTGGTTCTACCACCCAGAGGAGACTCGCCTGGGGAAGCGACACCGCGACGGCAAGGTAAAGGCCAGGGAGTGCAAAGTAGAATTTCTAAAACAGGAATGGTCAAAGTAACAGTCCGTGACATTTTCATATAAATATATTACCTCTTTGCTTCTTTTTATTCCCTGTTCTCATCTGATATGAATGGCTGAACCTCCACTTAGTTTGTGAAACTGTTACATTTGCAGTTCTAAAGACTCAGTTAAGGTGGGTCTTTCCCAGGAAAAATCTCTGCCGCACAGGAAGTCATGTATTTTGCATTTCTGGTGGTTTGTTTGGAATAAATAGAAAAAGAGCTGGGTAGTTAGCATGAACAGCAACAACCACCGCTGCTGAGCAAACATAAAAGATCACCACTTGCAGAAACTTCATCATGAGAAAACCCACGCTAAAAGACATGACAATGAGAGGATGTGTGGGAAGTGCAGAGTGAAAACAGCACCAAAGATAACAGCCTTACAGCTTTTCTCATGAAATCAACATTTTGATTGTTGAATATATTATCATGCACATTTATCAACCACTCTTCCCGTCTCTTTCCCAGAATGCCTTGTATCAGTCGAGCCATGAGGATGAGAATGACGTGCAGACCATCTCCCATCGCTGCCAGGTGGTCAGCAGGGCCGACTACGATCACCTGATGCGTGACCGTAAGCCCGGCAGCGCGACCAACGACCTGTTCTACCTGGCCGGAACTTATGAACCAACCACGGGCCAGCTGATCAGTGCCGACGGCATGGCCATTGTGTCCTAGCACCACGAGCTAGAGAGAAATCCAAATATTGAACCTGAACTCTGGAGTTCCAGGATGGTCCTTCAGAACGGAGCTGGGGACAGAGAGGAAACCAAGACAAAGAGCTTTGGCTCTGCGTATTGATCTGTCCCTTGTAAGAGAAGGAGCTAGCCCACTGGATAAAGCCCGACAGTACTGGCACTTAGAGGTTTGTTCTGGGGAAAAGTCTGATCCATGTCAGATTTAACCTCTTTATCAGATGTGGACTGAGGCTCCTTGTTGCAGCGAGAGTCTCCAGCCTTCCCTGTGGCTGAAATAACAGAGTATCTCGTCACTGCGACAAGATTACTGCAACAAAAGAACAGGAACCAAGGACATGAGCACTTTGGAGTACAGTCGCTTGGATATGCTATGGAGGGAGGGTGTCAGACTTGGCTTTCTAAAACAAAGACTGACTCAGAGAGCAGGAGAGACTGTATGGTAAGGACAGACTTACTGTAAACCACACTGGTTTGGAGGGTTTTAATGGTCTTATACTGGTAGTTTGACGATGACAACGTGATTGAGAGATCCCCAACAGGACCAAAAAACACTGTAGTTCGGACTGTGTGTATGTATGTGTGTGTGCGTGTGTGTGTGTGTGTTTGCAGAGTGGCTGCCCTGTTTGGCATTTAATGAGCTCTAAGTAAATAGTGCTTTAGCGTGCGTTTGTGCGTGGTCATGCACATGTACACCTGTGCTCATCGAGTAGGGATGATGTCATGACACATTGTCGGTATGTCTTTAACACTCTAAATATTAATCTGTCCAGTACTTAACGTGAAGTTTTCAGCGCTCGCAGCTGAGAAACGAAGCGATTTTTTCTCCCGCCAAGCCATACACGTCAATACCTCGCTCTCGCATCCTCCTATTCAGGTGCGAAGACACATGTACAGGTAGTTGGGATTGTTTATTTGAAATGTGCGTGCATGGCAGCGTGCGTGCGTACGTGTGCATGGAGCGTGTGTGTGCGCTTTGTACAGCATCATGTATAATATAACATGTTGTAAATAGTATACATATATATTTGTTCTTGTTTTTTTTTCTTTTGCAGAGAAGATTATTTTATTTAGATTTTTTTAGGGTGTGTGTGGGTGGGTTTTTGGGGACAGAGGGAGGAGGTCGGGTTAGTTTCCTTCACTCTCAATGCACTGAACAGGATTGGAGGTTTGGATTTGGGGTCAAACTGTACAACTGATGTGAAGACTTTGTGGTTGTAAGCCCTGCTTTAGGCGAAGGGTGAATATGTAGAAAGGGTGTTTGGGAAATGTTTTTATAAGGAAATCAGAAAAAGGCTCTTTTTAAACATGTGTCTAAATTTTTTTGTCTTTATTTTAATCTGTTGGGTTTAGATTGTGCATTTCCTGTTGGGAGCTTATTTTTAAACAAATACTGGAAAAGAAACTGAGTTTCTGCTGTTCTCCGATCCTAAAAGAATCTTCTTTATCTATTTTAGCCTGTATTCCTATATAAAATGTAGATATTTATCTGGCATCAAAAAGAAACATACCAAAGCACCTGTGAGTTTACGCTTCACTGCATTAGAAGAAAAAATTATGTAAAAAAAAAAAAAAGACATAAAAACGTTCAATCAAATCTGAATCCGGGACCCCTGCAATCACAGAGGTATTTTAAGTAGAGTTCCTCTCGTTGTCTGCTTGTGTTCATCCAGCGTTGCTATGACAGCCTCCGAGAAACGTTGCAGCAACATTGTCTGCACGCTGCCCAGCTGATGCACTTGAGGTCACTATGGCAACCAGAATGGCATCACGTGACTGTGAAGGACAATCAGAGCCAATCAATGGGACAATGTTGAGAGACAAAAAAAAGAAAAACATAAGGATCAAATCACAAATTATGCTTCTTGTCACTTTTATTCCTGCTTTGCCAAAAAACTGTCTGTGTGTGTGTGTTTTATGTTTGCTTGTTTTCCTCATTGTCTTACTGTTTATGCAAGCCTGTGATGACTGTTTGTTGTCAGTGTATAGGATGTACAGGGGGGAAGAACATGATTGCCTTTTTCTTTTCTTTTCTTTTCTTTTTTTTTAGGACGTTGACTGACTCTTAACAACAATGTTGCTGTTACACTGCAAAGCAAAAGCTTTAAAAGGAATCTAATGTGAAACTCAATTTTAAAATATTACTTTTATGGGTCTTTAATTGATTATTTTTTAAAGCTGTATTTTCTTTAAGAAACACTGGATTCAGTTCTAACCATCACGTTTTGACAGAAGCGACATCAATGTGTTTTTTTTTTTTTAGACCCACTGGAAAACTGCTTTGTACGGTTGAGATAGCCTACTAAAATATATTATGTAATTTCAGTCATTCTTTGGAAATATGACTTAAATATTTCCTCATGTACAAAAGGAAAAAAATTATTTATCTTAATTTTATTGCCTTTTTGTGTTTCATTAAAAAAGATTCTTACAAAAAAAAACAACACATCTTGATTGTTTTTTTTCTGCTGGGTGTGAGTCCTCTGAATACCGCCTTGTGTTCATCAATGCCGATCATTTGTCTGCTGGAAGAAAATGGACCACAGAAGAAAGGGTAGAAGAATGAGGAAAAGGAGAGACAAAAAAAAGGGAAAACACGAGAGGAGGAAGCAATTTGAAACTGTAGCTGTAGCCGATAGAAGGGGAAGAATGGGTAGAGAAAGAGAAACTGTATCTCATGAGTTTCATGAGAGACGACGGGCGGGATAAAGTCTCCTCTGGCTGTACAGGTGGGTCAGGTATTCAGAATAATAAAAACGGAACAGGACCATTAAGAGAACAAAGAGAGGATATCGGCTTTCGGCCTGCCAAGATTTCAGATCCTCACTTTGTGTATGTGTGTGAGCACATATGTGTGTGTGAATACCAGAAATGCAGCACATGTGCTCATCAGACATCAGAGTATGCTAGTCTTGTGTTTACACCAATATAAATCCATGCAGTCTGAATGCACTTCTGTACTTCAGTGGGTTTTTTGCTAGCTTCTAAGTGTGTGTGTGTGTGTGTGTGTGTGTGTGTAGGCTATATATGTGTAACGCGAGAGCTGCATAGAACAGAGATTATCCCCTGCAGGGTGTGGAGTTTCTGGGACAAAGTGCGCAAATTTACTGCACTTTATTTGAGACTTCCTGTGAAATATTCACACCTTTTTATCGCGCTGTAACCGGAGCCTTTGTGACGCGGCTTATTGCAACATTAAAGTCTGGATGGTGGATTTACCTTTGCCCTTGAATTACAGTCTGGCTGCCTCGTGGCGGCCTGCGAAGAAGAATTCTGGAGCACAGCTTGGACGTCGGCAGTAAACTTTATTGTTACAGAGCTGTGTTTTTAAAGGGGAACTACACACATTTTCAGAATTTATATGTTATTCCTATGGTCTGAGACAGTCCAAAAATATTAGTAAACATGAACAACTCCCAAATCAAAAAGCTAGAGCGCTGACACTCAAATTTGTGATGTCATCAAGTATGAAATCTGGAGCTGCTCCATAGACAATGAATTGGGAAAGATGTTGTTGATCAATCTATGGTTCAAACCAGAGCAGATCTGAACGCAGAAATCATCTTACGCTAGGGTTCGCGCATGATTCATGAAATATTCTCATCTTGCCGATCACAGCATAGGAAAGATTGGGTGTTTATAAATGTGGCAGCTGAAAACAATTGTCATTCACATATCCTGCCCCAGTATACTCTGGGTTTAGAGGCTTCATCTGTAGAGTTTACCACATAAAGAGGGGTAATACGGCCAAGAAGAGAAACTTCTCTGAGCTAGAAATGGAAATGCTAAGGTCCCAGGCTATTGTGTAATATTGATTTTTTTTTCATAATAGCCTATTCATACAAAAGCTTATAACTGATGAGTGTTTGGCTGCATGTACCTGGATCTGCTTCCATTTTGGGCAGAGGGGACACACAGACCTCACCACCTGTGTCTGAGCTGGACACTGATAAAAATTCTAGTAACCCATAGTTTACTAGAATTTAAATATTTTTTGTTGCTGTTGCTGGTTTTTTTTTTTTTTAATAATGTTTTGATGATAAATTATCTGGCAATGCTTTGGTTTGTCAACATTAAAAAAAAGAAAGAAAAGTCTTAGATAAATTAGAGCCAGCTATCAGTGGTGTTCATCCTTTGGCCAGCCTAGAGTCAGTCCCACAGAGCCAGGCAACTGCGAGCTGTGATAGAGAGCGCATCCATGTGGCAGCTATACGTTTTTAAGTGAATAATGTGTGGCTGCAAATACTTAAGTGCCAGTCAGAATATGATCTAATATCAGTTCACCAACTCAGCCAACTTCAATGTGCTGCACTGCAAGTAAACGTTGACTCAAACTTGCATACATATAATGAGAGTAGAAAGAACATTCACATTCAGATTAACGTACCAGGATAATTAGAGCAGCATTGTTCCTGCTGTAGCGGGCTAACTTCCATACAAAGGTCTTTATAAACAAACCAACTTGCAGCAGGTCACATTAACTTCCTGAGGTGAGGTTTTGCAGCAATGACCTAACAAGCAGTGACAGCGTACGTTTTCAAATAAACAAGCTGTAACTATAGAAATATTACTATAACTGTTATTTGGCAAATGACCATGGCAAACACTCCTTTCCTTTCTAACCTTTTTATTTCCAAGATTCTGAGTACATGGGGACGTTTTCTGTTTCAGAACTGAGAGCAGTACAAGAGAATTAAGCTTATTTGGATATTTAAAAAAAAGAAAACAAACAGTCTGTGAGTCCACAAAATCAGTCTCCTATTTATTTCTATGGAGCAGCTCCAGACTTCACACCCTATGACATCACGAGTTTGAGACTAATGTGTCAGCTTGTGTTCACAAATATTGATTAAACATTTCTAGGTCATGAAAAAAACACATTAAAACTCTTTATTTAGGTGGTGTTCACCTTTAATGTCGGCTCCTCCTTAGCCCTTTCTCTTTTTGGCTAGCGTATCTCTCCCTGCTTTACTTGTCAATACAGGAAAAGTTGACTCACATTTTTTTCTGAATAACTTTGCTAATGGTCCTTGGTCATAGATTGAAATCACACACACACACACACACACATTCAGGCTCTTTGTCCAGCAGTATGTGTGTGTGCTTGCATGTTTGCTTTCCTTTTGTATCCTGCATTTAGCTGCTTCGGCAGTTTAACTTGTTATTACAAAGATATGAAACAGTACGCTTGCCAGTGTGACCGCACATACACATATGCGCACACACACACACATTTGCACCCATTCTGCTCACTGTTGGTCTTTTACATCCTCCTCATTGGCCCCTCAATCAACCAACGCCTTTAAAACACACAGACATTAAGTGCAGTCTTTGACTGCTTATCAGCAGGTTTGCATTGGGCTTATCTGGTTGACATTGTTAAACTACTTTACCCAGAATGCTGCGGGAGATAGGGGCACAATGGGAGGCTGGGGGTGCCCTCTGGGTTAATGAGAGAGGGCTTTCACGTTGTGAGAGCAAACATGCCGCGAGCTGATGTGTGTGTCTGTGTGTGTGTTTGTGTGTGAAGGGTCAAGGTGTCAGAGCAAGGTGTGGCAGGTTTTCATTGTATTTCTTTAGTTTTTCAGGTGGGGGCTGGAGGACGGGAGCAAAGACACCACATCTGAGGCACGTCGCTAGTTTAGAGGAATATAGATGCTACATACCGTGAGCTGCTCAATCGGTGTGTAGGCATGTGTGTGTGTAATTATGTGCTTGTATTTGTGTGAGGGTGTGTATCTGTGTTCTGCTTTATTACATAATTATGGAAAAAATAGAGACAGGAGGTGAGCTATGAAAATGTGAAAATTGGTGAATTGAAAAAAGACTTGAGTGTGTGTGTGAGTGTGAGCGTGAGCTTGTGTGTGTGTGTGTTGGGGAGGGGGTTCCAATCCAGAGAAAGCCCTCCATTTAGATATAGCCTGAGCATGTCACTGAAGTGAATGAATGGCTGTCAGCTGCAGTGAGATGCCCCGTGTGTGTGTGTGTGTGTGCGTCTGTGTCCGTGCGTTCACTGGGGTGTATTCAGGTCACTCAGAGTGGGAGTAAGGAGATCAGCGGTCTTCTCTCTCACCTCATCCATCGTTCATATGAGCCTCTGCGAGCTCACCACCAGTATCCATCTTACTATCTATGTGTGTGTGTGCGTGTGTGTGTGTGACATTGTAGATGTCCGTATAGCCAAACTGACTCATTGGTAGTTGTGCAACGTATTCTGTGGCAACAGATGGTAGGCTTACATAAATCATGGATTCTTGGCAGTGTGGAAGTCGTGTCCATGTTCTCCTACATTACAACACCAACAAACCTCCACTGTTCTTTCTATTTCCCCCCAATTTTATGACTTGTTTCACTTTCTGGCTCATTTCACAGAATAAAGAAAAAAACAGTGATGCAGGCGGCTATATTTCCCACGGATAAGTGGCCATATGTAGATGTAAAGGCAATATATTCTGCTCTATTGTGGCGCCGTTTCACCAGTCTGCAGCAGTATATATCAGGATTTAGTGTTTTAAATGAGTGTTTTAAACTCAATCTTGTGTCCAATGCTTGTACTCAAATCTACTGTCGAATTTAGACTATTGGTATCGGATCTAACAGAGGTAAAATAATCATTAACATATTTTTTGTATTATTTAATTTAGGCAACATCAGTAAATTATGGCTGCACATTTTGAGATCCACATTGTCTCTATAAATATTATTTTTTACACCAACTGCATCTGGTGCATTGCGCACATAGTTTGGGGGGAATAAAAACTTGCGGAGTTACTCTTTTAGTAATAACAACTGATTTTCATTTATTTATTTACTTTATTTTTTTAACCACATGTCACAGGTTTTATTTGGATGTTATGTGTTTTTCTATTTTTATGGTATGTCTTTCTGTCTTTAATTCTATTAATTTACATTAAAAATAACTACCACAATTTTATGTGTGTATTTTCAACTATCAGTGTTTTGTACATAATTACTCAGAAGGAAAATCCCATTGTAAATTACCATTTTTCATGATAAAAAAAAATTCAATTGTTAAATATCAGCAAATATAAAAAATGTGAGACTTAAAAAATATGATAAAATGAAAGTCTTTGTAATTCCAAACCTATTGTACTTATATTTCAAAATATATATTTTGCCCTTAATTTGTGAAGAAAGAAAAACAGAGCACAACGAGTTAAAGGAACAGAAGGAAAAAAGACACTAAACCATGAACAGAAGATTGGGATAAAGACGGGCAGGGGGACGGAGGAAGAGCAGGAGAAGAGGAGTGTTTTATAGCCGGTGCGCTGGCTCGGGGTCATCTAGGGTCAAACTCCATCCGTTACCTCCTAATCCACAAGATTTCAACAGGAAACTGTAGAAAAACCACCATGATGATTTCCTTTCCTTAATGCAAGCAAGACACACACCTCACACACACCTCACGCACACACACACACACATCAAGTTATACGTTACTCGGAGCAGCTCTGGTGGTTATCGCTGATGCTGGTATTTGATATTTGGAATAGTAGAGGAGTCTTGGCCGGCTTGAGGCTGCCTGCTCCGACGGTCAGAATAGGTCAAACATCCTGTAAAGTCTTAGTGGACACAGCAACCCGAGCCACAGACACCAGATAGCTGCTGTGTGGGAATGTGTGTGTGATATTTATGATACGATCTGGATGCAGGGTGGAATTTATATCTGTGTGTGTGTTTGTGTGTGTGTGTGTGTGTGTGCGTAGGTGTGTGTGTGAGGCACTTGATTGCCAAGCTTGCCAACTCTACCCCAGCGACAGCACGAGAAAAGATATGTACAGTATATTTATATAAAACAACTGCTGCAAACCTGAGCACACACACACACACACACACACACACACCTCAAACAGCCCTGTATGTTCTTTCCTCCTGATGAGTTGTCAGCCACACTGCGGGGGTCATCAAAATACTTGTAACTGTACACCTGTCTGGTTGTTATACGTACAGTAAATTAATGTGAAACCTGAACAGTGTGACAGTGTTTGAGGATTTATCTCCTCACATGCTTCTATCGCCACTTTAAATGGGAATTGACGCAACATTCGAGATGTTAACGGGCAGACATTCAGGTTGCATTTCCTTACATTTCATCAGACTCTCTCACATTAAATGAAAACTGCAGCACAACCTGCACTGTAACTTTTTACACTGACAGCAAAAGGAGCACAGAGCCAACTGCTAAATGTGGCTGTAAACATGCATTTCTCTAAAGACAGAAATTAGTGTTCTAAAGGAAACGTCTGCTTTGATGCTTAAAGGAACCGTTTGAGATATGGGGAAACATCTTTTTGCTTTTTTTGCATAGTGTTAGATGAGAGGACGGATACCACTGTCATAGCTGTCTGTAAGGAGAGTGTTAGCTTAGCTTAGCATTAAGACTTGGGGGCAGGGGGAAACTGCTAGCCTGGCTTTGTCCAAAAGTAAAACACCTACGCACCAGTATCTCTGAAGCTCACTCATTAATATGTTATATCTTAAACTGAAATGTATAAACTACAAGTTGTGGTTTAAAGTTAGGTTTATGATCTTGTGAAATGACGTTATGCATCTCGAAATTTTTAGAAATAGGCCCCTGCTGCACCTGTAGGGCTTTTCAGAGATGACTGCAACAAAAACCAATAAAGGCAAATGACTTAAACTAAGAAGTCAAATAATGAATTAAATTTCGACAGTTAATGGGTCTCAGGATTTTAAAAATATCATTTGTTTTTAAATGCTACAAAAACATGAGCTCTTAACAAAATCTAAATTTGATTAAATAATTTTCCAGCTGAATCAAATTGCTTACAGGATATTAAACCTTTAAACCTTTACTTTATTATAATACATTTGTAGATCCAAAATGTAACCCCTTTCTTTACAAGGATTGTATAAATGTATTAAAGTATGTCCGTTAATACTTAATATAAGATGAGCTTGCAGTCAACTTCTGCATTGACGAGTTGCATGTCGGGCCAGTGGCATTCATTCGGTCACACTTGTTGGTAGAAAGCTTCTTATCATCATGGATTTTCAGGCAGTTGTTTCTCTTTTGCTGTGCAATCGCTGCTTATTGCTTGAAAACGAAGATGGGATGACACAAACATGTTGTTGACCCATTACTGGAAGAAAACACTGAATCATCCCTGAATGATAATGAAGCCCATCTGATGTTACTGCAACCCGCTTGGAGGCAGTTGGGCACGCATTGACCCATCTCCAGAGATGGACCACCTTTAGCATGACTCAGCACAACTCGCCATGTTTAAACTGGTAACGAAAATGCAAAATCAGTGATGAATGGTTTGACTCGGTGTGGCCAAAAGTGCAGATAAAAAAGCCCTATGGCTCCCCATGGGGGGACTCTCAGCAGACAACCACAACCTGCAAGGCAAGTGTCACATGACAATGTATCTTCATACAATGGTTTGTATTATTGATTGTGCAAATGGCATTGTCACATGATGTACTTACTGTAAAGTTTACTTACTTAGTGTTAAGTTATGTATGTTAGATTCTGGCAAGTAAAGTTATGTAGGTTAGCTTTACGCAAGTAAAATTATGTAGGTTAAGTTTAGGTGAGTAAGTTACGTAGGTTAGCTTTAGGCAAGTAAGTTACATAGGCTAGGTTTAGAAAGGGAAACATAGTGGCAACGTACCTTAAAAAAAACTCAGAGTTCACTTGGTTTCACATGGGACACGAACAGCTGTCCCTGGGTCTGCAGCGAATCCCTGCTGACAATGGGCGAGAGGCAGGGTGCACCCTGGACAGGTCGCCAGACTATCACAGGGCTGAGATATAGAGACAGACGACCATTCACACTCACATTCACAATTGACCAATCTAAAGTCACTGATTAACCTGCATGTCTTTGGACTGTGGGAGGACGCTGGAATATCCGGAAAAACCCTATGCTGACACAGGGAGAACATACAAACTCCACACAGAAGGCCTCCCCCACCCCAGGTTTGAACCAGGAACTCTCTTGCTGTGAGGCGATAATGCTGACCACTGCACCAACGTGCTGCCCCAGTTTGGGATGCACCTCACATTTTAAAATGCACTATTATTATTTTATTTATTTAATTTTTGACTTTTATTATACGTTTTCTCTTTCCGTAACTGAAAACTAACTGTAGCCCTGGCCTCACGGTCTAGATTCACCAATAAACTTCATACGATTTGGGAATTTACCCTCCATTTTTGTGTTTCCTGCATAAAACACAGACGTGGGGGGTAAATTCCTAATATTACTGATTTACAATAAGCTGTCTCTCTCCAAATGGCTCCCCATGCTGAGTAGCTGGATGAGCCTCCTGCATTTTCACCCAAAATCCAATCCAAGCTCTCAATCACAATTAACCACTGCAGTCAGGGCAGTTCTTTGCCCAAACAAAAAAGAAAAAAAACATGCACAGAAAAATCCCCCTAAATCATTTTATGTTCGTTTGTTTTAAAAAAAAAAACTATAAAAAACTCTAATTACTGAGATGTGGAATAAATGATACCTGATGACCTATGTGTTTGGTGAAACGTGGAGGGTAATTTGCAATGATTTTTTTTACTTTACACTGCACGCACATGGCAGATTCATAGCAATTAAGAAAACAGACGACCTCTGCAGTTATTACAAATCACAAGAGGAGCCCAGGTAATACTAGTCCCATTTGAACAAGGCTAATGTCAAGACATAGTTACCATGGTAATAAATGGCAGAAAATTAATTAACAATTTAGAGAATAATTGGTAAACATAGCAATTTCTGCACCCAAAGTAGCCTCAGTGGACCCGTTGCTCATCTTGAAAGCTCAGACTGATAATGTAAGACCATGTAAGACACACAAAGAGTACATGCTGCAAAGACAACCGCCGTCATACAGTGTCTACTTTACGTTTTCTGTCGAAACTTCTCTGCCTATAGTCCCTAAAGCTGAGCGCTGCTCTGCACGGTCTGTGTGACTGACGATTCATCAACTGACAGCGATCCTGAGAGATTAAGATGCCACGCTGAGTGAGCAGAGCTGAACCAACACACCAAGAATGTACAGTACAAAATCAATGGAACAGTTAAGCTTCCTATATATCACACAACAGAAATCAAGACAGGCGGGGGAAATCCTGGTTATATTTTGGTCTTTTGTTATCCGCATTGACTCAGCAAAGAGTGTGTGTGCAGGGGTGTTTGTGCGTGTGCGTGTGTGTGTGTGCGTGTGTGTGTGTGTTTGCATGAGAAAGGAAGACAGAGGAAGAGGTGGAGGATTATGTGTGGATTATGTGCCGTGTGTGTGTGAGGAAGTTGTGCGCAGAATTTGTGGCTGTGCTCTTGTGGTAGTGAAAGCGCAGGATAGGTGTGTGAGCGAGGCAGGTTTAAGATCAGGGATTGTGTGTGTGTGTGTGTGTGTGTGTGTGTGTGTGTGTGTGTGTGCCCCTGGCAGCTGTTTGCCCTGCCCAGAGTGGTCTTGGCAGTGTTTCTTTACTGTAACTGCACCCACATGTTGGCACAGCCTGGCACAGCAAGGGCACTCTACTCAGGTGCCAGGGGTCTCTCTCTCTCGCTCTGTGTGTGTGTGTGTGTGTGTGTGTGTGTGTGTGTGGCCTGACCACAAACAAATTACCTTGCAGAAAAAACCTCCAATAAATTACAAGCAAAACCAAAGGCAGAAAGAGGTTTAACTCTATCTACTTATCTGTCTGTCTGCCGGTCTGTCTGTCTGTCTCTCTGTTGGGACCAAGTCATTGTATTGCAAGTCACAATGAAGTCTTGAGTCTTTATCCTCAAGTACCAAGTCAAGTCCCGAGTCCTTAGGTATGATTTTCAAGTCATAATGCGGTCTTCGCCAAATTTAATGCCATTTTAACAACTGAGTGATAAAATATTAATTTTTAAAAAATGAATCAATGCTTCTTAAAGATTGTATTTATTTGTTAAAACAAGTTTGTTGAAACACGTGTGACTGAACTTAAAGGGTAACTTAGTTATTTTTCAACCTAGACCCTGTTTTCCCACATGTTTGTGTTTAAGTGGCTGACAGTTTTTGAAACTGGTCCAGTACTGAGAAAGAGGACTACAGTCGGCAGCACCAAAACAGGCTGCAATGTAATCACTTGGGGCAATTGCACACCCTCAATGTATGTCCACCAAAATTGCTTGTTTTTGCCACTAGTAGGTTCAAATTATTATCATATATGTCTGACAACATGTTTGAAAGGATCCTAACAGAGACAGACCTTTGTGTTTAAGAGTAAGTGTCGTTTTTTTTTGACACAAACCAAACCCACCAGACTCCATTTTAATAAACAGTAATTTTGGTGTGTATAGAGCCAGCATATTTTCACATCTAACTGGGTGAATTAAGAGCGCATTTCAACCAAACCGGAGTTGGTGATTGTTGGAACAGTAGGAAGATGAACCAAGATGGCTTTTATGAGTTTGATTTTGTGTTTGTGGACTTTGAACGAAGTGTGTTTTACAATGGTAAAATTACTTCTTCTTTAAATGGAGTCTGGTGGCTTTGGAAATGGCAATTTCAAGGCTGTTTCTAGTTCAACAAAAAGGATGTTACTCTTTAAAGAAACATCTATCTCTGTAGGGATCCCTTCCATTATGTTGTCAAACACTTAGAATAACCATCTTAGTTTGTCAATGGCAAAAACAAAAACTTTTAGTGGAAGTAAATTGACTGTGTACAATTGCCCCAAGTGATTACATTGCAGCCTGTTTTGCTACTGCCAACTGCGGTGGTCTGATTCAATACTGGACCAGTTTCAAAAACTGTTGTTGCCATTGGTCACTTGGACACAAAAACATGAGAAATAAGGGTCCAGGTAAAAAAAAAAATACTAAAATTGCCCTTTAAGTAGGAAAGAGAGTAATGCTGACACACACTGTCATAGCATAATAGCACTATTAACCACAACTGAATGAATTTTGTACGTTTCTGTTCTGTCTTGTACTTATTTCAGCTCGGAAAAATGTCTTTAACTTTCTCTTCCCAGAGTGGCTCGATGGAAGGTATCAAGTATTTTCAAGTCAAAAGACTTAAGGACTAAGTCCACAAGTTATTGGTGTTAAAGTCCATGTGGCGTTGCAAGTCTTTCTTGATTTCGTCAAGTCTAAAGTTGTCAAATTTGTGACTCAAGCCTGATTCAAGTCCACACCTCAGTTTGCAAGTCACAAGTAACGCATAAATCTTTACACTCAAGTCCCAAGTCAAGACAGGCACGTGCCGAATTCAGTTGAAAGTTAACTCTGAAAAGTCCCAAGTCAAGTCCCAAGTCTCAAAATATCATAATGCACTCTTCACCAAAGAAAATATTTAATTTGCCTAATTTGCAATCTGCAATTTGTTTTTGGTGACCACCACATACTTTTTGTTTCTGAACAAAATGATCTTCTCTTCGTGTTTCTCTCCTGCAACGTAACTGAATACTGTCAGATTGGTTCAAGCAAACTGGATCATCCGGGTATTTAAGCTTTGACTTGTTGAGAATAAGTAGCATTTTTAGTTGATTCAGGAAATTAAGGGAAATAATTGATATGTAGCACACATTAAAATGACTTACTATTAAATCTTTGGGCTTGGGGAGAGATATCAAGCATTTTCAAGTCAAAAGGCTCAAGTCCAAGTGAAGTCATGTGACTGGAGTCCACACCTCTGCTCTCTATCTATCTATCTATCTATCTATCTATCTATCTATCTATCTATCTATCTATCTATCTATCTATCTATCTAATGTGTGTTTAAGTGTGTGTTTATGAGCATGTATATGGTTGTACAGCCTCCTCTGTGCTATTCATGTCACGTCTCTGTTGGCTCAAAGAAAACGTTTCATCTATAATCGTCCCTTCATCTTCCACGGAGGTGTGTGTTCGAGTGTGTGTGTGTGTGTGTGTGTTTGCATAATGTGTCTTTTGGTTCTATAAGTTTGTGTGTCCGTTCAAGTACGCCTGCATGTGTGTTGCATGCACATGCACATCTGAGGCCTTAGTCATGGGCTTCGTCTCAGTGTGTGTGTGTGTGTGTGTGTGTTGACGTGTGTGTGTGTGAGTCGGCCTTTGCGTGCTGATGGCTCTTCACTCTTTCATCTCATCAAGCGTTCATCACTCCGTCCTTCATCAATCACACCATCCAGCAGATCACTCATCAACAGAGGGTCCTGCTTTTAAATGATAAGATCTCTCGGTCCACAGACTCTCTCTGTCACACACTTAGACACACACACACACACACGACGTGGAATGTGATCATAGTGAGTTTCGAAGGTATTCTTGCTAACACAGTTGGAGGCCTCCCGCGTAGCACCTACACATTATTCCCCCTCCTCATAACACACACACACACCCTCCAGCTCACTGTTGGTCGCCAGTGCACACACACACATACACATACACACACAGTTTCCATGGTGACGGATAGGCAGCCATGCAGAATGAGTGCATAGTCCCTTGGGACATCTCCTTTGTCCATCTTTCCATCGCTCTCCTTTAGTGATGACAAGATGTCTCCTCTCTGTCTCTCCTTCCCTTCGGCCTCTGTTCATTATGCATAATGCATGTGTTTCAATTCATAAGCTAAATTTCATCTGGCCCATCCGGTGTGTTGCAGCATAGGCAGTCTTTGTTCCCAAACTCTTTCCTCCAGATTTGCCCACTGAATTGCTCTAAAGTCTGTTTCAACAAATGCAACTGAGACTTTAATCCCAGCTGAGCTGGCTCGTCCTGTAACCTCCACGGTGTTGCAATAAGTGCAGCTTGAAGCAGTTTGAGTGGCAGCTCCTCATTATGACAGAGTAAGTGTGGTATGGATGGAAGGAGGGAGGGGGCGAACAGATTGGTTGTTCTGTCAGAGACTGTGAAAAGAGGCCTCGTCACACTATGGTTGTGATTAATGCTAAAGATGATCCCTTCATTTCCTGTGAGTCACCACCAGTCGGCATGTTGGGGCTTTGCTGGGCAGAAGGACTGTCCTCACAACAACACCGACCTGGACAACAACCACAATCCTCGGTGTCACATTGTGGAAGGGATTTGGTAGAGAAGCATGGATGCAGTCTCTGTGATATCCAGTGCACGGATAGGGACAGTTGCTCGGGAGGATCTAGTGAAGCCTCCACCAGACGCCATTTTGGGGGCCTCACGTTATGTGACCTCTTTTAAAAGAGAAGAAAGCAGTGGTGCCTCTCTTTGTTTTTTTCAAAGTTTCAGTTGAGATAGGGCAATATCTACTTTTTCTAATTGTCTCTCTATGCCGTTGCTGGCCGGCTTTTTACTAGTCCTGTAATGTTATCCCCACCACTCGCAGCTGCCATCTTTCTCAGCTCAGCTGCCCGTTTCACCAGCAGAGACTGACCTCTGGTGGCATATCGTCAAAATAAAGCACTTCTGTATCGGTTTGATAGAAAGAGGAGTATCTGTGTTTTTGACAGTGTTGAAAATTATACCGTCGGGAATTTTAAATACCCTGGTAAGTCTAGTTTCAGTGTGCTGAACAGCTTCTAGTTGAGTGTGACCAGAAGAGGTAAAGGCTGGGACGGCCTGGTGGCCTAGGGGATTAAGTGACTTTTGCAGCATGTCGTTCTGCATCTGCTTCATGAGGGAAAGACACTGTGAGCGAGAACATACTATTTTAGTTGGTGCATGTGGACTCATCCCGTCAACAAGTGCACTTTTGTAGGCTATGTTGAGCTCAGGCAGATGATTGCGTTTTGGCATTTTAGCCCAATATAGTCCATTTTAAACAGTATGATGTTGTTTGGAGGGCTGAAGCGTCCTGTTAATGCCTGCTTCATTTGTGCTGGAGACACTATGTTCACTTGAACTCTGATTTTTATGGCGCCCTGAAGGGAATCCACTTTGCTGATGGGGTTTGGGATGAATGCACATAACAAATCGGCACATCATATCACATGTACTGTGGACTGTTCTCATGTCTTTGACTTCTTTTGGTTTCATTATTGTTTCAACAGTTTGCCATCTCTTAGTCAGAGTTTGTTACAAACTTATTAGTCTCTCATGATTCGTTTTAATTTGTGTGAATGCCTTAAACTTATTGATTTGTCAGTTTTCATGCAGAGATTAATTGGAGGTTGAAAACTACAAGTTTAATTCATTAAAATTTAATTGCTGTAGGTTTTTGCCATCGTCAGGGTCTGCATAATTATTTTTGACTGGGGCTTTGACTGCATTTAGGCTATGTACAGACTGCAGTCAAACTCAGATTTGTTTTGAGTTCTCTTTCTGTTGAATTTTTTCTGTTTTTCTCTAATCTGGATTTGACCTTGCTGTTGTGTGTTGTGTTCAAAGACACTTCGAATTCCGATTTGGTTGGCCAGAGTGTCCAGACTAAGATGCATCTGTAAAAATGCTACTGAAATATCATTTCAATCCTCTTCCAAATGTGGTTTGGACTTCTTAAAATCAATCTCTGCAGCTGTTGGGGAAGCGGAGACAAATACTGCCAACCAAGTTGCCTTGCAGCCCCTGTCTCTCTTTCTCTTTGTCTTGTTTTCCATCCCTTTCTCACACATGCTTCATCTCTCTCCTCTGGTTCTCCACTTGCTCTGTCACTGTCCCTCTCTTAGTCACAGTCCCCCTCTTTCTCTTGCTTTTCTCCTGATTCAGTTGATTAAAACTCCTGCCATTTGGGCACAAAACAGCCAGTTTATCAAAAATAAAAGAATGAATAAACACAGGTAAATTAGCAAGAACCAAAACTGATTCAGGCCTGGGGGAATAATGAGAAATTACAGCCCAAACGTGGCGGGATGGCCCAATCCGGCTTGGGCAGAGAATCAGAGCTCTAAGTGACGGAAGCGCTGAGCAGATCCTTGCTGCTGCTAGCAGAGTACTAAAGAGGACAACATGAGGAACAACAGTCTGTGGGCAGACGCCAAAATAAATTGTTTGGAGGGCAAAATAAAGGACCTCCAGATCTCGTGCTTCCGCAAAGGAAATCCCAGTCACCAGCATTGCTACGTATAAACCGATGCCTATGTCGTTACCATAGCAACCCATGCAAATAGGTTAGTGATGTCTGGACACACAAATCCAATCTGATTACCTGCAAATAACGGTGAACGTAGCCTCCTATATGTGGCTCTAAATCAGATATAGGTCTGATCTTTGCAGTGTGACCTGAGTCTGAACAGTCTCTTGGAAATCATGCGACTTTTACGTCACTCACAGTTGGCTCACCTGAACTCAGTGTCTTACTGTGAGAATCTTGTGGCAAGGTGCTGACAGATGTAGTTAAAAGTAGCCCTTTACATAGTGAACTTTTGGATGAAATCTGTTTCAGTGAAGCACTTAATGTCATGATCCCACCACCCCTTGCCCGACTCTGCATCCACATACGCTTCTGTACAGAGGTAGCAGCCAATTCTTCACAAAAAGCAATAATTAAAAATATGTCTTTCTTTCTCCTCATCATTGTCCTTGATATCATCTGCTCACAAATTCACTGGCGTCCACTGCACATCAACTTATAAATGAAACCTAAACATTGACTTCAGTGGTCTCCATGTTTAAGTCTGTACGACAGTGTGCTGTGTGTGGTGTCTTTGTTATTGTTCTTTTGTGCATGTGGGTCAGTTAAGGACTACAACCGGTTCTCACTGGAATCTATTTCAAAATTAATGTAAACAGCCAAACAAATAAAATTAAATCTGATCTATAAGAATAAAAAAAATCTGAATTGAGGCAGTTTGAATGTAGTTATTTATTGTTAATTCAACTGAGCTGATCTACTGCTAAACCAAACGGACAACTTCAAAAACAGAGACAGTATATTAACAATGCAAGAAAAAGTACTCATCACTGCAACACAAAGTTTCTTTAATACTGAGGCGAAAGGAGCAACATCGTTATATGTGCAAATGAATCAGTGTTGCTGCGCAGATAAATGAGTCTCTGCTTCTTTTATTCTGAGACATTTGGCACCACATGCTTCTTACACATTTGAGTTAGCTGAGCCCGGCTCACACCAGGGTGGTTTTATAAGTCTGGGACATTTCATATCCGTAGGATATATCTCCCTTTTTTTTTTTCTTAGAAAATTGCACCATTATGTATTGTATGAAGTGGATAATAAATGATAAATGATAGTTGCTGTAAAGCTAGATTAGAAAAATATGTTCTTCACTGTGAAACTTTAATCATGACAAACTGATTACAATGCAATGAGTCATTCAATCTTTTCATCATTTTCATTATGTAAACATCAGATAACCATAAAGCCATCTGTTACTAATACTTATTTCATCATTCATGTAATCAATCGCTCATCACTCTGATCGCACACGGCAAGTGTCATGGTGGTTCATGTTTCTGTATAGAGTTGCGTGTACAACTAGTATGCTGCATTCTTCATGCTTAAAATATGTTACTTAAAATAGTATATTTTACTAATTCATACAATGCTGCGTGAGCAAAGTTTCCGAATTAACAAGACTACGCAGCCTGTTCTCATTCTCAGGTTGCCAAAACTGACAATCTGGGGGGTGTTAGCTGGTAGCAGTGGGGCCAGTCCAAAGGAAAAATGCATGGGTCGAATTTTTTTCCTACTTTTTTTATTTCAACATTGATGGTGGTGGCCTTGCAGCCCAGAGGACGGCCGGCCCATCCAGCATTTGCCAGAATTGCCCAATGGCCAGTTGGAGCCTGCCCGAGTGAAACCAAAAGTCAGTTGCTGTTTTAATGTAATGTTATGTAACTCATGTCCATCTCTGCCAAGCTATCACGAACAATGCCAGGCTTTGACGCTGATTTTAAAGTAGTGGTCACAGGGTCCAAAAAGATTTTTTTTTCCAGTATCCTTAAAGTGTGAACGAGACATCTGTAAATCAGTGGATAAATGTTTTGGAGCGTCACAACTTCCTCAAAATGGCTTGTTTCACTATCCGGACTTGATCCCTTCGGTCAAGTAACATTCGAAAGTCGCACAGTGAACTGTCAGCCGTTTAGCCACCAGCAGTTTCTGGGCCTCAAGTCTCAAATCTCAAGCTTTTTTAGCTTCATGCGCCACTATGCAGCTGTCATAGGAATAAAGAGCGCCCCACATGATGTTTTTTGCAACAGTTCACCGACCGTTTGACAGCTTCAATCACGTGTTATGAGTTTCAGCCAGGAGATAGCTGTGCGTCACATACAGACATTGAAGGTTCTCTCATTGAGACATAAAAGGGTGCCTGTGGTATTTCTTATCACATGCAAGGGGCATGAGCGAGCATCAGTGTACGAGGATCTACGTTGAGAATGCATTGGACTAAGAGTCTTCAACTATGCTAGCAGTTCTGTGAGGCTGTACTTAGGCACAGTGGTGCTTTGTGCTAAATGCATTAAACACAAAGTGCAGCTGAGGCTGATGGGAATGTCATTCGTTTTGTAAATATTTAGTCATAAACTAAAGTATTGGACAAATTTAGAAATGATGATGGCGCAATATGGGAAAAAAAGGGATTCCCAAAAGGCATGAAACTGAGATATTTCAGTCCAGACCAATGTGATGGAGCAACTCACCAACATTTCCAAGAGCCAGCATGGCTTCTCAGAAAGCGTATGGTCAGCATCACATGATGTAATTTCCCTACAATAAAAACTCTATGTTCTCCCTCCTTTATCTTAATAGTGTCTGAGTCAAGATTTGATTTATTGAAGGTCAGCCATGTTCATTTAATATGTTCTTGAAAATTCCATGTGGTATTTGATCGTATGCTGCCATGTGAAGCAACACGGCAACAACAACAATCGCAACATCAACTCTGATATCTGCAGTGAAATTCACAAATAATTCACTTAACATTTCTGCTTTCAATTCAGTTCCTGACAACTTGTACAACTTGAACTCGTCAAGCAGCATTTATAGTTACATAAACCTTTGCTTTTTCTGCTCATTTTGAAAAGCAAAATGTCCTGTGCTTAAAAAAAAAACACCTACCAGTAACCCAACTGGCTGTTTCCAGCAATCCTCCCATTTCCGTTGCTCAATCACCCAACAAAATGCAACAAACACAAAATGTTGTAATACTCGTTCAAGATTGTCATGTTGAGTTTGGAATAGGTATGAAGAAACCAAGAGGTCGGGGGCAGTGAAACGGAAAGCTTGTGCAATGTTGGCTGTGCTGCAGCAGAATGACGTCGTCTCAGATGTGGTTCACTGGACTAAACTGGATGTTTGTAGAGAAGAGCGAGGAGATGAATGTGACGTGGAAGGTGAAAGGCAAGAGGAGCGGAGGGGAGAAGGTGAGTAGCTGATGACCTACCCGAAGAAATATGAACTACATTGTCACAAGTGTATTAAAGAAGTCGAAAAGTAGTGTGTGAAAGTCCCTCGTCTGTAGATTTCATCATTAAGTCCAAGTGGTGTATGCCATTGTGCAAACAAGGCCATTTCTCTTTCAATCTGTCACTATTTCTATTGCTCTTGATCTTATTAGTTGCACACAAGATTTCTACAAGAGCCAATTGAGGCTATGTGGTCACCAGCAGGAGGGTTTTAACGGGCTACAGGGAAATGTTGGAAATCTGATTACAGATGGGAGATGTTGGAGGTAATCAGGGGAAATGTTAAGAAAACATCATCTGGTTTTAGCCCACACTGCCCTACCACCCAGTGACTGTTCACCCACACCACAGGATCCCTAATAAATAAGACTACAACTCCGCACTTCACTTTTATTGTGCGTGAGTGTGTGAGTGTGTGTGTGTGTGCGTGTGTGTGTGTGTGACCTCCTCCTGTCCTTTGGCACGTGGAACATTTTGCTCTGCTGTTTTTACAAGCCGAGCGTTAAGCTGTCCATCAAATGCCAGGAAAATACCCTGGATCCTTTTCCCCATATCTGACACACACACGCATAGACACACACACATCGATTCCTCCAGAAACCACAGTCGCAGTAGCGGTAGCCACTCCTCTGCCAAAGCTCTTAAACACGCTGAAACCAACCTCTCCGCTCTTTAAGGCGTCTCTTGTACATGAGCCTTCTCTTTTTACATCTCTCATCCGTACTCCCTTCCACCCATCATTCATCTCGCTCTGCCTCTCTCCCTAAATATCCTTTCTGCATAGATACAGGCCATCTTATAAGGCCAGCAACTGCTGACTAGATGGACCGTGATACAGCCAGCCTCATCTGGCCTCACCACCTCAGATTGGCTTGTTGGGAGATACGCTTGTAAATGTAAAATACAGCTTGACATGGTGCGTGGCTTTCTATTACTGCTGCTTTTTACAGTCAAAAGGAGGGGGTGCAAAGGTGGTATGTGTATTCAAGTGTGTGTGTTTTATTACAAGTAACCTAATATATCAAGCTGAAATTATCTTTATTAAATAGTGAATATTGCAGGAAGCATGAAGGTTACAGCTGAATCACCACCAGAAAATACCTGTTTCGCTGTAAATTAATCCTCACGTTAGGGCTCTGTTGGGTCCAAGATTAACTCTATAAAGCCATTTTGGTCACGTTGTTGTAAAGAAGGGTCAAATTTTGTGTCATAGATATATATATATGTGTGTGTGTGTGTGTGTGTGTGTGTGTGTGTGTGTGTGTGTGTGTGTGTATAATCTGCAGGTGTGTTTGTCTCATCTGTGCAAATCAAGAGCAGTGAAAAGGAAACCTGCTGCAGAAATAAAAAGCAATAGCTAAAGGTGATGGTTAAAACTTTGTAGAGAAAAACGTAGTGACTATGTGTTGCCATTGTACAACTAAAGTTTGTATGAAAGAAGCAGACATTGCCTCCAGGTCTGAAAAGTGAAGCTAATGTGAAAGTGTATTAAACCTGCTTTCTTTCTAATGGCCAGCAGGAGATGCAAAAAAAAAAAAAAAAACAACAACAAAAAAACGTGCAATTGCAAAAAAAAAAAAAAGACTCTACTTCTCACTTGATTTATGATCTTGATAAACTTTTCTTTCTCAATCACTAGTTTCACATTCTCTTAAATACTGCATGATGTTCATTTTGTAAATTATGGTCCCATTTAGAGTAAAATAGACGATAAAGCGGGGCTTGCTTTCGGGCAAGAATCCAAAAAAAAAGGCCTCTCTATTATTAAGTAGACTTTGCTAAGTAGCAATTTCATAATAAAAAGGGAATGTAGGGAATGACAGCGCCCCTAGCATTCACCTATAGTGCCTATGCCACAGTTCATCATCACAGTGGCTACATCCACTTTTTTATACAGTCTATGTGTAAAACGTGTGTTGTTTTCTACTTGCTTTTTTTGTTCCGTTGGTCTTTATAAATATATTGGCCATCTAGCTGCTGGTATGTTTTGAAAGGAGGCAAAAAAAGAGATTGAATTGGAAGTCGCACAGACCAATAAGCCAACGACTCAAAGACTGCGATGTTTCAAATTTTGTGAGAGGCATACATACTAGAGGAGATTTTCAGGCATCGCAACTTGCAATACCCCAAATACTGCAGCACCTGAATGGATGTTGTGTAAGTTCTATGAAAAAGTCAAGCCTATTCTACCAGTCTTACAGAAATGACATAGATTGTCTTAAAAATCTGCAACAAGGTTTACTTGTATCAACAGGTACTGGAGCTTAAAAAAAACTGAAGAAACCTTGTGCACTGAGGTGCCTCTCTCCTGGGTGCAAGCCAGTGCAGGATAAACCACATGAATCAAGGAAAGTTCCAGCACAAACCAGGATACTCAGGTTGACACTTATTTTATTAACAGCTTACATTAAAAACAAAAGAAGGAGCTAACTACATGTTTCACATATTGCTTCATCAGATTTGCTCAGGGCCAGGAACTTATTTAGAATATTTTCCAACCAAACCAAGTGCCCTAATCCCAGTGGGCAATTTGTTGATTTTTAACAGGGAGGTTGGTAAGGTTTGCTCAAAAGAAACTCTGTGCTTTGTCTCACATTGTCTCAGATTGCTGCTTTTAATAATTGCCATGGTCTCGAAACATATGAGAAGACATACTGGTTTTGAACTGCTAATGGAAAAAATGAACTTAAGATTTCTACAGTATCATCCCTATCGTGAAGCCCATAAAGCAAGCCCCCGAGAGACTTCTGGCAGCTGAGCAGCTGAGATCCGGTTTAGCCCTCAGTTAACTTGAATGTGGGGATAAAATGATTTCATCATGCGACTTTCAAATGTTATAAAACCGAAAGGGTCAAATCTGGACAGTGAAACAAGTCATTCTGAAGGTGTTGTGACACTTAAATGAATGTAAGAGTCCATTCTTGATTAAAAGCTCTGTTTTGGCTGTCTACTTTTTTTTCCATGAAGCACGCTATGTGAAATTACTTTTCTGTGACTCACTGTTTTCAACCAACCGCTGTCTTTTGTCTCGTCAGGTGTGTATCTCACTCACTCAGGTCATAATGCACAGACTTGATTGGCTAAGCAACATTGTGTAAGATGATTTACGACATGCAATCAGTTTGTGAGTTTCCTGGTCTGCTAAACACGTGTTACAGTGCGGTTCTGGTTTAAATAGAAACGTTCCATCAAAATGTAATTATTGTCAATAACTTATCAGTTATAGGTCTGGGTCCGAATAAGACTTCTGGGACCAGATGTTGTCGGGATGGAGACCAATTGCAGGTTAACAAGGGGGAAGCATTTTGTAATTTGGTTGTGGTAATTCCCCTTCAAATCACCTAATCCTAAACCTAAACCACTTGAGCAGAGTTTATGTTGGTTTGTTCATTCATGGTGCCTCTGCCACCTCTCCTGAGCAGCTAACCTTCCGAAAAGGCAGTAGTATTTTACAAAGCCTTAACTTTATCGACGATCTCTCCATCTATGGACAGCTCCACATATTACAGTTCTCAGACACATTCAACAAAGAGCCACAAGAGTCTAGGTATAACCTGTTGTGCTTACTTTGAGCTTTGAATTTCAGAAAAAAAAAAGAATATTTGAGCAGTTGTCCAAATTTTCAATGAAAAGCGATAGCCCTACTCAGTTCAGGCATTTTCATGACGCTTATTTGTCTGTATTTCAATCCAGAAACATAGTATAGCATGTTTTCCTCTAACGCTAACACACGGCATCTTTGTTGGGGGTTTGACATTTCTATAGTTCATTTGGTCGGCAGGAAAATTGTCATTTTTATAGATATTGTAGGTTGACATATATGTCGTCCATCAGCAGTTTCAGAACAAAACCCAGTATTGGTCTTAGCTTTCAAAAACTCTGTCAAACCCCTGGTATATCTATACATCTGTGTGCATGAGGGAGAGTATACCTGGGGAGAAAACACTACAGAGAACCTTTGACAAATAAAAGGTGGGAGACAAAGGGGAGAACTAAAAGGAGGAAAAGCATCACAGGGGCCATGATGGAGAGAAAAACATCAATACTGTGTGCATTTAGAGGAAGTGAGTGAGAAAGAGAGAGAAAGACAGAGCCATGGGAGAGAGGCAGGGAGCTCCGCTGAGAGAAAGAGAAGGAGGCTTGAGAATCAAGAGGGGAAGTCTAAATGAGATTATCTGAAAGAAGTCGAAGACAATGAGAGAAGCATTCAGAGAAACAGACAAAGGGAAGAGTGGAAGGCTTTCTACAAACTGCGCTGGAGGAAAAAAAACTCCAGCCTCGTCAGTGCCGCGAATTCGGCTCAAGCAGATCTTCAGTTTTGCTTTCAGCGTGGACATAAAGACTTCTAGTCTCCATTAACGTGTGAACATACAGTAATTAACATCATCATCTTCCCTGCATACGCACATGAAGTATCCAAGGTGATGGGCTCAAGGACCATACAAGATAGACTTGTAGAAAAGAAAGAAACGGGAGGAATATAGACCCTGCAGCTCCACCAATGTGCATAAATCAAAGTGGAGTAACAGAGTTAAGTCACAGCTACACCTGAGAAGGAGAAAAAAAATCAATGATAAAGGTCAAAGCTTATGTTATTCTGTATTTTTCTTATTATCAACAAATAAACAATGCTTTAGTCCATCTTTAAATACTTCCCAACTTTACCGAGACCTTGTTCATGTGCTTTTTATCCTTATGGACAACAATGGAGGTCTATGGCAAAGATATATGAACTGTATCACATAACACCTGTTAATAGGATCAACTCTTTGTTGGTTTTGGTCTTTTCGTGGAATTTGTTGACTATCAGAAAAATAGAGAATATCATCAGCCCTGTCTTGTGAAAGCAAGAACGTATTAGCTCACGAAACAATGGTTGACCAAGGACGTACCCTGAGGATTGTTCTTGATGATTCTAAGAACCTTGTTCTCGGAACGTCCCCTTTTGTGGTGTCTGCACTGCAAGTTCTAGGAATGATCAAATCCTTAGAGTGCCATTTTGAGGGATTTTTTTTTTTGCTTCTGTTTCAGTACTCTCTTAGCACAAGAGAAACCATGTAAGTGTATGCAACCACTATTTTAAAAAACAATAGACAACACAAAACAGCTCATAACAAAAAAAGAAAAAATTGGAGGAAACCACAGACAAATGGACCAACACTGAAGTCCAGGCTTAAATGTGACAATGGAAATAGAATGTGATTATGACTAATCAAAGTAACGTTGCTACAAAAACTGCCAGTCAGCTTACAATACGTCATTTTAGCATTCCCATTAGTGTTGCAAATGCAACCAGAAAAAAAGCCAATTCAGAATTCTAGTCTCATTTCCTTTTAGTCTGGTCAGAGTCTGTGCTTTATTTTAAGTTGTAAATCCCACATGGGTAAAATTATGGCTCCGTCATTGGCTGTGGTGCAACCTTTAAGGGTACACAGATAAATGTAAATGTCTCTGCAGATGTATGCACAGTGGGTTGTTATGAGTAACAGAGGGGCCAATGAGCACATGTCCTGAAACAATGTGTTTTGTGGTCCTGTATAATTGGTTGATTCAACTTTCTGTCAGGGTGTTGCTGAAGAAGGAGCACTGGAACTTTCATGTAGCCTACTAAATTGATTGGCATAAATATTGTGAACATAATTTGAAGCGAAACTATTGTGCATTTACTTATTTTCTGTCATGTATATAATGTTACAATATCAGATGTTTGATTTATATGTGACCAGAGTAGCATTACATGCATTGTTACTAAGGTTGCAACAGAAAGAGATTTTTAACCACGAAAATGTCGTGGTATCACGGTATTAAAGAAGTTTTTTATCAGTCAGAATGACCCTTTAAGGAATGAAAACAGAAGAGATTGAACAAACGCTTTATTACCATAACTGAAACTTAAAAAAAATTTGTAAAGGGAAGTATGTGTGAAAAGTCTCCCCTTAAAATAAAGGGGAGATTCAACATCCAGTTGCCTTTTTTTTCAATGCACATGGTATGATAATCATCAATGTATATATCACTGTCATAAATTGGTTCAGGGAAGACCCAGATTTAGAGTACTAGGCAGGTTGACGTTTTAACAAAAGCTGAGCTTTAATGCAGCTGATAAAAAAACATCCAGAACAGGTAGGTAACTAAAACTCCAAACTAAACTGAAAACCAACCAGGGAAGCATGATGGACACAAGTAAGAGCTTGGGGAGGAAATACAAAACAGAAAAAGAGAGACCAGGAAGAGACAACACCATGAAGAGTGGGATGGACACAGAAATGAACGCGGGATGAAATGACAAAGAACAAAGGGAAACACACAGGTATATATACACAGAAAACTAATCACAGAATGAGACACAGCTGGAGTAGGACGCGGGCAAAAGGAGGGAAATGGGGATTGGCTAACAACAAGGGTTTGGAGGGGAACACTAGGGTGGAGCAAACAAGACTAATACAGAACAGGTGTGAAGGGAAGACTCTGGGAACAGGGAAGGACTAACAAGACAGGTGTGACAGAAAACAGGCGGGAAAACACACAAAGACAGGAAGTAAAACCAGACACGACACACGAGGAGACAACCTACAAAATAAAACAGGAAGCAGATTAAACATGAATGAATAACATGAAACAAGGAGCATGTTGATTTCTGTCTGATTTCAGATCATATTCCTACTGGAACATGTCCAATTGTGATGATTTGATTTAGAAGATGATTTTTCACAGTAGGAAGTGCCACCCTACGTTGTGACAGTCTTTCCATGGCTGCAATGAGGCTGCAGAGACGCAGTGATAGGAAAGACCTGAAAACATTGACCAGTCAGAGCAGACTGGACTTTTTTTGGAGGGTGGGTTAAAGAGACAGGCGCTAAAACTGAGATAGAGGGTGAATAGAAGTGTTGCAGCACTGACAGTATGTGGAAAATAAAGTGTTTAGAAACCAAATACATATATGAACCTGAAAAAAAGCATAATAGGTCCCCTTTAAAAAACTGTTTTCACATATGCATTAGTCCTTCTCAACACCTGTAAACAAACTTTGAAGTGTACACCAAGTGGAGTTCCCCTTTAAATCACTACATTTATATGTAAAATGAACATAAACCAAACTCCTAAAAAGAGAAGTGTAGGTAAGACATAAATCACCCATAAATAATTGTTTTTGTCATGAGCTAGCTGTCAGTCCAGCGAACATCCACATATTCAACCACCTAAAATTGGGTCTCCGAAGGGCTCGCCATAAATGTGTGTGTGTATGTGTGTGTGTGTGTAGAGGGTTTTGGTAGGGTCACGTCAACAGAAAGTCAGTGATATAATTGCACCTCATTAGTCGTACAGATTGGCGCCTTCCACTCCCTCTCCATTTTCCTCGCTCCGGACGACCCCATAGGACGGCTGCCACTCAGAAGAAAGTCATTAACCAATCACAGCATGGCGTTTGTCACTAAGGGAAAAATAATGATAATCGTAATCCTTGGGATCTCCCGGATAACTCATTTATTTCATTTAAAAGCCAAATTACAGTGCTCAAATGCAGCGGAGGCCACAGTGGCACTCAAAGCAGAGCGTCAGAGAGGGATGAGCGACGTGTCGTGTCTTCATTATCTGTGCGAGAGGGAACCAAAGACTCTGCACGCAATTAATGCAACATCACAGCGCTAACGTTTATCACTCGCCCCCATAGACACACACACACTCACACACACACACACACACACACACACACACACACACACACACACACACATATACTGAGTGACATAGACACAACAGCACACTGCTCATTACTCCTGTGCAGGTCTGGTCTCCATGGTCTAGGTGATGTGATGGGGGCTGTGGGAGCAGCCTCCCAGTCGTCTGACACACACACACACACACACACACACACACACACACACACACCTAGCTTCACCTGCTATAGGGGATCAGGATGAGGGAAACCTCTGATTCACCGCCTTTTATCTTGGGCACATACAGACACACAGAAACAGACTCTCTCTGTCTGTCTGTCCCCTCTCTCTCTCTCTCTCTCTCTCTCTCTCACACACACACACACACACACACACACATGCAGTGGAGTCATATCTTGATTAGGCGGCTTAGGTGGTCCCAGGGAAATACACTCATCCCTGTCTGTCTCCCTGCCTCCCCCTCTCTGGCATGTTGTTATCTCCAGGGTCCAAATGTTTGGAGATATCTTCACACACACCTGATGGCAAACAACCTCAGTTGTCTCCCCGGCCTGTCCTTCTTCTAACAGAGCTCCTGCAGCCTTGACCGGACCCACAGCCTGTTTACAAAGGGTCAGCCCCAACACAGCTATTTAGACCCGTTTGTCAAAAGGCAGAAACAGAAAGGTTTAAAAAAAAAAATGCAGTGAGCTTTTACGCTTCCAAAATCCTTCTCTGGAAAATTGGATTTCTGACCAACTGAGGAACTTAATTTGCATTTTG
This sequence comes from Cephalopholis sonnerati, assembly GCA_019142605.1. Classification (NCBI taxonomy): domain Eukaryota; kingdom Metazoa; phylum Chordata; class Actinopteri; order Perciformes; family Serranidae; genus Cephalopholis; species Cephalopholis sonnerati. The sequence goes on along the minus strand of JAGQAX010000020.1, from coordinate 15,039,943 downwards.
TTAAAAATGACAATGAATTCTCCTGAAAAGTGGCCTAGTCTTTTCCATGCTAGTACAGTATATGAAATTAATTTCCCAATTTTTCCTCTTTCCCCATGGAGGCCAGTTTTTATTCATTTAAATAGTGAGATTAGCGTACCTTAGTTTATTCATAAGCTACGACCAGCAAACCTGCTTGTGTAAAAATGTGAGCAAAAATAGATCTGACATATCATAAGATGTATCTTAAGTCAAATTTATCTGGTTCATATCTAAGAATTGAGGCTATAGGTTAAGCTCAAACCTAAACTACACATTGATGCATGAGATGGTTTATCTGACAGGGTAGGAAATATACAAGGTTCCCAACCTGTTCTCATGTGAAATATGGCAGCCTGGTCGGTGGCCCTCAGCTTCTGTTACTGACGCACAAGGCACCTTACAGCGTCTGTATGCAATGTATTCTCATGGAACGGTTTGTACGATATCCTCTGAAAATGCAAGCACAACATTTTGTGTAATATCCTATGAATTACACGTTACATTACCTCCTTAATGTACAGATACTGATGTCAAGTTACAAAGGTTAGGTTTAGGGAAAGAAACATGGTGAGGACGTATCTTAAAATGAGACACAGTTTTTAACATGTGACTCCAGGGGAAGGTCCTGGAGGAGAGTCTAGGTTTTTGTGACCCATCCACCACCTCAACCTGCCTCCTTACAAGACCACTTGGGACTGTTTCCTTGTTTACTCCCCAAAAAAATCGCAGCCTTTCAAAATACATGGGCTAGTTATGAATGTGCATGTGTTACTTTTCGTAGGAAGATATATGAACAGTTTGTGAGAATTATCTGCTGTATACTGCTGTAAGCTTTCAAATAAGTGCAGTGTAATCCCATCTGCAGCAATACTGTAGTACAAAGAGCGAGAAAGTCCGAGTAGGGTGGGAGGGAGAGGTGGTGAATGGGTCAAACTCTCACATTGGAGACTGGTGTTCGTGTCAGCCACATATTGCATGGGCGGATTATGAGACAATGGGCCCCTGGGCACAGACATGCAAAAGGCCGCATCACCTCATCTCTACTATAAATACATTAACAAGACACACAGACTTTGTGCTGGTTTTGCCTCTTTTTTTGTTGCTATTTTGCATGCTTTTTAATGCATCCTTTTGTGTTTGTGTCTCTTTAAGGTAATTTGAGTCTTTTTGCCTGGACAGTAGATACAAGCTGAGCCCTATAAACCTGAAAGTCTCTCTAAAGCCTAGTTCACATTACCCAATTTTCACACCAATTTTGACGTCGCAGAGGATCTTGAGAGCCATTAAGAAATCCTTGGGTTGGAGGTGAGTCGGCAGATAGTCTGCCACAAGTCCTCATGTGTGAACAAGCCTACGAGCAAGTCGTGCCCTCGTCTGCAACTGGGACTGGATATCTGGCATGCTAGAAAACTGGAAAGTTTGACACGACTGACAAAGAGCATCAGCCAATGAGAGGCGGGATATGGCGATGCCATGTACGGCTCTACCAGCCCCAGCAAGAAATCAAAGTCCTCCGCTGTCATCCGTAGCATTTCCCAAAAACCTGTTTGATCATTCAGCTATGAAAGGTACAATAATCTGGGTCAGAATACATACATAGACTATAGAGACAGTACAATGCAAGCTAATAGGCTAGCGGCACAGTAGCAACCGAGTTTCATTCATAGAACTAATCTCCAACTCTCTGCAGAATTGACAACCTGCGCAATCTGTGTGCAGCAACCCATTCCTTCACTCAAGTCCTTTTCTTCTTGTCCTGTTTCTTCTCAGCGCAGAGCAGGGCGCGAACGACCTGCAGAGCTCCAAGCTGTCGGACATCCATGTTGACAGTTAGCGCCGGGAAACTTTGGTGACGTCATTGTGTTATCTGGGGCTCTGTCGGAGAGGGCTCGCTGGACAAATCTTGTGGTGTGCTCACACAGGTCGTAACGCAGTTGGTGAGACTCCCGATGACAGAAAAACACGTCGCCAGGTATGAAGATTATGATAGTCCCCGCTACTCAAGACTGATCGGCCAGTGGTGTAATGTGAACTTGCCTTAAGAGTGACATAAAGACTGCCAGCCACTTCCTGTAATTTTGAATCTCTTCCTGGTTGGTAAATGTTCATTTTTGTGACATTTAGCAGGTAAAGTACAGGGAGGTCCTGACACTTTGGGCCCATGGGCCTATGCCTGATAGGCCTGTTCAGTAATCCATCCATGACATTGTCTTCGCGTAATGTAATTCTTGATTATTATATATTATTATAATTATTTTAACCCAACCTTCATTTCCTGTGAAGATGAAAGTTTATTTTGAAGCACTGTAGCATCTAAAGAGCGGACATTGACATGGAAACTGACACGTCCAAAACTGACACTAGCGGTGTACCAAAAGCATCATAGTTTAAAGCATAGGGCCACTGAGCAAGCTGCAGTATTTGACAGATATCATAAACCTAGGCCCCTAATCTAAAGTGACAATATGCAGCTGTTTAATACAGTTATAGGAACATTGTTCCTAACTTGCACATAAAGTTTCATCTTTGTGGGAGAAGTGAGCTGACAAAAAAAATCATTCATCATTCTGATGATGAAATCAACATATAAATACATGTTCTTTTTAATTACAGTGCAGTCACTACAGAAAGTAGATTGTATCTGGTTAAACAGGACGAGTGTATTTTAACACGAAATGCCCTTTAGAGTAGCTAATAAGCGTTTAATTTTAGCAGTAATAAAATGACAGGTGCACCTTACAAATTACTGCAGAAGCTTTCAGAGCCGTTGGCCCAGCCACCGACAAAGACACAGCGTCATAAAACTGTCAGAGCAGTGTGATCATCTCTCTTCTTTCCCAGTGACGAGGCCTTATTTCGCTTCCTTTGTACTTACCAAAGAAAGCGACAGAAATTTAGGCGCTCACATCAGTGCCCCACTAAACATGATGATCCTGGATAGATAAACACAGCCAGCTGCAGGAAAGGGGAGTTTCTCGTCAGTTGTGCAGATAGTAAAATAAGTTATAAATCAGCTCACCTACACAGTACGCAAAACACAACTGACATTTGTGTTTATGGGTGTTTGTGAAGGGAGACGTCTCTCATGATTAAAGGTTTGTCGACTCTCTTCACACTTTGACTTTTAAAGATCAGTAAATAGAAACATAGGTGTGACTTTCTGCATCCCCTCCAGCGACAGGTCATCCACACATACACAGTCACGCTCTTCAACTCTTACCCAGTGTCCTGATAAACTTCGGCACAAATTAGACCACACCTCTCCATGATGATGGTCTTCTTTGATCAGAATTTACCAAAAAAAAATACAGGAAATGAGGTCATATTAACACTTAATGTAAACATATAGCTACACATTTTAACAGTGACTTTTTATCTCCCACAGACCATTTCATTTTTAGAGAGACCTGTAGATCTACTAATTTTTCCAAAACATCATTAAGAACTTACAGACCATAATACACCTGGATATGTGCAGCTCTATGAGAGTTGGTATAAACAGCTTTCACAGGACAAGATGAATATCCAACCATAATCCTCACTGTACACAGTTACACACGCAACTTTGTGTGACAGTAAGTAAACCGTGGTGAGGACATTCCTGCAGCTGACAGGCAGTAACGAGACTGAGGGATGATTGACATGAGTACACACACACAAACACACACACACACAAACACAATTTGCACACATTCTGTCTCACACTCCACTGATCTGCTTGAATGGGCTCTGTTCGGCACGCAATGACTGTGCTATGTGCTTTTTATTTTTCTTACTCCCGTACAGTTGACTCATGCTCCGCTGCCTAGTGTGTGTGGGGGTGTGTGTGTGTCGAAACGCTAACAGAGTTCACTCTGCTCATATTCACAATAACTGATGATGTGGTGTGATCGGTGAGTGTAGCCAAAACTATTGCAGGCAGGTTTCAGAATGAGTTTGAGGAGGAGCTGTTCAATTTTTCAACTGACTGGCCGTTGAAAGCCCGAGCTGCTTGTATAAATACACGAATGCGTGCAGACACATCATGTATGTGCATGCTCAAATACACAGATGTACAAACACATACACTGCCTTGTAGCGAAATAAGTAAAGGCATCATAAAAGTAAGTCACGCTACTTCATCCTCAATCTTTGTTTTGCTGGTTTGGTTCACACACCCCAACGCTGGCATTAAAACACACACACACAGGGACAGGTATATCATGCATTCTGGGCCTACAGTGTCAAGGCGTTCAGTAATTGAAAACAGGGCTGAATAATCTGAGAGAATGACAGCCCTGAAAGATTATGTGAACTCAAACATTAACACAATTAAGTGTGTGAGCACTGGAGTATGTCGCAGCATTAGACACTGTCTTAATAGTCCCCCAGCACAAAGACAGAGGAATGTGTGCATGTGAGTGTGTGTGTGTGTGTGAGACAGTGCATGCATGACAACCCCTATCACCATGGTGCGATGAAGAAAGACCAGAAGCAAAGCAATGACTGTTTAAAGCACCAAATGTTGCAAAACAAAGAAATATGCTGCCATTTTTTTAATACTATCAGTTTGATTACGAAACCAGAAATTCAACCAGACTTCTCCTAAACCCTGTGAAGGGAAAAAAAACACAGTGATAACAAATGGTGTTATTTTTTATAGCACTGATCCGGTTGTTAAAGACAGACGCTTTATCAGACAGTGAGCAAATGATTCAATTGTCTCCTGGTGATTCCACGCCTTAGCAACAGCCGCCGGGTCGGCGTGGCGACGGACCCAGTTCTGATTTATCTAGCAGGCTACACTCAGGTGCTGTTTTGTTAACAGGATTGCAGCCATTTATAACTGTGTTTCATTACTGTACTAAGAGCCGATAAGATGATCACTCACGCTCACATACACACACATTCGCACACACAGAGGCGCTAATTCAATCCGCTGACAGGGAAACACGGCAAACAACATCCATTATGGCCTTAGAGCTAATTGGTAATGGGGAGGGGGGGTGAGGAAAAGGAGGGGGAAGGGAGGCGGAGGCAGAGGTGGAGGTGGAGGGCTGAGTAAAGAGAGCAGGAGGGGGATTTCTACAATGAGGTGCACCTCCGGAGAATATTTCCTCTATTTCTCACCACCTATTGTTTGCAATTATTCATCACATCTATCGCTTTACACCTAAAATCAGAAGCTTTTCAGACACCTCTTCCTTCGTTTTGGAAAAAAAAAGCTGTTGCCAGGAGGGAAAGTTGAAATGAAAATACCTGCCAATAAACCAAACAACATCCATGTGACCAGCAGCAAACTGTAAGCCCAAAACAAAGATGGCATCTCGGCCCCAGGTGGCATCAAACTACTGGTGACATTTAATAATTCCCTCTCTCCCGCTAACCCTCTCCCTCCCTCCCTCCCTCCCTGCCTCGATCACCTGACTCACTATTACAATTAGAGATAAATCTCCCGCCTATACGCAGAAGAAACAGGGAGGGGAGAGACAAGGTAGTGATGAATTACCATCATCCATGCAAAGACAAGATCTTTTAGGATTCCTGGCTTTGGCTCTGTTTATTTACTTCCTCCATCACACCACATCAGCAACAGAGTGATGGTGGATGAATGGCTGGAGAGGCAGGCAGACCGTCAAACAGATGGAGTTGCGGGGAGAAATAAATAATGCCAGTGGAGGTGTTTGAGAAGAAGGAAAAAGAGAGGGAAAATTATAATAAAGAGAGAGAAGAGAGGAACAAGGAAAGAAAAGCGCAGCGGGGAAGGATTTGAATGCCTGGGGAAGAGAGACAGATAAACAGATAGAGGCGAGTAGAGACAGAAGAGGCAGGGAGCGATGGATGAGCAGATTTAGAGGGCAGGAGATAAGAGGAGAGATAAAAGCGTGGAGGAACAGAAGGAGGGAGGGATGGGGCTGCTGCAGCGTACAATGTTTACATGCACCAATACGTTGTTGAACATGTCTGCTTACTTATGTCATTAGCCCGAGCTACTGAGTACGCACACACATGGCAAATGACGGCAGGTACAGACACACACACACACACATGGAAACAGAAAGCAAAAAACAGTGATGACATGTTGGTAAAACAAAAGTATGTGTGTGAAGCACCCTGATACAAATCCTGTACAAAAGTGTGTGTCTGCACTTTCATAAAACAGCACAAAAACATGTACAGAGATAAATAAATGATTAAAAAAGAGAGACACAGTCAGGTTTGTGCATTATTTCTCTTCTTATGCAACGCAGGTCTCACAAAACCTCATGAAACAGCCATGAAATCTGAAACCTGAAGCCTTTGCATGACCAGCTGAACAGGTATTTGTCGTGAAAAACTTGGCTAAAACCATAGACTGTAATGATAATTGATGTAGCTACCATGGCATCACACAGTGGTTTGTGAACTGCTGTTATGAAGCCTTGAGTTCAGCATTTCAACCGCAGCCATCTTGGTTTTTTAAGGCCAGAAGTGACTATATTTGGGCGAGAGGCTGGAGCTGTGGAGGAGCGAAGGGTGGATCTGACTGAGAAGCCAAGGACACTATCAGCAGACAGCCTGTAACTCAAAGCGGCCTGCCCTTAATTATGTGTAACTTTGAGCCTTTATAAAATGTAAACAGGTGAGTAATAAAAAAAGAACCCCATACAGTTGTCATTAACGGGGAAATTAGCTATAGAGACCAAAACCAGGCTATACACATGTTTATTTCTGCTGTGAAGCTGTTGTACAGGCATTTTAACATGGGTGTCAATGGGGACTGACTCGCTTCTAGAGCTACAGTTTTTGGCACTTCCGTGGTGGCTTCACTTTTCAGCCCCAGAGGTCACTGCTTGGCTCAAACTTATATTTAGTAGTGAGGTTTTAAGCAGGATTTATACTTCTATGTTGAATCAACTGTGTACCAATGGCGTAGGTTTTGCGTCTAAGCCTGCGTCTAAGCCTGATGTGCACCTCCTGAGAAATGTGACTACACATCGCTGCAATGCAGACCCCCTATGTGTGATTTATCCTGGTTTCATATAAAAAGAGGAAACCTCCGCTAGTCCCTGGGCTAATTCATACACTGTAAAATTCCACATGCATGTGCTAATAACCTTAGCATGTTATATTTGTTTGGAAAAGTTGTTTTATCGGTGAACCTTGTGAGTTGTAATGGAACTGAGCTTTGTAACATTACCTTTGTTAAATGTTGCTGTTGTCCCTGGCTTCATATGAGTAGAGGAAAAGTCTGCTAGCCGCTAGGCTAGTTAATATAATTAAAAGTGTGTTGTCTTTAAATGCTGCAAGTTATAGGGAAGCCAGTTTGTGTACTTGTGTTTGAAATTGTCGCTTTTAAGCCATGTATAATGTGAGTTTTGGGTGTGTTGTGAATCAACTAAAATTTATAGCACTGCACAGAAACCCCACTCCCTGTTAATCCAGCACACTCTACCATTAAGTCCCAGTCAAGATATTTTCCATATTGTAGTAAAACAAACAGAGTTTGGTTGTGCATGCAAAATTTATATCAATCTAAACATTTGTAGTACAGTGAAAACTGGAAATAATATGAAATGTATACACTTTGTGCATCAGGCTATAATATACAAAACTGGGGATGGGCTACTGTAAAACTTTTCTCTCATGTCAGGGAGTTTCCAGGTTGACGCAAGTTCTCATAAACAGGGTCCTCAGCCGAGCTGTGTCTCTTTGTGTCCTGTGTGTCATATTCATCAGACATGTATTTGATATCCAGAGCCATGTAGACGTCACTGTTGGGGGTTGGAGGCCCGGGAGCTGAGCTAGCACATCTTCTTCTTTTCCTCTTCTTTACTTTGATAACTATTATAGTCACCGTTATTGCAATTACCCATCCGACGCAAACACTGACCACAAGTGTTGTAGAGAATGTAAACATGCTTTTGCTTTTGGGTTCCAGGTAAATGTTGAAGATTTGGTCCGTGGAGTTCCGAGCATCATGGCCTCGTGTCTGAGTCGGGACACTGTCTGTCTGTGATCCACCATCAGGGATATCCGACACCACAGTGTTTCTGGGTCTTTTATGGACTGTGAGTTTGACAGCAGACGACGGGAGGTCCTTGTAGCCAATCATGGCACAGACATAAGTGCCCATATCGTCCTCACTGATTGGGTCCAAAGACATGCATGAGTTTGCGCTGCCATTTAATTGCAGGCTGTTCTTGTACCAGATGTAGCCTGGGTTGGAGTTCAGATAAGCGCAGGTGGGGACACAAGTCAGCGTTATCCTCTGACCCTCCGTCACTGTCCAATCTGTAACAGGCACATGCTGTCCACTAACAAGCTTCTCCACCTGGATGCTCACAGGAGATGTAAAAATGCGGAGTTTCACACCAGGGAAACCTTTACATGTCACAGTATCACCTGTAACATTTTAAATTTGTAAACAAAATAATAGATGGATGCGTCAGTGTTTTTCAAGTCTGAAAGTGTCATGGTGCAGTCATTGCTTCCACGTTGGAGGTAGTTCATACGAAACGAATAAGATGGTGTCTTATTCAAGGGCTTAGGTCTCGAGTTAGGGTGCAGTTTTTTAAACCACCCTAATACTGAGAGTACCTGACTATTGTTGGGATAGGAGCAGGGAAGCTCTACAGATGAGCCGTTTAAGCCACAGGTTTCTCTGTGTTTGTAGGTCACACACCCAGGTAATGATGTCTGAACTGAAATAAAACACAAAATGCACATGCTTGATTAACACTCTCTGGACTTTGAGGTGAATACCCAAAGCTTTCTAACAATAACAGCAATGATGTGATACTGACCTGTACCTAACACAGGAAACAGCACCAGAAAGACAGCCCACAACACACTTCCTGCTGTCCTCACCCCCATTGGTGGTTCAAATGCACTGCACCAAAATTCACTCTGTGTTACAACAGAAATCAGACATGTTGGTAATAAGTTAAAATTAACAGACGCTTTCACCTTGCTTAAGATTAAATAACCACGTTTCTCTTACAAATCATTTACAAATTTCATTGTTATTAATTTTACTCTGTGACATAAAGCTACACAAAATACAGGAAACCATTTAGATTCAGAGTTTAAGTAACTTTAAGTAACACTTAAAGATCAAGCGAAAGAAGCAGGAGCCATGTTACAAACAGCACAATTAATAATAAGCAACATAAACTGTCACACTTACAGCTTAGACAGCCAAACGGTCCGATCGGTGGTCCTGACAACAACACCGCAGGCTTGTGGTTTAAGTACCTGATGATGCAGATGTAAAAGCCCCTCCGTTAACACCTCCCACCTGCAGCCATATTCTTTACAAAGTGCTTCTGATGTTCAGACAAACACATGTATTGGTAGGGAGTGAGGCAGAGGATACGCTGTCATTCAAGGCTTTAGCTAACGTTAGACACATAAACATGAACTTGAAGACACAGCTGTGAGTCTTTAGCTTTCTAAAAAGTCCATTTTCCTTTTTCTGGTTCCTACCGCTGCCTAGATTTTTCCAAAGCCTAAAAACAGAGTCCACGTGAATTATAATATACTCAAAGGTTACTAGAGGATTTTCCCCAATTAAGCCAAAATTAAACCGCCTACCCAAGCTTTAACTCTCACATTAACATAGTATTCAACAAGATATACTTTAACAGCATTATTAAATTCCTGAAATTCAGTCATAACTTTTGGTTTTGTTCTGCCAACCCAAGATTTACAGTGGCCCCATCTGGCCACCCCTATGAAAACATTTCTAGGAGCACCACTGGCACTGGGAGACTGAATGTGACCCTGTTGTGGCTCATATGGCTGCCAGATTTGCCTAAATTTCAGTGTTGCAGACTTTGGCCAGTGTTATTTAAACTAGCCTTGGTGCAGAATCACCCAGTGTGCCTGAGTCTATTCTGTCGTTACATTTATCACCTGCTGACAAGTATGGCAAACCCAGCATTCCAGATACAGACCGCAGTTGTGACAAGTTTTTATTTATGAATGTCTGAAACAAAAATGTGAGGGTTTAAAAAGATTCCAGTGATGCGCAAAACCATCTGGGGATTACACTTTGAACACTCGAAGCAACTACTTACTTAGCTGTGAAAAATATTTAACTAGTTACACTCATGTGGCTGATATGCCTTCTTATCCGCAACATACTGCACATTGCCCACATGCCCAGGCAAACAGTGTCTCACGAGCCAGAACGTGAATTCCTCAGCTGCTGCCAGACCAGTGAGATGTGAGTAAGAGCTGAAACAGTCATGAACAATGTCAGCACAACGTGTCATATATTGTTTTTTTTAAAATGCCAGTTTAATTACGTTGAGTTTGACATTATACATTTTAGGTTTAATAACCCTAATGGGAGAACTATATTAATGCAAGAGAAAAAACAGCTTTATTGAGCTGTGGTGTGGGCACCAACATCCCAACACTTCCTGTGTTCTAGTTATTTTTAATCCAAACTTTGAACAAACCCCATTGCTTCTTCCTGTTAATGAAAGACTATGTACCTCATAACTCCCACATGATACACACCAATGTCTTTTCACATGTTTAGTGTGTTTTACCCAAAGGCCATACTGTACATTGAAATTAAATAATTTCACATTATTTTCCTATATTTTGATTTAATTTGTATGAGGTTATGTGGGCATTGTAATGATTAAAAAAACCTTTAAGGCCTGTTAAACTGAGGGAAAGACCTGAAACTCAATTTAGATAGATGACAGAGATAAACAAAGAAATTAATTACACTTTAAGCACTAAAGCAGAGTGAAATAATTTGATTGAGAGATGCAATGAGAGACAAGAAATCTTTACTTTTAATTGTTCAATATATTTTTGGTTCAAAATCTGTGGTGTTAAAGATTTGCATGACTGAAATGACTCCACTCCTTACTGGATTTGTATAATTTTTTTCTCTTAATCCTGCTGCCAGTGCTTCTATACAAGAGCTGAACAGTGTTTTGATTGTGCAAGATAAAAAAGCCTCCAGTTCTTTGAGCGATGACAAAGATGGATTTCTGCACTGGACTGATAGAAGGCGTTTGACTCTATTTTGGAGCTCATGAAACCACTCTTCAATTTCACTAACATGCAGACATCATCATCTTGGAATATGGGGAAATGATGCACTAAAATGGCCCCATATTCCTCAGCTGTTATAAAGCCATACAAAGGAACCATTGGACCCAGCAGACTCTCATGACACCTGTAAGAGAAACATGAAGGCAGCTCATTAGATCATCTTACTCCTGTCCATTGCTCAGGGCTCCAGGTTTTGTGCTCCTTACACCAACTGTATCTTTGTGCGTTGGCCTTGGTAAAAGGCTGTTTGTGAAAGGTAGCCCTGAATACTCGCTTTGTGGCGCTCACGCTGTATGGCGCTGGTCGACACTGTGTCACAGAAGGTTTGAGAGGTTGATTAAAATCTGTGGTCAATTTTGACACTTTATTTCTACAAATGTTAGCAGCTTTCCCGTTACAGTAAATGTTTGTCTATCTCTGTGGCTGAGCTTTGACTCGAAACCACTTTCCCTCTTGGCCCTTTCATCCATTAAATTAATGCATGAAAGATTTTTTTTTTCTTCTTTTTTTTCCATTTTGTGTGTGTTGGACTCATGTTGCTCATAAAAGCCACATACTGATAAGGACTCTTTTATTACCAAGATGTCAACTTTTCAGACAACCTTCCCGTTTTTTTTTTTTAACTTTATTACAACATATTCCTCAAATAGGTTCACAGGCTTAGTTTCTCAATACATAAAAATGCATTCAGCCCTTTAATGAAAGCAAAAAAATAAAAAAATTATTTAATCACAGCAAAAAAAGCAAGCAATACTGTGATTTTCAGTTATTACAGCTATGCTCTGACTCTCCGGTTCAAAGCTGTCTCGAACACTGACATATCTTTACATGTCTTTTCAGATTCAGAATCCTAAATATATTTAAATGGGGTTTCATAGCATTTGTATGCTAATGCTGCATTTCAACTGCATGTTACAGTGTGATTGTACTTGACTCGCTATATTTTGGTCTTCCATTTGGAGAAGTTGTAGAGAGTACCTGGTACCTGGTCATTTTTTTAGTATCACTTCAGTGGCGGTTCCAAATGAGCTGAGTTGATACTAGAAGGTGGATTTTAAACGTTGCAACAGCAGTAGCAAATCTGTTTCTATAGCACAATTCATCCACACGCCAATTCAGCGTTTTACGTGGTTAAAAGCCAAAGGAGCATCCATATATTCTGCAGACAACTGATTGGTCAAAGAGAATCTTTACTAGAATAGTATCTTGCGTAACATCCTGCACAAATGCCCCATTTTTAAATAGGCAGGCTACGTTAACAGCGACTGCAACTTTTTCATTCACTCACCCCACATTTTTAAAATTGGCAGCCCACAAAATTACATGGTACACTGCTCTGTACACTACATACACTTTGCCGTACAATTGACAAAGTGCAGACATCATTGGCAATAAAAGGATCCAGAGAGTGCGGAGAGACCAGAGCAAGCATCCCATGTACAAAGGCAATGCCCTTGCCACAGCAGCCCCGGGGTACAATTTCAGCCTTCCAGCCTCTCTTTCCCCTTCTCATGCTTAAGTACTGTCCTGTCAAATAAAGGCAGACGCCAAAAAAATTAACTTAAAAAAAATAAAGGATCCTGCAAATGTTGTGATGAAAATGATGTCACGCCAGTTTCATGGGGTATAGTTGTGGCGACCAGCGTAGAATCCTGCCTACTCTGAATTAGAGAAAAGAATATGGTACCAAAAAGCAGTTAAGTTCAAGCAGCAATCTCCAGGGCTGAAAAATGAAGCCAACGCAGGAGTGCCACAAAATGCAGCTCCTCAAACGCCCACTTGAGGCTGGCTCCAACAGTGAGACAGTCCCCATAAAGCTAATTTCAACATTCATGACAACTGTACGAGGGCTGAATTTTCATGCAACTCACCTTTAAGCCTTAAAGCTACGCACATTTAAGGCCAGGGCCACTTAAATGACAGATTGTGTGTGAGTTTACGAGTCAGATCCACTTCTTGCTCATCCACAGCTCCACCCTCTCTACCAAATATGGCCACTTTTGGCTCTAAAAATCTGAATGGCAATGACTGAAATGCCAAATTCAAGGCTTTAAAACAGCAGCCCACAAACCAATGGGTGACGACACAGTAGCTATATGTCCATTATTTTACACAGTCTATGGTCAAGTCAGTGGAAATGCGCTGTACAAGTTTGTTCTGGAGCTCTCCTTATTGATGACTTTGACCCTGCTGTCATTGAGGAAAGCTCCAGAAAAAGCTAGTAAGGGGATCCTACATTAGGACCACTTGTTTTAGCTCAATATGTAGAGGTTTAAATGACCAATCACTGTGTGAGCTTGCTCGCTTTTTCTTCCACGGTAAGCATATGGACTTCAGTACATACAGCAGTAAGTGAACATATCACAGTTCATAACTTTGTTCTCAGTTCAGTCGTAATTCATTCTGTTGCTGTTTCAACCTGTTACATTCACTTAAGCGCAACACGTGGAGTGCTTTAGTACCTCTGAGCCAATCATACGTGTTAGTTATGGCGCGACGAGGTGGCAGACAGGCCATTGATGATGATGGCTTCCTGTCTTTTACAAGGTCTACCCACAGAATGATTTCAATTAAATATTGCATTACTGTCACACATGAGCCCACTGGCCAGTTCCTCGACAAACAAAGAAAACCAAGAATAAACCAATGAATTAATTTATTCTTGAGGCGATGGCAGAGTCAAGCCCATGAAAACAGAACCAAACACCAACTATTATTCAGAGCAGAAGCAATGCCATCTGGTTTGAGTTTATATCTCTATGTGCATGTAATTTGTGCTGCAGTTGATCCGAGTACTGTGTAAACACATTTTAATACACTGGGGGGAAAAGAACATCAGGACAGAGACGAGTGACGTGGTCTCTCTCTATCCACGTCTTTCCCTCCCTCTCTCAGACACTTTTGGTATGTTGATGGATACAGCACACTCAGCAATATTTCAAGGTATGATAGAGGTGCAAAAAAAAAAAACCCTTTCATGGCAAAACAAACAGGCCTTCGAGCTGCTTAGGCTTGTGTTGACAAATGGGGAGGGAGCATTAAGTACAGTCAGAAATGGCAACGTGAATCCCCTGAAGAATAAAAAAGAAAAAAACTGACTACTTGGTTAGACCATAACCATAACCATAAGGCTGAGTAAATCTCACACTGACACACACATACACACACACACACACACACACACACACACACACACACACACACACACACACACACACACACACAGAGTCCTTTGATGAGCCTGGGGCCTAGAGGGAATAATGGTTAGCAACCTGAAAAATGCCCTCATCACAAAAGGCCTCCGACAGTAATAAATGAAATAGTTGAGGCAAACACATTAATCCATGCCGCTGCTTCTGTGCATGCGTGTAACTCTGTGTGTGTGTGTGTTTGTATCCCTGTATTGTCTGCATATTGCCGCTGGTATCTGTGAGTGTTTTTGTGTGTCTGTACACACATGCACACATACAAGCCTCTGTGTGTGTGTGTGTGCCCGAGAGAGAGAGGCAGAGAAACAGCTGAAAAAACTCTGAGAGCGCTTTAGCGTAAGAAAGTGAGAGGTAGTAACACACTGTCAAAGTAAATACTCTTGCCGTCACTCTCTTTAAGCTACGCTCACACTAAGCTTATGTGGAAAACACTGGTTAGGTGTTAAACAATGTGTGTCTAAACTAGTGTTTTCAGCTAGAGGAGACTTCAATTAAACCTTGGCATTATTGTGCAAGTTGTCTGGCAAAATCAACACAAAAACAGATTAATTACAACACCTGTTTTGAGACTGTCCTCACAAGGAAGACTGAGGCACAGGCTGTTCATTTGAATGCCTAAAAGCACCTAGAGATGCATTTCCACCAAAAACTTTAGGTACAGTACCTTTAGTACCATATATAACTGTAGGGACATTTACCTAGACCTGTTTAGTTTAGTGTTTCCACAACAGACAGTACTCTTAAATGTAGGCGGGGTTGTTGTTACTCACTGCGCCGTCCAGCTCTTGCTGTATTCCTCTTCACCAGTGATGCAGAGGAACGTCTGCACCTCGTTTATCGTCCACAGAACGGGGCTGCACAATAACATTTTCAGTACAGAATGACCAGGCTGGGGTGAGAGTCCCTCTCAATGGGATATTTAAAAACAGCAGGTTTGTGCATTGAGTCGTCGTAAGGTAAGAGCAGGGGTGTAGAACTTGTGTAGAAGTGTGGAAACAGAATATCTGCAGTTCACATAATCATATTCACATTTTTTAACACCTGAAGACCCGATCACTAATGTGTATGTCATCCAAGGCAGACACTAAAAACAAATGGAATGGTCAGAGTTGGCATATGGAAATTTAAGGTGTGCTGATTGATTCATGTCATCATCAACTCATGCATTGAGTACATGCTAGTAAACACTCCACCTTAAAAGTTGCCAGTAGCTGCCAGCAGTTGGCACAGTAAATTAAATGGCAGCAAAGCACAGTAATTGTTTACTAATGTATGAACAGTGATTACATGAGCTTTAAAATCAGCCACAACTCACCTGTGTACCCATTGTAATGTAAACCAAACTGAGCTGAACTGTACTGCTTGGTGGAAAAAAGGGTCATGCTCCTACCAGTCGTCAACAGTTTCTTATATCCATGACCGCAAAAATACGCCACTATGTCCACTACAACCAGGAGGTGGTTAGCTTAGCGTAGCACAAAGACAGGATACAGGGGGAAACGGCTAATCTGGCTCTGTTGAAAGTCACAAAATCCATGCAGCTGCTGCACTCTACTCATCATAGGTGGTAATAGTCAACCTGCAAGTACATTTGTGTGTCATGACAATTAGGGGTGTAAAGATATACAAAAGTCTTGGTCCGGTTCATACTTCATTTTAAGAGTCACAGTTCAGTACAAGTTCTGTGTAGCCAGAATAACAGCATAAGCATAAGGGAACTTTTTTTGTCTTTTTTTTTTTATTTTACAAGTGCAAGTGTCACAGACAATTGAAATCCTCCTGCAGTTTGCCCACTGGTGACTTTGATTTTTTCGATCATAAAAATAAGGAGCAAGACTCCTGTATTACACTGAATGACAACAGAACGTGTTCCCAAAAGGCAAAGGTCACAACAGACTATAAAACTGAAAAGCATCTCTCATACTATGAAACTGAAAATACCAAAACACAGTTAATCAAAGAAAACCTGTGCATTATGAGAGTATCTCAATTAGTTCCACCATGGCTTTATTTTAACTTTCAAAGCACCCTATTATTTATCATGCTGGTGCTTGGGACATCAAACGCATGTATTGGCGTGTTGGGTGTGTTTCCATTCACATTCCCTACAACGGTGGAGCTGTGCTGACTCACTGTTCTCGTCTTGAACACAAACTCTTTCTCTGTTGTCATTGCAGCTTAATGGGAACCTGCAGGCGGGTCTTCCAGCTCTGGCATTTCATCAGCACTCACCTTGGTGTAACTGACTTGTGCAAAGACGCCAATCTGCTTGTTAATCTAACCTCAACATATGTTGCTAATGGCATCCAGCTAAAAGTTTCTGGGCGGAACTCATGCTTGTGAACTTTGGTTCCACATTATTTGCATCAGTCAACATACTGTATATTGTGCAGCAGCTACGAAAACATGGACCACTACAGCCGTAATCGCTGATCTTGGCTTGGGGACTACAAATATTTACGTCTAATGAAAAACACTATTGAGCTGCATTATAGGGATTTTAGGATCTAATGTTTTTGGCCCCTACAAGTCACTAAAAGCCCAGCTATTGTGGCCTCTGCTGCTTCCATTTTGACCATTCTTTCTTTTATCTGTCTCTTGCATGTCTCTTAACATTATGGAAGTGAGACCTTGACACACGCCCTAACCAAGCCTACATCACTGCTCTCCAAAAGCTTTGTTTTCCATATCCACACTAAACATTCATGGCCAGTGATTTTGAATGTATCTACTCTGGAGACCATGTTCGAAAATGGTTCCAATTTTCAGGTGTCCACACAAATAAAAATTAAATACAGCCCAATTAGTGTTGACATACTGTCTGCTCCCCTACGTCCACAACTCCTCTCGCCCAGTTTTGCATGTTTGGCCTCCCACTTCTTCATCCCCTCTTTCTTTCTATCACTTTCTAAACTGTATACATTTTCTCTGTCTTTGTGTCTAAAGTGTGTATTTTTAGTCACCATTTGGCCTCACCTTGTTCTTCCCTTCATTCTCCATGCCTTGGCTCTTTCTCCCTCTCTCTCCAAACTGTGTATATTTGGGTCTGTCTATGGGGAGTCAGGGGTCATTATTAATCTTGCTAGCTCTCCTACCTTCAGGCATAACAGCAGGGCAGCATCTGTGTGTGTGCTTGTGTCTGTGTGTGTGTGTGTATAAGTGAGGGGGAAAGGAGTGGTTGCGAATGAGTCAGTTACGCTGTTCGAGCAAAGGTGTGGGAGAACATGTTTTTGTGAGTGCACCGTCTGTATGCCGTTTAGGTGTGTGAGCATTTGTGTGTGTGTGTGTGTGAAGGAGAGGGAAAGTGCATTTTGCCATGATGGATCATGAGAGACCCACATTCTTAATGCACACTCGCACAAGACAGACACCCATGAGAAATGAAGGGGGGAGAGAGGGAGCAGAGAGGGGGAGGGAGCTGGAGAGAGGGAGTGAGGTGATGAGGAAACAGAGAAAGGAAAGAGGGAGCAGGGAGAGTCCCTGTTCCTCCTGAACTCATTAACCGTTGTCCTCTCCGCCCTCCCTCCCGCACTCCCACAATGCCAAGCAGCGGCGTGCATCAATAATGCCGGTGACAGCACGAGGGGGACGGGTCAGACAAGCAACCGCCATCTCCCTGGCAACCACCACTACGGCCACCATCGCCACGACAACAATTGCCGAGCGCACACGGGGGGTATCCCCCTTCCCCGCTGGCCCAGCTCCCCTCCTGCAGCCGTCACACAGCGAGGGCCGCCGTGCCTGCTGCTGCTGGATCAGAGGCAAGCTAAATCCGCAGCACGGCTCCGGCATAGGATGAGGCGAGAAAAAGCTGACTGATCTCGATTCTGAGGTGAACTGAATGGACAGGAGATTCAATCTGAGCCGAGTTTAGCAGAATTATTTAACAATTCAAGAGGAGGAGGAAGGGTGAGGGATGTTCTGGAGGCAGAAATTCCCAAAAGAGTCACTGTGGCTGGTCTGTGAGGCTCACGAATAATCACTATGGAAGACACGATATCAAGACAATAGCCCTTCATTATAAAAAAAGAAAGTATGCATGTGCATACAGGTTCAGGTGCAGGATGCAGTCAGAAAAGTATATCATGATTTGTATAAACCTGCTGGTTGCTGGGCAAAACAAGTAATATTTGGTGACTTATCTGCATCTTAATGTTTCTTGATCATTAAACCAGTGTTACTTCATGTTTTTTTACATTCACACTGCATGAGATGACTTGAAACGCTGTAGTGGAGGGAATATGCAGGTATATGGAGTATCCACCTCTGGCTGTTTACATCTCTCAGCCAAAAAGCCACTGGAATATAAAGGAAAGTATACCAACCTTCCCATCTACCCAGTAGTGCTACACCAGTACACCACTGACTTTATATGTAATGTGAAAGGGGTCACTCACAAAGACGTACTCAACTCATTTGTGTTTTGGTTTTGCTGACCACATCTTCACTGTCTGCCCCACCTGCCCAGCACAAAACAGCAGATAAAGTTAGCAAGAAACTGTTAAATATTTCCACAAATATTTTTTTTCTCAGGAGTTGATGGAGACCATGGCAAAGACCTACAGAATGGAAGTTGAATGAGAAGTCCCGCCTCACTGCTAACAGGCTTCACTTACACAAGTCCTCGCAGGTTCTCCTTGGTTTGTCTGAAAGATAAAATATTGGAGAATCCTGTCTGTCTTCAAAGCTGACTGTACTTTCTACAATCTGAACAACTTATCATTTGAACTCAGCGATAAGAACAATTATTTTGTGGGCATTCAACAACTCTCAGCACAGCTCCAGTTAGGTTTTGACAGCACACCAATGTCACAGCTTTTTAGGATGTTTCTGGCACTGAGAATCACTGTTTTCTTATTCAACAAGTTTAGTTTTTCTGAGCCTTTTATACGGCCTGTGTGCCTTACTTCTTATGCAACAACTGTCGTAAAAAAAAAAGTAATATGCCCTGATTGCAATAAATTGAACCTGTTTAACTCCCAGACAGAATCGAGCAAGGAGTGCTACAGCTGAATTTACTTTTTACAGTCCATGTTGTCATGTCTTTTTCAGTTTAAAGACTGAGGTGAGTTTAGATTAGCTTTTACCACAACCTTGTTACAGTGGATGCCGCATATAGAATAATGGCTAACTAAAAAAAAAAAGCCTTAGCGGGTTAAATTAAATACTTTATCTAAACTGCACCTGCACATTTGGTGTTTCGTAGCAAACAATTAACATTTAATAAGTCCTTTAATAAGACATTTGTACATTTTAAGGTGCAGATGAATGTAATTCCACCCTGTTCTCATTCCCAACTTGTCATATGCCGCCACTTTGTCAGTGATCTGGGCGTTGAATACTGACGCACAAAGGTACCTTTCACAGCAGTATAATACGCACCAGGCAGCAGCAGTTGTTGACGCAGTGGCAACCAAGCGAAGTCGGTCAGATACCACCGCTATATCAGTGGATGTACGTGTAACATACCGACGCACAAAGGCACTTTTCATGGTGCTATTAAGCTATTTTTTTTTCTGAATCTAACCACTTGCTTTTGTTGCACCACACAATAAACATAAATACGAGGCGCTTTACTGACGTTGCACGTCTGTATATGCATCTATAGAGGAGAAACTATACATTTCCTGGGAAAACAGAAGTGTATTTTGAAAAGACACACTGCATGTAACCGTAAATTGACACGCTGTCCCAGAACGTCAACAACAGACTCAGGAGGCTACCTAGTGCGTCACAATTACACTGACAAAGCGGAGATATTTGACAACTTGAGATGAAAATGCATTGTTCAGTGTTTAATCTCAGTCATATATAGAATACTGTTTTTTTTTTTTAAGTGTCAGAGGCTTAAATTAAGCACTTTATCTAAACTGCGACTGTATATTCAGTGTTTTGTAGTAACAAATTTCTTCCTTTAATAAGACATCCATACATTTTAGTGGTGCAAACTGATACAGCCTGACTGTTGGGAAAGTTAAAAGAACCTATAGATAGATAGATAGATAGATAGATAGATAGATAGATAGATAGAGGCCAGAGGCTATACTCTCACCCACCAAATTTGATTAAGCTCCCTTGCCTGTTAATCTTTAGTAATATAATTAATTCATTAAAGGTTAATGGTCCTGTCACTGCAAAACTGCACATATGAACATGGACAAGTACGTGCGTGCGTGTGTGTGTGTGTGTGTGTGTCGGTGCATGTCCGGTGTAGCGGCAGAGCGAAGCTGCTGGCTGCCTTATGAAGAGAAAATGAAGAAACAGAGAGACGTCTCGGTGCAACCGGCGATAAAACGACACGGAAACTCCTCGCGCGCTGACGCTGAGTTAAATATCATATCTGGTAATCGTGTTTTTTCGTGTTTTCGGGCCGGTGAGAGGATCGCTGCGAAATGTCAGATGTGAGTTCGCGCGCCTCCTGATAGATGTGAAACGACGGCGGCAGCGGCGGCGGCGGCGCGGCTGCCCGCGCGAGCCCATGGAGCTCGCGAGAGGGATATTTCCTTTCCTCTCGGACGGAAAAACAAGGCGGAAGGCGGGGCGGAGGGGGAGGAGTCAAGGGCGGCAGCTGGGCCAATGACATAGTGAGATTGCTTGTGGGCTGGGCTTGAGTGTGGGGTCTTAGCCAATGAGAGCTCACATGAGGGCTCGCGCCCCCACGTGGGTTTTGAGCCCCAAACAACAACGACCAGGATGTGAACCAATCACGGCCGCGCGAGGTGTTAATCTTGGCGCGGATTGGCTCGCTGCTTTTCACAGAGTCCCCTCACTCATCACGTTTAGCCCGTTGTTATTAACTCTTTCCTACCACACAGGAAGGAGCTGCTCTGCCCATAAAACACAAACCCGCACTGTAATAGCCAAATGTGAATTAATGAATGATTCAGAGGCGGTTTGTTTTTAGAAACGCGATACATCAGTTAATCCGGACTGTTTCAAAGCCTCGTTTCAGACACATTTAAAGAAAAGCGAGGGTAATATACTGAACTATAGTGGAGCACATGGGGCGACCAGAGCAGCGCTGCAGCCTTTTCAAGCGTGCGCGTTGCCCTGATCATAATCAAATCAGCATGCAAGAAAACCAATGGGATTAAAAGCACATGAGAAATGCATGCTTAGCAGTGAGGTATAACCCACATTCACACATCTAGGCTCTAAAATTGTGGGTCAAACCTGCTCCTGTTATGCCATGTACAGCCTGCTTTACATGGCAGAGAGACACACTCAGGTACAGTGACTGGAAATGATTGAAACATGGGGGGGAGACACTCCCCCTCCTCCTCTCTTGTTTTAATTGCACTGATGTTTTACAGTTGATAACGCTGCACGTGTTGTTGACGCCTTTCAGTTTCTGCAAAGTCCCCCCCAAAAGCGGGAGACATTAAAAGCAGCCATTTTAAATAGCACTAAAGTCATTCCCTCCTACGCTATGCAGTCACACAGGCACCAACACTGACAAACCAATCATCAATCTTCTCTCTCTTTTTTTAACCTCCAAAAAATATATAGGCAAGGTTCTCATAAAGGAGCCGAAGAAGAAGGCTGACACCGCCTCTCAGTGGTGGCTTTGGGAATTACAGCTGTGAGCATGTCAGGTCAAGGTGTGAGGATACAACTGTTTCAGCATGGATAAAAACAGTTATTAAAACGTTTGTTTCCTTACTATCTTAATACAACAGCAGCATTCACTTGAATCTAGATTGAAGATATTTATCAAATGGCACAATCTACAAAAGTGCACTTAATATTTTACACATTAAACCTGCTGGTTTGTTCTGCAGGTATCTGCTGTTGCTTTTCAAGGATGCTGTGGCGAAACTGCTGTGTTTGGGTCAAGTCTCTCATTTCTCTTGTTCTCCAGTGCATAAAGAGAGGAGACGTAGGAATAAGACAAGGAGGAGTGACGAAATGGAGTTGATGAGAAGAGGAAGAGGTGGTAAGAAAAAGTTGATATGAACACCTTTTTCCACCATTCATGTTGGGAACAGGTTGGGAAGTGTGTGTTTGGCTCATTGCACTGAAAGATTTCCTACTGTTTTCACCAACATTCAGTCAGGTAACAGTCACACTTGCTGGTTGCATCCTCAGACTTATTTTTACTTGTTCTCACCCTCATGCATGTCCAGTGTCAGATCTTCCTATAGGAGACGGAGGCAGCTGTCTACGACGCCACCCATACTGGAAACAATGATCCAAAAAACTAGGTATGTAGTAGGGGTATCGCCTATATTCCTGGCAATGCGGTTCACCTTAATGTGTGTGATCATCACCCACAATCTGAACAGTATCAGAAAAGCACTGACGGGTGTAGTGGATTGGGAAGAAAAAGAATCAACGTTTCCTCATACAAAGGTTCGTAATATGCAACAAATTAGCGCCCCATGAATATCGTTACATCCTTAACATAAAGTGAAATGTTACTGTGGTTAGGTTTAGGAAAAAAGACATGATGAAGATGTAACTTGAAAAGGCTCAAAGTTCTTTAAAAGTTTACACAGTTCTCCGAGGTGAAAGTTGCGGGGGAAGGTCCTGTGTTCTGTGACCTATCCACCACCCTATGTGATCACCCCACGTGATCACAGCCTTCCTACTGGTTCATCATCAGGCGGGATGTGTACAAATTTTTCTGCATTACTTGTCATAGGAGAGCATACAGCGTGCATGAGAACAGCCTGATAAAACTTTTTTCAGCTGGTGTTGATGTGCCTACTGCGTCCAATATGCTAGGCCCGGCACTGTGCATGTCAAATAACACATGACTGCAAGAGAATAGAAAACACGTCTTTCACATTTTTTTTCATACAAATGTTATGTATTCTTAAGGAGAAACCTGACAGTGACTTCTGGGTGAAGAAGTAAAAGCTGTTTGACTAACTAGTTCTCGATCGGATTTAAATTTTTTTATACCTTTTCACTCTTTTGTACATTAATGCAGGTACATTTACGCCTTAAATATGACATAACAGCCTAAAGTACTCAGAACATGCTACAAAATGTGGCTTTTCTCTTTCTCCATCCCTCTTCCCTTTGATTTCCAACATGGTTGCCAAACAAACGTGTTCCTTTCTAGCCTAACGCGGCCCTCAGATAGTTGTGTGTAACTGGGTAACAGGTTGCCATGTCCTGGGTCCTGATACAAGTGGATTTTTACTGAAACAGGTTCATAATGTGTCAGGGAAGAGAGGAAGGAACGTGAACATAGAAAAAAAAAACCCCATACAGCTTGTTTTGGCGTGCTTTTTGCAACAGCAACAACAAGGACAAGCGGTGGACTCAAAGATTGATCCAGGTGATCTCTCTTTCATTCAGTTCACAACCTCTGGAATTGAAGTGAAAACGAGAGAGCGAGGAGGGGGAGAGGGACCGAAAGTGGAAAAAAAGGGGGTAAGAGGATGACTGGAGGAGGAAACTGAGGAAGAGTGTGGAAGGGAGTGTGTATTTGTGGATGTGTGTGTGTGCAGGGAGGGGGCGTCTGTAAGAGCAGAGGGGCACTGTGGGGTACGAGGCAGCCCCCCGCAGTCCCAAGTAATGGCAGAATAGAACTTAATAGGGTAGAAAAAGGCTGGAGGCTGTTAACTCAGAACGGTCATTTTGAATTCCCCATTCTCTTCCTCAGTCACTCCCTTCCCCTCTCATCCCTTCTTCCATGCACCTTCTATATCTTTAACGTGGTTTCCCATCCCTGTCTGCCTGTGTAATTTGCTGATTCTCCCTCCGTCTCCCTACACCCTTAACCCATCTCCCACCGGTCACCTTTCAGCTGTTTCCCTTTCCTCTCCTCTCTTTCACCTCCTTCTCCTCGTTCATCTTCTCCTCCGCCACCTCCTTTCCTCTCCTCCTCGCCTTCACCCATCCGTCCTTCCCTTGCCTCATCTCTCCCCTTCCCTTCCCTTCCCTTCTCACCTCCCTCCCTCCTCCTCCCTCTGTGTCTCCTTGGAGGAGGTGTAATGATAGCTATTTGAGTGTCATCAGAGGACCGCTGTAATGGCTTCTAAAGCACCATTCCACGGTTGCCACGGTGAACCTTGCACAGCCGCCGTCCCAGAATAAGGAGTTGAGGGGGAGAAAAGAAAAAAAAAAACATCTGGTTGGCTATCGACAGGCGTCACCGTGCCGACAGCATCAGGAGTGCCGGCACAACAGCAGACGATGACGCAGCCCCCCGGGGGCCACAGAGAGCGAGCTAATGATGCGTGGGATAGGACACATATGAGGAGGAAGTACAGTAATAGTGATAATAGTGATAGTAATGAAAATAATAGCACTGATAACAATAACAGTATATGACTTTTTTTGATTTGTGTCTGTCTGCTCCTCCTGCCTCCTTTTTTCTTCCACTCTCTGCAGTGTAATTTCTGTGTGTGTGTATTTGTGGTTTGTATGAAAGAGAGAACACCAATTTTTCCTGATTAGGATTTCAGGATTTTCCAATTCATTTATTTTAAAGATAAAGTGCTGTTGCACACATTTGCACACATGCACAATGCGGCTCCTCTTACCAGTAGGAGATCAGATGGCTCAACCAAGTAGAGAAGCAGAGTGAACGAATGTAGAGAAGTGGTTTATCCACATCATTGGGTGTGTTTATGAACAGACAGGTAGACTAGAGAGTTTTTCAAAGTCTTGATGGATTATGTAAAGTACACCTTTACGTAATGCTTTCGCCATTTAATGTCCCTTTAAAGTGGAAACAGACAACTTTTAAACTTTTCCTCCTATTTCCAAGTTGTATTATTGTTGCAACCGTTGTCACAAAGAAAACAGGCTCGCTTCCTGTTTTCCTCAGAGCTTAGCAACTACCAAAAACACAGGGACACAATCCATTTTGTTTTCCAAGGTTACTCCGGTGTTTCGCCATCCACCATTTCTGCTACTGGTAATACTGCAGAGAGCTGGGGATAGATACTGATAGCCACTGGGGAAAACAAAAGCTTTATCCTCTTCCTATTTTGGTTGCACACCTAACCCTGCACCTTTGTGCCGTAAATTGAGTCTTCATTTTCCTGGGAGATCGTACCCAATGGCAGGAGGAATTGCAAAGTGAAAGCGAGGCTTAAAGTGAAACAATCTTAACACTGATGGTGTTCCTCAGCCAATAAATTGTGCTGTCAACATTTACTTCATAATGATGCGTTAAAGCAAAAAACTTGAATTGTCCCAATTGAATTGTACATGTTGAAAGAAAACCTTGATGAGTTTGAAGGGTTTACATCGGACTGTGCCAGACCTCCTGTCTGCAGAGCAGTGACTCCCTCTGAAGTAATCTGAAATTCTATTAAAAAAAAGCAAAGCATTTCATGACAAAAAACATAATTTATGAATTCTTAGAATTAATAATAGATAAGTAACAAGTAGAAACTAAACATGCAAAGGGGTTGCACCTTTGCTACATCGATGCTAGACACACAGACCTTATAGTTGTTAAGCCTTTTTTGTTGTTCTTTTGCATGTCTCTGTGGTTCTGTGTCCCTTTGGGATATTTTTTGTCTCAGTAAATTTTTTGTGGTTGTGTTTTTTGTCCCTTTTTTGTGGATATTTTGAATCTCTTTGTAGTTGCTTTGCGTCTCTCTGTGTTCATTTTAAGTCTCTTCCTGGTGTTAATGTGATGGGCATTTTGCAGGTCTGGGCCCCAGGGCCTGTGCCTGGTAGGCCCATTTATTAATTCATACAAGCTAGTGCCTACTGTGTTACAGCACTTAGTAAAACTAGATTATGATTTTATAATTAAAATATAACAAAATAACCACAGCCACAGGTTTGGATTCGTGTCTGATCCCAGTGATTTATAAGGTCCCTGTTTAATTACTGTGAGGGTAAAATGAACATTTTCATGATATTAAGACACTTTGATAAATTATTTTGAAATCAGATTTCTCTTCCAGAGCCAGTGGTCTGGTTCTGTCTTCTTATTGTTCATACAAAGTTTTTGCCAGAGTATACTGCGGGAGTGAAAGTAGCAGAAATAAAGCAAAGAAGCAACGTGTCAGAATTAAAACACAGAAGCTGATCTCATGTCAGCATCTCAGAGAGGTGACATGTCTGTCTGTTTAGTGTTCTCACACTCAGTCACAGCGCTAATGTCCCGCAGTATCTTTGTGTGTGTGTGTGTGTGGGTGTGGGTGTGGGTGTGTGTGTGTGTGTGACACACACTGTTTATCACATTTTACGTAAAGCGCAGCAGTTCAAGTCTGGGTCAGGAGGAGTAAATCTTTGGGTGGGTGGTGTTTACTGTGAACCCTGAGACCCTCCTCTGACCTTTGTGTGTGTGTTGTGTGTGTGGTGATGACACGCATGTTGCTGTGGGTCAGTGAGTCTATGTGTATGTTTATGGCCATTGACAAGCAGAAGGGGGAGCACTGTGTGTGTGTGTGTGTGTGTGTGTGTGTGTGTGTGTGTGTGTGTGTGTGTGTGTGTGTGAGGAGTGGGGAGGGGTCGTGCTGGTAGATTAGCCAGGTTGGGATGATTGGGTTGAGGATTAGATGGACTCAGGAACAGACACGTCTGTTTACTCTGCAAAGAAGACTTATAATAGTGCTGATTGGCAAGGTTGATTACTCACACACAGACTCACACACACTTGCAGGCGCACTTGCTGCACACACACACAGTCATTCAAACCCCCATATGTTGATTAGCTTATTATTGTTTCCTTTACAACAGCCGCCATCTCCTTTCCCATTGCTTGTCTCCCAAATTCGGATGTAAAGTGCGACTCCCTCGGCCTCTCAGACACATTTCCCATTAGGACTGACCCAGAGAGCTTGCAATCAGAGAAGGTGTGTAACTAAACCCCCAGCATAGGCAAGTAAGGGGAGCCGCACTCAGGCAACTACCCCAAAGGCACAGGGAGTGCTCTGGTTACCCGGCGCCCTGTGTGCATGTGTGTGTGTGTGCATTGTTTCTACTTACCTGTCTTTATGTGTCACAGAAAGAGGCGAAGTGCAGAGCTCAGAATAAAGCGCAGAGAAAGGCAGGATTATACACATGGCAGGTTAGAGAAAGGCAGAGAGAGAGAAGGAGAGGATGGGAGGAAAAAGCGACAGAGAGAGGCTTAAGACTACAGAGGCGAGCACCCTTTGTTGCTGAGTTCAGCTGTGATGGATGGCTTATGTTTAGGGGAAGAGTGAAGGAGTCCTTCAATGCACTACCATAAAATTTGCAGGACTGCTGAGGATGTTCTTCTTCACTGATCAAACTTTGGTCTGACAAAACGAGGAACGCGGACTTTGAGGAAGGTGAAGAAGAAAGTTGGTGTATTCGATGCGATCGGAAGATAGTAGGCAAAAGAAGGACGAAAACAAAACCCCAGGGAAGACTAGTCAGAAGGGACCAGGTGATTGAGCCTTCAGGGTGAATAACAAGTCAAGCAAGAACGGGAGTGAGGCTGGACAAGAGAGCACTGCTCGACAAGAGAGAGGGTTTGGCTGCAGAAGCGAAGATAAGCAGTCGAGAACAAAATTAGTCTACAGAGAAAGAGAGGTTGACGCTGGACTCCGAACTAAAGAGAGATCAAGGCTGACTCAAGTCTTTGCTGCCTGATTAGGGTGAGGAGAGGCAGCGGTGGCGGAGGGGAGCCGGGAGACCCGATCAACAGAACGTGAGAGCCAGCAAGAGGAGGAAAGGAGAGAGAAAGAATTACAAGAGGACGCTTGGCGAAAGAAGCCTCTTAAATCTGGGAGCTGGAATTAGAGCCGCAGAAACTGCAGAGGGGAAGCCACAAAACCACAGTAAGTAAATTAGGAGGCTGTAGCTGGAAAAATGTATAATGAAGCCATGGGCGGGGGAAGGAATTTGTGGTCTTGGGAGTGCTTTATATACTGTACCTTAATGAATTGATTTCCTGTCTTTAAGACTTTCTCATTTCATCATTCTCCATGACTTCATCCCCCTCCTTATTCCTCACCTCTTTTAAAAACCTTTTATCCCCTCCCTTTTTTATGCATATCCCTCAATCCTTCATCCCATGTCAGGTCTATTTGCCTACTCTCATTCTCCTTTCCTGCTCTTTCCTCCATCCCTAACTTGTCTCGTTTCTTGTTCTCCTTCTTTCTCCTACATCCTTAAATCCACAGGTGAAGATGCCTGCTAATGGGAACCGTCCCTTGAAGTTGCAGTTTGGTCTTATCAACCATGAGGGTCGCTACCTCACTGCTGAGGCCTTTGGTTTCAAGGTACAAACATGTCATGCTATATAAAAGGAGAACTGTAAACTTAACATAAAGTTACTTACTAAAGTAAAGTTACATACATTAGGTTTAGGAAAAGAAACACGGTGACAAAGAGCCTTAAAATGACAAAAAAAGTTCACTTGGTTTCACACAGTTCTCAAAGCCAGTTTCCTGAGGGACAGTCCTCTGTTGTTTGACCCTCCACTACCCCAACCGAATACCTTACGCAGACTTTTGGTCTCCTCGCTACTTCCTTCTTTACTCCTCTCTAGGGCTGGGTGTCGTTTAAAAAAATTCAGTACCAGTATCAATTCCCGTACCCTTAAAGTGATACCACTACCAATACAGTACTTTATTTGATACAGTTCTGGTTGAACTACCAATTTCGTCAAATACATTGTGCTCGACTTCACCACACTACAGACTGTGGGGTTGTAGCTGCCACAGTAGTGGACCAATCGCATGTCACGTTAATCGAAGAATGCTTGTAGCAATTGGCTGCGACCAAACCATACATATAGTCATTTTTTTCTAGATCTAGGAAAAAGGATTGAATGCCGATATCATTTGACTGGAGAAGTTTCAATACTGGGTTATTTTGGTCAATAGCTTAAACGTATCAAGTACTGATACTCAGCCCTTCTCCCGTTAGCACATCGGTTATCCCAGCCTTTCCCATTATGTGGGTCATACACAGATTACTGCATCATGATTATGTGGATTATCTATAAATTGTGTTGCATTGCTTTTCGTAGGTAAATGTATGAACAGTGCATGAGAACAGCCTGCATATTGGTATTATTTTTTGTGTCTGTACAGGGCTGCACACATTTAGGTATGAACTTGTCAGGTTTGTTGTATATAGAACATAAGACTAAGGATGAAAAGCCTTCACGCTCTGTGTTGGAACATTTCCTTGTCTCTCAGGTGAATGCGTCTGCACCCAGCATGAAGAAGAAGCAGATATGGACTCTAGAGCAGGACTCTCAGGACACCCAGGTGGTCTACTTGCGCAGCCACCTGGGACGCTACCTGGCCTCTGACAAGGACGGCAAAGTCACCTGCGAGGCCGATGGGCAAAATTCAGACTGCCGCTTCCTCATCGTGGCTCAATCAGACGGTCGCTGGGCCCTGCAGTCTGAGCAACATCTCCGCTTCTTCGGTGGCTCTCGGGACTACCTGTCCTGCTTTGCCCAGCTCATCACAGATGCTGAGCTGTGGGCTGTGCACCTGGCTCTACATCCGCAGGCCAACCTGCTGTCTGTGGCCCGCAAGCGTTACGCCCACCTCTCTATGGAGGATGGGGAAATCGCTGTGGATATGAACATTCCCTGGGGTGTGGCAGCGCTCCTGACCCTTGTCTACCTAGATGGGAAGTACTGCCTTAAGACGTGCGACAGCCGCTTCCTCAGCAACGATGGGAAGCTCTTGACGCAGAGTGGGAAGGCCACGGCGTACACGCTGGAGCTGAAGTGTGGGAAGCTGGCCTTTAAAGACTGTGAGGGGAAGTATTTGTCTCCCATGGGGCCTACGGGCACTCTGAGGTCTGGACGGTGCTCCAAGCCGGGCAAAGATGAACTGTTTGACCTAGAGGAGAGCCACCCACAGGTGGTTCTGATGGCCGCCAATGGGCGATATGTCTCCATAAGACAAGGTAAGGATAACATCAGCAGGAGATGTTGCCCTGAAACGCTGCATGCATGCACAAGCTACAACTACTGCAGCTTTCCTCGGTTCCTTAAAGTACTACACGGGATCCCACATGTCTGATTAAATGGCTGGAGGCTGACCTTATGTGCCACTGAGTGTGGTCACATGAGCCTTTAGCTGACACACACTGACCTACACACATACATAATAAAGTAGAGGGGCAACAAATACTACAACTACTACAGTTACTACTACTATACAGTACATACTGAGCACTGATACACCCCCAGAAAACTGAGCTTACAATTCACAGGAAGTACATTGACTTGTGGGCATGCTGGTTAAGGGAACAGGCCACTCTCTAATGATTGACAACTGATAAGGGATGCATGGTAATTATGGGTAATGTAGTCTGCAATCACTATGCACCAGCATCACATTGGATAGCTGCATCTTTCCAAGAATGCAAGATAGATGACGCTGATACAGGAGACTATCAGCCTCATCTGAGAGACCTGAGACGGATACGTCATTTGTTTTAGGGCTGCAATTGATTTGGGTTAGTCCACTGTCGGTATTAAGTCTTGCACTGGCAAGTGCTTTGCTCAGATAACAGATTTATTGTACACCCATGTTGGGAATAACTACCGAAATAGATTTCTCAACAATTGGCACATAGTTTTACAAGAATGGATTTTAATGCTGGCAGAGCAAGTGTTGTATTCCTGTAATGGTGGATACCCTGTCATAAAATGCAGCACATATAATAGAAAGTTTTACCAAATAATCTATTATAAATGATCTTTTCAAAAATCCCCTTTCATTCCTTCTCAAATGTTCCTCCCGGCTTTGTTGGGTAATGGTGTTAACACTGTACGCTTTTGCCCCTTGGGCTTACTGAAACAGCTGCCTGTAACCTATATGCTGTGCAGTAATGCTCTGTTGATACTGTATTATGTATTTACTCTTCAGTCTTGTGACAGGGCGGTTGGGGTGCGTTATTTGATCAGCATGCAGGCACGACACCAGACTACTATACTGATGGATTACACCTGTGCCACATTGGCTACAAAGTTGTTGTTGTTTTTTTTTCCCTCTCAAATACACGGTTGAATTTCTTTGATCAGTGTAAAAACTAGAAAAACTGTAATTGTGATGATCATGTTTCATCTAACCAATGCGCACTAGACGGACTTGGACAAGTGTTCAACTGCTGACGGTCGAAATGGTTTGCTGGTCTGATTTGAAACTGGATTTGGGGCGGATTAGCATACACCAACATTGCTTGTCAGCATACTTGGCCATGACACCCATCTGCAGGCTGCAGATTCTTGTCTGCAGGGTCGAGTTACTTCAGCCCCGGGTGCTGTAACTGAATCTCTCCCTGCTCATTGTTCCTGGGTAGCAGTGAGAGCTTCAGGCAGAAACCAAACGACTGGGAGCACAGTAAACGGATTGGCTGAAGGGGAAGGAAAGATGTGGTGCAGTATAACACGCATACAGTATACAGAGCAGCTTCATGTACGACTGTATGCACAGACAGAAATGCTTTCTCACATTTTTCCGTTACTGCCTGTCTCTCTTTCTTCCCCCCTCTCTCTTCCTACACTTGTTCTGCACAAACAAAAGCTTTATCTTCCTCCGACACACTCGCCCACACACAACCATACCATCCTGCTGCGGCGAGTGGTGAGTTGAGGTGTGTTGAATTATTGATGAAGTTGGCCCCTGTTCCTGGAAGGCGAGGGGGGGGAGTCTGCTTTCAGAAACCCAAGCTGCCTCTCACCTGGGGCCAAAGCTTCTGCCCCTCAGGGGTCCCACTCTAACCCACTAATCTAACCCGGTTACCCCCAGCACATCAGTCAGCGCTGATGTGCTGCTGCAAATCAAGGAAACAAACTGGTTAAGAGAGAAATCTATTGTAGGTGAAATGCTGAACTGTTATACTAAAAGTGGGACAAAAGTGCAAAATTCTTCTGTGCCTCAACATTCTTTAGTACTTGAGTAAATATATCTCTCGGTTCAACATGGTGATTAAAGGAGATGAAGGGGAGAGAAGGGAGGATCCAACTGGAGGAGGACTCTCTAAGGACTTAAGTACAATAGGAGTGTGTGTGGAGACAGGTGGGCTCTTTGTCCTCCCTCATGTCACCTGTGTCTTTACACATAAATTACCACCTATGTTTTGTGCTCCATTTAGTCCAGAGGAGTCGTGTTGGCCATCTATTTAAAGTGAGTACAAATGCAGTAAATGGGTTAGTGATAAAAGAGGGTCAGCTGTTATGAGGTAGAGCATGAATTTAGATATGAAAGTATTTTTGGTGGACAGCAACGGAATGCACCATTTTCTCTCTGCCCTGAGCTGCTCTTTATCCTTGTTGCCTGCAGTGTGTGTGCGTGCGTGTGTGTGTGTGTGTGTGTGTGTTAGTGTCGTGTAGATCTGTCATCATGTCTCTCATCACCTCCCCGTGGTTCACTCTGCCCTGAAAGTGAAAAAGAGATGATGGTCCAAAGAGACAAACTTTCCATTAACACAAGTGAACACATGCACACAAATACATACACACACACACACGCGGTGAATGCATGAACAGACACACACACACACACACACACACACACAGGACCAGAAAAGAATTGACTGATATAAAAACAACAGAAAATGCAGTTGTGGAGGATGAGGGATTGGGTGAAAGAGGAAAATAAGGGACAGGGGGATAGTGGCATCAGCTTACCATTAATAATAGATGTCAGAGCCAGCTATCGCTGATGGATTAGTTAGGCCTGCTCCACTTGCAGCCTGCAGGTAGGACAACGCCAGAAAGTGGAGCTGGAACTGGGGTCCGATCCAAATGTGGCACTGCTGATATGTGTTTTTGTGCGCATGTTTGTGTAGATGCGCCAGGGATCGTACTGATTAGGAGTGTGGCTGTGCATAGTTTATCAGTGATCATGGCTATGATGACAACACCTTATTCCGTATGCTTGACCAACTGCTGTGTCAAAGATGGTCATCAACACAGCTATTGATATCCTCAGATTGCTGGCTTGGATTTCAGCGTATCTAATCTCTTTCTTTCCCTGTTCTCTGTTTCTTTCTCCTCCTCCATCCTTCTCTCCTTCCTCCGTCCCCTCTCCTCTCATCTATCAGACAGCGGCTGCGAGGTCCCAGCTGAGCCCTGTCGGAGGATCATTTCTGGGTTGAATTAGTGTGAAATGGACACATGGAATAGGTAGACAAAGCATGACATTGAGTCGGGATAAGAGAGAATGAGAGTGATGGGCCCCCAGGCGTAGGTGTGGAGTAGAGGGGCAGAAATTTATGCTTCAAATGCACTTAAGATCAATGATAATTTCACCAGTTGTAAGACCTCATGATATCTAGTTTACTGGGTGTGAATATGATGTGATTAAAGCATCTCGGTAGCTCAGTAACCATGACATCTTTGTCGCATGTCGTTCCTTTTCTCCCTCCTCCAGACTGTATCTACGGTCATATATCAAATTAAAGCAAAATGCCCCAAAAGAATCTCAGACTGGTGCGTGTATGTGCATCTATGTTGGATTATGCAGATGACATTTATATGTATGCATCCCTCAGTAAAACCACTTGATGCGGTGTATCATAGTGAGCCTACGTTTATTACTTGTGATACCCTGAGAACTCATCGCCTCGAAATGGAGGAGAAACCTGAGCTGACCTCACTCAGGACAAGCAGACAATATCTTTGTCATTCAAGGTCCAGCGCCATAAACAGGTCAAATTTGTCCAGTACTTGGATTTATGATGAAATACCTGCACTGCCCTCAGCCTTATCTGTATTTTGTGTTAAGTGCATGATGGTGCAGCGCCTGGGTGTCAGGTACAGTGCAGAGCAGAAGTGTCTTTGATATTGGAGGGAGAGTTGTGATGACAGTAGCTCAGGAAATGAAGATGTACCTGAGGCTGAATACCTTTTTGTGCCTTTTATCAATCAGAGTATTTAAAAGCAGAACTGGAGCCCAGTGTTGTAGCCTAGTCAAGACCACCTAAACCGAGTGCGAATCCCACACTGCACGACAAACTTAGGAGAGAATGTAGAACATTCTAACCATAGGCACTCCTCAAATCGATCTAAAAGATCTACATTCCCATAAAAACATCCACAGAAAACAAACAAGGATTTCTCTTCATTCACCTCCTTTATTGCCATTGTATTTATGTGTGTGTGTGTGTGTATAACTGTACTACAAGAAATGTCTTGATAGCACTTTTGAATGGTATTGCAGAGGTGAATTTTATATGTGGGAATCTTCCTTTGTTTTCTCTAAGTAAAGAAATACAGACAAACACTAAGCAGCTGAAACCAACTTAACCCTCTTTACCCAATGCTTCTTTTTTCCACAGGCAATTTAGTGAGATCCATGCAGTTGTGTTCGGACTGGTTATGAAATAAAATCCTAAGTCCTCTTTGTCTACAAGACTAAGTAAAACTATGGTCAGGTCCGTGACAAGACAGAGACCTTCAAAAACTTGATTCAAGACCAAAACTAACCAAATGTGGAACATGCAAACCATGAGCATTTCTCAAGTTGATCTGAATCATCCACGTTACCATTAAAATTAGAGACCTTCAAAAAGTGGTCTAGTGATCGGCCATGAGACCAAGACCAATCTCAAGTACTACAACACTGCTGGAGCCTGAGATTGAAGAAGCTATCACAGACAATATGAGCTCTGGATAGAACAACAGTCACAATACTGTCCAGATAGTAGTCCACACAGAGGTAAGGACTGATGAGGGTACCTTATATAGTCACCTCAACTGCCTCAACCTTGACGCTCTAAAAGACTTTGTTTTTTACAGAAACAGAACTGCTCTACCTGAGGAACTCTCCTTCAGTGTCAACTTTGGTTCAGTAGAGTCAGTTTAGTTCAAAAATGTAGTGTTAAGGATTCGTTTGTGAGCATGTTAGCATGCTTATGTTGGCCTCACTGAACCACCAGCATGGCTTTTGTCTGCTCTGTTAAACAGGATTTTATACTTCTGCATCCAATCTATGTCGTCGCCTGACATGCGCCTCCCCAGAAATGTTGCTACACACGATGTTGGCTGCAGACCTCCTGGCTATTTTTGTAAGCTAAAACCATTTCCCTCAGTGGAAATGAAGCTTTTATTTACTTACATTTCACAGATAAGAAACAATAAATTGTGAAGACAATAAAGCCTCCACAAACTATCATCTTAAGTCTTGTATGTGATTTATCCTGGCTTCATATGGGTAGAGGAAATCTCTGCTATTCACTAGGCTAATTTATACAATGTAAAATGCCATAGGCTTGTGCTAATAATGTTAGCATGTTATGTTGTTTGGAAAACATGTTTAGACAGTTGTTTTGTCGGTGAACTTTGTGAGTTGTAATAGAACCAAATTTTGTGACATTACCTTTGTTAAATGTTGCTGTTGTCCCTGGCTTCATATGAGTAGAGGAAAAGTCCATTAGCCACTAGGGTAATTCATACAGTGGCGTCCAGCCAAAGATAAATGTTGTGTCTGTGAATGCTGTGAGTTACAGTGAAGCCACTTTGTGTACTACAGTATAAATGCTCACAATGGCGTAGGCCACATGTGTAGGCTTTGGCATAGACTCTGCATAGAGCTGACACACAAGTATAGGACTTCAACCTCTAAATCTCAGGCATGTCCCAAGTTACTGTGGTGAGAATCAAGCAAGACAAGGCAAGTCATTGGTGACTTCAAATAAGTCACAAGTCGAGTCGCACAAATTTTTGATGAATCAATACGCTAATAAGTTTGCTAAAAAGACAAATACCTGTACCTTTTTGCAGGTTTTGTATTGACAGATGAAGTTGGACGTGTGGTGTTATGGCCATGTTACTGATTTTTGAGCTGCAGAACTTGCATACCTCGTTCCTTTTCTTTCTCCCTTCATCAACAATTAAATCGTTGAATTAAATCCTTGAATCAGCTCCATGATAGCTGCCTCGTGCCTTGGTCTCTGCTGGTCTGCTGCCTCATAGTAGGTTGCCAGGTTTGCACGCATTGCACCAGAAATCACCCTATCATGTTTCAAAAACAACACAGAACTTCTCAATATCTAGAAAAATTCAAATAATCAATTAAAAAGATAAAGTCTTTTCAAGTCATCTGTCTCAAGACAATTCTCATGAATATCAAGTCAAAGTTAAGCTGAGTCTTCTATCAGTGTTAGTCAAGCAAGTCTCAAGTCCTCAGAGTTGCAACTTAAATCTGACTCAAGTCAAGTCATGTGATTTAATCCCCCAACTTTGTTGTTTAGCATTGTTGTATCATTATTTTGTAACCCTCCTCATTTTGGAGGATGAAATTGTATCTTTCCGTGCCTGCAGGTTACAGATTACCAATCATTTCTGAGGATTTAGTCTTTATTTTGGGTCATTTAAGATATAGCCAGTGAATGCAGTTACATTTTTTAGCATGTTTTCCATATGTTTGATCATTCATCGCTCTGTTAGCTTGAGGGTCGAGAGGGGTTTGGTAATTACCTGCACATCCCGCTAAGTGTGGACCATAAAATCCTCTGGTCTTTTCCTGTTTTTCCTTTATTCTTTTATTGAGGGGATTGAGGGATTGGACGGGTAGCACTTGAAAGCTGATTATATCAGAGCCCTGCTGGGAAGAGGGCAGATCGGCAGGGCCGGAGGTGGGGTGATGGTGGGAGGTGGGGGTTTGAGGGGGTCAGGGGTAAGGACGGAGGGAGGGAGATGGGGGAAGGGAGGAAGGTAGAGAAGGGTGACCAGAGGGGGGAGCAGGGGGAGATAAAACCGGGGTGATGAGCACTGATGAGTGTTGTTAAAGGATTAAATGTATTGGGATGCATCTAATTTGGTATTTAGCTCTGTGCAGTCTGTCTTTTGGTGGTTATAAAGAATTATTTTCTGTTCTGCCAACATTTATGATCATGCTGACAGCTGAAAATGTAACAGTGGCATGTTTGTGTCACAAAATACATCTAAAATAGAAAGGAAGTTAGTAGCAGAGAGGAAAAAACGTCACTGTGTTGTTTCTCACCCGTTTGACACCAATATTATTTGGTGTGCTAGCACTGAAAATGCTAAAATAATTGGTTTCTGTGTGGTTTCTATAATGTGTTTGGCAATCAAAGGTGTGGTTTCTCTTTGGTTGTTAAGTATTGTCAATGCAATGATGCAGCGTGTGAGTGTTATCTCTGTTATCTCTGTGTAGCACGTATTACTGTAAAAAGGCATGCATTCTACACATTTGGTATGGAATAGCTTGTCTCTGGAAGATTTTCCTGCACGGGCACATTTAGTGCTTTTATTTTATTTACATTTATATTCTGTCCATAAATGCATCCAGAACCACAATCAGTGAAAATGTATTTACCCCTCAGGAAAGTGTATGCTTGGCACGTCAGATCAAGGGCGCATTTCAAGACGGAATCGCTTAAAAATAACCTAACATCCCAGGATCAAATGTGATTACCAACTCTTTCATGCTGGGCCAAGCTAAACATAACAATACAACCTGATTAGCAAGCCGCCATGGTGCTGTTTTCCCAGATTCCTTTGTTAGTTTTCAACTTGCCACTTAGAAACCAGAAAGGAAAGAAAAGGTAGAGGAATTTGTTTATTTCATGCACAAATTACACCCATTCAGTACAATCAGATGTGTTTTTGTGAACACATGTATTGATGCTGCCTTAAATTTTGGCAGTAATTGCACATATGCAATATACAACACTGTAATGCAACAAAGACATGACAAAAAAAATGGAGAGTGACCATTAATAAAATATGTGAGCAGCAGCAAATGGATGGATTTCACTTTATAGTCCTCAAGTGTTAAGTATTAATGACAGCACGTGTTTGCTATGCCCCTCCCAGGAGTCAGCCTTGCAGCCAATCAGGAAGATGAGACGGACATGGAGACATTTCAGATGGAGATTGACAAGGAAACCAGGAAGTGTACGTTCCGCACCAGCCAAGGGAACTACTGGGATCTGGTGGCCCACGGAGGCATCCAGAGTACTGCCACTGAAGTGTGAGTCAGTGCTCTCATAGAGTGAAAGTAAATGCATCATCAGGTGTCAAGTCCTCATTTTATACTGCAGACAGGGGTTCACAAAAGGGACTGTTCTGCACAATTGCAGTACGCCTGTGGTTACCCCACTATCGAAACATGAGAGGTGCTTTGTTTTGCATGTGCACTCAACATGTAGTCATATATTTACAGTGATGGAAATTAACTAAGTATATGTACTGAAGTACATTACTTAAGTACAATTTTAAGATACTTAGAGGTACAGGCTTACTTGAGTATTTGTGTTCCATGCTTTATATGTTTACATTACATTTCAGAGGAAAATGTTTTTACTACTCTGCTACATTTATCTGACAGCTGGTTCTACTGGTTACTTCACAGATTTAAATTTTACAAACAAAACCTATGATCACTCAAAAGAAAGGAAAGTCTGATTTTCTCTCTCGTGATGCCCCACTGCAGGTCAGCAAACACTATGTTTTCAGTGGAGTGGCTTGGCCACAAGGTGGCACTAAAAGCTAACAATGGAAAATACATCTGCACCAAGAAGAATGGTCAGCTTCTGGCTGTCAGTGACTCCATAGGTAAGAGACAATTTTAGGTTTTGTTCTCCTCTAATCATCTTTTCCTTAAAGTGCCTCCTTCCTCTGATGTGTCTTCATGAAACTGATGTCACCCCTTTGTCAGGCGAGGACGAGCAGCTCACTTTGAAACTGATCAACCGACCCATGCTGATCCTGAGAGGAGAGAATGGATTCATCTGCCACCACAAGAACTCTAACACTCTGGACGGCAGCAGATCAGTCTATGACATTTTCACTCTGCATTTTAGCAATGGAGCATACCACATTAAAGGTCAGGATGTGCCCACTCATACAGAATGTATGTGACCACAGCTTCTTTTTAGCTCTCCAACTCTGTTTCAGCTATGAACATCAAATGTAGTGCTTGATCACACTCCTGATAGTCCACTTTGCATCACTAACACACTGCTGCTGCTCTGCTTTTTGTGTTGTCAAACTTTTAGGTGTCGATGGGCGGTTCTGGTACGTGAACAGTGCTGGGCTGGTGTGCTCAGACGGTGAGGTCCCTGAGGATTTCACTCTGGAGCTCCTGGAGCATGGTCGCCTCGCCATCCGTGGCAAGAACGGCAAATACCTGCGTGGAGACCAGGGAGGCACGCTGAAGGGAGACGGACTCACCCTGAACAGCTCAGCCCTTTGGGAGTATTAACACAATCCAACATTAGTCCTAACTCTGACTCCCCCTCTCATCGTCGGCTGCTATTCACCAGTCCAGAGCCAGCATCAATACTTTATAAATTAAACTCTGTGGCACTTTGAAGAGACAGACAGTTACACATCAGAGACGAGTTACTGCTTGTCCTGATTTCATCCAACTTTTTTCTCCTCCCTGATACAAAGAGGTGGCAACAGAGACTTGACACAGATTGACTCATACAGCAGGAGAAAGTGTAAGAACTGACCACATTCAGCCAAGAAAGTGATGAAGTGAACAAAGTTTTGAGTCAACTTGATCATGAAACAGCAAAAAATTGTGTGAATGAACTTTAGAGTTTTAGTGTTGATCCTTTAGATTATTTTTTTTCATTGAGCATGTGCTGCGAGATTGAAACATTGTCTGAAACTAAAATACAGATTTAAAAAAAAAAACCTGCTTCTTAGTAAAGATGTAGATTTCTCAGTGTCTTTCAACCACTGCAGATGTACAACTAAGCAAACTTTATCTCTTCATGGCATCCTCTTTCTCCTCTGTATCTCCCCAGCTGTCTCCCACTCAGCACAGGTGTTACATTATTGACAGTAAAAGAAGAACTACAAATCGGGGTGCCATTTGAGACAGACAAGGTCCCCATTACAAGAGAGGTCACCTTTTAGCAGTCTTTAGCATGGTGCTGGTGTCGGGGGATGTTTATTAGCAGACAAGAATGATTAGGTTTCCAGTCGTCAACTGCAGAAACAGTAGAAGACTGTAACCGAGACTCATGTACATGGTAGCTGTACTAATTACAACCTGAAACTAGAAGTGGGTGGATTTTGCATTTGTCCCTCTGTTATGTTTTTCCACATTTCTTCTTTCTTTTATGAACATAAAGATAAATAATACACTTGTATGCTTGTATGTTTTGTTTAAGTAATGTCACAGGATAGGATCGGGTCCAGTTTGTGTTATAGAGTCTGACAGGTTTACTGGAAAGTTTTGGCAACTCTCATCCTGCACTGTCATCACTACATGGATCCATGTGGGGAGATGAAATTTCACCGATGTCAGTCTGTATAACTTCATGTTTCCTCCTCTCGGTTTGTTTGTAAAAAGCCAGTGTGAACATGAACTGGATCAGAACTACAAAACAAGAATATATGATTTTTTTTTTTTTTGGACCTAGATGATTGAACTACTGATGTGCAAGCGCTCCAGATGTCAATAATACACAACACACAAGAATATAAAAGCTTGTGTTATATCTCATCCTTTGACAACGCCACTAGAAGCTTAATAGTTCACTACATATATATATATACATTCAAAGCACTAACACAGCAGTAACCACCGTCCCAACACACATAGCAAGACCATAGACTGTAAAAATAATGGACATAGCTACCACGAGACAACCCATTGGTTTGTGGACTCCCATTTTGAAGCTTTGAGTTTGATATTTTGGCCATCAGCATCTTGGCCTTGTAGAGCCAGAAGTGACCATATTTGAGGGAGAGGCTGGCATTGAGGAGGAGCAAGAAGTAGATCTGACAAAGACACTGAGGACACTGTCAGCGGATAACACGTTACTCAAAGCAGCCCGCTCTACGCTACGTTTAACTTTAAGCCTTAATAAAAATGAAAATGAGTGAGATATATTAAAATTGACCCCCATACAGTTGTCATGAGGGGTGAAATTAGCTATAGAAACCAAAACCATTTTTGTACCAGGCTGTAAACATGTTTGTTTCTGCTGTAAAGTTGTTCATTTTAACATGTGTGTCTATGGGGATGACTTGTTTCTGCAGCCAGCCTCAAGAGGCCATTGAAGGAACTGCAGTTTTTGGCACTTAACCCTTTAAAACCTGAGCAAATTGACTTGATTTCTTTAAAAAAAGAAAGAAAGAAAGAAGAAAGAAAGAGGCCTGGAAAGAGTGCTTAAATATTATAATCATTCTGTAACATAATTTAAAAAAGGAATAATAATCAGCACTGTTGCCATTATTAGCACTCTTCATGCTGTTAGCACCATTATCTGCTGGCCACCACCTCAGTCCCCTCAATGTCGAGAGCCATGTGCAGGCAATCACGGCTCAGACTCTGAATCATAGATATGCTCTAACTGTTGCATACAGCTCCTTTAACAGCCACACACAACCATACTCCTCACACCAGTTATTCCCGTCCGTGGTCGCAGGATAAATACAAGGCATCACAAAGGAAAAGGACGAATATTTCTGTATTTTTCTTTCATTTTTGCTTCCTTGAGAAATACTTTCACCTCACAGTAACACAGTTTAAGAGGGACAAACACTCCAATCCAACTACATTTTATGGGGTCACAAGTCAAAACAAGGGAACCAGTGCCCTACAGTCATAGTGAATCCACAGCACACCGATCACTGGTGAACAATTTCGAGATTTTTTCTTTGCCTCTAAGTAAAAATATTCAGCAGAATGTACACAAAGTATCAAAAGTAAAGGTACACATACAGGTAGAGGTGAAGCCTACTGACAAAGTGTTGTATTATATTGAATTGTTGAGGTGTGTGAAAACAAATTAGCTACTGTTGAAGCAGAGGAGGAGTTTTTTTCTTCTAAGTCATGCATTCTCTGTCATCTGATAGTGCTGATTCATCGCTGCTGAGGTTTCGAGGGTCCACTGGTATTTGTCATTTGGAACAGAGGAGGAATTTCCTCTGCATTGTCTGCGATTGCTGAGATTCATTACTGTTTCAAGGGTCCACAGTTATCTGCCATGTAGGAACCCTACAAGCCTCAGGGGTCAGCATCCCTACAGGAAGCAAACATCACTCCAGTCTGACAGAACCTGCTGCTGCTTCGGACATGTGGAGACCAGCAGCTAACGCAGTTTACACTTTGATGCGAGAAGGTGTTGCTGTTTCTGTGACTTACATAGTTGTTGCTATGATGATAGCAGGAAGTGTGGTCGTTCCCTAACCTGTCAGGGTTACAGTTTTACTGGTTTGCTTTTTTGGCCACTTGGATGATGTCAGCTTTTATAGGCCTAATTGATGTTACAAGATCATGAAGTGTTTCTTCCGATTCGAGCAGGCATTACTAGGCTAATGTTCCTGTCATGGCAGGAGCAGCTGTTTTTAATGTGGTGTAGGCAGGAACTTGTGCTTTTTCACATTGGCACAAGGAATCATTTGTATTATTACTGCCATGGTGAGAGCACTGTTCTTGCCACAGGGCGAGCAGAAGGTTTTCACATTTTTGCAGAGCAGCCATTGCAAACTGGTCAGATGGTCACTGGTTGAGCTGCTGTACCAGTTTATTGTTGTCCGTCTGCTGTATTTCTTCAATTCCTTATTGAAAACAGCCTTTTTCAGGGCTCCCTTACTTTTTCAATATTAAACACAGAGCCCAAATAATTTTTTTTTTTATTTGTAGGTGTTAAGTGTTTTTTAAATATGACAGTTTTAAGAGATTGGCCTGTTTTATTCTTACTGATTTAAATGACTGATTTAAACACCATGTATTCATTGTAGTCTGTGCATAAAGAGCTCTACCTTGCAGCTGTTCAGCATTTTAACTGTCAAAGCATCAATACTGATATAAACCTCACAAGGAGCAGTGTGTAAGATTTAGAGGGAATCAGTGGCGCCCAGCGGTGAGGATTGCAGATTGCAACCATGTTAGAATTCCTTCAATGTTCATTGTTCAGGAGGTTTTTAATATCCACAGATCTCTTCCATGCCACGTCAAACAGAAAAGGCAATCAAAACCAGTAAAAACACTGAAGAAAGTAGTTTCATGTTACAAATCTGTTTCTCCTACGCTGTTTGGCATGTTGGAGACAGGCTGCTAGCCCGGCACCTGCTAATGTGTGCTAACCTTTATTCTCTGATAGCTTAAGATCCAGATGTTAAGGAGGTTTTTACTGGGAGACACATTATTAGCAGAGGTCTCTTCCTCTCTAAAACAAACGTAACTGGTGATTTTAACTGATAAAAACACTGAAAAAAGCAGTTCCACTTTTTAAAAAATCTGTGTTTTTCTGATGCTGTCATCGTAGCACTATGCTGGCCAATGCGAAAACGCAAATGTCTCTAGAGTCACTGTTTGGATTGTCTGTTCTGGGCTACTGTAGAAACATGGCAGTGCAAAATGGCAATCT
Organism: Cephalopholis sonnerati; assembly: GCA_019142605.1. NCBI lineage: Eukaryota > Metazoa > Chordata > Actinopteri > Perciformes > Serranidae > Cephalopholis > Cephalopholis sonnerati. The sequence goes on along the minus strand of JAGQAX010000020.1, from coordinate 14,996,444 downwards.
CCACAGGCAAGGACCCACTCCCTATTTAGAACAGCTCATTCTGAACATAATGAAAACACGACAATTCTTATTTTCAGGTGATTTTACACTTAAGAAAACATGCTTAATTTACCATATTCCATTTCTGCCAATACATCTCCCTAAATCCTTCACACTGGACCTTAAAAGCAGAAACAGCTGCATGTCTCAGGCACATGTCAGGGTTGAGGGGGGTCAGGGACCTTCTGGAGGTGATGTGAGGTTCCTACATGATAACCTCATTGGCATAGACTAAACCCTCTCTCTCACCCACCCTGAGCTTTTACCCTCTTGTGTTATTGCACAGACATACCGCAGGCCTGAGGTTTTAGGGAGGTCATCCATCACCAGACGGCTACAGGTTCAATCCCTAAAATAGTTATATGGTTGCTGGTACAACTTTTCCAGTCTTCATTGTTCAGTCACTTTTCTCAGGTACGTTACTCTGGCTTTAAACCCTCAAAATGTATTTGGTGCTGTGTTAAAGAACATTTAAAATCCTTTCCTTAGATAACACTCTTCTCAGGAAAAACACCCAGAACATGTGTGTACACTCGTCTCCAGCACCACCTTCAAGGACAACTATTATACAAGACGTCAGGTCGAGTGTTACACGTACATGTCTGACACTTCGGGAGACCATGAACCAGCAACCTTCACCCAGCTGTAAGACACAATTTTCCCATTTGGAGTGTAATTGCAGACACTTTTACTCCACCTGAGCTCTTCTATCACCTTCAGTTAAATGTAAGTTTGTAAAGTGAGGTTAAGCTGAAACACACGACACAAAAAAATAGGGTAATCGTTATTTTTTAGAACATGTACAATAGCAGTATAATGATGGAAAATAATGAGTTATAAATTCTTCTTTGTGTAAAATATAAAATGTAACAGTCATTTACAGTGATGTAAAAGCACATTTACAATAACAATGACGATTATGGACATTATTTTTCATGCATCAGCTGCAAAGACGGGTTATATAACACTGGACAAGGCCGAGGGCAGCTGCGTAGGCTCGGACGGAAAAAAGTGCTAAATTATGAGAAGAGGGTTTTCTCTGAGCGCCCGGTAAACACTGAGAAGAGAGCGGTCCGTCTGCCCTGTGGACACACCCACGCCGAAGGCCCCCGAGATTCGACTTTGGTCAATCTGCTGTTGCAGGTGCTGACATGAGAGGAGGAGGAAAAGCAAAGAGCTCAAAATATATCAACATACTTTAGATTTAAACACAACAGAGACACAATATTAGCCAATGACAAAAAGCAGAATGGGTTATTGCTAATAAATGCAACAGTTGCTGATCGAAGCCTTTGCAACTATAGAATTCACATAGTCTTCTTCCTTTTATGTCACTGCAATGGCATAACATGTGGTTGGATGATTAGGTGATAAGAATAATTGTTAGTAGACGTAGGTCTTACCTCTGCTCGCAGCAGTGCCTGTCTTAAATCTAAACTCTGGACTGTCTTTGTGGAAGCGGTCCTCTCAGGAGCCCTCTGCAACAGAGCCTGTGTGTAGGAACAGAGCAGACAAACAGTCTGAAGGAATTTCAATTAAATTGTCGCGTCTACATTTAAAAGCAGAGACACGCATAATTATCGAGCCTGGTGAGACTGAGCTGAGTCACGTCTGTCTGGGAAAGTCTGCTGTAGTCGATAATGCTAAAAAATAATTGTTTGACTGTGTGACTACGTTGTAGTGAGCACTTGAGACTGTGATTGCAGCAACTTTCAGTTTACAATAAAAGAAGGAGGAAGACAAGAAATATCAACCTTGATCTGCATCGTACTACAACATCCGTAACATCTATGTCAAGTAGGGGTGTGAATCAGTAGTTTCATAGAGGTACGTTATTAAATCGATTCTTAAGACCAGGATAAGATATTTGTTGATATCACAAAGTTCTGCCACAATATGATTTCAATTCGCCTGAATTCAGGGGCCTGCGTTCAATATGAGATGTTATTGGTAAATATCCTATTTGTCTTTTTCTTGGCCGCTTACCATTATCTGTCTGGTGCTAGGCCACTAGCACTGTTTGAATGTTTAGGATGGGAAGTGTTTGGACGGAAATGATGACACAGACATGCCATGGCAATTTCAAAATAAAGGCATATCTCAAAGATGATGATATGTATCTGTTTTCTCTGTGTATCGTTGATACTGACTCCTTGATCACTGAATAAATATATTGAACGCTATATAGTCTACTTACCAGAAATCCTGAGCATTGAGGTGACCCTCCTCCACATTTTTTTTTTGAGTGTGTATAAACCCTAAAATGTTGTCCGTTGTTCAGATGTAAAGCTCTGGTTAGCCCTGCACTAAAATGATCAACTTCTCCATATTTCAGACTTAAGGAAGAAAGGAAAGATGTCTACCAGCTGGGACTGGTTGTTCCTCATCACATGACATGCAGTGTGTGTTGTTGCATTCCAAAGGTTGAACACTGTTTACTAGGGCTCAGTCTTCATGCCCTAAAAAATAGGCTCTTGGTAACGCTTGCGAGCTGCTACATCATTTCATTTCTGATGTCAAGTATGACAAAAATGTCGGACAAAATTCAAAAGTTTCTCTGAAAATGCTAGAGAAGCTGGCAGTGGGTGTTTGTACCTGTACCCGGCGCAGCACAGCGTGGTGCAGCCCACACACTGCTGCCATAGAAGAGCTCTCAACCTGAACCTCCACTGTGGCCAGGGACTCCTCCTTCCTCATGCTCTCCTCCCCTACATTCACCTGGAGAACAAAGAAACAACACGCCTCTGTTTTAGTCAAATAATTCGAGACAAAATAAACATCAATCCATCTGATATTAGATCATTTTTTACCTCTTTTGCAGTCAGTTTGACAGCGTGTCCATTTGGACCTAGAGCATGAACCACTGAGGTGCTGAGTGCAATCTTGTCTCCTTGGTGTCCCGTCTTCACTCCTCCACAACCTTCACACAACAGCCACTCCAGCAGAGACAGGCAGACATTTGGAGGAGCCACTTTTGGCCCCTGAGCATCCAAATCTGAGCTTTTCAACACCAGTGTATCCCTCAGTAACTCTGACGACACCCGTACCCTTGCTGAATATTGCTCTCGCTCAGGCTTTGAAGCACTCTCTCCTCCCTCCCCTCTTCCACCGCACCTAATCCACCTTGATCTTATGAAAGCTTGGATGGTATCTGTTGTGTTGCTGGATTGAGATGTGGCCTTTTGATGGGTGGTTATGGGACTGTTCACCTGCAAGGCATGCAACCAATCCACTGTCAGTGTGTTCAAGGGCAAACTGATGCAGCTACTACACAGCCCTGGTAGGTTTGCAGCCTCCACTCCCAGGAGAGCTGTGAGTGAGAAGATGAGTGAGCAGCTCACTGTCACAGGGAGGGATGCATCGCCTGCAGCTGCTAGGGGCAGGGACACCTCTAACTTCTCCCCAGGATTGAGATTGTGGAACGGAAATAAAAAATTTGTGGAGGAGCTTCCCCCACCTGCACTGGGAGGATAGGACAGAGGGAACACAGTGATGCTCAGCATCCAGCCTTGTTCCAAAACATAAGGACTTGAATTATCCAGGACACATGTCAGGTTCAGGGAGTCTTTTTGGAGCAATGTGCTCCAGCTGGTGATGCCATGACATCTGATTGGCTTTTCCTGGATGGGAAGATGCTCTTCACTACTTGTACCGGCCATTAGCAGGAAGCTGATGTTCAGCACTTGATTCAGGTGCCTCAGGATTTGGTTTTTGGATTTGATCGCAGTTTTCAGCAGTGATGCTCTAAAGGAAAGGAGGGGGAAATTACATTTCTATCAACAGGATGAAAATAATATTTGCCAAAACTGTCACTACATTCACACCACACTAAATGATACAGATAATCTGTGAATAAAAGTCATGTTCCTCTACCTCCTACTAGTTCTTTTAATGACATTTAAAAGAACCCACTGCGCATGAATGCAAACTGATGGTTTCCTTCTTTTAGCAAAATCCTAAATGATTGAGTTGTTTTTTTTTTCCGCTTGCACCTTTATGCTCTGCCATTTCTCCTCTAATCATCACGCTGTAACCTGTGACAGGCTGTTATGCTGCCATAACTATTGCACATTCACATGTATGTAGTTTTTTGTAGTTTTTCATGACCAAAGGTTTATGACAAAATCACTTGACGACGCCGACTCCCTTGTGCACGCAGCGAGAGAGGAGAGGGAGAGATGCTGTGCTGCTGTGAGCAGAGCCACTGAATGAGTTCCGTCCAAGCACCAAGTCGCTTTAAGAGTCTGAGAAGTCCGGGGCTGTTCATGAGACATTCAGGACGCCACAGTTTATCTCACACTACTGAAGCTGCTCCTCTTTTGGGAACCACCGTCGAGTCGGTAATAATTTCGCTTTCAGCCATGCTTGTTGTTGCCATGGGTAACAGTATGACGCCAATATGTCAATAAGTCTAAATACTGCGAGTATCACAATATGAATTTTTTATATCATTAAAAATAATACCAGTATTGTTGTGAGCAAGATGATATGGCACACCCCTACTCGTCAAATATAAGATTGCACTGCATTTCTTATTTCTCATCTAAAATGTTTATAGAAACATATTTTAGTGTACTGTTTAGCTGTAAAACTAGAAAGTTTACTCTGGCCTATGGGCAGTGCATCGTTTTGGCTTGAATGTTTTGAACATGGCGGCCAGGTCACAAACATTCTCATTTTTCAACAAAACAGTACACTAAATATGTTTCTAAAAACACCTGAGATGAGAAATAGGCAACACAGTGACAGAGTCTTGATTCATGTTTGACAGTCTGACCACGATAATCTCTTACAAATGCCATTAGGAGCACTACAAGTAGCAGGAGTTACATAATTTTTCCACAGTTTATCTGTAATGTGTACTACTGTCAGGACATAGTGACAGTTTCAGCAAATATGACAAAAAAGTTATTTTCATTAAAGTTACCGACTGTCACTTTAACTACAATACATGCCTATTGTACTGAGTGTACCTTTCACAGACATCCCCAATGGCAGACAGGAGGTCCCTGATGCTGCGGCCTGCCTGCGTGGACGGCACCTTGGACAATCCTGCACCCTCTCGTCCTACAGGTAAGGTAATCTTCTGGAGCTGCCCTCTGGCAGACAGCCCCAGCAGCTGAACTTCACCTGGTTTGTAAGAGCAATATCCAAAGTTAGGACAAAAACAGTTCAGACTTGAGAATCCAGTGTCAAATTAAATGGAAAGGAGGGTCACATAAAGACATATTGGTTTCAATTACTTTTAACACTGTATGACAGTCAACTAACATGCAGAGACATGAGGCAGAAAATCAATCACTGTGAATGTTATATAACTTCTGTTCTTGTTAATTTGCTGACAAAGTCACACCAGCCTCTGTGAAAAAGATAACATGAATGTAATGATTTTTTCAAACTGTATCTATTGCATAACTCACGCAATTTTCAGCTGTATACAGTCGTGGTGTGAACCCAAAGCGATGGCTGCCACAGAGAAACTGTTCTATGGTTGAGAATTGTAAAGTCAACACTTCTATGCTAGGCCTGCTTACCTGCAGTGTTGCATGTAGGATCAGCCAAGGCGACGACTCTACACACGTTTAAACTGGTGGGGCTTTGGAGGGCAGCGTCTGTCTTACTGGATGTCTCCTCATTCCTCTCTTGGCCTCCTCTCCCAGATGATCCCTCTGATAGATCAAGCACCAGCAGGTCTGACCCCGTGCTGTAGTAAAGGCAGCTTTTATCCACAGAGCCACAGATCACAGGCCCTGGCACACACCCCTCAATAAAACCAATTCTGTTGTCCCCTCCCTTGTCCGTTTTGACCAGCACCACTCTCCCTAGTTCACCCACTGCCATCAAACACTGTGCATGTCCCAGACCTGTTTCCGCAACGATAGATGCTCCAACAAACGCGATTGGCTGCTCGAGGCTGTGCAGGACTCTGAGCCGTGATCCTGGGAGACGAAGAGGGAAGAAATACAGGCACCCGTCAGGCAGGCCACAAAGGATAACAGGGGATTTGGCGAGGGCGACGTCTATCCCAAACAGAAGTTTGAAGAGGACCGGCTCGAGGCGGACGTGGTCGTCACTTAAAGTTGCCTCTGATGAAGAGGTGGAGGGGGAAGGTGATGGTGCTGCATCACTACAGTAGACACAAATCAGCACAGGCCTCCTTCTCTTTCCTGTTTGTCCTTCTGTGTCATTGTGTACCACTCCTGAGACCACTCTGAATGACGTGAGAATCTCATAGTTTGAGGATTGGTACAGAGTCAACGTCCAGGACGTGTCTCTCTGGGAGAGAGTCAGGAGGACAGAGCCGACGTGAAGCAGTGATAACACACCTTCTTCTGCAACAACCAGAGACTCTGAGGAGATTTTTAGCTCAGGTGGACTGGAGGATGCATCAGCTGGGGAGCTCTGAGCTCTGCAGAGGTGAAAGGTCACATAAGTAAGGAGCACTGACAGGGATCTAATTTAGCAAATTTTACACAACATATGGACTTAGACAATCCATGAACCAGAGGATCTAATTGTTGTCCTGCAGTGAAACTGGACTACCTACATGAAGGTTCATACCTGGATAGCAGAGATTGTAAACTGACACAATAAACTCCGGTCCCACAGGCTACATAGAGGAGCTGCTTGTCATGACTCTCAACCAGGTCACTCACAGGACCAGGGAACTGGAGGACAGCCTGCAACAACACAACACACAGTACATGTAGCTATATAGTTATCTTAGCAGCTATTTAGCTTTACAGAGTAATTATGGTGCCTGATAAATATAGGTGACTCACCGTGAGTTTTCTCTCCTGGGTATTGAAGACATTAATCTCGTCGCTGCCGGTGCAGAGGTACACATTTGTCCCAAAACCACACTTGACCCTCGGTGAGCATGATGTTGCTGAAAAGCCAAACTCTGCCCAAGTCTCAACAGCACACCGTCCTTCCATGGCCGCAACACCAACGAAGAAGAAGGACCAGCCCGCATATGTAACGTTAGATAAACTGTTAACACTGTTAGCTGAGTGAGGGATAATAAAAGTCAAAACTTGATTCAAAAACAGACGAGGTAATCCTGAGCCGGTTGTTGACAGTGAATGGGACAGGAAGCCCTCACAAAGTTCCGCGCGCTGCGTTTTAGACCAATAAGCGCTAAGAACTACATTACCCATGAAGACAAAAACGGAAGTGCGACGACGACAGGTTATTTTTGTGTGTTTAGTGTTCTTTGCTTTCAGGTAGGAGGGCAAGAAAACTGTGCTTCATGTCTCTATCTATTTCCAAAAACAATTTATTAAATTACATTGTATTTTATTAGTCATTTTGTGGTTTGTTTTAAGTTTTAGCAAGTCATTTATTTATTTATTTATTTTTGTTTTGATAAATCTTTTACAGTAACAAATTCTGGCCACTAAAACATCAAGTTGAAAAATAAAGTACAAACAGATAAAATATCAGGGCTGAGTATAAAACTCTAATGGAAAAATAAACAAAAAATAAATAAACTTACAATAAAATAAAATAGAAAACAAATTAAAGAGTCAGAGGTCAAATCAGAGAACAATACATGAATGATATTGTAAATGTAAATGATACAGATTTTTTAAAATACATTTAATATCTATCTTGAAAATCATTAACTCATTCACGAAGACAAGGAAAACTGGTCTGACATGTATAAATCTACATCAGTTTATAAATTGTTAAGCCATAATTATCAAGCAATCGCCTTTAGCACAACAAATTTAACATCATTATATTTAAAATTGGGTGTTTGAAAGTCTCTCCAGAACTTAATGAGTTCTGAAGGCAAGTTTATTTGTATAGCACCATTCGTACACAAGGCAATTCAGAGTGCTTTACAGAAGCAGAGAAATACATTACAAACCAAAACATTAAAATTTAAACATTACATCAAAGACATTGGAATCAAACTAGAAAAGAAACAGTAAAAGTCTAATTTAAAAACAATAAAACAAGCAGATAAAATAGCTAAAAGTTACAGTGCTTAAATGAAGTTTTACAGGAAAGCTGCAGTAAACAATGAAGTGAAGTTTAAATCTCAGAATCACAAAACACACAGTTGTTTTTATCGATGCTAAATCTTTGTCTGAGAAAATCATTGCAAGGCTTAATGTCATGTATCATTTAAAATAAGTGTCTTCAGTTTTTGGTGAAATAGAGGGAGTGGGGCATCTGCCCTAATTCTAATTTCTTTAGGATAATCTTTAAACATATTTTTCCTCTGTAATGGTGAGAGGAAGAGTACCGTGGTGAGGATATCCCTTATACTATATTTGTGCGTTTTTTCTTTAAAGTCACGTTCGTCTATATAAGGTGAAGGCAACTGTTGAACTAACACCTCATAAGGTAACATGTCTTTCACTATATTCACCTTAACTTGTGGACTTGCCTTGATAACCACTGAATGTCCCTTTAGTAAAAGTAAAAGCTTGCAAAGCTATAAACACTAGATGGCGCACCTGTACACTCTACATGTTGCCGGTCCACGAAGAAGAAGATACTGGACTCGTGATCCTCATCAGCCAATCAAAACAGTCGAAGTGAACATTTGCGAAAATTTGAAAACACCCTTTAGCTCGGTGGCTACAGGTGCTGGAGACACACTGGTTCAAGCTAAAGTTACAGACAGTTATTTTAACTCTAAACACAATGGAGCAGCTCAGCGAAGAGGACGTTAAAATGTATTTTTATGAGAACAGACTGAAAACTTTCGAGGGGTGGCCATTTGACGAAGACTGCTCGTGCACCCCGGAGAACGTGAGTTTAACGTTCAAAACGGTTGAACGCTAGCTAACACAACAGTTAGCTTTAACGTTAGCTAAATAAAACCGACAATTTTCAAATGAAATACGCTGTGTTTAGCTATAGTTTCACCACTAGAGTAGCGTTGTCACGAAAGTTATATGTTAGCTTAAAGTGTTGCGGTGAACACTTTTTATTTAAAACCTGTAACGCAACGTTTAAATCCTAAATGTACATGTAGGTGTCAAATGTAAAATTAAAAGTGTTTTTGCTGCTATTATAAAGCCTGATCTAATTTGAGGACATTGAGGACAGAGCAGGTGTTGCAGATATTGTTAATGTCATTAGCTTGGGCTTTGAAGGAATAATGTTACCTTGCATACCGTCTGACACAGGATGTTATTGAGCTGGACACCGCAGGGTTTAGTTGTTACAGCAAACTGCGGCTGCAAGTCGTGGTTTTTTATCATTGTGGACTAATTTCTCGCTTATGTTTTCAAGCAATTGATTAACCATTTAGTCCATAAAGTCTCAGAAAGTGGTGGAAATTGGCTAGACACAATTTCCCAGGGCCTCAAGTAGCTTGTTTTGTCCATCAGTCCCTTAACCTAAAAAACCTCAATTTACAATCATTTATAACTGAAAGAGGAGCAAATCCTCATGTTAAAAAAGTTTAACCCAACAACCTGACATTTTAGAGCCTGCTCCCAGCCATTCTTTTCATTATGGATCAGTGTATTAAGTTCTCCATTAAATGTCAGAAACTACTGAGAATATGGCCATCACCATTACCAAGAGTCCAAGGTGATATCCACAGAGGTTATTGTCTGACAGACAGTCCCAACACTCAAAAATTTTCAATTCACAATTATGTAAAACAGAGAAAAGCAGCAATTCCTCACGTTTGAAAAGCCAGAACTAGAGACTGTTTTGGGCTTCTGCATGACAAATTAATTGATTAATCAAAATAGTTGAAGATTAATTTTCTGTGCATCTAAACTGCTTATTGTTTCAGTTGTGGATATTTTAGCCTGGTAATAAAAGGTTTCTTGCGCAATAAAGTGGTTGATTAAAACTTTAGTTTATCAACTCATCATTTCAGTATTAAATACAGCATTTTTTTAATGTGGTCTGTCTGTTCATTTGTCTCCCTAGATGGCCAAAGCTGGCTTTATTCACACCCCTTCAGACAACAGCCCAGACATCGCCATGTGTTTCTTCTGCCTCAAAGAGCTGGAGGGCTGGGAGCCGGAGGACGACCCGCGGTAAGACAACCACATTACTAGGCTCATGGGTCTGCAAATAAAGGACAGGAGATATATGCAGCTTTATTTCTTTATCAATTTGGGTTTGTCTTATTTCTCTAATTAGTCTAAATGTCTAGAAAAGTAGTTAGTAACAAATGTAATATGACTCAGCAGGGTAAAGGGACACATAACTCACAACAAGCAATGGTACAACAAAATCATAAAAACTAATAGCAAAGTAATAAAGTAGGTTGTAAAATAAAATATATGGTCAATATATTATGCTTATAAAATAAAGGAGCACTCCAGTAAAAAAGTTAGGGGGCTTGTGAGAGACAAATTTAACAAAGAGTGGTCACAGACAAAGATACCTCAACCTTTTCTTCTTACGGGTAAAACTCCAAAAAACACTTGCTCCCTTAATGTCCCATAACGCAAAGCAAAATCATCCTTGTTTTAGACCCTCTTTACCTGGTAAACAGCCACATTTTTTAAACTCCACGTTCAAGTTAAAATGTGTGGTTTTCAAGGCATTAAGGTTATTTTCTTAAACTTCAGATCTTCAGAAGACATATACAGCTGTTTTGCAGGCTGAGTGGTACTATATATGACTAATGAATAGATCTTTAAAATATAAAAGTAATGTACACCAAGAATTACAACGGGGTGCTGTTAAGTGGCTGTAGACTTGATTATAGAAAGCAAGTGTTGCACACTCTGGCCCATTATCCATTTTTTTATTTTGATGATGACATTTCGGCCTTTGGGCCCTCTTCAAGATCAACAATCATACTGAGACACAGGTACACAGTTCTGTTATATAGGCCACACCTTTGTCACACAGCTGGTAATGATTAGATGATCATACAACACTATTAGTGTAGTGTAATGACAGCTGTTAGCTGAGTAACTGTGTATGTGACTGTGTGATTTGCTTAACCTAATGATGTGGCATGAGTACCTTAGAATTGTATTGAAGTACAGTACTTGATTAAATGTACTTACCAATAGTCACTTTACACCACTGTCTATAGCTTAAAGGTCCAGTGTGTAGGATTTAGAGGGATATATTTGCAGAAATAGAGTATTATATGATAAGTATGTTTCATAAGAATTGTTTTGTTTTCCTTACCTTAGGCTGAGCCGTTTATTTCTACATTTAATGTGGGTCTTCATTTAAGGAGATCGTCATGCTGAACCATAGTGTTTCTACAGTAGCCCAGAACAGACATACCAAACACTGGCTCCACATAGGGCCATTTCTGGTTTTGCGTTTTCACATTGGCCGCCATAGTAAGACGCCCAACCACAATGAGCAGCAGCACAGTCACACTGATTTGTAACATTAAACTGCTTTATTCAGTGTTTCTTGCGGTTTAAATCATGTGGTCCGTTTGTTCTGGAGAGAAAGAGACCTCTGTGGGTAATACTGCTCCCAATAAAAACCCTCTGAACAATGAATACGAAAGGAATTTTAGCTGGGAAAAGTTTTAGCCAGTTGCAATCTTCATTTCACTGCAAGATGCCACCAAATCCCCCTAAATCTTAGACACCGCACCTTTAACTCACAAACCGCTGTCTATTCCAAAATGTAAATATCTATCTTTTCCTTAAGGTACTTTTTCTCAAGAATATAGAATTGTATTTTTTTTCATTTTTATGTCGAATACCTTGATGATATGCTTGTGAGAGGGGAAATGACCATGTGCAAAAGCATGAGACCTAAGCTTTATACTATTGTGGTACTCAAATATTTCCCTGAGGCTGGCGGGTCTGTGATTCACAAGCACATTTTGAGACAGCTTTCTTGACCTGGGGATATCTTCCTCTTTTTGGCCGACTGGTAATAAAATGGAGATCAGATGATACAACTAATAGCCAAAATATCCCAAGTATTCAATTCAAAATGAATAAATAAATAGCATAAGCCTAGACTAAGAGCTCTTGATACATGTTTTTGAGGCTGTAGTTTAACATGATGTAAAGTACCTCAATTTTAAAGTCTGTCATTTGGTGTGTGTGTGTGTGTGAGAGAATTAACTTTTTACCACTTTTACATTTCCAATTAAAATGTCCTTGTTTGTTGTTAAAATTCACAAGACTTTGCTCCTTTGTGTGTTACATAATTTTGCTGTGTTTGCGACTGATGCACCAGCACCCCAGGCACTGTCTGAACTCTTTGTAACTGTAAATATTTGCTTTATATTCATGGTCATTAAAATGGCACTGCTTGAGTTACTGTGAAACATTACTGAAAAATTCTGTATATGTGACTCACATCCATATTTCCTTTAATTATGTCCATAGGGTTGAATAATTATGTAGAAAAGGTACAACATACGGTTGTTCTCATTGTCCATTTTTCATGGCACATTGTCCATTCCTTCCATGTGTGTTTGTGCACACAGTTTGCATGTCCATGAAATTCAAAATTTCTCTCCCCCTCATCTTGCTGTTGTTTTGTTTCCAGAAAGGAGCACAAATCTCATTCACCATCCTGCCACTTTATCGCCCTGAAGAAGACCGTAGAAGAGCTGACGGTGGAAGAATTCTTCAAACTACAGAAGGAGAGGCACAAGTTCATCATTGTACGTTCTTCAGAGAACTCCATAAATTTAAAATTCATTAATTCAGTTGACTGTGCGATAACAGTATGTAGTTTCCAACATACTTCTACAATCTTAATAACAGATTGTTCTTCTTTTCTTTGTCTTACATATAAAAGTGAGCTAATTGCGCAGCACTGCCAACATTTACAAAATGTTGCTAATTTCCTGCAAGAACATAACGTCTGATCCAGATTTCATTTCCCCCACTCACAGAACAAATCCTGTAACGAGGCCATCACCAAGTTTGAAGAGGCAGCCAAATTGAGAAGAGCAGATATCATCAAGACAGCCATGGGTGAAGAGTGACACGAGAATAGATGCAGATGAATGAGATGGGCGGCGTGTGAGAGAATAATTGTAGCCGGCTGTCTGACTGGTTTCTCACTTTACTTATTTCCATGTCTCTGTCATGTACTCTTTGTAAAACTGTATATCTGTCATCTTTTAATGTTCTCTGTCGTCGTGTTCTCTGTTTTTATTCATTAAACTTGTTCTTTCTGGTTACATTTTTATTTGTTTTGAGGGGAGAGGTATTCTGATGGGATCTGTACTAATGTGTGGCATCTAGGGCATAGATGGGTTACTGAACAGGCTTATAACTGCAAAATGTCATTTGAAGAGACGTACCAACCTGGAACATACACAGAATGGAAGAGATGCAAAACAGCTGCAAAAAGACACTAATACCCATTCTATGCCAAAATTAGCCCATGTATACATGTTTTTTTACACTGGTAAACCCACTAAAATAGGCCATAGACTCCCTTCCCCTTGTAGATGGGCCAGTAAACAGTAGAAAGCAGCATGGAGGCCAGTGAAAATGTCACGGTGGTTACGAACTTCTTTTTGATATCTCTTACTTATTCAATCTCTCAAACCGTCGACCAATTTGGAATGATCGAGCACTGCTTAGATGGCGATAAACGGTATTTTGTGGCGTCCTGTCATTGCATCATGCTGGCAAAGGGGCTAAAATAACCGCGTCCACCTGGGTGTCGTATTGCCGTCAGTGCCGACTGGAGCTGATAAATACAGATCACTACTGCAGAGTTGTTTGACCAGGGAGTGAATGTCGATTGTAACCTTTCTCATTTATTATAGAAGTCAGATGTTAGCAGGTGTTAATGTTTTTTGTGCAGTGGAAAAAGGGACTCACAAAGACTACAAAAAAGAGCAACTACAAAGAGACAAAATGACTAAAGAAGATGCAAAGATGCACAACAACAACAAAAGCACTTAACTACAAAGACTGCACCTTGCTCCTATGTAGTTGAGGTGGTGGGGCCCTCTGTATGTCTGCGCCCAGGGGCCCATTGTCTCTTTATCCGCACATGATACAGGGAATCTGAAAATATTCACTACCTGCAAGAAGACAGCTATAACCTATCCACTGACAGCAGAGGGTCTGGCTGTATTTTACTTTACATCTTTACTATGAAACTATTTGGTGATAGTATTCTTGGATCAGTTTTATCAGTGGCTGCTCATTTACCTACCCTGTGTAAGACCTGTAGGATGCATGTGTTCTTATTCTGTCTCCTTATTTGGTGTGAGCGCAGCTGACAGTCTCCCCATATTATTCTCTCCCTCTATGTGTTGAGTAAACGTGTGCGCCTCCCGCATAAATCCAAGTCCCTCCCAGACAGCAGCTGCAGTTGAGTGAGGCTGTTATCATCCTCGTGCAGCTCTGTGACTTGATTCATTCATTCAAGGATAAGTTGATGTCCATCTCTAATTACTGCCTCGACAGAGAAGCTCAAAAAACACCGCGGAGTTTTATTTTCGCAACCGTAATGAGCGCGTCAGTGTTTCAGAGACCAGATCAGCAGTAGAAAATCCGCGTTACGCAAAGCCATCACCGTTACGCGCGAATCAAACGGTCACCTGTGCAGGATGAAGGTTACCTTTGGCTTTGTGGTGGTCACAGCCGGCATCTGCGGTCTCATGAGCTTCGCTTTTTTGGCGACTGCTCTCGGAACCGATTACTGGTACATCATAGAGATGAATCCTATGAACATGAGCGACACTGAGGACATGAGCTCCCACTCAGGACTGTGGAGCATCAACGAAGGTGGGCTTCTTTTCCATAACTTTCACTCAGAATGATTGAGATCACTGTGATGTGACGGAGTGAAACTGCAGATATTATAATCAGGTGCTTTTTCTGGTTTTATTGTGACCTCCAGGTGGGAACAAGAACGCAGACTCTATTGACTCCTTCAATGCAGACTACTCCAGGTACTCTGAGATTGAGCTGCACATGCTGAGTGAGTGTCTCCTCCATCTTTGATCAAAACCCTGCGCTCATCATATCACACACTCTGCTAATAAGATTTTATTATCAAGACAGTCATAACTCCACAGATGTCCCATAATCCATCTGTTTTTGTTTATGCCTGTGTGTTTATATGCAGGCATGCACAGTGCAATAGTGGTGGTGCTTCCCTTCAGCCTGGTGCTGCTGCTGATTGGTGGCATCTGTGGACTGGTCAGCTCCCTGGCTCGGAGCCCCGTCCTCCTCACGGGCACGGCCTGCTACTTCTTCATCTGCAGTAAGTTAAGGTTTGGGTCCTTCCCTCACTGTATCCACCTTCAGCTCTAGTGAGGCTGTAGCTGCAGAGGTGTTGTTTTTGTGCACCCACTAAGATATCTTAGCTGCTATTCCTAGACACATCCATTAAAACACAAACCACAATACCCAGTGGCACTCATGCACCGAGATGAATCAGTGCTACCATCACTACAGATGCTCCTGGCAGTAAATACTTTAAAGTGCTGTAAAAGAGTTGGAAGTTCCCGTCTACACAGTATTGACAATGCTCTCTCTCAACTGCTGTGCCTGTGTTTGCTACACAGAAGACAGTGTTGCCTTTATCACATTAAGGATTCAATGGTTAACACTGAAATGACATATGATTGCCACCAAGTTGAGGGAAAGATAATAAAGCTGACAAATATAAAAATACATCACAGCGAGTGCGAGAGAGAGGTGCGCATCAGTTCTGCTTTGCATCATTTACCCCAGTGTTAAATAAAGCCGGAGCCATTAGGTGGTGGCATAAAGGAGTCAATTGTCGGGACACACGTTGTTGGAGATCATTTCACTCAAATGACTGTGTGCGGTTAGTTGCAGGAAGTGTGTACTCCATCTCTGTCCAGTGCTCTCACAATTTTTTCTCTCACTGTAAACAGCATTTTCATCACATACATTTGTGGCAGCCGTGCCACCAGTGCTTCAGAAATGTAAATACATTGGAAACTACCATTCTTAGGGTTTGACTTGGTCACACAAAACAATTGCCTCAAAGAATATAGCCAGTAACACAGCTAATTAAGAGATAATGGCATTCAAATAACAGCCAGGTTTTTTTAATAAGCTTTTCAGTGTAGTTGTTTAAATGGAAAATCACCAAAAATAAGATTTAAAGACCACAGAAAAGATAGCATTTCTTTGTTTTTGTGTGGTTGAGATTAGAAAAAGGTCACAATCGATGTGGCTCTGATTTACAGTTGCACTCACCATTCATACCACATTTAATGCACTGATGATACTGCAAAAGAAAGTGGAAAACACCAGGAAGCTGTGGAGGGTTTGATGGAATATTTGGCTGCAGTGCGGCAGTAAAGCAATGCCATGTGGTTCATCCGAGCAGACAGGAGCACTTTATGGGCAGGGCTGACCTCACTTCCAGTTATTGACCTCCTGTGGCCAAAGGGACTGACTTTTATTACCACCCAAGACTGACTGGCTGTTTGATTTGGCCATATTGGTTAAGTATGCATGAATAGGCAGGTGTGCTTTAGTGTGTATGTGTGTGTGTGTGTGTGTGTGTGTGTGTGTGTGTGTGTGTGTGTGTGTGTGTGTGGCTGCTCTTGCTTCTGTTACACCAGAATGCTTCATCCTGTATTCTGTTGAATGGATTATTAGAGCTTTTATTGGTCTTCAGGGAGGCACAACAGTGAAGTAAATTTGCTTTGGAAACGATTGCAGCACCAAATTTACGCCTCTCTAATATTCTGTATTTCATTACATACAGTCTTTATTTCACATTGTTTGTGTGGGACAGTTGAGGATAACAGTCATTAACGTCTCCTGAAACCTTCACATGCCGCAACATCAACTTGGTGATTCACGTAGGCCAAAAAAAGAGTATAAATGTAGGATATAAATTATATGCAGTACAACTAAACAGACCAGAGATATACTGTATGTGTTTTAGAAACTACCAGCTTGCAACAAGGTTAAAAAAATCATTATCACATGGCAAATTTACACATTAAATTATAGTAATGATGTTCAGCTCTGTTTAGTTGTGTTTGTGCTCCAATTTATTATAAATAGAGTAAAAAATTCAGAAAAACAGTCTGTAAATTTTCAGTTATAATTAGCTTGGGATCCTTTTTTGCAAAAACAATGCCATGACATGATCATATTGTAACAAGGATAATATTAAAGTAGACTAACCCAAATAATAGTGTTAAAACACCATTAATTAAATACTGTATCAAAAATAAAGGGCATGAAGGAGACAAACTGTAGCCCTCCCATATGAAATAACAGAAATATATAGGTATCCTGAGAATATAAAAAGAAGCTGTTATATGTTTTGCTACAAAAACAAATAAAGAGCTTTTGTCACATTTATTGCCTTTATTGATTTTAGGATTTCCTCCTCTACTTTCTCATTTGAAATCTACTGTCTATACAGACAATATTTAGATCAAAAATCCTATAGGCTTTTTTCGATGTGTCTCAACTAACATGACTGTACTTATTACTGTTACTGCTGCACATGTTCATTCATTTGTTCAAATGAATGAATGAATGAATGATATAACATCTAGTGGCGTCCCACTATGGAAAACTATGTCAACATCTGTTTTATCTAAGACATTTTCAGTCTGTTAATCTCACTTCAGGTCATTTTTATTGCAATAAAATGTGTCTACTAGACTGAAAAAGCAATTCATTTTATTATTCTAGTAGGCTACCAAAAGTTTAATTTGTAATTGTAATATTGATAATTTATATAATAAAAAATTATACTTGTCGTCCATGTAACAATACAATATTGCCACAAAAAATATCGCAATATTATGCTGTATCAATTTTTTCCCCCACTCATATTGACAACCTAAGGCTCCCATTGGTACCAACCATAGGTTGTCGGGAAGGGGATTACGTAACGCTCCAAAATGAGTCTACATTTTGACTAGGGAACAACTGGTATGGCAATTTAAAAGGGGTCCCTTAACCTCTCACCTCAAAATATCTGAATGAAAATGGGTTCTGTGGGTACCCACAAGTCTCTAAACCTGAGACGGCTTGTTTCCCTGTAAATGTTTTCCTTATAATTTATAATAAAAACAAGCTTAACTTATAATAAATGTTCCTTATAATCAATATATAATAATCAATATACCCCTTCAAATTAAAGCTGTACATTTGTCTTTTTAAGGAAAAGGACAACCAGACTATTTAAAGAACAATGAATCCCCTTATTCATGTAAATACAGATAAATAACACTAAGGCAAGATTGTTGTAGAATTCAAAATGTTATCATGTACGATTACATCAGATAATTAGTAAAATTAACCTTAAAATAAGAAACTTAAGTATAAAAGTGTGCAATTTGGACAATCGTTTATTGTCCAGATGGACAAGTTACCGTCCCAGTACTCACCATGTGCCACTGTTTACCTCGAAAGTGTTATGTGGGAACCAGCATCTGTAAGACACCACAAATTTGAAAGAGCTGACCGAAAATGCTGTGCCTAACAAGATTAAGTGCAGCCGCCATGTAACACCCTAACCTGGTTATCTGATTTAAATCCAGGTCATAATCAGAGTGGGAATAATTTACTCATCAGTTTTTTTAATGTAACTTGATAGTTGCACACCAGAGTGTTGTTTGTTTTGTGTGTGTGTGTGTGTGTGTGTGTTTTGATTGTGTGCCACAAAGATAACAGAATAAACTGAATAAAAAGCTACCATAGCTGGAATTTTACTATCAAACAAATGATGTAAATTTGGGTTATTGGGGGAGTTAGATTACTGTTAACCGTGTTAGCGCTATTGGGTTTATCTGGGTATTTACAGTAATGAACTTATTCATGCACACATAAACATAGTGTCTGAGCATCTGGCAGAGCTCTTTCCTCTGGATCTGTGGGTGCTGTGCTGCCATCGTCTCAATCACAAGAGGACCTTGTGATGGGTAAACAATTACTTAAAAAGACTCTTTATATTCTCCCTTAAATAAGCAGCGCATGGTAATGTGTGGGACGAAATAAAGGCTTGAATTAGATTGGAGTTGTCTTGTGAACTTGCTGACTGTCCGACTTGTAAAATAACCACCCTCCCTACCCTACGAACACTGCGTTTCTTTCTTGTTTTATTAATTTGTTGTTCCCTAAATTTGTCTTTGCCCTGTTTGTTGTTCAGCCATCTTCCCCTCTTAAAATTATATTGTTTAATTACATCAGGCATTCATTAATTTAGGTTCAGTACCTGAGCATTGTCTGAGTTAATCCTCAGTCGGCATGTAGGTGGTAATAAGCCCCCTAAACAAACAGGAAATGTGTGTTAACACCAAAGGTGAGAGGGTGAGATCATACCTTGTTGCATGTGTATATATATATATACATATGCACGTATACACACACACCGATGTACATATACAGAGATCTCTGTTAATTCCGTTTTTCTGTCTTTGTTCTAACGTGGCAACTACTTTCCTCACCAACCATTAAACAGCCTAATGGGTATTTGTCAGGGTTCCCTGCAGGGCCATTCCACTGCTCCCCTTGTATTTCATTTTCAGGGTAATTGATACTCTGACGAAGGTTTCCTTTAAAACAGGAACATTTAGTGCTTCCGTGTTCAAAACCAATCCACAGGGCATGATACGACATCATTAATATTGTACTGACCCACAAATTACATCGCTATTATTGCCGTTGTTATCATAGGAATGTCATTAGTTTTGCAGGTATTGATAATAAACCTAAAGGATTGGACAAAGTGATCAAATTTGACCTGATGATGGGGCTGGAGGGAAATCAAAGACAGGTATATGTCCTGTGGGGAACATGCACCAAAGTTCATGGCAATCCATCCAATAGTTGTTGAGATATATCAGGGCATCCACTAGCTCACCTGGTAGAGCAGGTGCCCCATGTATAAAGGTTGTGTCCTTGCCGCATTGGCCAATTCCATCCCCTAGCCCTTTGAATAAAGGCAAAATTTAAAAAAAAAAAAAAGTCAACCTCATTGTAGCACTGGAAGAAAGGTTAGGGGATTACCAAAGTCAGTAATATTCATCCTTTGATGGACATGAATGTGCAAAATTTCATAGTAGTTGAGATCTTTTAGTCTGAACCAACCAACCAACGCTCGACTGATCAACTGAGCCATCTCTCTCCATCTCTAGCTAAAAATGCCCATTACAGTTTCCCCGAGCCCAAGCTGACGTTTTGCTTGACTGTCTACACACAGTCTTAACCCCAGAGATATTCAGTGTCCTCTCACAGAGGGTAAAAAGACAGCAAATCTTCACATTCAAGAAGCTAGTGCCACTGAATCTTTGGTATTTTTGTCAAAAAAAAAAGGTTTAAATGATTTATCAGTGATCAGAATTGTCGCTGATGACAACCTGTCGATCCACTAATCAACTGACTTTCTGTTTCAGCAGCAGCAGTAGTAGTAGTCGTCCTGTCTACATGTTCAGTCAATATGTGAGGCAGGTCTCTACATGTTGGTTCAAAATGTGAGGCAGTTTTCTCTCTGCCTCTCTGTTTGTGGTCCTCTGCATAAAAATGAGACATCAGATGCAGTTTCCTCCTCATACTCCGAGCCCCGTAGCACCTCGGGGTGTAATCGTAATAAAACGATTATTAGTCCCGCCCTGGGTAGCCTCTTCGCTCCACTTGCATCCCCTTAAAACCAGTAGCAAGCCGTCAAAATTAAAAGGGTTTCCAATAGCAACACTATGAAACTTGTGAGGACTGTGTGGGTTTGTGCGTCTCTCAGTCTAGTCCCTGATGACTAGAGCGTTGTGTAAGCAGACAGCACATACGTCAGTGTATTTCCTGTCTCTCACAATATGAGATTTTGTGTTGCTAATGGCATGATGTTATTGGTGGTTTTATTGATAAACTCTAATCACGGAACTGGTATGAATTTCCGCTTAATAATTACTAGAGTACAATGCCAGCTTGTGTGTTGCTTTAAGAAGTCTTGAGTGTTTGTGCCTGAAAACATAAATATATCTTCTTTTTTTTTTTCAATAAACAGATGATCAAGATAATGAGTACATGAAACCCAGCATTGATTGAAGTCTTTTTTCCTGTGTATGTGTGTGTGTAACGCGTCTCTGCAGGTCTGCTGACACTGTGTGGGGTGAGCCTCTACATCTTCTACTCGCACCAGGCTAAGGCCGAGACAGAGAGGCTGGTAGGGGCCGGAGGGTCTGGCTTATATTCACACCTCCTTCGGCTGGTCTCTGGGTCTGGCCTGGCTCTCCTACGGCCTGGAGCTCCTCACTGGCGTAATGCTGCTCATGGCTGCACGAATGGCCAAGCTGAAGCACAGCACTTCCACCATGGCCTGACCCAAGCCTCCGCAGTGGATCCAACACCTTCAGGATGGAGGACTGAGCTGTACTAAACTGCATGTGTTGCTGGCATGTGGTTCTGCTTTAGAGCAAGGTAACAAACAATAAGTGGACACTATTAAGGCTCTCACACACACACAAAAAAAATTTAACTAAAGATATTTTGGACTGTTTTAAAAGAATGCTTTACATGTTTAACGTCATAATTCTGCTTCAGATTGGAGATTTGGTGATTTACAGTAAGTGGTGGATTACTCTGAGTTCACTGTGATCAACTGCTCCCTCTTGTGGTCAGAATTGTAGTGGCTCCTCATAGCCACTGTCAGTACACCTCACCATTTTCACTCTCAGTCTGTAATTTAACCTGTGCCAAACAAAACTCACAACATCACAATTTAAAATCATTTCCTGTTTCTTTCAAATCTGTAGATACATTTTTATTGTCTATATTTGTCGTTTATGAATGTCTACAGTATTAGAACACAGTAAGTCAAACCTAAAAGTGTTGTACATATTAAGGCATGTTATGTTACATGTTTATCTATTGAAAATGTGTTATAAATATTTGTTCCATGTGACTGTAGCTTGAAAATGTTACACTACTACAGTGACTTATGATGATGACCAACGATCTTACCATTTAATTCTCCAAGTTCTCACTGTTCCCATGTTCTTCCTGTCCTACACAGCAATACTTTTGATTTGAGGGTATCATGACCAAGTCATATAAAGTGGGTAAGGGCAAATACAACAGCTAGAACAGTCCAGATAATTACATCACTTTACTGTAATGCAGCCAATAAAACCAGGAAAAGACAACACTTATGATATTATAATATCCATCCAGTCTCTAATCTATCTATCTATATTACAGCATAGATAAGAATATCTTATATTGCCCAGCCCTAATTCAACACACAGCAGAGTCTGTTATCATACAGTGTTTTTTTTTTAACTTGGTAACCAGTTACTAAAACAGACTTAAAATAAATATGATCTAATGTCTCAAAAGAATTTTGTCTGTCTCAGTTGTCAGATATATTTCCTTCCTCCTTAAATTTGTCTCACAATGTAGAGAGAGAGAGAGAAGCTATTCAGCCGCTCCCACTTTTTTCGTTGCCTAAATATGGCAACATTTGCCTAAAATAAAATAAGTAAAAAAACGTCAGGGCTTAAAATAGCAGCATTTGTGACTGGGAGATTTGGTCTGAAGGTCAAAGGTAGTTTGTGTTCTTGACTTTTGGGCAGAGTGGGACGACTGGTTTCCTGCTGTTGTCACCCAGCTGACTGCATCTTTTGAGAAAAACACAAACACACATCACCAAATACTTCTCTGAGGCGTTCCTATGGCAACCTAAACATCCTGTGCATCCACACAAAGGGTAGAAAAGTGGGTGTGAGATTCTAAACGAGCTCTGTCACTGCAGATAAACATGAAAGGCAACAGAAAACGGAAGATTCGTTTTGGCCATCAGATGGACTCCAAAATGTAAAATCTGAACAAAAAAGCAAGCCAGCCCTCCTTTTTCACTCTGATCTTGAGATGTTTGATTCACGCTGTAGAAACGTTTTATTAACGATGCTTCATGAACCCTTTGGGTGAAGTTTTAAGCAATAGCTTTTCACATAATAGAAGCTACGTCTGCTTTCCAATATACTGTCAATTTGAATTAAGACAAAAAGAACATTTTTTGTGTGATGAATGCAACTCTGACCCCTTGAGCTTCTCAACTCCTGCTAGCTGTTCTGCATCTGACACAATCTCACTGTAAACTGTTTAAATTGTAAATAATTACAGGAATGTAAAGATAAAAAACAACAACTGGCCAGCTCCCTCAGTGTAAAAAACCATAGCACAGGCAGGCAGTCCGAGAATGCATCTGTGGCACTATGACTGTAATTAAAAATCCTTTATTAATACATAGATACACCAACCTGTTTCGACTAGAGAGTCATCATCAGGGTGTAAAATGCATTGGAAACAGGTGTGCAATTGAAGAATTCATGCAGGCGTCATGTGACACAGGTCACACGATACATTGGTGTATCCCTACTAGACAAAAACAACATTGAGAGAAACTGCAAATGAAAATGAAGTAAATGTATACTATGAGTAACTCACATATCTAGTCACAAGAATCCCAAATAAAAAGAACCTGCACATTAAGAGACAGAAAATGAAAAATATGCTAAGTATGTATAAAGTTGAAATATTTATAAAGAGTATAACTCATGGTAACTAACAAGAGGACATGACAGCAGGAGTAAAGTTAAGCCTGAATATTCAAAGGCAGGAAAATGTCTTTGGGCTCACAAAGGATCACCCTCAGTGATGTACGTATAGAAACATGTCAAGAGTAATATTGTACACTTAAAAGACAGTGTGTAAAAACACTCAAGGGTTCACTCTCACTAATACTAGCTCAAAAACCTAACAATACTGAGAGGAAACTCATAATAAATCAACCTCAATGATATATGTCCAGAGAGCAGAGACCAGAGGGGAGTAATAATGATGGTGCACCAGAGACAGAAAAAAAACTGGACAGGAAGTATTCCAGCAGTTTGATGCTGTATGGGTGACATCACTACATATTATGGCAACAGTGTTCCTCATGCAATTCAGTACTAGGAAAATCAGAATAGCATATAGAGAGATTATATGAGGGAAGAGAACTCTCCTTGTTTGTGTCACTTAATGTGCAGTTTTTTTTAATTCACTTTATTCACTGTTGTTTGAACCTTTTTTTTCTGATTACTAGATATGTGAATTAATCATAGTCTTCATTCACTTCATTTTCATTTGCAGTTTCTTTCAATGTGGTTTTTGTCTAGTAGGGCGTGTGACCTGTGCCACATGCATTTTACACCCTAATGAAGACTCTCTAGTCGAAACGCATTGGTTATCCATGTATGAATAAAGGATTTTTAACTACAGTCAGACTGCCTTGGATGCATTTTTGGACTGCCTGCCTGTATCATGGACTTTAACACTATATGAGCTGACCGGTTGTTGGTTTTTGCCTTTATGTGACTATGTGTCCTATCCTTGAAGAGCACCTGATTTTTTATAAATAACTACACAGTGCCTTAACCCAGTGCAGCACTCCCTATTTTCTTCCTCAATTACAGTAATATGATCTTTTGTCGGAACAAATTGAGACAGTCAGTGTTCCAATGAGTCATTTTTAATGCAATGAGATCTTCCATGCTCATTCAAGAACATCACAGTGCTTCTAGAAAACATCACAGACTGGCTGTCTGTCATTTACACAGAAATGAAGTCGGCATCAACGTCTCAAATATATAAAACAAACTAGTCATAGATCCAGTCATTTCTTGATACAGTGTTTAAACAACAGGAAATGCTCAAAAGGTGAATAATACATTCACTACATCACTAGAAAGAACAAAGCCATAACAGAGACCAGAACAGGTTTGACCTGTCGATGTGAGGCTCACTGCTGATCCATACATCACCGTAGAGACCAGCTCATATTCCTGCAACACATCCATGCACACAACTTTACATTACTCACTCCTCATAATGATCGTTTTGGACCGATGTTGCCTGAAAGCCCATTTTACATTCTAGTTCTAACATTTTTGCGCAAAATCGTTTCATGTATCCCGAATTTTAAAATTGATCCCAAGACACTACAACTCAACAATATGATACTTATTTTAAGGTTAACAGCTCTTTAAGGCAAAGTGATCCACCACACATATTAACGGCAGGGAAACTCTGGGATACATTAGGCCTTTTAATAAAAAATACCTTTACAAAAAACAGAACTGAACAATTAAACAAATAAATAAAATGTGCCAAGAAAATGAAACATCATTGTATATATTACAGATTGTTCCATGTAGCTGTGGTCAGGGAAGAGCCTCCGTTATATTGGAGATGACTGGCCGATATTTGGTGCTTTGGCCGACATCGGGCCTGACATGTTAGTCTGTGTGCATCTTGGTTGATGGGATGGGAAGAGCTATCTGTCATTAAATGTTAAGATGACGGATAATACAGCAGGCCTCCCTTAAAAGTTCGGATGTTTGAATCCATTTCCATCATGTTTTTTTTTTTAATTCTCCTGTCTGTTCATCACTTAACACTCATCGTTCAGGACGGATGATGATAGCCGTTTCAGAGCTCTCTGCCTCTGCTCAGTCTCTGAACAAACAGATGAACGGATGGCATGATTTCAGCTCCAGTTACAGGCATCGTGACAATTCATCCCAAAGGACAAACACAAACAGGTGTTTCTCAGTATTGTTCTACTTCTGCGATACGTCAAACACTGCCACAAAAGAGTCACAAAAGTTGCCTCCAATGGTGGTGTATCTCCAAAGACACAAAAAGAGGAGGAGGGTTTTTCAGCCAGGCAGGCACACCTTCCCAGCAAACAGCAGTCCCACGATGGTGAAGAATATGGACAGAACGAAGAGGACGTAGGAGGAGCCCACCACCGTGTTGTTGGGGAGCTTATATGGCTGGCCTCCAACCTCGTTGATGTAGAAGCCGATGGGGAATATGAGAGCAGCCATGCAGAACAGGACCACTGTGACGGACAAAAAACACACAGACAGAAAGAAGATTACCATCCCCTCTAGACCAGCGATTCCCTGCCTGGGGTACTCCTGCAGCTGCCAGGGGTTATCAGAAAAGACTGTCGAGAAGCTCGACACATTTAGAAATACAGAAAGCAAGATTTAAATTCTAAAAATGTTTCCAAATATCAGGCCAGCTGTGCCACCTGAGCACATGTTGAGAGAGCATGAAAACTAGTTAGCGAGCCAGCAGATAAGCTGAAGTGAGTTACATTAGCTAAACATAATGGATAAGTGGTTGAGACAGTTAGCTTAAAGGAATACTTCAACCCCCAAATAATCATTTGTATATCAATAACTCATCCTGTGTTACACTTAATTTGTGAGGATAAATTTGCTTTTCTCTGACGCCTCCACAGTGAAAGAGGAATCCAAAAAAGGCGAACATTCTCCATTGAGTGACGTCAAAGTGGTCCACATTTAAAAACAGCAAAACTATATCAAAGCATTGATTAACAAACAGTCACACAACTTCTGCAGTATAATCCAAGTGTCATTTATCCGGTCTTATGCTCAGTACTTCGCAAACACATACATTTTTGCTAACACCTTGCTATTTTAAACACTTCCCCATAAACAGTGTCACGCATGGATGAGTAGCTAGCCTGCACTGTTTATGCCAAAGTGTTTTAAATAGGAAGGTTTCAGTGAAAATACATGTGTTTGAGAAGTACTGAGCACACTACTGGATAAATGAGACTTCAAATTATATTGCAGAGGTTTTGTGAGTGTTTGTAAAACAGTGTTTTGATGTAGTTTTGCGGTTGTTTAATGCAGACTTGTTTAATTCAATGTATCAGGAATTGTTGCTGTTTTTGGATTTTTCGTTTTCAGTGGAAGCATGATAAAAACAAAGTTTTCGTCATGAATTCATCGTGACACAGGTCGAGTAACTGACAAACAAGTGATCATTTGGGGGTATGAGGGATTCCTTTAAAGGAACGGAGAAACAGTTGGCTAAAAGTACTGGGCAAATGGTTGAAACTGTCAGATAAAAGCAATGAAAGGTGGGTTCCTGCTTCAAACCCAGGGTGGAGGGTTTCAAGCCTCAAGCAGTAGGGGAGCCCTTCTGCTTGAAGCTTGTTCTCCCCATGCCAGCATGGGTTTTCTGCGGGTACTCCGGCTTCCTCCCACAATCCAAAGACATGCAGGTTAGGTTAATTGTTGACTTTAAATCGGCTGTCGGTGTGAATGGTTGTCTGTCTCTATGTGTCAGCCCTGTGATTGTCTGTCCAAGATGTATCCCTTATGTAGCTTCAAGAAATGGATTGACAGTTAAAACAGATAGCTACAAGAAATCTATCTAATCAATCTGGGAGTCCTGATCACCACTAGGGGTCGCCAAACCTTCACTGGGGGTCCCAAAGCCTTCTTTATTTTAAGTGGTGTAAGAAAACGGGAAAAAATATTTACCATTTAACTACATTGGTTAATTGAACAGATTATCAGTTGCTCTGCACTGTTTTTATTATTTATTGAATATATGAAATATCCACAGAAGATGCCACTTAGTCAGGCTGTCATTTGACTTAATGATAGAGCAGGAGTCCATTAAGGAAATGATTGGGAACCACTACACAACATGCAAACTTTTAAGGTAGCTTTTGGTTATAAAAATGTGCGTGGAAAAACTGTCCTTTGAACTAAAATCAGCCCCCAGTATTGAGGATCTACTCGTGAGAACCTGCTTCAAATATTTCTATATTTGGAGCCAAGTGAAGCTCCTGCTCTGGTCCTTTCTAACAGACAAACTCTGTCTCTTTCCTGTAAAAATAGAAAAGGCATCATCAATTACAGCTCCTCCACAGTCACTTTGTCAAGATGTTCATAATTACCGGACTAAAAGCTCTCCTGAAATGAAACGCTGATATCTGAGGAAGGCTCCATTTACCTCACAGGAAATTCTCAAGTAGCATCTGTTACTTTCACAAGCATTTTATAAGCTATAATGGGTAAGTTTGCCTCCACCTGCAGTTAATTTCTGACCCTGGTGTGACACTTTACAGCTAAAAGGGTTTAGCGTGATATTAAAGCTGTTTCAATATTCATAAAACCTGTTATGTAAGAGCAGCAAACTGGACACAGAGCAATTATGTTTGCAAAGGCTGATGATGTTTTAAAGGACGAAGACACAAAAAAGATCAGTGTTTTGTCACTCCCTGTTGCCTGACAATTGTTTTCATCCCTGGAATGTCATTTGAATTCACATTAAAATTGTGGCATGTCAGATTTGATAGTATTTATTCAAAGAGAGCAGGTTATAATAGAAGAGCATTTAAAGTGACAGCGAACACCTACTCCCTGTGAAGGCGATCCATCGGGCATATCGGGCAGCCTCGCGGCGCCAGCGTGACATCACCAGCAGACCACAGGTGACGGTGAGGGAGATGATGCCCAGGATGATAAAAAAGAGCGTGGTGATCCACTCCGGGGGAAGCTGCGGGGGGATGCAGGTCCGGTCTCTGCCGTGGATGGTCTGGCACTGCCGAACCAGACCCACAGTCAGAGAGCCTGGGTGGAGACAGAGAGCGAGAAAAAACACAACTTTACTCATCTTTAAATCTGCAATAACAGATTTTTCTGGCCACTTGGGGGAAACTGAAACAAGATGCAATCGCAACATAGAAATACAAATTTTTGGTCTTTTTTTTGTAGGCTACACAGCGTTCTGTAAAATGTCAATCAAAGGCGCATTTATTAAGTCAATTCTAAATTCTTTATGACAGATTAATTTAATCAATTTCCATTTTTAGTGATAGTTTAATTAAATCCTGTGACGCACTTTGTGAGGTCAGTTTCAACATGAGCACTATAAATACCTAGCTGATAATCCTGAGGTTTAATAATAATGACGATTGAGATTTTAGCAGAGAATGATTTGCAGTAACGGGACGGATGCTTCAAGTTGCCAGAGCCGTGTGTAATGACAGCTGCTCTGGCACCTGTGGAGAAGCTGCGTTGATGCGACACAGTCAGTGAAACTGCACTTTCCTTACCATTTCTCATCGACAGGTGTAATGAGTGGTGGAGGGGCACAAGTATCAATATGCAAGCATATGTTTGAGAGAGTTTCTACATTCGTTTATGGTGGACTCTGAGTGTGGAAATGAGGCTCGTGCACATGTGCCTGGCACCACAATGACTAAGCTTTATAAAACAGAACCAGGTGTACGCATGGCTTAATAAATCTAACAAAAAGAATGTGTAAGCACATTTCTTCCTTTGTGCGTACACATAGATTTAGTCGTGAATCTACAGAGTTTTATGCAGCTGGTTTCTGGTTGCTAACTGTCTGCTTATTGGTGCAAGGCAATGAGAGCGGTGAGAGTGAACCAAAACAGTAAAGTTGGTGGCATGAAATCAAACTCACTGTAAGGCTCAGTAAAACAGATGGAACCTGCACACTTCGGTGTTAATTTCCTGTACGCAGGTCCATCATTATGACTGACTATAAGACATAGAGCATTAGCCGGCTCCGCAGTAAATAACACATCAGTTCAGATGTACTTTAGCCAGTGCAAAATTGCAGAGTGACTCGTGTTAAAAACACTCAACAGTCGACTGCACATTAAATCCATTAAGTGAAAGGCATCTTACTGCATATCAGAAGCTGGCAGCCTGTTTGATGAGTCTGCATGCAACAGCCTAATGCACAGCAACATATGACCTTTGTTCATATGATTCTGGCTGATGACCTCCCAGGAGTCCCTCTGATTCCCCACAGTGACCGGGGGCCGAGGAACCTGTTGGTATGGAAACACTGTGTGCCAGCGGCAGCAGTGACCCCTTGTGATTCATGAATGACGTCAAACTGGCTCCGGGTTCTGGCAAGAACCACCAAAGCATCACGGACAGAGAGAGGAACTGTAAGATGTAAGAAACCAAGAGATCAATAACCCTACATCAGATGGCAAGTCACCTGACGGCCTGCTGTCTCACAGAGCCTGCTGGGTGGCTGTGATGTCAGGTAACACACACACACACACACACGGAGCCCAACAGAGACTGCATCTGCTCAACTCTGCATCCAGTCTGACTACATAGACGACACAACACAGAGCACATAAATTAAATCCTCCCACACCTTCATTTATTCTTTTGTCTCCCTCCTTTTTTCTTTCTTATTATCCTCACCAAGCAGTTAGCGCTCGCCAAGCAGACGCAGAAGAAAGAGGAGCTTTATACATTTTATGGATTTATGGATTTATTCTGGGCAATTTAAACCGTGCGACTGCAGAATTAACATAATTGTCACGATGGCCAAAATTACAAGTAACCAATATCACAAAGAGAGCAGGAAAAACACGGGGAAGCACTGAAACATCTTTTAATTAGGGGGGATAATTACATAACATATGCTGCTTTTGAACAAACACCTGCTGCTTAAAACCATTAACACCTCTTAATTTACATTTAGCTGTTTATTATTTTTAAACCATACAATGTGTAAAAGATGTACAAGTAAAATTATGGACCTCAGAAAATCACACTACAAAACAGACAACAGATTCTATTCCTACTCCCATATCCATCGGCCCTTGAAATATTTATTGCTGGCTTGAAAGGGCTTCAGTTGCTGATCATGGATACAGTGGTGGGTGATGATACCAGGACCAGGCTGAACCACATCCTCCTGCAGGTTGACCTATCCCCCCAATACACAGGATATCCTGTTCCCTTTCAACACATCCTTTCACAGTGCAGGGTGGGGGACAATGTAAATAGTTCATTCATTTCCCTGCATACTGGACTCCATACCAAAAAACACACCAAGTCACACAGAAATGTGTTTTTGCTTCATGCCATGATGGAAAGTGGGTCTTGTTTTTATATAATTTAAGAGAACAATAATAAATAAACTTAAAGGAATACTTCACCTCCAACATGACCATTTGTATATCAGTTACTCACCCCACGTTACCTTAAATTCGGGAAGAAAACTTTGGTTTTCTCGCATGCTTCCATGGTGAACGAAGAATCCAAAAACAGAAAATTCTTGAAGAATTGAAGTAAAGGGGGCAAAACTATATCAATATTTTTGCAAAAACGTTGATATTTAAAACACTTCAGCGTAAACAGTCTCACACACATGAAGCTCTAGCGAAAGTTCAGTCAGAGAGACAAAACTTTTTCATGCTTAGGCTGTTATTTTCTTCCTCACCCTGCCATTCACTCCTCGCACCCATGCTCACGCTCTATCTCTAGCAGTCAGTGTTCGGAGCTGTCAATCGAGTCATCGGCCATTCAACAGCTGATCCACATCAACCAATAGCACAGCAACACACCTTCTCTGTCAGACTATCATCTCACTGCTCCTCATTTTAAGTACAGTTCTTTTTCTGCCTGCAGTCCTTTCTATCCGCTTCTGTTCGCCTCAGCAGTCATCAGCCAAAGTCATCAGCCACCACCACCACCTCCACCAGTGTCTAGACTCCATGGGGGGGATTTATGTTGCTGCCGCTCAAAAGTCCCACGCTCACAAATAATCTCCCTCTGGTGACTAAGCTCCAAAGACTTTTGTTAAATCTTATCAGCGCAATTCATCTGTACACTTATATTTCGCATTAAACTTTCATCTTTGTTTCATTCTTCTGTCTCTCCTGATTGAAATCAGAATGTGTGTTGATCTCTTCTCAGCAGCACGAACAGACTTAAAACGCCTGCGCTTGCTCATGCACACTATACCTGTATGTGAAAGCTTTTTAAATAGTGAGGTTGTAGCGAAAATGCATGTTTGGCAAGCACTGAGCATATGACTGGATAAATGAGACTTAGATTATACTGTACAAGTTGTTTGAGACTTTGTAAACAAATGTTTTGATATAGTTTTGCTGTTGTTAAACGTGGACCCCTTTTACTCCGGTCTGTGTAGGAATATCTGTTTTTTGGATTCTTCGTGTACCACTAAGGCATGCAAGAAAGCGTTTATTCACAAATTCAACATAACACTGGGTGAGTAACTTATATACAAATGATCATTTTGTGGGTGACGTATTATTTTAAGCAACAAAAGAAATGATTATGAATGAGAATAAAATAAGAAAAAGTAAAAGAAGTTAATAAGTAACTATGTTTCTCTAGTGAAGGGTTCCAGTACAGGTCATACAGACCTGCCATACTGACAGCTTCCTGTTGTGTTACGGAACACTGTATGACAAGGAATCAGTCAGAGACCTCTTTAACAGACTAAGCATTTGTGTATGTGAGTGTGTGTGGGTTTCACAAGTAGCCAACCTTAACCTGTACTTAGCGAACACTTCGTAAACTCAGACATTCTGCTGCTCCTTCAAATCTCGCAACACAGCACTTAAGCACACAAACACACACAAGTGCATGTGCTCATATCGGTGCAGTTTCTCTCTCTCTCTCTTACTCAAACACACACACACACACACACATTGCTAACAGCGTGCATATCGACCTTGTGGTAGATAGAAAAGCACTATGATAGGGCGGCTCGTGAGCACATCAGTGTTTGAACAGCAGCTATAATAAACTCAAGTGATGCCGTCACCAGTGGTGTGATTCTATTGATCATGGTAACCAATAGGAGGTTCTCAAAGTGCTTATTCACAGTGAGCTTGGGCTTATTATATTATCATTATTATACATTTATTGTGTTTATTTTCTTCCTCTTCTGGGTAGCTAGATTTATCAGAGCTGGGCTAAGTACAGAGGCACAGTCTGAGAAAAATAACTAAATAAATGTACATACATATATGTGTGTGATTTTACTTCTGCGTATACACTAAGAACTCAAAACAAGAACACATCATGACTAAGCGCAAGGAGCTTTAATTCTTCTGGTGGAAAGCATTACTCTCCCAGGAGGCCAAATTAAAAGTCCCACATCTTCACTCCCAAACAACACTTCCTGCTTTTAGGTAATTACTACTCGGCTAATTAAAC
This sequence comes from Cephalopholis sonnerati, assembly GCA_019142605.1. NCBI lineage: Eukaryota > Metazoa > Chordata > Actinopteri > Perciformes > Serranidae > Cephalopholis > Cephalopholis sonnerati. The sequence goes on along the minus strand of JAGQAX010000020.1, from coordinate 14,963,659 downwards.
AGGAACAAAAAGCTTTTAGTACAGTAAGTACAGTCATTTCACACCATCGCTTGCAATCAGGGAACAAGAGGTAAAACCTTCAGTGTGAGCTGGTCTGAACTACGGTCCATTTCGTGCTATGACGACTGGGAAAGAAAGATTTGGTGCTGTGGTTACTCATTTAATTATGTCACAAAAAACTGCTTGTTATGTACTCAACTTGCAGCAGCAGTCGGTATTTTTTACAACAAATTAAATCCTGTAATGACCACTTGGCACGCCGGTTACGTGCTTATCTCTGCTCCACTGTAGCATGAGGATGGAGGCTGACAAGAACCTCCAGCAGCTGTGCATATACTGTAGTGGTGCTGTTTGTCTGTTGCATCAGTTTTAGTCAATGTTTAGCTTCTGGACTTTGCATCTGAATATTACTCTATTGAAATAACCAGGGAGGCTGACTGGGAAGTAGACTGGGGGATTTGGATAAAACCTGTATTCGACACTTTGATTCTAGGACTGACTGTGCAATAAATGAAATTTGCCTTCCCACAAGAGATCATTATTGGCTGTAAAATGATCATAATGGTGATAACGACACTGATGTCTGATGCCAACACATTAAAGTCAGTATTTAAACATGATCTAAATCATATTCTCTATAACATCCACTGACTAAATCAAAGTTTTAGTTCCAAAATAAATTCCTTAGTTATAATTTGTTTAAAGATAAAGGGAAACTCCACCTATTTTACACATCAAGGTCTGTTTACATGTGTCAGGGCGAACTACTGCATATGTGAAAAAGGTTGCATGAAGCCTTTTGTGTCTCCAGAAGGGGCTGTGTGACATTGTCGTAAAGATATACCATGCAGGATTTTCCGAAGTAAAAGATAAGTAATCCCTCTCAGGCAACACTTAAGACGCACTAGAAGTATGTGGTGGTGTTTTTATCTGTGGAGACTCTGCCCTCTGGCTGTATTTTCTTCTTATTTTGCTATGTTTGGGACAGCGCGCCTGTTAGGTCAGGGCTTTATACAAAGGTGGCAACCAGGTGGCAGACAGTAAGCAGCAGGAGTCCAAGAGGAAGCCATGAAAATCGCAGATGCCACACCCTGGGTTGGCTTTCACTTTCACTAGCAATATTATATACAAACAGAAACCGACAATTCTTGCGTAGTATATCTTGAAGTGATGTCACCCAAGTCAGCGTCAGTTGGGGCTGAAGACTACAAGTTGTGTGAAATAAGGTTTGGGGTATGGAGTTAGCCAGAAGCGAGCTCACCAGAGGTCTGTGGCCTGATCATCTCTGCTTCAGATTAGCAGCTCAAGGCTATATCAGCCACGACTACCATAACACATCTGAATCTCCAACAGAATTGCATTTTGGGTAATGTAGTCACAAAGAAGGGGAATGTGTGGATTAAAAGAGGACAAACACTGCGTCTGAAATGGCATACTGTGCACTACATTCCCAATATGTGCACTATAATTTAAATACTTTTGTGTACATAAACAGTAATATGTATGTTTCGCTCTTTAAGCTGTACTTACCACATCACTTTCTGAGAGCCTCCTTGTCAGTTGGAGACATGTAACCATGGTAACCTGTGTTAACTCCAGCCAACCTCAACTCTACCAGCAATTTAAAAATCATTTTAAAAATATATTACACCGAGTAAAGTGAAAGTCTTAGTCTTAGCTGTCTTGGTCACTGTCAATTACAAACATTGTCGTCTACCGCACTGCATTGTGGGAGATTTATGTCGACACAGCGTGTTTGCATACTACGATGTTTCATCAGAAACAGTGTGCATTTTAAGTGCTATGCGTTTCCTACTAAAATTTCAGACACACCAAAGAAATATCACATACTGTTTTAGCATACTAAATAGCATGTTAGCATTGGATTTCTGAAGCAGCCAATTTCTTGATTTGCTGCATACATTTATGTTTTTTTTTTTTAAAAACAACCCAACAACTGTCCTCACATTTTGTTCAAATATTGCAAAACCTTGATTGGTACATGTCCACGACATCATCTTTTCAAAGCATTAAGAAACGCACAGATACAAACACAAGTATGGAAATCTTGCAGGTAAAATAACCAAATCTGTTCAAACTTTGACAGAAAATTGTGTAAGAAAATGAGTTTTTAGGGCCACTGCACTCCCTGCACATGTCCTCCTTAATATTTAAAACATGTGCATTTCTCCCCTCTAATAAAAACATGAAAGTTGCATGACTTTTGACAGCATTAAGGGTTTTATACCAGAAATTTCTGCATTAAAAAAATCACCAGATTGCAGGAAATTAAATATGTGATGCTCAAAATCTTCTGGCATGTATATGTGTCCCCTCCCTAATGCGCCCTCGCACTGAAGGCGATCTTGTAAGAAAATGGACATTTGAACACATCACAATAAAATACAACAGAGCAGAGGGTTACACAACTGGCACAACAGTTACTTCTTAGAATCTGAACTTTGGTTACATTTGCATGACTATTACTTAACTCAGAAGACAATTTAGACACTAGATTATTACCGTTTTCTTTTTTGGTTTGTTGCCACTCATTCAATATGTTGTAACACTTCTCCGGTTCTCTAAAACTGTGATCACTAACCTGGGGTCAGGACTCTCCACTGGGTGCCAACATAAATCTGGGTGCTCACCACATGAAGGAAAAACATCAATGTCTTTTTTTTCTAGTGAGATGCTGGATACTTACCTCTCACTCTCAAATAATGATCACCTGTGATGACATTGCTTCATTTTAAGGGTTAAAAAGCCATAAAGGTTGGGAGCCACACTCCATTTAGTAATGTTAGTGTGCAACTGTTGCCTCAGACTTGAAGCTGAAAACACTCTGACATGTTTACTGACCTCTGGCAGATTTTTTTGGTGTTTTTTTTTAACCCACAAACAGGTTCTATTTTCGATTTAGGTTTGTGTTGTGCAGTGGCTGACCTCCCATTAGTAACCATAGTCAGGACAAACAGTGCAGCAGTGAAACAAAGTGCCAACAACAACCTACCAGCTGATTCCCCAGTGCTGATCCAGTCCGGGTTGGCGATGCTGGCGATGGCAAAGATGTCTGCAGCGAGGAAGAGGCATCCTGATATCACGGTGAGTTTATCCATGTCGGTGGACACAGGTGGAGGTCAGAGTGTTTTTGTGCCTCTGTCTCACCTGAGGGGAGGCGGGACATCTAGAAGTCAGCAGCCTAACCTAAAGCCAGCCAGCTAACTTATGATGATGATGATGGTGAAGATCCACGATTTGTCCGCACATCGTGTTTGATCCTTGAGATATGCAGGCTGATCCCTCAAAACATCCCCTTTCATTTAGTCCTCCAGCAGCCGAGCCTGACCCGACCTGCTGGCCCTTCTCCAGCCCAGGAGGAGAGGGTCGCTGCCCGGGTTCATGGATCACTTACCTCCGGATGCTCCACCACATCCCGGTGACACTCACAGAAAGCAGGGTGGAGAACTGGCTTTACTCGGTGGTTAAACCTCCAGCAGTGGAAACGGATTCATGCATGCAGTCGACTTATTTCCTGAGTCTGCATGGAGCCCCCGAGCTCTCTCCCCCCATATGGAAGCTTTTTCTTTCCTCTGGACGCACACAGACGGGAAACGCCGCCCATGCTCGCGATCAATGCGCCTCTCCGGAGCTCCAAATCTCCACCCTCACATGCAGAATATCGTCACTTTACCTCTTTAAAAAGCACCTGAAAGGCACAGCAAGGGTGTTTCGTGCAAGACGGTGCTGTCCTCTCACAGCAATGAGAACTAAAATTCAGGCAGCTCGCGTCTCCATGTCTGTAACGGGCAAGTCTCGCGAGAAAATGTGTAAATAGCCGACGCTCCTGACCTGGTGCTTTTTGCATCACCGTAAATGATGCAAAGGATGACCATTCAACTGAGCGCCTTTTGCATTGCAAATTACATCCCACACTCATGCAGTCACATTTGCAAAGTGGCACCTTTTTTTTCTTTGAGACAATACATTTAGTTTTCAGAAAAAACTTCCAAGGTTTACTGACTTGCCTTTGAGCTTTTGACTCTATTACACGGTCTTCATCAGCTGATTGAGTTTGCTCCCCTTCCATTCAACTAAATGTATAAACTGCATGATTTTGAGCCTTTATCATCAGGGGCGTACCTTTGGTTTGAGAAGTGGAGGGCATAAAAAAAAAGGGGGGATGTCTGAGAGTCCCCCCCTAGATAAAGTTTCATAACCTAAGCTTCATTAGGTACTCCTCTTCATCTCCTCCTTAATGCAAATTGCTGATCTCAGCCAGTCATATGGCAATTCACTGCAGTCATTTAGGCATGTAGACACGGTCAAGACGACCTGGTGAAGATCAGCTCAGCAAAACTGGACAATAGAAAATCAGAAAAACGTTGCCTGATCTGATGAGTCTTAATTTCTGCTTTGACATTCAGATGGTAGGGTCAGAATTTGGTGTAAACAACATGAAAGCATGGATCCATCCTGCCTTGTATCAACGGTTCAGGCTGGTGGTGGTGGTGTAATGGTGTGGGGGATATTTTCTTGGCACACTTTGGGCCCCTTAGTACCAACTGAGCATCATTTAGACACCACAGCCTACCTGAGTATTGTTGCTGACCGTGTCCATCCCTTTATGACCACAGTGTACCCATCTTCTGATAGCTACTTCCAGAAGATAACGCGCCATGTCACAAAGCTCAAATCATCTCAAACTGGTTTCTTGAACATGACAATGAGTTCACTGTACTCCAATGGCCTCCACAGTCACTAGATACAACCTGATACTAGCAAGGTGTACCTAATAAAGTGGCTGGTGAGCGTATATTTTTGGAATGGGGTAACCAAAACTAAATCCAGCAAATGATGAAGTTGGTCATTATAATAAATTGTGCCAATATAGTACTAAATATGGTAAATATGATACTGCTCTGTGGCATTTTTTTAAGTATATCGGAACAAAAATCAGCAGCTAAATACACATTGTCAGCCACAATCTGACATCTGGCTTAACAAGAGCATATTAAGCCCAAGTTTTAGTTAAAATTTTGGAAATTACACCTCAGTTTCTCATGCATGTTGACTTGACAGTTCATTCTTATTTAGTCTTTTTCAATCAAAGGCTCCAGAAAAAGTATCTCAGCAGATCTAAAATTGTTTTTGTGAAGTGGTTTACATTCTAAAGAATGAATTGTAAAGCTAAAACTCAAACATTTCAGTATCACAGACATAAAACACCACAGCATAACACTTCAAACTCTGTAAGGTAGATAGAATTTATTCATTATTTTACATCAGCTATACAGTTAATGTGGAGAGATGAGTGGAGCACGACACTGGGATGCGCCAGAGCAGCATCACCTGAAAATATACTGTTACAACACCGATAAATACCCAGTGGTGTTATGACATTATATCCCTCAGAACAACCGCATCGATGACCTGTTTGTCAAAATGTAGAGGACACAAATTCTGCTTTGCCATCAGTCAGGCACAGTACGAGGTGTCGAGGAGGGCGTTAGATCTCGTCCACGAAGGGTGTTTTTAAGAGGTTGCCGCTGGATGCCATGGTCTTCTTACCCGTCATAAATTTCTTGGCAGCCTGCAATTAAACAAGAAAGTTAAAAGCACCGTTATTAACTGCACAACACAATTAAAGATGCAGTAAATCTTTACATTTTTATTTAAGTTAATTCAGTAAAATATGACCACATCCCATCCTGACAGCCACTAAGTACCAACGTGAACCAAATATCTTACATTGGAGACATCTGTCAAGGAGACGTTGTCAATCTTTTTGGAGATTTCCTCAGCGGAGCAGTAGGATCCCTCGCTCAGAGCCTGAGTGCCCATGGCCTCTAGCAAACCCTCCGATGTCTCCAGGGACATCAGGAACTGCCCCTTCAGCTGGGCCCTGCAGAGAAAACAAACACAAGCTCATCATAAGATACAACAGTGCAAACTATTACTACTTCTTTTGAACGTTAAGTATAAGGGAGTTGAGATGTTTTAATTAGTCCAGTTTATATATTTTTAACGAAATATATAAACTGGACTATGTGTTTTTGCTTCTGGACTATGTGTTTTTGCTTCTTTCAGCAGACAGCTATCACATTATACTGTTTAAAGGAACAGTGGACATGGAGGGAAACATCTATCTCACATCTAGCTCACCAATCAACACTGTATACCCTGTTCCTTTAACCTCTTTACCAACAATGTCTAGTCATAATAATTCTTCTTTTTTACAAGGGGCAACAGCAGTACTATTTTTTTAGTCTTTGGACAGATCCATGCTAGGTGTTTCCCTCTGTTTCAAGTCACTGTGCTAAGCTAAGCTAGCCTGCTGCTGGCTCCAGCTACACATTTAATGTACCAGAGATACTCGAGTGGCATTGATTTTCTTATCCACTTATAGGCAAGTCAGCAAATAGTTTCTTAAAATGTCAAACTATTCCTTTGACTAATTATTGAAATATACTTCATGCTTACTAACATTTTCAGTCAAGTGTTACAGAGGTGGTAACCCCAAATGACTTTTCAGTAGTGGTAGCATGGCTTCATCTCATCCACGTATTGTTTTTCTTTTTTACCATTAACCTCTTTTGGTGGTGTTTGTTGTAAACGGAAATAACAACGTAAAATTTAAAGTCATGTCTCTGTCTTGTCTTGTCTGTCTTACTTGGCTCGAGTGAGGTCAGCAGCTGTGACTCCACCATCAGCAACAGCCTTCACCTCAGCAACCGCGGCCTTCATCACCTGGAGAGACAGAAGAAGACGAAACTTACGTCAAGACATTTCACCGTTTCCAGTTTCATTGTTGGAAAAAAAAAGACTGCAGCTACTTTATTGAACAATTTGTGTCAATGAACAGACTATTGTCCTGACTAAGGGATACCCACATCACCAGCAGCTCCCGGCTGGGAAATGGTGTAAACTCCAAACAGGCCAGAGTCAGAGTAGCTTGAATTGAAAGCACTGACCTGTTCAGAAAAAAATGAGAGAAATTATTTTACAGGTACTGTTGAATTATGATTGAAGCCAGTCAAAGTCCCAGCGTATGAACAATTTTAGAAGTTTATTTTAGGAAATGACAACCACTCACATCAAAGGGGTCAGCAGTTGCCTTGGCAACACCCTGGACCAGTTTGCTGGAGGCAGATGAGCCCCTCTTGACATGCAGACCAGCTCCCAGTAAATGCTGCAGCACACTGAAGGCCAGGGCCTCGCTGGTGCCTGCTGCTGCTGACTGGCTCACCACCGCTGAGTGGACCAGACTGCTGATGCTGGGCATACGAATCTCACCTAGAGAGACGGAGACGGGGTGTGAATTTTTCTTCAAGTATTAAATCTGCAGAAGAGCTCCAGGTGTTTTAACAGCGTTGGTGCAGCTCACCTCCACGATACTGAGCCTTGGCCCCTGTGGTGCCTGCCCCACTGCGGATGTTGAGGAATTGCTCCCCAACTTGCGTAAGCACTGAGTGGTCAACACCTGAAGCAAAAACAAAACGTCATACACTTCATGATGTTTTGGTATTTAAGAAAACTCTGAATATGTTACTTTGCTGACGATTATAACTTGATGCCAAAAACACAGCAAGTTAAAACAATACTGCTATCATTATAAGGTTATTATGTTAAAAGAATAATGACCCATACCAAGTCCAACAAGAGCCATTCTGGCGCTTGTGAAATTGTCCTGGACAAACTGATGCAGCTGGAGAAAAACACAAACATTACAAAAGGTTTAAATGGGTATATTAAAGCCATAGGTCTTAAGGAATAAACACCTGAAACAGTACTTACATGTCCGGACTGGATGTTGCCGACCATGTGGTCAGGACAGTACAGGGAGTTACTTAGAGCATTCTTATAGGCAGCTTCATGCAGAGCTTCGATCACACCTGATGAAAACAGAAAGAGGCATGATCACAATTAAATATTCTGATGTCTATACTAACACTTACGTTGTCCTCTCAACTGATAAATCATTCTACCTGCCTGTATGGTGGACTCCCAAGAAACAGGGATTGGATTTGATGCACCTGTCTAATACCATCTGCTTTGTCACTTAAGTAACAGAATTCTGTGTAGATTACCACACACTTTGGAGCCATCTTTTTGCCAACAAATAGGTAAGATAATTTCTCTCTAAGCTGGATGTTCTGCCATTTTGCAGTGGCTTATAGCCGGGAGAAAGGATTGCAGCTTTAACTGTGGCAGTATTTACAAAAACACCTTGCCGTGTAAAACTGCATTTTCTGATTTTCGTAATCCATGAAGAATAACTTAATTAACCTGTCAGGTTTTGATTAGTTTTGATTCAATGGTGAAAGGCATTTCTGGCATGTAGAGTAACAGATTTTTCACAAGATTTTGCAACACCTTCTGCTTGGTAAAAATACCATATACTTGCTTTTTGGAACAAAAAGCAAGTAGTTCTATGTAGGGCTGCCCATTGAAAGTCTGAGACCCCTCAGTCAACTGAGACTGCTTCAACTCCACCAACTTCATACGACGCAGTTTGATATCTAGTGTCAGCAAATTTATTTTTTTGCACATTCCCAATCCATCAATAGCACAGTTGGCTTGTTAACTATATTACATGTATGCTGCTGTCACACTCAGCGTGCCACTCAGCCCCATTCAAACTTCATATGACAACATAAAAAAGATCTTTAAATATTCGTAATAAATCGCCAAATCTGATTCAACCGATGGAACTGAGTCTGGTGCAGCCCTCATGCTGTGATCAACAAGTGTAGACATGTAGATCTATAGAAATAGTCCGTATGTGCACTGAAAGGGAAATAAATGCCCACCTATTTGAGTGCTCTGTGCAGCCTGGGCCTTGTCCATCTTCACTCTGGGCGTGAGATCTGACACCTCCCATGTCCGGAACTCTGGGGCTGTTGTCACATTGATCAAATACTCCATTACTGTGTCACTGCAGGCAAATAATGAAAAGGAAGAAAAATGTGTTACATGTGAGGTGCTGAAACTGTGCTCCCTGCAGCATGATCTGCCTCTCCAGTGAACATCCTCTATACACCAGTGTTTGTTTCGCAAAAATATGGTGTGAAAAACTGATTTCATATAATGTTGTTACCTTCATATAAGTGACTTAAATTCAAGCTCAAACCACTAAGTGTTTTACAACCATCTGTCTAGTATAACAGATACTTAAAGCATGTCTTCTCCTTGCAAAATAAACATAGAACATTGTTATCATGATTCCTGTTCATCTCTGACTCGTGCAGCATTAAACACAATGCTGATATTATTCAAAAACTCACATGTCATCTCTCAAGCAGTCAACGGTGTAGATCATGTTCTCCCTGGATGAAGTGACACTGCAGGAGAAACATGCAGATATCCAGATAAGAATACTGACCAAGAAAGACACTTATATACAATGGTTTGTTATGACTTTTATGGGAGGTTACTGACCTCAGGCTGCCTCCCACTGCCTCAATACCTCGGCATATCTTAAAAGATGACGCTCCTTTGGTCGTCTGAAAAGTAGGAATTGCAAGTCAACACCAAGCTGAGACAGGAGACATATATTACTTCTTAAAAATATACATTGGGTACATTCTCTTGGGCTTTACAGCTATAAAAATAAAACTATGCTAAAACTGGGGGAGAATGGGCATCCAAATAAATACTGAATCATTAAGAGTTGTTCGAAACTTTACCAAGCTCAAAAGACACCACATATGAAGCATCATACCAAGCTGGAGGCCAGCCGGAGGAGGTGGGTGACCCCCTGGTTGTCAGGGGTCTCATAACGACAGCCGGCCTTGATAAACACTCCAATCTTAGAGGTTGGGGAGTAGTTCTCCAAGGAGGTGATCACTAGTCCACTGGGCAGTCTAGTCACCTGACAGAAGGACACATATAACGTCATCCTTTAGTTTCATCATTTCCACTAAGTATGTCGAGCAACAAGCCTCAGCTTACACTTTAAAGGGTCTTCTAAGATCATTTGGACATTTAATTAGATGATTTGACCGTTTAAACATAATTAGAACAGACAAACAGTTAACGTATAAACATAAGCAACATGTCTTTTCCTACAAGCAAACAAACACCTCTTCAGTCTCAGACCTAAAACCAGACTGACTGAACCCAGCCAACTCATCCTATCACTCCCCAACATACATGGACATCCTGGATGGAGTGGGCAGCCCCTGGAGAGAGCTTGAGGCCAGCAAGAGGCTGGGCAAGGGACTGGCCTGTTCTGGCAGCCACATGGAACCGTCTCTGTGGAGAAGAGACACAAGTCAACAACCACTGACCTGCACATCCTGCGGCTGAAACTTAACGTGTTCGGCGGCCCCACTGAACTCCACCTTACGGGCAGCCTGGGCCGCGTAAAGCCTTGTCTGGAAAAATAGAGAACATGGGAAGGCGGGACATTACAACTAATGTGTTGCTGGCAATGGATGGCAATTTGAGGAGGGGGGATATCAGAGACATGTAAGATTGTGACATGGTGGGATCAGGGATTAGGGATTACGCCTTACACATAACATACTTTTCTCAGAACGAATTGTTTTATTCACTTTATACATACTTCTTCCCATGGTACATATAGTGTAGCTGGACACCCAAAACTGCTGCCTTGGTATTTGTCATTTTGATAAAACTCTTCCAGTAGACCATACATAAATCTGATGTTATAGTGATTGCCCTGAAATGACTTAAAGGAGCAGTGTGTAAGATTTAGGGGGATTTAGTGGCATCTATCAATAGGGATTGCAGATTGCAACCAGCTGAAACAGTCTCCTGGTTAGAATTCCTAAAGTGTTTATTGTTCAAGAAGTTTGTACTGGTAGCTTAGTTATCCACAAAGGTCTCTTCTCTCTAAAACAAAATGCAGAGGGGCTATTAACTACGGTAGCCAATGTGAAAGGCCCTAACTAGAACCAGTGTTTAGTTTGTCTGTTCTGGGCTACTGTAGAAACATGGCGGTGGCGGTCTCTGTGGACGAGGACCTGCTTCCTGTGTAGGTATAAACAGCTAATTTTAAGGGTACGCAAGCACAGTGATTCTTATTTTAAAGTGATTGGACACTAAAGAAAACATACGTATTATATAACATTTTAGCTAATATATCCCTAACTTGTACAAACTGGATTTTTAAGGTAGATGATAGAGTGCTCTCACCACAAAGTCTGTTTAGTATCTGTTTCTGCAGCTTACACATTATCTTCTTCAGCAGATACAGTTTTGCATTTCCAACCAACATGGATGAGAAGTCTATCAAGTTCTCAGAGCTTTTAAGTTTAATGACTTAAGACCTTTGACTGCACGTGTACACTCAGTCACTTTTTTAGATCTGTATTAGCATCTTAATCAGCACATTAAACGGCTTGTGTAGGAAATCAAAAACTACCTCACACATAACTATGTTTTAATGTTTTAAAAAAAGTGTAGTGCTGGTTGAGCTGAGGCTGTTTTATCACCCCATGAGGTTAGTTTCATTACAATAGAAAGCACTGCTTTACTTTAGATTAGACAATGATGCTGTATAATGCAAAACTCAAGTTTTGAATGCCAGTTAAGTTGAATACTCTGGGTAATATACTAACAATGGAAATATAAGGTAAGTGAGCCGCATAAGCTTCAGCTCACGTCAACACTAGTAGTAGTGGAGGGGATGCTACAGCAAGGCTAACCTTACAAGAAGCTAGCTCTTATTTATTGAACTCTTAGTTAGAGTTATATTGGGTTTAACAGTGGGTTTAAATGTACAACGAGACGACCTGTGTGGTGTTAATGATGTAACGTTATCAGTTAGGTAAGTGGTGGTTTAGTTAAGCACAGAGACACGACTAGCTCCAGCTGACTGCTTCCTCGTCTGCTCTTCATCACACCTTGTCCGGACACGACCCTGAGTTTTTACACCGTCCAACAATCAAACACAGAGTAAAACAGACTGCTAGTGTGTGAGCAGCTGTCCCGACACACGACTATACAGGATAAGTTAGTTGAATCCTTACCGAGAGCTGACTAATTCCCCGAATCCCCTTCATCTCCCCTCTCTCCTTCAGTCGGGACGATGGAGCAATATGGCTGACGTGAAAGTGCCCTACCCAGAATGCCCAGCGCGCTCCTTACTCGCAAAAGTACCGCTGAGCCAACGAGAGTGCGCCCTCTGTTGCCACGGAGACGAAGAGCGCGACACAACCACAAACTACAGTACTGAAAGATAGAAATATATTCTGTTTCTGAGAGATTGTGGTAAAATATTCACTTTAATTTATGATGCATAAATATATACTGGCAAAAATGTGAATTCGCCAACAAAAGACTGTCTTTTCCCCAAGAAAATACGAGCAACTCACTAATATACTTCAATCTTCCACCAATAATTGAGCTGTTTAGACTTCAAATTAGTGTGTTGTTTTTATTGTTCGTATTATTTTTCTTTACAGAATTCCCAAACTTTTTCATGGACAAAATTTCAAAACTGTTCCATTACCTTTCAAGGAGCAATAATGACAAAAAAAAAATCTTGCTCTATAGCTTCAGAAAATAAATGTGCCATTATACACATGTAAGGTAATCCACGAAAGATTTTTGTAACAATTTTCATGACACAAACACACAGAGAAAAAAAAAAATCCATTACTTCTCCAGGCCTAGAAAATCTGATTGTGACATTTCCTGACTTCTCCGGGTTTTCCATGACCGTGGCAATCCTGAATTTAATTTTCCTCCATCCATTTTGTATGGGTTTATTTCAACATTCTTATTATTTATTCTATCCTGTGCTGTTAACGTGGTGGGTAAGTTAAAACAAAGGGATATAGGTGCCAGGTGCCAAATGTCATATTGCATCCTATTGATTATGTACACATAATATTAATCTCGGGAGGTTCTGACATACTATTTCCTGAAAATAAACTTCAGAAAATAAAAAAATTCTGACTTATTCATTGAAATGAGTTAACTATTAACGACAAATCAATAATCTCATGTTATATTGGAGAAAAAGTGGTAAAAAAAAAAATGCCAGTATACAAACTAAAATACACACATGATAGGTAAAATACAGTAAAGTAGAGGTTAAACATAACAATAAATCTAACACAGTAGTAAAGTGAAATACATACTAAAAATATGAGTTACTTCCAATAGTTGTTATTGGAAGTTTATACCCAGAATAATTGAATTATTTTATTGTTACTGTTTTATTATTTTGTCATATAATTTCCAGGATCAGAATTTATATCATTTTTATCGTTATTTGTTTTTTTGTTATTATTGCTATAATTTATATTTACGTATGGGACCAAGCAGATTGAAGTTAGCGTCCTTTCATTAGCTATAAGAAATAAATGAAGCATAAAAACAAAGACCAGGAGAAAAAAAGCATTTCCTGTGGTTTTGAGCTGGTGTCCCCACTGCGCATGTGCGTTACCTCACACGTGCGGTGAACGTTTGGACTGGTTGCATGCGACAGAGCTTACAGAGTTCGTAGCACTACAAAAATATTATCTACGTTGAGCATATCTCGCGTCTTGTAGCCCTTTCTCACCCAGGTGAAAGGAAATAGTCCTCCGTGAAGCATTTCGCCGAGAGGGCCGGAATACCAGAAAAAAACAATTCACAATGGTGAGTGTTCTGAATGAGCTAACAAGCTAACAGACAAGCTAACTGTTAGCACGTTAAAGAACTAGGCTGCTGAGCGAACTAACATTACACTCATAACACCTTCGTGTTTGTTCACTTTGTCTACTGCTTTTCTGTATTTAATGTGTGTTTTGTTTTGTGCACTATGACCAGACTGAAGCCTCAGTGAACCCAAAGGCCTACCCGCTGGCCGACGCCACGCTGACCAAAACCATCCTGGACCTGGTGCAGCAAGCCTCCAACTACAAACAGCTGAGGAAGGGAGCTAATGAAGGTGAGGAAACATTACTACTGAGACTAGAATGCAACCAGTCAGTGAGTTTACATACAACCTGGTAGTTCAATTATACGACACTTAAAGAAATAATACAACACCAGACAAGCCTGTGAAACGTGGTCTTTTCAAAATAACATCCACAAACAGCTGGGTCTCAAATGAGTGGATTTAAAAGATTCTGATTTGGCAAAGTAACTTAGCTGTATGTCTTTAACAAATCACGTTGTAGAGCTGCAAGAATTAATCAGTTTGTCGTTTCAACGAAAATAAACTTCCAATTTATTTGATTAATCTGGAAATCATTTTTTCAAGCTGACATAGCAGACATTTGCAGCCTCAGCTTCTCCAATATGAGGACTGGCCGCTTGTTTTTATGTTACTTCATAAAAATGAAATATTTGTTTTGTTTTGAACTGTTGGTTGAATAAATCAAGTAATTTAAGGCTGTGAACTTAAGCTCTGGGATGTTGTGATAGGCATTTTCGCTCCTCAAAAAAAGATCAAATAGACTAAACAAATCAGGGAAATAATTTGCAGATTAATTTCAGAATCAAACTAGCAACCTACCAGTGTACAGCAACAAAAATGAGTACTGTAGCAGTGATGACATAATAGTAATGGTGTAAATACATTGTACTAACTGTGATCTGCTTCTTCCCCAGCCACTAAAACCCTGAACAGAGGCATCGCTGAGTTTATTGTGATGGCTGCTGATGCTGAACCACTGGAGATCATCCTCCACCTGCCACTGCTCTGTGAGGACAAGAACGTCCCGTATGTGTTTGTCCGCTCCAAGCAGGCCCTGGGTCGGGCCTGTGGGGTGTCACGCCCCGTCATTGCTACCTCAGTCACCATAAAGGAAGGGTCTCAGCTCAAACCGCAGATTCAGTCCGTTCAGATGGCTATTGAGAGACTGCTCGTCTGATTTTTGTTGCACTGTTGTGACAAAGTCTCCTTGAGAAAAAGGGGAAAGAATTCCAGAATGAAAATATGCTTGTCTTCTGTTTGATAAAAAACAGTTGAGCATGATGAGAAAATATAGAAGTTTTTTCTTTTCTACTTTTTAGGACAGTGCGTCCAGTTCAGTGTATCAGTTTGCCATGGCATCACTTGATTCATAATAAAATAATTTTTTTATTTAAACCCAGTGTTTGTTCATTTAAGACGTTATGTTTCTTTCATTCAGATTGTGTAATAATAATCATTTAATACTATCCACTATCCAGTGTCCCAGGTCATTTGGAATCAATATAAGAACTGATAAATTTTGGGAGGAACATGAATTTCAGCCCTGGGAACAGCAATGTGCTGCATATAGTTTGTATGTTGTCAGTGCAACCAAATACAACAGCTAATTTCACTTGGAGGTGTTGCTGCCATTTGTTCCAGGCCACTAACAAGCTGTGATATCCAAACCTCTAGGCTACCTGGGGTTTTATTTATAAGACGATGCATAGCATCCACACTAAAAAAAGTACATATGGACAAAAGCCAAAAACTGACATATTTTCCATTTAGGCTTCCATGTCACCATCCATGTTGCTAATTTCCCATCTCCAAAATGTTGGTAAGCATGGGTCAAAGTTTCTCCCATCAAGTCTGTTTTTATACATCAACTTTTGTATGAGAGGTGGCATATACCTTTTTCAGGCCTCGTATTGTGCATACACAATATTTATAATTGAGACCCCATGAACCGATAGGATATACTGCTGTCTGCAGCGTCCAACTGAAAAATAACACAAGCTGTTGTCAGGAATTGTTAAGTGAAGATATTAAATTTGACACCTTAAGTAAAATTACTTTACACTTCCACCAGCTGCTAAATTAAAGTTGTGTACAGTGTTTCAGCAGTACTAACAGTAAAGTTAATAGGCCTACACTGGTGGCAGATGAAGTACTCAGATCCAAGTGCCAGTGTAACTACACTGCAGGTAAAAGTCCTTCATTCAGAATCGTACTTAACTAAAAGTACACAAGTATCAGCAAAATGTACTTTAAGTATGAAAAATAAAGGTATTCATTCTGCAAAAAGATAGCCTTTCTGACTAAGATATAGAATAGAAAGAACTCTATTTATCCCCAAAGGGAAATTCATATATGAGATTTTATGTGACATAATCCATTTCTATACAGTTAGGTGGTTAAGTTCAGCCAAGCTAGGGGTCGGGCCCCCTCCAAAGGGTCACAAATAAATATGGAATGATGTTCTGCTTCACAAATTTACTTGTTTCTTCTTTAAAAAATATAGAATCAATTCTTTCCTTTTTAAATAGTGCACACATTTACCTCTTAGGGCCTCAAGCACATCTGAGAAGTTTAGAGGGGAATTCTGTCTTTGGTACTGTAAAGACTGAAAGCAGACAATGGGCCCAATCCAGTTAGACTGCAGGTAACAAGCCAAATATGTTGGGAACCACTGGTTTCATCTTAAACAATTTATTATATTGTATTGTTAATCATGTGTTTTTATGTAAAATGTGTGCTTACTGTAGTTAAATAAATGCAGAAAAATGAAAAGTACAATATTTGTACTTAAGCACAGTATTGCAGTAAGTGTCCATGTATTCAACTATGTAACCCTGAGAGGGGAAATTCTGCATTATTAATTTTGAAAAATACTGTACTTTTACTTGTAAACGATCTATTTCTTCCAACACTTTTCAATACCACTTAATATCAAAAACCCACATCTGACCCTAATTTATTTATTTATCTATTTATTTATTCATATCAGTGGTGTGAGATGTATTCAGATCTTAATAAGGTAGGGTAAGGCAAAGTAAACTTAGCAGTACCACAGTGCAAAAATACTCTGTTGTAAGTAAAAGTCCAAATGTTACTAAAGTGAAAGTACAAAATAATACTTAGGGTACAAAAAGTAAAAGTGCTCACACTGCAGAATGCCCCATTTCACAGCAGTATACATTATATTATTGAAATATTAATTATTGATGCATTAATGTGGACACAACTTTAATGTTGCAGATGGTGATGGTGGAGTTTATTTTTATACTTCCTGGTAGCTCGTGAAGTTCACCAACGGATCAATGAAGACTATCTTTATTCATGATAATAGCCTAAATAATTATTTATTTCACTATTATATTTTGTATTAATTTGAATTGTATTAACCTGAACCAAAGGTGGTGGAGTAAAAGCATAATATTTCTCTCTGAATTGAATTAGAAGTATAAATAAGCAGAAAATAGAAATACTCAGGTAAAGCACAAGGCTGCACATAAATACTTTTGTAAATGTACTCAGTTACATTGCAGCACTGATTTTATGAAGTAGACAACACCACCCTTAACGTGTCTCGTCCCACTTTTCACTTAGTGTTGTGAAGCCTTACTGCGGCTCTTGAACGCAGCACGGAAACACGCTCAGCAGGTTGAACTTCGGACCAAAATCACGTCAGTTAACTTATCTGACTCACAGAAGCCATGGCTGGGCCTCCTGTTGTTATCTGGAAGCACGAGGTGCAGGCCTTGTTGCGGTACAGAGAGCTGGTCCCTCGTCTGGAGGGAGCTTTGGGAAAGTTCTCCAGACGAGACAGCGCGGAGCTGATCCAGCCTGTGCGCACCACGGTGCCTCTGCAGAAACACAGCGGGTAAGCCTGCTCTCTGCATGGTGTGTGGACTCAAGTGAAACAATAATGAGCTGTTTCTATTGGTGGCTGACACTTCTCCATTTTTACAGCTTCATGGGATTGATGCCTTCGTACATGGAGAATGACGGAGTCCTTGTGCACTAAGCTCGCGTGTTTCTACAAGAGGGATAATGGCTCAACTTTACCAGCCACACAAACCACAGTGGTGCTGCTGGACCCGGAGTATGGGAACGTCAAGGCTGTGAGTACAACTAATGCATGCATAAATTACGCTGGTTTTAGCAGCCCTGCTAAAGCCAGCCTATTGCGTCATTTATGCACTCATGAGTTTTACTCACTTTTTAATCAACACCTTCTGCAGCCCAACCCTCCAGTGAGGTCTTGGGGGAAAATTTTTAGAAACTTAACAGCTAAACTGACAATTTTAGAGCATTTTGAAACAATATCTTACAACAGGTGTTCTCAAAGTTTTGATGACTGTGTGTCATTTTAGGGGGCCAACATATGATTGAGCACCTTGCAAGTACAGTAAACACACCATGACTTTTTAAATAACATTTATGACATAACACTTAACATAAACTACAACAGTCGACAGTGATAAAGCCTACATAACACTCATATTACACTTTAGTCTTCCACTTTGAATATATCTGAAACATAGACTGTATATAAGGATGGACAACATGAACAGATATGAAGCCAGAATATCCCAGATACGGCTGCTGCCATCTTGCATCGGTGATGTCATTTGGAGTCAAAGTCTGTGCAGTACCAATCTCTGTGGTATTGAGTTCCCTCTCAAACACTCATTCAATCAAGGGCAATGCCACCGATCGGCACACAGCATCAATTAAAACCAAATTTATTAGAAAAACGAACACTTGCTTGTACAGCAGTGTGATAAGAACTACGTAAAATGACAGTAACTATCTTAAAAAAAATTATTTAACGTGTACTTTGATTTTTAAAGTCGGCCATGTTGGATGCACCGATGCTTAATGGCCCTATAGGTGCTCAATTTGATTTAGGTCTGGTGAATGAGAGGGCCGGTCAATGGCATCAGTGTCTTCATCATCCAGGAGCTGCCTACACCCTGTAGACACATGAGGCTGGGCATTGTCCTGCACCAGGAGGAACCCAGGGCCCACTGCACCAGCATAAGGTCTGACAGTTGCTCTGAGGTTAACAGGTTGCCGTTGGTTATGCCACCACATGTAAAACCATTTCCTTTATTAGGGGTTGTGTTGCTTTTGTCTCTCCGTTGCACCTGTTGATATTTTCATATGCACTAAAGCAGGTGAAACTGATTCACAAAATGGGCAGATTAATATCCTTGAAGTTTAACTGGTGTTATACTGTATACCGATTAAGTGTTCCCTTTATTTACCTGAGCAGTGTATATTAAAATGTCTGCCAAGTGCCTCAGTCGCTCTACATAAAAACAGCCACTGTAAACATCTAGTTCCCGCAGCATTAACAGCCTTACCAAGGTCAGTCTTTGCATGTTTCCAACCTGCAGGTCATAGATGGAGAGGTGATAACATGCATGAGGACAGCTGCTGTCTCTGCCATTTCTGCTAAGGTACCTCCTTTTTTAAACGTCTATTCACATATGTTCTGTATAATCTGTCACTGCAGTCCTAACTCTGATCATTTGTGTTTTTGTCACACAGCTGCTGATGAGCCCTGAAGCAAAGGTGTTGGCCATCTTGGGGACTGGCAAACAAGCCTTGAGTCATTACAATGTCTTTACAGAGATATTTTCATTCAAGAGGTACAGTTACAGTGATATCTTGTACATGTACAGGCATAGGTTTCATTCAAGAGTTAGTATAGTTATGTATTTTTTGATAGTTTTTATTTTTATTTTGTTCTTAATTGATGT
The DNA here is from genome assembly GCA_019142605.1 of Cephalopholis sonnerati. NCBI lineage: Eukaryota > Metazoa > Chordata > Actinopteri > Perciformes > Serranidae > Cephalopholis > Cephalopholis sonnerati. The sequence goes on along the minus strand of JAGQAX010000020.1, from coordinate 14,944,246 downwards.
TTTTAATTCAGTTTAGTTTCAGGTAGTTTCCAGACTTGTTTTGCTCATTTCAATTTATTTTTGATTGCTTAAAAATGTTTCATTTTTGTAAAATTTTTATTAGTTTCTGTATTTGTTTTCATTTTTAGATAGTTTGTTTTTTATAATATGGGGGGTAATTGTCAGGGGCAAGATTTAAGAAGTTCAGAATAGGCACTACAATACAAAAACTCTGTGAAGGCATAAACATGTGCATCAATGCCTCCTCACACATGCAGTGGGGGGTCTGGGGGTCCTCCCTCCCAGGACGTTTTGAGCTCAGACACTTCATTTCCTGCATTCTGGTGAATATTTATGCACCAATTTATGGTGGAAATGTTTTTATTTATATAAAGTAAACGAATGTAATACAGTATGACTTTCATGTTATCCCATTCAGACAGTCTGACAGTGTGTTTTTGGATGGATAAAGTATCATGGTAGTTTATTAACAACAACATTAACACCTAATTGGTTACTATTGAAATTAGTTTTGTAAATGTTTGATGCTTAAAATGTTTAGTTTTTCACAAACTGTCTGACCTTCCCCTGGGTCCTCACCACAGGTGCGTGTGTGGAGTCACACAAGGCAGCGAGCGGAAGGGTTTTCCCAATCTGTCAGCGGCCCGGTGACAGCGTGTGTCTCAGTGGAGGAGGCAGTGAAGGGAGCAGACGTCATAGTGACTGTAACCAAATGTACAGAGCCAGTCCTCCTTGGTCAGTGGGTCAAACCAGGAGCCCATGTGGCAGGTGAGAAGAAATACTTAGGACATAGATGAGATTTATAGATCTGCACCCAGCACATAGGTCAGATTTTAGGGAGTGTGAGGTGTTTAAAACTCAAAGAACAGATTTTTGGGTGGATTTTTTTTCCTGTAATTTCTTTGGTAAATTATGTTGAAAATCAAGCAAGTGTTTCCCACTGTTTCTCTCCTGTTGCTGAGCAGCAGTGGGAGCTTGCAGGCCAAACTGGCGTGAGCTGGACGACGTGTTGATGAAGGAGGCGGTGGTGTACGTTGACAGCAGGGAGGGAGCAATGACTGAGTCCGGTGATGTCATCCTCTCTGGAGTCAGTTTGTCATTGTGCTTTCTAACTGTCTCAATAATATACCGATTGTGTGTCATTGGCTTTGCAGAACATGTGAAGTAAAATATGTTTGTGGATCTCTTGATTTAGGCTGAGATGTTTGCAGAGCTGGGAGATGTTATCAACGGCACAAAACCTGCCCACAGAGAGAAGACATCCGTGTTTAAATCCCTTGGTAAGCTCCTCATGATGTATGCCTAATCCATATCACATGGAAAGTACTTCATTTTTTCCAAATCAGTATTTTATGTTTGGTTTTTTACAATAACAGGGATGGGAGTTCAAGATGCTGTGTCTGCTAAGCTGGTATTTGACCAATGGAAAGCCAAAACCAGCCAGTCGTGAAGAGGCCATGTATTTCAATCCTGACCTCTTTTTATTGCGCACAAACTGACCAACATCAAGGCAATATAAAACCGGACACAGCTGTATAACCTGTGTGAAAAAAAATGAGTTTCCCCTCAGGGATTTATGAATAACAACCAGATAAACCTGCCAAACATATGTATACCAATCTAGCCATAGAGCTTGATATTTCATGCTGAAATGATTAGTTGACTAATCATAGTTAGTTTGCAGAAAATGTATTTTTTAACACTGATTAGCTGAAGCACTTCATCGAGCAACTGCTTTGAGCTAAATGCTAACGTCAGAATGCTAATGCTGCATTTATTGATCCCATTTCCAGAGATGGGAAGTGTTTTTTCCGACTTCTTTGTGTTAATGAGCTTGAAGGAGCCCCCCAGGAATGCTGCTCAGCCTTGCTTTTAATTTTTCCCAGTGGCCCCTCGTGGTGTCAAGGTGAAAAAATTCCCTGTGGCCCAAAAATAATTTTAAAATGAAACACTACTGCACATATTCAGCGGGCTGCATACCGCAGAACTAAACCTGAAAGCTTGAAACTTTTTTGGCATATGTGCCAGGCAAGCACGAATAGGTATCATCGACATATGAAGAGACCAGGGCCAACTAAACGTAACAAAACATTTATTTTAACAGATACAGTGGTGCGTTGAACCCCCTGTTGTGTTATGCAGCCGCACTGCCTGGGGTTATTTCAGTTCAGTTCAAAGGCGTTGTATTGGCATGGGAAACATACGTTCACATAGCTAAAGCAAGCGTGAAATAAAAATTGGGTAGCACCTCTGACACACCCACAAACAAGAGAAAAAATACTTCAAAGCTCGTTGTGCACATTTTCACACCGTTTCAAGGAAACATGTCGGTCAACCTGGAAACTGGAGCAAAACTGAATGTGCCCCTGCACACAGCATTGAAGCCAGGACCCCATTAATTTCTATGAAAGTTGCTCAGTGGCGCATGAAGCCAGCTTTGTTTCTATGTTATGAAATGACCTGGATGGTCAGCACTGCTTCTGCATTACTGGGCCCATTGAGCAGGCGCACTATAGACTTCTGCTGGCCATGCCTGCTAATTAAGCACTCCGCTAACTTGAATGGGGATAAAATGATGTAATTTTGCAGCTCTTCTTGACTTTCCAAATGTATTTAGACCAAAAGGATTAAATCCTGAAAGTGAAACAAGTCATTTGCAGGGTTGTGACACTCAAAAAAATGTATTCACTGAATAACAGACATGTCTTTTTCAATGTAAGTCTATGGGAAAAGGACTTTTTGGGCCAAGTGGCATCACATGTCAGACTTGAGATTTGTAATTCCACTGTTTGGCCACTACAAAAATTGTTGACAAAGCTTTTCCTGGGGGCCTGATAGGTATAGCTGCAGGTGGAGCAGGTACGTGACCTGGCCAGTAGCTACATGACTCGCCCACTATGCCTACACGTCAGTCCACGATCAGCTCCCTTTGCCCCTTATAAAGTTTTCGCCTAAAAGAGAGGTGGTCAAGGTTAGGGTTAGGGTCATGGTAAGGGTTACATCTTGTTACTTAGAAAGTGCATCACATTTTCATGTATAGCCTAAGTGGATTATTGCCACGTTCGGCCTCATATGTATTCAGTACAAAGTCGTGTTGTACATCATACATCAGTGGCTTTTAGTTGTGATGTGAAATCAACATAGACGCTATAAATCAGAGGTGTTGTATTTCATTGCTCAGAGCATTTAAACAACACATTAATAACAGTTTGAAGCTCTATATTACAAGGTGATTTTGTCCTCAGGATGTCCCGTAGAACTTATGATAAATTACTTTTCTAACTAATCTAGGTCACTCTACATGAACAGCAACTAGCGGTTACAAACTAATACTGTATAACAAACTTAATGTGAAATGCAGTATAATGTGAACATTGCACTTGCACTAATAAAATTTTATTAACACCAACCGAGCATTTTCTTTTGTCCACAGTGTTTTTGCATGGATGACGTCAACTCAGAAACTTACGTGAATAAAAATTTTCGCTAACTTTCTGAGTTGTTTTGACGTGAAGGAACGTTAACATGAATTTTACCAGTCGGGAACTAATTTTTCCGATTATTCCGACACCACATGAATGCAGGGTAACAAGCTATGTTACGTTTACCAGCTTTAGTTTAACTAAATGATATTAGTGATAACATGTTTAGCTGGTATTCACCATGTTAGTTTAGCATGTTGGCATGCTAATATTTGCTGATTGGCATGAAGCACAATTTGAATGTCTATAGTTTTGTTAGAATTTTGTCATAAATGTGAGTGTTGGACGAAGTGAAATGTGGCGCTGGGTCCTTTTTTTGTGTCAAGAATCCCTTAATGATACACAAAAGGTCACAGATAATTTGATCCATTTGATAAGACTTTGCTTCAAGGACCTCCATCTTGTAAGATTGACTGATACATTGTCATCCCGTAAGTTTTGACGCTAGCAGGGCCAAAAATGTCAAACATTTGCTGCTTCCAGTTTCTGAAATGTGAGGATTTGCTTCTTTTCTCCGTTTTTATAATTGTATGTAAATTTTCATTGCATTTTTAGACTTTGAAAACATCTCACTGGGCCCTGGAAACTGTGATGGACATTTTATAGACTTAAGAAAAAAGAGAAAAAGAAGCACGATTCAAAGCCAACTTACAGTCTTAACGTGTTAGGTGTTTGGACAGAAGATATACAATACAACAGAGCATTTTCAATGAATTTATTTGCTTTTTAAAAAAAAAAATCAGCACATTACTATGTGAAAATGAAACCACATTTAGCATGAAAATAAATCTGAGTGTGCACTTCCACTGCGCCATTGAAACACTGATAAAATGAGTCCAGATTTACAGCGGTTCCCCAGAGCAGCCATGCAATTTGATCATAGCTCATTTCAAAATAAAATGTATTTGCTGAAAAGCTGCTGCTCATGTTGTACAACAAAGACATTAAATTCAGTTGCAACCTTTTAGTGCTAATACACTGGCTTGTAGACTTCATAAAACACAGTAATAGATGTGGTCAAAATGAGCAGGAACTTCATGAGGACCTGAAATGATGATAACCATTTTACAGATAGATTGAGAATCAACCAGCCCAACAACACTGGCTGCACTGCACCTTCACATGCCCGACAGTCAGTCATAAAATACTGTGTGTTCACTTAACACATAGCAAGAAGAGAGCAATGGATTCATCTAGAAAGCTTTTAGGAACAAAACAAGACAATTACCTGTTAAAGATCTAGCTGAGACTGTTTTAAATGCTCGTTAATGGTACATAGTCATTATTACTTATCTTAATAGCTGCTACAACAACTGTTAGAAGTCATTTAAGGGTTAAACTGTTTCCACATGACTGCATGGTGGTATCTCGTACAGGTTAAAACAAAATTAAAAGGAAGAGACATTTTAGTGTTCATGGAGTGACTACAAAGTGATGACGGCTGACTGAGTTTTGGCAACACCTCAGTCAAGTCAGATGACACATGTAAACAAAACGGTCCGTCAACCACAGCTGACAAGAAACTGACAATGGAAAAAAAAAGGAGAAATTAGAGCTTCTAAAAACATTTTTTTCCTAAAAGTAAAATTTCATCAAGGCAGCAGGAATCTCTTAGTGTGTAGGGGAAAGAGTGCAGTGCAGAACCTCCTTCTCTTTTAGAGTTAAATCTACGGTAACTTCATGATAAAATCACATTCAAGTAGTGTTTCTTCACAATGTCAGAGAAAAATGAAATGAATGTTTTTTTTGTAAAATCCTCCCTCTTTCTCCTTAATCAAGACCAGATCCCAACCCAACCCCCCTCCCTCCAACTTCCCCAAGGCCTTAGCAAAGTCACTTCATTCCTGTCAATCTGAAAGAACTAAACAGACTGAAGCAAACACAAAACCTTTAGCGCTGCTTAACTCTGTGAAGTCCTTTCAGATGGAGGTCTGATCTACCAGAGCTTCTATGTAAGCAAGGACACAGGGGGTGAATAGATATTTGGGGAACCCAGCCATCGTCTTCCTCCGAATTCTGATGGCAACCGCATTTTCTCCTCCCTGTGGTTCTCCATTACAATATCCTGCACTTCCTCTTCCTCTTCTTGATGGGCGGAGGGCACAAGACCGCCCTGATGGCTTCGTCAAACACCGTCTTAAGGCCGCGCTGCGTTAAAGCGGAGCACTCCAGATACTTCACTGAACCTGGTGGGCAGAGGAGAGAAACAAGTCAGCAAATTGGCAAACCAGTTTGGTTTTGTTGGCACGGCATCATCATACAGTTAACAGATACATATTTTAACGCTTGAGTAAGTGGCAGATGTTTTCTATCAATTTAACAGCATGACTGTACACTGTAAAATCCTAAACTACACAGGGTGCCTAAGGTTTGAAAACAATAATGGCTTCTGCAAATCCTATAAATGGTAGCTGGGAATGGAATTAAACTGAGGTTAATAGCCAAAATGAGTAAACAAAATATGTTCCTGAACCATAATTCATCAGTATTTAAAAACAGAATGGTGTGTTTAGGGAAATCATGTCCAACATCTTTCAGACCTAGAGAACATAATGCGACATCTGTCAAATGCAACAACTGAAATTAAAATATATTGTAATACAATATGTGGAAATAAAGTTAAGGATTATTGGTCCCATTTACAGGTTCTCCTAAAAATACACAATCAAGGTATTTGCCCTCGACTCTGGTAAGTTAATATTGTAGAATGATTTTGCACTTCATAAACATAAAACTTACAATGATAATAATAATAATAATAATAATAATGATAATACAGTATAGAGTATAAAATGAGTGAATTGTTCTGCTATATTTAAGACATTTAAATCATTTCAAAAGCCAGTGTGTAGGATTTATGAGCATCTATTGGTAGAAATGAAATCTATTATGTTAAACTATGTCATGCGTAGTTTATAATCCCCTGAAAATAAGAATCATTGTGTTTTTTGGTTAACTTAGAATGAGCCATTTATATCTACATACAGAGCAAGTTCTCTCCACTGAGTCCAGGCATGTTGTTTTTACACTAGCGCAGAATAGACAAATCAAACACTAGCTCCAGAAGGGCCATTCAGCGTTGTAGCATCACCCTCCGTAGCATCTACATACTTCGCACATGGGAGAGGTTTCAGTTCAGCAAACTCACCACTAGATGATACTATGTCCTACACACTGGACATTTAAACCCTTTCATTGAACACAAATTATCTAAGGATTAAGGAACTGTAGATATTCTGCTGTAGACTTTAGCTGAAGAAGGAGTCCAAATGTGTGTGGCTACTTAAATTTGCATGATGCTGTAGTTACAAAAGTAATAAGTAAAACAGTGGCCTCTCTTTTCATTTTATCAAAACTTAATAGCATGAATTTGTATGGGTTTATAAATCTACAAATTTGAAACCTTAAAAGACATTTAGATTTTTAAACATTGTATCTGTATATGATGGTGTTACAACTGACTTATTTCTTTAGCCATGGCCAAGCCCTGAGGGTAGATGATGGGGGAGAGTTTCTTCTCCTTGAGTTTTTCGATAGTGTCCTTGTCGTCTCTCAGGTCCAGCTTGGTGCCCACCAGGATGATGGGCGTGTTGGGGCAGTGGTGTCTCACCTCAGGGTACCACTGGGGGAGGATAGAGGGGGACATAGTCAGAGGTTGCAGGATGCAGACGGACAGTGCGGCTAAAATGTGTGGAGTTTAACAAAAAAAAACATTTCTCTGGGCAGGTTTTTCTCTAAACTAAATATGATGTGACCTTTGAGGAACTCTGGGGCAATAAGAGGACACACTAATTCCTGTAACTTTACCAAATTAACCCCAGATAAGCCCCATCTATTGAACTATTATCTCTGAGGTGCTTTTAAAGTGAGGGAAAAAAAACATACATTTTCATAAAGGAATATAATGCTCTGTATGTAAATCTGAATTTTGTAAACAAAGAACAAGGTGTATCTACAGATGACCAACATCGACATTTTTGCCTGGAAATAGGTTGTTATGGTGGGATCATTATATCAAATAGAACATTTTGGATGTATTGTTCATTTTATCTTGAGACCCTGCATTTCCTCTTTAGTTAAATAAAGGGATTAGACCAATTTGTAATCAATAAATAGGATATATATTTGCATCTTTCTCTCAATTATCCCAAAACTACAACTTACCTAAGCACAATGCTTTGTGCAAAAGACATGTAATTAATTTTCAGATAAGCCGACAAACTCACATGTTGACCATATCCTCCAACTACATTCAGATCGTAGAGAACTGATATTCAAGCTTTGTGAGCTCATTAACAATATCAAACCACACTCCACTGAAAATTTAAAAATGTCCTGGGACTCTGATCTTGGAGTCGTTTAAACAGATGACCAATTGGACTCTGTCTTAGACTTGGTACACACATTACTTATGTTAGCTAAACCTTGCTTAATACAACTGAAAGTGCACAGTTCATTTTACTAATGCTAGATTGGCAAATATTTAACTGAACATTGAGCTGTTATGCACGCCATGTAGAGGTCAGCCAGCAGACTTAATGCACATGCTGTGGCTGTGTCCGAATGTCTACACCCTCTGGATAAGTATTTTTAAAGCTTTTAGTGAGATGTTTGAAACCCAAGTCGACCCTGACCCAGTCTGTGCACTCTCTGGTTTAACATCAAAAGCATCCCGCGCTCTTTGGTGGACCTTGATCCTTTTAAAATGGAAGCAACATACTCCTCCATCCTCCTCCATCACTGGGTCAAAGATGTTTTGTATTTAAGTTAGAAAAAAATCAAACATACACTCAAAGGTCCTTTCACCATTTGTTAAGATATAAAGCTCCTTTCTGGATTTTTACAACTCTCTACAGGAACTCCTCGATAAAGAATAAGGGTGGAACCATAAATGTCCCATTACAGAAGTGGCATTCACCCCTTTCCTCCCCTCCCTCCTTTATTCTTCCTTTTGTCTGAGTAACGAATACAATCATTTAATTATCTTTTTCCCCTCCTTCACCTGAATGTATTTTGTAACTTGTAATCCTGTGGGGTGGGTAGGACGGTAGGGACTGGAACAGGGATTTCAGTTTGTCGACATATCTGATGAATAACTTCATTATTGTTAATGGATGCAGGTTCCCGCACCTTCTTCAACATTAAATTCAAAGACTTTAAGGATTTTCTGGGCCCAGTTCTCTTAAATTCAAGGACCCAATCAGCACAGTTTGAGACACGGACCAAGGTTAAGTGCTGTTACTACACTGGGAATGGTTTACAATGAGAACTAGCAGGCTTTACAGAAGCTCACAGACGACACAGACAAGTAAAAATAATATATAAAAAGTATTTAAATTCTGTTGATGCACAAAACACACAAACCCAAGTATTTTGTTTTCAAAAAACTTTCAAAGCCTTGATTTTTTCATGCAAATTCACAAACTTTCAAGGATTTCAAAGACTCGTGGAACCCTGGAGATGAGTAGGTGAAGTCAAGTCAAATATACATGTTTTGTATCTTTAACTCTGATGGGATAAACACTTTAAAAATCAATAAAATATGTTTATAAGCACTTAAAAAATCAATAAAATATATTTATAAGCACTTTATAAATCAATGAAATACATTTACAACCAAAAGAAGTAATTGTCTAATAGCTGAAAGCCCAGATCTGGCTCTCCTAATCCTCCACCCAAGCAGATCTGACCATGACAATTAATGGGAAACAGAGGTAACAAACTACAGAGATAAAGAGCAGGTTGTTCTCACCTTGGCACGGACGTTTTCAAAGGAGGCTGGACTGACTAGTGAAAAGCAAATCAGGAACACATCCTGAGGAGGGAAAATGACATACATCATTATAACATTAAAAACTTCATCAGCACTGTGAGGATGTTTCTGTCAAAACTGGGACTGGAATAACCACAACGTAACTTTGAAATGTATCCACACTAAGAATATAGCATAACAGACCCCAAATGTTCTGACATGAGGGTTCACAAACTCGACTAATCTGGGCTCTGCTGGTTAAATACACACTGACTCCCACTTTCAGCTCCCTGGGAGTCTTTGGCACAGAGGCCGGTTTGTTGTCAGGACAAAGAGAGCAAACAAGAGCCCCCTTTCACTTCCTCCAGACAGTGTATAGGTACTATGGATACAAGGCTCTACTCTGCTGAGTGCAAAGACTCTTGTCTTAAGCATTACGGGCTGGTGAATAACTCCAAATCAATGCAGGCAAAGTGAAAACAGTGTTCCTGCTAACATTGTCTGGCTGATGCTACTCTGTGCACGGCAGTGGTCTGAGACAAGCAGTTGTTACTGCTGAGCGTGAATGCATATACATACTGTCTGTGGGTAGGACAGAGGCCTGAGCCTGTCGTAGTCCTCCTGTCCTGCTGTATCCCACAGGCCCAGGTTCACTGGTTTCCCATCAACCATCACATTGGCGGAGTAGTTGTCAAAACTGTAGGAGGAAAGGTGGAAATTAGGTTCCAAATTAAGTATAATGTGTTTCAACATCTTCCCTCATGGTGAATAAAGCTCCATCTTATCTTAGCTGAATGTCCGATAAAGTGAAGAGATAAAGTTGTGCGTAGAAGTTAGTACATTTGTTGACTACCTCCTTATCACAGCTGCTCTTAAAAGGTGTGTCTGCAGGTGTTACTCACACTGTAGGGATATACTCTCCAGGGAAGGCATTGGTAGTGTAGCTGATGAGTAGGCATGTTTTACCCACAGCCCTGGGATTAGAAAAGAGAGCAGGGAAGGAGAGGAGGAAAGATAGAGAGGAAAAAAAATACAATGATGAGAACTGAAGATTGCTGCTTAATGTATTCTCACATTTTTAATAATTACTGTATTTTCTTTAGTGAAATTAAGATAAAACTAAGCAGTTTTACAGTGTATAAATGTAGTCTGTTTAACCTGGTTAACAAGTAAGGCAAGCCTGGTTTAACCTGTGTTGTCTGACTTTAAGCACTGTTATCAATGCAATTAAGCTTAGAGGTTTTGTGTTCTTTTGTCCTTGACAGTCTATAGTTGCATGTCCGGACTGGGTGTTTGCAATCTTATATCTACTTTTATTATTGTCAAATGGACAAACAGAAAGCTTAAAAATACACCACAGCTTAAAAAAAATAAATCAACGGTTCTCTCACAGAGTCTCAATGAAACAGTAGAAAGTGAAAGCTAACGTTGACTGTAGGGTCATTTCAATTTGTACAGGTGATTCTGTAATCACGTCCGATATCATTCAAGTAGGACTTTGCCTTTTCTAAGCTTGGTTTAAGAGAACAGTGTCCTAGACTAGCATTATATAGACTGACCTACTACTTTAAATGCTCTGCTGTAATGGAGTGCAGTTTCTGACAAGGGTATAACTTTATATATTACTAACTAATGATAATGTCCATAGTTGAGCTGAAAAATGGTTTATAGTCCTAACTAAATCTGATCAGGTATAAATCCCCAGAGTGCTAATATGTGTCTGCATACATTACATGCCATTTATACTGTGAACTACCAGAGACCAGAACAAGAACCTGATGACAAGCTGTGTCTTTAAGAATGTTGTTGTCTTACCAGAAATCAAAAATCAGTATGTATTACAATTTTTGCTGCAACAATTAGTTGATTAATCTGTTAGATGACTGAAAGAAAATTAATCAGCAACCTTTTTTTATAATCAACATATCATTTCAGTTGTTTTGAGAGCAAAAAGTTTAAACATTTGCTGACTCCAGGTACTTAAATTTGCTGCTTTTTTTCATCTATGGCAGTAAATGAAGAGTCTTTGGGTTTTGGGCTATTGTTCAGACAAAAGAGCCAAACTTAAGACACACTTTGGGTCTAGGAAACTGTGACGAGCACCTTTTTTTTTCCTTCTTTTTGGACATTTTATAGACTAAAATTAATCGCTTAGCTGTCAACTATTAAATTAATCACCTACTAATCTGATAATCAATTAATTGGTTTGAGTAATGTTTTAAGGGGAAAAAAACTCAGATTCCAGCTTTTAAATGTGAATATTTTCTTGTTTATTTACTTCTCCATGACAGTAAACTGAATATCTTTGGGTTGTGTTCAAAACAAGACATATGAGGACGTGATCTTCAGCTTTGGGAAACACTGATTGACATTTTTCACCATTTTCTAATATTTTATATGACAAACAATTAATTGATTAATCAAGGAAATTCTCAACTACAATTAAAATAATTGCTTGTTACAGCTCTACTGATTAATTGTAAAAATCACTGGCACGTTGATGGTGTGGATGGTGAGAATAATCATTAGTGACAGGCCTAGTTATAAGTAGGGTTTAAGGTCAGCAAGTTCAGACACTGGTTAAAGACAATTTCATTTACACATTTTTATTCCTCGGTTTAGTTTTAAGCAGGTAATGCTTTAATTTAATTAAGATCTAAAACACGTCATAAAAATATTTTTATAATACAAATAGTGAACCTTGTTGAAACGTAGCTTTTGCATACTTCATGCTAACTGGCATTTTATCAGGTCAAAGTTTGTTCTTATGCAGATTTTTTAAAGAAATGTATGAAGTAAAAATATCAAACATTTGCTGATTACAAATGCACCATTTGATCTCTTTTATAAAATCCTAAAATTGACTTGATACTTTGGGTTATTTTGTAAACACACTGGTTTAGTAGTTGGTTTTAAAGATCACTGGGTGAGTTAGGGTGGGACTGCTGTAATTTTGATATCCCATACAATGAAAAAACAAGTTCTCCCAAGGCCTTAAGTGGCTGCACGGCTAATGACAAACATGGAAAGTGAACACAACAAATTTAAGATGAATTTAATAAGAAACAACACAAAAACTTCTATATAGGACGATCTATGAGATGTGTCGACATGGCAGCCTGCGTCATGAGTAATAAATGACATGCTGTGACCCATTCAGTCACACCTAACCGGAGCATGTAGATAAATCTGTCTGACCCAGCTGGACTGGAGAGCAGGCACAACAACAGCTGTCGCTCAACTTGGCATGTTATCTGAGGCTTGTTAGCCGCTAGACAACTGTTGGTAACTGGGTCAACGAAAACCGCTATGTTAGCTCCTAACCGTTCCCATATGAGTCAAACTGGGACGTTTTGGAGATAAATTAAAGGTTAAAAACGCTGGTTTAACTTACCCGTCCCCCACCACCACACACTTAATGGCCTGCATCGGACGCCTCTGTCGCTAGCAACCCAGCAGCTCGAGCTCAGTTAGCTTAGCTAGCTAACGGCGGCTAAAATAAAACCAGTCCGGTGTCGATTAAAGTACAACGTAAACAAAGTGAGGGGGCCTTGACCGCGGTCCAAAAAGTTGGTTAATAGTCGTCGTTGTAGAAATTATCCGGTTTGACGGTTCTTCTCAGGCAACACCCGGTGAAACTCCAAAGTTGTTATCCAGACATCCAGGCAGGCAACACCCAGGAAAAAAACTCTGGAGTCAAGATTGAGGGGGAAAAAACGCCCACAGTTTGGAAGCTGCAGCTCGAGATCCCTGCAAGTCACATCCGGTCACTGCAGCACGGTCAAACTCTGACACCTAGTGGTCACAGCAGGAACACGCCCCAGTTTATTGCACACATCATGACACTTTATATTATTTTTTGTATTAGTGGACTGCTCTTTATTTATCAGAGGAAGAGGTGGCCTAGATTTTTTTTATTTAATTTTGGGTGAAAGCTACAAATATTTTTCATGAGCCAATTTGAGTGACTGGTGGAAAATTCATGACCCCCTCTCCACCATAAATTAGATGTTTAAAACTCACCCTCTGATGTTTGACATTTAAAAATTGAAGGCAAATTCCTGGAGTTGAAAACATAAGCCTTGGTTTTTCACTCTTGTCATGCATGTTGGTTAGCAAGTGCAGACGCTTTATTTTTGGCCAAATTTCAAATAAGACACAGAATAACGTGATTGATGAAATATCACTATTTTATGCTCAGATTTGGTTCTGGGTTTGTTTTTGTTTTTTTTTCTGATGGAAGCATTCATTGCACATGATGTATCCAAGGACCACTGGAAAATTAAAAACCCAACAATAAACCAAAATTTAAAAAATATAAGTCCCTCCCCAGTGTTAAAAAACTTTTTTGACATGCCTCCTCCTTTTTGCACCACCTCTGCCTCCTCATTAATAACATACATTCCTTTACAAGTTTTCTGAAATTGCATGTTTAGATATTCTTATGAGGCATTATGTAATAGAATTTGCATTGATTTGCTTACATTTCCAGAACAGAAATCTGAACATTTCATAAAGTCAGGCTCAAACTTCCTGTTTCATTTTGTTGGCATATCAGAGTCAAAGGTTTTTACTGAGGGAATTCTGGATTATATCTTTGTATCACTCTATATATCACATAATAATGTCAGCAGTCTTTTCCTTAAAAAAAAGATGTTTTCAGGAATAAAATGTTATGTAAGTCAGGGTATGAATGATGAATAAACAAACCCCTCTGTAATAACCTTCAGAATATAGGTAGGATAAAAAGTGGAAAGTCTGGTGTATATAGATGCTACTGAAGTTAAAATTTCTGGCTCAGAGTATGAGAAACCTTGAATTACTGTGAAACAGTCAACTTGCATTTACAGTTTACATCCATGTCAGTCCAGACTCATATGTATCCATGACAGCTGACAATGACTCAAATGTTAATGTTGCTGCAAAGAAGCTACAAATTCTAAAACATGGATGCTTCACATAAACCTAAAAGTGTATTTTAGATATTTTCTTCCACTGGTCTGAAAGAAGACATGTTATGGAGGCAAAATAGCCCAAAATTTCAAATTTACCTGTTAATGGAAAAAAAAAAAATTAAAAAAGTTTCACCTGTCGTGTCTCCCCTCAAAGAAGAAAAACCAGTGTCAGGGAGGAAAAACAACTCTGAGGTAGGCACCTAGTCTGTTAAATGCAGAGGTGAAAGAAATGTTCACAGCAAAAACTGCAATACAACAATGTAAAAATACTACAGATCTTATGTTTGTGAGGTACAATGCAGGAAAACCCACATAATTATATTTTATTGCACTGGATAATTATTAATAATGCATGTGTGTATGACCAATTGTTGAATGGTTGCAGCAGGTCAAGGTGAAGCTTTAGCTGTCAAATAAATACAGTAATGTCAATGGCTTCCTCTGAAATGAAGTCGGGTAGAAGCAGAAAAAATGTACAGGTACCTCACACTTTTAAGTGAATAAATAGATTTTATTTTCACTAGTTGGTGTGAATGACACTTTTTGTAACAGATATTCCCATACTAACAGAACTGAGTCTGGACATGTGAAGTGTGAATGACAAAACAAAGCATTGGCTCATATGATTACATCCATTAGTCACTCCATTACAACTGTACAGCTCTGAGGTAACTGTACTTTAGTTTATTATATTCTTTTTAAAAATACTTTTACTCCAATACATTTCAGAGGGAATATTAGTTTTATGTCTTACATTTACACCACACTGAGACTATTTGACACCTTTAGTTACTGGTTATTGTGTCAAATTAAGATTATGACTACAAAACATATAATCATATTATAAAATATGATGCATTTTTATAGATTAGGCTAAACTTTCCACAGGTTATACAGTGATTAAATAAGCTCCACATTAACAAGCTGCAGAAGTAATTGTATTGATATTAATAGCACAATAACAGATTATTTATATTATATTAACACTGAAAAGAGACACTCAACAAAAATGAGTCATTTTACTTTTGATGCGTTAAGCATATTTTCCTCATAATACTTTTATACCTTTACATTTAGACAGTAATTATAATATTTCCTGGGGGGCACACATCCCCCCAAAATTTCAATATACTCATATAACACTATAGTGTTTGTACTGTCATTGTTTCATTACTTTCAAAAATGTTAACCATGTGATTATAGCCCTTTTTCAATGCAGGTCTTTTACTTGTACTGGAGTATTTTATTGGAGTATTTGCATATTGTGATGGGCTACTTTTACTGAAGAAACAGATCTGGATACTTCTACAATTCGCCTCTTCCTTATACATGTAAAAACAATCACTGCAGTTTAGTATGTGAACACTAGAGGGAAGCATTTTACAATTTTACTGTCACACAGCAGTCCATGAGCCTGTCCAAATCTTTATTGCCAAAAAATACCTGCTAACACCGAACACACACACACACACACACACACACACACACACACACACACACACACACACACACACACACACACACGTATCATTAATTGCATTTTTCCCTCTGTCACTAAAGTCTCATGCATCATCTTTATAATGGTTTTATTTCTTATTTCATCAATTATTCACTGACTCCATGGCAACCACTCACTGTAACACACAGTCACACACACATGCACACACTGAGTAGATATACACACACATACATTAGTAACCTTGAGTCTGGATTATGTTATTGGAGGATTTTTCCAGCAAACAGCACATTAATAGGATAAGCGTCACCATTAAGTGGGGGGTAAAAGCAGAGGAGAGAGATTAATGAAGGATAAACAGGCCTGTCGCCCGCGCGTCAGGGAGGCTGTAAAACACAGTGGAGTCCCACTGTGGGACCTCGGGATGTCAAACTGAGAAAAGACATTACAGGGGGAATCTGCTATGAGGCAGTATTCACGCATCTCCAGAAACCTCCCCAAACATATTTTAGAATTTAGTATGTTTGAATGAGTTTCACAGACACTGCACTTTTCAAAAAGGTTGGTCACATCAGACTGCATGAGCTGGTGGCATCCAAAATAGCACCAAACCCATCTACTGTACTGTATTTACCCAACATATTACTGGTGGTTAGTATCACATTTTGACTAGTTATTCATTTCATTGCAATATGTTTATGTTTGCCATTTGTTGTTGTTACTTTCCAGGCTGTTCTTCTGACATACTAATTTAGCATTTATTGTTTCAGTACACCTGACGACAGTCTGGCCACAGATGATTTAGCCTCTTCAAAGCTTTGTTATGGTGATTAAATTCTGTTAATTTTGTTTGAAAAAGCATTTCAAAGTGCTTCTTGTCGGACTACTTTTATAGCTAAAAATACTGCTTTCACTGTCTGTCGACACAATATAACCCATGCATGCATCATTTTTGTGTTATAAAGTTACCTATAATCTTATATCTGTGCAGTAATATATAGCCAGAGCTAGTTTAGTTTAATATAAAGGCTGGAAACAGGGAAACAGCTAGCCTGGCTCTGTGCTAGTTTTGTTTACCATGGACAGAGCCGACCTTCACCCATAGCCTGTTTGAAATAATGGACCTAGCCACAGTGACATCACCCATCGGTTTGTGGACAACACTTTTGAAGCCTCAGGTTTGGCATTTTGGCGGTTGCCATCTTGAACTTTTGGAGCCAGAAGTGACCAATTTTGGACAAGAGGGTGGAGCTGTGGAGGAGGAGTCGATCTCACTCATAGACTATTGTGACGCCTTGCAGACACGCCCTAAATTATGTATAACTTCAACCCATAATAAACTGTAAGCGGGTGTGTTAAATAAAAATTCACCCCTGCACAGTTGTTATAAACAGGGAAATTAACGATAGAGACCAAAATCGTTTTCACACCAGGCTGTAAATATGTTTATTTCTGCTGTAAAGTTAGGCATTTTAGCACGAGAGTCTGTGAGGATTGACCCATTCTTGGAGCCAGCCTCAAGTGGCCGTTCGAGGAACTCGTGTTGGCTTCATTATTCAGCCTCCGAGGCTGACACTTGGTTATACCCTGTTTCCACTATTTATACAAAGCTTAGCTAACCAGTTGCTGGTTTTAGCTATCTAGCATTGAGGTTGGAGACGGCAGCGTTAAAATGGGAAGGCCCTCTCCAGAGCCAATGTTTGGTTTGGTCATAATCGGCTACTGTAGAAACATGGCAGTGCAACATGGTGGACTCTTTGGAAGAGGACCATCTCTCTATACTGATATAAAGGGCTCATTCTAAGCCAACAAAAACTCAATTATTCGTAGTTAATTATTCGTAATTTATGTTCTGTATTTCAGGTGGTCAATTTTAACCCAAACCATTATCTTTCCCTAACCCTAATCAAGTGCTTTTTGTGCCTGAACCCAACCGGTCCTTAACTACAGTGTTGTCACATCATAAAACATGAAGACAATAATATTTTGAAGCCGCTCCCAAGATTTTCAGGTTTATAATCTAGCCACGAACCTGTAACCTTACTTATTATGTGGCGTTTAAATTATTTTTTTCCTTTCATGCATGTGGTTCATCTTCGGTACACTTGTGCACCAAGGCAGATCATAAAAAACTTGTAAATCAAAACTCTAATCAGGCACTCAGTGGCAGTGAAGCAGTGGATCTGCTGATATTCAGTAGAAGAGGTACATAATCAGTAACATAATCAGTTCTTTGACTGAATTCATGGCTAACTTAAACACAATCGTTATGCCTTTACCATCCCAATTTGAGGAGAAACATGGAAGTTCTGTCATTGAGTGTTTCTGTGTTATCTTGGTACAACAACTGGCTTTGGAGGAAAGATTAGTACAGCAGCTTCACATCCGAGGCCTCAACAGGCCAGAACTAGCATTAAAGAGAACTTTGTTAGTGAGGCTTTTATTGTGCACTGTCACGCTCAGCTCTCCTCCTGCTTCCCTGCTACTCGCTGTCTGCATGCATCTCCCTTCAAACTGCAGTTCGGAGAGTCATTTTACCGGATCATTATGTTCAACCATTAGCTCTCTAAATAATCACCAAGATTTAATGACCCCTGTCATGGTGCTCTCATTTGCATAGAAGTCAGATTGACTGTCTGCAGGCAATCAACACTGAAACGCCAGAATGTGCTCTGTAATGGTAGGACTCGCAACAGAGTCAACGGGATGTCTGCTATCGCACGATGTGCAGAAAGTCAACATTTCTAATGGAGTGAAAGCGAAAGGAGAGAGTGTCCACGAGTTATTCCCCGAATTTCATCATTTCAGCTGAACTGAGCACATAAAGCAGATGGCTGAACCAGATGCTTTGGCATTTGTGCTGCTGCTATCTCTAGTTCCCACATGATCAATGTAAGCCCATATACTACGGTAATAAGATCCTATAGATAAATACCGTTGCTATGAATCATTCAGCAGCTCGAACTGTGACATTTGATGGGTTTTCGGGAAACGTATCTGTACAGTTGTACCACAGTTTGATTAGGGCACTGTAAATCTGATAATAGAGTTTCAGAACAGTGCTTTATCAAATGTCAGAACTGCATCAAAGAATAACATTTTGACACCCATGAAGACCTTTTTTATCAGATTCACCCACTCACTGCTAGAGCTGGGTATTGTTTACACTATCACAACACCAGTACTAATACCAGTACCTGAAAGTGATACAGATACCAACACAGCACTTCCTTTCATACCTATTGGTTTTTACCTCATTTGATACCCATTATATGAATAGAAACATTCAGGCATGTAGTGTGGCCATACTGTCAAACATTCTGGTAGCATCTCTGTAGCCGCATTAAATCGAAGAACGCTTGCAGTGATTGGCTACAAGCAAAACCATACAAACAGTCTTTTTTTCTAGATCTTGATACAAACGGGATTGAATTTAGGCACTGTTTGACTGGAGACGTTTGATACCACCTGGTACTGGCTTATTTCAGTCGTTTCCTTAAAGGCAGGGATTCTGAACTTTGCTCAAAGGTCACTTTTGCAAAAACAGGAGACCAGGGGCCAGCTACTAAAATAAATAAACTTTAAAAAAGGCTCAGAACTGTTTCTTCTTTATGTCACTTTTCGCGAAATTCAGAGAGTATGAGTTGCCTGGACATGTTCTCAACATGGAGGTGGCTAAGCTGGTCGCTGGTGGCTAACAGCTAACAGTGCTAACTCTATATGCTGTGCTTAACAAAGGTGTTAACCAGTGGGGAGCCATTTTGTGGGTGCTACAGTTCTGCAATGACAACAACCACACATCAGTGATAACTGCTGTATGAGCAAAGTGCGAAGTGGCTGTGATGAGCTGGCCAGTGGGATACCCACATGCATTAATATGCACACGCAACCAGTGACGCTTACCACAACAAACCACAGAGAAGCTCAGATTACAAAACACACGTGACTTCATTTTCTACTCAGGACGCCATTACTCCACTATATCGCTCAATGTGAAATTCAAAGCAGGAAACAGAGCTGTCTGGAAACAGTTCAAAACATGGAGGTGGCTTTGCAGCCAGCAGCTAACAGTGCTGAGTCCATAAACAATGGTAAAACCATGGCAACAGTGCTGACAGAGCTAATGGTGTTAACTAGGGGGAACTGTGGGGTGGGGGCTTTTCTTCTGTGACAACACTGCCCACATATCAGTGGAAACCACTGAGTGAGCACAGGGCCATGTGGCTGTGATGAACTGGTCAGTGGGATACAATCATGTACTAACATGCACACACGGCCAGGTCGGCTCATTACAGCAAACCACAGAGAAGCTCAGATTACAAAACCCACAGAGCGTGACCTCATTCTCTGCTCAGGACACCATTACGCCACTATATCTTTACATAGCAAATAGTGGTTTGCTGCTATATTAATTTTCTGAATATTGCATACAGAGCCTTTTGAGGACATTCAGGCTTAGCTCGGCACGTTATTCCTACCATGGTGCTTTTTTTTGATAAACAAGTGCTATCTTGATGCTTTTTATGTCCTCTGGCACCTTACTCACATTCAAAGTCCAAACACAATTCCCAGTGTAGATTTATTTTCATTGTGAATTAGAGAATAGTTGGAGGCCCACAGGCCGTAAGTAACAATACCCAACCCTACTCACTCCACATATTCACTTATAAATGCACAGAAATATTCTTTACTCTTGTGCTAAATCTGCATGAACAGCTGCACAATACAACAAATTCCAGCTGAAAATGTCTCAGCAATGGAAACTAATTTATTCTCATTCTGCCTCTAGATGATCCCTACAAGCCCCCAGCATTTGACTGCATGTTTAGCTGTGACAGAGAGATGTATAGTTAGCTTCAGATTGGTTTCAGGCAGCTTTGTGCAGCTTGTTTATTAGCCAGTGGCAGTATGATGTTGAAGCTCTCTAAAAATAAACTTTGCATGAGCACTGACAGCGTACACGGAGCTTTGATCATCAGATGAAAGGGGACTTCCGTATGATTACTTGTGTCCAGTCCCATCTTTTCGCTGAGATATTTTTTTCTGATGACGTGCTAACAATCAGCTATGAGTCATTCCTGCAATCAGATTCAATCAGATATACCAGAACAGTGAGCTGAGTCACATGCTGCTGTTGTGGATGTGATGGGAAGTTTCCAGCCAAATGGCAGCACTTTGGGAAAGATGTCCCACGTGTTTCCTTTGTCCTCCCTCTCATTTTCTGTGTGTGTGTGCGTTTCTTTTTCTCCAGTTTCTCTTCCGTTCTTTTCTGACATCGCCTGCTTCGCTCTCTAGGCCATTGTGAGAAAGGAAGTGTGTCACATTACTTGTGTGTTTGTATTAGCAGGAATGTGTGTGGGACTATTGCAGATGGTTTTCACAGGATCAGGAATTCCTCAGAACAGAACCTGGCAGGCTAAAACGTAAATGAACCATCCCCTGGAGTCCCAGCTTTAAGTATTTATACAACAATAAACGCATTTCCAAAGGAGCCTTGACGCTGTCGTACACAATCATTACTGGTAGTAGAGTCTCAGTGACACACAAATTGGTACTAAACCAAATGTAATAACCAATGTTATTTTAGTGCTTTAACATGAAGATCTCTATGTATTTCACTACATGCTAAGCAAACATATTGGAGGGCTGAGTAGACTTTGAATAAGCAGTCTGTCTCAATCAAAAATAAATCAGACTCTAATACAGATGACTGCCACTGTGTAGCTGTACGGCTCAACATCTACCTCATTATAACAGTATGGGTCATGAAGCAGGTTACTTGCTTGCAACGTTGCTGCTGAACAACTGCAGCCAAGAGATGCGCTGAATGAATCCGCTCCCACACAGCGCAGGGTCATTTCCTTTATGAGTGTGACAGAAGTTCAGAGCACAACATTTTGTAAGAGCCTGTCTGGAGGACAGACAAAAAAGGCCACACTGAAGAGGTGCAGTGTGGAAACTGTCCACTGTATGTGTCTCTTTGTGAACTAAATGGTTGATTAGTTGTTGTAATTTACTTTTTTGGTGTGCCTACTCTCCCTTAAGATCATCATCTTCCACATTTCCCAGAAAGCCTGTCCACAGCCTCCAGAGGACAGAACTTGTTGTGTGCTCTTACTGTTTGGGTATAATCCTACGTGTGACAGCACGGCAAAATGTTTTTCTCAGTGAAGATAAAGTGAGACTCTTCATAGTCAGAGTACATGTCTTTACCAATACATTAGCTATTCCCATACCCTCTGCTGTGCTTTGTCTTTGGTGCTAATTAGCAAATGTTAGCATGCTTGCACACTAAACTAAGATGGGGGACATTACATTGTCATTTAGCATTTAGCTGCTAGCATGGCTGTAGACTCACAGGCTGCTATTAGATGGAATAGTCATGATAAGAGCTGTTTAATTCTCTAAATGTTTAGGAAAATGCTTCACTGCTTCCTTTTTTATCTCCTTTGGCATTGGGTACACTGGGCCACCTTTTAGGAAAGGAAAGGAGATAGCAGCAACATTTCATGTGACCCCCTCGTCAATAACATCCGCCATTGCATTATTTCCAAAGGTGGAACCAAGTCTTTGTTTTGCAAGTCACAAGTAAGTCTCGAGTCTTTGCGCTCAAATCCCAAATCAAGTCCCAAGTCAAGACGACAAGTCCCGAGTCCTAAACTTTAAGCTGCAAATCCTAAACAAGTTATAATGCTATAATGTTATCTTTGTTGATCACCGCAAAGTTTTTGTACGTGAACGAAATTATCTTAGTAGCATTTTTTTCCAATTGGTGCCATGTAATATTAACATTAGTTCTTTGGGGTTCTCTTCTGCTACTTGTTGAATGCTGTCAAATCAGTTCAAGCAAAGTGGATCTGGGGAATCAAGTGTCGATTTTCCATGAATTAATATTGTTAACGTAAGTTCATTCAGGAAATAGAAGGAAATTAATAGATTCATGATGCACTTTTTAAATAACATACTTTTAATCTTTGGGTTTGGGAGAAGGTATCAAGTGTTTTCAAGTCAAAAGACTAAAGTCCAAGTTAAGTCACAAGTCACTGGTGTTAAAGTCCAAGTCAAGTTGCAAGTCTTCTTTGATTTTATAAAGTCAAGTGTCAAGTCATTGAATTTCTCCTGGGGCAGTTTTGTCTTTTCCTAAGTCCTTATGAATTCTCATTCACTTTCCACTGAGGTCAATGAAAGACACAGGATAGACACAGGATTTTTGACTATTTAATCACAGAGACTTTTTTCATATACTCAGACAGTACATGTCTTGTGTTTGCCTTTCATTCTGGTCAATGAAGGCTGCTGACAGCAGAGGAGAAACAACACAATAGTTCAAAATACATCAGAATTGTCTGATTTTGTTAAACAATATAAAAATGTGATAAGGTGAGGTAAACAGAACCAGGTTTCTGTGCAGAATGTTATTGTAAAAATAAATACAATTATAATTTCATCCAATTATCTGCTTAATTTTTCTAATCAAAGATACATCAGCCTTACCAAATATTTGCTACAGTGTTACAATGGCTGGTACTGTTTTCACCTCGCGAGTGTGCATTTGTGTGTCTGCATGGCGAGATGTGATTCTGGTGACACAAGTTGTAGTTGGAACTGCCATGGAAGCTGTTTTGAGTATTTTGGTGTTTATATGTCTGTCTGTCTGTGGACAGATTTTGTCAGTGCGATAATTGTGTCGCTGAGTTTCGAAAGTTGGGCGTGGTCTGAGCAAGGGGGCAAAAAGTACGTGGATAGGAGGAAGGGAAGAGGCTATTGGCCCCCCATTTTACACCCCTGGCTCAAAGAAACTTTACAGTGACGACCAAGTTAGATGATGGGTGTAGTCTAAGCAAGGGTGTCAAAGTAGGAAACTAGGACCATTGGCTCCTCCACTTCACATCTCTGGCTGACATTTGCTTTAATTTCAAGATGGTCTCTAGTTCTCACATGAATGCATACATAATGTATATGTGCCTGGCTGTAATCAGACTGCAGCACACGCACACGGTCGTCCGTGACCACTCAGCAGGGCTCGAGGTCAGTCCATCCGGTTCCTGGTGCTGCACATGAGATGGTTTATTGTGGCTGACATATGCTGCCTTGTAGGAACCCGCTTCCAGTAAAATATGGAGTGCATCCATCCAAAGTTCTGTTTTTTTTCTGCTGGCTTGTAAATGTGGAAAAATAAATATAACTACTTTTTAGTGCGGGCAAAAATGATGTCAGACTGAGGCCAAGTTTATGGGTCAAAAATTAATCAGAGAGCAGAGGCTGACTCTTGCATCGTGTCTTCTATTATTTTTGCTGAAACATGTCTTGGTTCATTTGGGAGACAAAATGCTTCATTTCCAAATGTTCCTAATCCTACTAAACGCTGTGCCCATCGTGAACTGCAGATTAATTACCTCCAGTGTTTCATTGATTAGAGGAAAATAATTGAATTGTAGCATGGAGAGAGCTCTTGCAGGACTCCACCCTTTCTGGTTCCACAGAAACTGGAAATGGAGCCTCTTCCTGTGCTGGTCCAGACATCTGCACTAAACACAGGATTATTTCCAAAACTCTCAGCCTACATTTTTTTTCACTTTTCATACTTTTTGTGAGCGTTTCAGGGAGACACACTGGCAGAAATATCATAGACTATAAATAGAAAAAGAGAGATGGGGGATAATGAAGATGTCAAGTGACCAATCATCACGTTTTTCAGTAAATATGAAGCCCACTCTTTGGATCCTGGCTGCAGGCGGGCCTTTAAGGGTGTGTGTGGAGGTATTTATGGGAACATGCCGCAATAATTGTAACTACCAATGAAGTGGAGTCAGTATTTGTTTATGCCTGGAGCTTTTGAGGGGAAAAAAACATGTGAGACTACTCAATTTCTATTTTAGGAACGAGTTGGTTTTACAGTGCGCTGTCATCCATTTGGAACAGAACATTTAACCAGGAGACATTTATGAGGAGATGCAGGAAAGTGACGTCATCCTCATGTCCCTGGAGAGAGCAGCAGTTTGTAACAGCAACACGTGATCAGATCATAAGACTGATAGTCTTTTATGAGACTGAACTAATTCATACTTAAAGGTAATTAAACCACACTGAGTCATTGAGCTTTGGTCATTTGATCATTTGACCATTACAGGCTGATATATTGAACATACCGTATCATAGTATACTGTGCGTAGTGTTAAAGGTATGTTAAGAACATGCGACGTAATCTGTTTAACCTCAAGGAACCTTCAGTTCAAACCCTTCTTTCCCAGAAAGAAACATCACTTTGCCATTTTTTTGTCTACTATTTTTGTCAAAAAAACATACTTAACAAGTTATAAGTAAATTACATCATGAGCAAATTTGCACTGATTGGAAATGTGTGCGTATTCATGCTTTACTCATTCCCGTAACACTGAGGTCATTCCTGGTGTATGAAACAATGAATTCATACATCAGTTATGTCAGCGTGGCTGTGCTGCGAGCAGGTGGACTTTCAAAGCAGGAGAGGTGCACTGAGATTTGTACCACAGAAAGGAAAGTAGGGGTGGGATTAGTGTACCAGTTTCCAGACTTGTTGCATAACAGTTCAAGCTTTGCATAAACAAAAGGAAAATCCAACAAATTCAAACCCTCCCTGTGTAATTTACAGCAGTGATCAGACTGTGGCTGCATGCTTGTGGTCTATCACACACTCACATGTTAAAACTGGCCCCTTAGAATAATAATTAATCAATAAATGAGTTTAAAGTGTCTTTTAAACCAACATGTGAACACTGTGCTGTAAAAAGTGAAAGAAAAACCAGAGCTGAGCTGGGTATAATATTGACGTGTAGTGGTGCTCTATGAAATGAAAACAGAAATGTGAACTTCTCAATTGGATGGTAGCAAAACACAGAAACAGGACACCACATTAGCAGCCTCCTGCTGCTATTGCAGCATCCATGGAGCTTTTTTAAAGCCTGGAAAGAAAAATACTGTGCTACATACAGACAACAGCAACAAACCAAATCGGAAACAAATATATTTTAGGTTCAACCCTAACTGTCTTTTTAAAAACCTTTGTTATTTCCATTGTGCTCCCATAGTGTATCTCTAAATTAAGTTTGTCTAAATGCAACATTTCCCTCTAGATTATAGTGGAGTGGAAGTATCAAGTACCATAACCATGGAAATACTCAAAAATTGTAATTGAGTATCCATCACTGGTAGTGAAGTGACACAGGTCAGTTCAGATTTCATAATATAGTCAGGGTGGAGGTGGGCAGGCTGATCACATCACTTCCTTTTCCTTTAACTTTCCCCCATTGTCCCCCTGCACAAAGAGTCCTCAGCACACCTCCCTTCCTGAACTCTAGACCACATGCTGGGTCCCGCCTTCATCTTCCTCTCTGCTGTACATCACTGCTGGTGTGATCGAGATCTTCCCTGGAAAAGCCTCAGTGAAGCATGAGCTCACATGGGCGGGGGACAGACAGGAAGTATCCGAACTGGATTCCTTTGGCTTTCAAAGGTGTCCTCATGCTCGCGTCACTAAAGAGGAAAGTGAGGCGGATGCGTGAGGTCAGAATAAGAGAAGTACTGTTGACATATGTGCACTTTTAGAGGTGTGTTTCGGAAGGATTTCTGAAGTAGTTCGCCGAAAGTGTGGATCATAAATGAAGCAAATAATAAAATTAGAAATACTTATGTGTGAATCAATAATGTTAAACAATGTGCAACAAGGAATCATATGATTTAATGTGAATGTACATCCATGTACAAACTGGCCTAAGAAGTAAAACAACTAAATCCAATCTGCAATAAAAAAACACAAAAGGCAACCCTGACATGTTTCCTGTGCTTATCAGTTTCCCCTCACGTTATTGATTAAGGAGTTCAACCCTTGACTGAACTTGAGGAGCTTTTCCTCTGACCTTAAAGAGTAACTAAACCCAGGCTGGAAGTCTAAGTGCTTTGTAGAGAATCTGTAGAGAAAAATCTATTTATAATGGACAGGGTAATAATTAATAGTCAGCTTTATGTTTGACGTCCAAATATGTTGATTAGATACGATGGTAAAACTGTTGTTTACAACATGTTTACTTAGAGCGTGTGCCTCTGGAGTCTCAACAATTATAAGTCAAATGACAAAAAATGAGGAAGCATGACCCCACTAACAACTTAATTACCTCCGCCAAGGAGGTCATGTTTTTGGTGTTGTTTGTGCGGCTGTTTGTCAGCAGGATTACACAAAGACTACTGGCACAGTTTTTATGAAATTTGGTTGAAGGCTGTAGCTTTTGTTAAACTTACAATATATACAGAAAGCTCTTGCCTCGGATGTCACATGCAAACATGAGGGTGGTTGAGCCAAAATGGTGGCGGCTCACAGTGCAGTGCTAACAACGGACACAGTGCGACTTTTATATTGCCCGTTCAAAGCAGAAATGTTGCAGCATTATTCCACCTTGCTGTTCTTTGTAAAAGGTACAATTGCGGAATAGAGGGACAGAGTTGTCTCAGGTTGCAGCGGCACCAAATCAATGTCCTTGTAAAAGGGACAGCTGGCAGGATGGGACCACGGACAGGATAGGTGTGACTTTTTCATGACGTGTTATGTGTGCAACCTTCCACTGGGATATTTTTAAGCAGCTGGAAGCAGTCAGCAGCTAACTCAAAGATGACGAATGACAGCAGAAAATGTCCACAAATTGGGGAGACAATGAGGCCCGGGAGCTGCTCACCCTTCGGGCAGAGGATGAGATCAGCTGCCATAGAACTGGGACGGTAAATGATTGTTATTGCCATGTCAGTGCCATTTTATTGTTTAGAAAGCATGGCCAACACTTACGTTATACGTCACACTACAGGCCGACGCTGTTTTGTTAAACATCACGCCTCTTTTGCTCACAGGATGCTGGCATGCTATTTGAAACCATATACTGGGGCGGCATGATGCCAGTGTTGTTTCAACCCGATCTCACTCTTAAGTCATAGAAACTTGGTGCTTGGGTAGTGACTTTCGACATCAGATAGTGATATAAAAAAGCCATCCTTTGACGTTGGCATGATGTCAGGGGAAAACAGGTTCATGTGCCGAAAGATTATAAAGTCAAACCTGTAATTTCTTCCTAAACCCAACTGTGCTTTTGTTGCTTTAACCCGACCACACGTGTATTTTGAAAGAAGACAATGCATGTAACAGGCATAACTTGATATGGTGTCCCAGAATGTCAACAACCAACAGCACCCAGGGTACCTTTCACGTTGTATTTGGACGTGGAACGCCCATGACCAGACGTCAATATGTGACGAGGTCAGAGTGAGAATGTGCTGGTTGTTTGGTTCTGTGTACAAAAGCAAAGGGACTTCATAGCAGCCCTATCACACAGTCTCTGTGTTAAAAGCTCTGGTGTTAATGGAGGATAGCTCACACACAGATGGGCGACCTTGGGAAGGGGATCAGACCCAGGGAAAGACATTAAGAATACCTGTATAGAAATAGCCATCTCATTTGCTTATGCAGGTCATATTGAAGCTTCGGTATTCAATTGAGACCATTTCATAACCAGTTTAAAACTCCTTGTAGCTGCTTTAAGTAGAAGGTCTACACACTTTCTGGGCCTTCAGTGTGTTTCTGGGAATTTTGGGTGTTTTAGCAATCTGTTGAAATTGTATTATTACATAGTTAAGCATGGTTGGTATTTTATAGGCTGTTTACAGTGTTTTTAGATTCAATATATTTAAATTAAACTACATTTAATGTGTGTGTATGTTTAGTGTGGGGGTGTTATTAGCAGGGGCGGGGCTTAATGACGTCGCCGTGGTTGCAGTGTAGCTAATGTGAATGCAGACGGAGCAGCTGAGGATGGAGCAGAGAGGAGGCAGACGCGCCGGGTCAGACACCTCTGAAACATCCCCTGTACGATTACGGACCTGCCTTTAATTTACCCCCAGACTGCGGCTTGTTTTTCTGTCTCCTTTTATATTATTTTTATATTATTTCCGCCGCTGACATCTTGGCACCAGCCCGCTCCACTTCATCTGCCTGTCAACACGCCGGACTGTCTGTCAGCGGGGAAAACACACAGAAATCCCGCTGAAAAACACTCTAAATACATTTTCCACCGGACACACCTTCCTGTCGGACTGCCCTGTCACTACTACAGTCAACATGGATGAAGACAATCACGGTAAGGCTGTTTTTTTTCTGTCCCCACATTGGTTTCCTCTCCTCAGCCCGTGTGCAGGGATGGATGGACGGCATGGATGGATGTGTGTGTTGTGTGTGTCAGGAGACGCGGATGTGCGGAGATGGAGGTATTTCAGAACCAGGATGCTGTGGTTTTTTATGCAGACCTTCCCAGAAAAACAACAAGTCGGTTGTCATGATTTAAAACCTGACATTAAAGGAGTATTCCTTAGAAATAGACACAGTGCCGCTGAGAGAAAGAGGAGTCTCCTGCAGAGAAACATGTCTAGAAACGCTGAAGTCATGGTAGTAAAAAAAAAAAAAAACAGCAATGTTATCATACATGCACCTTTCCCATCTCTTGCTGTAAGGCTTTCAAGTTGCTCTCACTATCTGGTTGCGCTGTTTGAAGCCTCTAAACTGGGGGAAATTGATAAGATATCTGACTGTCAGCCTTCCATATGGAGAGTAGACCTTGCAGGATCTACATACTTACACAGAAACATAAAAAATAAAGACAAATAAGTCCCTATTTTGATATTTGAGTCATATAGTGACACCATGACATCAACACACTCTCTTTATATTCTGCAGTGATGCAATGAAATGAATATAAATGCAGCAAAAATCATTTTAAATGCACTAATCAGTGTAGAAAATGTATGCTTGCTAAGAGGAAGTGCATTTAAAGGGACAGTTCACTTCCAGAACAAAAATACATATTTTTCCTCTTATCTGTAGTGCTGTTTATCAGTCTAGTTTGTTTTGGTGTGAGTTGCGGAGTGTTGGAGATATCAGCTGTAGAGATGTCTGCCTTCTTCTACATATAATGGAACTAGATGGCACTCGGCATGTGGTGCTCAAAGCGCCAAAAAAACACATTTAAAAAACTCAACAGCGATGCCTCTTTCAAAAAATCATGACCCAGTTGCTCAAATTAACTCACAGATCTTGTTGTGAGCAGTTTCATGTAGGAACTTTTTTCTTTCTACTGAACTACAACTGCTAAACGTATCATCGCACACTTCTAGCTCACCTAGCATCAAAGAGCTTGCTAAGTAATGTATCACTGTCACAAGCACGAGCATGCTGCTCTTTAAGCGATGATACAACTAGCAGGTGTAGTTCGGTAGAAAGAAAATAGTTCCTACATGAAACTGCTTACAACTAGGTCTGTTGATTATCTTGAGTAACCGGGTCAGACATTGCTGTTGAGTTTTTCAAATGTAGTTTTTATTGCACTCTCAGCACCACAAGGCGGGTGCCATCTAGTTCAATTATATTCGAGAGAAGGCAGACATCTCCAACACTCAGCAACTCACACCAAATGACCCAGACTGATAACTAGTGCTACATGTTAGAGGAAAAATATGTATTTTCGATTTCGGGGTGAACTGTCCCTTTAAGGACACGTATATAAAAGCTAACTATAGTAATACTGCAGGTGGAGGTTAAGTATATTAAAGTCACATATGGCTGTAATGACCCAACTGAATATTGAAACAGTCATAGAAGGTAAAGACCAACTGAACTAGGAGGTAGTAGTTATAGTCGGAGTATTTGGTGCCTGACTGTGTGATAAAGCTGAGTGAACTGAACCAGTGCAGCTGCATGTCTCACCAGGATTACTGCTCACATGGCGGCTGCAGCTCCGAGTCTGATATTAGTTATATGATATGTGTGCTGAAACCCATATGCAGGATGCTTCTGAGCTGATAATCCAAACCGCCTCCTGGGCCTTGAAGGCAGTGTAGTGTAAACAAACGGCCATAGTCTGATAACAGTTTGTCAGTTAAACTGTGAGAGATTAGCATGAGCCAGGAGAGACGGTCATCTGGACTTCCACTTTTCTTTCCCACGTTATTCTTATGTCTGACAGTCTGCGTGTACCTGTGCGAGGAAGCCTTGCGCTGACTTTGCCTGGAATGTGAGGGTGACCCGGTTTGACCTGTTACATTGACATTATATGTTGGGGATTTCCATAAACTTCGCTTTGTGCACTCATGCTCATCGGAGAATGAGTCTTAATGATGACATTTCCTCTAGTGCCAACTTCAGGGAGATGTTGCACACAAGCATGGGTGGATTATGAGACAATAGGCCCCTGGGCACAGATATGCAAAAGGCCCCACCACCTCTCCTACACAGGAGGAAGACACACAGACTTTGTGGTGGTTGTGCCTCTTTTCTATTACTTTGCATCTCTTTGTAGTTCTTATGAATCATTTTGTGGTTTTGTGTCTTGTTGTAGTCATGTTGTGTCTTTTTCTGGTCATTTCGTGTGTCATTTCTCGTCTTTGTCATTCTGTGCCTCCTAATAGTCGTTTTTTGTGTCGGAATTTTGTGTCTCTTTGGCCATTTTGTCTTTTTTTGTTGTTTTCTGTCTCTTTGAGGTCATTTTGTGAATCTTTGTAGTTGTTTTCTGTCTTCTCAAGGTTGTTTTGCCCTCTTTTAGAGTTGTTTTGTGTCTATTTGCAGCTGGTTTTTGTGCTGTTTGCGCTGTGTTGTGTCTCTGCGTGTTCGTTTTGGCTTTTTGTGTTGTTGTTTTGTTTCTCTTTGAGGTCATCTTGTGAATGTTTAGTTGTTTTCTGTCTTCTCAAGGTTGTTTTGCCCTTTTTTAGAGTTATTTTGTCTATTTGCAGTTCCTTTGTGTCTCTTTGTACTTGTTATGAATCATTTTGTGCCTGTTTGTAGTTGTTTTACGTGTCGTTGTAGTCATGTTGTGTCTCCGCATGGTCATTTTGCTTTTTGTTGTTGTTGTTTTGTGTCTGTATGAGGTTGTTTTGCCTATTTTTGTAGTTATTTTTTTGCCTTTTTGCAGTTTGTTTGTGTCTCTTTGTGGTCATTTGGAGTCTTGCTGGTCAGTATATGTTCATCTGAGTGATATTTGCAGGTGAGGGCCAGGGGTGCCCCTGACATTTTGAGCCCCTGGACCTGTGCCTGGTAGGCCGCTTCAGTAATCCATCCATGTACACAAGACATATCAAAGTTTAATGGGCAAATTAGCATGATACTAACTGAGCATACTCATGATCCATCCTTCATATTTTGGACACTTTCCAGCTTTACTCTGGAAAGAAGGAGTCAACCTTGCACAAACAATGTCTCATTTGTCTTGTGTGTTAGTATGTCGTCATGGTCTAAATGCTGTGTCAGAGGCTTGTTGGAAGTAATATTATTCTGAAATCACAGCGTAGGATTTGCCCTTTTGTAATATAAACCATGGCATAGTCATAGACCATAAACGTCCCTTGAAAACTGAGTCAATCCCATGTTCCACCCGTCACAGACGAGGCCAGTCAAAGAGACACCGGTCACTGAATCATGTGACAGGATGTCAGCGAGCACAGAGGCACGCTGTCTGTGATCAAACTGGAAACATACGACACCAGCCCAGAGAGATAATGCGCAACACCATGCAGCTATTAAAATAACTTACCATAAATGTTGAAATAATTAAGAGCTCTCGTTCTCTCGCTCACACCCTCGCTGCCTCACTTAACATTTTTCACACGCACACCTTGATACGCTGGTATCACAGCACGAGCACTCAGCACTAAATTTGTCTCCACCAGTCACGTACAGCAGCTAAAGTCAGAGTTACACCTTCATCAGGAGCCAATTAATTCAGTGAGTAATTCAACCACAGGCCAAATATAAACATACTATGATAACTTCATATCAGCTTCATATTAAATCATATGACTATGAGCGAAACTTTTAATGTCAAAACCATTTTCTATGGACGTTTCAGCTCAGTGGATGTGAATCCATTCAACGTCAAACTGCTTTGTAGCTCTGAGGTGCTGTTTTTCTTTGCATGCCAACAAATGTGCACATTACCCTCATGTGTGTGCATTAAGGACAGCACTCTCACGCCTGCATGTACAATATGCATGCAAACTGCACAACATATGTTCAAAGTTGGGGCTGTAATTTGTTCTGCACTAGTGGACCAAGGAGTGAACAGATGCCATTATACTCTGTAGGATTAATAAATGATATAAACTGGCTCCTATAAGCCACCTCTCATGAGGCTGAGACAGTAAGTGGGGAGCATGGGCGGAGTATGAGACAAAAGGCCCCTGGGCATAGATATGCAAAGGACCCCACCACCTCTTCTACACAGAAGCAAGACACACAGACTTTGTGGTGGTTTTGCATGTCAT
Source organism: Cephalopholis sonnerati (assembly GCA_019142605.1). Lineage (NCBI taxonomy): Eukaryota > Metazoa > Chordata > Actinopteri > Perciformes > Serranidae > Cephalopholis > Cephalopholis sonnerati. The sequence goes on along the minus strand of JAGQAX010000020.1, from coordinate 14,911,279 downwards.
TGTTTTTAATGTTTTTGTGGTTTTGTGTCTCCTTGTTGTTGTTTTGTTTCTTCTAGTGTTTGTTTTGTGTTGCTTTTGTAGTTATTTTGTGTCCTCTTGTGGTTATTTTGTGTCTTTATTTAGCTGTTTGTGTCTATTTGTGGTCATTTTGTGTCACTTTTAGTCATTTTGTTGTTTTGTGTTGCTTTGTGGTCATTTTGTGTCTTCTTGTGGTTATTTTTGTGTCTTTTTTAGTCATTTGGGCCTCTTTTAGGTAATTTTGTGTCTTTTTTTGGTTATTTTGTGTTGCTTTTTAGTCATTTTGTATGTCCTTGTGTTTGTTTTGTGTCTCCTTGTGGTCATTTTGTGTTTCCTTTTTTGTTTTGTGTCGCTTTTGTAGTCATTTTGTGTCTCTTTGTGGTTATTTTGTGTCTTTATTTAGCTGTTTGTGTCTATTTGTGGTCATTTTGTGTCACTTTTTAGTCATTTTGTGTCTCCTTGTTGTTGTTTTGTGTTGCTTTGTGGTCATTTTGTGTCTTCTTGTGGTTATTTTTGTGTCTTTTTTAGTCATTTGGGCCTCTTTTAGTTAATTTTGTGTCTTTTTTGGTTATTTTGTGTTGCTTTTTAGTCATTTTGTGTGTCCTTGTGTTTGTTTTGTGTCTCCTTGTGGTCATTTTGTGTCTTCTTGTGGTCATTTTGTGTTTCCTTTTTTGTTTTGTGTCGCTTTTGTAGTCATTTTGTGTCTCTTTGTGGTTATTTTGTGTCTTGTTAGTCATTTGGGTCTCTTTGAGGTAATTTTAGGTAATTTTGTGTTGCTTTTTGGTTATTTGTGTCTCCTTGTGGTAGTTATGTGTCTTTTTTAAGCCATGTGGGTCTCTGAGGTAATTTTGTGTCTTTATTTGTTGTTTTGTGTCGCTTTATAGTCATTTTGTGTCTCTTTGTGGTTATTTTGTGTCTCTTTGTGGTCAGGCTGTGTCTCTCTGTGGTCATTTTGAGTCTCCTCCTGGTCAGTACATGTTAATGTGACATTTATCATTTTGCAAGTGAAAGCCAGGGGACCCCCTGACACTTTGGGCCCCTGGGCCTGTGCTCAGTAGGCCCATTCAGTAATCCATCCATGGTGCGGAGCTGCATTTGGGTGATCAGAGTTACTGATTGCCTAGGGCCCCAAACTAAGGAGAGGATGGTGAAGTTTCTGAACTTTTTGGTGATCCTGTCATTTCAGTATGGGACATCATTGATGGAATAATGGTAAGCAGGGAGAGACCAACCTGCACATATGGCCCATATTTCTCAGCTATCTACACACTCAATGAAACTATAAATGGTGCCACTGTGCATTATTGGCGGGGCTCAGCTGTAGCCCGGGATTCATTAGTACATGTTTACTGCACTCACTAATCAGACTTGGCGCTTCTCTGCTCCGTTTACGTGCCATAGAGCAGACAGGGCCTGGCCTCAAAATGGTTGAAAATCAGCAACAGGCTTGAAATCCTAAGTGTTTTTATTAGTCACGCATCTATTTTTAGCAACATCGTATAGCTGGATGGAGAAGTGGAAAAAACACAGAAGCAGAAATCGTCCGGAAAGCGGTTCACTGAATGGCTGGATGGAAGCCATGAATTTTAACACTTGGCTTTCTTGTGTTTTCTCTTCTTTATAGCAGCTTTGTGATGCTGCAGTCAAGGGATTAATATAAGCTGAGTAAAGGGCTGTTTTGGATAGAATTCACCTTTTAAAAATGTCTTGCCTCTGAATAAAGACATCTGTGATGACTGAGACTCCTGGAAAAATCACGTCTTGTATATGTGTAGATGCAGACGCCTCAGAATGTGTTGAAATGTTTGTTAATGGGGTTTCCTTGACCATATTTCCTGTGTGAGTGTCATGATAACCCCGCAGTGTCCATCAACACTCTTCTGTCTATCTGACCGTGGGAAAAGTTAAATGGAAAAGGCCTTTCCTTCAATTCTTCTATTCTCTTTGGACTGAATGTGTGAGTGTGCGCTGAAATAACAAATGGTATCAGACTGCGGCACTTACTGTTCTGTCTGTAGGGGCCTTTTTAATGGTGCACACATGGCAGTGTCTGTGTGCGGTATCATGCCTCGCCTTTCTGATTGGAAATATCTCCCTTTGAAAGAAAAACTGTGCCTTTCTTCTCTGCATTTTTTACAATCATCTCCTCAAACCTAATGGACATCTGACTGTATGCAATTATTTCATATCACGTTCACCCCAGCAGGCGTGAAACTCAAGCTAAGGTGGCTTTTTGAGTCAACATACAGTATGTGTGATTTCTTGGCGCCTAGTGCTGTAGTTCTGAGGGGGATTAGCTGGTAAGAAGGGGAAGTTGGTGCGATTAGGGTACGGCCTTTGTTGTGGCTGTAGGGTAAGTGTGTGGGAGGACATCAGACAGTCACTCGAGGCGAGCCACGGCTGCTCCCTAGCTGTACTTCGCTTAGGGAGGCTGGTTGGCTTATTGTAAGTGGCTGGTGCTGAATGGTTAGACAGCAGCAGAACAGAGCTGAGACATCTGTACTTCTCTGCATCTGCATGTTTCATCTGCCTAATGTCTCTCTGGAGATGTGCAGTATGTGGAATTTGCTTGTAGTTAAAATGCACTAGAGCTTAAAAGGTTAGTAGAGTAGTAAATCGACAGAATATTTAACTGCAACTATATTGTCATAAAAATGACAAAGAAGTCACTGATTCCAGCCTCTCAAATGCGAATATGTTCTGTTTTTTTAGCCTTCAGTGACAGTAAAGTAAATATCCTCAGGATTTGGACTGTTTAGACAAAACAAGACCGTGTAAGATGTCATGTCACCATGGCCTCTTGGAACTTGTGTGGCATAAAGTCAGTTTCACAGTTGGCCAGTTATCGTAGTTAAAGACAGAGTTAACAATTTGGTATATGTGCCTATTTGCTTTTTTACCGACAGGCAAGAAGATCACTTTCATGTCTGTACACTAAATAAAAACCTAAAGCAAGGTGACTGATACCATAGCTTAGCATAAAGACTGGAAACTTGGAAAATCACTAGCTTCACTCCATCTAAAGGTCACAAAAAATGACCTAAAGCTTGTTTGTTAACACTTTATATCTTGTTTATTTCTACAAAAACTTAGGTCTAGATGTGGTTTCAAAATGGGAAGTTGTGTACACTTTATGGTTGGTGTTCAGGTGGTTAAGTCGTGAGAACAGTGCTGCGGCGTAACAGCAACGTTGATGCTACTGTTGGCGTCTTAAGCAAGCATGTGAGGTAATGCAGGAAATGCAAAGGCACAGTGACAGAGGAAATGATGAGGCTGTTGCGAATATCAACATTTTCCTCAGACATGAAATAAATACAAAGAAAACTCTATATGACTAAAATTACAATATATTAACTTACCATCCACTGATAAATGAACTTGCATGCCTCAGACATTTCTGAAAACATGACACAAACTCGTGAATACCACAAGAGGGGGGAGTTCATATGGATTCCTCTGGTGAACATGGTAAACAAGACTCCATTTGAAGGCAGCCAAAGCTACAGGCTATTAAAAGGCGAATTTTGCTACCTTTTTGCCAGGGAAGTTTCCCCCTGTTTCCAGTCTTCATGCTAAGCTAAATTTACCGGCAGCTGGCAGTAAAGCTTCATAATCGGATAGATATCTAATTTTTTACAACGAAGCAAATACGTGTGTCACCCAAACTGTCACACTATTCTTTTAAAATAATAATTGACCATTTTATATATGATAATATAAGAAAATTTTCCTTTGGCATTGTGGTAACACAGTGTAAAACAGAAAGTAAAGGGCAGCTAAAATACATAAAATACATACTGCTTGATGATAAGTCTACCTTCAGCTACACACAAAATCATTTGAAAAGCCTTTGCTTTTATGTGAAGGCCTTTCATACTTCACATCTGTTTTATTCACCTTGCTACAGAAAGAATGCCCCCTTGGGTATAAAAACATGGAGCTGGATTGAATTCACCTTTTCCAAATTTCCTGCAACACCCCAGTAGCCTGAAATGACTGTCTGCAATGTTTTAGGCAAAAATGCGTCTCTTATGTGTGTCGACACAGACGCCAAAAAAATGTGCTAAAATGCACTCTTTACAATCTCGTCGGTTGACCCGGCAGGCTGGCTGTGTTGTTTAAAGGCTTAGGGGGAGATTTGGAAAGAACAGAAATTCATTTGACTGCCAAGATTATGGGTTTTTGTGGTGCAACATTAGAAGATTAAACATACAGTGCATTATACCACATGCAACAAGACAAATACACACAAACACAGACAGTGCTGGCGCGTGATGTGCAGGGATTGGGCCGGAGCTTGTAACAAACTGCACTATTTAAGAGAGAGGAGACTACATATGGACCTGATTAGGAGAGAGACTAGGGAGGCTTCCCGACATGTTCCCATCACCATGGCAGAGTGTATGTGTGTGTGTGTGTTGGGGGTGGGGTGGGGTGGGGGGACAAGACATTGTAAGGCAACATTTCTGCTGTTGTAAATAGAGGTACGCTTTGCCTGGAGTTACCGCTCGGAGCTGTCGAGAGGGGAAGCTCTTTAAGCGCGAGACAGAGAACAGATGGGAGACAAAAGGAATGGCAAATTAAATGAGCGGGAGTCGGGGAGGAACACAGACAGACATTAAGGGCAGCAGAGATACACTGTGTTCGAGTAATCCACACCGAATGTCAATGGAAGGAGGGTTAAGAGAAAACAGGGACCAGCTGACCATACAGACAGGATGAGGGAGGGGTGTTCGGAGAGAAAGTCTGGAGGGTAGACGTGTGTTTCTTGGCTTCTGGCTCAATAGAAACGGAGACGCACACCAACGCCCAGCTCGTTCTCACCTTAATAACATGTCCTGGCATTCTTTCATTTCATTTCCTGTACATTTTTTCCATGATCAAGTGTATTTTCTCCTCTGTTCTTTTTCAAATACACTTGGTGAGCACAGAGCTTCTTTGATCCAGCAGGTAGCCAAGGGACAGGTTGATATTAGATGTGATCCAACTACAAGGGGCCGTGATGAACTTAGAGCCAAGGGAGACCAATTATTTAAACTTTGTGGGTGGTTTCTGTTGTTGCGATAAAAGCTCTGCTGTCATTGTGACTGGGATTGGGGTGGTCCGCCAAAGTCAGTGTTGTTGCAGGCAGGCGCGCAACCATCACAGGAACACCCAGAGGCTCCAACACAGGCACAGAGCTACACGTCCTGATCAACAGAGCTGCACACTGAAAGGTTTGAAGTCAGTGCCAAGTATCCAGGTTGACCCTATCCCTGGAGTCTGTACATCGTCAGTATCATCAAAGTTATCAAAATGTATTTCCTGTCGTTCATTGTTATGTACTGAATGAAAAGCACCCTGTACAGAGTTCAAAATTATCTCCCAAGCTAGATATCTGTCACAATAACGGAGGTGAGCATGTTCATATGAGATAAAGCGTTACATTCATTCTGCTTCCTGTCAATCACCTGACACTCGCAGGAAGCAACAGGAAATGATCCCTCAAAAAACTGTATGTTGCCTTTCAAAAATCTATCGTCACATCCATGTCTTCCATCCTTTGTTTGTTGAGACCAGGATTATGTATGAGCTAGGTGTGACCATTTTAAGCTTGAATTTTAAAAGCAAGTGAATGCTAAAACAGCCTACAGCTCGCCAGCAGCAATATGAGGTTGTACAGTACTAGGGTTGGGTATTGGTACTCAATATCTGTTATGTATTGACCAAAATAATCCAAGCAGTGTTGAAACATCTTCAGTCAAACGATACTGACATCCGATCCTTTTTGCACCAGGGGACAATTCCAGACTGTCCCGACTCCCCACCCGTTCAGCAAACTTTCTGTTGCTGCCATCTCCGGACTCACTGTCCGCGGCAAATGGTCAGTTCAACATCTACGTCGTTAGCATGAGCTAACATGGGCAGCAGTGGCTAACACTCATCAAATGAGCCATCAATCTGACCCAACAAACTTTCTGTTGCTGCAGCTACAATCCATACAATCTGCAGTATGGTGAAGTTAAGTGCGGTGTGTTTGATGGAGGTGACAGTTCGGTGTGCTGAGATGCCACCAAACCATTCACTGCCTTATTCAAAATATGGCTAACGAATGAGGTACTCCATTGGTATCAGTGTCATTTTAAGGGCACTGTTATCGTAATTTTTCAAACAATACACAGCCCTATACAATACTTAGGCAAAATAGTGTGTTAGCATGTTTGCTAACTAACAAGAAACACAGGCAGTTGACTGGAAGTAATGTGAACTATTCTATTACCAAGTGGGTTTGCACATAGTCAAAGAATTTGTCTGGGTGTTTTGGTGCCTTACGATATACATCTACAGTGGAAAAGTCAAGACACATTATATAAAGTAAAAAAAATTACAATATAAAATGTGAAACAATATAAGAATTATGAATAATTGTAAGAAATCCATAAAGATTTATCTGTTAGATAGCAGTGAAGAGACTCTGTGTTGAATTCTATATATTCCTCCACCGTGAGAGAATACAAGTGAAATATATTAACATAGACTTTATAGACTAAACTTTTACAGCTTCCCGCTAAATTCTGCATGAAACCTGGATGATCATCTGAGATCTAGCGAGCGAACAGGGAGTCACTTGGACTGCGCTCAGCCTGTGAAAGCCCTTCATCCTGCCCGGACGCCAGGAGAAACAGCATCCATCTAATTCATTCTCAGGCCGATCAAATCATCAGATTATAGTTACTTTGGCCGCCAGCATATGGCAGTTGAAGCCCCTCAGATTCTGCCGGCGGTGTTCATCGAATCAAATATTGACATAGTGCTGATGCCGAGCAGATGTGTGATATAAGGAGGACATGGTGTGCAGACCACCTCCTATGCAACTACACACTCACACAAATGCACTCACAGCAGGAGGTCCCTCCCCAAAACTGCAGATTAACCAGAGCAATCAGCGTGAGGGCTCTTCAGCTCCCCAAACCCCCAGATTCTCCTCATGACCCCAGATGTAGTTAAAAAAACTAGAAGCCATATTAGCTCCCCAAATCTGTCTTCTCACGCAACGACCAGGGCTGTTGATACTGAATTATTACTGAACAGGCTGCAGCACAGAGCACATGCACTAATGCTTGATTTCACAGGCGCAGACACCACTCACTACACAAAAAAGTTTTTTATACAGCTTGAAAGGAAGTCATCTGGTTATTAAAACAAAATGTGCTACTTGCGCAAGAAAAGTCTCTGATGTTTTCTCTGAAATAATTGTCAGTTTTGCCTCCTCCCATACCGAATTACTATAGCACATTATTGAGTCAGCATACACACAAACTTCTGTTTTCTGTTTTAATTGATTTCTGTGTGGTAGGTCTGTCCTTTCCTCTTCTTCTTCTTCTTTCTTTTCTTTTATCTCTTTGCGCTATGAAACACAGAAACGACTGTAGTTAATCAATTTTTCTTCAAGTGTTTGATCAACAGAACAAATACTGACAACTATTTGTTAATCAATTAATCACTCAAGTAATTTTTTCAAGCAAATGTCAGATATGGCAGTAACTTTAATATCTTTAGGTTTAGGACTTATGGTCAGACAAAACGAGCAATTTAAAGATGTCACCTTTGGCTTTAGGAAATTGCAACTGTGAAAAAATAATCAGGTTTTCCACAGTTTTCTTGAATTTAATGGACCACACAATTCGTTGCTTCATTGAAAAAACAATCTGCAGATTACACAATCATGCAAAAATCATTAGTTGAATTTTCAGCACCATAAGTAGCTTGTAGCAAAATAAAGAGAAAACATGAAGAAAAGCTTTAGTAGGTATTCATCATTAGGAGCTATCACCATCATGGCTGAAGGAAAGGGGGACTAATATCAAATGAAAGTAGTTGTTTTCCTCATTAAATGATTTGTGCTCCTTCTTCTACCTTATCTCAGTGTAATCTTTCAATCTCTATTTTTCATCTGCCTCTTTGAAAAAATTGTTGCAGGGGTTTATTCTCAGTATTCTAAGACAAATAAACATCTGTCACAGCACTTGCAAAGTTAAAAAGCAATTAACTGAACTTTAAATAACCTTTAATTAAACAAACTACAGCTCCCATGGAAACTTACATGTGTGGCAGTGTGGTTTCTACCATATCCATGATATTCACCAATGCTCTCTATTGTTGTAATTCACCAACTTTTTAGCTGTAATGTCTCTCTGTAAAATGTCTACAAAGTTCTGCTCTTTCCTGGTCTTTAAAGGCGAGTAAAAAATATATATACCAGCTGTTCTCATGCACTGTCTGTATGTACGTGTACGCAAAGTAATGAAAAGAATTCGTATACAACCCATGTAGTCATGAGCCAGTAATTTATGTACAACTCACAAAATCGGAAAGGCTGCTATCATGTGACCAATGCGCTGATGGGAGTAAAGAGGGAAAGAACAAAGAGCAAACACAGGACTTTCCTGCAGGAGACTGATGTTTGTGTCCTGCATGAAACCAATTGAACTTTGAGTTGTTGTTAAGTATGGTGTCATAATGTTTCTTTTCTTAAACCTATGTAACTTTATGCTAAGTACATAATTAAGTCAGTAAGTAATAAGTGTGTGACATGACAGCGCCATTCATGGGGAAATAATTAATTAAATATCATACAAACTAGAGCTCTACATGGGGCCAGAAAAATCAGGCCCGGCCCCACATGAACCTGCACAGTTTCTGTCCAAGCCCAAGCCTGAGTCTGACCCATAGCAGCAGTTTTGTGCCTGAACCCGATTAAAAACTTGAATTTGTACTGGAAAAATAAATAGATAAATAAATAAATAATATATTTATAGTGTGGTATATTTAATATTAAAACATTTATTGCAAGCTAAGGGCTGACATGTTTCCTTGCACCACTCCTTTTTCTAGTCTGTCGTCTCCTGCACAAGGGATTTGGCAGAGTGGTGCCCCTCAGTGTGCCCCAGTGGTTCATGGCAATACAGATAATGCCCCCCCTCCCCATTTTGCATTCCTCATTTGCGCACTGGTCTACCTATCTTCTCTGGTTGCGTCATCACTTGTCCTCTCTTAGTCGCAGCCCTTCTCTCTTTTCCCCTCTTGATTCAGCCCATTAAAACTCCTGCCATTTACACATAAGAACTGCTAGTTTCATATTGAAAAAACAAATAAACAAAGGTAGACCTAAGTGGGCGGGAACCTGATGCAATTCAGCCCCAGGTGAGAAATGCAAAATGAAAGCTTGGCCTGGCCTGAACCTGGCGGGGTGGGTCAGGTCCCAGTTGGACTCGGGCAGAGAATTAGAACTCGAATACAAAACGTTGCATGAGGTTATGTTGACATATTCAATAAAGAACAATATGATATTTAATCCTTATCTAGACATACTGCGTGAACAGCACATTTTTTTGAAGTTTAATTAATTTAATTACTACAAATTTAAATGTTTTAAATGATTTTTTCTTGTTTTTGTAGCACTGAACTTTCAGTGTCGCTCACTATTGCTACATGGCAGCGTGCGTTTTTGCACATGCAGGTTGACTCCTGCGTGCACGACCTTTCACCGTCTGGATCGTGACCTCCTTTGCCTCCTCACATTGGCCTTTGTGCTGACGTCCCAGCATTCCTGCTCTGTGGCTCAGAGCCAAAGTGCCTCTGCAGACAGCTTTGCCAGACTATCTGCTGCTGCACATAATGTCACATCATTTCATCACTGAGGCAAAGTAGGTTAAAGGCAGGCAGCGGCTGGTAGGCCGCAACATCTGGATATACGCGGTTGTACATCACACTTCCGCTCTAACAGGCTCGTATTGGGTTTACAGAGCGGCGGGGAGGGCAAGCGTGTGGGATTAGTGCCAGCTGGCCTTAGTCTGTATGTGCTCATGTGCACTTCTATGCACATGTCTGTCTGTCTGTCTGTATGACCCAGGCTTTAGTGCAGAGCATGTCTTCGTCTACTGTTGGAGAGATTGGGGACGGCGGGTTTCAGATTAGACTCTGGATCCAAGAGGAAGTTTCCCTTACCACCCCGCATCCTTGCATGTGTCCCAGCGTGCTGCAGGGCCACCCAGGGTAACAGGGTTATCTTTTTTTAAAGCTCATCCACTTTAAAAGACATCACAGCCGTTAAAGTCTCTGGTTTAAAGCCAGTAGATCTGGACAAATCCTCTCTCACTCACACGAGTCCGTGAAAACTGAGACCACAGCCAGTGTTAAGTGAGCGTGGGATTTTCGCTCTGAGCTCCATGTGCTCTGAGTACCTCGCAACTGGTATGAATACTGGTTTTAAGTCCTTGAATCACTTCTCAGTGCCTAGTTTTTATCTGTCTGTCCACTCCAACAAATGGCTTAAACACATATTGATTTGTGACCACAACAGACACGGTGAAAGTTATGAAGCTGAGGGTTGATGCAGACTGGTGTGGGTTTGTGCAAAGCATCCCAGCATTAGTTTAAATGCCATCAAAGCCTCTGGTTTCAGTGGGTGGCCAGGGACAGTTGTTAGTTTTGGGTGTGAAGAGCAGCAGGGGATTTACTCCTAAAAGTAGATTTTGAGGGATTTTGTTTTTAGGGGGGAAATTACTGGAGCCTCTTGTTCCAGGGTGCACATGTTGGAGTTTAAACCTTTTGGACCCTCTCAACCCGCCACTCCGTACAGTGGATGTCTGAGCTTTCCTATAGCAGATTTCATTGGGCTTCAAGTCTAGTTTTCTCGCACATACATCAAAACCAGCGCCTCACCGATATGACCCTCCCAAGGTCTACTGTTTACTACGAAGCAATGACTCACACCATAAATGATTTTAGTAGATTACCATTCAAGCGTGCCTGTGTTGTGTTTGAGTCTGTGGAGGTAACAACCAGCCCCATGACTCCCTCTGTGCTGGCTGAAGACACTAAACTCATTTCCTAAATGAATCATAGAGGGTCACAGGGGGAGGTGTGTTAATAATGTAATTGGTGGACCACCTCTGTAGAAGAGCCCCCCGCCACTAAACAAGATTATCTACTGGAACAGAGACCTTAGCCCTGGTTTTACAGTGCTCTCTATTATCAGATGTGTGGTTTGAAAGACATACATCACAGGTATATAATACAGTAAGAGAGACCTGGATTGGAGGATAATGTCAATGCTTTGCCATTAGTGCTGGCAGGCTTTTATTAAAGGGAGCATCCTCTGCTTTTCATTAGATTTGTAATGAATCAAGATTCTAATCATGCACATTGTTGCAGGCAGTGGACATCTCCATTAGCTAATGCACAGCCTCAGGCTAATGGAAAACATGGAGTTGCTTGCTCATCCTCTTCCTCTGAGCAACATATTAAGAAAGACAAAGAAGAAATTCCAATATTAGGGCTGCAACTAATGATTTTTTTCCATTATTGATTAATTTGCTGATTATTATTGACTGTCGGTAATGGCTTGGTCAATGGCAGGAAGATATAAAATACTTAACATATTCCAGATGATTGTTTTGTCCGAGCAAAAGTTCAAAACCAAAAGTATTAGTAGAAAGTTTATTAGGGCCGCACAATGTATTGCTCTTCTGTCATCATCCCGATGCCAACTTGAGATAGACTGCACTCAGGGATGTTTTGAGTTAGAAAAATCTAACTATCATTATTTTTTGCCGCCTTTGTGTTTGATTCAGTGTTTAATTGGTTTGATAAGAGAATGTTGGAATGATTTCCTGTCATTTTTTATTCAAAAAGCATGGTCTTGTATTTTAGCAATATTCTTTAGCAGCAAAACGGGAGAACTGAGTACACTTTAATATCAGTATATCACAAGTACAACGTATCCTCATTTAACAGTTTAGATGATATCCTGCGAAAATGTTCACACAAAGGTTTGTATGATATCCTACGAATTGGTGCCCCATGAATTATGTTACATGCATAACGTAAAGGTACACATATAAAGTTACGGAGGTTAAGTTTAGGAAAAGAAACCTAAAAAAACACTTAATGTTTAGATGGTTCTGAATGCTGGTCTCCTTGGTAATGTCCCAGGGGAAGGTCCTGTGTCTTGTGACCCATCCACCACCCCAACATGCCTCTTTATTCTTTACTCCCATCAGCACATGGTTGCCCTCTCATAAATATAGCTTAAACATGAGTTACTGGCTCATGATTACGCAGGATATGTACTAATTTCGGTGCATTACCTTCGTAAGAAAACGTACTAGCAGTGCATTGGAGCAGCCTGGCAAATAATGTTGTTACCACAATATTTAACGTTTTAGCATATTGCATATTTTTCTCATTTCCTGCAGCCCTAAATTTTATCATCACAGAAATTTTAGAAGCAGGAACCAATGCATTTTTGACATTTTGTTTGAGTCTACAGCCTGAGCAAGGCCGTCCTGGGCACAGTGGTGCTTCGAGCTAATGCTAACGTCAGTATGCTAATATGCTCATAATAACAAAGCTGTTAATTAACCACAAAAGGTTGTTCAGCAGGTAGTGTTTACCTTGTTCATCGTTTAATTTAGTATGTTAGCACAGAGCATTGTGGTGTAGTATAGTCATGAATGAATTTAATATTCATGTGCTCAAACCTCGGGCCATTTAGTAGCAAGATGTGTAATCCCTTAGTTTTATCAAAATATGAGCAGTGTAGTGGCAGCAAAGATGTAAGGTTTAAAATGTTGACCTTTAATTAGAGTGTCTCCTCAGGCCAAGCACTTTTGTCTTTTTTAACCAGCAGAACAAAGAGATAAAATGCATCAACCCCCAGGCTTTGACTCAGAAACAACCAGTTTCATTTTGACAAACAGTTTGACATTTCATTTTGCTGCCCTCATTAGCCAGCGAGTTTAAAGGAATAGTCCCACAAGTACCCTTATTTCTTTAAAAGGCTGCTGGCTTTAGCCTTATATTTTCTGGACAGATACAAGATTGGTGTAAATTTTTTCATCTAACTATAAGATGGGAAGTGAATAAGAGTATTTCCAAAAAAAAAAGTCAAACTATTATTTCAAGTTTTTATTCTTCAGCTCAACGATGCATCGATTCTTTCCCCCCTTTGACGTATAAAGAGAACTGGATACAACATTTGAGGCGGGGCCCTGTTCATTCCTATGAAAGTTGCTTAGTGGTACATAAAGCTTAAACACTGCGTGTTCCAATACTCATACGATCATACTAATTAGTATGCCAGGAAAATATTTAGTATGCCCCAAAACATTTGGGACATACTTTGGCGGCAGTAGCTCAGCCTATAGGGACGTGGGTTGGGAACTGGAAGGTCACCAGTTCAAGTCCATGTCTGGACCAAATATGGAGCATGAGAGGTGCCAGTTCGCTTCCTGGGCACTGCTGAGGTGCCCCTGAGCAAGGCACCGAACCTCCAACTGCTGGGGGCGCCTGGTCATGGGCAGCCCCCTCGCCACAACATATCTCCATTTATTGCATTTCAGGTCCTGTTTGTGCATGTGTGTGTACTCAGGCCTGTGTGTATATGACTAGAGAGTGAAAAAATTGAATTTCCCTTCAGGGATTAATAAAGTATATCTTATCTTATCTTACATAGTATATCATATGAGGTATGCCAGAAATACCAGGATGTTCTACCGCATTCAGTCAGATGCTGCAGCATGGAAGCCAACAGGCTTTTCTGACTATTCTGACCCACAATCCTCTGCGCAGCAAAAGATACGTCACATAGCTTGAGCTGCAGACAGATGACAGCTTGACAGCTCATTGACAGCTGTCAGAGGCCACAATGACGGATGACAGCACATTCAAGACTGATGACCAGTCGAATAGTAATTATAGGAATTTTAAATGTTTAAGTGAACAAAATAATCATAAAGATCATCAACAATATGGGACATAGATATTAAATAACAACGACAGAGAAATGCATATGTAATTTTACTGTCATGAATATAATTAGAATTGACAATAAATGCAGTTATTACTAAAAGTTAAACAACATACATTGCAAAGTAGCAACAGCAGAGCTCTTTGTGTTGATCTCCGTTTCTAGCGAACTCAACAAATGGTGTTTTGTTTTAACTCCGAGGTTACAAATATATGAGCAAGAGGGCCAAACTTCTGGGCGTAATGTTATGAGAAAGTAGTATGTCCCGATCTTCCACATCTCAGGGCCTAGAGCAAGTTCACCAGAGACTCATGGCGACCAAGCGGTTAACTTCTGGTTTAGCCGTCAGCTTACATGCATGGTAATAAAATTATTTAAATATGCCTGTATTTTAGGTGGCCTTGTGTAACATCATGACTAAGGGACTTCAGATGAAAAAGAGAAGTTCTGGAATTTTTATACCATGCGTCTTGATTAATTTTCACTGTCCCTTCCTAAATAAACTAAATTAAACTAAATATGCAGGTGTTCCAGACTTTCTAAGTGTTATCGGACCAAATGGATAAAATGTCGATGGTGGTGATTTCACACAGGGTTTAAAAAATTGTATCTACTGATTCAGATATCTCTTTCACAATGTAAGTCTATGGGTACAAGTCCTTTTTGGGCCCCATGGCACCACGTAACAGACCTGGAAGTTTTAATTCCACACTAGACCACAATCTAAAATTGGCTTCAAACCTGGGGTACTGTTCCTGGGATCTTGTGTCTTGTGTTGGCTAACTTCTGTTGTGTTGAAATATCCTGTAGGAAACATGGACAGACCCAAAAAACAGTCCTCAAGTAGAAGATTAAAGAACTGTGTAAAAACAGCCTTGAAACTTTATTAGAGCCCTAATTGGCTTCGAAGCTACATACACAGCGCTCACATTTGTAGCCTATTGCATAAGTGCTGTGAGGTAGCCGGAGGCCAGCAATCCTAATTAACATCTTTATTTTCATACTCTCAGTCATTGTTCATTTATATCTCTCGCTCTCTTGTCTATTAAAAACATCACCCACAGAGGAAATCCCTCAGCCGTGTCTCCCGCTGTTTACCTGACCCTCATCACAGTGCTTTAGATTACATAACTAGGTTAGGAAGCGCCTTTTGTCTCAGTGTTGAATACCATCTATAACAATACTTGGCTCCCCTGAACGCAACTCTTTTACAAGCTGTTGAATTAAAAGCGGGCTGAATGCTTCCTCTTGAGCCCAGTGACCTTGTTTTACTTTAATTGGCGCTGCTTCCTGCCTGCGAGGGAAAATAACAAGTGATGTTTTTTTTTATATCTCTCCTTTGGCAACATGTAGGCACAAAGCTGCGACTGTGATATTAGATGTGCCATTTTCCAGTTGAGAGATTTGCGTTTTCTGCCTCTAAGCTGGCTTAATGAAGCGAGATCGCTCAGAATCGCTGTTCTGCAGAAAGATGAAGAAAATTGAGAAATAAAGTGTGCGTGGGGGGAGAGTGAAACACAGAGAGAGAGGAGTGGGATAGAAGATTGGAAAACAAGATTGAGACAGAAATACAGAGTGGAAAAGAAGGGGGGAGGAAACACGGAACAGAAAGCGAGTCATCTATCCCTCTTTTCGCTGGAAGCTCTGAAACCCTCACGGCCGGGGAATCAGGGTCGTAGGCCGTGTTAAATTAGCAAATTCACTTTTAATGAAAGAAAACTTAATCTGGATTGGTTTTATTAATAGAATTTTCCCCTGGGCCAAGTGGAGGCGGAGGAGAGGGGTAAAATACTTTCAAGTGGAATAATTAAGACCCTTCGCCCGCTCTCTTTCACTAGTTAATTAAGACGAACATGCAGGCTCTTGATATGTGTTGCTGCAGCTGAACAAGCTGAAACAGTCAATTGAGTAGCAGCCCAGTCACTTCACCACATGAGGAGGATGATTTTATTCAATTTTCCACCTCTGGTTGTGAACTCCTGAAGAACTTGTAGGTACTAAATAGACTTCTGTTTTCTCTCATCTGCAGCGAGCTGAGTGGTTACAGTGATGCAGCCTGTGTACAAATGATAGCTAAGATCTGCTCTGTTTTCTCCATCATGTGTTTCAGTTCCTGAGGATCTGTCCCTGGAGGAGAGGGATGAGCTTTCAAACATCCGACGCAGGAAGAGAGAGCTGCTCGATGATATTGAGGTGTGTGTTTGCACATATAAGCATGTACAAAACGAACAGGATACATTTGTGTTTTATCGTCACAGTTTTTCTTATAATGTTATGTACTATATTGCTAGCAGATCATTTTAAAGGGGACCTATTAAGCTCATTTTCAGGGGCAGACTTGTATTTTGGGTTTCTACCAGAACATGAAAACTGTACATGCTTGAATGTTCAAAAAACACCTTATTTCCCTCCTACTGTCTGTGATGGAACACCTGTATCCCCCCTCAGTCTGAGACACTCTGTTTTAGCGCCTGTCTCTTTAAGACACTTTCACAAAAAAGTGGATTCCTTTTATTATGCCGCCTTTGCTTTTTTTAAAAATTTTTTTATGCAGAAACAAACAATGGCAGCATAGCGTCACCGCAGTGTGTGATTTTAGACAGCATGCCAGGCATTACAGAAGTAGAAGAGGTGTACTGCCGTAGCGTGTAACAACAGCGTCCATGTTTACTGTGACATACAACATACGCTTCAGTAGCGCTTTATAGATATAAAAAATGGCAACAATATGGCATTAACAACCATGACTGCTCCTGGACCTCATTGTCTTACAAATTTTTGGACATTTTCGGCCGCTGTTCTTCTTTGGTTTAGCTGCTAACTGCTACCAGCTGCCTTTTAACTCTCCCACTAGTGGGTTGCACACATAACATGTTTTCCAAAGTGTAGGATTGTAGGATTGTAGGAAGTGTAGGATTTGTAATGTAGTTTGAAGTTGAAGTTTTTGCTCACAGAGATTACTTTAACATATGTTCACCTCATTATTTAAAACTTTTAGCCACTTTCAGGATGAACATCCAACATTGTAACATTATATACATGACACAAAATAAGGAAAAGCATAATAGATCCCATTTAATGTAAAACTGGAGTACTGTATATACTTGTTAGTTAGACATGTCTGACCTCTTAATTCATTTTGCCTATTGACTTCAGTACAGCAGGTCTATTTGCATGCTGTAAGTAATGCAAATAGACCTGCAATACTTAACTGCACACCCGTTTGCTCATAAAAAGTAACGCATTTTCCACTGCTTACTGAACAGTTCATTCTCTGTCCTTTAAATGCTTTAAAGCTTTTCTTTTCCTGTACTTGATCCTGTTTCAATTTAAAGAAAAAAACCAACCATCTTACTCTTTTCTCACAGAGGTTGAAGTTTGAGATTGCAGAGGTCATGACGGAGATCGAGCAGCTGACGTGTGTGGGAGAAAGGTAAGTTACTGAAGTCAGGATGCTTTGTCATACTGTGCTGATGTAGTTTATACAGTGTTTACATCTATCATATATCAGCAGCGGAGCATTTATTAAGTATTGTCAAGCACTTTGTGGCTTGACACCGTGTGTTTAAATGAGTATGAGAATTACATTTTATTTATGCATTTAGTTAAGCGATATTTGCTGGGATTTTTATTATTCACTAACAGCAGTAGTTTGCCCTAACTCTTACTTTCTCTGCATGATAGTCTGCACATGCTGCGATTTTGGCTTCCGCAAATCCGATGTAGATGTGCGGAATGTGCGCTTAAAAGTGAGAGTGACACTGTTGCAGCAAGCAAACGTTTTCCAAGTGCCTATTTTTCAACGCAGCAGCACGCATCAAATGTCATGTGACAAGGAAGAACCAATCACAGCTGTAGGGCTGTATGGTATACAAAAAAATTATTATTTTGACAGATTTTGTGGTTGCGATTTGAGTCTCAATTTCAGTAGGAATGGTAATTTTTGCATTTCATTTTCACTTAAAAAAAATTGATGATGTAATTTTTGCGGGGGTCTGTACCAATCAAGCATGCTGCCTTACGTCTGGAATATGACTGGTATGCCGAAGGCACCTCTGTAGCACCACAGTACTTTTATTTATAATGGTATGTTGTGGCACATTTGACCTTTTTCAAAAAATCACAGCTCTTGCGTTTTGGATATATATTATAATACAGTATTGAATGTGCAGTCCTACACAGCTGGAATATCTTTCCTTTCTTCTGTAAATATGAGTCTATGATTAATATGGAGGAGCTTTGCAATCTGTCCCACTGACTATATTTAATACACACTTAAAAAAACAATGCCTGAAAGAATACAAGCTCCAAACCTTGGGATTTCTGATAAGTAGGTTATGGTTGCCAGGCACCGTCAGGCGCAACCTTCCTCTACGCTCTTGAAAGTAAGCACAAGAATAGCACCCTGCGCTTGACCTTGCGAAAGTACAAGCGGCATGTGTCCTAGGCCTAAATGCTGTTTCAGGGCCATCAGCACGCTTACTGTAGTAAGCATGAGCAGCATTCATTTGTAGAATGTAATCTGCTCCTTACGGCTCTAAAATCTCCATATACCCAGAAAATACATAGACCATGACCCCTGTGACCTCTACTGCCTTAAATAACACGTACACCAGTTTTTACCTTAAGTCATAAATAGCCAACACCGAGTTATGGCTGGTCGTTGACTCATCGCCTCTATCTTAGCTGAGTTTGGGATTTGCATGTTCGGTCAAAGACGTCAAAGGCAGTTGGTGCAGGCTGATAAAAACACAGCTGGAAAGGATATGATAGCAGTATTTTTTTACATGGTTGTTTGTATAGGTAAAATAAGACGTATTGACAAGACAGTGTGTGTAGTTCAAACAACAGCATGAATCAAATGATGACAGTCATGGTACAGGCTACGTGCCCAGTGTCTCTGTGCATATGTTTTTCAGATTAGTCTGAGCATGTACACACATGTAATGGGTAGAACAGATGTGGCAGGATTCAGGAAATAATATTCTCTGTTGTGACTATAAATGAAGTATATTGTTGTTTTTGACATTCAGGTACTTGACGATCTGTTTTTCAGTGTTGTTTATGGTAAATAAGTGACAGTAACCCTCATTAAATCTCTACATTTCTGCAGTCTGTGTTCCAGTAAAACATCCCAGAGAAATAAACAGATCGCTATGGGCAGGAAAAAATTCAACATGGATCCAAAGAAGGTAACACGTGTCCTTTGACATCCTCCACTGTCTCCGTAGCCTTGAAAGGAATGATTCTCTTCTGGTGTGAAGAGCGATCCATTATCAACCATGAAACCCTGTCATTTTCCATCATCTGCCCTCAATTGAGATGAACAACCATCCTGTTTTCTCCCTTTCCTCTCCAGGGAATCCAGTTCCTGCTGGAGAACGACCTCCTCCAGCACACTCCCGAAGACATCGCCCAGTTCCTCTACAAAGGCGAGGGCCTCAACAAGACCTGTCATCGGAGACTACTTGGGCGAGCGGTGAGACAGAGCATCTATCAAGTCCTCCTTACATGCTCCCTCTGTGATTAGAGAAAGAAATTATGGGCTGGATTTATTGATTAATGAGGGAGAACATGATCGCCCCCCCCAACATGAATCTTTAAGTCGGTGCGGGTGTCTTGTCAGAGTCCACCCATGTAGACTTATAACTGGTAATAAAATGGCCATCCAGCCCCTCACATCTCCGGCCAGACTGCTGGATAATGAAGAAGAAAGGAAGTCATGCAGCGAGTGAGATGTATGGTGTTATCTGAAGGTGAGATTAGATAGTCAAACATACTGTGTGAGGCGCACAGGGACAAAACATGCGGCATGAAAAACCAGGAAAGAGAACCGCGAGGGAGAGTGCATCAAAGGTTTCGTGTCCCAAATTTATAAGGCCAAAAAACCACAGCTTGATTTATCATTCATCTGTTTTTAATTTGAGATCACTAATTTGGAAAACATGTGAATGAAATATGTTTTGAGTTTAAGTGTGCAACGCATATCCTGAGAAAATCATATGGCACTTTAATCATCTGTGCTATTTCTTACATAAATAATGCATCAGTTTTGCTCCTCATTTTTCTCAGCTGATAAAACACAAAGCAGCAGTTCAACGTATAATCAGTTCTTTTATGTGGTTTTCTGAACACTTACAGGCAAATTCACAGAAAGACTGCACGGCTTTAGTGCCTGCTGAGCCTGCACAAATAAGACAAGAAGGAATAATTCCCAAAACACACCCGTAAAAAGTGAAACGCAAATAATGCCAAATGTCTTGGTCTGTGATATTTGCACATATTTAAATTTTGCAGTATGCATACATGTGGCGCAAAATGGGTCCATTTCACAAAAGTCAGCACTGATAGCCGCACAGTTACAGTGACATTACAGTTGGCTGTAACTGAAGGACACTGACACATTGGGAGAGTAAGTCCCAAATTGAATTAATTTAATATAAGATCCCAAATCCAAGACAGCTCTTTCTGTTACGTTGAAATCCCACCAAAAATTATAATGAGGTGCTGATCACTGGCAATAGACTTGATTATAGAAAACAAGTGTTGCAGCGTGTATATGGCTCATATGGAGCCAGTGTGTACGACACTTGTTTTCTACAATCATGTTGAAATTCCTTTCCTGACGTTTTGAGGAAAGCCTCTGCACCTCGTCGGTCAGGACCTGTAGCAACATTTAAATTTTGCCACATGGATAATTGCAGTCAGATGCAAAGAAAGGACAAATTGCACTCAGCTGTAAAACTGAATGGGTGTGCCTGTGCTCTAATATCTTTAGCGCGATATCTTTCTGTGAATCGGACCTTGAGACGAGGCAGATAGCGGTTGCAAGTGATGCACAATTCATGGTGCCATCAGCAGCCACAGTCTAGTATTTGGTAAATTGCCCATTAGTGTGATACTGAAGCTTAACTTTTTATAACATGATAAATTCTCCTTTGAACTGGAAATTTGGATACTTCTAGTAGTATAACAGTGCTTTGTTTTATAGCCTGTTTTGAGACCAATTCCAATGTTGATCAAAATGTACTGACCATTTTTTCACATAAAAATTATTGATAAGGATCCCTTAAAGTTTTTATGAACTGCATTTTTTATTGGCTCACACACCATTACCAGTACATCTGTAATAAGCCAGTAGTGGCCGATAACGACCTGGCCAGTTCATTGATCTAGCTCTGCTAGCTCTCAGAATATACGAAAAAATCCTGGTAGTCGGCATGAGTATTTCTACCTGCTGTGCCTGAAGAAAATGTTAATTTAATCAGCAGAGATCTGAGGGAAAAAGCATCACAGGCTAGACGCAGTCTTTGATCGACAGATGATCTTTGACAAGTGTAGAGCAGAAATAGCAGCGAGTGATTAGCAGCACAAATGTCACGAGAAAATGTCACAGAGAAAATAAAAATCTGAGACATCTCTGAGGCTGGCATCATACTCCTGTTGTGTTATGTACTATACACTGTAATCTCTTTTTAAAGAGTGAATATATATATAGAGAGAGGATGAATTTATAAACAGAATTTATAAAAGGTAAAAAAAGAGTGTAGTATGTTACGTTATGCATAATAAAGGTAAAAGTAAAAACTATAATCTTAAAAAGAGGATCCTGAATAAATGCAGCACTGTCTGAACTCTTATTATGCAGAAAATCACATCAATTACAGCCTGTATTATCTTACCTGAGCACAGGTGCTGATTGTGCATCAGTACACAGATGAACAGACGGTAGCAGAAACAATGAAACACACACACACACACACACACACACACATTGTGAGCAGGGCTGAAGGTTGGGGAGGGGGGACTCTGGGGACTCCTTGTCGGCAATAGGCTTTATTCACGGAGGATCATCAAAGAGGCCACCTACCCAGTGGAAATCACACTTAACACAGGCGGAGGGTTTACACTCAGTAATTATCACTAATTGAGCTTATGCAAGGAGCAGGAACCTATCATTACACGCTGAGCAGGGAGGGAGATGAAGATAAAACAGGAGGGGAACAGAGAGCGGGAGACCCGTGGAAAGGAAGAGGAGGAAAAAATAGCCAGGAGGAGGAAAGATGGTGGGAGATGGAGTGCATGACTGACTCCTAAATTACTGAAACAGAGCTTTATATTGTTCCTGTATAATTCAGCTTTGTTTATCACATACTGTACACTCACTGTTATCACACTGAGACACGTATATACAGTTTTATTTTTACAGCATGCAAGTCTCTTTGTAATAACAGCACCTATAGCAATAACCGTATATGTAACCCTCATAGGACAGGGTTGATTTTATTTGGCTGCAAATGCCGGTGTACTTGTAAGAGGAAGAAAAGCCCTGAAGTCATCGTCCAAATAATCCAAGACTGTTATTGCAATACAAGTTTGTTGTTTGTTTCCTGTAAGCCAACACTCTGTAATCTTCTCAACCTTTCCACAATGTCTCTCCACAAAAAACCCACAAAAGTCTGAAAATTCCTGGCTTCATTTGAACAATAGACAACACACAGACGTTAGAGGATCAGGATCATGGCCCCTGATGTTCAACAAACATGATCAGAGAAGCCGTGACCGCAGCCTGAGAGCAGCTGTTGACTTTTCCTCCAAAAAAAAAAAAAAAAAATCCAACTGGCCAAATAAACCTCTGACAGAAAGGAGCCTGTGTGGGTTCGGTTTTTGGTGTTTTCATCAGTCAAACGCACCGTCCCCCCCACCCTCAGGATGGAGAAGCACTCAACATCGGCCAGCTGTTTAAATTGCTTCCAGACTTCACGCTCAGCGCCCGGTATGAATAAAGGCACAAACATGACAGGAATGCTGAGAAACAGGAATTCAGGTTGAGAAATGCTTTCATGGGGGAAAAATGGTTTTCTCCACCCTCTCTTCTGGGTTCACATTGTGATTAGACTTAATACACATCTTCTCTGGATGCTCTTCCTGTTCTTTGGAAAAAGGAATGACTAAGAGATATTGGAAATCTGATTGTCTCATCTGCATTTTTTCTCCACCAGGGACGACTTCAACATCAAGGTGCTCCAGGCTTTTGTGGAGCTGCATGAGTTTGCAGACCTCAATCTCGTCCAAGCACTACGGTCAGCAGAACAATTAACCCAAATATTGAGCAGAGAAAAGCAACAGCAGCTAAGTCATGTGCACCCTGTGGAATCACAAATTAAATCCCCCCTCTTCTCTCTCTGTCGTAGGCAGTTCCTGTGGAGTTTCCGTTTGCCAGGTGAAGCCCAGAAGATTGACCGAATGATGGAGGCGTTTGCCTCGCGGTACTGCCAGTGCAACCCTGGTGTCTTCCAGTCCACAGGTCAGACACAAAGCAAGCTACTGTTGTTTAAACCAGTGGTCCCCAGCCTTTCTTTTTGTCAGGCATACCCCCACAGGCCTGTCGGATAAGCTCCAGTGCCCCGTCATTGACCCCACCTGCCATGCTCCAAATGTGCTTATTTGAATTGATTTTAAACTGGATGTTCTCCAACACCAATAATTATCTAAAAGTGGATACTGTACAGTAGTTACCCATAGATACAGTGCCTTGAAAAAGTTTTTGTTGCAATGCAACCTGTAATTTATTTTAAAGTGTATATATTGACTTTCTTCTTTTTACAAACAACATGGAACAGCTCAGCACAACATTGGTGTGCACGACTATCAAGAATAAAAATGACTAAACATTTAGATATGAACTCAAAACAATAGTGCAATCCATAGGCGCAGTGTCTATAAGTCAATCAAGCAAATTGCTTGCAAGTGGGTTTGAGAGTTGAGAGTAGTTTTAGAAACAGAGGTATGGAGTCCATATTTTCATGAGTCGTCCCATTGTGGAGCGAAGCAAACAGGTCAGGTATTGGAGAGGAAAACACTCTAGCAACCAGTAATTCAAATAGATTTTAACCTGTAATTTCAATAGAATAGATAGCCTACACACAAAAGTCAAAAGTGGTGAGGTGAAATAAAAAAACAAATTATTTTAAAAATGTACAAAAAATAAAAAACTGAGAAAAGGTGTGTTGATATGTATTCAACCCCTTTGCTATAAAGCCCCTAAAGAAGACCTGGTGCTACCAATTACCTTCAGAAGTCACATAATTTGTTAGCTCACCTGTGTGCAATCTAAGTGTCAAATGATGTCAGTATATATACACCTGTATATTAAAGGCCCCAGAGCCTGAAACACCACTGAGCAAGCTTTAAGCATACCACAAAGAAACAGGTGCTCTCGAAACAGATCAGAAACAAACTGCTGGAGAAGTACAAATCAGAGTTGGGCTTTAAAAAAATACGTGAAACTTTGAACGTCTCACGGACCATTAAATCCATTACTACAAAATCAGGTTTTGTAATAATGGCACCGCAACAAACCTGCCAAGAGAGGGCCGCCCACCAAAACTCAAGGACCAGGCAAAGGGGATATTAATCAGAGAGGCAACAAAGAGAACAAAGGTAACCCTGAAGGAGCTGGAAAGCTCCACAGCCGAGACTGGAGTATCTGTCCATAGAACCACTTTAAGCCATACACTCTTCAGAGCTGGGCTTTATGGATGAGTAGCCTGAAAAAAAGCATTTGCATTAAAAAAAACCCCACACATTTGAAGTTTGCCAAAAGGTGTGTTGGCGACTCCTCGAACAAATGGAAGACAGTACTCTGGCCAGATGAGACTTTTTGGCTGCTGTTACAGGGCTGCAGCTAATATTCGTGATTGATCAACTAATCATTTTGTCAATAAAATGTCAGAAAATAGTGAAACATGTCGGTGTAATTTCTCAGAGCCCAAGGTGACGTCTTAAAATAGTCTGTTTTATATGACCAACACAGTGTGTTATCTTGTATGGCTGAGAAAAGCATCAAAATTCTCACATATAAGAAGCATAAAACCAGCAAATGTTTGACTTATTGCTTAAATAAATGACTAAAACAATAGATTTTCTGTCAATCCACTAATCAACATATTGTAATGGGTCTAAACTGCTGAAACTTCTCTGCTTCCTTGCTGCCTAGTTTCCATTCCCTCTGATAGCCACAGTGTTGATGTTACAGCTGACTTCATTCAGATTTCTTCTTTTTTAAGCATCCTCAGTGTTTTTATAATTAGTTGAGCTAATCTTTCCACATGTCCACTGGAAACTGTAAAAGTACCCCCAGGGATACATGAGAGCAAAGTGTGAAATCCAATGCATTGGACAAAGTCAATGCACTGATAAGCAGCCGAGCCTAATGTGCCAGCAGAAGTACTGCCCGAGGGTCTGGGATACATTTAGCGATGGCCTGTTTTTTTTAAATGCATTTTAATCATTAAGCCATAAGAATTACTGTAACTAAAGCTCAATGAGGATTAACTACAGATCACGGTTCACTGCAGCAGCTAAGTTCAGAGTAAACAAGCAGCAACAAACAAGGGACATCCATTATTCAGGAAGACTCAACCTGGCTGAGTGATACATGGTCTTGTGATAAACAAAGCCTGCAACTACAACAGTCAGTTAATAATTAAAGAAGTTATGGAGCAGCATACTGCTGTGCGAGATTGTTGAAGGTGCATGTGGTCCCATGAAGGGAATACTCCCAAGTTCTGTCAGTTCAGTAGACGGCATGCATGTTTGTGTGTGTGACAGTTGTGTGTGCAGGCCAGAACAGCAGCTTAGATTCATGTGCGCAGCAGTAACTGCACACTGAGCTCATAAAAAGCTAAAACGATCAGGGATCTTTAATCACCAGTGAAAGAGAAGCCCGTCTCTCTCTGTGCTTCATCATGCTCATCAATTTTTTTGATTACGCTGACATTCCTCTCACAGTTAGCACCACCTCTTGCCCCATATTACACACTGTGTGCAAAGCTCCTCTATTTTTTTTGAGAGGGGGAGTGTGTTAGCGGGCAGACAATAGGCAGCGCAGGACAGCCAGGAACCAAAGTGTGTCAGTGAGAGCAGACAGACAGAGGGGAATGAATGATTCATTTACAGGCAGCCACTGGCCCGTGTGTGTCTGAACATTAACTCACAGTAGAGGCTAAAGCCCCTCCTTCCCCCCTTTACTCTCACTCATACCTCACATACACGCACATTTTTCAAATACAGTACAAATGCACAACTATTAAAAATAAATCCTGGCTAAAAATCCTGCACAAGTAAAATAGTCCAGTCTTTCTTTGTGTCTGCTGTCTTTTGTCGCTCCCACCAGCCTCTGAGGAAATACATTTAAATCAATTACAAAAAAATCTACAGCACATTTAGAAGAATTGGGGCTTCCAATCCCCTTTGTTCTCTTTAATAACAATAAAAAATGGCTGTATGTGCAAGAAGAAATAGAAATTGTAAAGGGGATAATGAACATAAAGTATGACTATATGCTGATGACATCCTGTCATATGCCAGTGTTTTTGTTTACTAAAACTATGCCGAAAAATTTTCACCAGCGACTTTTTTTTTCCAGGGCAAAGACAAGTGTTGATGAGCTAAAGGTAGATCTTTGATAACAAAAACTATGATTACATGTATGTTTTGTTTTGCTGACAAGATGAGATGGGACTAAAACGTTAGTGGGCTGTTAAAATTAGGGGAGAGGAGAACGGAATTTTAAATCATTTTTTTAATAGATTTTCAGAAAAATGCTTTAAACTTGGATGCTGAAAATGGCCTTGCGTGCAATTATTTTTAATGTATGAGCAGGTATTACATCGGAGTGCTGATGGGCTGGTTAACTCCAGTAAATAGTCAGCACCAGGATGTTTCGCTAGCCTGTAAAACACTCACACCAGAGCAGTGTCATCTGTTAGCACTAGTCTAGAGCTGTAATTCAGCAGGAAGTAAGCTGCTGTGTGTGTCTGATTGAGGACGGTGGAGCTGTTGAATGGATTTGTGGAGTTTGTTGGTTGCAGTGGTGGTTGTTAGCAGCTGCCTCCACTTGTTAGCTGCTGAACCGCAGCAGAGCAAGCAGCCACATCTGCTGATCCCTGCAGGACTTCACTCAGATTCAGATTATGGTTTGATTGCTGTTTGACAGGCAGGCAGGAGGCTCAGTTGTTTGTGAGTGTAGCTGTGCTGTAAATAAACAGTCTGAACTTAGCTCAGTTTTCTCTGACAGAGCTGAAAGTTTAGTTTTAATCACCAACTCTGTGAGAGGACACGAGTGTAAACCTTCAGACTAACATGTTGCAGATTTTGAAAGAATTCAGGACTGAATTTTGGTCCTTAAGAGTCTACAGTGAACCTGGGTACAAATCCCAGTTGTCAAAGATTAGTTATTTGTGGTCTTTGGTTTTTGTGACCATAAATAGAGAGAAGCTTTTCAAACATTGATCAGTAAGTGTGCGCTCATAAATCGTCTATTAAACCTGTCAAAAACTGCTGTAGAAAGTAAAATTTGTAAATGTGTAGAAATCATTCGTGGTTGTAGAAAAAATGTCTAAATGAAATGTCAACACTTGATACAACGTGTATATATCTGTATATATACATATATATCTATATTAGCCTAATCTGATTAGTTTAAAGAGAAAAAATAATTTGACTAGTAGTAATAACTTTGATGAAAATGTAATTAATTTGTTGTCGACTAAAATGATGAAGGATAAAAATGACTAAAATGTGACTCACACTAAGAAGCATTTTTGTCTGAAGATGACTAAATCTAAAATAGCTGTCAAAATTAATGCTTAAATGTTACACCATACATTCTAAAAACGATTTAGTTGACTGTCTAATGTACAACTAACGTACAGTAAATGTCCACCATAGAAAATGAAAAAAGTAAAAATTAAAACTGGATTGTAATGATGTGATATGTAATTTAATATGTATAAATCTTGTAAGAAAAGGCTGTGTCGCTGTGACTTTCTACAGAAATCATGGTAAATGTGTCCTACTTTTGGTCGTGGTGGGCAGCTTATGTCAGTGTCTGTTACTACTTGTTCCATCCATGCAGTGTTCTGCATTGTATGAGTAATTTACGGCAACTCTGATCTCATTTAGACCTGGTAGTAACGTGCAATCTGTCTGTGATAAACAGACACAGGTGTCTAGATACAGATTGCAGGTTAACACCAGGTATAAATGGGGTCTCTATGGCAGGACACATTATAGCAACTGATTTGATTCCCTTACTGTCGCTCTCAGATACCTGCTACGTGCTGTCATTTGCCATCATCATGCTGAACACCAGCCTACACAACCCCAACGTCAGAGACAAGCCCCCTGTGGAGCGCTTCATCTCTATGAACAGAGGCATCAACGAAGGAGGAGATCTGCCAGAGGAGCTTCTCAGGGTGAGAATTCATCTGTAATATGTGTGTTTGTGTGTGATGATTGATCCCAGTGGCCGTTCTCTCACGCCTACCCCATACGAATGAGGCACTTCCTCCACTGTTCACCTTTTTGATTAATAGCCTTCATCTCCTTTCTGCAGAACCTTTACGACAGCATCAAAAACGAGCCCTTCAAAATCCCAGAGGATGATGGGAACGATCTGACGCACACATTCTTCAACCCAGACAGAGAAGGCTGGCTCTTAAAGCTCGGTATGTACATTCAGAGTCACAAAAGTAACCTTGATTTAGCTGATTTATCATTTGTGAGCAGAGCGTCAGCATCAGGTTGATGAGCAGTGTCCTTTATTTCCCTGGTGATGAGTGTTTGTCTGGTTTGTGTGTAACGTGTATGATGAGCTTTCAGGCAGCCATGTCAGAAGGTTGACAGCTCTCGGGCAACAGTGGCTGAATGTAGCTGATTGTGTCTCTTAATTTAGACTTTGTCAAGCAAAATTAAACATTTAGACCCTGTTTGTGCCAGTATGCTTTGGGAAATGATACAAGGTTTATGCTTTATTTCAGCTAAATATGCTAGTTCAGTGTAGGTGAACTTTGATCCATGATTTTGCACCGTTGCAACAATTGTACACTGTCTTGTTAGGGAACAGATGAAACATGAGAGTCCAAAATGGAGAAATCAATCAAATAGTGGCATCACACCATCCATTTTTTTAAATACAGCCTCAAAGACCTGTGTGCATACATCAGCATGTTAAAAGCCATAGAATCATCATTGCCATATTGGATATCAGCAAAAAATCCAATATCGTGCATCCCTAGTAAAAACTTTTTTACAATACTACAGGATGTTTTCGTTATTTTGGCGCATTTTCAATTAGCACAAAAAGAGGTGGATGCAAATGCAGCTACAGATTGGTAAATGTGGTACACTTCACTGGACTTGTTGTTAGTAGCAACATTAAATAGAAATACAAGAACCAATTTTAGTCAGCTCATGATTTCTGATTGTGCAGCCTCATTTTTGCCCGAAAACTGTCCCCCTTCATGATGGTGCTAGATGAGGTTGCTAGGAGATCTGTGACGCAACTGCAAAATGTCTTTTCTTTCCTCGTCCTTCATCTCGTGACCTCTCCTCTTTCGTTTTGTCTCATATTGTGTCTCCTATCTTTCCTCTCCTCTCCCTCAAAGCATGCTCCTTTTTGTGATTACTGGCATGGTGATTTCTGTGATAGTGCTGTCTTTGGAAATCCTTCTGTTTTCTGTTCCTCACTCCCTTTTCTCTAACCTTTCAGCCTTTCGTTCTGTTCTCTCATTCTGTTCTGTGATGGCTGTTCCTTCTTAAATCTCTGTATTAGGAGGTAGGTAACGCTCCTTCCTCCATCCTCCCGGTTCATCACAGAGTGCCCTCACACTGGCATTGGCTGCCATTATCTCCTTGGCACACAGGGCCCCTGAACATGCTAGCCGCCTCATTTAATTGGCTTATTGTGTCAGAGCTGTTATTGGGCAAATAAGAAAAGCATCGTGAAGTGATGGGTTATCTCATTCAGTGACAAGGCGAGTTGGAGGTCAGTGATCTCTCATTCTGCATGGGGATTGGCTGCATTTCTCAAGTGGCTCTGAAAGAGGCTGGATGACGCAGAGGACTCGTCTCAGACTGGTGCACACACAAAGCACAGATGTTTATCCCAAGAAGTATGAAAGATAATTGTTGACCTCATCAAAACACAGTGTCACGCACCAAATCCCCTTTAATATGCTGCTTCTTTTGACAAAAATGAAGCATGATTACCTAATGAAGAAGAAAAAAATCATATGTTAGAGCTACAAGCATATCAGTAGTAATCAGGTTTGAAATAAATCCACATTAGAGTTATTTTAATGTTTTATTTGAAAGCAAAAATTAAGATGAACATTATTTTATTTTAATCAAACCTACCGTATTTACTGTAGTCATGGTGCATGCAGTTTTACAATATGGATGATTATACTGGCGATTATGGGAGCTTTCACTCTCGAGTTCACGTCTATATAGACCGAATCACCGTGGCGTCATGCTCATTTACTGTAGCGTTTAAAGATGTAGAGTTAAACACGGTGGTCCAACCATATCTGACATTTCAGCTGTGCTTATTTTGTGTACTGTGTTGCTTTGAGCTCCTTTGATAAACCAAATCTACCGTTGCAGCTAAAGAATGTACTGCTGTGGATGGGGGCCACAGCAAAAACGTATTTAAGCCGTCTAAAAAGACCCACCTAAAAAATCGATATCAGTTTAACTGTATGCTATGGTTGGAGTATTTTCACTGCTTTACCTTACACACTAACTGATAGAGGCAGCGGTAGACCAGGTAAAAATATCCACCTGCCAGTGCCTCTAAATATGTGTTAAAACCAAATGCAAAGCAAATTTTTGCCATTTGTTTCTCCCCCAAATATGGCCACTGGAGTTTGGGGCGGTACTTTGCAACTTACAGACATCTCTTTTACAATGGTGGCCTAAGGGGGAAATTTTGCTGCAGTACTGCAAATGGCCACTGGAAATTGGAAAAAATTGGAAGCAAGTATGAGCTGCACTTCTCGGGGCCTGGGCGCCAACAACCAGTGTCAGTTTGTCCTCCATTTCTGATTCTCAGTGACATAAGGAGAGTCTTAATGCTGATAGACTTTCGCAACACAGCATCACAGGAATTTTTTACTCAAGCTGAAACATTTCAAGTCGCATAGACGCAAATTTATGTCTCTTCGTTTCTTTGCGTTGACTTGATATGTAATTGCGCCGTTCCAAAAATTTGCTTTGCATATGGTGTGAACATGCCTTAAAGCTCCCTCATTGACATGTGCTGCCTACATCTGTTTGCAGTCTTTGTGTTATGCTAAACTAAGTGAGCTTCTGGCTGTAATGTTAGCTTCATATTTAGCATAAAGGCATGAGTGGTATCAATCTTCTCAGCTATCGCTTGGCAAGAAATTGATTTTTGTTTTCTTTAAAGCTGCAGTCACAAAATACTGTATGAGAGCCTTTAAAACATTAGCACGTCAACCAAACAACCAAATCAAAATTGTAACAAACTGCTGCACGCTTTTTCCAAATGACGCTAACGTGCATTGCTCTGACCTAAAAGACTTTTGCTTTCTCGTAGACTCCCTTAAACAAACAGGCAGGGGTCAAATGAACAGGTCACCTCATGCTCTATATACCATTAGAGACGGCCCTGTGCGACATACAGCTCCTGTGTGGCTATCTGCCAGAACACAGTCATGCTCCAGCTTTAGTGAATGGGCTGCTTGAATCTGCGCTGTGGGAATGTGTACCTACCGCTGCGTGGCTGGTCATGCGGTGAAATAAAGGAGACCCTTGCCTATTGTCATTCTCCTCCCTCTGTTCCCGTCCCGCAGGCCTCAGTCCCCCACACTGCTGCTTCTCCTCTTCCTGTACGGACCCCCCCTCTCTTTCTCATTTGCTCTCTATCCCACCAGCTGCACTTGCCACGTCATTTAAGGTCCAATTTTTCCCCATTAGTGGATTCCACGCTAATTTTAGCTCCATCAGAGGAGTCCCTGCTTAATGAGAGGATTTTTTTTTTAGTTTGAACGAAGCACTCTGCTGGCTTGTCAGGTTGTTCAATATGACATATTGCTGCACTGCTACGAGGCTGTAAAGCTCCATAAGCACTCATTACACTGCATTATTAACCAGGACTGAGCCTGCTGCCATGCCTGAATCCATCATCATCCAGCGTGAACAGCATGTCATAAAATGCAGTTATTAAGACGTATATTTCAGAGTTGCAACTATCTGCAGAGGAGTAACTAAAAAGCACCTCTGTTGGTCATGTGGGAAAATTGTCAGTTCAGCCAAGTTTGTATGGAAGCTCTGAGAAGAAAGTGAAGAAAAAGGTGTTCAGGTGTTTAAGTATTTTCTTCTCTGTGCTTAAAACTTGAGAACAGGTGAGAAAAAAGTTTTGCCTGGATAATCTTTTTATGGTCCTTAAAATTTTTTTTCTGTGAAACAAGTGAAAAAAGGAAGTTTTGTCAGGGACATTTTCCAAGTTGCTTGTTTTCATCCGTTAAACAGGAGAAAAACAACATTTAGGCAGGTGATATTTTTTTTTTGTTCTTATCAGGATCATTTTTCAAAGTGTTTGTTGTTGTAATACTAATTCCGGCCACAAGAGGCTGAAGTGCACCACTACTCCAGGTTCTAAATAGCATTAAAAGTGTTCACGTTTTCTTCTAGGTGAATTTTAATCTCTCCAAGCACATATATTGTGTGCTGGCGAGTTACGTTTTATTACTGGTGTGTCTTTCTTTTGGCTAGAATGTATTTTAATTCAAGAAAAAAAAAAAATTCAATAAAAATTTAATTAAAAAAATATATATTTATTTTTTCTCACTTGCCTCTCAGGGCTTCCATTAGCTTGTATTCTAGGACAGAATAAAGAGACAAGGACAAATGCAAATAATTTTTCCTGTCCTCCACATTCATTTGCACTGAAGTGAATGGGACAGGGAGATGTAACGTCAAAGCATTATAACTGGACTTGTCCCTGATTGGCTTGTCTCAGCAACGTGTTTAGCATGTAAACTGACAAACACACCATCTAATCAATGTTTAGATTAGATAAATGACCATTCAGTGTGCAGCATTGTGGCTGTTCTGCATGCAAGGACTCCAGATTCATCCAACAAATAAGCTTTTGACTACATTACACTCATAGGAAATCTTTTTTATCCTTTTCAATAATACAGATTTTAAATAAAAACCTGAGTCATGTAAGATGTTAACTCCCTGACACTTGTGCACATTTTACTTGCACTCCCTTTCTGGAGTGTCCATAAACAAACGAGTGATTAATCTCCATTAGAAACATGCAAACATGGGAGGTCCTGCAGCAGAAACCCATAATAAATGTCAGGTTTTGAGGGTGAAATTAAACATATGGTTAAGCGGGATAAACAGCTCTCCAGATGGCCATATGGCCGACTGTAGCAGAATACAACTTATATTTTGTATTTACCCAGCAATAGTAGATGATATTTTACATCCTCATTCCATTTTAATGAGTGAAATGCAGGGAATGCATCTGAAAGTAAACATTGCTCATAAATAATAGAATATAGACGTATAGGATTTTACCGGAGGTAGCAGTATAGAGTGAAAATCTAGGTCAAGTGAACATTACATATTGATTACATCAGTAACGGCTGCGTTGTGCTTATTCTGTAAAGTCAGCAAACATGTTACTACCATGCACATATTGCAGATTAACGTCCAACACATTGTGTTTTGTGGATTACATAGGTAAATTGCGTCACCGATGGTGTAATTAAAAGAAAATCCAATAATCCAAATAATCTACTTTTATCTGATGATGGAGGCAGATGAAGAGGTTGTGTCTCTTGTCTCATACATTCTTGTATTTACCTGTAAGCCCTCTCTGCAACAATCATTACATTCTTCTGCCTCTGTTTTTATTTTTAAAATATCAGCTGAGCCTTTTTCTTTAGTCAAACTCATAATATCCATCATTCTCACTGGTTGAAGTTGATTGCACTCCTGCTTTAGTTGTCACACGTGTATGCGATATGCTCACGTCTGGGATTTCTCCTGGAAGTGAACACTATGTTGGACAGTTTTCACAAGCCCTGCAGAGCCCTCAGGCATCCATCTCTTGAGGCTGGGCGGGGGGGGTGCCAGAGGGAGTATCCAACCTCTGATTGAGCCTAATAATGCAGAGAGCTGATGATCAGAACCAGATGTGGCACGTGGAGCCGAGGTCTCCTGCAGGTTAGGCCTCTACATGCACAAACACCGTCACCTCTTCAGTTTGAATTCAAATGTGCCGTGTTTCTCTCCGCAGGTGGCAGGGTGAAGACGTGGAAGAGGCGGTGGTTCATTCTGACCGACAACTGCCTCTATTACTTTGAATACACAACAGTAAGTAGGCAGATTGGTGTGTTCGTATGTGTGTCAGAGCGGACTCAATCCCAGTTTTTCTGTTGTCATTACACAAATATTTATCTCTTTGCAGATTACCAACAGAAAAAAAAACACATTTGATCAGAGTGGATCTTAAAGTAGCTGTATGGGACATTTAGAGAATTAATATAGCAGCAAACAAGTATTTGCTACATAAATATAGTGGAGAAATGGTGCCCTGAGCATTGTCGCGAAACTCATCATCCATCCTTCAGTTCCTCCCAGTTAACACATTTAGCTCTGTCAGCACTGTTGTCCTTCTTTAGCACTGTTTATGGAGTTAGCACCGTTAGCTGCTAGCTGCCGGCTCAGCCTCATGTTAAGAACTGTGTCCAGACAACTCATACGTTTTGAATGTTGCACAGAGACCCTTTAAAGGAACAGTTCAGCATTATAGCAAATTTGCTTATTTGTTTCGGGGGGGTTTTGCCAAAAGTTACATGAGGAGATTGACACCACTTTCAAATCTTTACGCTAAATATGAAGCTACAGCCAGGGGAAAAGGCAGAGGTCTTTGCCTTTCAGCTTCACTCTTTAACAGATGCAGCCCCTTTGACCTACATGAACCTCACTCCAGCAATTAACATGAGGCATCATGGGAAACATCTGCAAAGTCTACAGCACACATCTGGCCCCCCAAGGCCGCAAGCCAAGTGCCTCCCCCAACCCACTGCCTGTCTCCCCACGCTTCACCCCAGCACCCAGCATTCCCATTTCTGAGAAAATCCCCCCTCAAACACACACACACACACACACACACACACACACACACAAATGCACACTGCAGTGGGGGTGCACACACTCAAACAGGCACACACACACGCAGCCAGCTGTGAGCAGCCGTCTGAGGGCATTTCCTCCCCCTGCTGTGCCCCCTCATTAGTAGGAAGATGACAAGCAGGACACGAGGCTGTTCCTCAAGGTCCCCCCTCACATCTGGCCCCGCAGACACAAAAGCAGTTGCTGGAGGACGGAAGATGAAGGATGTAAGGAGTGTAGGGTTGGGTCTCCCTCGGGTGCTGTCCCTTACGTGACCAGAATGAATAAAATTTAAGTGTGCGTTTATCACCACCTTCATTTTTACATTAATGCTGTCAGACTTAATATAATGTAAAGGTAACAGTTAAAATATTTTGCTTTGCTGTGGTGCATGTAGCATCAAAAAAATGTTACTGCATTAATTTTAGACAACTTCACAACATCTGTAGCTGTCCCAAATTGTTATTTGAATGATTAGATCCTGTCGTCCGCAAACTTTATTATAGTTTTGTGCTGTGAGTCAGTGTGCAATCATATGCGTGTGACTAAAACATAAGGAATAAGTATACATGAATAAATGAATGATGTAAATTTGGCTATTTTGAAAAAAAACAAAGCAAATTCAGGCAGTTTCTTCAATGACTTAAGTGTG
Source organism: Cephalopholis sonnerati (assembly GCA_019142605.1). Lineage (NCBI taxonomy): Eukaryota > Metazoa > Chordata > Actinopteri > Perciformes > Serranidae > Cephalopholis > Cephalopholis sonnerati. The sequence continues at coordinate 14,875,811 of JAGQAX010000020.1, read as the reverse complement.
TGATGATATCTGGGCTTGATTCTTTGTTCATTACGTGTCATTGCACCCTCATCACACACTGATTTTGTCCTTAAGAGTCATTTACACACTTAATGAGTTAGGTGTTGATGCTCTTTGTGTGTTTGTGTTTCCAGGATAAAGAGCCTCGTGGGATTATTCCTCTGGAGAACCTCAGTATCAGAGAGGTGGACGAGCCCAGGAAACCTGTAAGCAGCAACTCCACACACTATCTTGCCTCTCTAAACCCATCTCCACTGCATTTCAGAGAGCAGAAACTTTGTAAATACAAAAATGTGATTTATGTTTTGTCAGAGATGTCTCTATTTTTAACATGCATATTTATTTGTTGCCTCCCCAGAACTGCTTCGAGCTCTACAACCCCAACCACAAAGGTCAGGTCATCAAGGCCTGCAAGACAGAGGCGGATGGGCGCGTCGTCGAGGGCAACCACGTGGTGTACAGGATATCAGCCCCCACGCCGGAGGAAAAGGAGGAGTGGATCAAATCCATCAAGTAAGAGACGCTGTGTTAGTGTGGATCCATTTACACTGAGAGGGCACTTAGCCAACGCCGGGATGCTCCCATGTGGGACTTTCTCATGTCTGACCTTGACTGTGAGAAACAAACACACACACATACACACTCACAGAGCTGTGAGCTTAATCATAAATGTGCAGACCAGCACAAACACTCACACACACACACACACACACACACACTCTTGTGACTAAACGTGACTCCGTTTCTCACACTTCCACACAGATAACACTCAGAGGTGATTTCTGCTCTGCTGGATAAGCTCACTTCCCTTTGATTAGGGCTCAGCAAGCAAAGAAAGACACACACATGCACACACACACCTACTCAGGCACAATGCCTCGCTGTGCTCTTAGAAGTGTTTTGGCAGCCCTTACAGCTGATTTGTCATATCCAAATGCTGCCTTGTTAAACAGGGAGGAGAGTGGAGGCGCTGCAGTAAATTGGGCCCAGTGGGTAATTGATCAGCTCGCTGGTTATCATCCACTCAGCTGCAGCTTCACCGGCAAATATGATCAATATCACAGCAGAAATCATATTACACAATGCTTCCAAGCTCTAATGATATTAGAAAACTACTTAGCATTGACATACGTGTGTCCATTAAATGAAAGTGATGGGTTTTTCGGCTAAGTTACTGGAAATTTTTTTGGGTGAGGCTGCTTCATGTACAGTTGAAGTGATTGGAAAGAGGAGAGAGGTGGTTGTTTTTCTTTGGTTTGGGAGACTTAGTCAATTGACCTTCAGATGACACACTCATTTCACACTCCTGCAGCAGGCCTCAGAGCTTTGAGTGAAAAAGCACAAGTGTTAACCAGGAGTGTTGTCTCGTGGTGTTTCAGTCCAGTTGCACTTCATAAAGTCTCTTCCGGTCACTGCTGGAACAATAAAGATCACAGATCGGACTCAGCAGGACGAAGCTGTGCTGCCTCCAACACACTCTCACTTGACTCAGCTGCTGGGGCGGCAGACTGTCCTGTGGTCAGCAGATTCACACACACACACACACACACACTGTATTCACGCTGTCCCACCTGACTCATCTGCAAGGCTGGAAACTGCTCTTGTGGTGACTGTTGTGCACACATACGCACGGACGTATGTGAATCTCAGCATGTTCTGCTGCTGGGAAGGCGGCGGGTTACTCAGCGTTATTCTTATCCTCAGTGTGTGTCAGTGACGACACTTTAGCTTTGATTTTCCATTAGGGAGCATGAAGGGCTGTGGATACACTTTTAAGGGGCAGTTTGCCCTAAAATCAAAAACATGTATTTGTCCTCTTACCTGTAGTGCTGTTTATCTTGATTGTTTTGGTGTGAGTTGCTGAGTGCAGGAGATGTCTTCCTTCTCTTGAATATAATGGAACTAAATGGCACTCTACTTGTGGCGCTCAAAACGCCAAAAAATACATTTGAAAAGCTCAACAGCAATGTCTCTTTGCAGAAATAATGACCCAAACTACATCCGCCAACCATATATGGAAGGAGGCTTGCATCTACTCATGGAGATGAGATAGCAACAAAAGTGCCCTAACTTATAGTCCAATACCGCTAGCTCACCTGAGCTGGCTAAGGTTACAGTTGCTCAGTTGCACATGACGCCAAAAAAGCTCTGTTTCCGCCTGCCTGGATGATCTCCGTTGCTTCTGCCTCATAGAGCAGGCTTGGTAGAGACTTCTGCTGGCCGGGCTGGTTACTTCTGGTTTAGCACTCTGCTAACTTGAATGGGAATAAAATGATTTATTAAATTTTTGTGGCTCCTCTAGACTTTCCAAATGTTATTGGACCAAATGGATCAAATCCTGATAGTGAATTGAGTCATTTTGCAGGGTTGTGATGCTAAAAAAAAAACGTATCCTCTGATTTACAGATGTCTCTTTCCCATTCTAAGTCTATGGGGAAAAGTCATTTTGGGTCAAATGGCATCACATGACGGACTCAGGAGCTGTGATTCCACAGTTTGACCAATACAAAAATTGGCAACAAAGCCTGGCACATTCCTGGGGGCCTGTCATAGAGTGTTGTGTTTTCTGTGGATAGCATCAATGGTGAGATGTTGAGATATTTATAGCACAGCAAGTGAGGTTTGATTGAAGAGCAGGTTGCAGAGGTGTAACAAATTGCTGTAGATGTCAGGCTTCAGTGTTGATCACTCAGAATCAAAGCAACGGGTGCAGACAAAAGACGTGATGTGTTTCGGGTAAGATGCACTGATGGATAGATACAAGACAGATTAAGGTCATGTTAGAACACAGAGAAATTAGTGGACCTCGTCTCAAAATAGTCCTGGGACTAGTAAACATCACAAATTGATCATGGGTAACTGTTATTTTCTCGTCTCTATAGCAACAGATTTTATAAAAAGATACATCTTGCTGTCGAAACATCAGTCCTGCAGACAAAATAAGACAGCATGTGCGGGATTTTCATGAATAATTGTTGATCGATCAGTAATCCGTTCCCTCCTCTCCTCTTCCCACAGAGCAAGCATCAGCAGGGATCCTTTCTACGACATGCTGGCCACCAGGAAGCGGAGGATAGCCAATAAGAAATGATGACCGCCCACCTTCATACACACCTGCATCTCCAACATGTCCGTGACCAGCAGAGTCCTCATGTGTGTATGTGTGTGTTATGTTGCGGAGACCTCCCGTTTGTTCTTTCAGGACGAGCAGCAGACGCAGGTGGGAGTTTATTGGACTGACATGGATCACATTTATTTCCACCTGAAGATTATCTGCACCTCAGCTCTCAGTCGATTCGACAGTTTTATTTCATCCGGCACAAACTCAGAACACTGATGTGTCATTTGGGTGAGACCTATGTCCAAAATCTTTACCAAGCTGGATGATAACAGATGGGCAGAAGAATGAGGACTACAGCCATGACTGGGTTCATGGGAAAGACGAGATTGCCCTCTGCTGGACACATAAGGAATTAAATCTACAGGAGGATTTTAACCAGAATATCCATCCTCCTCATGTGGCATTCCTTTCATCCAGACCAGCTCGCCTGCCTGGTCGTCTGCCAACATGACTCCCAGGCAACATTTTATTATCGTCACCTCACATGTCCTTCGACAACTGCCAACACCAACAATGTTTTTTAGTATCCTGTAACTACGGAAAGCCTCAAGCTTCTAAATCAGCTGGTCTGATTGTTAGCCCTCAAGTGACTGTACCTGTATATGCAAACACACTGATTTATTCTCAACTCATACTTCATTTACAGTATGCGCCCTATTTGAAGGTGAAGGAATTAATGCAGGTTGAGGATCAATACTTCACATATATTGAGTGTAATGAGCCTTTAAAGTTTTAAAAGGCTATATGCATCCTATATTAATTCTGTAAACGCTCATTTTATGTATTGAAGATCCACCTGTGATCAAGTTCATTTCTTTTGTATTTATTTTCTTCATTTAACAAAAGAGGCAGCCCCTGATTTACATTATGCATGTATAGAATATATTGTACATACTGTTTTTTTTCTTTCTCTGTTGTGTTTATGTAGCATGTAAATCATAACGGCCGTAGCCTATACCCGTTCACCTTTTCAGTTTAACAGCTAACAGTTTACAATAGTGGAAGAGGGACTTTGTGCAGCTCTGTGCAGAGCAGTGAAACCTCCTCACACTGTGTTATTACTGAATATTCAGATAATACATGTTATATGAAAGAATAACTCACTATGCTGAGTTGGACAAGAGAGTATAGGACATAGGCGGGTTCAAAACACCTGTGAAAAAAGGTGAAACAAATGAGATACTGGAATTTTCAAGACTCTAATCGTGTGAATGTTGACTGGAATCTGAGGGCTGTTTTTACAAACAGAGATCAAGACGACTTTCAGCCTAATCCTTCATTAGTTGGAGTTTTGAGGGTTAAAAATGGCTTGATCTTCGGCCCTGTCTACATGTATATGGATATTTTTGAAAACTGACATTTTCCCCAAATAATTCTGTCCATGTGACCTTTGTTTTACAAAATATCTGTCCACACTACAACACAAAAACGACCCCAAACTCTCTCTGACGCCAGCGGTCTTCCACAGTCTCCCCTCATCACAAAAGTAGCAAAGTGTACAGGCTATCGATAATCTTTTAAAAACAGCTACTGGTGATCTCGTCACTGCCGATTCCCCTTGGATACAAGGGCGAAGGAGCTCACTCAAACATACGAGTGATGCTCTGGACATTTGAAAATGTCCCAACATCTGCTGGTTCCACAGGGCCTGATCCCTAACTGTTGTTTCTGGTAGACTTTAAACCGCAGGCGCTGAGGTGGAGCACAAACATTAGTTGCAGCAGACCCCTCAGTTCGTCTGTGAAGTGGTGCAGCAATACTAACTGTGAAGTCATCATTAGACCAAGCAGTGCTGACAAAACATTAGCTAACAGATAGTCCGCCATTGTTGTTGTTTCTAGTGTATGCTCATTAAACAAAGCAACAGTGGGAATGCACAGTATCGTTTCCCAAATGCTCCGTTTTAGACACACATTAACAGGCGATTTAGAAAATCTCCATGTTCGTGTGGACGAGATGCCAAGACGTAGAGGAAACTATCTGTTGACAAAAATATCTGTATACGTGTAGACAGGGTTTTAGTTTGGGAAAACTGCTCCTGAATACTTTGATGAAGACTTTTGAATAAAATGACATGCTGATCAGAAAACAGTTTTTGTGTGCATGTGAATTCAGTGAAAAACTCGTCTCACAAAACGTACCAGGTCTTTGGTTATTTCAAACACGGAAACAAGTGTTGTGAATAAAATATCAGCTGAGCCGCCTTGCTAACGGCTAGAAATGTGTGTGTATTTAACTAAACGTGAATACATAAGAGTGCTTCCAGTTTCCATCCACACTTAAATGTATCTACAACATTAATTTAACGATAGTAGAAAGTTTGTTCAACAAGAGGCTCGAATACAATCAGTCTATTCCTAGTATATAATACAAAGGCAGACAGGAGCTTTTCAAAAATCCCTGGCAACACGTCAGTCATCTCAATCACGGTTTTTCCATTCATTTCAGCGCAGCTTGTAAACAAAGTCAAAGACTGAGAACAAATTACAATTTCTGACATTAACAAATGTATTTTAAGGCGTTTACCTTATACAATGTATAAATTCTGACATGCTAAACTAAAACAGTATAACAGCAGTTTTTCAACTTCTGTCAAAAGTTGGAGAAGAAAAAAAAAAAAAAATCAAACCAAATCAAACCATACTCATTCCCAACTTTTGTCCAGAGAATATGGTCAAATTAACATGAATTTTTCTAAAAACAACGCAAAACAAAACATCTACTGATAACCCTGATACAGGATTTTTACGTATAAAAATAACTGATAGTACAGTTCAAAATTAAATTCACAGTATTTTTTTGAGACGCTAGAAGACACAAACTGTATTTTTCATTAAAAAGCAAACACAAATGGTCCACAGCCATGATAACAAATTTTTGATGTTTTTTTTTTTTTAAATGTTTCAAAAGAAATAGAATGTGAGAGAGGAGAGAGAGAAAGAGGCATGATCGCGAGAAAAACCTCTGCGTCTGTGAAAAAAGTTTAAAAATTACAGAGTGAATCTTCGGCTTCAGAGCGAAAATGAAAACCTAAAGAAAAAAATAGAAGCTGAGAAATGTCCTCAAGTCTGTCCAGGGTTAATGTGGAGGTATCAGTCAGCGAAGCCTTGTTCCCGCCACTGCACTCGTCTGTCTCATTCATGAATATCTCCCTCCATTAGTTTGTCCGCTCCCAGTGGGATCAAAGAAAAAAACTCAAAAACATTGCGGCTCTGTAGATATGGTGACATCTTAAACTCCAACGTGATGCCTTACAGTTCTTCTCCGAGGCAACAGTTTCCCTTTAGTTTCATTTTGATTTGAAGCAGGTGGATATCCGCCATGAATGTTAACAAGTTTTCAAGTCCTGAGTTCCACTGAGCAGCAGTTGAGATGTTTAAGCTCTAGGCTTTGTTTGTGTTCATACAAGTATATATTAATATTTATCATCATAAATGTTCAAGGGGTGACAGTTTTTTAAACCATAGTTAGGAGAATTACGGCAAATAAATCAATGCCATAAAAAAAAGAAAAAAAGTTTGCTGAACATTTAAAACACTTCAGTTGTGGTAAAAATACAATATACACTGATCAGCCGCAAAATTAAAACCAACATGGTGGGTCAAGCAGGAAATATTGATCAATCATCGTTAAAATGAAATGTTCTGCAAGGGGACCTTGGGTCCTGGCGTTCATGCTGATGCCACCTGACAGCCGTCACCCACCAAAAACAATTACAAACCAAATACACCCCATTATGGCCTCCCCAGCAGAACAATGCACCTTGCCTCACCACAATGTACTCAGTGATAGTCGAGTAACATGACAAAGAGGTGTCAAGGCATCGACCCAGTCTCCAAATTCCCCAGATCCCAATCTGAAAGAGCATCCGTGGGACTTGACGGTACCCCTGATCCACAGTGGGGCCCCCTTGGATCGGACTAACCCCACTTCACACTCACAAGACTCAAAGGATGTGTGCCCCTGTGTTTAACACCACAGGACACCTCCCAGAGTTACTGTGCCCATGGCACCACTGTGGGTCAGTGGTCAGGGGTACCTCTTGGTTGGGAGGCTCCACTGTGGATCACAGATCCAGGGTATCTCTTGGATCAACCTTGGCTCTGACCTGTTGAGGTATGCACACAGGACCTCCAGTCCTATGGTGTCTGATGGCAAATTCTTAGAGTCTAAGCTGATCCAAGGAGGCCCCACTGTGGCTGAGGGGGTACCTCTGGGATACAAGCACATCCCACGGATGCACAGTCTGATTGAGATCTGGAAACTTTGGAGTACAGGTTGACACCACAAGCTCTTTGCCCCGTTCTTTGGGCCATTCCTGAGCAGTTTATAAGTGTGGCATGATGTATTGTTCTGCTGAAGGTGGGGGGTTGGGCACTGCCATCAGGGAGTGCCATTGCCATGGGTGGGGTGGCTGCAACAGTGTTTGGGTGGTGGAGTGTATCAAGTGGCATCCACATGAATGCCAGGACCCAAGGTTTCCCTGTAGCCCACTGCATTGTAACAGTGTGATCAACGTTATTCAATTCACCCTCCTGTTGTTTTAATGTTTTGGCTGATCAGTATATTATCAATAAAGAAGCACCACGTCAACGTCCACGTTGTTGTCATTCCTCTGCTGTTGTTAAAATGGTGATGATGTGCCTGAAATGAGAAAGAAGAGGTCTTTATACAATGTGTTTAAGCTAAAATATTTGCACCTACAATAAGAGTTCTTCCTGCGGACTGTAAAGCATACTGTGGGAATCATTAAAAGGGCGCCCACTCACAGAGTCAGTGTTTCAAGCGACTGGAGAATCCGTAGGAGTCACCATTGGTTTGGCTGTAACCGTTTCCTGCAAAACAGATCAACTCTTTAAACTGAAAAGCTCCACAGCAGCATCTATTTCAGCATTTTAGTTATTTCTGAGGACGACTTTGAATGTGAAAAACCTTTAATACCTGTGTATCCGTTGAGATGGTGGTGAGTTGAACCGTTTGTGGGTGAGGTGTGATTGGAGGGGAGAAGATGGTCATTGCTGCCATCAGTGCAGTCTGTGCGCCGACGTTTTTCTGGCGAAAAACCATTGTCATGTTTGCCGTCCTTGATGTCATGGTAACGGCGCTTGCGGCTCTCCCTCTCCTCACTACTTCTGTTCTTGTGGCTCCGAGCTGCTCCTGGGCTGTTCTGCTCAGCCTCGCTGTCCCGCTGTCTCTTCTTTTTCTTCTTTTTCTTTTTTGTTTCTGTGGCTCTGTCTGAATCAACCTCGGAGCTTCTAGGAGAAGACACACCATCATTGTTAATCTCAATCCACGACTTCATACAAAACTGACTGAGGAGTCGAGCTTTGTTGTCAGCTGAAGACAAATAATGTGGAGCTATAACTTGAGTATTTTCATAATCATTAAAGAATATAAAATACTGAAAAAATAGTGAGAAAAATGCCCATCTCAGCAAGGGATACACCCATTTATCGGCTAAACATCAGTATCAGCCGATATTTGCCTTTTTAACTGCCATCGGCCTATCAGCAAATAAGATGACATTCACTGATGGCAGTAGCCGATGTTTTCTGTTGTGTCACATCAAGTTTATGCACGCTAAAAAGCAGGGCTCAAGAATAACGGCCACAGGTACAAGAAGAATGCAATGACTGTTTGGCAAATGGGCTCTGTGATCCCACTGTTGTGTGATAACATGGCGAGTAGCAGCCACATCACCCTGCAGGGAAAATAAAAAATGTCCTTGGGATGAACACATCTTCCCTGGGACAATGTCTGGATGAAAAAATGCAGTAAACTCACTATCATCATGTCAGAGGATGCACCCTAGCGTTTCCCTAATTAATGTTACATTAACAACAACAAATTCATAGCCAGTGGAGACAACTGACAGCTAACTGAGGTTGCATTGAGTTACATTATGATGTGTTCAAACTCAGTAAAAATGAGAATTAGTTGAAGGTAAATTGTGATTTGTTTAATGTAATCTTGTAAAATGTAGTTTTTGGCGAGAAAAAGAAATAGTTGTTTGAAAGAGAAATTTGTTGTTCTCACAGCAATATAAAAAGATATTAGAGAGGGAATTATGATATATTATGAACACTAAAAAGGCATTTAGGCGCTTTTTTTTAAAAGATGTTTTTCCTGTAAAAGGTTATATTGAAGGTTGCTACATAAACTTGTATAAACTTGTGCTCATTTAAAGATGGTATAATGAAGGGCTGAACAATACAGTTTGGTTATTTTTTATAGTATAGATTTCTTTGTTTCCCTGGCACAAAAGGGGGAATAAATAACAACAACAAAATAAACAACAACATAAAAGCACTGGTATCACTGTCAGCTATCAGCCAAATAGTTACTTTCAGCCCACAATTTCACAACCAGTGCATCCTTAATCTCAACTTCACAGAGCCTGAGATGATGTCTTCAAATGTCTCAATTTCTCAACCAAAGTCCAAACCCCATACATCAGCCCCTCATGGATGTTGCGATGGCAACAATTAATGCATCACATGGCTAACATTTATTAACAGGTTCAACAACAGAGTTGAGCCATTTCAGTGTTGGTGTAAGATTGTTGGGACTGTTTCATGGCTCAGTGTGGCATGTTAGCTGCTGCTTGTTAGCTTGTGCTAACCTGGCAGAGAGAGGAAAAACAGTTTCTTTGGAAAACACTAAATGCTTATAATAACCAACTCTAGCTGAGACAGCATTTCATCTATTTTTGCAATTTTCCTCGCTCCTACAATTTCTTTGGAAAAAAAATAACCATGTCTGAAAACAATGCAATATGCATCACATTTTTTTAAAAGGTCTGTCTTGAAATCAGACATTTCAGGCCTCAGCAATACCAAAACCAGCCAGCCATATTGTGGAGGGTCTTAAAAAATACTGAGTTCACTGTTCACTGAAAAGCAGCAAATCCTTACATCTGAGGGGCTGAAAGCTTGCTCTAAATTTTTTTACTAGAACAATTATCAAAATACTTGATTATTATTCTTCACTAATTGATTAACTGGCCGATTGTTTGAGCCCTAAAATAATAAAAACATACAATAAAATTATCTAATTCCATTTACAATGGCGGATAGTAATCTTCTTAGACTAAATGGTTAAGCAACATGACAAAGATTTCTATCCCAAACAATATTTAAACAAAGAACTGTCATGCAGCATGACGGTAAAGACAGCGTTACTCACCCGCTCTCACGGTGTCTGTCTTTATCCTTCGACTTTTTCTTTTTCTTGCTCTTTTTGTGTTTTTTAGAGTGGCGGGCCTCAGAGCTGTCCTCCCTCTCTTTGCTCAGATGATTGGCAGACCCCTTGTGATTCTGATCTTCCCTGTTTGAAGCTGATTCAAATGTGGAGAGACGAGGTCGAGGGGGCGAGCCCTTTGACTTTGTGGAGGTTTCTCGCTCTGTGGCAGGCAAGGAAGTCTCCTCTTTAGACAAATAATAGTCCCTCTCCCTGCCGTTGCTCTTGTCCTTCATCGGCCGGGATTCTCGACTCTCCTGCTGCCACCTCCCGCGACTATGAGTCTCATTGCGGTAGGGATAACCGTATCCCCTCCGCTCACGTCCAGAGTCCTCTCTTGAGCGGTGGTAGTGGTAATGGTTAGAGCACCTGTCACGATCAGCCTCCCTCGGGTGGTGTGGGATCTGCTCCCAGCGACGCTCAGGCTCCCAGTCTCTGTAGGAACGATCACGAGGAGGCAAGCGATCCCTGTAGCGATGGTTGTAATCTCGGTAGTCCCGTCGGTACCGATAGCGATCACCGTCACTCTCTCTCTCCTGACTCCTGTCCCTGTAGTGTCTCTCCCTGTCTCTGCTCCAGTCAGAGTACTGTCTGTCTCTCTCCCTGTATCGGGAATATTGTCCTTCATTGCCTCTAGAGCTGGGCTTGAACTGGTGTTGCTCTTTTGCATCTGCGTGTCCTTCAGTCCCTGCTGATGGATCACTACTCTGTGGTAGATCCTTTGCTTCACCCTCACCTCTGCTAACCCTCTGTGGAGCTGCGGAGGCCCCATTGGTGCTTTGGGAGCAGTCTGACGGGGTGGATAAGGCTGCATGGTTGCCATGCTGGGCAGAAGAGGAAGCAGATTCTCGAGATGTGACAGAATGAGTCTTTGTAGCAGTAGCAGAAGGTGGAGAGCTAAGAGTGAAGAATGCTGGATACTGAGACTGGGGTTTAGACACAGTTTTAGCCCTTGTGTCAGGAGTTGAGAGGTGCTGGCTTTCACTGGCATCAGGTGGGATGCTCTGAGACGAACTGGCCTGGGATGAGGCAGAAGTGTGTGCCTCTTTACTGGAAAAACAAAATACACAAACATATAATCATTGCTTTGTATCACACTTTTGGGATGCAATATCTGTGTATAATTAAAATGTGACAAAACTAATGCATGTTTAAATACAAACCAGTAGATTTTGAAACTAATTCAAGTCATGAAACTAATTAATCAAATAAGTAACAGAGCAGTAACTTTTCCAGCTCAGTGTTAGCGTGTTTATCTTACCTTGCTTGATGATGGTCACTGTCCAGCCCATTAGCAGCAACAGTAGCCACAGAGGATGAACTGCCATGGTTACTGCTAGAGGTCTGAGGAGCAAAAACAAGACATGATTCATTTTATGATTCATTCATGAAGGTATCAATATATTATGAAACAACTGCAAAAAAACAAAACACATCATTTACTTTATCAGGGGTGTTGTGTCCATTCACTTTGTGGTGTCCATAATGGTGGTGTCCATTTTGACTGGATTTAGAAACACCATTGGTTGGTCCGTTTACTCCGTTACCATTGTGGTGCACCCCTGACTCTCCATTGGGGGCTTGAGGAGAATTATCAAAGGCCTCTCCCGTTCTATTGTTTCCATTAAGGTGAGACTTTGCTAAACAGCCGTTATCCAGAGTGCCACAGTTCTCCTGGTCTGACTCCTCTGAGGACTCTTGGCCGTACGGCACCAAGAACGATGCTCCATTGCCTCCTGTGTGGTGACCCCCATTACTGCAAGACGTGCCGTTAACGTGGTTAAGCTGACGTGGAACAAAGCGAACGTCTGAGGTAGACTGTGAGGAGGATAGAGAGCTGGAGGAGGAGGAGCTGCTGCTACTGCTGGCAGAGGACGGCTGGCTGTAAGAGGACGAGGAGGAGGATGGGCGGTTCTGTTTGCCTTGTCCGATGAAAAATGAGAGTTTCTGGCGTTTGTCATGGTCTGGGATCATCGTGGGCCGGCTGATTGAGTGGGAAATGGAAGATGAGGAGGAGCCCAGTCCGTGGCTAGGTTTTCCAACAACACTACTGCTGGTGCTGGGCTTGGAGTTGCTGGGATAGTCCCTCAGAGATCCATTCCCATTAACATGGAGAGTGCTCTGAGGAGGAAACAAAAAGGACACAAGGACATGTTTTGAGTGTCTAGGTCAAAAATCTGCTATATATCTCAAACTGATAACAATGTGATCACCAGTATTTAGACATTAGCAAGTCTGCAGTACCTTGGTCATGTGTGGTGGCAGCTGGGGACCGATGAAGCCAATGTTGTTGTGGTGGATGGTGTTGTTGTTGCGTGGTATCACCACCGGTCGGGGAGACGACTGACCAGGAATGCCTGGATACTGACTCATGTGACTGTAGTCCCCTGCTTTCTTTACATCAGCGGACCTAGTGACCCAAAATGAAACATTTTTAATGACCAGTGTGAGAGTGAGAGGGTAGATTTGAGACCTTTTAATGTTCCTTTCAAAATAATGGTTTACTCACTTGATGTAGAAAAGCACATAGGCCTGCTGGCTGAGAACAGACCTGATGTCACTGACAGTCACAGAGGAGTCATTCATCTGATACCACTGACCATTGCTTGCCTGAGAAACACAACAGAAAAAATGGCACCTTTTAACAAATTTGCTGAACATAATCATCATTTTTACACATCTTCCATTTCAAATGTTTACTTTTCTCAGTTTCAGTTTCTGAATTGACTTGAAAGTGCTTACACATCTTGACTTAGAAAAATGATTCTCCATGTCTTAGTTTTAGTTCATACAGATAAATAAATACAATAATATCTTGTTAAAATATGTATGATAACACATTTATCTATTGCATATATGGTTGTATTTATATTTGACAGACAAAAGTGCTCAACCTTCACTATATTTAAGAGCAAGAGCTGTTGTAGAAATTCTGCATTAAGCTGTTAAAGTGAGTTGTTGATAGACCGCTGGAGAGACAAATGCGTGCATGAGTGCTTGGCAATAGCAGCGCCCTGATAGATAAGAGCAGTGGTCCACAGCAGAGCCAGTACCTTAACGTAGCAAAAGTAGTGTCCAGCATGACAGCTGAATCCAGAGTGCACCAGCACAGCATAGAGCCCGTAGATCTGGGATTCCCCTTGAGACTGAGACATGAAGGGCCGCAAGTCCAGGTACTCTGGATATTTCACATCCTGGTGAGCCAAAAAAAAAAAAAAAACTCATTAATGTCAAATCAAATGTTCAATTAACAAAAAGCAATACATTTCAGGTGCTGTCCTGTAGCTATGTGTTGGTTCTGGATATTCTGGATAGTCTTCACGTGTCATGGTACCTTTGTGATTTTGCCTCCACTGAAGTTTGCAAAGCGTTTGAGTGAGAGGGTGAGCACGTTGGAACTGCGGTGGATGGTAAATCTCTTTGAGGCTGTAACCATTTTTTTGCACCTGAGGGAAAAGAAATGTTTGGTTAGATAGCTGACACCACTTGCATTAAAATAAACAAAACACTGTATTGTTCTTGTCGCCTTTTCTAAATTCCTTTTGCTTGTAAAGCAACTTACTTGGTGCATTTGTAGGAGTTTTCACCATCCAGCTGCTCTGGCTTGACAAACTGCTCCAGAGCCTTGGAGACACTGGTCGCTGTCTGCATGGAGAGAACAGTGGATTTTGGTAATGTTCTTAAGATCACTGCAAATATGTTAACTGACATATCAGACCTACAAGTGGCAGATAATTTTCTGTAATTACCTTAATTTCCAGAGGAATATCCAGAAAAGGGTCAAATGTATCAGACACTGCTTTGCAGTTCAAACATTTAACTGAAAAGGAAAAATCAGTGTTTATATATTCATCTTGGAGAAATGTAAAACAACAAAACATGTACAATAACAAATCAAGGAAACAAAATCAACACTTCTGACGAACCTCTGGATCTTAAGTGCCCGCCAAATACTTGGTGGATGAAAGTGGTTGCCTGCGTTTGCCTGTCCAATCTGTCACAAAGATAAATACGCGGATGTCAAACAACCAAAAAAGGAAATGACACAACAGACTGGTTGCCTTATTAATCCAACAAACAGATAAATATTTTCTGGCTGAACTGAAACACATAAAATTATCTATTTACAGTATTTTGTAGTGACACGTCACAACATATTGCAGCTGAAAGAGCAGAAGTGAGGAGAGGAGGAATTAGAGCAAGAGTAATTAGATGAGAGGTCACCTGCTACTACAGAATAACAATCAACTTCATACTTGAAGTTCTTTAAATCACTTCTTTAGAGTCCCCTGAGACCCACAATGGCCAGCCCAGTATATCTTCACAACATGCATGTTGGCTACATGTGTGTACATAACCTCAGGCTCTACACTGATTTCTTTTATTTTAGGAGAAAAACATAAATACTGGAAATGTAGAATCTATGCAAGATTTAGACTGGAAGGCCTTTGGGAAATGCTCAATGGCTCAGCATGACACAGAGTATATAGAATACAATATTAGTTCTAATACTATATTGACATTAAATATTTAATTATCCTGAGCTGTGTTCTATTTTGGAAATGTGTGAAACTTACTTGGCTCCAGGTAAGCAGGACTTTTGCATAGCATCCACTGTGTACCTCAGGAACTCATGAGCATCCTCCTGGCTTCCATAGCGGAAGTGCTTAGCAATCCCTGTCAGGGGAAAAAACACAAAACAGTTAAATGTGTGAGAAGTTGATAAATGATATCACACAAACACATAGATGTTAAGTTAAAAAAATCACATCACACATCACAAAGTCCTATCAGAAGATTTCCCTCCAAAATTAAAAAGGTAAACAGACACACAGCGCCTCCTGTCATTCATTTCAGGTAACCATTTTGTAACCACAACCACTTACTTTTGAGTTCATTGAGCACACCAATGGGCTTGATGACATTCCCAGAGTTTGCAAAAACCTGAATAATGTGGTTTTGCATGGTGCACATCATACAGAACCCTGGCTCGTGACCTGCGGCAGGGACAGATGGACGAAAACATTAATGAGTAAGACATGAATCAGACAAGATGTGATAATTATTGCGTGACTGTACAATTACACAAGAACTTCCTGCAAAGAAGCACCATGAAACCCTAACTTACACGTTTTGGAGTGTTCCCGTGTCAGCAAGTAGTTGGCGAATGGAGGGGTGTAGCTGAGGCACTGCAGAGCTGAGTTGAGGAAGCAGGTGTTCCCCATGTTCTGCAGGCCTGCACCAACGCGGTGAACCTGAGTCCACTTTAGGTTGAGCCGCTCTGGAGAAAAGAGGACCTTCTGGGGCAAGTCAATGCCATCACCGCTGCTTATCACTGTACACACAGAGCCAACATGATTACTAAAATTAGATTCAATGCATTAACTTGATCCAGGACATCAACAAGTATATATAATATACTGCCTATGTAAGTACATACTGGCACACAGGGAAGGAAACTTCAGGTCCTTACAATCCCAGCTATCAGTCTACACAGTCTACAGAGTTATGTAATGTGATCCTGACCACAGAGTAAGGCTAAAACAAGCTGAAGGAGAAATGATAAGACAAAGTTTCACTTTTATTTCAGCTATACAAGTCAGGCTGCTGCTCTTTTTATCAAAACACCAATGGCGTCACAAGCTCAAGGGATTGATCATGCTCTCACTTCAAAACAGACTTGGTTATGTAACTGGATGAATGAAAACAGAGTGGAAGCAGCAACACAACACCCACAAAACCAGTTGTGTCACACTCTCACGCCACAAACAGTGGCATAAAGTTTGCTGCTTGGAAACAACTCTTCCACATGCACATTGTCTACTGTTTGAGGGCTAAACAGGGGGTATGGTGTATAGTTTCCTCCCAGCTTTCAAGACACATGCATTAAAAACACAGCTGATAAAAGCCCTCGCTCCTACCTTGGTCCTTGGGCGGGTCCACAGAGGATGGTGTACTGTTGTAAACCGCAGCTCCAGGTGTTGGGCCCAGGCAGCCTCCTGCAGGCTTCAGCCTCGGAGAATCGCTGGGCATGGTGGGACCCATTGCCCAGCTGCTGGAACAGCTGCCGTCCATCCCCACGTCTCCACTGGTGAAGGGAGATCGCTTACACCCGACTGACTCGTGGTCAGAATTTTCTGAAGATTTGTCAACTATGGTCATTGTTCATTGCTGCATGAGGGGCAGAAACAAAGAAATATACAACATTAAGAGCTACTGAAATACAGATTCAGCTCAAGATATTAGTGTTTTGTTGTGTTTTTCATGTATGATGTCGCTTTATAGGTACATCTGTGTGTGACATGTCATAACAGTGACGGTATTCCAAAAGGAGTGATGACGTTTTGTCATATTCTTTGACTGTTTCAGGTAAGTTAAACACACTCTAAATTAGAAACATCTTTTGTTATTACAGATTACATCAATCAAAACTAATTTGGATAATATTTCAGTACATTTAGAATGCAACCACTGAATACCATAGCCAGAATATCACACTTTTTTTTTTAATCACAAATGATCACTTGTGCAGTCAAATACATTGCAATAATTACCTCATTTCTTATCCAGCACTATCACCTTTAGTCGGTCAAAAATAAAATATTAGATTTGATAAATTATTTTAAGACAGGCGATCACTTTTTCACTGTATCTAAATAATCAAGAACAGAAGAAAGGTTTAGGCCTATTTGCTGGCTCACCAACTGTACAGCGGATTATTCAGATGACAAATTAACCAAACTCAGTGGGAGCAGTCTGACATAGCTAAATCCCTCAGCCCTGAAATCTGGTTGCAACTTATTATTTTACCAAGCACCTGTATATTATATCTAAACAACACGCTGGGTTGATGTTGGAGAAACTCCTTGGCTGCCTGATCGCGCTTATTACAGTAATAATCGATTACAGCTATTAACAAAATAATAAGACGGACTGTTATTAAGTTAAGAGTGACATGTTTCTCTTTCAGCTTCCACTTGTATCTAACAACTATATTAGCGCTTGGTGACAGCAATTCATGGACGCTTTGCAAAGTTTCATTTATAAAAACGAGCGACTGAAAACACTAGCATGCTATTAACTTCTGTTTTGAATATCGAACAGTCTCTAAGAGCTGGCATGACAATTATTCAGCCCAGATAAAGTTATCTTACTGAACGTTACTTGAGGAAAAAAACGAGAGGAAATGTCCTGGTCGGAAGCACGCTTACAACAGCTGTTCCCTCCCACCTGCTCTGGCAGACTGGTATACGTTTGCTAACAGACGGCTGGTAGGCCTTTAACACGCAGCGTCGCTAAATCTGACTAAGACACGAATTAAACCTTATTTAACCCCTTGAGGCGACAGAGCACCGGCTAAAAGCTTACCTTTTTCGTCGAGGGCCGGGACAGAGTGGCACAACAGAGGCAAACGAGTGAACACTACGGAATACGAGCATAGCTATCAAACGGGGGCTGGCTAACACTTCGCGCGGCAGCGCTCGTGCGGCAATATTGATGCTAACGCTGCTAGCTAGCTCGGCACGGTAGAAGCTGATTGTCATGGCGGAAAGTAACGTAACTGTCTCCCTTTAACGTCAAAGAGCAGTTTTGTGTTTCCACTTTCAAAATAATTTGATGGACAATGCGTGGGCCCGGGTAACGGGACGTGTATTTAGCCGAGAAAGGAGGGGCTCGACACCGGCGGCTGTGTGTGCTCACTGCGCTGCTCTCTCCGACATGACAGAGGACCGGTGTGAGGCTACTACAACAAATCTCAGCAGCTCAGGCCTACCGAAATATTACGGCTGCACACTTAAAGGGTCACTGAATCGTAAAATCATCAACACACTCACCTGGAAATATGTTATGAATGCGTTAATAGCGGTTGTAAATCCATTCCTTATTTACAGCGGGTGTCCGGCGGTGAACAATGACGTATCTAATTGCGTCACTGGTACATCCGGGTACCTGCAATGAAACGAGGTGTCTGATTGGTTCATTCTGCCGTTTCTCTGAAGGGAACGTGTTTCGGGAAGATCCGTCGCATGTACACTCCTCTGACCTTTGTGTACATAATGTACAACCAACATTGTGTGCATTATGCCCATATAGATCCATTAGAAGTAGTTCCAGCAGAATAACTTGGCTGTAACCAGACCACCTTCACAGCACAGACTGTTTAATCTATGCTGAAATGCCCATCTCCAAATAAACCAGGCAGTACTCATGGTATCTCCACTTTAAAAAGTTCTCAGAATAAAACAGTGTATTTCTTGTGACCAGTGACTCAATCTTTAAACCACCATCAACCGTGTGTACAGGCCAGGGAACAAAGACGTGTTTGAACCTCCGTGCATGGAAATAAATGTGCCAATGTCCCCATGGAATCAAAATTGGAAGGCCTATTGTGTCCACAAATGGTTTTCAATTTGCTGACAATGGGCAGCTTTTCTTTCAGGATCAAGAAGCTGCACAAAACCATAATACACATCGTCAACTCTGCTTATAGGTCACATTTTCAATTTGCTGTACGTGTGCTACTTTAAAAGGAACATCTCAAATGATCAGTAATCACATATTGCTCCTCAGAAACCCTGTAAGATGTCACAGAAATATGTTTTATTGAACAGCTAAATGAAGATAAATAATTGCACTCTTACATCCAGGTGTACAAGGCACACTCAAATGCTCTCTCATACACGCGCACACACACACACACACACACACTCTACCACTTGTACCAGGTCACTAAAACAGTACAGCAGTGGTTTGAATAAATCAAGTTTTGACAGTCTGTAGAGAATTGAGACCTTTAAGGCTCAGCTCTTGTCTGACTCAGAGAAATGAACTGTGACTTCTGAGCTCTGGAGCTGACTGATCTGTCTCCTCAGCAGCATGATCTCTTCCTCCTGCTCTTCAACCCTCTTCTGCAAACCATGGATCACCTGAGGAGAAAAAAAAATTGGTTTGTAATTATGATGAGTAACTGTACTGCAGATGTATTATTAAGTCTTCCTGGTGGCAGCAGCAAGCACTTTTTGGTGACCCATGTGGCATAACAGTAAAACAAAAGCTGAACATTATCTGTAACACTACATTGAACTTACATTTGTTTCCAGATAGTTACATACTTTATATAAGTAATGTAAAGTATATAAGTTTTTTCAAAGCACAAAAAGTCTTCAGGGTTTTTTTTATTTTTAGAGCTAAAATATATCATTTTATCCCAACATACTATGTCTTTACTGCAGAAGAGTTCACTCTGTAGAAGCTGGCTGGCCGTGGGCCGAACACTGGGCTCTTTACTCGTCAACTTCATGATGTACTTCGTCAGGACTGGCCATCTCTGGCAGAAGCAGTCTGGGATTTTCCCCTCTCTCAGGTCCCCAAGGGTCCTGACCCGCTCCATCTCTGTCCCAAAGGGCTGGAATAGCTCGAGAGCCAGCACTCCGATGCTGTACATGTCTGACTGAGAGAGCAACAACAACACAAATAAAGTTGAGACTGATAGTCAGGTTATTGATATAATATATAAGACTCTACTGCAATAACTGCCTAGTTACCTCTGCTCTTTCACTGCATTTAGATGCTTCTTCAGTGTGTATTCTGGCAATGCTACAATCAATATGCACAGGTGGGGTTAATTACAGGTGACCTCAACCTGCACAACAACTACATCCCAACAGGGGGAGCCAAAACCTTTCATGGCACAGATTCTCATGGTTTGGGGCACTTAAATATGAAACAACACAAATATCTTAACCTCATAAAAAACAAGCAAATGGAATCTCTGCATTCATCCCATTGGGGATGACGGTATTCAGGAAATGTATCCAACATGCCTCCCTTTGGGGAAAGATTCTGTCTCTGTTACCTCCTCTCTGTGGCATCTTTACTGTCTCAGCATCCATGTAATTAAATTCACTCTGTTGAAGTTCATAGTCACCGATGATATCGTATCATATTTATTATCATGATGATTATGTATCCAACACTTATGCTCACAGACCCTGTTTTTAACTCTCATTTTGTTCTCTAAACATAATACAAATTACATGGACATTTTAACAGGTGAACCACAAATTTAGTGTCACATGTGATTCCGCCTCTAACCTTGATGTCAACACCAGACTTACGATGAGTGAAGTGATTGACCCTGATCATAGAATAGCAATGAACACATTTATCACAAGTAAAAATCCTACTGGGGATTTCAGGCAGAAAATAAACGGGCCTCTTAGGCAAATCTGACTTCACCAAGTAATCATGCAAGTTGGAAAAGCTCTTATAAAAATATCTAAGCAGAGTTTGCTCTGCTCTCCTCACCATTTCTTTGACTGACTTAGATATAGGACTGTAGTTGGATACTAATGCAAGACCCTGAGAGGAAGTGTCTCTAGACCTAGGTTTCAGTAAATCAGACTGCTTTGTGTTGTTTCATAGTTTACTGCTCTAAACTATGAGAATCTGTGCCATGAAAAGATTTGGCTCCCTCTGTTGGGATGTACTTGTTAACAAGCCCCAACTCTGACCTGTTTTAAGTCAAAGCTAAAAGCATTCCTTTTTTCCCGTGTCTACTCCACCCTGTAATGACTGCAACCCTATTTTTAACCTTAATTTTTAATCATTTTAAATGTTCTTTTATCTTTGCACCTCTTGTCTGGACATTTGCTATTTTTAATGGTGATTTTTCATTTAAAATTTTTTTTGTGACAATCTTAACTTTTAAATTTTTTTCTCTTTACTGTTTTCTGTATCCTTTGTTATGTTTTATATTTTATTGCTCTGTAAAGCACTTTGATTTGTCCTTGTGTATGAAATGTGCCATACAAATAAAGCTGCCTTGCCTTGTTGTTCTGGTTGAGGTATTGTTAGTGACATTGCCAGAATACACGCTAAAGAAGGGTGTCTTGCCCAAAATGTCCGTGTGGCAATATTAAAAAGTCAAACTGGAGTGCTGTCCCGATCTGTACTGTACACACTTGTAATTGCCTTTCTTAAGTGTATCTGCCTAGGCTATGTTTTTTTTTTGTACACACGTCTTTCTTGAAAAAGAAATTCCAATCTCAATGAGACAAGCTGTTTAAATAAAGGAATAAATAAATAAATAAAATGACAAAGCTGATAAATGATGAAAGTATAGCACAAAGATATGTGTAATTTTACATGCAAAAATTAGTGTAAATCAATCATAATTTAGTAACGATGAACATGTTTACCTTTGAGTCATAATGGGAGCCCTTCAGTTGTTCTGGTGCAGCGTATACAAATGTACCAACACCCGAAGTATGTGAGGAATCTGCAAAATACACCAGAAAAGTGACTTTAAGGCAAACAGTACCATCTAGTGGTGATTCTGAGAGGTGCTGTGTTGTGACAAACAAGCTAGAAAGTGCAGTATTACCACAGCTGGGAGAGGTGGTGCTTTTATGGGCATCCAGTATTAGATCCCTGCAGGCCAAACCGAAGTCCCCAATCCGAACGTTGCAGTCATGACCATGGAGGAAAATATTCCTTGGCTGTGGAAGAATAAAGACATCACAGTTAGTTCCATATGTCAGAGGCTTTAAATATGCAAATGTCAAAGGTTTTTGCATGCCAAATAACAATGTTTCATACAACATACTAAGGGCGGAAATCATCAATTTAAGGGAGATGATTTAGAGAAGTTCAGCTGCTTCACGTCACACAAAGTTCGAATTTGGAAATAGTGTACATTTTTTCCTGCATTTTAAAAGATGGATTGTTAAGCATTTGCAAAATAAAAATTCTCTGCTTTCCTAAAAGCAAAATACTGAAGTGCCAAAAGCACAGGAACAACCTGTGAATTACTATTAGAGGGGTGTTAACAGTCCCCATAAATGGCCCCGCACGCAACAAGAAGTTATCAGTTGTGACAGGAAGGCCTGACATCAAACTTAAACACGTAGCTCTCAAACCAGCGTGATGAAATCAGACTGACTGAAAACACCAAACACCAGGAAACAGAAGTAGCAGTTGAATATTTCCCTCCTCAGAGAGCCAAACTGCCAAATGTATGCTTGCACGTACAAACCAGAATAACCAGCCTTCAACCAACACACACATCCTGAGAGACTTCACACAGACAGCAGTGAAGCTGTGATGCCTGGCCATGTTGGAGGAGAGCGAGGAACATGAGGATAGGAGCGGTGACACGGTCAAGTTTCACAACAATGACTTCTACACTGCAATTATGGATGAAGACTTGGGACGTATAGAGGACATGTCAAAAAAGTATGGGAGTAACTTTGTCATTGAGATACAAGGCGGTGCACCCGGAGAAGTTTTCTGGAAGGTAAATGCAACAATTTTTTTTTTTACATTACTAGTGAGAGTTGAAACATGTTAAATGTAAATTTCACACTCTCACGCTGACAGAAACACAGCATCTTATATAGTATATTATTACCAAATCATACTCAAATAAACACATATAGACAACAATAACCACAAGACACTCATAATTACTTACAACTGTGACACCCTAATGCTTCAATGTGATCGTTACTTACCAAAATTTAAAAAAAGTACAATAGAAAGAAATCCTTTCAGAGTTAGGCTGTAACATATTTGTCTTTTCCAGTAATCCAGTTTGTCTTGTCTCGTCTTGTCTTGTCTTGCCTCAGGGCCTAACTACCCAACCCCTTCATCTGGCTGCCTCTTACAGAAGAGTAAAGAGCATGCAGAGCCTGCTGTCAACAGGGGCAGACCCTGAAATGAGGTCTGGACAAACACACACCCTCACAAGAACACACACACACACACACACACACACACACACACACACACACACACCAAACACCAAACATCACGCCCATTTACACTACAGTGTTAACATGAGGTTGTTCCTCTCATGTTGTCAGCCTCTTGTTAAATTAAGAAAAAAAAAAAGTAAGCCGCAGTAACTTAACTCGTTTCAGCTGAGGTTGTTTAGTTAATTTCCTAAAACAAAGCGGACTGCATGTGCAGAAAGACTCTGTTTCAATTTATGGTGACTTGACGACTTCCCGTTTAAACTATTGTGAACTTATGTGTAGTGACACTCAGTACAACCACACATGTTACTGGTTCCTTATATCTCTTACCCATTTTTGGGAATTGAAACAAATCATGCCTTACCAAGAAACAAAAGCTAAAGCAAAAAAAATAAAATAAAATCATAACTTATTAACACACTAATTTGTAAACAAAGGGTTTATATATACACAAAATAAATATGTTTTACAAAATATTTTGATCTGCTTTCATTTTTTAACGACCTAAACTTGCCCTGTGCCGGAAAACACCCTTGACCCAGACAAGAATCCACAACCTCAAACTACTAAAAAATGTGTTAAAAGCTTAAAAGCTTAAAAACTGACAATACATACTAATACCACTGTTGTAAAAATGTACTGCTAAAATCACCTTTGTTTTAAAATATATTGTTTTGTAAAAATGTTGGCCCCTTTAAGATGTGTTCCAGACTTTTGTCAACTCCATTAGATTTCTATGAGCAGATAATTTCATCAGGCATAAAAGGAGTAAACTGTATCCCAATGACTCATATCTCACTTCCTGGTTTCCAAAAAGGCAGGAATGCTGTTCAAGTACTAGTAAGCTTTGTATTTTTTCATAAATCCATTAGATAATATGGCTATTGGATGTATCTCACCAATAACAACTCTGTAGCTCTTCTTAATCAAAGCTAAAAATTAGTATTTTGATGAACATTAAGAGAACTTTTAGCAACTTTGACAATAAAATGGCTACTCACTATGACTGCTGTGAAATGAATATAAATAACTTCTGTCAACTCTGTAAAACGTAAACGCTGTCAGATAGCTTATGGAGCTGACATCCATGCTGATGGAGGTGACAACTCAGACTCTATTACTTAGTGACTGACCCAAACATGTTGTCGCATTTTTATATTTCAATATTAAATTTCAGTATTTTGTCACATTCCTGTTTGTAATCGATGGTGTCTGTTGAATTCAATCAGCGGACAAAAGGTCTTTTATAGTTGTTGCTATTTTGGTTGAAAGTTGGTCAGTACAGCTCCATCAGTTCATCCTCCGTCATGGAGAAGCTCCTTCAGTCAGACAGATTTTTTTTTCTGTTACATTCATTAAATAAATGTTCATAATGATTAATAAAAGTAGTTTATGTCCATAAAAGGTTTTTGTGGTACACTGAATGTGTGTTCTTTGTACTGTAAATGACATTATATGTTGTTAATCACAAAGACAAATTACAGTATCAACAGAAATTGCAAGTAGGCAACATTATAATGGTGATTATTCCTAAGAAAATGATTTCAAAGTTTTTGATTACTCAGCTTGTATTTAATACAACAAAAAAATAATTAAACAATTCCCTCTAGTTTTATAATTATAAGACTTTTTACATGCCTAATGGAGTTGACAAAATAAGTCTTAAGCAGCAAAAAAATAATCTTTAAGAAAACATTAAATCAGTGAGAGATTGGCCCTTGACAAGGTTTAAAAGTCAAGACTTGGATCTTTTAAAAAAATATTTTCCCAGTGTAATTGAAGAATAAAAATCAGAAACCACCAAAAATAAGGTTTTGTTCAAATTCTCAGTAATGACTGCTCTGATTTTAAAAAAAGTAGGCAGCTCTTCATCTGCACCAGTTTCACTGTCTCTGCCTCTGTCACAGGGACCAGCTTGGTCGAACCACTCTGCACTTGGTGATAGCTGGATGGCCGAGCATCCCGACTAGTGGCCCAAAACTGGGTTCCAAGTTTCAGACTGCTATGATCGGCTTGCAGAGGCAGGCAGAGGCCTGTCTATGGCTCCTGTGTCAGCACGGTGTTAACGTCAATGCAGAGGTGAAAATCGCCTATTTTTTTGCTAATTTAAGCTCCTATCTGTGAATTTCAACCAGCACAGTAGAAACATCACAGGAATGAGTGATTTGTGATGTCTGTAAAACACCTGATAAGAACCCAAGTATATCATTATATAACTCCTCTTGAAATGTTTTGCGTGTTTTGTGTTTCATGTGGTTCTTCCCTAGGTGGAGGGGAGTCACCAGACAGCTCTCCACCTATCAGTACGCTACATGGCTCTGTCTGCTGTCCAAGTTCTGGCCAGCTACAATGCAGATGTTAATGCTGTGGACAGCAGTGGGATGACGCCCCTGCACATGGCCGCTGGGATCCTCCATAAGGACTTAATAGCCAGCTTGATCAAAGAGGGAGCAGATATCAACAAGGTTTGTGTTGTTTTTCTCTGCATAGAAATTCATAAGAGACTCCCAACGACTCCCCTTTTACCATCTTTTCAGTGCTCCTCATGCTGCTGCAATATGTGCGTTAGGGTTCTACATTAAATTCAAGTACATTCTTGACTTTTTTTAAGGGGGTGAAGGACTCTGGGAACAGTCCTCTGCACTTAGCTGCTGTGGCTATGGCTGTGAAGACCACTAAAACCCTGGAGAACGACCTCAGCTGCATCTCTGAGCTGCTTGAGCGGGGAGCCGAGGTCAATGTGCTAAACAAAGCTGGAGTGACACCTGTACAGGAGGCGTGCAGCATGGGCAACAAGGAGCTGGTGGAGCTACTGCTCAGGTATGGAGCCAACATCAATAAGCTGAGCAAAGCAGGGGAGAACTGTTTGTTCCTGTTCCTGAACCACAAGCCTAATCTAAGAAACAGCTCTCTGCTGGTCAAACTCCTCAGCCTCACGTCTCCGCTCACTGTCTACAACCAGAACGGCCACCTGCCATCCACCTTGACCCTGCCGTGTTTCTTCAAACAGAGAGACCAGCTGCTAGAACTCACTCAGCAGCCACGGAGGCTTCAGGATATTTGCAAGAGTGAAATTTATCTGAAACATGTCCAAGGCAAAAGAGAAGAGTTGAGAAAACGCCTTCCTGAAAAGCTGTATGACTTTGTATTCAACTACTGGGAGAATTCGCACATTTCCTTTGTGACAGATGGCAGCCAGGACTCTTTTAATGACCTATTAGATATTACTTCTAGTTGACACCTGTGTGTCGATGCAAACTGCATGTGACTGCAAAGTTTGCATTAAGCTACGGAGATCAACTCAAACATATGCTGCTCTAATAAAATCTACCAAAGCACCTTACCTTCAGGTCTCTGTGCATGATTCCCCTGGAGTGAATGTACTCCACTCCTTCAAGTATCTTTCTCAGCAGGCTGAGTGTGTGTTCTGTGTCAACACATCCATAAGGACCTGAAAATACAAAGGCATAATCTATCTTTTTTTCCCAAATTGTTTTTTTATGTATAACCTGTAATGGATGACATATTTTTGTCAAGTAATGCACATGTGAAACTATTACATTTTGAGGTGAGCTCTTCTTTGGGCTTGGTGTTCCTCTCAGAGATCCAGTCCTTCAGTGAGCGCTCACACAGCTGCATCTGGATGTAGAGCATCAGGTGGAACTGTACCTGCAGATACAACCATTACTGAAAACCTACCGTTTTCAAGTGTACATTTCACCATGACATTTTTTAAAAGAATTCTGAAAAAAAAATCAAACTTTTTACTTTTAGTAAGCTTTAAAACATTGCAATTTTTAACGGGACAGTTCACCCTAAAATTAAACATACAAATTTTTCTTTGAATCTGTAGTGCTATTTGTCAGTCTACATTGTTTTGGTGTTCGTTGCTGAGATGTCTGACTTCTCTCGAATATAATAAAACTAGACGGCACTCAGCTTGTGGTGCTCAAAGAGCCAAAAAATATATTTTTAAAAAAACAGCAACCAGAAATCCTGACCCAGTTACTCAAGATAATCCACAAACCTTGTTGTGAGCAGTTTCACGCAGGAAATATTTTCTTTTAACTGTATCACTGCAAAGAAGGAAGCCTGCATCTACATATGGATGAGAGGTTCATACTCTTGACAACAGGAGATGTAAACATAAGTGATATCCTGTTTAGCTGAGCTGTTGCGTTAGCTCCCTCTGGTGAGCCAGCAGTAGCCTCTCATATATGAGTAGATGCATGCTTCCTTTTGCTTGGTGATACAGTTGGCGGATGTATTTCGGTAGAAAGAAAACAGCTATTTGACACTGCTCACAACAAGGTCTGTGGATTATCTTGAGTAACTGGGTCAGGTTTTCTAGAAGAGACATGGCAGCTGAGTATTTTTAAAATGTATTTAAAAAGCCAAGTGCCATTCAGTTCTATTAAACTGAAGAGAGGGCGTACATCTCTACGGCCGATATCTCCAACACTTAGCTACTCACACTAAAGAGCACTACAGGTAAGAGGAAAAATACGTATTCCTGATTTTGGGGTGAACTGTCCCTGTCAGCATCTACCTCTTTAGAAGGCTTCGTCGTGCGATTGTCAGCCCACTGTTGAAAGTCCTTATCGATGCAGGAGTTGTTGTTCACTTCGATGCTACTCCTGCCGGACTCCTCCTCTAACAGTGCTGAGCTGTCCCACCCCATGGCAGGACATTTGGAGCCCTTTGGAGGACCTCCCTGTCCCAGGAACACACATGGGACATAGTTCTTGGGAATCCGCCGCATCGTCTTGGGACACACCACCTGACTCGTCTCTAGGGTTGGAACTAAAGCTTTGATGGGCTCGGCCTCTCTTGGGGGTGCTTTGGCACTTGAAGCAGTATCTGTCCTCTGACTGAGGCTTTGGAAAACTATTGAGGAGCTGGTGCTGCTGTTGTCAGGGCTCTCATCAAAACTGTGAAAGACAGAGATGAGGTATATTTAGTGTTTTTGAGCACTATAACAAATATTATTGTATCTACATGCCCTAAGATAAATACTGAAATATTATTCCTTTTTTTAGGATTACATTTTGGGCTTTTGCCTGTATGACGGAACAGCTTAAGAGTGACAGGAAAGGGGGTCAAATTATAAACATATATTAAATACTCGAATAAGCAAAATGACTCAAAAGCCCATCTCTACTCAGGTGGTAAGTTATGATTAATTCCATTATGATTTAATACAATAATTATTTTCTTGAAACATAATTTGGTTCATACAATGACAGAAAATTGTGAAAAATATCCATAAGAATTCATGTAACCTCAGTTAACACTGAAGCTGATCCTACCTGTCTTCTTGTCCAGGTGACTCCAGTGCAGGCAGGAGAGGCTCAACATCTGCAACAGAGATGTTTTTCAAATCAATCTTCTCTTATGATAAGAAAAGTCACTGTAATTGTTCACTGAACTCATTTCAGCCCAACCAACTTGTCACAGGGCAGAGGTTAGATACTCACTTGCCGCGGGCTGAACATGTTCCATCCACGCAGTGTGATAGCCAACAATATTTACATGCAGCAGGCTGGACAAAACTTTGACTTCTCTGAGGACCTAGAACCAAGCGAAATAATCTAATTATTAGCTTATTATATCTCTGGGCGCATGAAGGCTCTATTGATAAAACCCTTGATGACCCACCTTCATGCAGTCTTCTGTTGAGACTTTTTTGATGAGAATTTTCTTCACAGCATAATACTGCCCATCCAGTTTGTTCATAACCTACAAGATGATATCAAAGAGAACATGACTGAGTTGATTAACTAAATTTATTCTTTAGTAAAGAAGAGGAGAATAGAGTAGAAGGGAGTACAATACCTTACAAACATTTCCATATGATCCTTTTCCAAGTCTACACACTTCTTCAAATTCACTAAGATACCGGGAAGTCTGTGCTTGAAACAGTCCCTCCTTTGATCTGAGGGAAGGCAAAAACAGACATCTCTCACTTAAAGGGTACTTGAAGTAGTGGTGTAAGAGGTACGTACCCACTGTCAAAGTATTACCTACAGTAGATGGCAATCGGCACACCACCAGTTTGGTGAAGCAGGTGGGAAAAGCAGCAGGGAAGCTAAGCTGTTGTCTATGAGGGCAGCAACAAAACATATTCTAACAAAAAAAAAATCAACATCAGTTTAAGTGTACACTATATTTAGAATATTTTCACTAATTTCCTTGCCATCAGAAGACCCCTTTGACGGGGAACTCAAGTTGTTACATCCATCTTTTCAAAGCCACCAGACTCCTATGACCAAAACTGTAATTTTACTAAGAAGAACGCAGGAGCTGCTGATCTGCCGCTGCCTCGATCAGCTAGTTTGTTTGCGTTTTTGTGAGACTTTGGTGAATCTAAACTAACCCTATAAAACACCAAAGTTACTAAATAACACAAACTAACTGATCGAAGGCAGTAGTAAAAAAGCAACTCCTATGTCCCGCAAGGTAAAAATACTGCTTTTGTCAAAGGGGTCTGGTGGCTATCAAGAGAGCACATATAATGGCTTTAGTTCTCCTTCTGAAAGGGCTGTCTGACGGCAGGGTAAAGCAGTGAAAATATTCAGAATAGTTCGTATACATACACTTACATTAATTTCTTAGGTAGCTCAAAGTTGTTTTGCTGCTGCCCTGACAACAGCAGTACATCGCTTAGCTTAAGCGGCGGTGCCCCTGTCTTGCTTCTCCAAACTGGGGGCATGCTGACCGCCATCTACTGTAGGTAATACACTGAATATGGATGGGTACCTCATACAACTCCACTTTAAAATATCTAAATGATCTCTTTGATATTGATTTGAAACATCGCAACATTAAAAACTATTCTTAGTTTTGCCTACCTTAAAGCAGGATTGTGTGCGTTTGTGCCGAGACCTTGTTGGCCCTGCGAATAAGATGAGGGTAAACACAGTAACCACACTGTGGACATGATAACAATTAACACTAGACTGTATCAGTTAGAAACTGTTAAAGCGTTACCAACTTTACAAAACTGTAAGTTTGCTGCTTTTAATCAATAATGTTATTGACAAGTCTATTATACGAAGTGCATATACCCATTTTACATACTAGTCCAGTTACCTGAGGATACAGCGAGGACTCGGCAGCATGAAGCAGCTCAGTAAAGGCTCGGTTGTGCTGCAGTCTGACTGTGCTGAACTCATCGCTTATGGCCAAAGGTGAGAGGAGGTTCATGGCAGCTAAACGCTGACCAATGACTGTCAGAGGAAACAACAACATAATTTGTAACTGAATTAGGAATAAACAAACAATAATCTCAAGACTCTTCACACAGCCTGATGTAGGGACACAATAATAAACGTGTACTTAAAATACCACGTACCAACATACTCTGTACATACCTTTAAACAGCATTCGTGAGCGTGCTGGATTGGTCTCGTAGACAAAGCACAAGTGCTCCAATAGAGACCCCAGGAGAAGGTGGTTGGGGATTGCTGAGGCAAACTCTTGAACGGACGGGTAATGTTTACCAGCCATCAACACCTCACGGTTATTATCTATGTCTGAAGCTACAAAATGACATTAATAAAAAGGAGACACAATGAGAAAGAGGAAGCAGTGTTTCAGTTTCGTTCTAGTAGCACAAAACCGCAAGTTAACTTAAATGTGTCTTCGCCTGTTTCCCACTAAAATCAAATACCATGTAACCACAACAACATTTATTCTTTGTAGTCTTACCTTCTTCAATAACTTTTGCTATCATTGCAACAATGTTTTTGTCTCCTAGGTCCATTTTGTCTGTATAAAAACACTTTTGGTCCGATATTAAACACCCAGAGCTGTACTAATGATAATCCTGTTCACCCCAAAGCACAAATTGAGCTCATCTTGTTTATACATAAGGGGGGCGTGCACAGCATTAATGCTTATCTGCCTGGTCCAGCGGACACCAGCCTCCTCCACCTACTGTACTCACACACTGACTGTAAACATATGACCAAGCTGAGACCGTTACTGAGACAGAGTGGGACGAAGAGGCTGTTCTTCTGTGCCCCACTTCCTTATTCTCGCTTCATTGTATAGCAGGATGTGTGCAGTGACAAGTCTGGACTTCTTCTGCCTCAGAACAAGTCTTGAACAAGTCTTGACTTGTTCTGCTTCAGAACAAGTCTTGAACAAGTCTTGACTTGTTCTGCTTCAAAACAAGTCTTGGACAAGTCTTGACTTGTTCTGCTTCAGGACTTGTTCTGAAGCAGAAATGACATCCTGTTGATGTCACTACACCACTGGCAAAAGGTAGTTACAACAAGTCCTAGTGCACACTAGTTACTGTTGATGCGCCTAAACTAGTTACTGTGTAATCTTATCTGTCTCGTCACATGATCAAATGGAGACTTGACATTGCATAACACCAACACACATACTAACCAGAAATAATCATTGCTTATACGTATATGACAAAAATACCAAAGAAAATAAGGAATTATTCACTTAATTAAATAGGTTTTTATACTTAGTTTATAGTTCATGTAGAATAAGCATAACATATTTTGTTATAGATTGCTACTGACTGTTTTACAAAAAAACAAAACAAAAGAAAACCATGATGGGGATAGGTTTGCCTTTTCAAAGGCATATAGCCTAACAAATGGCACCATTTTTTGTTTATTGTTATTTTTTTAACACAGGCATTTATCTAACGTGGCAATCCGAATTACCCACAAGGCTTTGTTTTCTGCCCTACATATTGTAAGAAGGACCGCTCTCCCTATGGCCCCCCTCACCTCATGGGCCCCAGTGCAACCGCTCTGCCTGCACTGTCTATATTTACACCCCTGAACTACACCCACTTATGTGTAAAGTGCAAGTTTGTATAAGAGGGTAAAGGGGAACTCCACCAATTTTATACATAATGGTTAATTTACTGGTGATAGAGAGTGTAGAGTTGACTCAGTAGGGCTGGGAAATTAATTTAATTTCCTTTTCAGTTATCAGTCTCCAACGATTATGAAAACAAGATAATCGTTATTGGTGTTTGTTTGTTTTTCATTTGTATTCAAAGTTACGGGGAATCCTCTGTTAAGTTTTTTTTAGGTAAAATAAAGGCTTAATGTCACTTAAGACAGTGAGTTTTCATGTTAAGTAATCATAATCTCAATATTGACTGAATTGTCATTATGATTTTTGCCACAATCGAGCAACCTACTCAGCGTGTGTAAACATTTAAGTTGCATTATAAGGAATGCAGAATCCACCCTTCATAAACTTTGACTCGGACTAAGAACAAAATATCTGGATGTCCATCAGTTGCTTCAATTTTAACCACTCTATTTTTAATTTGTCCTGTACAAGTCCTCCTAATTCATCAACGTCCTATATCAAATTGCTTGAGCACCCCTTTAACTTACAGAGGTGCTGCTATTCCTGTCTAACCCTAGCCATCAGGCTCAAAGACTTAAGAGCTACAGTGTGTAACTTTTTCAACAGTTATTTTTATATCAGTAACTATGTCCTGAAAGTCATACAAGAGACAGAGAATCTTTGAAAAAAATCATGTTTTTACTCTCCTACTCATGAAAGCAAGCTTGTAGCTGTTGGTCGTCTTCTGTTATAAATAAAAGTGAAAGTAAATTTTTCATCGTCCATTTTCCTCTGTTTCCTTTTCTATGGCATGCATGCTGTTGCTGGCAGCGTATCATTTGCACAAGCAGTAATTGACACTGCAATATAAATGCCTCCTGGCTCTGGGTTGGTTGTTAATGTTCAGGCACAGTAAATTCTCATTAGGAGAATGAGAAGAAGCTAGAGGAACATGATTTTTTAAAAGATTATCTGTCTCATGTACTTCTGTCAGGATATAGTGACAAAGTGACAATAGTGACAAAAATACATTTTGTCATAATTGCTGGAAAATTTACCTACTGTAGCTTTAAGCCTGTTGATTCGGGATGTATAGACAGAAAAAGCACAACAGCCATATCACATTCTTCTAATGTTGATAGACTGTGGTATATATATATATATTTCTGTTATCTTGTTTTAGAGGTTCTAAATAGCACAAGATTCAGTGGCTTGATTTATTTGTCTGCAGGGGTGTAAATCACAAGTTCATCACAATATGATATCATATAAAGTCTTTCAAGCAAACATTGCATCTTTGACCAAAGTCCGCCATTTTATCGTTTTGATTCCATTCAATCCAGGGGCTAGACGCTATCAGTAAACATCTTCATTGTCTTTTTCTAGACTGCTTGCCATCGTCAGCCTGGTGCTAGGCTGCTAGCACTGTTTGTTTGGGAAGGAGGTGCGCTTGGATGGAAATGGTGACACTGACGTACTATGGAAATTTAAATAATAAAGACGTATTTTGAAAATAATGATATGTATTGATGGGCGGCACAGTGATGTAGTGGTTAGCGCTGTTGCCTCACAGCAAGAGGGTTCTGGTTTGAGTGCAGGAGGGTGCTCTTCTGTGCGGAGTTTGCACGTTGTCCCTATGTCAGCGTGGGTTTTCTCCGGGTACTCCGGCTTCCTCCCACATTCCAAAGACATGGGGATAGGTTAACTGGTTGTCTGTCCGTATGTGTTACGAAAATGGATGGATGGATGTGTATTGATGTTTCACTTTGCATTGATGATGTTGGATTGTGGATCATTGAATTGATATATAAATCCACATTAATGTATTATTGCACCTAAATTTGTTTGCTTTATCTGATGTTATATTAGATGAATGGAAATGATAGGAAAAATGGTAGGATTACATGGCAACCTCCGAAACTTAAAAACGAAGCCAATACAGAGGTGCCAAAAACTGCAGTTCTTTGAACGGCCACTTGAGGCTGGCTCCACAAGAGACACCCATGTTAAAATGCCCAACTTTACTTCAGACATATATGTTTACAGCCTGGTGCAAAAAATGGTTTTGGTCTCTGTAGCTCATTTCAACATTCATGACAATTTTAAGGGGGTGAATTCTTATACAACTCGCCCATTTATATTTTACTGAAGCTTAATTGTACACATAATTGACAGGCTGTCTACCAATAGTGTCAGATCTAACACTCACATTCGCCCAGATGGCCACTTCTGACTCCAAAAAAACAAGATGGCAGCGGCCTGAAATGCTGAACTCAAGGCTTCAAAACAGTAGTCCACAAACCAATGGGTGACATAATGGTAGCTATGTTTAGTTTGTCTTTTATTATTTGAGTATGTTTATGTCTTAATTCATTTCTTTCCTTATTTTTACAGTCTATGGGTGGGATGGGCACTTTACTACAGGTGGGAGGAGGGGGCTCACAGTCACGTTGGTCACATGGCCTTTAATTCCTCAACTAAGCCCCTGCCTATTTATATCTGTTGTTTTGTCTGATATCAGTGTGTCAGGTAATGTAGGATACTACCCACCAAAACCAACTTAGTATGGGTTAGTAAACACTGGTTACGTTTGGCAGCAACACAGAGGAAGAAAGAAACTGCTTACTGTCAAACTGGACTTCATCGTCCTCGTCGCTTGCCAAATTCAGCAGGCTAACATTACTGTCCACCTCGTGTCTCCTGAGGGGTTTAATGTTGTGGAGGACCAAAAGGTTACTGCTGCTTCCGGAACATTCCTCCAACTTCAGGAGTCCGTTGTTGGATGTTGAACTGAACATTTTTAGTACGTCAAAAAAATGATGACTTGACAGAAATAGTACTTATTTTAAAACGCAGCCCAATTTACAACAGTTGCCTCATGTCTACAGTAAACCGCGTCAGACTACATGCTGAATCCTTCCTTCCCGTGTGTTTACATTGTATGAATCTGTCAGAGCGGACGGTGAATGATTTCTCTGTCGACTCCCATATGGTGTTACAACACCGCCATGATTCCACGGCCCGTAAGGGACCGTCTGACAGTGTACGGGCTTGACTTACAACAATGTTAACTAATGAATGTTTGCCTCAAAAATTGCAATATAAATTAATATAAGTTACTTTTATATTGAATTTATAATAAAACAGCTTAAAACCATTGATCCTGCATCAAAAAAATATTTTTTCGTGTCTTACTATGTAAGACAGATGCACACGCGCCCTAACATCTTGGTAGGTCACAGATTCCGGTCGGTTGATGAAATGCGACACAATTTGAGGCAACGGTTTTAATAATACTTATTAACGTACAGTAGCATTGTTTTGACGCTGTTATCAGTCTTATATTTCGTGCTTGTTTGCGATGTTGCTGTTTTACACACTAAACATGTATAGTATTGCTTTGAAAATTCATCCTGCGCATTTTTGCGCATGGGTGACGCTCGCGAACAGTCTGCGCCGTGCGCGCGGTACAACCTTAACTTTTGTGTTTACACCATGATGTCGTGAACCGGTTGCACAAAAATTGTATCCCTAACAGTTAGTAAAAACAAACTAGCGACATTTGCGTGTACGGTAACATGTTCGTTGGTTTGTTTCCCTCTCTGTGTTTCAGATTAAGTCACATATCATAACTGAATGAATCCTTCTTGAAGCTTCTCAGCCCTTGAAGATGTCTGATGCTTGGTAAGTTAGCTACCAAAGTGTTTATTCAACGTGAAATTGCTTGCAGATATACTTTTTTACACCATGCGATTGTCATTGTGAGATACGCAGTTACATTTTAGGCCCAGTCATTTTCGTTGTCATATAGGTTCACGTCAACCTGTACCAAACTTCACTGAAAAATCTGCCTATTTATGTATCATGATGTAATGTCAGGCTATCAGTACACATTTCTAAGAAACTAACGTGCTGACACAAATAACGTGGATCCACTCTACAATTCGGCATGGTAGTCAATTCTCCAACTATTACTGACTAATTGAACTCCACATGTTACAGTTAGGTCACCTGACATTCCCACAATCCTTTACTGTACGTATTCATCACAGATTAGAGAACACAGGGTTTATGGACTTTTTAACATCTGTAAATGTATGAATCTGTTGCTGCAGTATGCATTGAGCAGAAGGTAAAATTACATGTCATTGTTACTCAGTGCATGTTTTCTTCTCAGCAGCTCTGAGCCTGCAGGAGCCATCAAGGCCATTGACAGGCACTCAGTGCATCAGATCTGCTCAGGACAGGTGGTGCTGACTTTGGCCACAGCTGTCAAAGAGCTGGTGGAAAACAGCATTGATGCAGGGGCCACCAACGTTGGTAAGTATTGATGTCTTTTTAAAAAGCCGAAAAGGACATGGTAATTGTGTTTCACAGTCCAGAGCAATAGGGGATATTCAGCTTTCACTATCATGTTTTCATTGCGTGTTCCAGATGTCAGGCTGAAGGAGTGTGGAGCTGAACTAGTGGAAGTGTCAGACAATGGCAAAGGAGTGGAAGAGGCCAACTTTGAAGGACTAAGTAGGTGTCAGCTGTGTTTATCTCCGCCATGGTAGTCAAAATTTGCCTAATCTTTAAGTGAAACCTCTTGCGTCTGTCCCGCAGCACTGAAGCATCACACATCAAAGCTGAGGGATTTCTCTGATCTCATCCATGTGGAAACATTCGGTTTCAGAGGTGAAGCCCTCAGCTCTTTATGTGCTCTGAGGTAAAACACTTCAACAGCCACATTCATTCAGCACATACACCTATTCTACTTGTCACCTCATCACTTCATATTCCCTCCGACCCGCTGCTTCAGTGACTTGAGTGTGGTGACGTGCCATGAGTCCAGCCAGGTGGGGACCAAGCTCGTGTTTGACCAAAAAGGCCACCTAGTGCAGAAGTCACCTCATCCCCGGCAGCAGGGCACCACAGTCAGCCTGCAGCAGCTCTTCTACACCCTGCCTGTTCGACACAAGGAGTTCCAACGCAACATTAAGAAGGTCCGTTCTTATATTTCTGCATGTTTAAGTCTATGTGACTACAGATCACAAATATTTTTATATGACTCCCGTACTTGTAACTTGTAATCATAATGGTCACTTTTCATTTTGTATTTCATTGATTGTTTTTTATTTTCAGGAGTATGCGAAAATGCTACATGTGCTGCAGTCCTACTGTATCATCTCTACGGGAGTGCGTATTACCTGCTCCAACCAAAATGGGCAGGGAAAGCGTAGCACAGTCCTCACCACCAGTGGCAGCCAGAGTATGAGAGACAACATAGGAGCCATATTTGGACCAAAGCAGGTTGAAACATTATTTTCACACTTCTCTTTACTATACTTTTTATTTGCAATCTGCAGAAGTTGTCAGTCTGACTATATCACTGCTGTGGATTGACAGTCTCAATTCTCCAAGATGCTTCTTAGAGCTAAATAAAATGTATTGTTTAGTTTATTTAATGAGTCTGATTGTTGTTTAAGTCAAAATCGTATAGTTGAAGAATTTCTCCAGTCCTTAGAGGAACTGTGTGATTCATACATTGAAGTAAAATCTGCAGATAGTTTAGTTAAATTGACTTAATTGGTTTGCTAAATATTCTTATTTTTCCCTGTGTGTGTTGCAGCTTCAGAGTCTTCTGCCTTTCAGCAAGTGTCTCCAGCAGAAAATGTTATTGAAGAATACGGACTCAAAGAAGCAGATTTACCCAAAGAGCTTTTTTCGTGAGTGACACCAGTGAATGGAAGCCTTCTGTCATCCTTCT
The DNA here is from genome assembly GCA_019142605.1 of Cephalopholis sonnerati. Lineage (NCBI taxonomy): Eukaryota > Metazoa > Chordata > Actinopteri > Perciformes > Serranidae > Cephalopholis > Cephalopholis sonnerati. The sequence goes on along the minus strand of JAGQAX010000020.1, from coordinate 14,838,112 downwards.
GTACTAACAAAAATTTTTTTTTAAAATTAAAAACTCTGCTTGGGCAGCATCACAGGGTTCGTGTCACGAGGGGACCATGGCGTTGGGAGAAGTGCCACAGACAGGCAGTTCTTTTTCATCAACAACCGGCCATGTGATCCTCTTAAGGTACAGTTTAGGTACCTTTATCTAGCATTTAAACATTTCATAATGCTTTATAACACACTTTAAACTAGTTGTGAGCAGATAAAATGACATTTTAAGTGTTTATTGATGTATAGTGTTTGTCAAAAAATGAGAACTTCTCCTTTGAAGCCATATACTTTAATATTACAATTTATTTATAGCCTAATCTATGTTTTTTCTCAACTTGCAGGTGACCAAACTTGTGAATGAAGTGTACCATATGTACAACAGACATCAATATCCATTTGTCGCCTTGAACATAGCTGTTGCCTCTGGTAAGAAAATTACCAAAAAGCTATTTCTGAAACATCCTGCTGACTTCCTTTACTACATGAGGGTTTTTGTGGTGTTATTTCAGAGTGTGTGGACGTGAATGTGACCCCGGACAAGCGGCAGATCTTCCTGCAGGAGGAGAAACTCTTGCTGGCTATTCTAAAGACTTCTCTCATAAACATGTATGAAGCTGGAGTCAATAAGATCAGCCTGAACTATACACCCACACCCAGCACCAGTAAGAACAGATCATTACAATTAGCATATCAAAAAATAAGATGTATATATTGATATTATAGCAATGTAATATCACTGACAGATTTTCCAGTGTTTTTATATGGACTGTTTGTCACTTGTCTCTAGATACAAAGTCTGAAATCTGTCAGGTTGTTCCATCTAATGAGAACATGCCAGAACCTGGAGACGACATGGAACCAGTGATCCAGAGCCCAAAGTCGTCCCTGAACCTGGCCGGCTTAAAAGCTGCTTTTTCAAGTCATAAAAGCTCCACTTCTGGGAACAAATCAAGCGTGGCAAAAGCTGCCAACAGTGTCCCAACACAGAAAACACTACAGTCTTTTTTTACAGGCAAACCTCCAACCTGCAGCCCAACTGCAACATCTCCTTTGAAACCCACAAGACATCTCGCTAAACCGTCCGCAGTGGGAAAGTCGGTGCTAGATGGGTTCAGGTACGGAAGGATGTGCAGTGATACAGACTCTGAAAAAGACAGCGCTGTGTCCAGCTGTGATGTCCCTACAGCAACACCAGATAATCAGTGTTCTAGCCTGGAGTTCAGTTCTTCTGAACCAGCCACTGACAGTGTTGAGAATGAAACATTTAAAGAAACATCAGGCAATAGTCACACTGTTCCTGAAGACCCAGAGTTACAGACTGAGCCATGCACTTCCAATGAGAACTGTACTGTGAGCCCAGATGCCAAGAGGGCCAGGACAGAGGAACCACATTCCCCAGCAGAACGCAAATCTAGATCTTTTTTGAAATCCTCCTCAACCGTGGATGCTCCAGTCTGCATACAGAAGAGGACAAGCGCCCCTCCACTTCTCTTTACAAGAGCTGGTGGGGAAGATGAAGAGGATAAAGGACCGGCAGAAACAGAGGGCCGATGAGGATCTGTGCTATCGCCGCTTCAGGGCCAAAATCAACCCCGGAGAAAACCAAAGTGCAGAGGAAGAGCTCAAGAAGGAGATCAGGTAGGATTTTACTCCTAAAGCTACCGCTGGATGTGCTAATAATAAATGATACTTCACCAGCAAAACTCAGGTTACGTTAATTCTAAAAGAAAACAGTTTTTTCAGTATGCCTCTACGGTGAACGGAGAGTCCAAACAAGGCATTCTTCATGGATTGGTATTTAACAACAGCAAAACCATATCAAAGCATCCTTTTACAAAGTCTTGCACAACTTGTGTAGTAAAATCCAAGTCTCATTCATCCAGTCATATGCTCAGTACTTCCCAAACACATGCTTTTACCCCACAGCATTACGATTTAAAACCCGTCAGTACAGTCTCATGCATGGCTGAGTAGCGTGGCTGGGCACAGGCGTGCATTTGAACTTTGCTTAAGCGTAGCTCATATGCACGTGCGTGCTTAGGCAGTGGGTAGGCAGAAGTGTTTTAAATCATAATGTTATGTGTTTGGGAAGCACTGATTGTGATGACTGGATGAGTGAGATGTGGATTTTACTGCATGAGTTGTGTAAGAGTTTGATAACTGATGTTTTGATATAGTTTTTCTGTTAAACGTGGTCCTGCAACTACTGCAGTTAACACGGGATGTTTGCCATTTTTGGATTCTCCGTTCACCGTAGAGACATGCGAGAAAAAGTTTCCTCACATGCTGAGTAATTGGTCATTTTGTGGATGAAATATTCCTTAAAGTGTTACTTCCACAACAGCTAAAATATTTTTCTTTGTCCACGGTAGTAAAGACATGTTCAAACAGATGGAGATCATCGGCCAGTTTAACCTGGGCTTCATTATCGCCAAACTCAACTCGGACATCTTCATGATTGACCAGCATGCCACAGATGAGAAATACAACTTCGAGATGCTGCAGCAGCACACTGTGCTCCAAGGACAGAAACTCATAGTGTAAGAATCTAAATCTGATGATGAATTTTGCCTTCCATTGTTGTAAATGATCCCTCTTACTGACGTGTGTTTGTTTTTCCTTAATGTTCGCAGCCCTCAGAAGCTTCACCTCACTGCTGTCAGTGAAAATATACTCATTGAGAACATTGAGATCTTCAGAAAGAATGGCTTTGAATTTGCTATCGATGAGGATGGTATGAACATTTGAATATGAGTGAAATAAATATGAGCTGATTTTATCTCAAGTTAAGAACAATTATCATGATGTTTTTTTAACACTAAACCCACTTTTTCACTGTAACTGCAGCTCAGGTCATGGAGAGGGTTAAGCTGGTATCTCTGCCCACCAGTAAGAACTGGACGTTTGGCCCAGCTGACATTGAAGAGCTGATCTTCATGTTGAGCGACAGCCCGGGGGTCATGTGTCGACCGTCACGCGTCAGGCAGATGTTTGCCTCTCGAGCTTGTCGAAAATCTGTGAGTTCATACCGATGATTAACAGTTTTAAGAGTTTTCACGCATCGACACAGACCAGGTTTCGGCCTCAGATTAGGATCAGCAGTCATCAGAATGTTTTTTTTCATGCCTTGGTCATTAGTAATAAGAGGACTATGCAAATGTTCTAGTATGTTTATGTAATTTAAAGCCAATTACTACCACTTACCACTTTAGAAACATTTGAAACATTTTCTTGTCTTTTGTATGTCTATTCACTAGCCATTGTCTTCCCTTCACTTTCTTTATACTCTCATTTTTAATAGTCGTGTTATTGAGTTGTAATGAAACACTGACTTGTGATTTTAATGTGGGCTGTTAATTAAATTAAATTGCCATTGCAATGATATCAGGTAATTTGAATGAAAAAGTAAACGTGTACCTATCTTGAAACTTGTGAACCATACTGAAAATAGTGGAAAGAAATGGCTGCATGGAGGATCAAATAATATAAAATCCACAAATCTAAATCTTTAAGTTTTGGTAATAGTGAAAGGTGTTTGTGATTTATAGTCTCCAGAATGTAAAAACATTGTGATGGACCACTTGTTACTCAGTTTTGTTATAGTCTAATTGAACAGCCATTACTATTTTCCTGACACATTGTCTATTGTTTTGCCTTTCTCTATCCTCAGGTGATGATAGGCACTGCTCTGAGTGTTAGCGAGATGAAGAAGCTCCTGGTCCACATGGGGGAGATAGAGCATCCGTGGAACTGTCCTCACGGCAGGCCCACCATGAGACACCTCGCCAACCTGGACATCATCTCACAAGACTGACCACATCGAGGAGGGACTCTTACTGTACACTGGCTTAATGTTACTGGAATTTACTTTAGTTCCAGATTATTTCTGTCAAACATCTGATGCAGAGAAGACTGAATCCAAACCACAGATAGTAGTTCTGTATAGTTCAGATGACTGTTCACTGTTTTTTTTTCTTACCATCCCTTTTATTTGTATTTTGCACCACAAAATAATGTTTTTATATTTTAGCACCCAATTAGCTGGGTAAATAAACAAGATATGTCACTTTCTGTTGTGTGTTTTATTAAATCAGTAGTAGTATATTCACTGTGTAACCTTTCTGACCACTAAGGGGTGCCGTAGTTGAAAGCGTCCTCCGTCGTTACCATGGAGACAGCCTTGTTGACATGAGAGGTACATTAACGGCACAAAATGGCACAAGGGAAAGAAAAGAGGGAAACTACGATAAGAAGCGATAAACCGGAAAAGGAGAAGACATGCGGAAACGCAGAGCTGCGTCATACAGCGGAGGAAAAAGACAGAATCAAAGTTAGAGAGCTGCTCTGCTGGTTTAACAGTGACCCAACCCGACCTCCATGACCGTCCTGTCAGTGAAGAGCAGCCTGAAGAAGACATTTATGACCTCCCCACACTTTTTTGCTTAATTGTTCAAACGTAAGTCAATACTCATGACATTAATTAAGCCTATTTAAGTATTTCAGTGCACTCATTAATTTAGGACTCGTGGCCTGGGGTGCAACTTTAACAGAAGTTTGTGGTGTGTTTGACAGATATGAGGGGGAAACCTGTGAAGGCCGGTCTCATGGAGAAGGGGCTGCATGTTTTGAAGGAGGCCATGTGTACAAGGTACTATTACAAACAAGACACATTATGAAACCATGGTAAAGACAATATGTCTGATATTACATTACAGTAAATGCATAGCCTACTTTATGGATATTCAGTCCTATTGTAGAATATTATGTGATTGTCCATTTACTTAAATGAAAATTGTGCTTTTGAACCAAATAAGATAAGTTTTCAAGAACATGGAGCAATCTTCAAAAAGATCTAAACTTAGAAACACTTACATCCATTAATGAATTTAATGGCATCATGGAGAATGTGGTGACAGATGCATGTGCTTGTTTTCCTTGAGAGGTCACTGTGTTTGAATAATTGTTGTTTTAAATTGGATTTTTGTATTATATGTTGTATTTGTTGCATTGTAAATGTGTTATGATTGGCTGCTACCTTGGCCAGATCTCTGGTAAAAGAGATTTATAATCTCAGTGGGACTTTCTGGTTAAATAAAGTCAATTAACTGTAAAATTACAACACATTTGTATATAAGTTTAGCATGTTAATCAATTTATTTGTCACATAAAAACATAAAAAGGCAAACTGTCAGTTCCATCAATTTGCACATTCACATAAAATATGGGGGGTGGTTGGGGTCTTGGGCAGGGTCTTCATTTAGGATCCTTGTGGCCTGAGCTTCTCAGTGCTGCCCTGGTGTAACAGGTACCTTCTTCCTAATCTCAGCAGGGAGAGGAGGCAGTTTTCCAGGTGGCTGGGGTCTGTAATGATGCTCCTGGCCTTATTTTTGCAGCACCCGGTGAAAACATCCTTTAGACATCCTATAGGCAGCACCTTTAGTGTGTTCAGCTAAACAAACCACTCTTTGCAGGGCAGATGTGCAGGACGATGATGCATAAACCAGCATACTGTTGGGAAAAATACATTGGTAGAGTTGCTAATTTTGTTGTAACAGCACAAAAGAGAAAATCTTGAAAAGGGGCATCTTGCCCTACTATTGGCATCCAACTCTATCTTCCCCTATTATTACTACATATTTCTTAAAATGCAATCAGTTGTCATGCTCCTGTGTGATGTGATGACGGGAATACATTTTAACATGGCTTCAAATGCATCTCAAATACATCCTGATAAGGCACACAAAATGTATGACTGACATATAAATAAAGTAAATAAAGTATAAATCAAACTATTTCATAAAGTCACTTTGTTCTGTTCTTCTAAAGGGGACGTTTTCCAGGGGACTTATGGATGGACATGGTGTCCTCACACTGGCAGGTGGATTGAAATATGAGGTAGGCTACAATGATGACATACTATAACTGCAATGAACGTAAATTTTACTGAGTGTTTATAGAGGAAAATGCTTTACAATAATCAATCCAACAGGGAGAATTTGCATGCAACAAGCCCATGGGACAGGGCACCTACACCTGGCCGGACGGCAGCTCCTATAAGGGTGAAGTGTACAACGGTATACGACATGGGACTGGAACTTACGAATGTGCAAAAAATGGAGTGACATACACAGGGCAGTGGGATCAGGGCCAGAGGCACGGAAAGGTATAATCCAGCAATTAAAATCAGATTCAGTCTTTTTTTTTTAAGGATTAAATTTTGTTATTGGTTCTCTTTGTGTTAGGGTGTGGTGTACTATAACCAGGACAAGACCTCTTGGTACAAAGGAGACTGGGTGAAGAGCAACAAAGAGGGATGGGGAGTGAGACGGTATGTATGGAGAGCATCATCCAATCTGTAACCTGAGTTACATTTGAACTTCGCCAAGGTGACATCTGTCTCTGAACAGCTACCCCTCTGGAAACACTTACTCTGGTGAGTGGAAGAACAACCTGAGACATGGAGAGGGCACGATGAGGTGGCTTAAACTGGGACAGCAGTATGTTGGGATGTGGCAGAATGGAGTCCAGGTATGAAAGCACACCACTGATTGCACCATATCCATATTGCACTCCAGGCTTTTTATCCTCCTTAAAACCTGTTTACGTTCTTTTGTCTGGCAGCATGGACGAGGCACACACACCTGGATCCTGAGGCGAGCAGATGGATCCCAGTATTCCCAGAGCAATCAGTACACAGGGGATTTCGTTCAGGGTCAGAGGCATGGGCTGGGAACCTTTTACTACGCTGGTGGTGCAATCTACGAACAAGAATGGAGGATGAATAAAAAACATGGGAAGGTTAATCACAGTGACTCTCACAATACACGCCCCTAAATTCAGTAAAGTCAGTCATTGATTAATACTGTAGAAGTGCGTTATAAAAAGCAGAAGTAGAGAAATCTGGCATCCATTTTAAAGTCAGTGCTCACCTATAATACACATGTATCTACTTACAAGAATTCTAAAAGTTATTGTACTGTATTGTTCATAGGGGAAATACACTTTTGAGGATGGGCGTGTTTTTGAAGGAGAGTGTTTGGACGAGCAGATGATGATGCACAGCCTGAATGGAAACAAAGCTCCTATTCCTTCACTTGGTAAAATACCCACAGTACATTAGCTCCATTTAAAATGTTCAGCCTGCCACCAAGGACAAAATTAACACTGTCACACTCTCACATCAGACAGTACAATGGCTTACAATTTTTTTTTTATCTTATTACAGGTTCATCTATCTTAGGACCAGACATGACTCTGAATATTGAATGTCTTCTGGAGAAAATCCCCGAGAGAAAGCACGACACAGAGCTTAAACAGGTCAGGTCCCACTTCACACTGCAGCAATGTCAACATATGATGTTTACAGGGTTCCCACAGAACCTTAAAAAGTCTCAAAATTCACTGAATCCATTAATCAAAAAATAAGACTTTTATTGGTTTTAAAATGTCTTAAATCAATCTTTAAATAGTCTTAGAGAAGTTAAGACATGGAAGTAAGACTTACTGTAAAATCGGCAAAAAAATTGCCATTTATTTAAAAAAAAATTACTGAATAATGCCTCTCTTTGAATTCTAAATGACAATAAAAAAAGTCACTTGAAAGGTCTTTAATCTGACTCGCTTTAAGATGTAGGAACCTTGTTTTATCTTCACCCCAGTTCCTGCCCTCATGCTATGACCCATGTGTAACAGGTGGAGTTCGTGGTGCTGAGGCAAGACAAAGAGCTGAGGTCCATCTATAGTTTCTACAGCAGACTTGGCCACGCCCACTCCCCAGATAACACCTTCCTGCTGTCCCGCCTGCAGCTGTGGCGCCTGCTCAAAGACTGCAACGTCCACCATCACGGCATCACTCTGACACAGATAGACCATTTAATCAGAGGTGAGAAGAACCAGTACTCACAGAGTCTTCCTTATACTTGATCCACCTCATATATACAGGGCAGGACTTTAATTAATATTTTTACTCTCTGTGTCTCAGAGGATGTTTCAGCAGCAGAGATCCACTCTCCCTTCACTCCCATGCTACTGCGCCAGCTCCTCAGCTGTCTTGTGGTTGTGGCCTACCATATCTACCACAAGGACATGGGGTGAGGAATGACATGGGTAGATAACACGCTCCAAATTCTGAACTTTTGATTATACAAGGAAAACAGTCTTACTCTTTTAACTATTGGATGGACTGACACAAAATTTGTTACATATGTTCATGTTCCCCTCAGGGTGAATTGGCATTTCTTTGGTGATCCCTACTTTGCATCTAGCGGTCAGAATTTTAATTTGTCAGGTAGTTTGTATTATGACAAATAAACCCCACACCAAACTAAGCTGGTGAACATGGTAAGCATCATAGCTGCTCAACATCAGCATGTTAGCATTGTCACTGTGAGCACATCATGCTGACCTTAGCTTTTAGCCCAGATCACAGCTGTTTCTTAAGCTATTTATGAACTCCAATGAGGTTACAGGTGCAAGGTTTTCACCCAGAAAGCAACACGGGGACACAAAGTAACTACCCCAGCATATATATATGTATGTATTTTTTTTAAATCCTTGGTTACTGATTTTGACCTGAGAAAATCACTTCTCTTTTTGCAGGTCAGAAAAAAACCTACTGGCAGCCTGCTTTTCCAAACTGATGACTGACAACATCCTTCCAAATGCTAAGAATGTAAAAGGTGCTAACAATATATAATAGGCTTATGTGCCCACACACAAAAACATATTAGATGAAGGAGGAACCTGCAAACCTGCAAAGAAGATTGAAGAAACAAAATGTTTTTGTCTGTCAGGGTATTATCATTTTGCAGGATCCTCACTTGTCTGGTGTTTTTTTGCATGTTTTGTTTGAGACAAAGCAGCTACATAAACTGATTCAACACCCTTGGTTAGCTCTGTGTAATGCAGTAGTTACTGTTTTTCATTAACTGTAGCTGTGTTGATCCAGGCTTCCTGTTTAGGCAGCCGGACTGTGCAGTGGTTGCTGTGAGCTACCTAAAGAAGTGCTGGGAAGTCTATCAGGCTCAAGTCAGTGCAGCCCCTAGAGATGACCAGACCATGACCTGCCGACACCTGCTGTGGATGTTCAAGGTGCAACAGACTGTAACACAAAGATTACCATGCATATAACTGCTTCTTAAATTACATTTGAAATGGATGCAGTTTCTGTTCTGTTTGTTAATACAACAAAACCAGACGGCTGCTCAGTTTTGAGAGATAGATAGAGCCATTCATGTTTTCGTGTTGGCCACTGTAGATCTCTGACACGCTTGACACAAGGGAGAAGTTTTAATTCTGCAACTTCACTACTAGATTCCACTAAATCCTACACACTGGACCTTTAAACCAACATTGTATGATTGAGAAAACAAAGCAGGGTTCAGTACATTCATTTAGACATTTTATTGTAACCTCTGCCAGGATCTCCGTCTGCTGGACAACAACCTGACCACAGCGAGGTTGCTGCAGATCATCACAGCAGAGAGCCATGACCCCAGCAACCTGTCCTCCTGTCTGGATCTTGAGGTAGAGTGTGTACACCAGTTGACTCATTCATTATATTTCAGTGCCCGTTTACACATTAGCATTCATCTCACTGTTTTGTCCTGTGTTCCTTCCCCCTCAGAATAACTTTTGTTGTTGTCCCACTCCTTACGCTTCAGATTACACTCCTGGAGTTTTTTGAGGTGCTTCTGGGCTCTGCTGAGGTGAAGTGTGGGCAGGTTTCTGAGCGTCTGGAGGAAGGCAAGTCACCGTCCAGTCCTGAGGCTGAGGCCAGGAGGAATCAAGCTGAGGTGGAAGCCAGCGAGAACATGTTGAAGACGGCAAACAGCCCTCCTCAGTCGGTCAGTTCCTTTCTCAAGCTTCTCATGGTTCCCACTCTATGTGCAGTGTAGTTGTTCCAGCATACTATAAAACTATACAGTGAAGCTGGGAATTCTGCACAAGAAAACTTAACATAAGAGGGATTTCTTGGGGTTTTTTTTTTCTATCCAGGAGGCAGCTCCAGTGAGCTCCCCCATCACTCCTGAAATCTCCAACCCCAAGTCAGTGGAGGTGTGTTGCAACACGCAGACTCACGCACAAGAATAAATCAGTATTGTTGCACCCCTGTTGTTTATATTAATTAAATATGCTGTAAGCACAGCTATACGTCTTTGCTGAAATGTTTATAACATATAATTGCATTTACATCTTATCACAGACAAGTGATTCAGCAGAAATATCCACTGCCCAAGAAGTGAAGAGTCAACAAGATCTCAAGACTAAAGTCAGTGAGAAACCTCAGTCTGCAGGTATGTTTTGTTGCCTTTCATATAATGTATTGTTTGGTCTAATACCTATAATAGTGTGTCATATTTCCTCTAGAGCACACAAAAGAGCAGAGAGGTGAAGGAAAGGACGTGCAAACCAGCAGACTGGAGGCCAAAGACTGTGACGTGGAGCTCTGGAAACAGACCATCCATCAATTCTTCAACCACTTTTTCTTCCCTGCTTTTGAACATAACCAGTTAGTGTCCAGTAACATGAAGGAGAAGCTCCGCCAGGAGGCCCAGAGACGCATCGCACTAGCCAAGGCCCAACAAAGAGCCAGGTAGTACACCTGTAGCGATTCTAAGCTAAGGGAATTGGTCAGTTGACAGTATCATGCAGTCAATGCATTAGTTCATTCTGAATGTACTGTATCATTGCTCATTAGATTTAACCTGTGGTTTTGTTCCCACCAAAGGACAAATTTCACAGACCAAACTTGAGATTTCTTTGCTGTATGGATTGTGGGTTGTCAAGAGTAGAAACAGTCTGAAGTAAAACAGCCCATGTTTAAGTCTATTGGAGGCTGAATATGAGTTTGACAGGCAAGCTAGTTTCATGAGATACTTTTATCTTTTTTCTTTAGAAATTAAAAGATCAATAAATTACAAGATTAAATGTTTGTGGCAATTTAGACCTCAAAAATTCATATTTAAGACTAATTACTTTTAAGTCCTAATATTAATAAAGTTAAGTATCTACAGACACACTGTTAATATTTCAATTTATGTTATAATAAAAATTTGTATTTAGAATTTAAAGACGTCTCATGCATAATCAGCCACCAGATGGCGTCTTATCACTTATCCTCCCTACAGCTTCCATTCCAGTATTATCTCTGCCTCTTGGTTGTGGACTGTCCCCATCAAATCCCAAATAATCACAATATTGTGCCACAGACATGTGTGGTCTTCAGTGTTGCACTGTCTTATTGTGTTACAGGGAGAGGGAGCATTCAGAGCTTTCACGAATGACAGAAGTCTCGGAAGAGAAATAAGAAACCTGACAAATACAGAGTGAGGCACACTGTCCTGTACCTGAACTTTCCGCCATATAAAAACAAACAAAATGTACAGAGCCTTTAAATACGGTGAGTAATAAAGTGAACTGCTGGTTTGTGTTTGGATGCAAATGAAGAGTAAGAGTCCTTCTTGTAGCCTGAACTTTAATTATAAGGCAAAACAATTTTCTAGTAATGTAAAAATAATAATCAGAATCACTCGGATACTTTTTTTTTTCAAAGACAGTAAAAAGAGTAATCAATATATCAAAATAAAAGATTTAACAGCAGGTAACAGAACTCTTTGCTACACATTAGAGGGGAGGGGTGAAGACCATAAGGTCACTCGGACAGACGGACTGGCGTATCCGGTCCTTCAGGTCCGGGGTGAAGAGAAGCATGTCAGACTCGGCTGTCTGGGCCTGAAAAATGCACAAACAAAAATACCGTAAGAACATTCAGCAATGAGAACACTGCAGTGAAGATAAAAAGCTTTAATTTAGAGCCTAGATAATTATTCAATGTGGACTTAAAAATCCATATTTGGGCGGAAAGAAAGGTTTAAAAAAGGAAAAACTTTGACCTGTGGTGACTGAAGAGTGAACACTGAAGACACCGCTGGATGTGCTGTAGTGACAGAAGCGAGCATGACCGTGAGTAAAGATGTGCAAGTTGTAACAACAGCTTAAAATAAACCTCTACAAGAAGAAAGCTCAGTGTGGTTACTCCCATATGACTAGTTAATCATAACATTTCCTAAAAGTTTCAGTACACAGATCTGACGTTTGAGGACTGAACATGCATGAAAGAAGCACTACTGCCCAAATTTCTTAAATATGAATCCTAAATGTTGCTCAAATCAAACTAATGTCACTATAGAAATCCTTCCTACTGCAGCTTCAGTATATGTTAGTGATGTTAAGGTATAAATCCAGGTGTACACAGTGTCTGTACATGCACAGTGCTATAAGCATCAATCATACCTGGTTCTTGCTGAGTAAGCAGGTCCTCTGACTGACTTCTGGGACTCTCCATTTCTATATCCACTGCCATGGGGGACAACTCTGCGGCAGCCGTGTCCCGCGGTGACAAGCTGCATCTCTGTGAAGGCTGGAGGTAACGCTCAAAGTCCAACCCAGGAATTTCCTGAAAATACAAGAGAATAACTTGTTAACTGTGAAGCAAGAAAATAAATAGTTTGGATCACAGCCTCTAATAAATAGCATCTTATGAGACTGAGATTTTTAATATAAATAAAAAAGAGGACTGAAACTACAGTTACCTCAACAACTGAGCTGTCTGGAGTATAACACACAGATGGCTGGACTTCCACAGGACCCTGCACAGCAGGAGGGGGGGCAATAGGAGGCTGGCCGGGAGTCAAACAGGGTGACAACATGAAACTCAGAGATGCAGATGGCTCAGGGGCCTGAGAGACTGCTGGAGGTGATTTGCATGGAGAGAGGGAAAGCCGTGGTGAGACAGGGACGTCAACACTGACAGCTTCAGCTGGTTCATCTTGCTCCTCGACCACAGTAATGGAAGGAAGTGAATGTACAGGTGTGGGTGTGCTCAATGCAGGAACAGAAGCAGTGTTTTCCTGTGTTGAGACTACTTCTGATTGCTGTGCAGGGCTGCCTTCAGGTTGGGTGTCATCTGACAGCACTTCTCTGACAGGTGAGAAACAAAGGGAGACATTTGCAGTGTCCTTTCTGTTGTGGGATGACTGAGACGGTGGTGCTTGCGCTGGGGTGTGACTGCGAGTAAGGCGGAGGTGGGCAGGTGTGTGGACAGGCTGAGCAGGAGAAGAGAGGGTGGGAACGGGGGTCTGCGCCAGTGCGAGAGATCGCCGAGTGACTCTTCTTGGTGAGAGGTAGTTGGAAGAGGGAGAGGCCTGAGGCAACACAGCAGCGCTCAGACGGCTGGATCGCCTCACTGAACCTAAAAGAAACAACATTACGACACAGTTATTAGTCCAGCAGCGCAAAATACAAAAGCAAACACTGACACGTGCACTGAAAAGCAAGGCCTTTGGTGAGTAGTTATTCCTCTCCCACCTGATGGTTTGGCTGGACTCTCCACCTGAAAGAAGCCTCCATCAAAGACCACTGTGTCAGCTGGTTGGGCCTCTGCTTGGGGTTGTGGTTCCTGAGAGTTCAAGCTGGGTTTGTCCTCATCGTTCCCAGCATCCTTTGCCTCTTTCTCCGCCTGCTGTTTGGCTTTCATGGCAGCTTTCACAGCAGCCAGGCGAGACTTGGCTGCTGCTTTGGTTCCTGTTGGCTTAGCAGCTGCAGGCGCTTTCTGTCAAAGGCACAAGGACAGCAGACAAACCCATTTTAAAATGTACATGTGTTCATATAGTAAAATATTCAGAATGTAAACACTGCAAAGAGTCTTCACCTTCACTACTTTCTTCTGTCGTGTTGGTGGTGGCTTGTGTTCCTCCACCCAGCCTCGGCTCTCTGCTTCTTTGAGAGCGTCAAACTTCTTGTTCACATCCTCTACCTGAAAGATTGCATGAGCACAAAATAGATAGTTATCCTTCTCCTTATGGTGTCTAAACATTTTTTGCCCTCTCTTGTAAGGCACTCACCTGATAATACACCATGTCCCAGAAACCCTGCAGGTCAGTGCAGGTGGTGATCTTCTCCCCTCGGCCCAGCTCACAGTCATCCACCAGACCGCTGAACTGTTTGAAACGCTCCTTCATCAACAGCCTGGCTTGGCCGACTGCTGTGCGCATACTGTCTCTCACTGAACAGACAGGAGCAAGAATGACACTGAATTACAACTGCTCAGCTATGAAACAATATTGTTTTTCTAATTAGGAACACCACCAAATAGCATGACACACTCACTCTCTTCTGGGATAGACTCGTCCTCCACTTTAGACTCCCAGAGGACACACAGAGACGTCAGTCTGTCCGTCTCGTTGGCAATTTCAGATCTGAATAATATAAAAAAAAAAAGAAATTATTGTAAGACTTCTGGATCAACCAAAATGTTGAAAACTCAAGTAAAGATTACTAGAAAGTTAAAAAAAAAAAAAAGGTATGCCACCTAAAGTATGGTACGTCATGCTTTGATTCCAGAGGGCTGCCTGGAGTCGGAGGGGCCACTGCAGGAGATGTATGAGGAGGAGAGCGGCGAGGAGATTTAGGGGGAGAGGGTTTGCTTGGCTCATCCTTAGTCTCAAAGTTGAAAGCAGGGACCTCTGGGAGAGTGAAGCTGGAGCTAGAAAGGAGGAGTAAAAACACAGCTTTGAGACAGGTCACAACTCCAAGTTTTATCCATACAAACGTTCTTAGAGGCTACATTGACTGTTGAAGTTGGGCTTACATGCAACAATATAAAAATGCTTAAGTTTCCAGCAACAACAACAAAAAACGAAAACAAAAAGAGAAAAGGAAAGTAGACAGACCTCGGTGTAAGGAAGGCGTCTGCTGAGCGAGGAGTGAGAGGCTCGAACTTGAAGGATGACAAACCATTGGGAGCCTGGAATACAAAACCGGCTGGAGCAAAAGAAGGTAAAGAGGATGGCGCTTCAACAGGATTCGCAGCAGGGACTGCGTCAGCTGGAGTTTGGTCCACCACCATATCTTCCTCCTCAGAACAGGGTGCCGGGCTGGGGAGACGAGGTTTATCCTCTGGCTCCTGCATCTCAGGCTCCTTCAAGTACACAAGGAAGAAAACAGTAAACTAATTAATTGACAAGTTAGTGGTTACAGTAGGGCTGCAGCTAACGATTATTTTCATTGAGGATCATTTTCTTGATTATTCAATAAGTTGTTGGGTCTATAAAAGGTCAGAAAATGGTGGAAAAATATTGATCAGTGTTCCTAAAAGGCCAAGATGACATCCTCGAATGTCATGTTTGTCCACAACCCAAAGATACTGAGTTTACTGCTATAGAGGAGTAAGGAAACCAGGAAATATACTTTTTTTTCTTAAAGAATTACACAAACAGATAATTAAATTAGTTGGGCATTCATTTAATAGTTGACAACTTAATTGATTAATCATGGCAGCTCTATCATCCAGTGTATAAAACTCTCAGAAATACTCACCATGGGCACAGCAGGCTCAACAGTGTTGTCGATAGCTGCTGCATATAAAAGGAGAGATACACAAAATAAGTTACAACAGTTGTTCAAGTGGGAAACAGAACTATTCAGCCTCTTAAACTGCATTGCTCTTTAACCAACTCATAATGATACCTTTGCAGTTCCCTTCTTTGTCAGAAGAGGGGGCCACACGGTTGACAAACGCTCTGCTCCGTGTGGTTCTTACATCTGAGGGAGAGAAGATGCGTTTAAGAATATTAAGAGTAGTTTTATTAAATAATAGCACCTCTCTCTGTTTGCTTTGATGGTCGCAGCTTTTGTGCTTTCCCAGTTTTTATTTCAAAGAATTAAAAATAAATAAATAAATACTTAAACTATAGCCTTGGCAATAGTGTAGCTGTAGTGTGTACCTGCAGATTTGCCCTTAGGTTTGTCTTTCACCGCAGGAGCTGCTGTAATAGGAGGCCTGTTGGCTGATCTGGTCGGCACAGCTCGTGCAACAGGCTCCACTATGGTAGGATGGCATGACACAGAGACACAGATTGAGATGCAAATAAGGAAACACAATAGGTTGAAAACAACACGATAGCCGGTCTCGAGGTCTAGTTATGTGTAAGGATTTTTCTTCTTATTACTAACCTGCACAAGCTTTGGTCTTGGCTGGTGCAGGTACAGGTGCAGGCTTGACAGGAGCGACCCGGCTCCTGGTTGATCTCTCCACAGCAGGTTGAGCTATAGGAGGAGTGAGAGGTCAGATCTAAAAATACACCAGGTTGCAGAAGACAGTATGCTTCATTTAAAATAAATGGGACAATCCAAATAATTTACCTTTCTTTGCCACAGTATTTGGATCCTGCATCTTCAGAGGCTGCAGAAAAGTTTGGCAAAAGAAAAGAAATGCAGCAACATACATATTAGCTTTTCAGTTTTGTCGAAGTTAATATGGAAATATAGGACACAGATACTGTTGGAAGAAGCATTACCCTCTGCACTGGCTGCTGCTGCTGTTTCATTGAACGAGTCACTCTGGCACTCTGGGATGGAGCAGTGTTCACTTTTGTCTGAAGGACAAACATATATTGTTGATCACTTTAGCTATTCTTCCATTATAATTAAGGTCAGGAACACATGAAAACACTGGGGTAGATATTTACAGTAAATAGTGTAAACAAGTCTACTGAAGAGTCCTCTCTCACCTCTTTAGCTTTTGTTGAGGCAGCTGGGACTGCGGGCAGAGAGGCAATGATAAGTGTGTCCTTTGGATGATACATGCCAGTCTTAAATACCCCTTTACGTTCCTTTTCTCTTTTTCCTTCTCCTTCTCAAGAGTCTTACGCTCTTTCCAGCGCTCAAGCTGTTTCATTCTCTCCTCCCCAGCTGCGTCTGTGAAGAAAATGGAGGGTTATTGTTGTGGGTGCCTTATTGTGAGCACATTATTAGGCTTAACCTGTAAGTGTGAAGAGAAATGAAGGCATACTTTTAGCAGATTTTCCCTTGTTCACTGTCTTCTCCTGAATAACTGACATGTTGGCCACAGCGATGGAGGTATCCAGGGAAGACATTTCCAGCTCTGGAAGCTTGTCCAGCTGCCTGCGTGTGTTAACAGCGCGTTCTCGGTTCTCCTTCTGGGACTGGGATCTCCTACGGGACATTTTTACCCTTAGCATGGACACACTGGTGTCCCGCTGGCGCAGGTGGGCAAATCGAGAATCCATGTTCAGGTATCTGGATTATAGAGGAAGAGGAACAGAATATGATGTATTGCAGGACATATGACAGCTGTTAGAGGTTTTTGAGGTGCATCAGATTGGATGTGCTACTAGTTTTGTCACCTGGCACAAAAATGAAAAACTACAAGTACAAGTTTTTTTGAAAATGAGGTCATAACAGTGCTCATGGTCTAAATAAAAAAAATTAAGTAATCAAAAACTGGAGTTGTAAAGACAAATATTCACATCTGGTTTGTGCTCTCATCAGCTGTAACAACTCAACTGGTATATGATGACTGTGGATAATAATTAGAGAGAACACAAGGGCTTTAACTGAATGATCCTGACACTATATGTCATTTTCTCAATTACGTGTTTCGTTAACACATCATAAAGCTGATGGTGTTTGTTACAAAAGGATTTACCTGAAACAAGCACGCCCCTCTCACAGAATAATGTTGTGAGACACAAACATCAAAATATCTTAGCACCCACCAACGTTAAATCAACCAAATTTATTTATAGGACAAACACGAATGGAAGAAAATGGGCCAGAATGTCTACGGTTTGTAAGCTTATGTATGTAGAAAGAAACACTTAATAATGTACACAGTAACGTGACGTTACCAAGCTCAAAGCAGGGGTTAAGCTAACTTGTTTATCAAAGCCCATATGATTACAATTTCACTTCACCACTGACCGTAAGTTCGTCAACAATAACATTAACCGCCAAAGCTAGCTCTCATTAACAACAAATTCCGTGAAAACTGCAATAAGTTTAGTGCAAAATGTAATGTCAACAAGTTAGCTACTAAAATTAGCTAAGAAGCTTCAACTAACGTTAAAGCTAACCTTAGCTAGTTGAGCTCGCCACCGCTTAAAGAAGCAAGAGGAAACTTTGAATTAAGCTAACTGTTCGGTTAGCAACCAAAAACCTAAACTAGCTATTTACTAATTACAAATGCATCTTACCTTACTGTTTTAAAAAATCACGTACAAAACAAACTTCCTCTTCTGGCCGTCCAGTAAAAAAACTTACTGCACAACGGACAGCCTGAAAAACACAACAATCATGGCGGGGGACGATTTGAAATTCTGCCGAGGTGACGCTGATTGGCTGCAAAGGTGAGCGCTGATTGGTTCTTTTTCTTCTTCTCCAGATTGTTTGTGTGTGGTAACAAGTATAAAACGTGCTGCCACCTATTGGTCTAAAATGTAGAGTGCAAATATAACAAATAAAATATCAGTCTGTTCGGGCTATAATTTACCTAGTTTTGGCAAAACGGAAGGCAAACTGACAAATAGATAATATGTGTTGGGATGCTATTTATATACAGTTTAAAACTCCTTGGCCTGCGGTACCGGAGGTTATTTTTGCTCTGCAATGTTACATAATTGATTAAAGATCATCATGAAAACACATTAAAAGATTAGACTAGTGCTTGACTGGGCTCCCATAAAATTATTCAATCAAGGCCCTGAAACAGCAAATATCTATGATCCATTTCTATGACGTATGAGGTTTATCATGAAATAAGTTCTTTTAGCTGTTTGCCCATTTTAGATACAGAAACGATTGCAATAAATCACAAAAAATGCACAATTCCATCAGAAATATCACAGCAAAGTGAGCACTAAACTTATGTACATATAAATGTTCTTCAACTGTTTAATAAATGCCCACTTGTAAAAACGTCCACAGAGGTAATGTAAATCTTTATTATTGTGATGTGAAAATGTATCCCATAGATTTCAGATTAATATCTCTGATGTTGCCATTTGGAAGGCTGTCAACAAAAAAAAAAGACATTTTTTACACCAAGTAAAATTACATCTTAATTTATTTAAAGTTAGCGCAGTTGTTTACAAACCACAATACTTTTGACATGATGACATCTTGTTTTAAAACTATCACTGATCATCAAAGGAACCTGGGTTAAACTGTCCTGTGCATGTCAGTTTTAAACTGATTTGAGACCTTGTCATGATGTGTTCATTAAAAAAAACGTATGTTTTGAAAGAAATCCAAATTAACAGTTAACAAAATCCTACAAGTATGTACAAAGAAAATGAAAGAAAATAAAGTACATGTACAGTAAAAATCTGGATTTACATTTAATTACAAGAGAAAATTACAATTTTTATAGGTTAAATAAAAAAAAAAACTTGGTGAGAAAGCTTTAATTTTTTTTTATTTTACAATGCAATTATTGCATTACACTGATGCTGTCATGATACCCTGCAACACTTGACAGTTTTTAGTGTGGTGAAACAGTCTCTGTCTGTCAGCTCCATCAGTCCAAGAAGAAGATGTTGTTGAACTGCGTTGCACAAAGCCTCTTAACCTCCTCTGCAGCGGAGAAAAGACAAAAAGGGCATTAAGGGTGAAGAAGAGATTAGAGTATCAAGGCAGACTGTCTGATGTGGGGGAAACAACACAGATTTACTCAGTGCCAGGCGGTAGAGACGTACCGTTTACTTCGATCAAGTTGGCGTTCTTCTGATTCAGGATCACATATAGCTCTCTCTGGTCTGACTTCTTGCCGACTACCCAGTAGTCTGTCATAGCCTTTACGATGATTTCTTCATCCTCATCAACCCTGGAAGGCAGATAGAGAGAAACATCAAATAAAGACAACTATCACATTTACCGCCAGCCATTTGTATTCAAGAGCTACTGTTCTTAGATTATGTACCCACACAGACCACAACATTTCATTTAAAAAGTCATATAATTTAATATTTTTTATGGTTACTAAAAAAATTAATTTTGTATTATAAACAAATCACCTTCATGTTGATATTTAATCATACAGATAGCACTATGAGTATGTTTTGAGTGTGCAACATCTGCACAACATCTGCACTAAAAGAGGAACTGAGACTGATACTGGGATAAATACTACGAATGTTGATGCCACTGTGTGTCCCAGACTGAAAATGGGACTCTCACATGACTACAGTCTCATGACCCGCTCAAAAATGAGTGAGTTCACAGAGTTCGCAGGAGCATCATGTTGATGCATGAAAATGACACAGTTATCCTGATGTCCAGGGGGAAAGACTGAGAGTTTGTAGTTTTTACACATTGTTTTTCCTGGGTTTGTAAAATCTGAAAACACTGAACAGCTGCTCTTTGGGTTCTACTGGGAAGGCAAGCAATGAGACCAGGTTGACTTGTGGCCGGTCACTGTAAAAACACTTGAATACGTGTGGAGGTATTCAGTAAAGATACATATAAAATATATATGATATAAATACAGCTGCAGTTTTATGAAGCCGCTGTTCTCTGCCGTACCTGGCGAAGTCACAGTTGATGTCTCCCAGGATCTTCATGAGGTCAGGGTGGACAGAGGTGAGGCAGACACTGGCAGTCTTCCTCATGTGGATGGTGCTCTTCTCCGCCAGGTTCATGTGGTTGAAGTAGATGAACTTAAACTGAGGCTCCTTCTCCGGCCTGAGTGGACACAGAATTAAAGAATGATTAAATAAAAAAATATAAAATAAAAATAAGCACAACACCTTCAGTCACATCTGGGCCTACATAATCCAAGTTATTTTTAGCCGGCGGGTCTCTCCGGGGCAAACCGTTCTGTTAACACATTATTAATAAATGATACAGTAAGCCAAATCACTTTAGATGATAACATCCAACAAAACGCAGGTGGTGCCTTTTAATTAAGCCTACTCCATTGTCCACCCACGTTAAGGTGATCTGAGGATACAGTTATTACTACAGCTTAATCTCTGAAAGAGAGTGTGTGTATGTATTCAAACAGGCAATACAACAGATTTTATCTATGCTGCCTCTAATTATTTACAGTTCCACCAGGCCAAATCAGGACACGGGCCTGAATGCCAGCTGAGGAATTTGGGACGGCATTATTTATTCAGTGGATTCTTCACTAGGGTGATTAAAAAAGAAGCCCATCAAATTGCCCAGGCCAGGGAGTCCGGTCTTGGATTACAGACGAAGACGTATCTGAAGCTAACTGCTGGGGTTAAAGGAGAGCGGGCCAGGATGCCAGTCTTTAAAGCTCCGCTGCTTGAGTTACTCCTAAGTAGTGCCCTGACGATATCCAGTGGTATTTGAGTCTCCTCTATCACTGCCAGCCAGGCAGAGTTAATACAAAGGCTTGACTGTAAACTGATGACAACATGGCTACTGTAACAAACTGCAGCACTAAACCTTCCATTAAGGCGATAATTACTTTCATCTGACCAGATCACACTGGCAGTTTAATGACGTAATACATTTGACTGATTTTATCTCCTGCCTTTATGCTGTATTCTCTCTGATTCCTGATAATCTGGAAACGAAAAATGCCTATCACAATTTCCTGATGCCAACAAAACTCAAAAAACATAGAAAATATTTGGTTTACTATCAAATAAGACAAATAAAATGAGCAATTCCAGCTGCAATTCGTACAGCTGAAAAGCTAGAAGTGGGGAATATTTAGCATTTTTACTGAAAAAATATCTTAGATCATTCATTTATGAGAAAAAAAAAGAGGAAGAAGAAAAATAAACAAATAAAGATTATTTTTCTGTTAATTAAATTAAATTATTAAATTAATCTAAAACTATGGAAGACAATAGGAGGACTTTATGAAATGATAATGTAAACTTAAGAATGAAATTCTATAATAGCATTAAATTTTTTTTACATTTGTATTATTTAAGTACAAATTTAAATAAAAAATCCAGTGTTCCAATTTGTGATTTCATTTTTTCAATTGGGTGTTTTATAAGTGTATTAAAACATTTGATATTTAATTTTCAAAGATAAGGACAATATTTAAATGTTAATTCAAGTCTGAAAATGTAAATGCAATACATACAATGTGACCTGATTTATCATTTATGGAGGCAATATTTAAGTCTAAACATCAGTGAAACTCAATTTTCTAACGATTTGAAAATGAAAATGCACAAGTTGGATTTTGAATTTAATTTTCTACGATATAACCTGCTGTGCTTAACATTCAAATGTTAAATCAAATTTGAAAAATAAAATGTAATATAAACAATGTAGGCTCATTTCTTATTTGTGCAAGTGTTATTTAAGTCAAACACTGACATTAAAATTCAATTTTAAAACAGCATTTGATACTTCCTTTTCAAAGACCTAACCTGCTGTTCAACATAAATAAGTGGAAAATTATAATACTCTTGTGAAGTTACATTTTTATGTTCAAGTTTACATTATCACTTTAATAAAGTCCCCTATGGGCTTCCATACAAAACCAGTTTATCTGTTAGGTAATTTAAATGTAAAACATCATTGTTCCCATGTTCTCAGATGTGAACATTTTTTTTTGACACTTTCTAAATTACGCTTGTGAGGGGTGGAGAATAATTAACAGCAACACGTAGCAATAGTTGCAGCCATAATTAGAGAGTCAGCTGAAACAAGGAATATGGGGAGAATAAGGGAAAACACGTGACAAGGTCTGCAGAGTATTCCTTATACTGCAGGGTCATCAGAATAATTTGTAGCATTCAAGGCTTAAAATCTTGTCTTGTGTTATCAGGTAAATGATATAAACCAAATTTTAATACATTTACAACTGACAGTATCTCTAAGACGTAAATATTTGGGCACAATCTGACCTGTTAGTTGTGACCAAAAACAGAAAAAGTCATCCTGACAGGGTGGTGAGCTGTTACAAGGATTAGGAGAGTGGTGAAATCTCAACTGACCCTGATATCCTGCGGTTAACTGTGAACTGTTCACATATGTCAGATGCCAGCAAAGTCAGCTGAGGGCCCACCAAGCCGTCCAGCTGTTCACAGAAGTCCCTCGTCAGCTCTGAAGAGGCTGGAAAGAGACAGAGGAGAGAGGACAGTTGGCTGTTATGGGACATGAGCTGAGCTGATATGAAAGTCATATTTTGCTTAATATGAGCAGTAACAGCCTCAATACCAGAAAACACCTACTTTACTTTATTAAGATAACCAGGAAAAGAGAAGTGAAAGTTAATTGCA
This sequence comes from Cephalopholis sonnerati, assembly GCA_019142605.1. Taxonomy (NCBI): domain Eukaryota; kingdom Metazoa; phylum Chordata; class Actinopteri; order Perciformes; family Serranidae; genus Cephalopholis; species Cephalopholis sonnerati. The sequence goes on along the minus strand of JAGQAX010000020.1, from coordinate 14,815,023 downwards.
TCATTGACTGTAAGTACAGTAGATGGTTGACCGGGTGCACACTCACCGCTGATCATAAAACAAGCTGCAGCGCTCATCGCCTGGAAGCGAGCAGATCAGTGGGGGTTAAATGCAGAGTCAAGGTCACACAGGTTAAAAATTACATTAATGTGATGATGAGCATCAAACGTATTTCATCATTTTAAAATTCTGCTGTCTAATCCCAGAAGTCCATATCGTTTGATAGAGCAGTGGAATATAAATCACAGATTATGAAAATCATTCTAAAAAATGAATAACAACTTCCCCCCTGTTTTAATACATTAAAAACTCCTGTATGCGTCTCAATGATTAAGGCTGTAGACTCACGACATAACAGCTCTACCTTACCTTATAAACAATCAGATGCAGCTCCTCGTAGCCGTCCTCTGCGCTGACGAATATTTTAGGAAATCGGAATTTGGCCTCTGGATCTTTAAGATTGGTAGGTCCTGTCAAAAACCTGGAGAGGACAGAGGGAGAGCGTCGCTGGGTAAATATTCCAAGAATGTGTGCGAGAGTTGAAACTGGCATCTGAGAGAGTCATTACAAAACCAGACTAAAAGTCAAAAGGCTCATTAGGACCCCGAAAGGCTATGATGCTAGTAACGCTGTAAAAAAGAGCCTGAAGAGCAGCGGAACTGAAAAAGTTTGTCCTGATGGTGGCTGTTGGAGGGGACGCCATCAGGTGATTAAAAAAGAGCTGATCCTCTTGAGAGCATAGATGCACTCAGCAAATTTCATCTATCATTTTAAAAGATATCTTGTGGAAAACGTTGACATTTTGGCCTGACGGTGGCACAAGGGGAGAGCTCGTGGGGTGTTCCCGTCTTCTGGAAGGTAGTTTAAGCATCCACGTGGCCTTTGGTTAGCAATGACAGCACATCTACCATCTCAACAACTATTGGATGGATTGGAATGAAATTTTGCACAGACATTAAAAGGGGACCTTTGTTATTTTTTGACCCTGAACCCTATTTACTCAATGTTTTTGCACCTAAGTGACTCATGGGAACAACAATTTTTGAATTTGGTCCAGTATTAAGAGAGAGTGCTGCAGGTGGCAGTGGCAGAACAGGCTACAATGTAACCACTCAGGGCAGGTGCACCCCTTCAATTTATGTCCTGTAAAAGTGCTGGGCTCAGCTTATTATGAGTGTCTTACAACACTGAAGAAAGGAGCCTACAGAGAAATGACATGTTTTTCCGTGCCTTTTGCTTGTTGTGGTCTGTTTTGTGTCAAACTCTAGCTATCAGGAAGTCTCAGAAGTATCGGAAGTCTTCTGAAATCTAATGAGAGGTGACAGGACAAAATGGTGAAAACTCAGGTGAGAGCTGGAGAGGAATGCCAGTAACAGTTTGTTGTGTTGGGGTAGAGAAAGCGCATCTAACTCCTTTCTAAAAGATTTTCAGTGTCGTGGCTGAATATTTAGCTGATTTCAACAATGTGAAAAAGGCTGCAAGATTTCAAAGTTAGACTCCTTCTTGAGTGAGACTTTTGCTCAAGGTGGAAACTTTGGCCTGATGATGGCACGAGAGGAAAGGTCATGGGGTTGCCAAAATTGGTGCAAATCATCACATGGGCATCATAAATATTCCTAACAAATTTCACAGCAACACGACCAGTTGTTGTCAGGATATCTTGGACCACAGTGTGGGATGAACTGAACCAGACCTAATGAAGCTATCAGCAGACTAAACATTAAAGAATTTCCTCAGTTCCTGAATGGGGTAGAAGCTGTTCACCTCTCACTCCTTCATGACTAATCTAAAAGATAAGACCACAAACTGAACAAGGACTTCACTGTCGTGCTGTTGACACACTGGATTCCAAGGATGCCACTTAATATTAAGTGGAACCATTTACAGTGGAAGCACGTGCATATGTTGTTACACATACCTCTCCTGTGTAGATTTGCCTGCATGGAACTTTTCTTTTAATCTTATAGGTTTTACTCTACCCAATTTTTCTGGCCTTAATCAAATATTCTTTATAATCTAGTGTGTCATCCAGTTGGAGCTGTAACGCTGAGTTTTCTGTTCCATGACAGGTCACCAGGAGTCACACTTGGACCACTGCAGCAGCTCCACTTTACTTTCAGAAACTTCCAAGTGTCATGAAGATACTTGGGCATTTGGTTAGACTCAACGCTCTCCTTTTCTCACCACATCTCACAGCTACAGTCTAAGGTCAGGGCCAAACTTGGGTTCCTTTACAGAAATCGTCACGCCTTCACTTCTTCCGCTAAACTCACTCTTGTCAAAATGACCATTCTCCCCACACTTGATTTCGGTGATACTATCTACAGATCTGCATGTAAGGGTACACTTTCCAACCTTGATACACTCTATCACTCTGCCATCCGCTTTGCCACAAATGCCCCCTACAACACGCACCACTGTAATCTTTACTCTCTGGTAAGCTGGCCCTCACTTCACACTCGCCGCAATTTTCACTGGCTCACCCTCATCTACAAGACCCTTCTTCACCGGACTCCCCCCTACCTGTCTCACCTGCTGCATCGACTCCCTGTTACATTCAACACCCGGTCCTCTCACTACATCCAGCTAACTATCCCCAAAACCAGATCTACTCTCGGTCTTGCATCATTTCAGTCGGCTGCTGCCTCTGACTGGAATGCTCTGCAAAAACATCTCAAACTGGACAAATTCACTTCCATCCCTTCCTTTAAAGAGGCCATTTCACTCCTGCTTACCGAAACATGTAACTGCTTCCCCATCAACTAACCCTCCCTCAGTATCCTGTGTCTCACCTGCTTGTCTGTTTGTTGTTTTGTAAATTATTTTGCAACCGATCCTGTTTCTGTGCTTTTAACATGTTTTATCTTGCTGCAAGTTTACTTGCTGTCCTGTCCGTCCTAATATCTCCTGCTGCACATTGTGAACCTTTGTCCTTGCTGTGTATGTACCATTGTTACATGGCTGTGTACTATTGTCTCTTGCTTTATTTATTTATTTTTTTTTTTTCTCTTTCCTTTGTTATGGTTTTGGCTGTGTTATTTGTCGTGGTTGTGGTTGTGGTTGTGAATGTCACTGTCCTTTGCATCCTCTAATATGTCTTTACTCTGCTTTATTAACTTGCCTGTCTTATTTGTTGCCTGTACTTTGTTTAACCTGCCTGTCATTTGCCTTCTGCTGTATGTCTGCATAGCTGTGTATTGTGTGCTGTTGCTCCTTTACCAAAAACCTTTTCCTTTCACAGCCCTCCTCCCCTCTCCCTCAAGAAGCTTGCGCTTTTTGACAGGCCATCATTGAAAATAAGAACCTGTTCTTAATTGATCTGCCTGGTTAAATAAAGGTTAAATAAAAAATAATAAATAAAGATGCGAGATGTCACATAGCGAACACCTGAGCAAACTTTCTCTCGTTACATATTTACACTAAAACTAAGCAGAAACAAGATTTTAACCCCAAAGCTTATGTGGTACTATTGCTTGTTCTGTTGCTTAGCGACAAAGTGTTAGCTAAGGGAGTCACCTCCTTAGATCATTTGGTTGACTGCAAGCGAAGCTCATTACGGTCAGTGAATCGAAACTACATGATGCTATCCGGCTCACGGGCATGCATATGTAAACACTCACGTGCACATCCATCATACACTTGTTGGCATGCAAATTAACATGATCCCACTGACTGTATCAACAGATACTAAAACAATATCCAACTCTTGCTTTCATCCTGCTCTCTGCAGAGCAAGTGTTCACAGGTACATGGGACCAGGGACTTACCTCCCGTAGTGCAACAGATTCCCTGCGACCTCCGGCCTCAGAGGAGAGTCCCTACCAGCCAGCTAGACGTCAGAGAAAGAGGGGTTAGAGTGAAAATGAGTGACATAGCTTTGAAAGTAATATTAAGATCAGTAATCTTGTACGCGCTGTCTGGATCATTAATATTAAAAAAGATCATATTACTTTTTTTTATCAGGAGTAGCATACAACTGGGAGCACACAATACCGGTGCTAAGAGGGTAATGTTATCATAAGTAATCTGCAGTGCAAATGTTTGTTAAAAGCAGCAGCGAGCTCATCTCCTGCTCATTTGTTTATTTTACTACGTCATTAATTTGTCTTCTGTTCTTTCCTTAAGCTTATCATTTTATCTGTCCCTTGTCTACCGTCCACGTCCTCACCTCTGGTTCAGAGTGTCTGGGGAACAGCGAGGTGGTCAGGTACTTGTAAAGGATCCTCATGTCATCTTGTTCCAGTCCGCTCCTGCAGACCAAACCACAGCAACAAAATTACACCTTATAACCTTCACAACAAATCCTGCTAAAACAAGCAAAACAAAAACGCGTGGCTGTGTACAGTGTGTTTAAATCTGCTGTCGACTGTGTTGTGCATCATGGGCTAGGTGTTAAAACAAAGTGTCTCCTGGCCGTGATTACGCTTCAATGAATACTCCAGAGCAATACAGCTTCATTTGGACAGTAATTAAATGGCTCGTCTCCGTTTTGTCAAGTGACGGTTTGTGATGAAAGATCACACTGCTGCTCTCGAGTCATTTCATTAGGAATCATGTAATCCCCCGCGCTTACACATCCAGCCAGGTGGCTGTCAGCGCAATTCAAGGCAAGTGACATATCAGTGAGCACATTAACTGCAAAGAGGATTACAGCATGCAATGATGTGTTTGTCGATGCCAATGCTGGGATTTTACATTGCTGTGTACTTGCAAACATGAAGGGTTATATGAGGCTGTGGCCTACTAGAAGCTGTACATTAACACATACAGTCACAGGGACAAGCACACACAGTTTACAGCACAGTGTTCAGTCTGTACCAGATAAGCTGGTCGTTATACAGGAAGGCTGTGTATTTGATCAGACTGAGGCTCTCCTCCACTCTGTTGACGAAGGACTGGATCTTCAGGTAGGTCATCTTGTCCAATGGGAAGAAGCTGATGCCTCCGAATACGTCCAGCAGGTCGCAGGACTGCAAGTGGAGAGTCTGCAGATACTGGAAACGTGCAGATGCACAAACATGCCGAAAATAACAGGAGACGGCCCAGAGACACAGGAGAAGGAAAGAAGAAAGGGGTTAGTTTACCTGCCTATAAAGTGCTTGCTTACAGTGCAATAAAGACAGAGGAATAAGAAACTCTCTGCCTGATGCTGTGTAGAGACGCTTGCATCATCCTGACATTCAACCTCTGATAACGCACACCACAGCCTCTCTCTTTCTCTCTGTCTTTGGGTTACATGATGACGAGGGAAGCCTGTGTTAACTTAAGAAGGGTATTCCCTAATTAGAAATTAATTTTTTATATTTTCGCGTAAGCATTACTGCTAGAGCTGCGTCACTCCAGCGAGGTGACTGTAGCATGAAGCGAAGGCAGCTAATGTAGGCAGATAATGATCAAGAAATGGGGCATGGTTGCAAACAACAGCTTTCCCAAGTGAGTTACACAAAGAAACAAATACAGCCATTGTAAGTCCGGATATCATTAGTGGAGATCAGCCCTTCTGAAAACACCGACTTTCAGGCTTGACTGACTTTTGTAAACATCTTTGTGTGCAGAAATTTAAATGGATCATGCTGTCAATGCAAGGTCAATATATGCTAGGTATGTAAAGAAACATGAATGATAAGACCTTGAGCAAAGAAGCATATCCATCTAGAAATCAGGATTTTATGTATGAATGTGGATTGCCTCTTACCCTGTAGAAGAACTTTTCAAGCTTCTGAATGAGCAGCTCCACTCCGCCTGCTTCCATTGCTCTGCCAAACGTACCATTGAAGAGCTAAACCACAAATATAAATAAATAATCACAGTTACAAGATGATTCTTTTTGCATTATAAAGGCCTAAAAGGGAAAATTTGCCAACTTGTAGGTGGATGTCCAATCAGTGTTGATGGTAAATGCAGTCAGTTGAAGCAATATCTGTATTTATCTGTAACATCCTCTGCACTAACAATCTGGCATGCCATTTTTGCTGCTGGAAACGTAGCTAGTTTGCAATAAACATAAAGGGGACAAGAAAGTTCTGTTTTTGAGCAGCATGTAGAGCACGACCCCTGGTTATCCAGGGCAAAATCCAACCTGTAGTGTCACTTTCTGTCGCTTTCACATCACAGGATGCAGGAAAAATAACAGACATAACAAAATTCTCCGTAAGATCCTAATGAGCTAGTGCAGGGTTCGTGAGTTAGCTTGCTAACTAGGTAGGCTGTGCTAACAAGTAAGCGTGCAAATAGGCTAGAATACTGTTTGTAAGCCAATTCAAAACTTTTTTTTATAAGATTGCAGTGCATCCAGATGGTCCTGGATGGTCCACGTTGTGTTACTGGAACTCACCTTGTACATACTGTAGCATTCCCTTACTACTGCACCATAAACAGTGTCCTACAGAAAGAGAGCATAGCAAGAAAAACTTTAAACTGACAATATTCAATGAAAGAAATACAGATATTGATGAGCATTTCTCAGTACTCACAAGTATTTCCTCTTCCTGATATTCTACTGTGGGAGGTTTACCATCTTTGCTTGGTTTCTCGATCATTGGGTTTCGAACCACCTGAGGAATGAATTTGAAATACAAACAGCAGAAAGAAAAAGCTGAATTTTATTCCAAAGAGTGTCAACAAAGTCTAGACAACCAGAGTAAATATTGAACACGTAATGTACAAGTAAGATTAAGATACCATGACTATCCAGAAATTCTCCTCGGGCTCAAAGAAAAACTGCCGGTTCTTCTGTGTGTGCAGGGATTTAGCTGGCTTTGTTGGACAGAATGTCCTGGAAAACAGAAAGACATGACCATTAAAAGAAAGGAGACACACCCAAACAAGATGCTTCTACAGATGTTAGATATGTATGAGAGTGTATCTAACCACTGATTGCAACATTTCCCTATTCTGTTATACTTCAGGTTCAAAGAAATGACACTTTCCTTTTGGTTTTCATATCACAGCTAGTCAAACTGAGCCACGTAATTAACACTTTTTAAATTAATGCAAAGTCTGAGCAAGAGGCCACAGGGCTAAAGAAACACACCAACATGTACCCAGACAGTAACATATTATAGAAAATATACTGCTGATGCTATAATCGGATTCTGTTTCAAATACACTGCTGAACTCTTTACCTGGTGAACTGTACAATGGCCTCACAAAGGCCCACATTTCGGATCTTCTCGTTCTTCTCCACATCACTCGGATGGTAAAACAAGATCTTCTTCTCTTCCTGAAAAAAATACACCTTGAATTAGCAATTACACTATCATAATGTTTGCTCATTTATCTGGGAGTCAGCCTCACCTCTCCTTCTCGTGGTCCAAACGTAGGGTTGTAAATGAAAAAATTGAGCAGAGATGGTGTGTACTGTTTCTCTTGCATTCCTGAGGCCATTCTGGGACTGTAACATACACAAAGAGAAAGCTGACGGAAACAGATAAAAGCTGAAACACCTCTAGATGTCAATGCCAGCTTTGTATCATCACAATCAAGTGTGTTTTACCTAATCATCAGCATTAGTGTGTCTGGATCTCCTTTGCTCCAAAGGCAGTTTGGTTAGCATGCCGTGTGCCTGCAGGATGAAGAAAGGCACTTCACACACTGTGGCATGACAAATATAAAACAGTTGTATACTTCTAACTGGATGGTCTACAAACACACTGGGTACAACTGATGTGCATCAGGTCAAAGCTGGAAGCACAGAAGGCATTTATACTAGGGATGCACCCATCTGATATGCCATCTGTACTGAACTGTAGTTGCTATGGGCAGATATGCCGATTTGAGGTATTGGAGTTGGTGTAGTCAGATTGGTGCATCCCTAATTCATACTGTGGTCGGACAAAATGTTTATTTTTCATAGAGCATTAAAGTGACTGAGTATTTGAAGGTCTAGTATGTAGGATTTAGGCGCATCTACAGAGTGAAATGGTATATAATATTCATCTATGTTTTCATTTGTTTATAGTCACCTGAAAATAAGAATCATTGTGTTTTTGTTACCCTAGAATGAGTTATATTGACATATGGAGTGTGTACATTTCCACCTGCATTTGCATTTCCTAGGATGGTGAAGGTATGACCCACCCTACTTTGCATCTGACTGGCTTACCCTGACATTTTTACCCTAACCAATCCCACTCCTATTGCCTAAACCGTACCAACCCAACCAAGGAAGGCAATGAGTACTAGCCAGTCAGACAGAGAGAGTGGGGCAGGTCATGCTTTCGCTATCCAAAGAAAATGCAAATTTGCCTCTTCCATGGAATAAGCCATGTGGTTCAACAGTAGCATCAAATGGACAAATTAAACACCGCCTAACAATAGGGCCAGTCTTGTTTTTAGGTCAGGAACTGTAGTCCTCCTTATGTCCGATCCCGCTCACATATTACTTGAAGAAAATCAACTTGTGCAGTCACACAGAAGATTTGGAGTCCCACAGGCTCGATTGAACAGACTAAGTAACTCAGTCTGTCAACCTATTAAGTCACAGTATGGCTTTTAAGCAGCCTCAGTTTACCTGGGTCAAACACTGAACGTAATAGGATTGTTAATTATTAATTAGTTGCATCCAGTTTTTGTAACGTCTAATATGATTTGTAGCATTTGTAGTAGGGCTGCAACTAACGATTATTTTCATTGTCGACTAATCTGTCAATTATTTCTTCAATTAGTCGACTAATCATTTTATTAAAAAATGTGTTAAAATGGTGAAAAATGTCGGTCTGTCTCTCCCAAACCCCAAAATTATGCCATCTAATGTCTTGTTTCGTAGTCACGCCAAAGGGTTTTAGTTCACCGTCATGGGAGAGTGTATAAAGCCGCCAATATTTGAACGTAAGAAGCTGCAATAAGAGTATTTTGGGGTACTTTTATTGTACTTTTCTATGAAAAATGACTCAAACCGATTAGTCAACTACTAAAATAGTCACCGATTATTTTAATAGTTGATTAGTCATCGATTAGTCAACTAATCATTGCAGCCCTAATTTATAGTATGCTTTTGTTGTTTGGTGAAACATTTAGTTTTTTTGTATCTATGTGTTCATTATTATGTGAAACAGTTGACTTCATGGGATGCAAGACAAATTACAGCATTTTTTTTTGACAGTAAAGTGAAATCAATCAAACTACATGCCTGGCACATTCAGGACGTTTCTGTTCTGCAGCTGTACCACTAGATGCCACTTTACCCTACACACTGGACCTTTAAGTAATGTTATCACATTAGAAGAAAACTAACCTATGTACATTTTCACTAGTATATTAGCACACTTAGGTAAAACTAAGGCAGCCTTAGACACTGACAAGTGTTTCTAAACCAGTCTACACTCATAGATATAAATTCAGTGAACAAATAATCAGTATAAGGCAAACATTATATGAACATAACTCTCATGAAGGTAGTAGTTATTATTGCAGGGCTGTTGTATTAGATAATTTAGTAGCAACAATCACGTTTTGTGAGGTCACCCGTGTTTTTAATGTAACTTTAAAATCTTACCTTGCAAGTAAGCTAGCAGCCGTTAGGTACATTCAGAGGAGGGGAAAGTTCAGCATGCTTGTTTATACTTCAGTGTTTTGAAATATCCATGGATACTTAAACCCTCTGAATCTAGCAGGAATGTTTGCATGCTGCTTGTTTAGCATTTTGTCATTGTGCACAAATATTTACAGTAAATTTAGTAACGCAAATCTGTCGTTAAGCCGGTGAAGTCTCTGCGAGCTGAGCTAAAACCCAGAGGGAAGAAACCTCACTATGTCTTTACACACGCTGTTTTTGTAAACTATGACATAATTAATTAAACTCATGGAGTAACTGGAGGCTCTGTAAGTTAGCGAGTACAACTACATACCATTAACTGTTACCAAGCCAGCAGCCAGCAGACGTTGGGTCAGTCTGAGCAGCTAGTTAGCTGTGTTAGCTGTCTCTGCTAGTTGAATCCCAGGCGGAGGAAAACTGAGTGAACCGTGACGGTAACACAATAACACGACGGCAGCACTCACCTTACAGAGCATAAACCCAACACGTCCAGGTGCCCGTGGTTGTAGACTGCGTAAATAAAAATAAAATGAGGAAATGAGATCAATGAGAGAAGATGCCGCATTATACTTTACATACTTCCTGCTTTTGACAGCGCGGTGCCACAAGTTCTACTGTTCGGGTAAGATCGATTTTAAGTCAAATAAAGGTTCCTAGTCAATACAGGGAGCTTGGGCTGCTATGGACTTCAGAGATAAGTCTTCACTTTACCCTTGGGGTTAAAATGACACTTTTAATCTCACTTAAGAAAGGAATTTTAACTAACCCAGTTAAAGAATTATTTAGTCTCAATTAGAGCTGCAATTATTAATTGATTAACTGTCAACTATTATAATAATTGCCATCTAATTTGATAATTATTAATTGGTTTGAGTATTTTTTAAGAAAAAAATATAAATATAAAATAAAAAAATAAAATAAAATAAAATAAAATAAAATAAAATAAAAATATCTTCGGTTGTGGACAAAACAACATTTTACATCCTTCTACAACTCTTTATTGCACACTGGTGATAATGAAGACACACTATGCTGGATTTGTTAACACGTCATGTATACTATATACTTTTGGAAGGCCCTGGACATTTGTTACCTCATCTCCACAGTCATGTTAAAATTATACCATACATTTTCTCTATGAAATATAGAAACCTTAAAAAACATACTAAATCTAAACTAAATTTAAATTGCTAAATTGTAAACACAGTTTAGTCAATTTATTGAACATGTTAAAATAATACAAACACAAAATAAAACTTATAACAAATAAAAACAAAAACAAATGGGATCTTTAGCAACATAAGCAACAAATGAGCAACTCAAATAATATCATTCATGTTCAAAAGGGTAAGAAGAAATTAAAGACTTCTCTAGTTAAAGACTTTTAGAGTCTTATCTCCCCTACCCCCTTTTTTATAAGGTAATCATAGAAAATAAAAGTTCAATTTACAGCCATCTGTGTCCATAATATTCATCTCGGTCATCTACAAACAAGAAATAACCAGATAGAAAATCACTGGTCATGCTCATAACAATTCAGTGTTTTGTTTCTGAAGAGTTTCTTTAGTTTGGATAAATCTCATATTTTTTCTGCTCAGTGGATGATGATGTTAGAATAATATACTATGTATAGTCGTGAGCAGTGTTGGGAAGGTTACTTTTAAGATGTATTCCTCTACAGAATACTGAATACATGCTAAAATTTGATTTATAACATATTCAATTTGATTACTTAAACTAAGTGATGTATTCTAAAATCATCAAAATCATCTTTTGGAGCTCAGTTGTTTTGGTTTCTATGCCAAATACACATTTCTGACAGTGTCCTGTGTTTCTGCCATTGCTGTGAGGCAGGTGCACTGCTCATGCAGAAAGTTTTGCACTTTAAAACAAAAAAATCTGTTCATGGGAAATAGGTGCCTCATATGAATTTTAGAGCAAATAAAACAAAAAAAACAAAGTCTTCCCTTCATATTTTGTATTTTAAATATGTATCACTATTATATGTATTCCTTTACTCCCCCTGGTCACGAGCTACATTGTTAATCTGCACCCATGTTGGTCTCTAAACATCTTCTCATGTGTGTGACTAGTAAAGTGATGCTGTGTTTGTATTTGAAGGGACATATTATGATGCATATTATAATTTTATAATTGTTCTATTTGTAGGTAAAAATCAAATATTGCACGATGAATTCCAAGTGGGAATAAAATCCAAAATGAACATATACAGCATTTTGCACGTCACATATAGACACGCAACACTGTAAAATAATCCCATGATGCTTTTATTCCCTCATTCATGTAGTTAAGCTTTTTAGGAATCAGTCAGTATTTCTACAGTACAGTACATGCGTGCATCATTGTAATAGAAAGAATACTTTTCTAGCATTTGTTTCCCCATGCCACATATTCTAAGAAGAGATGAGCATAAAGAGACGATGTGTGTTTCCACATGTTTATTGGTCTCAGTCACTGACAGGTGAGGTGTGCACAGAAAAGAAAACATGGACCAACACAAAGACACATTGAAAGTCTGCTGTCTTTAAATGGACAAAAGGTCATTTAAAAACAATTAGCGCACACAGAATTTAGTAGAAAACATGAGAAATCACTGGGAATGGAGGCTGGGGTCAGAAGAGTCCAGACACAGGGAGAGGACTGAGGACCCGAAGACTTGAGCTCTTCTCATCAGGAAAACTCAGGACAGGACCATGGTCTGGAATTCTACAGAAAGAAAAGCATGTTGAAATGGCCGTGAATCATCTGCAAAAATAATCACTGAATGTGATAGTCAACATTTTCTGTCCAAATCCTTTATCCGATTATGTAAGATAGCTGAGCTCAGACATTGCTGGTGACTGGACTGTGGGCAAAACTGGGACGAGCATCTGGGTGTCATGACTTCTGTTATCAATGCAGATGGTTTCCACAGTGATAAACCTGGAACAACATGCTTAAACAAAGAGCAAGATGTCGATGTTGTTTTAAGTACTCTCTACAGCAAATAAACACTGAACAAACCAACTGTCATACTTGTCTCAGGCATCTGATAAATAAGCTCACAGTCATAGGAAAACACAACCTGCCCTCAGGGACGCACTGTAAATGAACTTGAGGAGCAAAACTAGTGCAAACAATTGGGCAGCTGTACCTGTTAATCCTACAATCAGTCCTCTATTTACTGTGTGTAAAGAAGTCCAAGGCAGTGCACTGTAAAGATGGGACCAAGTCACTGCTTTGCAAGTAATAAGTGAGGTTCAAGTCTTTTCAAGTCCCAAGTCAAGTCCCAAGGCATAGGCGTGGATGTTTCCAGTTGCCTCTCTGTCAGCTCCAAGCTAAATTTGAGCTAAATTCAGGCTTGTTATTTCTAACGTGTGGCTGTGGGTTACTCATTGGGATCACCAGTCTGCAAACTCTCCTTTGCCGAATTCTAGCTAGCTGCTAGCCAGTCATACCGAGGTTTCTGAATATGAACATCAGTAAACATGGAGGAAAAGATGGAGAAGAATGCACACCAGCTGAACTAGCATCCTGCTAGCCATTGCACAGGCATTGGAAAATAAACCGGACGACCTCTGTGCTGCATCAGTTGATATCGAAACTTGGCTAAATCCAGAACAGCAGCATTCAACCAGGTGACTCTTTCTATATGCTGATCTGACAGAGCAGAGGACTCTGGCGAGAGAAGATGCTTTATGGTAAATAAGGACTGGTGCACCAGTGCAAGTTTGAGGTGCTGTCCTGTTTCTGCTGTGAATCACCGCTAATGGTGGCTGCAGAACGGAGGCCCTGCCTGGGTTCTGGAGGAGTGATCACGCAGCCATCGTGATGGGGTCAGTATGTGTGGACGGTTAAATCATTCCACAACCAGAAAGCATGGATTACCAGAACCATCCGGAAACATGGACAATGATATGGCAGCAGCCAACAATATAAGAAGACTCGAAATAAAGGACTAAATAACAGTGAACAAGTTCAACGAACTGATGGGATCACATTTCACTGGAGTCGTACCTTGTATAATTCAATGTGACAGTTAAAAGATTAACTGATTGACTGAAGTCCTAAACTTTGAGTTTCAAGTTCTAAACAAGTATATTTTGCATGCTGCAATTAGTTTTTTGTTGACCACCGCACATTTTTTGTACGTAAACAAAATGATCTCGTCTTTTTTGCAACTGACGCTCAGTAACATTTGTTTTCATAGTCTTCTTCTTCAGCTTGATTGGATGCTGTCAGACTGGTTCAAACAGAGTGCATCTGGGGAATCAAGTGCCGACTTCCTCTTTAAAGGAATAGTTTAACATTGGATATAATCCTCACCGTGTTTTTTTTGTTAGTTGATTCAGGAAATGAAGGGAAAATTAACTGATTTATTTAAAACTTCATAGGTAACATACTTTTTAACCTTTTGGGCTTGAAGGACAGTATCAAGTATTCAAAAGGTTCAAGTCCAGGTGAAATCACAAGTCATTGGTGTTGAAATCCAAGTCAGGTTGCAAGTGTTTTTTGATTTTGCCAAGTCAAGTCTTACATCATCAAATTTAAAACTCGAGCCTGAGTCGGGAGGTCATTTGACTCCAGTCCACACGTCTGGTGCACAGTGATGATGATGCGTGTGTTTCCAGTGGCAGATATAATCTTAATATAATCTTAATAACGTCCAGGATGCATTTTTCCCCCTGTAAATTAAAAGTGCTCTAAGCTGCATAAAAAAGCTGTCTCTTCTCTGTTTGTTTGACTCCACCCGCTGATATTTAGCCCAACCAATGAGATGCTTTCTGACTACATCATGAGTTTGTACAAATACAATCTGAGAAATCTGATACCGACCCTCTGCTCCAATTTTGCCATCACTGTCATCATCAGCTGCTGAGATGAAGCTCTTGGTTTCTGCCTCAGTCAGTGTCCGCGCCCCGGGGACAAACCGCTGCAGGAAGAACCTACACACACACACACACACACACACAAAGTATATTTGCTGTGATACATTATTTGAGCTGACTGTTCACTGTTAAAAACACATAACGGCACCAATTCCTAAATTGCACAGCTCGTCGACCCTCAGGGTGAATTATATAACACAGATGCAATAATAACACTTTGGCCATAGTGGATTATTAGGAGACGGCTTAATGCTGCCATCCCAATAATACCACCATGTGATTTACTGTAGAAAATCTCTTTTTCTGTCAGACACACACATACCTCTGTAACTCACTCCAAATTCTTTTATCTGAAAATGATGTCACTCGAAGTAGCTTTTTTTTTTTTGCATTAAAGCAATGGTAGATTATGAGACGATGGGCCAGGGCACAGATATGCAAAGGGCCCCACTGCCTCTCCTACACAGAAGCAAGACACACAGACTTTGTGGTTGTTTTGTTTCTCTTTGGAATAATTTTTGTGCCTTTTTTTTGTCAATTAGTGTCTCTTTGTGGTCATTTAAAGTCACTTCCTGGTCGGTACATGTTAATTTGACTTTTGGCATTTTGCAAATCAAGGCAAGGGGGCCCCCTGACACTTTGGGCCCCTGGGCCTGTACCGTAATCCATCCATGCATGACAGGAGATATTTGACAGTTTCTAATATATTACGATTTAATAAGAATGACAGCATCAGTGAGGAAATTAAAAGGCTAAGGTTTATCATAGGAGGGTACATTTGGCACCCCCCCTCTGGGTGGCTGCCTTTGTCGCCTATAGGAAGATCCGCTACTGTGCCTCAGAGAGACCTGTTAGACCCTATAATCATACATCCTAACTATCACTGTTTCCCTTACTTGAGCTCAGACTCCTCGATGAAGCCACTGTTGTCCTCGTCGAGGATCCGGAAGACATCTTTGACTTCCTGGGGTGTCTTTGAGGACAGGCCACACAGCTGGAAGAACTTTTTGTAGCAGAATGAGTCCGGAGCTGGAAACACATGACACAGGGACACACAACTATAGATACATTTATATATATATTTATATAAAAAAAGAACTGAGGCAAAATAGGGGGTTAGAGCTGACACAGGAAGTTCAGCAGGTTGGGAGCTGATGTGGAGATTAAACCAACATGTGGCTGCTGTCCAGGTGGGAGATTTTCCACCCCTGTTTTTATCTTTTAAGTCCTGTTGACAAATGCCCCGGCTAAAACAGACAAGATGATTGAAAACCTTTTCAAATTCAGTTAAAGCTGGATATGACTTTAGTGGAGAGGATACTGTAGCTGTAGAGAAGATTATGTCGCAGAGTGTTTTGCAGATCAGAGAGTGACTGAATGCAACACAGATTACGAACACGTCGATTTATCAACTGTGGATTATTGTGAGATTATTGTGCATTTTATCATAATTAGGTGTGAATTTAGTTAGTTAAAATTAAAGCTGTTGATCCCGTGAGGGTAGTATCATAATGTTGAAGTCATGGATAAATGAGCCGTGTATTCTGAATAATTTGCTTAGTCCAGTGTGTGTGTGTGTGTGTGTGTGTGTGGAGATGCTACCTTGACAGTCCTTGACAGCCTTTTCAATGGCTTCAGCTGAAAGAATGGAGGTGAGCGACATGTTGGTCCTGTAGGGACGAAGAAAAGCTCTGTAAATTATTCACACACACACACACACACACACACACACATTCTCTTTCAGATACACATCTTCTTCACCTGCTTCAGGTTTTGTGATTTGCTCCCAGTCTGTTTTTTGTGTCCTGCTGGATTAACTTTTTTTTGTATTTGCAGATGTATCTAGGTTAATATTATGATCCCATCAAAACTTTAATCATGATTGTGCTCGAGTTGTCAGAAAAATCTTAGAGAATCAGTGACACCACAATCTTACATGTATTATAGCAAATTCATAAAGCTAAACTGCTTGTGTGTTGTCATGTATTTTATTTTTTAAAACCATCACGGTTATGTTATGATCTATATCTAATTTATCAGGCTTCCTGGTTGTATTTCCCCTGGTGGCCTCCTGATGACTGAGGCTATTTGCTGCCCTTGAACTGCTTAATTGGATTGCCTGGGCTCTGTGAGATAATTGGCACTCAGGGACTGTGCAAAAGTTATTGGGGTGTGAAGCAAGGGTTAAGCTTATAAAAAAAAAAGCAAAAGCCTCAACAGAATATCTAAAAAGAATAAATATTTTCATCCCGAAATAAATGATGCATATACAGACTCCCAAAATAACAAAATAAAATAAAATAAAATATGTTGCTTGTAATTTATTTTGGCTTGTTTTGTTTTGTTGTATTATTGATTTTATTATTGAGTATCTGTATATTTTTTTAATGATATTATTATTATTTTTACTTGCTTTGGAACTGCTGTCGTGAAAAGTGCTGTATAAATAAAGTTTAGTTACTTACTCCAATAATTTTAGTACAGTCCCTTAAAACCTGAGGAGTTCTTGTGTTTTAATGTGTAGTGTAGTTAATGTTCAATGTTATGTTTATCATCCTATAGGGATATTTTATGGCAATAAATGTGCTGAAAACAAGTCTTATATTTGACCCAACCGCTTAAGAAAATCTATTATTAAGATATTAATCGCTGGCTTGATGGCAAAATACTGCTTTTAGTAAGTAACAGAAAAAATTCAGACCAAGCTAAACATGTCTACAACGTGCATGAAGCCTTGCAAATAAATGAAAACTAAAATATAATATAAGCTATGGTTCCAGTGCCAAGCTCCAGAGAGCAGGCAGGTACAGCACACCTGGCCCGCACCTGTGTCTCCCCCCGTGCAGCTGTGGGACTCACCGCTGTTGCCTCGCTTTCCTCTCCGTCCAGGTCCAACGCAGCAGCAGCAGCAGCAGCAGAGAGATAAGGCTTTGTGGTGCCTGCTGACAGCTGGCTCAGTCTTATATACGCCGGGGTGGATACACCGAAGGATGCTTGAATTTCCAACCTGTCTGCGGATCAAGTTTTCCCGCAACCCGCCGCCTCCTTCTCGTGTTCCTCACCTGCCCAATTAACCTTCACTGTTTATATCCGCTACACACTGCTCTGTCTCTCTACCTTAGTGTCATAAAACTGTGGGTTTTATCCTATCAACTTTTCACCCTGTGTTACATTTCTCTCTCCTCCCTCCCTTTCCTCCCCTCTATCCTCCCCCCTCTCTCTGCAGGTGCATGTGTGGAAGCTTACAGACATCTCAAATTTAATCAGGCCCCTTTTGTCTCTTTGGTTTTAGTAAATAATCTCCTAAATTCAGATGACCATAGAGAGCAGCAGGTCATCTCACCAGGCAGGGGATTGTTATCCTCATCTTACATTATGTATCACACTGATATTTCAAGCTTTGTCAGTAAAAAATCAGGATTTGTAACCTCACTGTCTGACTGTTTGGGGTGTATTTTATTCACCTATAAGCCTGATTAACAGGTAGAGAGAGAACTGTGATATAAATTTGACTTGAGCTGAAGTGAAACTTGTGTTTAAACAAAGAAACAATGCTGTATCCTATTACCAGTTTCTAACAGATTGTCGTCAGAGGGAGAGGAAGTTGTTAAAAAAGGGAAATACTTTATGGAATTTGATCTTGAGCAGAGCCGTCTCTCCAAAAACACTGTACTGTGTCATCAAAAATCTACTTCTGTAACAGTAATATATATAAACACACACAAAACAAGATTTTCAGATGAACTATACCACTCCTTCTTTGCCAATTACAAAAATGCTGTAAAAAGTGTCAAATATTTGACTTGATTTGAACTCAAATCATTCACTTATATATAACACGGGTTAGTTACGTGGTCAATTTTGTGTGTTATGATGATTTCATCTACAAATGCTGTTACAAACACACCTGACCTACTGTAAGGTAAAGGGCTGGGTGGTTTATAGGGGTTTTTAAGGTTTGCACCTGGTCGCCATGACAACAGGCCACTCTAAACTGATGAGTTTGTTGTCTGTGAGGGGAAGCCTCTCAAACAATCTGACACAGCAGCGTCTCCTGTGAATCCAGTCAGCACTAATGGCATTAGCGGGGAGGGGAGGGGTGCTTTTTTGTAACGAGAACCAAGGGAATAAATCTCATTATTCTTAAAAGTATCTCACACAGTGAAGCTCTGACTTCACACTTTGTGAGTGAGAGCATTTTCAGCAGTCTGAAAGCCACTTGTTAGGCTGAAAAACTAAGTTATATGGGCCTGACTCATGTGCAGCTCAGGAAACAGATTGAGTGTGTTTTCATGTCTCCAAGTTTGCAATGTGAAACCCTCAAACATCTGAAACCCTTGTGACCTATTGAGAGATCACAGGCGCCATCTTGTGGCTGCTTCCCCTCAACGCAGAGCCATCTTGGGGCATGACCTGTGGGGGAATTAAACCTTCACCACATAGTGTATGACAGAGATCTTCAATGGTTTTTTTTTTCAGGCTAAGGACCCCTTAACTCAAAGAGAGACAGAGCAGGGACCCCCTACTACATACTTTCAACGGTGGTTACCAAGGTGAACAGTGTGTCAGAGGCTAGTAAAAAGTTATAAAACAATCCACTGAGGCTCACAAGAATGTCTGTAACCTCGACATAGTAATACAGCTAATTGCTAATATGCCAAAAAGAGAAAAACAGGTTAAATATTAAATAGGTTTTATGAATAGGCTGATTTATCTTTGCTAATAATATATTAGATTTACGTTAATGTGGATTTTCAGGCACAAACTTTAATTAATTTATGAATTAATCAAATTATTTAGAGGTCATTTTGCGGCCCCCCTGCAGTGACTCTGAGGACCCCCTAGGGGTCACGGCCCCCCTGTTAAAGACCCAGGCTGTATGAGATAAGAGCCGGATTAATATATAGGGCAGGAGCTGGGTGAATGCGAGTGTATTTGTGTCTATTTTGAGAGATTAAATCTTGTGTTCTTCATTACATCACATCTGGATTAGACTTCCAACAATAGGCTCTGTTTATAGCGTGAAAGGCAACTTTGAGACCGACTTTTTTTAAAGATGAAACAACACATTGTTCCTCTTACAAATGAGAAGTTGGATTCATAAGCAATGAAATGCACAACTGGTCAGTTCAGCACTCTCAAGGGCTTTGCTGCCATGGCCTTATTTGTATAAACAGAACTGGACACAGCATTGCAGGCGGGCCCCCATTGATTCAAGTCCTCAGTGGCACATGAAGCCATGAAAGTTTGACTTCCTGGGTATAAAATTACCAAGATCTTTCATATTGTTGGGCCCATGCATGGACTGTAAAGATATTAGTTGTATCTATTGTCGTGTTACCCACTGGTTTGTGGCCTCCCATTTTGAAGCTTCAAGTTCGGCATTTTGGCTGTCGCCATCTTGCCGTTTTGGAGCCAGAAGTGACCATATTTGGCCAAGACGCTGGTGGTGTGGAGGAGTGAAGGGTGAACCTGACTGAGAACTACGCGTAACTTTAGGCCTTAATAAAATGTAAACAGGCGAATTATATATATATGTGTAAAAAAAACCAACTCACCCCCGTGCAGTTGTCATGAATGTTGAAATGAGCTGTAGAGACCAAAACTGTTTTTGTACCAGGTTGCAAACATGTTCATTTCTTCTGTGAAGTTGTGCATTTTAACATGGGGGTCTATGGGGACTGACTCGCTTCTGGAGCTACCCTCAAGTGGCCATTCAGAGAACTGCAGTTTTTGGCACATGGTATTGCCTTGGTATTTCAGCCTTGGGGGGTTGCCACATGGTAGTTACACTCAGCAAAATGTATCCACTGATTTACAGATATCTCTTTCACAATGTTGGTCTGTGGGGAAAAGTCTTTTCAGGCCCCGTGGCATCACATGACTGACCCGGAAGTTGTAATTCCACAGTTTGGCCACAGTGTCAAATTGGCTTCTATGTCAGGAGCTACTCTGGGGGCCCTGGGTATGACCAGTAGCTTATGGTGGTTAATGTTAGCTAATATTAGGTGAAGTTTGGAAGCTAATGTTAGCAAACGTTAGGCAAATATTGCTGTAAAATGCTCATTACTGAGTTACTCGCTGACTTTTTGACTCTTCCCCATCTGTGCTGCTGTTTTATGAGATTAGCATTTTAGCTAAATGTTTACTGTCACCTGTAGCCACAGTGGTTGCTGTGGCCCCAGGATTTTCATGAAAAAAGGCACTAAAAGTTCCTCAATAGAAATCATTTTAGATCACTTTTTCTGATGTGGTCGTTTTGTGGATTGATTCATCAAATAAAATGGTCAGATTTACTTTGTCAAAGTGTCATCATGTAAATCATCCTCTTTGCTTTAAAAACTGTTACCTTCACTGTCATACCAATTTTCGTTACTTTGATTCGCTGCTTGAAAACCGTATTGAAAACCAGGGTCAGATGTTATTGAAAAAGAACCTTTATTGTTAGCTCATCGTCTGTCCGTTTCCCATAAAAGTGCATCATCACTGATCTCACAGTTAGCAAAACTCACATAGTAAAACGAGGACAGAAGTGAGTGAGAGAGAGAAAGACACAAGTTAACCACGCTATACACTTAGTCAGGTACATTCATCGTGGACAGCAAAGGGGTGAACGTTGCCAGAGAGAGAGACAGAGAGAAAGGGGGGAAGCAGTTTGTTACGGCCAAGGAGGTGAAAGGTCAAGTGTATACAAGCCATGTAGAGAGTTGAAGAGAGAGAGTGAAAGGGAAGAGGAGAAGAAGAGAGGAGGAGTATGTCTTGGCTCAAGTTGTTCCTTTAGAGTTGTGAAGTAAGATGTTGGTCAGTTGCTTCATTTATCCCTTGACCAGGGCAGCGAACTCTGCAGGGAGACAGAGAAAGACAGAGTGTTATTTTAGGATCTTTGGAGAGCTTTGCATACATTTGAAGTCACTAAATCCGAATTCCTGATTAAGTTCCTCTTGTTTTCTCACCATCGCATCCGATCATGCCGTCACCATCGGTGTCACCGGCCTTGAGGAAAGCCTTGGTCTCAGCATCGGTCAGAGCTCTGGCAGAGGAAGAGAAGTTCTGCAGGAACAGCCTTGAGAGGACGATCAGAGGGAAAGACTGAGTGTTATAGTAAATACATCGTAAGAACAGAAATAGGCATGTAAACATTTCTTCTGCCAGATCATGAATTGAGAGTTTTGTAGAGAGGTCATGTTTCAGAAAATCTCCAAAGCCTAATCACTATGCTGCTCTTATTGTATTTAGTTCTGGATGATTTAAGACTTCTCAGTAAAATGCTCTTAACTTGGCTCAAAATTTAAAGCTGTCTGTTCTGTTATCCCCTCTGCTGTGTGTCACCCTATAACATCCGATACCAGAGAAGAGAGCTGGCATAGAGTTACTGCTTTTCTACTTCTGAGAAGCTTTGGTGCACTGATATCATTCCCAATTCGCTGTGCCCCAAAGAAAGACGATCCCTGCACTACAAGGGCTCAGAGGAGCTTTAGGTGAAAATCTTAAGAGATGGTGCTTACTTCAGCTCATCCTCCTCAATGAAGCCACTCTTGTCCTGGTCAATGACGGCGAAGGCCTTCTTGATGTCATCGGCGCTCTTGCCACTAAGGCCGACCTTGGCAAAGAAGTCCTTGTGCTTGAAAGACTCGGCAGCTGTGAGGATGACAGAAGAGAGGTCAAATGATTTGCTGTAGATATATCACACAGAGACTGATGAGTGTTTTGCAGCTGCAAGGCCTAATAGTTGGCTTTTACTCTTCCCTGACCTCAGCTTTGTCTGGCACTCATTTTAGATTAATTTGCAGAGGCGTTTTTCTTACAATAGCTATGCTGATACAAATTACTTTCTGCTAGGATGTGCAGAAATGGCACATTCACATTATGCTTGCTACACTATTGATCCAGCCCCAAAATGTGTTTTAAGACAACCCTGTGGTGTCAAATGCAAAAAGATGCTGCAGGGCACCTTGTAACTAGCTGTAATTTGGTGGTGTGATTCTGTATTAGCAACTGAACTCTGCAGCAGGACAATAAGGTAAGAATTCTTGCAGCACAGATCTGACAAAGCGCAGGATTATGTGTATGTGTAGCTCCCATCTAGGCTCTCCTCGACTAAAATACTGCCTACTGTGTCATTATTATTGTGGAGTTTACCTTGGCAAGCCGCAAGGGCTGCAGTGATGTCAGCCTCATTCAGAATTCCGGCGAATGCCATTTTTGACTGAGGGAGGAGAGCAGAGGACAAGTCATCAGTTCATCAGTTCAGCTGCAGCAGATCACACAGGAGTTAAGCAGTTTTACTTTTAATCTAAGCATGCTAAGTTCCCTCACTGCACTTCAGAATAAAGCTTTTAAAGTTACAGAGGTACGTGTAGTCTAAGATATATCATGCAATATATTTAACAGTTCCTCTCTGTGAGTATTCCTCTCTGGCATCCCCAAAACACAAGCCACAAATGATCAGAAAAGGTAGTCCAATTATCCCAAAACCAATCAAATATCCTTTGCAGCTGTGGTTGGTTGGCAAAATTTTTTCCCATTTGGTTCCTTAGTTAGTCCAAAGCCAAACTCTGAGCCTCTGATGTTCAGAATCTGGCCCTGTGCGGCCCCTGTCCTTGATTTATATCCCATTGCATGAAGTTGAAGCCCTGAAAACCCTCTTTGAGTCAGGCAAGTAGATTTGCCTAAAGGCCTGCAGCTCCTCAGTGAAACTCACTTTAGTTTTGTCTCCAAGGGTAGAGAGTGGATTCGCTCAGATGAATCTGCTCAGTCACTGCAGTGAAGCCCCTCAGCCGCTCCCGCAAGCTTATATACCTTCACTGGCCCGAAATATGATGCATAGGCTATGTAATGGACACTGTGTGCAGCGCAGTCAAAGCAGTCGGTCGAAAAATGTGTCCAGTAGACAGAGCTGTTCTATTTATATGCACATAAATGAAGATGCTTAAATGGTAGGCTAAGTGTAGGCCTATGCAAAAGTGCTTGATATTGCATAGGGCTAATAATATACGCTGCTGATTTGGGTGAAATGTATTCCATGTAGTGGCCATGAAGTTTTGTTCTGTTAAACTCTGCAGAGCACCACAGGAGGCAAGAATGAGGTAAACCTTTATATTGTGTATTACAAATTATCTGACAGCTCAGAGAGAGAGTGTGAGTTCTTACAGCTGCTTATTCAGTTATCAGGCAGGACTAATTCAGCTCTAATTTCAGAGACTGTGCAATAACAAAGTATTTTAAATGTTGTATACAAGACTTCTTTATGTAAATATATTTTTTCTAAACTATCTAATGTGACTTTTAAATGTTATCTTTATGATAATAGTAGTGATGTTTGTAAAATATATTGTGTGTATGGCCCTTTAAAATGTCAGTTAACGTTGCCACCTTGGGCACTTTAACCACCTAAAAACATATTGCTAGACCTTCATGGTGAAGAAATTACAAATACAATGTAATTGTGTAGCTTGTAGCAAAGCGCGAGCCACCCTGTACTTTTACATCATAATCACCTGTGATGACTTATCACCCACACGTGCTTCTGAACTGCACAGTTTTGGTGAGCCTGTGCGTAATTGGCGTGCGTAAAATGTCTGCAATGGCTTTGCTGGCATTCCAGCGTCGGAAAAGTCTCGTTGTTGTGATTGACTATGGCAGCAGATGGTACTGTTGTGACCAAGTTAAAAAATCACATCACATTTTTTGCTTAAATATGTCTTTATATGTTTTTACGCAGATTGTAACATGAATGTATCCAACGGAAGGTTTGTGGACACGAAATGCAAGCTGCAGAAAGTGACCGCTGACAGTTTAGCTGTTCACTCATAATAGCTGCAACTACTGAACGCTGTAGAGGGCCAGAGAGGGGAGGGATTTGATTGGACAGCCTGTAGGATTCATTCAGATGCTTTAATTGAATATCACATATGATCATAATCTACTCACGCAACTAAGGAAACGCTAAGCAAGCTTTTATTTTTGGAGCTCAGCCCTTACACCTATTCAGACTATTCCTCCTTATGGCGATGAAACTATTTGTGATGCTATTTTTAGGAAACACCAAAAACCGATCTCATCGCCAACACTTAGGTATATGATTGCGCAAAGTTCTTACACTGCACCAGACAATGTCATTAAATGAGGAGCTAGTCCGGGGGTTTCCATGCCCGTATTTGCACTCATGACGGGTGCAGGCTGTGATGTACCTATTACACATCAGGTGGCAGTGTCGAGATGATCCTGTGACTCATATGATGCAGTGTTACTATCAGCAATTTTTAATTGACTGTACAAATCATCATATAATCTATATTTTATATTACACCTGTGGGTAAAATAAACTCTCAGTTTAACTACACTTTCTAAATAAACTCTATAAGTCTTAAATATGTTGTCTAATTTGTCACTTCTTTCTTAACACCAGTGGTTTCAGGTGTGTGATGTCTCAGCAGCCAGAAGGAGCACTTATAGTATAAATATTCTTATTCACTTCAAAATCTCAGAAGTTCAGTAAAAATTAATCTTTGGCTTTTAACATTTGCTGTGGTCAAACGAGGTCCCTCACCTCAAGCGACTCAGCCATAAATACTGCAACTATTCCTGCCCTTCTTCTACATCAGGTTTAAATTACAAATATCTCACAGGGGGGATGAACGTTTGCAATTTGAGACAGCAAAGGACAACCCACCCCCATCAAATTCAAAACTGTACATTTGAAATGTATGTTTGTTTGTTTGTTTTTTAAAAAAAGTGTAATATTCAGACAGCTAAACCCAAATTTCCAATACTAAGTAAGCATCAAGGACTGATAAACACACTTACGCTTTAAGAAATCAACAACCACATAAGACTCTAAGATTTTCTAATTTATGATTTTAAATGAAGAGCACTTCTCTAATGCTCCATCTGAGAGCAGGAGTTAGTTTTCTCATGCTGCAGCAGAAATAGAAGTGACCTATATTCTCTGCCATCAGAGAGAAAGTGGCAAATAAATGTGCCTCATTAACAGAAGTCCTGTAAATGTGCTGGCGAAGAAACTTTATCCTGCCCCACAGTTTCTCTGCTGGGTCACTACGAGTGTTCTACCAGCAGTGCTGAAGCTCTGCCAGATACCCCGGTCCTCCCATCACAGCGCTCTGCCTGCCAGAGCCTCTGATCCAGCTGTGGCCCTCCTCCCAGTCACATTTGTAGGCTTTATTTGTGGGCTGTACTTGTGGTGCCAAGGAGATGGACGGTGTCTTGTATTGTTCTGATGCCATTTACTTACTTCAAGAGACTAAGGGACACAGCTGTCTTTGAAAGGTTCTGTGAAACATTTCCGAAAAGCGTTTGCAATGGTGCTGCCGAGGGGTGGCCAGGAGGGCCAGGGCCTTGACACAATCGCTTCAGTGGCCCAGTCTGGCCAAAATTTCAGGGAGTGCCACTGAGTGTTTATTGGCAGTTGATAAAAACAGAGGCGACAATGCTAAGGTTCCTGGTTCGAACCCAGGGTGAGGTTTGAACCAACTATAAATTGTCCGTAGGTGTGCACATGAGCGTGAATGGTTGTCTATCTTTATGTGTTAGCCTTGTGATAGTGTGGCGTCCTGTCCAGGGTGTACCCCTCCTCTCGCCCAATGTCAGCTGGGATAGGCTCCAGCCCCCCAGGACCCACAGCAGGATAAGTGGTTATGGAAAATGAGTGAATGAATGAATGATTAAAAACAGAGTAACAGGCTGGACGGGCTGCCAGCCCAGCACTAACTAATGTGTGCTAACCTTTTTTCCTTTTATAACTTAGGATCCAGACGTTCAAGAAGTTTTAACTGGGAGCCAAATTATCTCCTTCTCTCTTATTGGTTATCTAAACCAATAAAAACACTTAATAATACAGTTTCACATTAAAAAAAAGATTCCATGAACGAGGATTCGTTCCTTATGTAGATATAAACGGCTCATTCTAAGGTAATAAGAATACTATTTTATTATTTTTTTTAGGTGATTATACACTAAAGAAAACCTACTAAATATATTCCATTTCTGGCAATAAATCCCCCTAAATCCTACACACTGGACCTTTAAAAGAAAAGAAATGTGAGTTCAAATTGTTTAAGTGTTAACATTTAATCCACAACAAATCACCCCATCTAAGGTGTCAAATTTAGGTTGCCACAATGACAAGCACTTCGTTTGCACAGCAAAAAGTTGCTCCTGGTGTTAATTAGAGAAACCAAAGCCTCCTGACCCCCTGGATAGGCTGGACCTCTCCCAGTGCTCAATATAACATCATAACACAACGCACATGAGATGATTCTGCTCGAGTCTACAAGAGGCTTCCTAGCTGTAAACAGGAACAAAAACCACACACTTAAACATCTCATGGAGCAAAGTCACTTTATTTGTACAGTTTTCTGGCAGGGACACATAGCACAGAGACAAATCTAATTTGTGGATTATTTTATTTACTTTATCAGATTACATTCTGTTAAAATGTACTTACCTTAAACACATAAGATCCCTGAATGAGTCTGTGTCACTTACTGTAGCTACAACACTATAAAAAGAGGTCCACCCTGAGATTATCAGCATACAACAAATAGTAGTCTGGTATGCTTTATGATGACTTGACCAGCGCAGAAAATTCTGGGAAAAAAAAAGGGCAGACTTTAGTCATTTTTTATTCTGCTTCTTCACACTTATCTGGTCATAAGCAAACACAACTTAACAGAGTGACGTGTGGAGCTCTGGCAGTGACACTTTGTATGACAGTGATTGTGAAGTGATTATAATCCTAGTTTTTACTGTTTTGCTGATTGATTCTCGTCTTTTCTGATACTTTTCTGATAATATATTTACTTTTGCTCCTACTGACAAACTTAAAGGTACGGTTCACCACAAGATGAAATTTTTTTCCTTTTGCCTGTGGTGCTATTTATCACTCGAGATTGTTTTGGTGTGAGTTGCTGACTGTTACGAATACAGACTGTAGAGCTGCCTGCCTCATATAGCTCATATCAGTGTGAGACGTAAACAAGCGATGGCTGAGCTGTAACATTAGCTAGCTCAGTGGTGCTAGGTGAGCTAGCAGTAGACGGTCTCACCAGGATTTCATGGGCTGTTTTGGGGGATTTTTGCAGCCTGAAATGCCTGATTTCACAGCAGCTTTTCTAAAAATTGCAATGCATGATGCACTGTTTTTAGTAGTGAAATTGCAGAGGCAAGTGAAACTGCGATGCTCTCTCGGATTTGGAACCTATTATTATTAACATTCAATGTTTCTCAGAGAATTAGATTCTATTTGTGATGGCTGCTGTTGCTGCCGTCCAAAGCAGCACTGCAGAACCGTTACCGCTACAATGAAATGAAATCTTACCTGTTTTTAAAGAGTCAAATTTGGGACAAAGTTGCAAGGTCAGACAGAATGCACAGGAATTGACTGAATTTGCAGTAACTGTTTTGATCACAACATCTCGGAAGGGCTGAATAGATGCACGCTTCCTTCTGTAGTAGTAGGTGTAGTTGGGTGACAAAAAAATAGTTCTGACTTGAAACTGGTCACATGATCTGTGGATTATCTTGAATCACATGCATTTTTTGGTGCTTTGAACACCACAAGCCGAGTGCCATCTAGTTCCATTACATTCAAGAGAAGGCAGACATCTCTACAGCTGATAACTCTAACACTTTGCAACTCACACCAAAACAATCTAGACTGATAAATAGCACTACAGGTAAGAGGAAAAATGTGTGTTTTTGATACTGGGGTTAACTGTCCCTTCAAGATAGAAATAAAATCATCACATTTCTTGCAGTACAGAAACATTGGTGAGAACATATCTTCTGAGGCATGTTTTGCTGTTACTGTACAAATTATATTTGGTCAAGATGAAAGCAACACGCTGCTAAGAATAGGATGCATTTGTTTAGTGCGTGTGATAGGATGTTCTCTCTTTTCTCAGGGGTGCAAACAAGAAACATGAATGAAGCTGATTCATTGTCCGCATTTGTTAATGAGATACTATTTCCTGTATGATCTGTTCTCATGGATGTAGTTCAGTTTCTTTTTGTTTCTATTTTAGCCAATTATCTATTATTATTATTTCTTCCA
The DNA here is from genome assembly GCA_019142605.1 of Cephalopholis sonnerati. NCBI lineage: Eukaryota > Metazoa > Chordata > Actinopteri > Perciformes > Serranidae > Cephalopholis > Cephalopholis sonnerati. The sequence goes on along the minus strand of JAGQAX010000020.1, from coordinate 14,786,528 downwards.
ATCTTCTCACAACATTGTATTGTTATATATTATAAAATTAATATGTTGATTTCCCATTTTTATTTGTAATAATTTATATATGTTTTTGTAGAGTATTATAGTATCACTGAGTAATATGTGAGGATTTAAAAAAAGAATTAACTATATAGTAGATGGGTAAATCCTTGTCATTTCAATAGTCTAATTTTGCTCTTAGTATTAACATGAAAAATCATGCCATCACTTCAAATTGCTCCTAAAGGTTACTACTACACCTTACTGTAAGTAGTTTTAAGTATTCTTCAAACTCAACAAAGCTGAGTCTGCAGTTTGGATCTTAAGTGTGATCCTTTTGACAAGACAAACATTAAAGCCTAATAAACCAAAAAAAGCAGACCCCTGAGCTGTATCTACGTCAAAGTGGCCCTCGGACCTGCCTACCTTCCCAGCCGATCTTCCCATCTCCATCTGAGTCTCCCTCCAGCAGGAAACCCCTGGTCTCAGCTGCAGTCAGGGGCCTCGCTCCTTTGGAGAAGTTCTGCAGGAACAGTCTAACGAAGAGCAGGAATGAAGCAACACATTAAGAAAAAACATCAAGCAACAGAAGTTTGGTGAAATACAGCTTGACACCTGAATTATAGATGTAATAGAATATATGTGTAAGATATTTTCTGTGTATAAACTCAACTGTAACTCATCCTGTTCTATGTAGCCGCTTTTGTCCTGATCCAAAATCTTAAAGACCCTCTCGATCTCTGTCGGAGTTTTCTTGGATAGACCCACTGTTCTGAAGAACATCTTCGGGTTAAAGGAGTCCTTTGCTGAAAGTGAAATCACAGGCAAGACTTGGTTAGATAAAATTACGATGTTCTATACTTTGAGGTTTCATCAAGTGAAATGCCCAAGCAGAGGCCTTACACGCTGCAGCAAGAGCAGTTTTCGCATTTTAATCACACAATCGTCTCACCTTTACAAGCATTAATAGCCGAAGTGATGTCCGATGCTGCAAGAAAGTCGGTGATAGCCATGGCGGTAGAGACTCTGCTGTGGTGGATGTTGCAGCCTGGTGCAGTCAGTGTCCACTGATGGGCAAAAAGAAACTACTGGTGACAGTGAATAAGCTACACTCCCTCCCTGGTGTCAGAAACCACCAGTGTCCTTCTGTCTGCTGTCACCTGCAGCTGACCACTTCAACAAACAGTGTGTGTGTGTGTGTGTGTGTGTGTGTGTGTGTGTGTGTGTGTGACACTGAAAAGGAGGCTGGAAGACAGAAAAACTTGTCATTTTACATGCTTTTCTCAAGTGTTTTCTCCAGAGGTCAAAGGTCATAGTAGATTTAAATCCACCTGAACAGACCCCAGTCAGGTAGCGTGTGTGTGTCTGTAAATAAATCTCACAGTCAGTGAGGCTATGTTTGGTGCATCTGGAGGGAACCTGGCTGGCCTGTGTTTCCTCTTTGCTCTGGTTTCCAGCCACAGTCGCTGCCTGCTCGTGGTCGTCCCTGGCAGCGATTCCGCAGGCTGTAAACATCCTGTTATTATGGCCTCTGTCACTTTCAGGCTGTGCTCCATGGAGCTGTCTCCACTCACAGTCACCTTGTTCTCACATGCTACTTTTAGTCAAGAGCTGTGTTCTCAAATGAAGGGTGCTTGTTTAAAAAGACTGTAACACATCTTCACCTACAGTCAATATTAAATTACATTATTTATACATGTTCTATCCTATATGAATGCAGGACTAAGGTGCACCAGGTATTTGTAAATTCACTACAGGTTTCTGTGCAAAGCTTTTTGTAACAATAGAGTGCCTCAAGAATGAGTCCTACAACCTGGAAATGACTTAGCATTTTACAGCTACCGGTTCCCTTGTCTCAAAGTCAATGTTTTTTTTTGAATGGATTTTTGGTTGGATGCCTGAAATAAGCTCTGTGGTTAACACAAGGTTAAGACGCTTTCATGTTTTGTTCTAGGACATAAAATACATCAGCAAATACTCCACTCATGAACTTAAAGCTTCTATGTATCTTAAAAAAGGCGGCTACATGAGACTACAGAACATCAACACATTGTGCCGCACCGAACACTGCTTTACAGTCTTGTTATTGTGGCCTAACATTAGCCTTTTACTTCTTGTGATGCATTTAGGCCTCAATAATCATGAAAGAGGTGTCGATATGTGAAGATTATCTTGCTGAACTAAATGTGTGAGTATCATAAACGTTTGTGTGACAGGGAGAACAGTCTCCAATTTACTTTGAGACAAGGGAAATGGTAAAATGGTGAAATGTTAATTCATTTCAGGATTTTAGGATTAATTCCTGCAGCATTCTACGACTGGTCAACAGCCCAGCTGTTAGCAAATATGGGCAGGGGGACAACATTTTCAAAAGTGGGCCCCTCATCCACACCCAAGGGGGGATGCCTATACATTTTTCATACAGTCATGCGATATATAATCCAATTAATCACATTTCCACATGTACTTGTATCCACTGTTAAGACCTTGTTTTCTTATTTTGAAAAGCAGAGGTAGTCACATGTGTGTCCTGGGCCAAAAAAGTGTCCTCCACTGACGGTGCGTCTGCTGGTCAAATTAAAACCTTATCTTGCTAAAATATGAACTTCTAATTGAATAAACATTATTTTGTGTTAAATTAGACATGTAGCACTGATAAGAATTTTGCGTCTGTTTCTTCAGCTGCATTCAGGGTTGAGTCATGTCTCCTCCTGCAGAGCACTGGTTGAAATGAAAACCAATCTAACCAACAAAACTGGACATAACAAGTGCTACCTGATGATGGCAGGATGTAGGCCTACTTGATGGCCATGTTGAGGCTGAGCTGTGTTTTGGTAAAACACAAATACAGCACCTAGAAGCAGACATACAGTTTTAGATTTGCTATAAATCATTCAATGGGAGTCACTGGAAAACCACCTGATGAGGAATTCCCACACTTGCAGGTGGCTTGGCTTGGCTTTGCGACTATCACGTACAGGAAATGGAGTTTAGTTGGCTAGCAAAGTTATAGACGAAACACAAAGCCTCCTCACAGTGTCTCTCCACACCACGTTTGACCCCTTTTGTGGAACTGAAATGCACTTTGTGACTTTGTGTGGTTTTTTTCCTGCTTGCTTGTGCCATTATGATTTTAAGAGCAAGTTTTCCACAGTTTTAATGTGCACATGTCTTTACAGCTCCCATGTGTGAGGGGCTACCAGAGCGCTGCAGCCACTGCGTCATACCGGCTGTAACATGCAGCACGTGTGGGCCCAAGGCCTGGCAAGAGTGACGCGAACGTTGTTTCCTCAGGATGGACTCAGTGAGGCCTGCAGCAACCAGAGGGGCAGAGGAACGACAAAAACATCCTCTGCCCCCCCCCTCACGTACCTGCCCCCCTCAGCCTTGTCCCTTTCCACGCTCCGATGCTTGTTTTCAGGAAGGCCAGGCTTCCTGAGTGATGGAGTGGTGGATGAGAGGAGGAAGAGGGGGATGGTACAGAAAGGAAAAGACAGACACAGAGAGAGATGGATAGGAACAGGGGTGATGGTCCTGTGCACGTAGTGATTTGGGGGGAGTTTGTTGCGTTGGTTGTTTTCTTGACAGGCAGATAGCTGTAAATCTTCTGTGTTGATAGAAAGCTTTTTTGTGTCTGTGAGCAAAGCAGTCGAGCAGCCTTATGCGCTACAGGGGCTTCATTTGAGGACTATAAGTGTATTTCGTGTACATATGAAGATCATGCAGGGACTTGGACCTGGAATTTTGTACTTTTCCATGCCTCCCATTTGTGTTGGGGAACACTGAGCGATGGGACAATGAGCACAGAGCGTGGAAACCAGCAGAGGTAAGTATAAACACAAACAGATGGTAAGTTCAAGTTTGTACAAGTCTGCATGTCTAAGGTATATAGATACAAAGCGAATCTTATGAGTTAGTGAGCTGGTAGACATTCAGTGTGTCGCTCAAGGACATCTTGACAGGATGTATCAGAGATGCCGTCACATACTGGCTTTTTGGGGGATTTCTTAAATGAGATTTGGCTTACAAGGGCAGTTTTTTTCTCTGTAGTCAGTCAATATTACGAAGTAATCACAGAACTACAGAATTGCTCCCACTGAGTGTGTATAAATAGGAGACATCGTGAAGGAATTTGTCCATCTCAGGTTAAAAAATGTCATATACATGCACCCCATTTACCATTTGATATTTTTTATGAGTATCTCTAAACTAGTTTAATTCCAAAATTTGCTCTAAATGATATTTGTGATAATTTTTGTTGACCGTGCCACTGACGATTTCCACCCAACAGAGACATATAGATTTTTTTTTTTATCATGAATTCAATCGGTGTTAAAGGAACACTTTACCCTCAAAATGACCATTTTTTAATCACTTAATTCTGTGTTATATTGAATTCTTGTAGAATACTTAATTTTTCTCACAAGCCACCACAGAAAATGGCAAATATATTTTTTTATTGATCGACTAGGGACCAAGTTTAACAAAAGCGAAACAATATTAAAACATTCTTTAACAAACTCTCACACAACTCATGCAATTTGATCCAAGTTTTATTTATCCAGTCGTATGCTCAGTACGTCCCAAACACATGCATTTTTGCTTAAAAAAAAAACACATTAGTAGTGGAGTCTGGCTCTGAAGAAAGCATAGATAAGATTGACTTTCAGTTTAGTTTTAAATAGTGAGGTTTTGGCAAACATACATGTCTTTGGGAAGTACTGAGCATACGACTGGATAAATGAGACATGGATTATACTGCATGAGTTGTGTGAGAGTTTGTAAAGGGATGGTTTGATATAGTTTTGCTGTTTAAATGCGGCTCCCACTCAATAAAACAAAATGTTCGCTGTTTTCAATGAAGGCATACAAGAAAAACAAAGTTTTCTCCATGAATTCAAAGTAGCCTAGCATGACTAATTAATGTACAAATGGTCATTTAGTGGGTGAAGAGTTCCTTTAAGCTTCCTTTAAGGTTCCTGCATGATCATTTAAATTCTCTGTATTTTATATTCATATACACGACTAGTCAAATCTGTTTGTCACCATTTATGCGCGTTAGAAAAAATGTTTGCAAAGTCCAGAAAGTTAAATCATAAGCAGTCAAGTTTATTTTGCAAATACTGTAAATACCTTGGTTAGAAGAAAAACAGGAGTAATATGAGGATGGGAAATGTTGTTTTGGTCATTATTGTATAACCTCACAGGTTTGCTTCTCTGTTTATAACCCTCATATATATTTGTACAACAGAAAAGGTCTTCCATCCCACCACAAGTATTGTATGTCGTAGAACAAAAAGTCCCTTACGCTTGTGTTAACAACAGAATTTATCTCAGGCATCTAACCAAAAAACTCAATATTTTGAGCCATTCACAGTAAAAAAGTAGCCTTTTCCTTGACATTCACAGTGACCTTTAACCTTCCTATGTTAGGACAGAATACATCTAAGTGATATTTAGGATAACGTGTTAGATTTCAGACTTCACTCTGTGTTTAAGGCCTTCAGCAGAAATAATTTATGTTGAAAGCCATTTTAATTCAGATGGATGATGATTGTCATCAGGTTAGACGTAATGTCCCGCTGCATGCTTGACTAAATCTCTAAGTCCCTCTGTAATGCCTGAGGCGTCTGACTTCTCAGACAGACCTGTTCATCCATACAGTAGAAAGTGGTTGCTCCTCTTTTTTCCTGGGCTCAGTTACTGCCTCTTCTATTTCTATCTGACCAGCTGTGGTGTGGGCATGCCAGTGACGCTCTCAAATTCAGCCAAGACGCCCCCCTCCACCTGTGCTTTAAGCTCCACCCTCCTGTTTCACCAACAGTTGCCTCTCACGCCACTGTTTGGCACCAGTCTTTCAATCTGTGTGGTTATCTGAGGTATTTAATGTGTCTGTGTATGTGCATGTTAATCTCCTCTTTAGTCTCTGTTTTGACATCAATCACTCATGACTGGATGTGTGTGAGTTTGCATCTGTACATCCTGTACTGTGAACAGGCCCATCCAAAAACTCATCCAAAAGTATGATCATGCTCTGCGTCAAACTACCTGTAAAAGTAAAAGAGTAAAAACAGATTGGGCAAAAACAGAGCTCTTATTTTCCCTCAAATAAGTATCAGAAAAAAACATTTCATTTAAAAAAAATACAGTGAAAGACACTTTTTTGTTTACTTTCCCAAAGTTAAGGATGAGACTATTAAATACAATCTCGTATTTCTGTATGCTAGCAAACTCTAAAGGTACAGATGGCAATCAGGCCCCCAGGAGGTGCATCAGGCTTTGAAGCCAATTTTCATAGTGGCCAAACAGTGGAATTACAACTCCCGAGTCTCTCGTGTGATGTCATCGGGCCCAAAAAAAACATTTTCTCAAACTTACATTGGGAAAGAGACATCTGTAAATTAGTGGATACATATTTTTGAGCATCACAACCCTGCGATGACTTGTTTTGCTGTTAGGATCTGATCCATTCATCCCAAAAACATTTTGAAGGTCTAGAAGAGCCGCACAATTAAATAATTTTATCCCCATTCAAGGTGGAAGCTGGAAGTTATCAGCTTGACCAGCAGAAATCTCTAGTGCGCCTCTTTAATAAGCTCAATAATGCAGAAGCAGCACTAAACATGACAGTTAAACGTTTTTGGTTTCATTGCACCACTGAGAAACTTCCATAGGAATGAACAGTGTCCCGCCTCCAACGTTGTATCCAGGTCTTTTTATACATTAATGCCAGCAAACAGCTAACTTAGCTTAGCACATAGACTGAAAACAGAGGGAAACAGCTAGCTCATTTTAACCAGGTTTGTTGAATTCATAGAGAAACTGAAGTGGAAAAACACAACAATTTTCTGTTTTACGGAGGGTTATGTTCCAGGAAATTTCTTGGGCAGGACCAATAACTTCCTGGTTGTCTGGCAACTGGTGCTGACCTAGAAAAAGAAGACTTATTTTTTAATAGGCCGATACAGAAGTTAGCTCGACCTTGTCAAAAAGCCTATAGGATTTTTGCATTTGATTTTGAATTATTAAAGAAAATGTGTGGCAAATAAATGTTTATGATACGTAATCTTCACAAATTAGCACCACTTTTATGATTGTTGAGCTAAGATGCAATCACCAGTAAAAAGCTAACATTAGGCCATAAATGAACTACACCATGGTCAAATGTCTTAGTGTCGCCCCCACAGCACGACTGTAAAGCCGTGTTCGGCGTGATGACATTCTGTAGTCTCATTTAACAACTTGTTAGCAACCACCACAAGCGGGGAATTTACTCAAGTATTGTATGTCGTAGAACAAAATGTGAAAGTCCCTTACGCTTGTGTTAACCACAGAGTTTATCTAAGGCATCTGACCAAAAAGCCATTTAAAAAAAACATTGAGACGAGGCAACTCATTTCAGGATTTTAGGACTCATTCCTGGGGCACTGTACAGTCTGGTTTCCCTATTACTAGCATTAATGCTAAGCTACATTAGCCAGCAAGTAGCTTCCTATTTAGCATACAGGCATGAGAGTGGTACAAACGAATAGGAAGATTTCCCTAAACTTTCCCTTCAATGTAGAAACCACCTGCTTGCAGCACTGAGCTGGTGTTGACCTGGCCTATCACAGGTTCAGCTGGGTGGATTAACTGAAGGGATGAAATACGTGTGAAATTCACAGAAGTGCTGCCGTTCTGTTTTTTATCTGTTTGAGCCGTAACTAAGGGGGAATCCTGACTCAATGCATTTTTGATTTAAATGTGGTTGCTGCTGTGCAACTGGATCAGGGCCTGGTGAATACCAGCCAGCTTAGGATGCAAGTGATAGGATCTGTGCTGGGGTAAGGGGGTTGATGAGTTTGGGAAGGGGGAGTTAGGGACTCCCTCGGGTGTCTCTGAGGAGAAGAGGGTGGAGGGAGGATAGTGGTGTCAGGGAGAGAGGCTTGGTTTCGATTTATAGGTGTCCTCGGACGATGCATGTACAGGACATAGAGAGTTAGACGCTGAAACTATATGACTTCTAAACAGCCTTCTCTCTACATGACATGTCCTCTTCATATGACACAGTAAGGAGATCTGTCAAAGTGTTTATGTTCTCAGTCATGTTTTTTCACTTGTTCAAATGTTTAATGTATTTTGTCCCCCATTATGTTGAAATCAGCCACCTACTGCCCACTGGTGTTACAATCTTTGATGCCTATACAGTCAAATTTGTGTTCAAAACAGTCCTCTTAACTTCAGCGAATTATACCTCCACTTTAGCTGAAAGTAAGGCATTTAAAGCGTCCGTCTCCCTTTGTTTTTTTTGCAATTAAAACCGCACAGATAGCCCTTACAAGAGACGCACATACTCAAAACACAACTCTAAGCCCTTGGGAACTTAGGACCCTGGGAACAGAGAGATGACCCAAACAAATGTCCATATAAAAGTAAGGCTTCAACATGAAAGCACAGTGTCCAGTTTCCTGTCCCTATAGTGTGAGGTAGTGTGATATACCCCAGGGCAGCGCCCTGATTCCCAAATAAAGATATTTATGTATATTCCACTGCCGCAGGCCTCTGTAAACCTCATCACATTTAAGATTAGCCGCTGAAACAGATCTGCTCTTATCTGATCGGGGCTGTATGTGTGTAAATGAGAGCTCTGTCAACGAGCGCTCAAACTCAGCTTCTCCATAAACACTTTAAACCAGTCGAGGAGTCCCACAGCTGTCTCGGCCTGTGGGTGCTCACCGAGGTCGGGTGTGTCTATGTGAGTGTGTCAGGTCAGAGGTCAGAGCCCGGCTTTTCAACACCTTTCCCGCTGTCTTTTTCACCCATCCTGACATTTCCATCCCTACATTGTACGTGTGTGTTAACTTTACGTTATGTCTGAAATATCATTTCGCCCTGCTTAGCTGCTCCCTTAGCTGTGGTTTGATTTCAGGACAGGATGAGGTAAGTGTTTACATACATACACAGTTGCAGTTGTTGCTCAACCTTTTAAAGTGCAGGAGCAGATATGGGCCTACATGAAGTGACAGACAGGCACAGGCCTTTCACCACTGGTTTTAGTGCCAGACTGATGTGATGTTTAAGTGTTAAAAGCTGCTGTCTTTTTTGCTCTTTGATGCCTGTTCAACAAGTGCAGATGTGAGCAAAAAAAATCGTACACGTCAAAGCAAAAAATGCAAAATAAAAATTAATTTTAATTTTGATCATGTGGCTTTTTAACAAAAACATTGCTATGGCTTTATTTGTCCTAACAAGGTTCAGTTTGTGTGTGTCAAGCACACTGAGACTATTACAGCTGCACTCTACTGCCGTCCAGTGGTGAAACACTGCAATGACATTTACTGTGAGCTTGAAAACAGCATTTCTGCTCTTGTCATCATGTTCATGGATTCATTTGTGTAACTGCCCTCCATTTGTAATGATCTATACATGCAGGCACTGCAAAAAATGTCCTATCAATCCTATTAAGATTTAAGTGTAGCAGCCCTTTTTCATTAAAGTAGGTATAGCTCTTGGTGCAAGCATTTATTTTGAAATTCTGAAGGTTTCATTTGTTAAACACAACTGAAAACTTAATTAAAACATCGTAAGCCTGTATTGAAATAACTAACTGTACATGTGTATACGTGTTAATGTCAACATTTCCCACCAAAGTCATTAATGGGCATCTTTAATGGGTTAAAAATGGCTCAACATGCCATCTACTGTTTTAAATTAGTCATGAACCTTGCAATGCTGACATATAACAGTTGTCACTTTTTTATCATGAAATTAAATGAAGCTCAGGTCTTTTTTCGCTTGACACTCAAACTGTCACAGCTAAAACAAAAATCTATGCAAATGTTTAAAAGTGAGCATATTCTTTATCCTGCATGTCATTCTTGTTTATTAACGGCTGCAGTGTGAAGGCAGTGACATTCCCTCTGATACTCCTTAAAAGCATCGTAACTGAACATACTTAACACCCAGTAGAACTTCTGTTCAGTGTGTTTTTTCCACATTGTGAGGGCACTTTTTAGTTAATAATATTTATCAGCTTATATAATAAATAAATAGCCTGTTTTCAACCTTCTGTTGTTTGCTGTTCTCACTCAAATCCAGCTGCAGCTGCACTGCAGTTTTGCAGATGTGTTTTTAGGATTTGAGGACATTCAGGGCTTAGTCCTGATTTCTCTTGTAGGCTGACACTTTTTTTTCATAGACTGTTTTACTGGAATTGTGTTTCAGGGCAACAGCTTGGATACATGTTTACTTCCCGTGAGCAGATGTCATTCACGTACTCTGCACAACAACAGGCCAACAGGAAATACAAAGTGACCCATTTATTTTGAAACAGTCTGTGAACCAGCTCTATTTTGATTATTGTTATGTGCTCTGGCACCTTATTTACATTAAAAGTACATAAATAATTAAAAGAATAAATAAATGAACTCATTCAAAAGCATATGTCCTGTGCACACTGCTGTCAGTCCTCATAACTCGGTGCAGGTGATGGCAGGAAAACATCAGATTCATAGCAAATAGGCAGATACACTGCACACAAGAGGGCTAAATTGCTTCTTCTTTTAATTTAGTCTTCCTTTGACTTTAGACTTCACTTGTGGGATGTGGGGTGTCTGGTTGTTTGCATGACATGGGGTGCTCTTGGGTGGTGGGCATGTGTACAGAACCATGTATGGTGTTTACTCAGCACATGATCACCCTGCTGCAAACTGGATTCAGTGCAGCTGCAGCCTTGTTAAAAGCAAGCATTTCAAGTGAAGACTAAATTAAAAGAAGACACAAGTCAGCCCTCTTGTGTGCGGTGCATCTGCTTGTTTGCTATCAATCAAATAAATAAATAAATTTTAGTGTGAATCAGTTTAGTTTCATTGTGAATTAGAAAACAATTGGCGAGCATCCTGAGTAAACTGAGTATCACTGGTTTAATGTGTAGGATTTAGTGACATCTAGTGGTGAGGTTGCAGATTGCAACAAACTGAAACTTCTCCCATGTGCCAAGCGTGTCGTTGAACTACAGTGGCCGATGTCAAAATGCAATCGGCCCTATGTAAATATGGCCCAGTGTTTGGTTTGCCTGTTCTGGGCTACTGTAGAAACAACATGGCAAACTCTGTAGAAGACGACCCGCTCTGTATGTAGATAAGTTCTAAGACAATGGAAACTCAGTGATTCTTAGTTTCAAGTGAATGTGCACTAATGAACACATAGTTAAGAATATTACATCCCATGCCTGCCAGTATGTCCCCTTAAATCCTGCAGACTGGTCCTTTAATTCTTGTCTTTCAGCAGGGTGTTTTCCTGCCAAGTCAGACACACAGATATGTGTTTCTCCCTCTCTCATGAAATGTATGCTATCTGATGAATGATGGAGTAATAAATGACTCTAAATAATCCATCCTCTTATAACATCAGGAGATAAATAAATACACCCCCACCCATCTAAACCGTTCCACCAACACACACCCACCCTCCTCACACAACTCTCTCCCCTCCCCTCCTGTCTCTGTCTCTCTACACCTATTCATACAAACACACACTCCCCCCCCTCCTCTTTACACTTACACACACTCACACTTCTCCCAATATGGCAGTGCCCTTGGCAGCAGTGGTGCTAGTTCAGGCGGGCAGAGTTCCCAGGTCTGGACTGAGGAAGAGCAGGTGTACTGCTGTCAACAGAGGCTCATAAATACTCCAGTCGGCGATCTGAGATGGATTACACGTTTATGTCATCATATTAAAGACACTCTGTCAGCAAACACTTTTAAGACCCTATAATCTCCCGCCTAAGAGAAAAGTCTTTTCTCCCTAGAAAGGGAGAGGGCGCACCGCTGTGCGGCACAGCGAGTGCTGATCTGCAACAAATTAGACATTCAGTTGACAACCAGATGCAAAGTTGCACCCCGGCTGCTATCATTTAAAATGTGCCACAGCTTCCTTTACATCCTGACGGAGGAGGGCATTAGAGTTTAATTACCGTTGAAGCCACGCACCTTGAACAAATATGTACACAACTGTGACATGTTTACCACTCTGTATGTTGTTATTTCAGTGTCATGTTTCACTCCCTCTCAGCCCCCTCTCCTCTCCAGCCGCGAGACCCCTCTGTGTCCAAATAAAGTCTGCAAACAGCACTACCGGCGTTCTTACTGGATGTTTCGCTTTCCCATATTACCCACAGTGCCTTTGCGGGGCCTCAGTCCATTGGGCAGCTCCATGTGTTCCTCTTCAGGCCTCGAGCATGGTGTAGAATAAGCCCAATGATCTCCAATTACCCTCCTCTCACGGATTGTTTGGTGTCACTCACCGTCTGCTGCCGGCTGGATATGATGATTCTGCGCCCACAGTGTAAAAGGATAGTTCTACAGTTCTCCTGGCATGTGCTGTACACGTTACAGCTCAATCGGAGCAGTAAGATGTAGCGGGACCAAGCCAATTAATAAAAAATTCAAGCTGAAGTGACACCCTGGTGCTCGGGCTTGTTCTCACCCCCTTCAGTACAACAAACACATTCTTCATCCTCGTTCACCTGCTGGTGCCCCTGAGGTCAGGTTTCCCTGTGTGCAGCAGGGAATTGTGGGATTGGGACATTTCTCTGTAGGCACGATGAGAAAGTTGGCTGCCACACCTCTGGCTAAATGAGCAGAGTAGCTCAGAGAAATGATGCTTTCACCTGCTTAAATTAACTACATCAGATAATATAATACAACTATTAGGCTTCCTCAGCTTCTACCCAGTCAGTCAGAGGCCTGAAACCAAAGAGGTATCACTCATTCATCTGACATTTGGATGCAGAAGTTGTCGAGATATCAGATTATGAACATCTCCAGACACAGCACATCAATCATAACTCCAATGTGAAAATAGAATGTCCCGGAACAAACTCCCATTTTGCGCCTGTGAGAAGGCTTTCAGCTTCGCGGCTGTATCACATCCTCACATGTCCTGCTAAGTGCAGTGAAAAAAGAGTTGACTATACTGAAACACTGTACTGTAAGCAGGCAGAGCGCTCCGGCTGACCTGATATGGGTCCATGGGTGTAGGTTGCTGGGTGACATAATGCCTCTGAGGACAACTTGAGGGAAAGGGAAAAGGTAGCAGAAAGAAAAATCAGAATAGAGAACACCATCTGTCCATCTCTGTGTCTTCTTTTCCGTCTCTTTTGCTCTGTTCTTCTCTCTTTTATTTCCCCTCTCTTGGAAACTAGAGGTGGACTGAATGGTGACATTGTTGCCTCCTGGAAACAACATCCTGATGCTGTCTGGGTGTGTGAAGCAGAACTCCAGCATCAGTGATTTTGTTGCCAGGGGGAGGACTATACCAGCGGGAACTTCCTAATAAAGTGGCTGTGTGGAAGTTACATTATAATGATGATAATAATGATGGCGATGATGAATTTAACAGTTCAACTGATAGTCTCAGTGGAAGTACAGGAACATGTACAGTAGCAGTAGAGAATGTAGTAGTAGTAGTGTTCTAGTAACAGTAGTAACGAGCAGTAGCATCAGTAATTTTCAGTATTGAAGGGTAGTGAATGCATGTAATTAAACTAGTAGTGCTAGCTGGTCGTTCAGCTACATTCATATTTTCATAGTGTAGTTAGCTACAAGTTTGGGCCATAGACTGAAAGGAATGTTTTTTTAATTTTTATTTTACCATTGTTTTAAAACTGTTGTTGAACCACCTTTTACAAGCTCCGCCCCCTTCCCCTCTCATCCTGACCACAGTGAAGTTTGTAGGCCCTGACGGTCAAAACACTACAACATTTTAGAAAACACAAAAACATTTTGGAAAAACACCACATTTCAGAAAACAAAATAACATTTCGGAAACACAACAACATTTCGGAAAACACAACAACATTTTAGAAAACACAAAAACATTTCAGAAAACAAAACAACATTTTGGTAAGCACAACAACATTTTGGAAAACGCAACAACTTTTCGGAAAACACAACATTTCAGAAAACAAAATAACATTTCAGAAAACACAACATTTCAGAAAACAAAACAACATTTCACTATACACTACAACATTCAGAAAACATGACATTCAAAAACACAGCAACATTTCAGAAAACAAACATTTTGGAAACCTCAACAACATTTCAGAAAACACAAAAACATTAAAAATTCACAAAACACAAGCTTCTCACAACAAATACGAATGAAACGTTGTGTTTTCAAAAATGTTGCATTTTGACCCTCTGGGCCACCGTAGTGAGGGCATGCCCAGGCGAAGCATTTGTCAGGCAGTTTTTATAAAACTAAACTTAAACATATTAGGTGTCAGTTAGTCAGACGTATTGATTATTGCTATTAGATAAAAAGAAAAAGAAGAAAAAATTTCAGAGAAATTGTTGCATGCTACTTTGATAGATACCTGGCTAACTGAGTAATCCTGCTTGGTGTAATACCCCCACCTAGACTCTTGTTTTTTGGAGAGCAGGTGTCTGACTGATGGACATGGTATATAAAACAAAAGCTGACATTCCTTTCACTATCCCATGAATAGTGGGGTATTTATTTATTCATTAATTTATTTATTTTTTGTTTTATTTATGACCTGTGAACATATATTACAATAAACTCAGTGAAGTGGCATTTTTTGCTGTTGTGTGACTTTTTGTTTTATATATTGTTATAATTTAGTATCACATGTACATTATCAATTTGATCTTTTTTACAAAGTAGTTTGAACTACTTTTTCCAAGCAGCTTCAGTTGACCCAACTGTAGCAGCATCTTAGTGTGAACTATTTGGTAGTTTAAAGTGATGCTTTCAATGCCACTTACCCAACACTGGAAATATTTTTGTTTCTATTAGTAAGAATTGAAATAGCTGCATTAGTGGCAGCAACAGTAATAATCAAAAGTACATAGAGAGCCATATTATCATTTTATACTTTTACATATGAATTAGCTAAATGTACGAGTCCTCATTTCAGTCACAGAACAATCTAAGAGCTCTGCTGCAGTTCCCTCCTCTCTATGCTGCTGGCTGAAGCTGCCTGCTGTTCTGATATCAACCTCTAGAGGGAGCCAATTTTCATTGTTGCATCCAGTGAGATCATGCACCAAAAAATAGACTGAGGGGCTTCCCCAAACATTTAGCTCACAAATGCAGTACACACTTGTAGAACCCAAAGGTTTTGTTTGACCTGTATGCAGTATATGTGTTAGGCTGTGTTCTGTATGAGGCTTCCAAACCCTCTTGCACCCCCTGAAACTACACCATGCTTTCAATTAACTCACCTGTCTCTTAAGAGTCATTTAAAGGTGGTTTCCAGTGCATGTACAGGAGTTTTAACAGTGCTATGGGACCATTTCACAATAAGATATAATCATCAAGTGGTGATGAGTTATCATGCAAACATTAGTTTCCTAATGTTTGCATGAAGTATGATGTACGTGTGGTGTAATTACTGAGAACAATGTACGTCATCGTCACATCCTCTCTGCAGTGACCCTCTATCATTCAGGCAGTTGTGTTACATTAGACCAGATAACGTATTGATCCCCATCTTGCACAGTGCTGCTGCAGACAGGCCAGCAGCCTCCAGGGACTGTGCTGTATATGTGAGCTCTTTGTCCTCTCTCTGTCCTCACATCCTTCCTCTTCATCACCGTCCCTCACCCCTCCTCTGATCTGCTCCCCTTATTTCATTCCCCCCCTCATTCACTCACTATCTACCCCGCCTGATCCCCCCCTCCCCTCCTCTCTTTTTCTGTGCATCCCTCTATCTCCTGTCTCTCTCTGTCCATATGTGTAGCTCGTCTCTTTCAGTGCCCTCCATGAGGCGTCCGCCGTGCAGCAAAAGCTGGGGGAATGAGTGGGGCTCGCAGAATGCAAGGTAGGAGCAGAAATATGCTGGTGTCATGTGTGGAAGAGAGATTAAGAGTGTTGCAACACATACTGCAGCATCATGATGCAGCAAGATTTTGAAGCAATGTATATCCGTTTGATAACCATGTTCCTCTCTTTCTTTTTACAGAGTTAAAATACTTCAGGGATGGAGCTACGTTGGTGATTTCATTGGAGGGTTTAAACTGGCGTTCTAAAAGAAAATGCAGTGGCAAAAGAATCAAGAAAAGGTATCATTTAAGTTTTTATCACTGAATTCGATCGAGACTTTCAATGTGTTTGTGTCTCTCTCTCTTCTTGTGGTGGGTCTCTGTTTGTGTATTGGCTGTTTGGAAGTTATTATAATCTGTCCTTCCCCTGAGCCCCTCCACCTGTTACACAGTGAGGTGTTAATTTACCCGAAACAGGGCAGATTACAGGCTTCACGGCCTACTGCATAAGTGTGTGTGTGTGTGTGTGCGTGTTTATGCGTGTGTGAGACCATACAGTAGTGTGTGTGAGTGTGTCCTTTTACATCCTTTACGTCACAGCTGCTGTGAGTCAGCTCCTCTCTTCCTTTCCTGAGTCACTCATCCAGCAGTTGCTTGGTTACTGCAGAGCGGTGAAAGTTTCCTATTGCGTCTTTGTCTCTGCGGATGGATGGGCCCCGATATTTATTCAGGCTCAGGAGTGAGTGGCCAAATAATGTATGTGTTTGTGTGCATGCGTGCATTTGTGTGTGTGCGTGCACCGTTTCAACCAACGGACAAAGGCTGACGAATCAGTTTTAGTACATCCTGTTGTTGGTGGACACTCAGGGGCTGTCTGTACTGCAGCTGACCTCTTAAAATGTCCAGTAGATAAAAAAGAGAGAAAGAAGACAATGAAATTATATCTGTGTGTAAAAGGAGATGATCTTTAGTGAGAGCCTACGTATTATTTTAGGGCAGCCAACACCATCCAGACATGTAAGCTACTAGTGTTGGGCATACTAATACCAACACCATTAACTAGGGTAAGACACTGTTCTTCTTTTGATATATGCCACTTGTCAACAAGTGGCAATCACCACCTCTGCAGGTGCCATTTAAAGCTTATAATACTTATACTTCACTCTGACTGACTTAGACCTGCTGTCCTCGTTCGTAGACACTATTTTGTGTCATCTAGTGGTACTAACACTACAATACATTAATCCATGTAAAAACAAGATGGCAGCCATCTCTGCCAAGTCAGTCTGCAGCCGATCTCGACACAGAAGTCGACATGGTCCAAAACGTGATCACATTTTATGGTTGAAACTTGTCTACTTATAATAAATAATGTTTATAGTTTGCTATGGCAACAAATTTGACCAATTTTAGTAACAAGCAAAGATGCTGTTTATTAGGAAGCACTTGACATTGGGACCTAAGTATTGTTGACAATGTTATTGATATGTTATATTTTTTCTTTATACTTATCAGGTCCTAGTGATCCCAAATAGCCAGAAAAAAATAAAAGACACAAACATCTCAGGAGTATATGGCAGATAACCCCTCCTCCTATGTAACTGTCACTACATAATTTCTAACTATAAGTGGTCACGAAGCTCGCCATATAGGCTAACAAAGCTAAATACATACATAAATCAGCTACAGCTTATGTAGGCATCGTCAGGCATAGTCAGGTATTTTTGAAACGGGGTGTTTCCGCCATCCCTCTCAAAAAATTCTGTCTGCACAAGCAAAAAAATCTTCATCCTTCTACAAATGCAAAAACATAATTATAGTGCTGTCAAGAGCGTGCCAAACCATGCGGCAGCTAAATAACCTTGACCCTAAATCCATGCAAAGAAGAAGATGTTTGCCGATCAGAAGCCTCAAAATAAGCTATTACCAAAAGTCTGTGATGTAGCAGTGAACTCTATGGCACATTCTTACCCCTTGTTCCTAAATACAGTGGAAAGGAACATTGCAGTCATTGCAGGAAATGCCACCTCATTTGTGACACCTCACAAAGGAGATAGCAACGCACAATCTAATGTCAAAGGCCAAAAACAGTTTTTTCCCCGTCTTGATGTCAACACTGACAACTGAGTTTCTAAAAAGTTTTCCCATGGAAATGTTTTTAGTGACCTAAAATGTAGTTTGCGTGTGGACGAAAGGCTAAAAGCTACATTTAGAAAAAAAATAAAATCTGTGTAGGTGTGGACCTGGGCAAACAATGATATTAAATCTCATATGAATCATCTGTGTTTCTCGCCACAAGGCAGTCCATTATTCACTCTCTTTTAGCTCTATTTTTGGTTTCCCCCAACTCTGGCTCTTTAGCTGCTAAACGCTCCACTATGTTCACTAGCTGGTCGCTAAGTGTGCCTGTTTTGGTGATAGTCAGGTAGTGTTCTGTGCTATCTTAGAGCTTTTTTAATTAAAAACAGATGCCTGCTGTGGCCGTTTTGTTTTTGGTATGATAACATTGTACTTTGTTGTATTCTAGTGAAACTAAATCGAATCAAACCATCGTTAATTTGACCATATACACCTATGTTTTTCACCACTTGACATGTCAAAATGTGTTCAGTGAAAAAGGCCTGATACCTGTACATGTAGGCTCAAAGGCGAATACTACAAAAATAAAATTTAAACATCATTTATTAAGCTCTTGTTCATTGCAAGATGATGAACAGAATCAAGTTAACTCCATCACAAGTCTCACTGTGCATCATTCACACAGGAATGAAGAGCTCCAGCTGTTGATATCCTCAGGCCAGATGTTCCCGGCCGATGAAGAGCTGCAGGCGATCACCTGCTTCCTCGATCAAAGAGGAAGTGCAGCCCCTCAGCTATGGAGCACCACTGACAGCAGATCAGGAATGGTAGCGTGGCCACCACCGTCCTCTCTCTCCCCTCGACACTGTTGTCTTCCAGAGGAGCCTGCACATCAGTCGGCACTCGTTTCTTTTACTTCTGTCGCCTCAGACAGCCCACAGGAGGGCCCATGGACGAGACTTATTTTAAATATGCAGGAAATTTGCAGTTTGATCAAAATTAATTTAAATATTTTGGCCCAGCAGAACACTGTTACAGTGAACCAGCATAATAGGTTTATTACTTTCTGTGATGAGGATATACCCCTCCAACGTTTTGGTGACATCGGCTACACGGAGGATTGCAGGACATTTATAGGAGGTTCTGGTTATGATAACAGCATGTTAAGTGATTTGAAAAACTCCACTGCCCACAGTCCCAACACCAACAACTCTAATGGGAATCAACACGAACTGGTTATCAGAGACAATTTGAACAACCTTAAAAGTCGTCTGAAATCCTGTCAAATCTACGACGCTCCAGGAATATTATCCAGGGGGGACGTGAATGTAAAAAAGAGGAAGAGTGTGTCCTTTGACGATGATGTCATGGTCTACCTGTTTGATCAGGTACTGTTCCCATATTGTCTGTTAAACTGTAGCTTGATGGGTTTTGGGGATATGAAGGTTAAGTACTTACTGGCCACTTTAATCTAAACCAAAGCTGTGACACTTCCTCTGCTTCCTGTTTAATTTCAACTGACTATCCATTGTTACTATTCTTAGGAGAGTCCCACCGTGGAGCTGCACTCCGAGGCCTCCACACCTCTGCCAGATGTCACATTAGAGGACAGTGGTACTATTCTGAAGGAATGATTTTGCATGTTTTATCCCATACTGTGTATGCTGACCATTTTGCACTGGTGGGAAGTACAAGTAATGTACTTAAAGCTGCAGTTGGTAATCTTTATTAAAATACATTTTTGTCATATTTGCTGAATTGTTACTATATTCAGAAAGAAGTACATGAGACAGGTGATCTGTTTCTCTGCCCTTTAGATTTGCCTTTTGTGAACTGCAGTCAAAGGTCAAAGTGCTGATCAAATATTAATTTCCCGCATTAAATTTTTTAGACATGTATTTAAGTGCACTGTTTAGCTGTAAGACATTCTCATTTCACAGCTAAACAGTACACTAAAATATGTTTCTGAAAACATTTGAGCCAAAAAATAGGCAACGCATTAACAAACTTGATTCCTATTTGATCAGTGTGACACAGTTCATGAGCAGTGATTGACAGCTGTGTTAGAGACTCCTTGACTCTGATTGGTTGTTTTCTGTGTGCTACAGTAGATTCTTGCAAATGCCATTAAAAACAGCAGTAAGAGGAGGGACATGATTTTTTTTCACAGATTATTTGTCTCATTTACTTCTTTTAGAATAAAGCAACAATTTCAGAAAATATGGCAATATTGGCAATTTTCTGAAAAGTTACCGAAAACTTTTAGTAGGCTTATACTCAAGTATTTCCATCTTATACCACTTCATTGTCGCTACAAGAGAGAAAAATACTTGACGTTTTACTTAACTATATTTTGATAGTTAAAGTGAGCAAATACTTTAAAAATCATGATTTTACATAATATGATGAGCTCATGTTATGCATTGATGCATTGTTATATATTCAACTACCCAACAGTGTATAACGTACTTTTGATAAGGGCTGCAACTGACTATTATTTTCATTATTAATTAAACTGCTCAACATTTTCTCAAATGATGTATTTTATCTGACCAGCAGTCCAAAAATCCAAAGATATTCAGTTTATCATATATGACAAAGAAAAGCATCAAATTCTCACATTTAAGAAGAATGAAACCAGCGAATGTAAAATAATAATTTATGTATTTTTTACTAAAATACTTCAGATTTTTTTACAAAGCAACATTGTAATGCTGGAATTTTATTCATAATGAGGGTATTTTAACGTTTGCATGCCATTCAGAACCATACCATATACATAACTTAAATTTTCCTTCCTCCCAAGAAGTCACTGGTTTCAGTTTTCGTCAGTATATTGCACTGAAATGAGAATCCTCCCTCAATATTTTGATATATTTCCTAGTGAAACAGGATGTTGCATAAAGATGCCAGGAGGGATTATTCAAAACCAGAAAACATCAGTGTGTTTCTTAAGTAAAGATAAGATAACTTTTTGACACTAAACCCACGCTGTGGAAAACTTGTTCCTTTGTTTATGTCACTAACTACTTCAAACTAAAAAGCTGCTAACAATGTGACAAGATTAGGGCGGGACGCTACCAGGAATAGCAAACTTTAATGTTTGTAAGTCCTTCTAAACCTGATGCTGCAGGCTTTTGGCTCTTTGTCGCTAATTGTGTGTTTTGCCTGCAGGCTTGGAGTGGGAAGATGACTTCTCAGCTTTGGAAAAGAACTGCCATTTTCAGTGTGTCAAAGACTCTCAGCAATACACCCTTTCCCTGCCGACGCAGAGCAGCACTGCTCTGTCCAGGCGATTCTTCCTGCCCCAAACCTGCCTGTTCCTCACCCATGTCACTGAGTCAGACCTTGAGCTTTGAGATAAAGGTTTATTTACACACATATTGAGTCGGTGCTGATTTTTATGACACAACGGTGATCAAATGCAGCCTTCCAATCACGTCGTCTACCATCAGCCAAAGGCCGCCTCACTGTCACCATGGCCCAGTGTGACATCCACACTTGTTTTTCTTTCAGACAGCCAGCCTTGGCCGAATGGAAAAACTGACTAATCTTCCAGATCTGGTCCTCTTCACCTCTAACTCATCTCCCCACCTCCCTCCTCTTTTATGATGAGTCAGGGATTTTAATGGCTTTTTTTCTCTCTCTCTGACCCAAATGGATTCAAAGCACCTGCCGTTCATGACATCACAGCCACGCAGGACTGTGTGACAGTGCATTCAGCTCTCACAGTGGTGGGTATGACAAGATCACTGACTATGATGTGATAAAAACAGCCAGTTGCATAACAGCGCTGGTACTTTTCCAACTGCAAACCTCTTTGGAAGCTGCTTTTAATGCCAGGTTGTGTCCTTGGACCTGAGCTGTGAAATACAAACATAAATGTTGTCGATTCCAATAAATGAAATTTAATAAATTGTCGTCTGTGCCTGAGATCCCATTTTATCTGGTTGCATTCAACAAATTCCAGGTTAGTCCTGGAATACAAGGAGTATTAAGTTGTTTATACAGTTTGTTTTGCTCAAACAGAGCATGCTTGTGAAGGCCCTGTTTGCTTGCCTCATTACTGAAGTGTGTTCAGCTCAGAATTTATCAGCGGCTGTGACTGAATAAACAGTGTAAGCCTTAGGGCCAATGGAGCCAGAAACTGAACAAACTAAAAGTAATAGATAATGTTTCCACAGAGCCAGCATCAGCGAGGTTTGGTTGATTAGATACAGTGTACCTGAGGAGGAAACGGTGAACCTGGCAGGACCAGTCTTGGTGTTCACACACGCACACACACACACACACACACACACACACACTGGCCCAGTGTTCAAGGACACCAAAAGCTAAAAATGTTTGGCTCTTAGCTGGGAGCGTCACACCTGTACATTATTGTTGTTGTTAGTTAGTGATATTCTAACATCAGTGTTCATGTGGCTGTTAGCTGTAATTATAGGTCGTCTGTGTAATGACCTATTTTTTAATGTAGGCTAAATGGAGTTTGTTGTTATTTTTGGCTCTTAGTTTGTCAGTGTGGCCCTTAAACGTCATTGTTATGGTATGAAAAAGTTTTAAATTAACTGAAAGGTCTGTGTTTAAAAAGGGGATTGGTATTAGTATAAGGGGCTTTAGTGGCACCTAGCGATGGGTATTGCAAATTTAACCAGCTGAAAATTCTTCCAGTTAGGATTCCTTCATTTTTCATTGTTCAAGAGGTTTTTCCCATTAGCTGAATCAACCACAGAGGTCTCTTCCTCTCCAAAACAAACAGACCTGGTGGTTAAAAGTGGTAAAATCACTGAATAAAGCAGCTTCATGCTACAAATTAGTGTTTCTCCGATGCTGTTCATCATGCAGCAGGTGGTCTGCTTGCCCGGCACCTGCAAATGTGTGCTCATCTCAATTCTGATCCAGACTTTTAGGAGGTTTGTAATGCATGCAGAATTATCCACCAAGGTCTCTTCCTCTCCAAAACAAATGGACCCGGTGATTAAAATCGGTAAAAACGCTGAATAAACCAGTTTCAGTTTTTCTCTGACACTATTTGGCATGTACGACAAGGGCAGCTAACATAGCACCTGCTAATCTGCGCTCACCTTTTTTCTCTAACAACTTAACATCCAGACATTCAGGAGGTTTTAACCATGAGCCATATTGTCCCCAGAGGACTCCTCCTCTTTAAAACAAACACACCTGGTGATTAAAACTTGTAAAAACACTGAATAAAGAAAGTTTATGTTATAAATCAATGTTTTTCCAATGATGCTCGTGGCGGAAGGGCTTCTAAATATGATGGCCAACAAGAAAACACAAGAAAGTGAATGGCTCTATCTGGAGCCAGGGTTTGGTTTGTCCAGTCTGGGTTACTGTAGAGTCACGGTGGTGCAACATGATGGACGAGTATCAGACGAGGATCTGCCCCTGATATATACATATAAGCAGCTCATTTCAACACTGATTAACACAAAGATTTGTATTTTCAGGTGATTATACACTAAAAAAATATACTTATTATATCATCATTTATTTCTGCCGATACATCTCCTGTAATCCTACACACTTGGACTTTATGAGGACGCTTAAGCATCATCTTTTAGTTTACAAATTTAGAAATGACTATTAAAGTGAAGGCCTAAACATGCATAAGGACACTAACGTTAGCACCATTAGCATTAGCTAAAACCTGTGTTATCTCAACTTTTTTTGCATTTCTGAATCAATTAAGAATAAAAAAACCTGTAGCCTCCTGTTACTCTATGGCAGAAAACAAAGAATCAGCAAATAAAAATGATAAATGGTAGATACACACAGCAGAACTAAAAGCCTATGATAGCCTCTTTTAAAAAGTGTCCTTTGTTTGTTTGTTTTGCAGCTTTCAAGAGTAGCATATTACGAATATGAAAAACAAAGGCCTACCATAGGTCTAGCCTATATGAGTGGTCAGTCGTCACATCTCACTGCCATGACACCACCCTGCTCTGTCACAGCAGGAGGGGGCTAATAATCCCAACTGCCAACAGTTGTGTTTGGGCCCTCAGGTCAAACAGACCTCAGACCACACATTAAAGTGAGGAAGGGGCGTGTGAGTGATTATTCAAATAGGTTCATTATGTCATTTATGTTCTACCCTTGTTTGTTTGATATCTTTGTTTTGATCATAGCAGTTTGATCTACATGACACTGTTATTACATGGAAAACAACAGCGCAGTACTTAAAGTTTTTAGCAGTTTGACTGGTAAAAGGTAAATACGGAATAAGCTTAAAAGAGACCTGCTGCTGCTTCTGTACATTCAGCTGTAGCCTGGAGGACTGTATTCAAATGAGCCTGTGGAAGGTGATAAGCCACAATGGAAATTATGTTAACTGCATGGAGTTAAAGGAGTGGATGAGGAACCACAGTGCAGTGTTTCTCAATTTACTCCAAAATACCATTTCACCTCTGCTGCTTCAGACTGAGGAACGCATTTACATGGAACAGTGAAGGATAAAAGACTTCACTACCCTTCACATGGAGCCATGTACTGAAGTATTGTGGTAGAGCAGTATGTAGTGGAGTCGCTCATGTTTAAAGTAAACAACAAATGGACAGACATTTACAACAATTGTTATCTCAAGTTTCATTTTGGACATGTAAAAACATTTTTTCCTCATAGCATTGCTGACAGGACTAAAATATCTTTCATCTTAAATCAAATATTGGACAGAGACCAGTTTATGCTCTCCATAATTTATATCTTTGAATATACTCCCTGACATGTCTTTTCTCCAAACTTGCAAATGCATTTTGTTTCCTTCATTTTCTTTAAAAGAATAAATTAATGTTAATTATTGTGGCTTTTGATGTCACACTACAATGAAACATTATGGCACTAATAAGATGCTATGATATTCCTAGTTTGTCACACAGAAGTAATAATATTGGAGGGAAAACACTAACTCACTGCATTTTTATTTATTTTTTTACCAGCTGTATATAAAGCAATTAAATTAGCGCCACCTTGGCTGACTACAACATTAAAGTAATGATTAATGCATCAATATCAATGACCTGATAATAACAGATTGGAGCCATTCTACTTTAACTTTTTGTGTAACTTTGGGACAGTGGGTAGGATTTAGGGGGATTTCCTCTCCAAAACGAACGGACCTGGTGATTTGAATCAGTAAAAACACTGAATAAAGCAGGCTCATGTTAAAAAATAAGGGTTTTTTGCAACGCTCTTGCCACAACTTGGTCTCAGCACTTGTGCAGTGTCTTGTGGCATCAGCCATCAATTACCAAAGCCATCGTTTTGCCTTGACACGATATGCCACCAGTCACCGTTGTAGTTTAATAGCACTCAGCGGTATCAGGGGAAACGTGGCAAGACAAAAACAAAAGTCAAGGTAACAAAAGTCCAAGTGGGGCAGGAGGGGTGGCAGATGGGTCCAACAAACACCAACTTTCATCCAGGGGAACGGTGTTCACGTCTGATAAGATTATAAAGCCAAACCCTGTTCTTTCTTACTAAACCCAACCACGTGCAGTAGGAAAAAAAAAACATAAATTTGCAATGTTATACCAAAATAGTGTGTTTATTTTGAAAGAAACTGTATGTAAATGGTAATTTCCTGTGAAAATGGAAGTGTATTTTGAAAGAAGACAATACATGTAACAGGCAGAACTTGACACAGCGTTCCAGAACGTCAACAACCAACGCACCCAGGGTACCTTTTACATCGTATCTGGACGCGTAAAGTCCATGACCAAACATGTTGCTCCTCACAGAGGGGCTTATAATTGTGGTAGGTGGCGCGAAAACACAAATGGCACTGTCTAGTACCAATGTTTGGTTTGTCCGTCCTGGGCTATTGTAGAAACATGGCGGTGCAACATGGTGATCTCCCTAGATGAAGACCCGCTCCCTATGTAGATATAAATGGCTCATTTTAAGGTAACAAAAAACTTACAGATGAAAGAAAACAAACTTATTATATTACATTTTGTTTCTGCTAATACATCCAACTAAATCCTACACACTGGACCTTTAAGAGAACATTTATTTTGGGGATGTCTTTAAGTTTAGTTACAAACATTACAAATTTAGAAATTGTTTTAAAAGTAAAAAGCCTAAACACACATAAGAACACTGGCATTAGCACCATTAGCATTAGCATACTAAGGTGATTACACATTACAGAAAACATACTTATTATATTATATTCCATTTCTGCTAATATAATCCCTTAAATCCTACAAACTGGACCTGGATAATATGTTCAAAAATATATTCAATTAATTTCCTGTCTTTTCTGTTGGATATAGACCATTTTTGGACACAGCAGAAAGTTAAAAGTACATGAGTGTTGTAGTGTTGTGACATCATGCAGCAGCAGCCTGTGGGGCCATGTGGGCAGAGCTCAGAGCTGGAGGGGAGCGGGCTCGCTCTCTGATTGGCTGAGCAGCGCTACGTGTACATCAGTCAGCTGCAGGTAGCTCGCATGTGACAGTTATCTGCGCGTGTGTGAGTGTGTGTGCAGCACGGCGACGCTCCGCTGCTCTCTCCGCTCTTTACTTTGTGTGATGGTGCTTTCAAGGACCGGCTGCATGGTGATGATTTTTCTGTAAACACTGAGGAGGAGGAAAGTTAGTTTAACTTCCAAGGTAAGGCTTTTTTTTTTTAAGTTTAGCTGTTTCATTCACTTTAATGGCTGCTGTGTGTGTGTGTATCATTTACTACAGTGAGTAAGGCTGACATTTACATGTTTATCTCATGTCAGTTACAACTCTAATGTAGGTGTGATTACACTTGGGTTAGGAAAATAAAAGGATGCTGATAGAGAGTACTTTTTATTATGTATGTAAAGCAGCTCTATCCCAAGAGTTTTAGCAGTTTTAACAAATTAGCATATTTGATAATATAAAGAAATATGCTTGTGAACCTTCAACTGAAGCTGAAGCAGATTTAAACATAATGACTAACTTCAGGAAGTTCATTCATCAGTAAGATATTTTAAGCTCAACATGTCCTGGTTAAAATGACGTTAAAGAGCACTGGAGGTGAGTGAGCTGAGAGCTGGCTGGTCTCTGTGTTTTTGTGAGTGTAACCTTGAAATGGGCATTATCGCCGGGCTGTGGGGATAAGAGAGGCGTAGATTAACAGGCCAACATCATGGAGTTTTCACACTGCGAGAGGCTGATTAGATACAACAGGATGCATGGCTGTTTGAACTGGAGAGAGCCCCATTCTGTAACACAAGTTTTTCTTCCTTTCTGTAACATTCCCGTCTTTTCCAGGCCTGTTGAAGCTGTGAGATTTATTCTGTCCGAGAGGTGAAGGAAGCATCAGGATGAAGTCCAAAGGGAAGGCTGTGAAACCATCCAGGAGGACCTGGTCTGACCCCGAGCCAGAACTAGAACCAGACACAGAACCAGGCTCCAGTGAGCAGGAAGGCTCAGAGGCCTCGGTCCGGATCGGTGGCTCCTGGAGGGGGTCGCTGAGAGGCGGGGAGGGCAAGCGTCAAGGTGGTGGAGGCCGGCGGCGCAGGCAGCATGGCTCCAGCACCAAGGAACGCAGCGTCCGGCGACTAGAGAGCAACGAGCGGGAACGCCAGCGCATGCACAAACTCAA
The DNA here is from genome assembly GCA_019142605.1 of Cephalopholis sonnerati. Lineage (NCBI taxonomy): Eukaryota > Metazoa > Chordata > Actinopteri > Perciformes > Serranidae > Cephalopholis > Cephalopholis sonnerati. Next base: position 14,759,085 of record JAGQAX010000020.1, on the reverse strand, counting down.
CAACGCCTTCCAAGCATTACGCGAGGCCATCCCTCACGTCAAGACCGACAAGAAGCTGTCCAAGATCGAGACACTGACCTTGGCAAAGAATTACATCAAGGCCTTAACCACCATTGTGGTGGACATGTCAGGGGCCTGCCTGCCCACTGGTGGTGTCCCGTCAGAGGCCAGCGCTGCCAAGCTGCTCCAGTGCTACCAGCAGCACCTGGAGGAGGAGGGAGAGGATGATCTCACCCAGTACCTCAACCACATGCACAGCTTCAGCCAGGGCAGCTAGCAGTGGCTGCAAGGTGGTTTGGAGAGGTTGTCTCCAAGGGAGAAGGAGGTGTGGGGTGACATTTAGGGCCAAATCTCAAACAACATCCAGTTCCTCCAGGTGCACTGCTCAGAAGTGGCGATCTCTGCAGGAAATGGGTGCTGTTCAAGATCATAGACCTCTGACAATAAACCCATGCTTTTCTACGACTTGCCCTTCATGCAAAATATGCAATGATTTGAGGACCAATCACTTAGCAGACACAAAGACTGCAGACTGGACAGTGAAAAGCAGATGGATCATGGTCATAAAGAAAGAGAAGACTCATTTGTTATTGTACTCAGAAGGGAAGGGCTAATCTTTCGCCATTCTGTCTCTTATTTCTTGTCTTGTATGGTTTTAGCCGGGGCAGGAACTTGTTCTCTTTTGTGTTATCTTGTGATCTTCTTGTGTGTTTTCTGTTGAGAAACCTGCTGAGCGTAGCCTCTAGTCATAACTGTCACATCCAGGAAGAGCAGAAAGGCAAGCAACCGGGCCTAAATATTGAAATGTTGAAGGTGGAAAGTGTGTTTGCTCATTTGCTCATGACGACAATCTGCAACACTTGTCTTCTAACAGGTTGTGCGCCCATTAGCTGGAAGGCACTGATGATGTTTAAAGTGTGTGTTGTTTGACTTTTTGTTTCTCGAGGCAGGACGCTGTAGTGAAAAAAGATCAGGAGAAACTATTTGGGGAGTTATTATCAATAAACACATTTATTTATTGACAAGGACTGTTAACTCTGACCATGCACAACACTTGAGAAATGTACTTCACAATGTTGAAAGTGCTGATGTGTTGCACGCTACAATAACACGGCATGATGTTAGTTATTCACAGATAATACAGACAGATCTCTGTACACGTTCAACATCTCCACAGGCTGCATCATATATAGACAGTACATATAATATGGAGCCATTAACATAAATTAATGCCTGAACGGATGCAATTTATCAGTGGGTTTTTGAATATTTATTACTGGAAATGTGTCAAATATACAAATACTACTCCACCTTAATATAATGCCATTGCAGCAACCACTATACTTATTGTATAATATTAATATCTTACAGATTTATAGCAAAATATAGTTTTTTTTTAAATGTTTTCTCCTCATTGCTCAGTTATTCTACTACCTACTAAGGAAGTAGTCGACATGCAAATGCAAACATTCTCCTGAGAAAGAGGAAGGTTCAGTTTTAGCATTTCAACCACAAGACTTTTACACACTTTTCCCTTATTTACAACGCTAACCATTGCACAAACTCCATGATGACACCATAATAAAGATATTATAATAATAATAATTTTAGAAAACAACATTAAAATCTTTATAAAACATCAGTCAACTGTTTACAAGGCAAGCAGCAACCACCACGGGTAAATAAAGCCAGTGTAGGTCTTGTTTTAGCCGCTACATACTGGCTCCAGAACAACAACAAAAAATGCATGGAAGTCAATGGGAAAAACCTTCAACTTTCCTTGAAAAAAACAGAGGGTTTTTTTTTAATTCACAAGAAGTTAGAGTCTCAGTTGCACCAGTAAAACAGACTAAAGCTTACAGAAAAGTTTTGGGGTGCTTGCCTTGATCTACAGATGTCTCAGCCTATCTCACTTGGGTTGCCTCAGCTTCACACAGGTTCCACCACATTACCCTGAATTGGATTATCTGGCTCCAAACAACTGGCAGGATTGTTACACGCATTAAACCCGATAATAGGCTTCAAAAATTCCCTTCAGTAACCTGTGACATTAGAAACCAGTGGGGGATACACATAAGTGCATCGTGTTTTTCTGCAGTCTTTGGTATAAAATTACACAGATGTGTCAGATTAGCAAAAATCTGAAGCAGCCCGTCCTGCCAGCTCTATCCTGTTATCATTTTCGTCTGTTTCCAGAGTAATCAGGCTTTACTCTGCTGGAACATGTGTAGTCTTGCAAAGCCAGATCTGTCAAACACTGCAATTTCTAGAGAAAGCACTAAAGGGGAAAAAAAAACACTCTGAGTTGTTTGTATTTCTTTAACGAAACATACTCGTCGTGGGTGGCGCTACGCCCAGAGGGAGCGACGGTGCTCTTACGAAATAATGATTGACGGAACTTTTTTTTGTGGAACTTTTGGTCTTGAAGAGGTGTTAAAATGGCTAATCCCTGCAAAAGAAAACGCCACATAAAACAAGGAGGACATTTTAGCATGTAGGTTGTCTGCTTGGAGGTTGTTGTTTCTTGCGCAGCACTAAAACAAAATGTGAAGATAGGTCCGGCTATGCAAGACTAGTTTCACGTAGCAACCTGGATTTTCAAAATGTAAGACGCAGGAAGTGTTTTACTGCTTGAAATAGGTGGCCTTTGACAGGTTTATATTCACAGTCTACATCCTGTGACTACATCATGTTGCTAATAACAAACATCTTTTTTTAAAAATCTGTATACAATACCAGCTGTGGAACTGAGAGTTTTGCAGCTAAGCAAATGTAATTTAAGTACACAAATTTTTCCCTTAAAAAAAAAAAAATCATAAAAACATCACTGGTCCACGTTCATCTTGACCTTACATGAGGTACCATATACACAGAAACCACACAAACCAACAGAAACATCACAGCCTGGTGAATAAATAAGGACAAAATGCATTAAGAACATCGAGTTCAGTGTCAGTGACCAAAGACAAACAGCGATGACGGACAGAAATGCCCGTACAGCTTAGTAAAAACATTCGGGTCAAAGATTAAAAACTGTCTTCAGAGAAAAGGAGACAGACGCAGCTCAGCATTAAAGACTGTTCACTGACTGCAGAGAAGTGAAGACTTAAGACTGTGCTCTAGAGTTTAGATTTTAATTATCATCGCTGCTACTCCAGTGTTTCATCAGTAGTACTTTCAAATAAAAACTACGTACTATAAACTACATATTACTACAAAGATCATACAGTGTAGGATGGCTATGTGCAGTATGTGCGTGTTTATATGTGTTTCTAGCATCCCACAGCATTGCCGTTAACCTCCGTGTTCCTGACAGGGAGGGGGCTCTGAGAGGGTGGGGCTGTCAGAGAGGGAAGACGGACGCGGGGCGGCTCCATGGAGTTCCCTCTCACTGTGATGTGGTCCCATCCACCCTAAAAGACAGAAACAGAGAGAGAGAGAGACGTCAGTGTGTTTAACGCAAGTTATCATGTTTAGGACTGAACAGCCTCCTGCAGCACAATCACAGTCCAAACTATCCTACTTTAAGCTATAGTATGTTAACATCTCCTTTACATCTAATATAACTCCCTACATCAGGTAAAATAAAATGTTTTAGGCTTTTGTGAATTAGATTTAAACTGTTTGACACCCTAACAACACTGTCATAGAGTTACTATGGTGTCTTACCCCAATGCCGTAGTCCCACGACTGTCCCTTAGGCTCTATAGGTTGGACTCCAAGTCGATGGCACACTGTTCCACAGCTCAGACTCTGGCTGCCCTGCACCTTGTCTGCTATGATCCAAACCTACCTCACAACAACAAAACAAAACTAGAATTACCACCTTGCGGTTGTGTCTCCAGCAACCAGTGAAACTGTTGTAGTAATTCTAGTATTAAAGGAATATTTCACCCATAAAATGGCCATTTGTACATCAATTAGTCATTATGTGTTATCTTCAATTTGTGAAGAAAACTTTTCTTTCTCACTTCCCTTCATGGAAAAAGGCAAACTTATTGATTTATTGACTGACTGGGGACCACATTTAACAGCAGCAAAACTAAATCAAAACATCTGTTTACAAACTCCACACAATTTGTGCAATATAATCCAAGGCTCATTTATCCAGTCTGTTCCTCTGTACTTTAGCTAAAACCTCACTAAAGAGAGTGAAACTTATCTTTCAACTAGGCACCAACACTGAGGTTTTCCAGAGAAATATCAAAATGTATAAAAATGGGACAGAAAGACAGATGGATGGACAGACAACTCGGAAACATAATGCCACAGCTGTCATCAGCGCAGAGCAATGAAAATCCCCCATCAAACAAACAACATGCACAGACTGCTTCTATACATTTCAAAATATATTAATTTTGACATAAATGATTCTGATTCATTTATTGCAGCGGGATACTTTCATGTTAGAAGTTTCAAATTATAAAAAGGAAACTCTGAGCTTCAATGCCCCCCCTCAAAAATCAATAAATAAAATAAATAAACAGCCCACAGCATGCTCATGTTTGCCAACCCAGTTTTTCAGTGACACTGCACACAACATAGAATATTGAACCATCAGGAACAAAGGCTCATACCTGCTGATGTACCTAATTTAATGAGTATTACATGTATCATTTACTTCAGTGTAGACAGCAGCAAAAGGAGACCAAAAGTGAAAAAAGTTGTCCTGGTGCTGACCTGGTCCAGAGGCCCGACAGAGACCTTGCGCACATTATTAGAGATGTGCTCCCAGGAGGAGCCCTGAGGGTAGCTGGGGGTCACACCCTGCCGGTACCACAGGTTACCTGGACGCAAATATAGAGACATTAATATCAGGCATCTACTCGTGAAATTAATATTTGCATTAAGGTGAGGTATAAATACAAATGCAACCACTTTACCATTCTCATCTACAGTGCAGACTGATGTCCTCCCAACAGACACCTGCTTCAACTTCTGTTTGGCCGGGGAGGGGATGTGGTACCAACAGTCTCCTGCAGAGGGAGACAAATTAAACACTGTGTATGTGCTAACAATCTTTGTTTGTAGCATCAGAAGCTGACGAGTTGTGTTTCCTTGACTCTTATGTTTTAGACTAAAATCTGACAGTGGCATATTTCATATTCTCTGTTCTTGCCAACATCATTTCACCGTTTCTCCCGCTGACCTGCTGGACTCTGTGGAGAGACAGAGCCCCTGTAAAAGGCAGAACCATCCTTGGCGATGGCCCAAACCTGGCTGGCAGCTCCGATGGAGATGGACTTGAAAGGCTGGTCAGTTCCCACGTGGAGCCACGAGGATCCCTGAGAGACCAACCAGAGGATGTTAGAATAATTACCTCCTAATAGGAGGTAATATTAACAGTGTCCTGCTGCACTCCTGTCAAATTATAAATGACAGCTATGTCAGAAAAGCCTCCGTTAGGGTTAGAGATAAGGAAAGTATCCCTCACATTATCCAAAGCAAGGATTAATGCGCACGTTTTGCTCAGTTGCAATGAAAACAGAAAATGGCTGTGAATGTCTATAGGTGACTCATCGAATGGTGTTAAACCTGTTCATGGGGTGTCTGTATTTGTGCAATTAGTAAATGTGACTCACAGCGGGTGTCAGCGCGGTGACTCCCAGTCTGCAGAGCACGTCTCCCTTGTTGCTGATCGCCCACAGAGGAACCACATCCACGCTGCTCTGAGCTGCACACGGCAGGATGGTCACATCACTAAGTGATATTGGGGGAACTTCTTGCCAGGGTCCTGTGGTGGTCAGTTTACACTTCCTGTGTAGGAGATAAAACACAGTGCTCACAGCTGCCCTTAACTGTATCTGCAGCTAAAGATACTGCTCGAGTACGAGGTGTGGCCAAGTGTGTGAACCTAAGCCCTGTTGTCAAATATGGCAATCCAGGCTAACATGCTGTAACCAGGCTAAAATAATCCTTTGTATTCTCAGCCGCTAAGTTGGTTCTTTAACAGCAGTTTAACCCCAAAATCAAGGATACACATTTCTCCTCTTACCTGTAGTGCTATTTATCAATCTACATTGTTTTAATCAGAGTTGCTGAGTGTTGATATGAGAGATATCGGGCAAACAGATGGCTGCCTTCTCTCTGAGATGGCACTTGGCTTGTGGTGCTCAAAGCACCAAAAAAATATAAGTGAAAAACTCAACAGCAATGTCTCTTTCCATCTTTTCCAGCATGCACTGGGGCAATAGATTCATATGTCTTATTTTATGTGTTCCTTTATTGTTACTAGTGTTATATTGTTCCACAATGACCTTCACTTTCATCACTGGCTTTCATCACAACCAGTTAATATGACTAAAGTGATGTTGATGTCTGATTGATGGAGATTCTCAATGAAACAAAAGAGACTTTTCAGTGACAATCAGAAGCCTGCTATGTAAAATGAAACCTTACTAAAATCTCTTAAAACACAGCTTTTACTACAGAAACAATTTTCAGCAAAGTGAATTCTGCAGTTACACATTTAATACGTTTTAGTGTTCATTTTATTGTCAAATCAAATGGCTCTGTTGGTCTTTTAGCAGTCACTATCTTTGTGTTGAGTTTGTGTCTTAAAAAGATAAATCATTGGAAAGATGCCCCTTTTTATTGGGTCGTACACCTCTACAGTAAAAAACTTTTTTGGATTACCATGTCAATTCATTTTGCAAAGTAATGCCTATTCATTAATCATTAAATAGATTTTCCCACACCTTCCTACACCGACCAAAAGATCAACTCCAGTCAGACCTCTTTCTCTTTGCTCTGCCCCCTCCACTAAATCTGTGTTGACTTTAAAAAAAATCCACACACACAAACAAAAACTACAAATGTCAAGTCCACTCTTGGACTGCTCTTGGACCTCTGTGTACCTGCTCAGCAAATACACCGAAGAGACTAATATGACAGTGTTGCTTTTTATAGTACCTGGCCCATCGCTTGCGACGCACAAAGTCCTTTATCGTTTTATAGCCATGATATGACCTGCATGGAGAGACGGAAAAGAGGAAGGAAGAAGTGCAGGACAAAAATAAATCAATGAAAGTCGTGACGATGAGGCTGGCATAGTTTGAAAAAGTCTGGCAGGTGTGTTTGAGGGATGCCAAATGAAACCTACGCTGGAAAATCAGCTGCATATTGCCAGCCTTCTCTGTCTGTTCCCCCAGATACACTGTAGTCGATTGCCCAGTCAGACACCTGAAAACAGCAAATATGGTAAGTGAAACACTGTGAACACATCTGTATTTCTGGCTACACACCTTGTCTGTGATAATTCAAGACCAAATATTTATAGTTTGGTCAGAATGGAAGGATGGTGGGTAATCTGTGCACCACAAGACTGGTTTCAGACCAGCACAGGGCATTTCCTAGCGTGTGTGTGTGTGTAGCTGTACTTACCCATGTCCACTGAGGAGAGGGGGGTTTTGTATTTGTCTTTGTGCACTCATGTAGTCCTGATGCATCACTCCACATGTAGCGGTCTGTGGGGAGCCCTCTGAAATGAACCAAAAACACTTTAAATGAGTCACAAGTGACCTGTACTTCAGCTGTAGTAGTAATGTTTGTGTTATGGTAAACGTTTTGATGTGTTAGTGAAAAAACACGAGTGTAATTTTGCTCTGCTTATGTAAAAAGTCAAAATTGGAATCTCATCAAACTGCAGTGACAGGCAGTCTCAGAGAGTGACAATGCCTTTTATTTTCATGACATGTTGAGTGTAAACAGTAACAACGTGATGTGTAGTCACCGCAATTTCATCACCGTTAAATGTGACAGTTAAATTTTTTAGGCTCCCTGCTGTCTATGTAGACACAGTCTGCCATGTTCGACAGGGAGTTGTAGACAAAGCCATTATGCTGCCAAAGAAATCACTGCAGATATTTCAGCGAACGTTTCTACTGACATAAACTAGACAGATGTATTTCAACTCCCCTCTTCAAGGATTTTCCTAAAAAACAATTTGTAGACTCATACGAAAGTATCTCCTCGCAATCATTACTTAAGACCCACTAGAAGTGTGTGGCGGTGTATTTTTCAGTAGAAAACGCATCTTACATGATGTTACAGGAAGCTGATTGTCTGCTCTGTGACTGGTTGCTTAGTTACAGAAAATAATAGGTAGATGGAGAAAAGATTAGAGATTGCTTGGACTAACAACGAGGTGAAACTGTTACTGGATGCAACACAAGGGTATAAAGCGGTCAAGGTGGCGGATAACAGAGTTGAAGTCATTGCAAAGCAAATACGACAACATATTAGAGTGGTACTAGGAGTTTTATCTATCGATATCGGTATGTAAACCTAGCTTTAATGTTTTGTCTTGACACGTTGTGTCTTAGACCCGATGGGAAAGTAGATGTTAGGGTCTGTGTCATGGTTTTCAAAAGTCTCTGTTCCCAACCGTCCACAATAGAACTCAAACTAAACGGGGTAGCAACATTTTAAGGGATCTCTGTTTAAGGGGCTCCAACATGCCAGGGTAGTGTCAATGCTAGGTGTAAATGTAGCAATAGTTCTTAAACTCTAAAACTTAAACGTATTAGTGTGGATGTAGCCTTACTAGCCTGCTAAAGTATCGGCTTTTCAATACAACAAATGTAGCTTGGATGTTGTGTTTACAAACAGTAACCAACAATTCCTGCTTAGTAAACCTGGAGTGTTGCCTGGAGCTACACTGAGATTGTTGCCTCTACCTGTTAGTGTAGCCGGTGACGGGGTTCCATCTCTGGTTCTCATAGATGTAGACACTCTTAACATCCACCTGTGTGTGAATATTATCTGTGCTGCTGGCTAGTCCCTGGAAGAAGCCTCCTCCGTAACCCCCGGTGTGGACCCAGGCAGTGTGGTCGTAGCCAATCCCCCATACTATTCCAACACTGTTACACTCCACCACACGGAGATGACCTCCAACCTGCCGCCAGAACCTGGAAAGAAAAAATTCTTAATAAAGGCCTTTCCAACGGGGAACTGAAGCTGTTGTATTGCTCTCTTCAAAGCCACCAGACTCCTTTGCCAAAAACAGGAATTTTATCCTGCAAAAACAGAGACTTGCTGGTCTACTGCTGCGTCAACCGTTTAGTTAGTTGGCGTTATCATGTGACATTTGGATCTGAAGTAACATGGGGCCCTTAGCAGTACATTGATTAGCTTCCATGCTGGTTAGTGGGTTAAATGAATAGGGCTGTATTGGAAGATCGATAAAACACAATTCTCAAAGAGGGTTTGACGCACAATAGGCTGTCAAGGGGGTTTATCTGTAGCAACTTCATCATCAGGAAACCTACATCAGGTCACATGAGAAAACACTTTTATAAGGGCTTGGAGAAATGGCATTTTTATGCTATAACATACATACTTCAATCAGCATTACACAAGGAACACTACTGGGAAGATACAGAATGAATGAATAATAGAAAAATAATAGACCTGCCCTTTAAGATAAAATAGACTACTGTATGTGGCAAATAAAAGAAAACTTTAGCATGATATTCTTTCCCCTGCATGAGTGATTCTTATTCTTACATCTGGTCGCAGGGTGTGGGGTAAGGCAAGGCCTCCAGAGCAGGAGAGGGCTCACTGACAAAGATGTCCCCTTTACAAGTGATGGACCATATGGCTTGTTTGGAGGGAGGACCCTGGATCCCCCTGGAGTCACAGCATGAAACGCTCAACAATGCCAGCTTGAGAGAGAGGAACATGAAGGCAGACAGATCGGGTCAGAGAGAGAGGGAGAGAGAGACAAATGAGATTAGAAGAGACAGAAAGAGGGCAATAAAAAGGGAATGGTAATGATGTGTGTGTATCTCATACAGGCATCTAAATCACTTAGAAGACTGTTATGCACCATGTTGTTTTTTGGGAACTAAAAATGCTGTACAGTTCCCATACGTACCCAATCATGCATCTCCAGCTCTGTGGCTGCTGCTAATCTGATTGGCCACCTCTGTTTCGTCCGCTCAGGAGTGTAGATGGCAAAAGTGTGTTTGGAGTCATTTAGCACAGGAACCAGGATGGTGACCTCGTTGATGAAGGCATGAGGTACTGGAGAGAGTGACAGCAGGAAGAGGGGAAGAGAAAAAAGCAGACAGAGAGCAAAAACATAAAGTAAATAGAGGAAGAAAGAAAAAGGGAAGTCACAAATGAGTGCAAGAGAGGAACAGCAGTAGTGATTCATCTGAATGAGTCGTTCCATTGCCAGAGGTCTCCATTGTGTTTGCAGGCACAGGCGTTGTGACAATCTGACCTTGACTCCATCAAAACAAATACTTTTCCCAAGAAGGCTTATGAAACCGCCGCATATTGTATCGACACAAGTCTAATCCACACGGCACCACCTTGAAACACACACACATTCCCACACACAATTCTTCTTCACCTTTTTCTCCTCATAAAAGTTGTAGTAGATGAAGAGGATGCCGTCCTTGTTGCCCTCTGGTCCTGAGAACTGCTCCAGGGCAAAATGAACATCTATCCACTTGTGTGGCTTCCAGTCTCTCCACCACTGCATGGTTCCTTTCTTCACCCACACAGACTGCATTGTGGGTAAGCGTCCGGGCAGAGGAATGAATTCATTTATGATAAACAGACGAGTTGGGTAAGACAGAAAAATACCACACAAAGACAGAGACAGAAATAAGCAGAAACGTACAAATATCCTGAAGACGGCAGGTCACAGCTTCTCAATATACTGCACGTACCTGTTCTATGGCTTGTTCATAATGTCTGAAATTATCCATCTCTCTTTTGGTCCTCTCACTGAGTTGCTCAAAGATTTGTTTCCGCCAGGCTGCCGTCTGAGCTGGAGTAACAGACAGACTCATGGACTGGACTGACTGGACCAAAGCTGGGAAGGACACAAAGGAAGAAATCAATAACAATTTACCCTAACTGCACCACAGGTTTCCTGCAGACACGGAATAAAGATGCACTCATGCTAGCCTTGACTTCAGAGCTAAGATGGTACATGATGTTATTAAATAGTTATGTTACACCACTTCATACAGTACATAAGTTGTAGTTTGTGTGTAGTTTGAGCTCTAATTTATCTCTAGAGCAGCATAAATTCTTAAAAGCACTGAGTCAATCTAAATATCTACTCCAACATGTCCATATGGTGTTTTTTATACACAAGACATTTCATGAGCAGCAGTCAACACCATGGCTGAGTATTTTCGCCTTAGAACTGCAGTGTACCAATGAAAGTTTAAAAAACATGGATTCAGACAGCCAAGGTTTGTTACATCACAATCCTAGGGAACCAATCTCGCCAACTTGCAGGATGGGGCTTTCCATATCATTAACATCACGCCACAGTGAAACAAGGGGTTATTAGAGGAGAAGCCAGGGGCAGCTATGTAACTGTCTTTTGCAAGCCGAGTTTCACTTTTACTTAAACTTGTCAGAGCTGGCAATCAGGAACAAGGTTTATCTGACATCAGCAACACTTTAATAGCTGTTTCATATCATGATTAAGCTGAGCTCATGTTATCTACTACTATTAACAAGCAGAGGTTTATGTGTTTGATGAGCAGAGTGAAGGTGAACAGATACACTGGAGGTGCAGACAAGTGGCTGCAAGAAATGTACAGTCTAACAGCTCATTCAATTACTAGACAGCTGCCTTATTTAACTCACATGAAGCATTCATGGAGCAGTTGAACCAGTTGAGTTGGGAGTGACTGTCCACCGAGCAGCCGCCTGCACTGACCCACGCCCATAGAGGGTGCTCATCTGTCCCATACGGGTCCTCCATGGCCAAAGTGTATGTAGCCACTGAGGACAAACTGCAGGTATCTGCTGTGTCCACCACTGCTGCAGCGTGGGCCTGCTGGCCCTGCGCCTCCTCCAGATCTACATTACTCCACTGGGGGTCGAGAGGACCTCCCGACTGGCTGGAGGAAATAGCTACACCCTCACAGGGGGCTTTGATCTCCTCCTCTCCGGGGATGGGTTCCTCCTCCAGAACAGCTGGAGCGCCTTCTCTCGAGGTCTTTCCTGGTTCTCGGTCGGAGACGAGTTCAGAGATGAAGCTGTCGCTGGTGACTTTAGGGATGCGGGGTTTGGGGGTCTCAACAGGTTGGTCAGAGAGGTCTGTGGGGGCATCAACAAAGGACTCTGGGGAGGTGGAGGCGATGAGGCCGCTAGCTCCATCTGTTGATCCTTTGTCTGTGTCTGACTCCACATCACTTGCTACTGACTGAGCACGCACCTCACCGCTGAAGTAACATCCAGCACTGTGACATGGAGAGAGAAAGAATGAATGAATTTATTTTTGTTTTCTCAGCAAACATTGAAAATTGCAAGTTGTGTGTTGTGTTAATAGCCCGCTTTGAAAAGGCATGTCTGTCATCTACTCTAACTGCTTCCTGCATCTCGCAGTTACTACAGAACCCTGATTATATTAATTTCAGCACATTTGCAACATAGTTAACTCTAGTAACAGCAAATAATTCCAACTACGTAATGATACACGTTTGGTGTGTTACAAAACTGTGACTCTTCTACTGTATGTGATCTGTGTGTGGCTCTACTTATGAAATCTGTCTCTATCCATAGGTATGTCTAAGTGTGTGTGTGTCCACCTCTGCAGGCTGCTTGCGCTGGCACTGGAGTGGGATCGGTCTCTGTCTCGGGGGACGCTGATGACCCTCCAGGTTTTCCCACTCAGTTCACTGGAGGTCACTCCTTGTCGGAAGTACACAGCCCGATCTTCACAGCTAATAGCCAACACCTACACACAACAAATACAGGTTGACTTAAATCTGTTCACATCCCATACCTCTACACTAAAAGCCATGTGGCAATGTTTCAGTAACCAGCAAGAGAGGAAGGTACTTGATAAGGAAGATTTTGACGCAGGATGTGATGCCATGTGGCTGGAATTCACCTGATCGTTGAGTCCTACGTTGACCATGATCATCTCTCCCACCATGCTGATCCAGCCGGAGCCACAGGGGTTGTGGGAGTTCACGCCGCGTCTGAACCACACCTGGGAAAGCAGGAGAGCGTGGGAAGAAAAGTTCTCTTAAACATAACACACATCTGCTTAAACACTCTGGTTGAAGTGGAAATACAGTTTTCTTTGCTTTATCACTATGAAGTAAATGCTGATCGCAAAATGTAATGTCTACAGAATAATGGCACCACCAGCCCTTGGTTTGGTTCCCTCTAAGTCTTACTTTCACTATGCAATTCCTTCTGACACCGGGTACAATCTCCCGGGAAAATTAAGGCTTAATTTAAGGCACAAAGGAAGTGCTTCAATCATTGCGCAACCAAAACAGGAAGAGGGCAGTGCTTTTGTTTTGCAGACATGGAAAACAAAATGCAGGGTATGTGTTTACTTTATACTACTGTATTGGATGAAATTTTACTTTGTCTATTACCTGTATGATGGGTGCGCTATTGATATGCTCAAAATTATGCTGACATTTTAATTTTTTTCAATATTAACATTTTTAATGTGTATTTTAATCATGTAGTCCATCTTTTATTATTACAGAATCGTCTTACTTTGTTGTCTTTGGTCAAAGCCCAAACAACGTTGACCCCCACAGCTACATGTGTGACTCCCACATCAGGACTGGGAGAGTCCACCACCGCCCAGGAAGTGCCTGGCATGCAAAAAAAAAAACACAATTACAATTACAATTACAAACACAATTGCACACAAACCACATCCTCTTTCCACCAGTGAGCCGGTGTACCTTTGGGGCAGTCTCTGCCGATGCCCTCCCTGACAATGAGCTGCCCCTCCCACAGCACCGCCCAGATCAGATCCCCTGGGCCACAGCTGATCTGGACCACCTCCCCGGGGAGAGGAACCTCCTCCCACAAAGAGCCCTCAGGGTTTTGATGATAGATCCCCTCTCTGAACCACACCTGGAGAGAAAAGGGGGGTTGAATAATCAAGAGTGATAGCAGGACAGTAAGCGAGGAAAAAATACTATCTGCATCACGCAATGCAAATACAGTCGTTTATGTGATGTGACAAGACTGTGAGTGTGTGATCTTGCTAGAGGCATTAACAAGGTCAAATAATACTAATACAGACACACAAACACACCCTTAGTATGTATGTGGAAATGTGTACATAATACAAAATTTTAAAATCCATTAAATTAGACAAACAGTTGGTAACATTTATGAAATAAACTTTGACATATTTGCCAAAACTGTTACTATATTCTGAAAAAATACACGAGACAGATAATCTGAAAAAAATCACATTCCTCCTCTTCTTCCTACTGCTTCTAATGGTATTTGCAAGAATCAACAAAAACAAGCAGGAGTCTTTAACGCAGCTGTCAATCATGTCAATCACTGCTTCTGAACTGCAGTCAAACTGTCAATGTTTTCAAAAACATATTGTAGTGTCTCTTAACAATGAAGCTATGAGGCATGAACTCGTTTTGCTGGCTTTTTATTCCTTAACTTTGACACAGGCTATTGTGCGCCATGGCCAACACCAAAACAACAAACCTGTCTGCTTTTACAAGGTGTTCTCTGCGTTAGCAGCTACTTCAACAACTCCCGCTCCTCGACTACACACTAACAAACTAGCAGGGATAACAACAACCCTTCCTACTCAAGCCTCAGCCAATCACAGGTGGTATCTCACACAGATCACTGTCATGGGTGCCAGTATTGACTGACAGGCTTTGTAGCGTCTAAAAACACACAACTTCACTGGGAGTAACACAACCTTTTTACTGTTGCTGAAGATTACACATTCTTAACAGTGACAGAGACAATACGGTTAACATCACGTCACCCAGTCTGTTACAATATTTTAGTGTACTGTTAGCTGTATCATGGGAAAATTTGCTCCGGCTAGTGCACTCTGTTTTACTTCGGCTCAACTGTTTCATCACTTAACAGCCAATGAGTACACTAAAATATGTTTTTGAAAGCATTTTAGGGGAGAGATAGTGGCAATGCAGTAACAGCATCTTGATTCATATTTGACCAGTGCTGCCTAGTTTGACAGTTTGACCACAATTCATGAGCAGTGATTGACATGTTTGACAGCTGCGTTAGAGACTCCTCGGCTCTGATTGGTTGTTTTTGCTCACATCCAGTAAGGCCATTAGAAGTGCTACAAGGCAGTAGAGTAGGCAGAGGAATATGATTTTGTTCACAGATTATCCGTCTTAGTTAGTGCTGTGTGAATATAGTGACAGTTTCAGCAAATATGACCACAAGTTTTTTTTTAATAAATGTTACAACCTACAGCTTTAATGAAGGTTCTATTTTAAAAGGGACGACAGGTTTTATGAGCTGCATGACCGCAAAGGTTCAGTAATGCAAACTGCAAGATGTGCTTACATAGTTTATTTGCCCCAATAAACTATGTTGTATTATTGTAGTAAATAATTGACTGATGGTTATTGCTCTTTTAAAGTGGCAAACACCAGAAAATGTGTCACATTATGCACAAGGGGACAGTTAAATATTGTTTCCTACACTTTAGCTGACTTCATTTGTGCAAAGTACAAACTAATCAAGTACATACATACCTAAGGCTAAAGTGTGTGTGTGTGTGTGTGTGTGTGTGTGTGCTGTACCTTGCCCTGCAAGGACACAGCCCACAGTGACAGCCGCCCTCTGGGTTCCTCGCTGATCTCCCAGCCTCCACAGCTGATGTCACTGAAAGGGTCTGGTAGAGACGTCTGCTGAGAGGGGATCTGTCAGCACACACACAGGGAGAGATCCGCAGGTGAACAAACTGAAAGCTGTACACACACATACGCACACACATACACACACGCTCAGTATAACCCACCTTAGCCCAGGTGTCCATGGCTTTGTACCTCCTGTAGCGGAGCCATCGCCTGCGACGGACACAAGAGTTCCACTTCTTGTCTTTGGTGTAGGTGGCGGGGAAGTCAATGGCGTAGGTCCATCCCTGTGGATACAAACACCTCAATCATTAAAATAAGGAAGGAATTAATAAAGAAAGAAACTGATGCTGAAGGAGGGAGATGCACGCAAAGCTAATAGGTAGACACTCACCCCTTTCTCAGTGGGCTCCCCCTCAAAGTTTTCATCCACATACCAGTCGCCCTCCCACTCCCAGCTGCTGGAGGGAAGCTGGAAGCTGTCCAGAGGTTGGTGTTGCAGACCTGTGACGTCACTCCACTGCCAGCGGTCGCTTGGCAGCAAACGCTCTGAGAAACCATCGACAGGATTCCATCGCTGACATAAAGACAGACAGACAGACGTGATACAGGAGGGTCAAGACAGAGTTATAGTAAACATTTTCCCCTCATAATACAAAAAAAATGGCTTCTCTACCAATTTCACTGTTTGAAAAATTTGCACCAAAGAGCAGTTGTGGTGAGATGGTGAGACTTACTCTGGAGAGGAAGCCACAAAAACAACCACTGCACCAACTGAGTGTCGACCTTATGACCTGAACTGACGTGGCTGTGTAAAAACCTAAAGGTCCAAAACATTTGCAATAATTCACAGGAAGCATGAATCTAATCTGTATACTTTTCTCCTGTTATCTATCTATCTATATAGATAGATAGATAGAGTTATACATACAGTATACTTTTACTGTGTGTGGTATTTTGCTTTAAAACTGGTTCAACTTGCTTCTAATGGCTTGTGAAGGCAAGCAGCTGACAGTGTGATTGAGTTGGGAACAGAGGAAGTGGGACACTGTATGAGGATGTTGTCCTTTTACAGTCACTCAGTCAATCATAACTTAAGTCCAAGGGAAACTCCACATTTTCGTTTCACTCAGGATACTATGTGAAGGAAATTAAGGATAATGTCCTGAAAAATCTAAAGGCATTATTTACTTGCATATCATGGCTTCCTTACGTTGTGTATTTCTAACTTTAACTCAAATAAACATTTTCTTTCAAATTTTTATTTTATTTTTGTCTAGATGAGACCCACTTGATTCTCGTAGGTCTCCTCCTGGTAGCGGACTGGCAGGTCAGAGGCGTGGACGTTCAGGTAGATGCTGTTGTCGCAGGCGATGCCCCAGCAGCACTGCTGAGCTGCCGTCACCCGCTTGAACTCCATCTGGGCATCACGGCACTGCTCCCACACCTGCCCCGCCGTGGACAGGCTGTAGACGCGCCCGTACACATCCACCGCCCACAGCAGGGAGACGGGCATGGTTGCACCGGAAACCTGGAAAATGAGAGGAAGAGGGTGGAGGGATGTAGGAAATGTAGCTTTAAAGTTACGAAATGTTTTTCCCCTAAATGAATAACAATATTACGCATCTGTTAGTTCACACTTAATACACCAATATTTATAGATGCATCATTACAGCATGTCAAATGACATCATTCAGGATGTTAAACATTTTGCACACATTTACAAATGCAACTTTAAAAGCTTTGTGTGTTGTGGTTTTTATAAGTGTTCACTATAATGGACCCAGTAGTCAGTCAGCATGGTTTGGAAGGTTCAGGAGGGCATCAAATATATTTACATGGGCCAGAGGAATAAATTAAAAGTAGCAATGTTATGATGAAGAAAACTAAGTGAGAGGATGAGATTTCATTCTGTTGTAAAATAACGTACAAAGAACAATACAGTCGGAGTGTGAACACAAATACTCAAAGTGTTAGGAGGAGAAAAGAACATATTAAAATGAATAACCCCTGCAACCCAGTGAGCCTGGGGACAGATGGTGAGCCAGCATGAACAATATCAGGACGCTGACACTGAAGCAGCGATTGTTAGTTTCAATATTTCACCTAGAGCTGGGCAATATATCGATACTGTGATACGAGACTAGATATTGTCTTAGATTTTGGATTCTGTTAGTGTCGTCTTTTCCTGGTTTTACAGGCTGCATTACAGGACAGTGTTTTCCGAACTAACCAGACTGTTCAAGCTGCTCTGTTGTTTGCCTTTACCTGCTTAGTCATTATGTCCACATTACAGATGATTATTTATCAAAAATGTCAGTGTAAGTATTTTGTGAAAGCACCAATAGTCAACCCTATTATTTTGCCGTAATATTGACATCAAAGTCTTTGTTAAAATTTTGTGATATTGGATTTTCTAAGCCCTAACTTCTCCTACTGACATGTCAAACTGTCTTCTGTAAAAAAGGCATGTGGCATTTTGTCCAGCAACTTCATTTGTGTTTTATTTTTAACTTATTTTTTATGTTAGTCATTTGAGCTTGTTTTTAAGTCAATTTAGTTCAGTTTCAGTTAGTTTCCAGTGTCAGTTTTCTCATTTAGTTTTTATTGTTTTGTTTAAGTTTAGTTCAGTTTACTTTCAGTATTACATTTCCATTTTTTTTTCATTATAATATGGAGGTTATTTGTCAGAGGCTGGATTTAAGAAGTTCAGAGCATGTATTAGAAAACAAACACAACACTTTGTGAAGGAAACTGACTCGACACTCGACTAGACATCCCAGTCTCAAAGAGCAAATGCACCAAAACCTCCTTGTGCTTGTTGTTTTGATAAATTTCACCAAACTGACAAAGACTAAAACTAAAGACATGTCATGCATACTTTTGATTTTATTTAAAAGGTCCAGCGTTTGGGATTTACGAGGAATATATAGCAGAAAGTGTATAAGTAGTGTATTAGTGTATAATCAAGCTTGGTTTTTGGTTTTATTTCAGTTACCTAGATTGTTTTGTCAAACCTAATTAACTATACTTACAGTGGTGTACATAACTATAGTCATGTCTAATCTTTACATTTATTTGTTCAGCTTTGTTGTCCTTTTTCTTGGCTGTTATGTCTATTTCTGTGTAAGTACATTGACTGGAACGCAAAAAACTGAGTCAATTTCCTTGTATGTGTATGTACACTTGGCCAGTAAAGGTGCTTTGATTCTGAACTTTTGACCTGTGTGTATATATAGCACAATACATGCACTGTATATGTGATCTGCCAGTTTAACATGGGTAAATGCATTACCTCTAAAATGTTAAATATCCCTCTAGGAGCACAGCTGTACACATTAATCAGGGTCATGTGTTGAGATGGCACTGATCCATGCTCACTGTGTTTTTATGTTTGTTTACACCACTTCTGCTCCACTGCTCAGATCTGACCCATTTTCTACATCCTGAACAATGCCATCTAAGCCTGCATGGTCAGTGTGAAATGATAGTTAGTACAGTTAACAATGCAAGGGTTGCTCAAAGCTTGCTGTAAGTAGTCTCCATTTCACAACACTGCGTAACTGGCAGGGATGCTGCTGCTTAAAGGCGTATCCTCTGTCACCTACATTCAGTGTACTGTACAGTACATTCAGCTCATAATGATTGTAACAGTTTAAAATAATAGATACACACACGTTTAAAGTGCTGACACATTAAAATAAACAGCAATATGTTTGCTGAAGCGTGACATTTGTTGCTGTATATCAAGGTAGCTTCATGTTAGCACAGCACCGACGACACAAATGAGCCTCATTTCCCTGCAGGTGTGAATGAACGAGCAGTGACATGAAGGCTGTAATGCTCCAAACACACGCTCACCGTACACTGAAAACAGCTTTAGGCTTTAACGACAACACTCAGCTTGCTTTTGGTGCAGGCTTACAGGCTTAGCTCTCTAGAAATAGCAAATTAACAGGAGTTCAAACACACCAACCTCGAGCTTGCTCTCATAAACAGGCAAACGGCGCAGCTGGGACGTCACCGCTGACCATTCAGCAGGTGGATGTGAATGAACAGCTGTCTAAATCATAATGTGTCCAGTACCTCCGATAATCACATCATAATTTCTCTGCTACGTGAAACAGGAAGTGCCGTTGTTTCTGCATTCCTATTGGCTGTTTCCACGGCAGCAGGTGTTTGTAGCCTTGAGCTCCAGCAGGGGGCGCTGCTGGCTCATCCGTGAGGCATGTTCACTCAGGGACAATTTTCAGGTGCTTGTACTTCATTTGAGTATTCCAGTTTACAGTACTTTATACTTTTTACTCCACTACAGTTGTCTGACAACATATGAAAACATATAATCAGCATATAAAACGTGATGCACTGATTAAAAGCCCTGCACACCCACAGAGGTGTCATCATTATGTGACTAATTAGGACTGCAAAGGTGTAGGAGGTGTGCAAAGCTTTGCTAGGATTTAACTAAAATTTTAATGCAGCACATTTGTTTTCACTCCCATTTTCACAGGTTTAAGTTAAAGATCAAAGGTTATTTATATGGAGTTAATAGATGCATTTCTCATGTACTCGTCCTTTTCCAAGATAATACATCAACCTGACAGGTGTGGCATCTCAGCATGCTGATTAAACAGAATAATTACTACACAGGTGTGTCTTGGGATGGTCAGAATAAAAGGCACTCTAAAATGTGCAGTTTGATCACACAACACAATGTCACAGATGTCTGACGTTTTGTGGGAGGGTCCTGTGTGCATGTTGACTGCAGGAATGTCCATCAGAGCTGCTGCCAATGAGCTAAATGTCTCCAATGTTGTTTTCTTTAATTTGGCAGTACATCCAACCAGCCTCACAACCACTCAAGTCAGTTACGATGATGAACTGCTGTCAGGTTAAGAACATGGTGAAGATGAACATGCAGATGAGCTATCCTGAGACAGTTTCTGGTGGTTTGTGCCAAATTGTTGCATCAGCTGTTCAGTTGGCTGGTCTCAAATGTGATTTGTGGTTGTCAGGCCAGTTGGATGCACTAAGAAAATCAGAGGAAACAACATTAGAGGCAGCTTATGGTCAAGAAATGAGCACTCAGTTCACGAGCAGGAGCTCCGGTGAACATTCCTGACCTAGCATGCCAATGGCACGCTGACCGAAACCTGTGAAAATGGGAGTAGAGATAAAAGTGTTAACATTTTTGTTTAGTACAGATGAGGTCACCAGTAATAATGATAAAGTCGTAACTTACCCTGTAACAAAACTAAGAGGAGAAAAATCAGAATCTGGTTTATGTCCAATCATGTTCTCTCATACAAGAATTTGTTTTGATGTATTGGAGCAATAAACTACAATACACACAGGGAGAGAAAATAAAATAAAACAAGTACTAAATAAGAAGAAAATTGCATCATAAATGTGAAAAATATTATAAAAAAGAGCACCGTGTAGCATGGATGGATTATTGAACGGGCCTACAGGGGCAGTCCAGGTAAACTCAGCTAGCCTCCTCTCTAACTGTCTGTGCTCCAGGTCAACATGTGCTTTCTTAAGAGGAAGACATTGTAAAAGAAAATGCTTTACCTAAAAGTTTTATCTCATCCTAATATGTCCCTCCTGTAGACTGCTGAGGCTCCTGCTGTTCTGTGTGAAATTTGCTCTGTGCTGAGACAAACTATTTTACACTGATTAACAGATACCTGTGTGTAAATTCTTTGAGAAGCTCCTCATCCACGAAAACAGAGGAGATTAGGGCAGATTTATCAGATTGTATGGCTAATTAAATGGTCCAGGATTTCCTGAGTTCACCTTTGTTGTCACTCAGACATCTTGATTAGCCCACAGCCCATTGTTTAAGCCTTGATGTCACAGTATAAAATGTTGCTCTGAATGTCGATCTGTACAGAGAATCTTCCAGCTTTGTTTGACCTTCTGACTTCACTGAGCAGTAAATAAAAACTCATCTGACCCAGACACTAACTTACACCTAAAGGTTTTTTTTCTTCCACAACATATATTAGTGTCGTGTGTGCTGTGGTAAATCAGAGTGCAGTTAGTACTTGGTGTTCATGATGAAGTTGCCCCAATGCTAAATGTGAAATAAAAAGCAATTTTGCAGCCTTGCAAGAAAATAAAACTTCTACTTGTGTACTTGAGGGGCTCATCTGACCCCGGCTCTGATGTAGGCACTCCTTCCTCACTAACACTTACACTAGCACTTATATTTTTATATCAGCTGGTCTATTTTTTCCCCCGTTTTTAGCACATGAATTTGCAAGTTCGCTCAAGATCCATAAAGGTGTGTAGGATTTAGTGGCATCTAGTGATGAAGTTGCAGCTTACAACCAACTGAAACTACTCCCTTGTACCAAGATTGTAGGGAAACGACAGCTAACGCAAAAACATGAAGGCCGCAATTAGAGCCAGCGTTTGGTTTGTGCATTCTGGGCTGCCATAGTAAAACTTGGAGGACTCAGTGAAAGAGGACCTGAAAGGAAAACACAAGATTCCTATTTTAAGTGATTATAAACTAATGTTTAGTGTGTGTGATCTTACCTCACATGCAAACAAACCTCCTTTTCTTATTTTTACATAGTGGCTAAAGGTATCCAACAATTAAATTTAATTCTTTTTAAGACCTTTTTAATCAAATTTTTAAACTAATTCAAGATTGTTAGAAAAAAATATCCTTTTCCTCATAGAAGCATCACAGCTAAGTATAAAGGTTAGTAGTAAGTAGTACATTTCAGGTTAGTGTGAGTATAATGTAAAAAGTCTTAGGTTCAGTGGTAGGTTCAAAGATTTGTAACATCAGAAATAGGGATGCACAATATTGAATTTTTTGCCAATACCCAATATGCCGATATGTAACAACTCATTTGATCGATAACCGATACCAATATCAATATATCCACTTTTTTCCCCTCATAATTTTAACGATCATCAAGTCTCTTCTGTAGTGGAATTAACATCATATTATGATGCATACTCTTATCATGATGGCCCAACAGCAGATGGAGACATGAAATACAATACTTTTCAATGTACGCGATATTTATTCAACGTGCAAAATAAGAAGAAGCATGTTGGCTGATTCTGATTCTGAGTTCATTTTGAAGCTGATATTGGTTGATACCAATGACATGCTGATATTATTGTGCATCCCTAATCAGGAGTGTGGACTTTCATGCAGAAGGACTCATTTTGATGTAAAGAAATTGAAAGAAAGATAAATTAAATTGCATAAAATGTGGCAATTAAAGACCTCACAATTTTAAAATTAGGACTACTCAATGACTTTTAAGGTCTAGTATTTATTAATTTAAGACTTTTTAAGGACTTGCAGACATCCTGTTTTAGACATCTCACTGTTTCTCTCATAGCCGTTACTGAATATTAAATGTGTATATGGCAATTAGTTTGATAATATTCAACTATGGTTCTAAAATCAATGAGAGTAAAAAAAAAAGTAAGGATTTTTTCCCCAGTGTATTCTACAAAACTATACACTCATATCAGATATTACAGAAAACAAAATTCAACATGAATCAGACAGACTTTTACTTTACCTTGTTTTATTGAGAAAAAAAGACTACATTGGTCAACACAGTGGCAAGGTACTCTGAAGAAAGCATGTGGCACTAACTATGAGTGGGTTCACTTATACACACGAGTGGGTCTATGAGGATCAACAAACTGTTTTCATCCGTCAGCTCCTCATCATACATTAACATCCTGTAAAGCAAATACATGGCAGAAAGTCCTCACAAAACAGGTAATACTTGATAGATTTTAAACAATGACCCACTATTCATACGATGCAAATGTCTACCGCTAAGGTACATTTTTATTTTGCATAAACTGTGCACTGTACACAGAGTCGACATTGAACAACAGTGAAACCACGAGGAGTGAAAAATATTCCCTTCATCAAGAGGTCCTTTTGCCCATTTAAAATACATACCAGCAGTCAAATCAAAATCATTGTGGGATCATGAGCTCAGTGACTATCGTATTCAAAGGGGCGCCTTCACAGAATGGACTTCTGTACACTTATTTTTTAAATTTAAATATCTTATACAAACTTAGTGTATATAAATAGCCTTCTCATTTTAAACAGCGACATACTGTTTTGCTTTCACTCAAATAACAAACCCTTTTCCCAACACGTCACTCTCCCTTCATTCTCACAGCCTTTGTATATCATAATGCCTCTTAAGAAAAGAAAGACAAAAATAATTATAATAAAAACAGAAATAACAATATATATATATTTTGGCAAGTCAGGTAGACAGCCTGGATGCTGGTCGTCTTCGTCAGCATCCGCTCACTATCATTTACATCTGGAGCTCTTCATTCTGTGTTCAAACACTGCACTGACTGCAGCACAAACAAGCCTGAAAAGACCTTATGACACTGAGCATCTCTTTTGCATCTTAAAGGAAGAGTTCACCCCAAAATGAAGATTCAGGTTTCTATCTCTGTGTTTGCATGTCAGTAGAAACTCCACCAGGGACCACCAGACACACAAAAGCTTCAATAGCTTTATCTCAACGCTGAAGGCAGTTTCCATCTTTAAATAAATGTGCAGAAATGTCCCTCAAATTCCTGAGAGATTTGCTACTATTTATGGTCAGCACTTTTTCTGCAATAGCCATTCAATGTACATTCAGTAATTACCTTTTTTTATACTGTAGTAGGTTTTAGTAGGAGTGGCGGAGTCCGCCATTTCTGTGCTGGACCCTGACTGTCTTCCTGTACACAAGGGATTCACGGGAAACAATGCGTGTAATCCAGCGCAATTTTATCTCCTTGATATGAGCCTCAGTGTTTACTGTTCACTCTTTCTACAGCGTATCAGAGCTGTGTTAATTCCTACTGCCTCAACTTCACACAGGCGGGCTTTTATTCTGAAGGTGCCACAGGAAACACAATGTATTTGTCAATTTGATTACAACTGTCAGTGAGTTGGTGAGTAGTCAAAATTTTCATTTTGGGGTGAATTAATACTTTAACACAAAATATTTTCTTTGTACTACGAAACTTTTCAGAGTACACGCCTGTCCATGTGTTGATTATGCAGTGTTTCCCTGTTGGCTAATGTAAAACACACACCGGCACAGTCAAACACACTTGTGCCAAGAAACAATGGATCCCTTTAATAGAGCAGACTGGTACTGAGAGAGACTAGCATGCAGGCTGGTGAGATGTCAGGTTGGGGTGATATTCAGTGTGTAGCAGGGGTCCCACGTTGCATGATTCCCCTGAAGGCATGACAGCGGTGAAAATCCTTGTCTCGTGTGTTAGATGACTGGTGCTGATCTGTCATTCGTGACAGTCGGTCTCAGCTTGACCGTTGCAAACGGATTCCCCCCTCTGCAGGAGGAAAATTAGAGAAAAATCATAATGCTGGTAAAATGCCTTTAAATTCATCTAATGTGGTCATCAATCAAAGTTTATTTTAAAACACACATCTGTGAAAATCAGTGAGTTTTTGTTAGTTGAGTTAGGTCACTCACCCTAAAAAGGGAGCCTTTGCAGTCCCATTGACTAAAGAAACCTGTTGTCAAAAAGAGAAGAAAAGACCCTTCAAGATCCAGCAGACGAGGAGAATAAACACTCAACATTAAACACACACCACCACAGTCACCACAAATCCACACCCTCCATCCAGCTGTGAAGAACGTCAGTGTTGTCAGACTGGTTTGTTAAGATTTCTCATCAACAGTTGCCCCCCCCTCCCTCCTTCCCAATCAGCGCAGCAGAGCCTTGACATGTGTACATAAGCTGCAACCTCAGACCTCAAAGAGTCTGGAATCTGGACAATCTTGAAAGGCTGGTGAGAGACACGCTCCTCTTTCTCTTACTTGAGGACGATGATAATCTTATCACCTCCACAGAGCTAAGCGAGCATGGGGACAATAAAGTTTAGAGAACATAAATGCCCTGAAGGTTCCTGTAGCACATATTTGCTCTAAAACACTGTAAAGAAAGTTTACAGGAGTGCCACGGCAGTTAATAAATATGTCAGAGGAACTATTCACCCTTGAGTTTACAGTTTAGGATGATGTTTTCATTTTAGATCAGATCAAAACATGTATTTAAATTAAAACTTTATCACTCATTTATTCAGTGTGCAGGGGCTGGTAAAGAGAGGGAACTTACTCAATAGATTCTCTATTTTTCAGATGCAAATCTTTATACATTACCCCTATTATCAAGCTTATAGGAATGGCCGTCATTGCATTGATTACCAATTGCGGACAAACATGCATTACCCTGCTCGTCCATTAGAGAGCAGACAACATCCAGGAGTCACAGAACATGCAGCCACACTAAGGCTTCCCTGAACTCAGTCTTTCAGGAAGCACCTCCTCCTACGGCTGCGTACTGCCATCAACAAGCTCTTGAATTCTTAATATAGGAGTAAAATATAAACAGAACAACAATTTAACTTGAGCATTTGCTGATTTTTTTTGAAGAAGTGGTGTGAATGCTGCCTGAGAGGCTAAACTCAGGGAACAAAAGTCCCCACGGCAGTGAAGACAAGGTCCACCTTTGCCCCACTATCACAATAACAAACCTAAAGAGCACAGTCAGCCTTCAGCCCTCTGAACAAATCACCAGAAGGCATCGCAAGGACTTTCTGCATGTGTCATTATTAAAGTTTTTGTCCAAGCTGGGCTAAGTTCTTTTTTGAAAATATCATGAATTATAAGTATATGAGCATGAGATGAGGAAAAATCAAAAAATGAAAAGCTCTGGGATTCCTAATTTTGGGGAGGTACATCCCTCACTGTGGTTTATGTCATGGTAAAACCCTGAGGCAGCAGATACAAAGGACAAAGAGTACTGTACAGACAGAGCAGCGAGGAAGGTGATGATGAGGGAGAAAGAAGTGTGCCTGGGCTTGTCTGCTGGCTGGACAGCTACTAGTTCATTCTCAATCAGCTGACACACAAAATGAAATTGTGCCTGTACCCTCTTGTCCTTTATGTAACTCTCTGCTTCTCCTCTAATCTCTCCATCCCTGAAAGAAACCTGGCAAAACCTGGCTGGGAGCATTTTTCAGATATCTTTTTAAAAAATGAGCCAACAGCTCTCTGGTCTGTTACAAACGTTTCCCTTTTCTCTTGATAAAGTAGTTAAGGATCAGTTGAGGCCTGCACATCCTTATGGGGAAAAGCCATCCGGATAAATATAGCATATTTCCTCGAACTGGTTGGAGGAATTGAGGTGTGTTCCTGGCTGAGCTCTGTCATAAGGGCGTGGAGGCGATGACTGTGCAGTAAAGAGGTGTTGATAAGACACGATTAATCAAACTACAAGTTGGATACGTGTGATGGCATTTTGTGGTGCTTTCTGTAATGAATAAGTAAGGCAATAAAAATATCCTATCAGGACACGTCAGAAAATGTGATGTAGCCCACTTCATAAATTTGTCAACCACAGTCCTCGATTGTTAGCCACGCAACCAGAGCTCAAAACCTGGTGGCAAAAAGTTGCCTATTAACATATCAGCAGACATGAAACAACATTAGCATCTATTTGGAGTAATATTCTGGCAACCTGGTGAATCTGTTATTGTGACACGAGACAGTGGTTTCTTGATTGAATTAAAAAATGACCAATTAGACCCACTGGCAGGACTAACGCTATAGTCAAGCATTGTCATGCGGCACACCGGAACCACAGACAACAATAACAAGCGCTACAGATGCTGCCATCGAGGCTGTTCTACACTGGTATGTCTTCTCAATATTGGCTGACACGATGGTTTGTTTACCTCGCTCTGCTCCACTCTTACAACCCCAGCACAACAAGTATGCTGCATATCTACGCATTAGTGTGGGATTAAAATGATGCTAGACTCAGGTGGATACTACAGTAATTGGTTAGGGAAAATCAAATCCCCATCCCCACGAAAATCAGGGTGAACACAGTGTCAGACTGAAAATCGAAATGGACTGTAACAAGTTGACAATTCTGTTTACTTAAAAAAATAGCATTCTCATTTTAAAGAGTGACAAATTATGAATTAAAGGAATAAATAACGTCAAGTTAATCACATCCACACACAAAAAAAGATGTACTGATTTTACAAATTCAATAGACGACATGTGATTAGTGCACTCTTAGTCAGAGGCTGGCACTGACTGTGTTCTGTGGTGAGGGTGTTGCAGGGACCATTGGGTTAGAGGGAGCATCGTCGCTGTAGTCTGGTGGCGGCAGCAACACCGGCTCGTCTTCATCCTGCTCTGGCAGGCTGGCCACGCTCAGGCTGCGCACCGGTGTGCCCAGATTGCTGGTAACGCATATGACATAAAGGTGCAGGGATCAAACATCAGTTGTAAAACAAAACATTGATTCACTTCCCAGCATGCTGTGATGTTATCTTACCTATTCGATGTCACTGTCTCAGTATAAGGTCTGCAGTAAGATGAGGGAAACCAGCCCCGCCTGATAAGGAAGATAAACACACCATTATATCAGAAACATCATAAAACAGTTTTTTATAAACAGTCATAAAATCTTTATTGTTCACTGATTATTTTGATACCCATTAGCTGTTCCTGGGGTCCATAACATACAGACAGTGTAAGCTACCATAGAAATAGAATTACATGATACCATTACAAACAAGCCCACTTATTAAAGGAATAGTTCGACATATCATCGCATGATGATATGTCTAAAAATCAGCTCCACTATGATGATGATTAAGCTTAGTTGCAGGACTTTCAATATCAATGCTTATTTATATAAAAATATAAAAGAGCCATAGCAGGAAAACTGACTTTCACAGTCCTATGTGCATACAGGAGACTGCAAGGACATCTGTTTTTAAAGGTTCCTGAGTTAAAATAGTTGAGAATCGCTGCTACAGACGACACACTTGAATCAGATGCACATATAATCTATGACAGACAGACAGATTTTGTTCCCTAAGACTCCGAAGCTGTCTCCAAGTCACGTCTAGAGAAAAATATGGCTTATCAGACCAATGCACTGGATTTGTTGCTAAGAAACAGAATGTAATGTGATTTATCCCAACATGTCCTCATCTTGACAAACCGCCACTGACTGCATTAAAACCTCTTCAATTCAAAAAGCCACTTAACGACACGCACACGCAGGGAGCAGATAAGGCTTGCGTTAATTTGTTTTAAAGTGGGAATGAAAAAATAGTCGACACAAGCTCTGTAAGCACGCCGTAATCCTTTCGCCTGCAATATGAGTCCTAATTGATCTAGCGAGGAGTTGAAGATGGCTGTAATTACACAGGCAACTCAGGGGCTACTTTATGGATCTGTGCGGCTATAGCTACATATACAAACATGACTTGCTGTACATAAACATTTTGTGAGCTTATTATTTGTCCACACAAAGCTAACAGGTGCCATATATGTTACACATGTGTCACAGCTGCTGCACAAAGGTGTGGTTTCATCTTAATTGCTTTTTTAGTTGACGTATTTCATTTCATTCACTCATCATCGTGTGCCAGGGTGAAGATAAATTAGGCATCATCGTTGAGGGAAATATAAAAGACCAGATGTCTCTTGTTTGTGTGTATGCACCTGGATGTTTTGCATGCGTGTGTGTATGTGTGTGTGTGGTGTTGATGGGCAGGGCAAGATAGAGAGAGAAGTAGAGACAGACAGAGAGAGAGAGAGCTTTACGACTGTCATGTTGAACATACCTGACATACTCTGTGTTACTAAGCATGATGTATTAGCGCAGAGAAATCATAACAAACACAAAGCAATAAAACGAGTACTGCTAACCTGAGTTATGTGAAAAATGTGCCGCCGTTGGAATGAAAGTTTGGGTGTGCCAAAGGTCGTATTTAGATTGGGAAGGATTTCATAATAAACTTCCTGTTCCACATTTCAAGTTTGTAAGTTAGACTTACAAACCCTATATATCCTATCCAGCTCTTAAAGGAATACTTCACCCCTTAAATGATAATTTGTGCATCAATAACTCACCCCATGTTATGCTAAATTCACGAATCCAAAAAAGGCAAAACTATATCAAAACATCTGTTTACAAACTCTAACACAACATATGCAGTATAATCCAAGTCTCATTTATCCAGTCGTACGCTCAGTACTTCCTAAACACATTACATTACCTTGCTGTCAGATGATAGAGAACTGAACTGAAAGTGAAACTTACCTATGCTCTCTTCAAGACAAAAACAGTAATTTTACCTCACTGAACACTGGAGTTCCTGGTCGACCTCTGCCTCGATCAGTTAGCTTTTTTGTTATTGTGTGACTTTGGTTTTTAAAAGGGTTAGTTTGGATTCACAAGTCACACAATAACACAAACTACTGATCCAGGCCGTGGAAGACCAGCACCCCGTGTTCAACAAGGTAAAATTACTGTTTTTGTAAATGGAGTCTGGCTTTGAAGAGAGCATATATTTCACTTTTAGTTCAGTTCCCCGTAGAAAAGGGCTGTCAGTTTGGGAAGCACTGAGCATACAACTGGATAATAAAAAATTGATTATTCTGGAGGAGTTGTGTGAGAGTTTGTAAGCAGATGTTTCAATACAGTTTTGCAGTTGTTAAATGTGGACCCTTATGACTTCAATTCATCACATTTTCAGATTCATTCACCTTGGCATACAAGAAGAACAAAGATTTCTTCAAGAATTCAGTGTAACATGGAGTTAGTTACTGATATACAAAAGGTCATTTTGGGGGGGGGGGGTGAAAAATTCCTTTAAGATTTTTAACAAGAACACTATCATAATTTTACATTTCTGTTATTGTCAACAAATCGAAGGAAAAGACCAAAACCAAAAATCTGTTGGTATGTGTCACAGTACTTTCAGACTTCCCCAGCTTGTTTGTGCCAATTGGTTCCCATTGAAGATATAAATCTTTAAAAACAGGTAAAAAATAAGTAGTTTAATCTTTTTAAAAGGGTAAACAATTCCTAAAAGAGCTGGGCACTGCAAATGTTAGTGCAAACAGAAGTGCATTAGTAATGCATTTGTCAGGGACTATTTTTACTGGCAGATTAATACACATTTGGTGCATTCAGGAGTATTTATAGTATTTACAGTGTATGTGTGATCGACTCAAAATAAACTGCAGTGGGTGTGTTCTTGGTGTTAGAGGAACATGTCAGACAGTGGTGATCTCTGGTATAGACGAATAAACTTTATCGGACTTTTGGCTACACAGGCAATACTTATGAGTAGCATCATAAGTATGGTAGGATCATTCCGTGGTGGGCTTATATCTTTTCAGGGGATTTGTTGTTAATAAGAAAAGAATAGAATCACCAGACTTATCGTTCAAAGCCGCAGATGCTGTGATGAATAAAAAGATGAGCAGACTATGACTCATCATGAGACAAAGAACCACCGAAACAAACACAAATCATTCACATTTCCAGAAACTGAGCCGAGGACTAATTTGGCCAGCAACACATCCCTGAATATTAAACTAGTTAAAAACATACTGCTGCGTCTTCTCCAGCTCTCCGTACAGCCAGCCGTCCTTCTCTTCTTGGAGGAGCAGGGTGATGATGTCGCCGTCGTCGAAGCTGAGGAGTGTTTGGTTGTTGCCGGCCGTGTGGGGAAAGATGGTCTTTACTCGGGGCTTCCTGCCAACATTAAGACCAGACGACTGGGATGTCGATCGAGACAGACTGACCTCTCCGAGGCTGCCCTGGTCTGCAGGTGGTGGAGGATAAAAAAAAAAAAAAAATCAGAAATTAGAAATTTGATCAACTGAATTAAATTAAGATTTAAAGATATACTAAGCAGGATTAAAAAACAACAATACTGAGTCATACAATGTAATCCTTCTCAATCATAATTTTTGGCCCATCTGAATGGTGTGGCAGTGTATTTGGTGTGCCTGTATTTTCTTATTTTCTTCTTATCTTCCTGTGTTTGAGATATTTCTGTGCATATAGCCCGAGCCAAGAACAGCGCATAGGTGTGGTCGAGACTTTACAAAGAGGTAGCGACCAGGTGCCAGACCGGAAGCAGCACATATCCAAAAGGGAGCTAAGAAAAACTGAGGTCACAGTCACAAAAAAAAAAAAAACGCAAATGTAGCGAGTCAAAAATGAGAGTAAATCTGGGGTTGGCCATCACTTTCGCTGGCCAGCGCTACAGAAGAGGATGAGGATAAAGAGCAACACAGAGTTGGACTGTTCTGTTTTGCAGGCAGAAGCCTGCTTTTAGTGTAGGCAGCTTGCTAAAATATCGGCTTTTCCATTTATTGTTGTACAGCAGATAGGAGGGGCCAAGTTCAAATGCTGTATTTACGGCCAGTAACCAGCTTCCTGCATAGTATATCTATCAGCTATCATCTGACAATATTTTATCTTTTTTTCATGTATCTGCTTTCATAAGCAGATATCTGTTTATAGACCGTCATGACTCTGTGCATATGGCATCTCAAGTTGCTAGGTACAATTAATTAAACCATGACCAGCGCAAAAAGCCAAAGTCTTAGCCCAGATATCCAATATCCGTACATCCCCTGGCTACACTGGAAGTCCCCAGATATTGGTGGTTGGACCACTAGGCTAAATCGTCGTCAGACTAATAGCTGATGGGTTACAAGATTTGTTGTGATGACATGTGACTGCGTGATGCATCTTGTTCACTACAGGACTGAGAGAAAGTAATTTGTAGGAGACAGGTGCATTCATGTTTGTGTTTCAGAGGCGCCATCTGTACCTGAGTTGTGGTCTGATGGGGGGGTGAACGGAAACCTGGGTTCTTGGTTGAACATGTTGGCTAGCGGACTGGTGTGTGCTTTCAGTGGCGGTGCTGGAGGAGGCACCACTGGCTCCACGTTGTTCTGAGGAGATGAAGAACAGTATCAGAGAAGATGCATCATGTGACACAATATGAGATGGTAGTAATGAAACTATAACAAGCGTTTTCTCTGAATGACCAGGGTAAAGTCCTTCTTAATGACTTTTAAAAAGTCATTACTGTAATTGAAACTTAGTGTCTCCCTCCTACGCAGCAATAAACAGCCACAGTCAAATAAACATTCAGTGGACTTTACAAGAATAACAAGAGCGCAAGTAGGATTTCCTGTGGCTGAGAGCCAGACAATGATAACCAGTCACTTTACACAGAACAGTTTATATCTGATGCAACAGATATCAGCACCTTTACAAGATAAACTAAAAGCAACAAGACAAGATAAACACTTTAGGGTCAGCATGTTCTATACCATTTGTTCTGCTTATGTACTATTTGGAAAGCTTTTATCCACAGCTTTTATCTGACGCATCAAGATGAGTGTCAAAGTTAGTGATGAAAAGCAACATGTGGTATAAGATAAGTGAATAAAGCTCAAAATATAATATTCTGCCTCATCTCACAGAGCACATCTTGATGCCATTTCAGCATAAATCCATAAACCATCAGCTAATTCTCACCCTGTTGTAGCGTTCAACCAGCGGTGACTGTTCTGGAGTGTTGGACAGCTCCTCTATCATGGTCGTCACCGTGTCTGGCACCTTGGTGATGTCGCTGCACTTTTCCTGCCAGCTGGGGAGCCTCATGGAGAGAATCTCTTTGGCCTGGAAACACCAAAGAAAGTAAGGTGTTAAACAGTGCATTAATGGAGGGGTCTGACAGTGCAGGATTACCTCTCTGTCCACGCTTACTTTCTCATGGAAGTTGCTAGTTTGATAGGAGAACATGCAGTGTTTGTCCGCCAGGAAACAGAAGCGTCTCTTTTCTTCCAGTAAGGCCTCTCTGCAGCCATCAGCGATGAACTTCTGCATGTCCATCTGGCGCGATGAGATGGTCTCCATATACTGTGGGCAGGGTCATAGGACAGCAAGGAGGTGATGGTGCAGCATTAATAATTAGCACGGGTTCAAGTGAACAATACAATGATTGATAGATTGTATTTTGCTGTACTGTGTGTATAATTTTTTGCCAAGTGACAAAGACAAATAGGGAATTGTGTTTTGCTTAGCTCGTCGTCGGGCTTATGAAAAAGACGACTGGGCCTAAATAAATTAAATTAATTGTTAAAAAAATATATTTAATGATAAAAAAAAGTAAAATGGCAATAAAATATTAATTAAAATAATAAATAGTAAATAAATTTAAAAGAATAATATAAATAAATTAATAAAAAATAGAATAAATATACATTATGGGAAAATTCTATAAATAATGAAAAATATGAGTTAACAAAATAAAAAAGGGATATATGAAATTAAATCATAATAAGAAAAAAAACTAAATGTAAATTACAGCAAAATAATAGAAATAACTAAAACAAAGCTAAAGACATTCTTTAACAATAAATAAAATAACAGAAAAAAAAAATAAAATATGAAAAAGAACACAACTAGAAATTATAGGAAATTACAGAAATAAACATAAATTAAAAATAAAATGTATTTATGTATTTTGTTTTACCATAATTTCTTTTTCTTTTTTTACTATGACTTAATGTTTTTCTATTTAATTTCCTTTTTCTCAACTACATATTCATCTTGCAGTTGCTGGCACCTCCACCTCTGCAGCACAGGCTGTGCTGCTGTGTGAATCTACATGGTGAATCAGTTAAGAATTTTAATTTGCTGCTTTAACACCAACCTGAGTGGGAAACTGGCTCTTAATGTCTCTTCCTCAGCAAAAGGGAACTCGGTGGCCACAACTTAATGTTTGTATGCTCGAGGTCAGTATCACAAATCGCAGTACTAATGAGCGCTGCAATCAAAGCCTCTGCACTAAGCGACAAGTTTATTTGGGTCTCCTGCTGCTAGTGCATCGATCTTAGCGCAGTGGTAAACCAAATCAGTGTGCTGAAAGACACATCTTCTCAACAGAGAATGATTCTGTTTGTGATGCAGAGCAGATGGCCGACTGGACCTCATATAAGACATATAAAACTCTTTAAAATGACTTTTCAACCCACTCCTCCATCCTTTTATTCTACACCCACTCCCTTTACAGTATCTCTCCCATTTTCCCAGGTTGTCATGGTGACGGTAAAGCAGCCTGTCTCTAAGGGCTCTGTCGAAGACCCTCCTCTACTGTCTGGTCTCTTTTTCTACAATAGCCTGTCAGATGCTGAATCAAGGCTCTTCTTTCCCATTTTCACAGCAAACAGTCGTCCAGACTCTCAGCGAGAGGTGGGAGAGCAGAAAGACCGGACTGAGCTCATCACTGGCAGCACTGAACATGAATATGAGACAGCTGGGTTAGTTAGCCTTGTCTCCTTTGTAATCCACTAGTGTCATCTTCTATCAAGTAATGAAAGAGACACTCTGGAGAGAGGATGGGACCAAGATGAGACGACGTATGTCTTTTGAAAGGTGCCATTCAAGTGCGAGGACAAACAGGAGACTGATTCTGATGTTAGCAGCCGAAACTGCATCTAAACTGCTTTTTTACAGGCTGCAATCACTTCTTGACTTTTCAATTATAAAAATTTGGTTTAATAATTCTCTCACAGCAAACGAGGCTCACACACCATCCATCATTGAAGTGAAGACGTGAAAACAGTCGATAAATTAAAACAAGAGACCGACAGGAGTTATTACCCTGGCTTTGCAGCCCCTACTTCATCTCACCACATTGATTTACAAAGCAAATCACTATCTGGGGTGTTAGGACTTTTGGTTGGTAGTGGACAGCAGCGCATAAACATCTCACAATGTGCATTTGCAAGCGTACACTTCAACCAATATACTCAGGGTTACTGCGTACTACATTGCAGAGCTACTCAAGCAAGGCAATGTAAATACTGACAACTATATCTTCAAAGCCATGAGCGTGTGTGCCTCTGTTCACTCAGCAGTGACACTTGTTTTAGCTCTGTTTGACAATGCAGTGGGATTTCTGAGATGCTACAGATTTGGTTTTATGAGACCACACTGCTGTTTGTCTGCTCAGAAATAGTTGTCATGCATGTCCTGTGACTCTATGTAACTCTATGACTTTACACTGTAAAAGGTTTTACCTATTACTGCGTTAAAATAAAAGAAGATTTCCAGATATTAATATTGCATGTTTTATATTTATGATCATTTATATTCATCTGGTATTTGCAATGTAGCCTAAGAGACTACAGCCCTACTCTGTGAGGCTATACATAGGCACTTAGGGTTGGTACTTCAAGGGTACCGACTGAATTACATTGGTTCTGCCAAGTACTGATTCATGTTAAATTAACTGGTGCCAAATTTTTGTACATGAAAGCAAATTTGGGTGAGAGAGGAAAGAGTGAGAAAGAGTGAGACTACAATAGTTGCAGCCTGTTCAAGTCACAGTGAGTCAGGGCAATGGCATGCTAAAGCGGCCGCAACTTTAGTTCCTCTTTCCAAAACTCGACGCGGACAATGCTCTGCAATGTTTGTAGCTGAAATGCAAAGTTGGCCAGGGCAGCACTTCTAACCTATGGAAACACCTGGTCAAACACAAATCTAAAAGCTAAGAGGTCACCGTGTGTTTGTAGCATGAAAGCCAAGTACCCCGCAGCAGCTGCAGCTAATGTTAGCATACCTGTAGCCAGCGCCGAATAAGTTTAAAGCTCTATTTATGATTAAACGAGGCATCAACAACTTCATCACAGACAGGGGTAAAGTATTGAATTCCAGGTAGTGGTACTGGTATCGGTGCAGATGTGAATGGTACCAAACCCTAGGCACAGTGCTGTTTCGAGCTAAATGCTAAGGCTAACAAGCTCACATGGACATGAGCATGTTAGCTGATGAAAATCAGGTATTATAAAACCATGATTGCCTTTTTAGTTTGGCATGTCAGCATGCTAACATTCGCTAATTAAACTGCTGTTAGGAACTTGTTATGGGTGTTGCTCTTTTGCTTCAATCATATCCAATCTGAGCAGAGAAGTGTTAACACCTCACATCTTAACTGGAGTTACATTTTCCGGTAATGCAGCCCTACCAGCTCTATATTTTCATACAAAACATGTCTTTGTATATTATATCTATCTATCTATCTAGTCACACTGAATATACAACTTTTTTAATGACAAACTTCATTTTTGGTTTCCAGGAACGAAACCGTAAGGTAGCCATATGGTTTAAATTAATCCCACCCACTGCATCCAATACAACCTGGATCTCAGCGTGGGCTGAAACTGTGTGTGTGCCTGCATACATGTGAGCAATCACGCATATGTTTGTGCAAATTTGGGTGTGTACACTTTCAATAAAAAACAATCTTCCATCTGTAGCTGAACGCAGTGAGGCGAGGTGTAATGGTCTTATTCTGCTGCATGTAAAAACAGAGTATCTGCAAACATCTATGGGTGTGGTGGCACCTTTGATGATTTTACTCCTTTGTCCTTACGAAAGCAGTGATTTTTTTCTTTTTTAATGTCTGAACACATATCTCAAATATCTGTCATCAATGATGTCATACCTTTACGTAATATTAAAGTATAGCTGGAAAGCAAAACCTGGAATTTCAGTCCCACACCTCCTTTGTTCTCCAATGCATTGGTATGTGATTATCATGACAACTATCTCTCTGCTCTGTCACATGAATTGAACACTTGTCATTTTCTTTTCACGGCTATCAGAGCGTGAGCATGCAACAGCACCAAGCTTGAAAAAAGCTGTACGAAAGTATCAGACATGCTAAGTTTTGAAGTGAGGGAAAAAGGTTGGGGTCGATTTGGTTTCAGACTCACCTCGTTCTCTTTGATCTCATACTTGGATGAGTGCTTCCCCTGGCTTTTTCTCCTGAGCTTCTTCAAGTCTGTCTGAGAGCGCTCCAGGGACTCTAGCTTCAGCTTGTGCTCTGACTGGTAGCGCTTGAAGGTGGCCTAAAGGAGATATTTGATAAAAGAGGCATTAGACAAGTGAACAGATTGCACAAATGTTCAGATGCAAAGACGTGATGCACAGAACGTAAGAACCTTTTTAGAGCCTAATTAGCAGATCTAAGCTCTGCATTCATTAAATATGTTTGTACTATAACTCCAATAAGTGAAGAAAAGAGGGACTTACATTCATGTATTTAACATCCATCTCTGTCTTCTTCTCCAACTCGAAAATAATCTCCCTGTGGAACCTCTTGAACTACAGAGAGAAAACACACACCTCAAATTCATTGCAACATACATCATGCTGCATGCATGCCGTTCAAAATGCAATGTACAGTTCGGTCACATGGCTCAATGGAGATGTCACGATAAGAGCTGAGTGACCTGGTGGAATGCACGATAATGGGTTTCTGAGAGGATGACGAATTCCACCCATGAGGGATCAGGGGTCTTATCAGCTTGTTATTGTTAATGATTTACAACTTTCCTCTCTTGCAGATACATTAAAACAGTGTGTTATTTGGATAAAAAAAATT
Source organism: Cephalopholis sonnerati (assembly GCA_019142605.1). NCBI lineage: Eukaryota > Metazoa > Chordata > Actinopteri > Perciformes > Serranidae > Cephalopholis > Cephalopholis sonnerati. Next base: position 14,721,141 of record JAGQAX010000020.1, on the reverse strand, counting down.
GCTTATTTTTTATTTTCTAAAACTTTTCTTACATAAGACTTTGTCATGTGTTTTGCCGTATTTACACTGGTGACACTCGACTTCAATTTACTTGTCATTAGCAGGTATCTGAAGCATTTCACCCCGAGGCAGCAGGGTCAGGAATAACTCTGTGGCTTTTCTACTCTTGTCAAACTTTCTTTCACCTTTTGTTCCAACAATTTCAAACTCTCTAAAATGAAAAGAATGAGCTCAAAAGGTTGTAGAGGTGACGTGTGCAGGAAAGACAGTGTAGCAAATGGCCAATCTCCTGTCTATTATGTACAGATAAGATGAGCTTTGTGAGCATCCTTCTGGGAATGACAATTGATCACTCTTAGAATCAACGGGTGATTAGTCGATGCATAAATGTGTTTTAATGACATAATTGCGACACATGAAAGATTTTGTCTCTTTTCATCCTTCAGATTAATTATGTTGCTTTGAATCTTCTGATTCTGAAACAGCCAGAATGGAGAAAAGATGAAGGGAACAACCTGGTGCTGTGAATTTTACTGAGAGAACTCAAGGTGTCTATTCAGAATCCAAGTTGACCATATACTGTGTTTTTCAAATTGCTAACAAATCCCATGAGAAGACCCAGACCTATAATGCTGTAGTCCATCTTTCAATACTTTTGTGATTTGCTACTCACAGCTGACCACGAATGTCGTTCGACCTTGATATTTTGTTGAATTTAGGTTGTGACGACCAAAACTTAAAGTCAGGACAATGTCATTGATGATGTAGAATACTGATGACAATAATATTTTGTTGGTTTTAAACTGTGTTAAGTCTGTTATGTCTGTACTCTTAGCCCTGAGACTGTTCATTTTTCCTGGAGATGTAGATCTTTAAATCAAATTTAAAAAACATGCTTAACAATTTCTGAAAACAGCTGACTACTGTAGTTTTTACCAATCACTTCACTAAGTGTTGCATAATTGTTGGGGACTATTTTCAGTTGCAGATTTGGCACACTGTAGTGAGTATTCATCCTACAGTGGCAGGGCACTATATGTGAGATCTAATCAAAATAAACTACAGTGCCCGTACTCATTGTTATGAAGGAACATGTCACCCAGTGCAACAATGTGGCTCATTCAGGTTCTTTTAATACAGATTAGGGACAACAATGAAAGGTAATGGCACAGAGGACTAAGATATATTAGGCTTTGGCTACACAGGATATACTTGTTTATAGAGTCAATTCATAGTTGGTTTTGATCTTTTCATGGGATTTGTTGGCAGTAAGAAAAATATACACCACCAGACAAACATTAAAGCTACTCACATTCTCTTCCAGTTCACTGTAGACCTTCTTGTGGGCCTCGGAGATCTCCATCAGAACCACACCTAGAAAGACATCAAGGACAATTTTTAGTATTTTGGAGATCTTTACAAATAAAGAGAAACTTGTTCTGACCGTATGGCCCTGGGATTTGTATTCTGACAAGGATCAAGAGGAGTTTTTGGTTAACACATCTGTTTGTTTTCTTGCCACAAGTTAGAAAAGAAGAGTGATAAGCACCTGAAAACCACACCCACTGAAGGGGAAAACAATCAGTGCCTCAATATGCAACCAAGGGCTGAAATGCTAAAAAATGCCTGTAGCAAGCTAAAAACATTCAATTTCAGCATGTCAAAGAGATATTTTAGCAACCTGTGTCTACCAGAGAGGAAAAGTAACATCGACAAACTCAATACTGTCAATCTTTAAGGGTGGCAGTCGCTCAGTCCATAGGGACTTGACTGGGAACGGGAGGGTTTGCCATACCCATATAGTGGAAATAGGGAATGTAAGCTGGCAGCTGCAGAGGTACCAGTATGCCTCCTGGGCACTGCTGAGGTGTCCTTGAGCAAGGCACTGAACCCATGGACGAAAGTATCAGACATGCTAAGTTTTGAAGTGAGGGAAAAAGTGAACCCATGGACAGTGCCTTGAGCAAGGCACTGTCCATGGGTTCAGTGCCTTGCTCAAGGCACTGTCCATGGGTTCAGTGCCTTGAGCAAGGCACTGAACCCATGGACAGGCGCCCTGAGCAGTCTGGTGTCCTTTCAATGCATATATAGGTCCTGTTTGCGCACGTGTATGTATTTCGGGCCTGTGTGTATATGAAAACAGAGTATCTCTCCTTATTCTTCTTCTTCTTCTTCTTCTTCTTCTTCTTCTTCTTCTTCTTGGTAAGATGGTTATTTAACCTAACAATGATCAAAACCAGGTATTACATAGCTCAGTTAGCTTCAATCTCTATAGTTTGTCTTGCCAAATTAGCAAAATGCTTGCTGGATGCAGGCATAATGAGTGTCAGGATCCCAAAGCTTTCCCATTCTTCCATGCCTCGCATCTTACTGCCAGTATCCATTTTTTTTCTGGTTCACCAGCTTAAAAAAGCTCTGATTTCTTTACCCTGTTGGTCGTGTACCCACCACATGGCAGCTTTTAGGCATTTTTGTCTTGTTTGCCAGCAGACATATGGGACAAGGAGGCACCTTCACGCATATGCAGAGTCAGTGGAGAGCAATGAATTGTTTTCCTCTCCGGTGTGAGTGGGACTTAATTGTGCTCTGTGTCTGTGTGGGTTTGTTATCTTTGGACAGAGCCAGGCTAGCTGTTTTCCCCTGTTTACAGTCTGTGTGCTATGCTAAGCTAGCTGGCTGCTGGTGGTTGCTTCATATTGCTCTCATCTATCTCCTAGCAAGAGACTGAATAAGTGCATTTCTCAAAATTAAGTAATAAACTAGGTGACAGAGCATTTGGAAAACACACAGCAAACATCCAAAGCAGTGTATAACAAGATGCAGATTCAGGAGCAGATGTCATTTATGACAACTTGTGAAAAAGAATCATCAACAAGTAACACCTTCCAAATTTCCTATATAAACGTAACCTGTTTTCCATCAGGTCTTGCATATATCTTTACAGCCCATATTTTACAGATGACTTATCTCCTTTCAATATTTAAACAGCTGTCAATAAGTAATCTCTGTGAAACGTTCTGGTATTGTGCGGTCAGATACAGAACAGTCTCCATTCACAGACAGGGCTACAAAATAGATAGAGCAGCATATGACATGAGACAATGGGAGTGAGTCAATACTGTAAACAGAAGTGGACAATCGTAGCTAAGCAGTTTATGGTGCTACCTCTATCACAATGGGGTGAAATCTAGACTCAAGGTTTACTATAGGACACAGTGTTCTGGTGAAACCCGTAAAAAGGAGTATGGGACATCATATCTGGATGTGTGATAGTGTCACTGTGAGGGAACAGAGCAAAAATTAACAACCTGCAACACCTTCACAGCAAAGTATAAAGCACAGGTGTCGAGTTCACTTTGTGATTTTTAGGTAAAAATCTCTAACAGTTGCTCATGTCAGCAAACTCTGCCTAAACACTTAAACACATTTGACCCAACACCTGACATTCCTCGTGCATGCCTTCAACTCCAAAGCAAACAAACGTAATGACCCGCTGATACAGAGCTGTACTTCTGTGATCCAGCAGGCAGCGTCCAGCTACAACAACATTGCCCTCTGAAGGTCACCAGAATGTACTGGTAAATGCTGCCTTTGTGCTTGGACAGGGAGGGGTGGCGCTGGGCTCAGGGGCTGTTTGTACAGCCCCAACAACGGGCTGTGTGGGAGTGGTGGAAGGGGGAGGCTGAGAAAGGCCGGGAGGGGGGTTCAAAGGGGCTGTTGTACACCTGCAGGTTTCACCTTTGGGGTTAACAAGGTGTGAAAGCCTGCTCGGAGGGAGGGTACATAAAGTTATCACGACTTGGTATAGACTGTGCGGTGAATCATAAATCTGTCATGAGAGAGAAACAATGTTGTAAAAATGCTTGTAGGCTTTCTCTCCATGGAAATAAGGTGTGAGTGCAGGGGTGTAAAAAGTACAAAAATGGATTTTCTCTGGCTACAGTGTGAAAAAAAAACTAAAAGAAGTACCTGGCTGCACAAAGTTGTTTTAGCATCTACTGGGCTGAACTGGACTGCTATTCAAGTTCACCGGGGCGGCTTATTCTCAGTTTATCTTATCTCCTATCTTTATCTGTTGCAGATTATTCTCTTTCGAGGATTTTAAGCAGCAAGATAATCTAATCTTGCCTCGACAATTTCAAATATACATGGCTGTGTTCACATGGATTTTTACGCAGGCTGGTATGGGCTTGATAAGAGATCCCTGTGGAAAACTACACCATCCATGATTCACTCATAAGACGTATGATTCATTGTTAGAAACACTTTGCCGATCCTCTCCTACACTTCCTTAGCGAACACAGGAATTCACCAAAGTGTATATTGATTCAGATACTGTAGTTCATAAAGAATAAAATGAACTTTGACCTTTTTATCCAACACAATGGGTGAGCTTCAAGTCTGACTGTAATGAGGATAAACTCCAGGAGGTTCAACCATTCATAACCCAGCTGTGTTGTCAACCAAAGGTCACAGTGAAGGCTGAAAAGAGATTATTAAAAAGACATTTCTTTTGGTGTTGCAATAACTTAGTTGGATTCAAAAACTGCTGCAGTTAATTTGTATGCCCTGTTTTAAATGCCTGTTTCACAAGACTGCAGATAGGTCACAGAGCAACGCCTTCAACATTCTCAACAGGTGATGCCATTTATGAGCTGGGAGTGCCCTGTGCCAACCCCTGCCCATTTGGTGTTAGATAAGGAAGCTGTACAATACAAAATCACGTTAGCAGAGCAAACATTGGCAGCTGATCTGTTGGCAAGTATCCCCAGGCTTGCCTTTATTTCACCACTTTATCTAACTGGCAACCCTTCTTCCATTGCGTTTCCTCCTCTATCCAAGTCCAAGCAACGTCTGAGTTGGCGCTAAACTCGACAGTGGTCGTTGGTCATTGTCTTGAGGAAACGCTTCATTGCTGAGATGCATCACTGGGCTTGTCCGCGCAGACTTGCAGTCTGTGTGTGTGTGTGTGTGTGTGTGTGTGTGTGTGTGTGATAAAATGTAGCCACCTCCTATGTGACTAAGGATCGAATGGTATCTCAATTACAGACATTCCAGTGCAGGTGGGGAGAGACGCTGTTTGGTGGTTGCCATAGATGAGCTACTCCCTTCCTGTTATCATAATGATGTCATTATGATGAATGCTAAATCCACAGTGGAGGAAACACATGTGGAGGTGACTGTGGTTAAACTCCATCTGGACTCTGGAGTGTTCATCATGACACAGGTTGCTCCAAAAGAATTTAGACATTAGTAACTCTTCTGTCATCCGTTGTGGGGTAGAGGAATATCCTGTCATCGGATGGGAATATCACTATCACCATGACAACTTCACAACTCCAAACCAAACCTACAAAAGCTTACAACTCAGAACTTACAACACTTTCAAGATCAAGAATTATCTCAAACTTGACTTTGAAGCCAACATGGACAACAAATTTAAATCCATCTACAAACAACGCAAACTTTATCTGCTGATGAAGAGCATGTCATATGATTAAAAGCTCAGAAGTATCTTATCAATGGAACTTAGGATGAATTTTTTTTGTCAACAACTGCATTAACTCAAACATTCAAACTACAGGTAATGCTACATTCCTTAGCTCCTAAAGCTGACAATGGGAATATTCACATCTGTATTTCATTATTATCGATCAATCTACCAATTACTATATGGGTTGTTTAATGGTGTCTTTCAGTTGCTGGGGGGTGACGTCTTTGTTCCACTGGGGTGCACACTGTGGGAAGCAGCAAAATTGTATTGACCTAGTCCGTGCATCACCGAGTGATGGTTCTTTTCTGACCTGTGACCAATTTCTGATAAATTAATGAGAATAAATAATAATCTTTATGGAGCGCTGGTTTTCCTGACGGTTATGGCTATACACAGCGGGTGCATCTGATCCAGTTAATACAGCAATAGCTTCACTTAACTGAGCCAATCAAGTTGATTGTTTACAGTGCGTAGACATTTCACCAGAGACAACGGTGTAAAAAAGATGTGAGAGAGTTGACAGCATAAAGCATGAATCAACTACTCCTGTTCATTTCAGGCTACAGACTGTGTCTGAGACTGTTCTCTCTGGTTGAACCAAAGTAGCATAACACACCATGACCATGTTTGGATCAGCTTATAGCTATGAGTCAATTCTGTCTTCTTTTCTCCTACTTAAACTGTTGGTCTTAAATTCACAGAGCTAGGACTAACTTTATTTATGGTAAAAATTACTATTTATTTTGTCTTTATGATTTATTTAGTATCCATTTTGAGAAAAACTGAAATGATATGGATATGCATGTAGCTGATTTTACTTGACAGACGTATATGGGTAGACTATAGGATGCAATTTAGACATGAGGTTCGGACCTTTGCTGGGAGGAAATTTTAGTAACTGAGCCTTTTTTTAATTTTAGTTTCATACCCTAACCTAGTCTACAAAATGTTCAACAATGCTGAAAAAATACCAATCACAAGTGTTTTATCACTACTTTTCTGTTAAAAATGACCTGAGAAGGATCGATCCTGAAAGTAGTTGCTGACTAATTTTCTGTCAATCAATTAATCGACTTAATTTCAGCTCTACCACATACACTCAAGTTTATGCACACACACTGAAAGACTTAAGTACAGAAAAGTGCACTTTGGTTGACACCCTGCAATCATTATTACCAATCAAATATGCCACCTTGAATACAGATCATCTGTTTCTCACACTAATGATGATCTAAAGCAACCTTTTTCTGGTTTATTATGGTTTGGTGAATTGAGCATCTACTGCCATTCAGCATGTCTACTGTGTTTGCTGCACATCGATAGCTGTGACAGCTTCCTTAACATAGAGCAATGACCTGCCATCACACACAGCACAAAACATCATTTATTACTGGAACACATAAAAATAACTGCAGCCCAGAGCATCAACAATAAATCTCTATTTACTTAATACAACAAAGTGAAGGCAAACGTCAAATAGCCTTAAAAATGGCACATGTGCGTCATATGTTCTTTATGTGTAGAGAAATGTTTTTAAAGATGGCGATTTTCTCTATTTTCTATTTTCACAAATCTATAATAGCAGACTAACAACTTCAGATGCGGAGTGAGCCGTGGGGTTAAAAACAAATCAGGGGATATTTTTGTGAAAGGACTGAGGTGTGACAGGGTTTTAGATGCTCCAACGTTATGGTTTATTGTGTGATAAGTGAGTCTCTAGTCTCTTTAGAGGTCCCTTGGAGGAAACTCCCAGTGTACTGGGGAGCCTTTAGTTTAATGGTGGATGTAGAATGAGGGTGTTTGAGGTCTGGGATCATTAGAGAGCTGTGGAGTGTGACAAGAGGAGTCATAACTGACTGAACAATGAGTGGACTTTTTGAAAGCAACCTCCACCCTCCTCTATTTTATTTGTTTTCAACAGTCTATGCCTGGTTTGGGAAAACAATCTGTGTCTGTGTGACTGACCCTGATGTTTTAGTGGCCCAGATACTTTTATGCCATATGGTCCAGCTAATAGTCCTCTGCAGCAGTGGAGCTGATACCACCTATCGGTTTTTAAAGTAATTTGAGCAAACTGAATACTGAAAACAGGAAGACACAATTAGCCTGTCTCTGTTCAAGAGTAAAGACAATCCTGATTCCTAACTAATTTGATGAGATATGCTAAGAACTTAGAGGTGCTGATTAGCTGGACTTTTTTTTTTTTTTTTTTTTACCTTTGGACAGACCAAGGCTAGATGTTGCCCCCTACTTCCTGTCTTTATGCCAGGCTAAGCTAAGACAACCATTTCTCTTAGCTATGGCATCAAATTGAACACAGAGATATGAGAATGGTTTCAATCTTCTCATCTAACTCATGGCAAAAAAAAGAATTAAGTGTGGACTATTTCCCAAAATTTCAAACTATTTCTCCCATAAAACTTTGGGGAATGCTGTGTCATTGTTGGGTAATAGCATGGGTATTAGATTTTTTCAAAATATACACAAATGATACATCATCACTGGTCAGGCATTTTTATGTACCTACAAAAAGTGATGCACCAAAATTCGTAACCCATGTAACCATGAGCCAGTAAATTGTGTTTAACCCATGTAACTGGGAAGGCTGCAATCACGTGATCAATGCGCCGATGATAGTAAAGAGGAAAATAGTATCAAGAAGGTAGGTTAAGGTGGTGGATGGGTCAAACAAACACAGGGCTTTCCCCAGGAGACCAGTGTTCGGACCGTGTGAAACTAAATGAACTTTGAATTATTTTAAGGTATGTTGTCACCATGTTTCTTTTCCTAAACCTAACCTATGTAACTTTACTTGCCTAAACCTAAAGATGCCTAACCATGTTTCCTTTAACTAAACCTAACCTACATAATTTAACTTGCCTAAACATTACCTACTTAACTTTATGCTTAGTGGATATCATGCAAACTGTTGTATAAGGATAGGTTGCAATGGTTTTAAGAAAAGCGTGATAAACGCGCAACAACTGGCCCAAGGAGGCAGCTATTAAAGGTCATAACAAGGAGATATAATCTGAATTGGTTAGGATAAAAGCTACATTATTCAAGATGGAGAAATGCGTTATTATTAATGCTGAGCCTGTTCTTCTCCAAGTAAACTACCCACTGTTGCAAAGAAGATGACTTTAGAAGTTCTTAGAGTAAGTTTGCACCAGACAAGTAATTCTTTGGAGAAATGAGTCTGCTCCAAGTTTTCTCAGACACAAAATATAATGCGGGGGAAACTGACTTTTCGCTGACTTTTGGGAACAATTTATAGTTCCCTGATGCTTCTGGTGATGTTGTGTCTGTAATACAAGATAAATTGCCCATCATGTACTAATGATACAGACTTAGTGTATGTTGTGTCTAGAGAGCAAAACAGTCCAGTGAAATAGCTCAAAGCCAGATGTTTGAAATGTCACAAACTCTTATTAACCATAACATCAACCTCCCTTATGAAGCAATACCACCCAAAAGCCTAAATCGGTTACAGAAGCTATCTGCAGGAAACACTCAGCGGTCTCTCCGTTTTGAATCCTCATTCTCTGGGGAGAAAAAAAAAAACGCTCTGGCTGACATTACCATTCTTCTCATGCTGACAGTGTACTTCAATATTTCAAAAAACAATTTCGACTGAGCCGTGACAAACAACGCAGAGAAAAGGTGGAAGGGGTGGGGATGGTGCTATTCTTTCTCCTGTAACATTTTCAGTCCCTCAATACCTGCTGCCTTTCAGAGTGGAATGGCAACTCCCTGTGGAGTCCAGTCGTGGCCTAATGCACAGGAAGTTTCTAATTGTACACCCACTGAAAAAACTATGACTTTTAAATATACAGAAGTGTATATGGCACACTAGCTGCACTGCCTGGGTACTGTATCATAGATGAATGACAACAAAAAGAAATCTACTTGCTGATGTTGAGTTATAATCCTGCACATGAGAAACTAGTAGCTTTAAAATGACACTAAACTTTGGCTGAACAGTAGCTACTGTGGCCTCAAAAACTAATGGCACATTAATATTTCAAAATGAACATGGAGAAGAAGGGAAAACCAGGGGCAACTAAAACACCTCAAATTGCGCCAATCACTCATTATAGGCCACACATAGTCTGTAATCATCCCGCTTTGCCTGCCAAGGGACAAATTGATGTCTCATACTTGTCAAGTTTTATTTTTGTTGCCAAGACTCATTTTTTCGGTTTGAAAGTGATTGTTTTCATGTATTTTAGTATTTTCCTCATATTGCCTTAACCTTACACGTCTATGAATTTAACTCTGTCTGGTTTAGATGACCATTCTGTTTCCTAGCACATATGTGTCGGACATTAGCTTTGTTGTTTCTAGCTAGCTGGGTAACTGGTGTCATGGGTGGTACAGTCTGTGCCAATTGTAACACTGTGTTACAACTGACCAGCTGACCCTGACACCATTTGAACTGTTAAGGACTTATTGATTTCCATTTAATTTATTGTTGTTTAATATATATTGTTATTTAGAATAAGTTATTCAATTCAGAATAAATGTTATTTATATGATTGAATCACTGTTGTTGAGGAATTTTTAATTTGGGCCAAATACGGCACATGTCGTTATTACATGGCTTGATTAAGGTATACATTAGACTGACATCTGGTGCCAGTGCTGAAACTGTGTGGGCCACCTCTGGCAAACCATATCTGGGCCAGCACAGGGCCGTCATTCTTTGCGGTACGTGGGCCGAGTGTAAGTGCATTGTGTGGGCCAGAACCGGGCCAGACCAATTTTGCTATGTGGGTGGTGTCCAGCTTGGCAACGACATCAAAACGACAAATATGACATTTTACTTTCTAATAATTTCAGAAAAGTTCTTTCAAAGGTAGATGTACACTCTGTTTACTGCATATTTTGTGGCATGGCCCAGTGGCTAATCTTTTTGCCTCTTAATCTGGGGACCTTGGTTTAACCTTGGTTTAATTCCTGCTAAGAGACATCAAAACCAAAAATGTTACAGTTGCACCTAGTGTCCCTTACAATCCTTAACTTTTTTTAACTTTTGTGAAAAAAGCAAGCTGTATATTCATGCTAAAATGATACCCTGCTGAAATGCAGCACAATTACAGAAGAGTGATAAAAAAACAACTGACTCAGTAATATCAGTAGGGCAGCAATATCTTTCTTAAGATTGCTAACATTAGCCACTATTTGCTACTGGTTACACAGCAATATACGTTAACTTACATTTGCCACCATTAGCTACTGGTTACACAGCAATATACGTTAACTTACATTTGCCACTATTTGCTACTCCGCTTCGCGTCGGGCCGAAGAACGCCCCTTAGCTGTGATATAATGAGCGTATATCACGGCCTGTCGTGATGTATTTCTTAAATATACGTTAGCTGACATTTGCCACCATTAGCTACTGGTTACACAGCAATATACGTTTGCTAACATTAGTTACCATTAGCTACTGGTTACACAGCAATATACGTTAACTAACATTTGCCACCATTAGCTACTGGTTACACAGCAATATACGTTTGCTAACATTAGTTACCATTAGCTGCTGGTTACACAGCAATATACGTTTGCTAACATTTGCCACCATTAGCTACTGGTTACACAGCAATATACGTTTGCTAACATTTGCCACCATTAGCTACTGGTTACACAGCAATATACGTTTGCTAACATTAGTTACCATTAGCTGCTGGTTACACAGCAATATACGTTTGCTAACATTAGCTACCATTAGCTACTGGTTACACAGCAATATACGTTTGCTAACATTAGCTACCATTAGCTACTGGTTACACAGCAATATACGTTTGCTAACATTAGTTACCATTAGCTACTGGTTACACAGCAATATACGTTTGCTAACATTAGCTACCATTAGCTACTGGTTACACAGCAATATACGTTTGCTAACATTAGCTACCATTAGCTGCTGGTTACACAGCAATATACGTTTGCTAACATTTGCCACCATTAGCTGCTGGTTACACAGCAATATACGTTAGCTGACATTTGCCACCATAAGCTACTGGTTACACAGCAATATACGTTAGCTAATAATAGCCACCATTAGCTACCAGTTACAAAGCAATATTATCTAACATTAGCCACCATTAGCTACTGGTTACACAGGAATATACGTTTGCTAACATTAGTTACCATTAGCTGCTGGTTACACAGCAATATACGTTTGCTAACATTTGCCACCATTAGCTACTGGTTACACAGCAATATACGTTTGCTAACATTAGTTACCATTAGCTGCTGGTTACACAGCAATATACGTTTGCTAACATTAGCTACCATTAGCTGCTGGTTACACAGCAATATACGTTTGCTAACATTTGCCACCATTAGCTGCTGGTTACACAGCAATATACGTTAGCTGACATTTGCCACCATAAGCTACTGGTTACACAGCAATATACGTTAGCTAATAATAGCCACCATTAGCTACCAGTTACAAAGCAATATTATCTAACATTAGCCACCATTAGCTACTGGTTACACAGGAATATGCGTTAGCTAATATTAGCCACCATTAGCTACTGCTTACACAATACATTAGCTAATATTAGGCATCATTAGCTACTGGTTACACAGCAATATAAATTAGCTAACAATAGCTTCTGATGGAGTGTACTGAATCTTTTAATTTGTAAGAGTAAGGTTGTGTTGTTTTGTCTTTCAAAAGTTACATGGTACACATTTAAGGTACATTTTTGAGCTTTTAAAAATTCTCAAATATTTGGCTGATAGGAGTTAGCCGTAGTAGAAACCCATAAAATGATCACAGATGGAAGAGCTGGGATAAAATGATTATTTGAAGTAGGACATGGGAGAAAACCTCGTTTAAGGCTTATCAAGAGTGTGGCTTTTATCAGAAATTCTGCAAGTAACTAGCTGATAGTGACGATTTTCCCTTCAGACCATGCTGTTGTCATTTAATGTCAAGAAAAAGGAAATCAAACAGCGCAAGTTATAGGTTTCCACCCATCTGTCTGTCTCTAGCCAGCTGTGACACTTAGCTAAAAGTCTCTCCTTATTATAGTGCACTTTCACCTCCATTACAGCACCAATTTCAAAGCGAAAATGTGGACAAACTGTAGTCTCAGAAAAGGAGCAGCATGGTATGAAGTAAAAGCCTCAGGTAACTTTCTGCAAATACCTGCCAACCACAGTGACGCAAGTGCTTTTTACACCATACCATTCACAAAGGGTGGGGAAAAAACATTTTTACTTCAGAGGAAAAAACTTGCAGGTGTCTGCAGTTGAGGGCTAGTCATAACAACTCAGCGATGCATTCAGTCTGTCATTTTTGACAATGGTGCAGTTTAAAGGAAATTATGTTTACTTCTTTGTCTTTTATGCCTAAATCAAGTATCAGCAGTATGAAGATTCACTTGCGGCAACAATAAGCAGCTGTAAATTCTGTAGAAGTATTTACGAGGAAGGGAGGGAGAAAGCTGTCCTGTCTTAAAGTCTGTGCGTTACGACATGTCTGTCATTCTATAAATCTGTCTCATGTCTTTGGTTTTATTCCCTTGTACCAATAAAGACGGAGAAAAAAAGAAGTGATCATTTTTCCATAAGGTTTGAGGCCCTACAGACAAACAGTATAGACCGGCGGCAGGGTTTTGGTGAGGCAGATGGCGAAAACAGGGGATGAGGAGGATCAGTGGTGGGAAGACTCCTCTGTCTGTCTATTTGTTCAGCATGTTTGCTACTCTGCTTGCTGCAATGTGTGAGAGAATTCACACTGTCTCGCTGTCGTCCATTCCAGGCAGTCAAGGAATGACAGCCGAGCTGGGGGTTCAAGACATGTGCCTTTTTACTGGAAGCCATTTTAATGTTGGGATTGATTTTAAGATTAGGGCCAGATTATCACTTCAATCTGTATAATAGACCCCTGTAAACAAATCATCAGTTTTGTCTGCTTTCATTTTAATTTTTTTCGCGCTAAAATAGGCAGGTGAAGCACATAAAGATCAACAGTACAGCTGCAAACTTTACACATCCAAAAGTAAAGACGGCAAACCAGAAGTTGTTTCACCTGATTGTTTTCGGCATGCAGTGAAAATGTCGCCGGCTGACCGTGTATGAACATATTATTTAATGAAGCGTCGATGTAGTTGCATTGTTAGCTGACAGGTGCGGCCCGACAAACTCGACCAACATTGCAGAGTATGGAGGTTGTTTCACTAATTTGCAGCTAGAGGGACATTTGACCTGTATTGCTGGTATCATAATAGGTAGTTAGAACATCATTAAGTCTAACCTGTGTATCTATCAATGAAAGCCTGCTCTGTTTACATGTTATTATTTTCTGTTGTAGAAAAATATATAATAGAAAAAAAGGCAGAAAATCTTCCTGACTGATAGAAGAAAAGTATTATCTGGGTGTCTGAAGTTTTTGGCAATGCGGTCCATTTAGCATTGTGAAACATATTCTTCACGGTTTCATTTTCAGACACTGACACTGCGCCGATGTTCAGCTATGCTGCCTTGGCATTGTACTAACTTCCTTATTCCCTTATTTACATTTTCACCAAACATGACAGACAGGACTAATCTTGTCTCTTTCAAACAGTGACAGCTCTGTGAACATCATCTCACCTGGTCTGACATTTCGTCAAATATTGTTTATGACTTGAAGCAATGCAAATGCCACATCTAAAAAAAGACTTAGTCGATACGTGATGTTCACTGTGGTCACAATTTTCCTTTACAAGACCTAGGGCTAAATGACAGAGCATTATCTTTCCATTTTCGCCGCCCTAACTCTGATTCTCTGCCCGTCACATCAACCTGAGCTTACATGAAGCCAATTTGTTAACCCCTGCATTAGGGAGTGACGCAGCAGAATGAGAAAACAACTACTTGATGAACCGTAATAGCACAGAATGAGGACCCCTGGACAAAGTAGGTCAGCTCCAAATTTTAGCACTAATAGGATAATTGGAGATGAGTCACAGGATGGATGAAAAACAACCAGTAAAAGCTTGATTGCAGCCGCAGAAAAGAGACAGAGGAAGCACTTCAATCAGAAAGAGAGGTAGAGAGCAGACAGTAATGAATTTATGCTGCTACTGTGAAATACGGGTTCAATCAATGTTTTTTCCAGATGTTTGCATGATTGAGTTGCATCTGGGATGATGGTTGCATGCAGGCAACATATGCCACCATGATAAATTTGTATAGGAACAGAATTTTGATGGTGTCCAGCTTCCATTATTTAATGGGATTTTTGGGTGACATAGGGTGGTGATGTGAGTGAAAAGTCACTTTCATCATTTCATGGTGAATAAATTAGACATTTCGGGAAATACAGCTGTTTACTTTCTTGCCAAGAGTTAGATAAGAAGATTGGTCAGTTAGCTAAGCTTAACATAAAGACTGGAAACAGGGTGAAACATGCTTGCTTTGTCCAAAGGCAACACAGTACGTCTAACCATCACCAATTAACATATTATATTGCATTTGTTTACTTTGAATGAAAAGGAGCTAGTTCTAGGCCAGGAGCAGTGACTTCTGGGAGTCTTGTCATCACTGTGAGGTTGCCAGGTTACCTTCAAGACGTCACTGCTCCTGACCAAGAAATGGACTGAATCACAATGTCTGTTTACAACAGCTTCCAGGTAGAGACCCTCAGCATCATGTAGATTAAATGCTGCCTCAATTAGTCAAAAAAGGCCCACCTATAAAAATCAATATCGGTTGGAGTATATGCTACATTTCGAATATTTTCATGGCTTTACCTCACCTTCAGATGGCAATTTCCAATGGGGAACTGAAGCCGTTATCTCAAAGCCCCCAGACTTCACTGACAAAAACAGTAGTTTTACTTCGCACAACACAGGAGTTGTTGGTCTACCACTGCTTTGATCACTTAGTGTACAGTGTAAAGCGGTGAAAATATTCCAAATACAGTGTACACTTACACTGATATTGACTTTTCTAGGTTGCTAAAACACATTGCTGCCCATGTCCACAGCAGTAGCTTAGCGTCTATGCTGGTAGATTTGGTTTATCAAAGTCGCTAGCAAAGCAACACAGTGTAAAAATGAGCACAGAAGAAATGCTAGATAGGTTGGACTAGTGTGTTTATCTATACATCTTTAAATGTTAAATTTTCGTCTGAAAATGACGACAGAGATAAAGAGTTTAAATCAACTGCCAGCTGTCAGCCCCAAAGTGACTGTTGTTATTGGCGTGACGTCACAGTCATTTGGTCTATACTCAAGAAAATAACATCCTGTAAAACCACAAATTGGCTTTTTTACGCTTAGGTTTTTGTAGAGAATAAACAAATGAGACATAAAATGTTAATTAGTGAGCTTTAAAGGGGATGGTAGGTGGATTTTGCTACCTTCAAAGAGTTCCAAGCTAGCTGTGTCCTGTTGTTTCCAGTCTTTGCGCTAAGCTAAGCTAACCTGCTGCTAGCTCTAGCTTTATATTTGCCATACAGACATGAGAGTGGTGTCAATCTTCATGTCTAACCCTCAGCAAGAAAGTGAATAAGCATGCTTCCAAAAATGTCAAACTTTTCCTTCAAGTGCATTTCAACAGAAATGAAGGTGATGAATCATTATCGTCTTCAAGCTCTCACCACAGAGACATTGAAGTATGGATATCAGTCAGACTCCCCTGGGAGTTCACTCGCTGTGGGTGGTTTTCACCTGGACTGGCATGAAACTCACCGAGCTCTCTGGAGACTGGAGACACAATAGCGTTCTCTCCGACCTTTGAGACTGCGTCGAAATAGGCCCTCCCAGCAAGAGTCATCGCTGCATGAGGAGACAGACAAACATCATCGAGTTATTGACTGGGAAACTTGCTGGATGGTTTGTGCTCTGGTGAAACTTTATTCAAAACTTCGATTTGACTTAGAGATCATTAGGTGTCATCCTACATTGAGGGTTAGCGCTGTGTTTACCTGTGACTGCTTTCTCGTAGCTTTTCCCGAGGTTCACCAGGTTCCTCAGGCCTGGGTTGAACTGCTCCATCACATTCTGGGGCAAAGAGCAGAGATTAACAATCACAACTGCTCCTTTCCTGATCTAAAGATACAGTTTCATACAGTTTAACCAGTCACTTTCTCATTCACTCACAAACATCTCTAATTTTCCTTTTTTTTAAAAAAAAAAAAAAGGACCTGTCGTGAATAATAAAACTCGTGAGGCTATTTTTGTGGGAGTGGGCGGAGAAGAGAAATACATGAAAACAAGTGCAAGTGTTTGTGGCATAGCTCTATTAATACCACCATGTGAGAACAATAAAACTTTCAATCTTTAACTTGACCCCTCACGTGTGCTTTACAACTCCCTCAAAAGAGCGAAGTCCCACACAAAGTTGCAGCTATTTGCGGCATGGACCTCATCACTCTCCCCTCCCGCTCCCAGCACCCCCCTCTCTCTCTCTGCCTCTCTGTCTCTCTATTGAAACGCCTCAACAATCAAGTGCTGTTCACCTCCCTGTCTCTATTCCCCTGGCACGCCCTCAATAGAACAATGAAGGGGCAGGTATGACTTTACATGAAGAACAGAGCAGAGGAGGAGAGAGAAAAGGGAAACAGGTTCCTTGTTTTCTCTCTCTCTCTCTCTCTCTCTCTCTGTCTCCCAGCTGAAACTGTGGCACACTGTAAACTACTTGTGTGACTCTCTGGGCACACACCAGTACACAAAACACACACACTTTGTACTGCTAACCCAGGAAGGACATCCCACTTAAGACATTTTTTTTTTTATTTAAACCTAATTCTACTATCAAACCCAGCCCTAAATTATAACTTAACTTCTATTATAAACTTGTTTTGGGGGATTTTAAAGACATGCGGTCCTCACAGAGACAGAAACACAGCCCCACACACCCATACACACTCTCACCTGTTTATCACAAGTGGGTGGCAGCAGTGTGAACTTGATTAGATTAATCCTGGCTAATCAAGATTAAACCTATAGCTACTGATCAAATCATTTCATGCTAAGCCACAGCAGGTTGGATTGATGGGAAAAACTTTCTTTAGTTTCATCACATGTCAGACAGACAGGAGGGCTGTGACTGCTCTGTGGTTTACTGTGTTTTATGCATATTTTAATAATGAAATATAGACTTTTTGTTGTTGTTATTGGACTTTAGATGCTGTTATTAGAGTACAAAAACACTTAATGGCCCCTTTTAAACAACTACAGAAAGTTTAAGGTGGTCAATCAGATGTTTTTTTTTTAGTGTGAATGCAAGAATGGGCCCTTCATAGAAAAGGTAAGTTAGAGGAAACTGTCCCAGTATAATAAAAGCACAGACACACTATAATTACAAAAATATATAGTATTGTTATCTCTGTGACTTGTGGTCATGCAACAAATCTGAATCTTAACCCATCTTATAAAAGCTGACTCCCCCTCTCAGCCTTGCATCACCACCCAGGTTTATTATTGTATGTCCCTTATTTGCAATCAAACTTCACTCACCTTGTATGTACTTTCTGTGAGCTTGCTCACATCATCTGGAGCCCGAGACATGATGGCAGGTTTTTCCTCAAGCCCCAGAAGTCGAAAAAAAATACAAATAAAAAAACAACAAAGAAAGAAAATAAAAACGGTGTTTGGTAATCCAGGTGCTCACTCACTCCGAATAATAAATCCCACAGCCGGTCCTGCTCCTTGTCTGCACCCTCACTCCGTACATGCGGGCAGAGAGACGCTCAGCAGCCGGTGGCGGACGCACTGACTGACTGACTGACACGCAGAGACTTCCCCGTGCGTTAGCTGCTGACGGGGAGGGCGGGGGGGAGCACCAGGAGGGAGGGAGCCGTGACGTCACGATAGGTGTTGCACAAATCCAAATGAAAAAAGTTTATGAGATTGTGTGTCTCTACATGTCTGATATAAAAACATCTTTTAAAGGCACGAATCATTTTGGCACATATCTTCTGGTGTTGAGATTAAATGCTCCAGTTGGCCTAAAGAGGGCGCTGTAATGCAAATGATTGTACTGTAATGTAGTCTGCAGTGGTGGAGGTTATACTGCCTGCTCAGATCCCTTCATTGAAGCAAAAATATCAATACTACAATATAAAAATATTTAATTACAAGACATTCAAAACAGAAATATGTTAGTAATAAAAAAACGTATTATCACCCTGTTTTATTTTATGATGCAGTATTATTAATTTTGATGCAACATAACAACAGTATTTAGTAATATATTAACTCCTCATATGTTTTGTATGTAAAATCTTAATCTGTAAAGTAACTAGCCGTAGCTCTCAAATACTGCAGTGCTGTTTAAAATTTCCTCTGAAATGCAGTGGAGTGAAAAGAGATAAAATCATAATATGGCTACTACTTATAATAGTCCTACATGAACCTTAAGAATTGTATTTAAGTCCAGTATATGGGTAAATGTGCTTTCCACCACTGAGTTAAATGGGCCACATGTTGTTTTTCACATGCTGCTTTTACACGATTTGATGAAATTTTAACATGCATCATATAAAGCTAAGTAAAAAAAGGCCATATTGCTTTAGAAACCTAAAGAAAAGGTGACTTTAGCAACATGGTGGTGTGGCCTTCACTGTAGAACATGATTGTTCATGGCCTTATGGGAGTGACATAAAGGCATCACATATCATGATTGGGGTAAAGCTGCATGATACTTCTCATTGCAAAGTATCATCAGATTGTGTAGCCTTTACACAAGCATGGCCAAAAAACATAGCACAGTTCTTGTCCTCATGTGTGCTTTTGGCAACATATTGTATATGTATGCAAACAGACTGAATTAATCCAGTTTGGAAGCAGTTTTTCTGTTTTTCTCTCTCAATATTAATTCTGAAACCTAAACTAAGGGTATTTGCCAATACAGAGACACCAGTGCCTTATTTTTTTCCCCAAAATTTTAAATCCATACACCTTACTGTGTGTAACTGGGATCATAAATGAAAATTAGCATGATGATGGGCAATGACACTGAAAAAGGACTTGTACTAATGTGGCTCAGTCATGTCATGATCATATAATTAGTATGAGCAGCAATACTGATGTGGCGTATTGGATTGGTGCATCCCCAGCACAGGAGCGTTCTCTAAGGCTTCAAAAATAATTGATAATGCTAGACCCCATTTCAGTCGATAGAACAACCTAGTTATGCATATTCATTATTCAGACAATTCTGCAATTAATCTAATGACCGTAAACAAAAACAAATTGGGATGTTTTGGGGCCCATGCAGGTCTGGAGCCTGAGGCAGTTGCCCATTTTTCCTGATTGGTAATCCAACTTTTAATGAAAGCATAGCTTTGATATTTCAGACAGACAAATAAAATAATGAAATGTCCCTGCTCAGTTTTATTCATTAGGAGTATATTTTGAATATCTTAATACATACAATTCTCTTTGCTTTTATTTAGGCTGCTGCAGAATCAAATCTGAATACTGGCCAACAAGAAATGTTACTATCATGGGCCTAATATAAAGACCCCACCACCTCTCCTATAGAGGAGAAAGACAAACAGATTTTGTGGTTGTTTTGAACATTTTTGTAGTTATATTTGAGTCTCTTAACTGTCACTTTGCATCTCCGTCTAGTCTTTTGTGGTCATTTTGAGTCCCTTCCTGGTCCGTTCGTGTTAATTTGGGTAGCATTTTGCAGGTGAATGCCCAGGGACCCATTCAGTAAGCAATCCATGGTTTCTGATATGCATGTTTATCTGTTTTTCAGTCAGGTAACTTCATCTAAACGTAATTTAGGAGTAATTCCAGTAACCACTCACTTTAAATAACCTGCCTTTTGGGTAGTTCTTGAGTTGTTAGCACCACCATGTGGATATAAATGTCACCTCCACTTTCCTTAGCAAATTTGGAATTAGACATCCTTTCTGCTAAAAACAAAAAAGTAAAAGGAATAAACCAGATAACACCATATCTTGGACAGATGCCCCACATCACTAACATATGTGACCCATGGCGCAGCCTTTTACTCAAAAGCTGATTGTTGCTGCAAAGCCACATGATTGAAACGCATGGTGACAATTTCAAGCCTTTACAGCTCTCATCTGCATGCTCTGAATCTCAGAGGCAGTCAGAGGGAGCCACATGACCAACCACTCTGCTCTCAGGATTCACTTTATTTCTACTTGAGGTCCTCCTGTGAGAGGACCTGCAGATATGGACAGGTAGGCATACATCTAACACCTATTACATTTAAGTCGAATGGCATTTCTTGATCTCTTTTTTAATCTGTGGGATGTACGCTTACAGAGGAAATGTCACATGGATCTTGATGTTCCTTCTCCTGGTCGTCCTGGGTGTGGCTGAGACAACAGACCCTTTGACAGATCTGGGTAGGTCATCCAACAGTACTCATTTACACTTTTCTTACATGCATCATTGCTTAATAACTTTCTTTCAAACAGAAAATATCGCTGGGAAGTTGGTTTTCTATCAGATGGAGGGAAATGCCACCTATGTGAGGGACACAGGAGAACTGGCTTCAGATGTTCCCACTGAGACCATGTTTGAACTCTTTGATCCCCAGAAGGATTTCAGCAAGGCAAAGTTCACCTATACGTGGGACTTAGGGAACGGGTATGAGAACTTTTCATGTCTGAAATATAAACAAAGGTTCAGGATGCTTTGCTTTAACTTTTCATTCTCATTTCTGATGCAGAGAAGTGATCCATGGGACTGAGCCAGTTGTCCGCTATCATTACTCAGCATCAGGGAATTACACACTACGGCTGAAAGTAGGAATGAATATGACCAAATCTGCACCTCCAATCACTGACGTCTACTCCACGGATGTCCAAGTGCTTGGTTTGTAGTTTTATATTTTAGTTTATGTAAAGTTTGCCAAATTTAAACGCTTCATTCAGCCTTATAACTTGTAAAAATGAACATGATGAGGCCCCAGAGTACAGTTTCAGCAAATGTTACACCTTCAGTAGGGGAGAGTGGGGTCAGTTGGGACAGGGGGCAGTTGGGACAGTGCCTTTTTAGTGGGTTAGCATGCTAATACTAGCCACGCCCTCTTCACTTTTAACCTCAAAGTGGAGACCTTCTGACTATTCCTTGCATTCTTTTTGCAGTTTTGAAATCTACAGTGAGTGTGTATTTATATTTAGGCTCTTTCGTTATTTTTTTCTGTCACCATACAGTTTAGTTATGTCACACACAATAAGAAATTGTTGTAAAGCTGATTTTCTGGCTCATCAGTTGATGCTGGTGTCAGCAGTCTGTGTTAAGTGTGTCTGCTCTAACTGGGACAGTTAGGACAGTAACCCGGGGGCGGCTGGGATTGTTTATAGTTCCTACCTCATTACAAATCAACAAAAAGTAAACAAAAACAAGACAAAGGCTATCCTAATTGGATAAGATCCACTGTGAAGTCACTGAGTGACGCTTTTAATCTATTAAGAGATTTAAACTGATAAGCTGAATTAAAATGCCGTGTAAACAAATGCATTAACTTTATATAGGCCTACATTTAAACCCCTGAGCATATTCAGCTATTTAAGTTTTTTTAAACTCTCAAGTTGTTGTTATTAAGTTTTTTTTTTCAACAAAAGCCTATTGGCTACAGTACATGTAGCCTATGGTAACCACATTGAGCTGATAGATGCCACTCAAAGAAAGACTCAGAGGACAGCCAAATCCCAGTAATTTATCAAAATATTTTTGACAAATAATTTCTTTTTCCTTAAGAAATGTGTGAATAAATGTAAGGCGTGCAACTTTTTTTTTCAAACTAAATTTGTATTTATTATTATTATTATTTTAGGAGAAATATCTTCCTTATTTATTTGATAGAACTGTGCCTGTCAGGTTTGGGTTGGGCTTAAAAAAAAATTAAGAAATTGTCAGCAGACGCCTGTCGATACAAAAGTGTCCCAACCGACCCCGCTCTCCCCTATCTTAGAAATTAATCCTAGAAAGTCTCTCAAAAGATTACAGTAGATCTCACATCACTGCCATTAGAGGGACACTGCTAAATTAACTGTTAAAATAGATTTATATAGAAGTACATGCCTTTTTTTCCAAGTAAAATTGAGTCTCAACTAATCCAAGACAGTGATAATTTCATCCTAATAACTGTGATTAATTTGTAGATGCCATTAAAAACATTGAGCTGAGGGGGCCGTCAAATTATGAAGTGTCTCAGAACACCACTTTGGCTTTTCATGTTGATGGAAGGTAAGCTGCACTTTTACATTTGTCTTTTTTGCAATTAAAGACAGACATCTTTGAATTTGACACATTCAATGTAATATGATCGTTATCAGCAAGAATATCATCTTATCACTTCACCCCTTTAATACTTGAGAATTTAATTTGAAATTTGACAATTTAATATGCTTGACCAGCACAGGTAAAACATTATGACACCTCTCTCTTGTATGCATGTGTGTGTTTAGCCCTCCCTTGTGGGTGTGCTGGCGTTTCCTGCCTGACTGTGTGCCGGACACAACAGGTAGCTGCACACTGACCCGGCTGTATGGAAACATCCTGCGGCTGAACCACACCTTCACCTCAACTGGCATTCACTGCTTGGAGATCGACGTCCGCAATGACATCAGCAAGATGCAGACCTCCTTCAGCCTTTACGTCAGAAGGAGCAGTGAGTGGTCACGCACACAAACACAAACACCTGCAGGCCAACAGGCCACAAGGCAGAGTATTGCATTCTGAATGATATATTATTATTGAAAAAACCTTAATGCCTAAAGTGTATTGTCATGAAGTTACAAAAGAAAGCTGTGGCTCTATGTATGTTCAGATTCTTCTCATTTATCCACTTAACTATACTGGACTGTATTTGCTCAAAAGGCTTCACCTTCAAAATGTACAAATCCATTCTGAGAGGATGGGTGGTTTGAATGACAGATAAAAGAAGCCAAAATTACACTTATTGAACAGGTGAGATAACAATGAAATCACCTGTCTGCTGTCTGCTCCGCTGTCTATATATATTCTTGAACTGAGAGAAGCTGGCGTGTGGTGTCATGAGGTGTCTCAGATAAAACCTTCCATGTGCTGCGTTAGTTCCACTGACAGAGAGAGGACAGTGAAAATAGAGGAATCCGGGGAAAGATTGATCTAGCAGCTCAGCACATGTCTGCTGTGTTGAATTGATTCGCTGCTGTTGTGATCCAAGTAGAACTGATAATGACCAACTTTCAGTGTCAGCTTCCTATTTGCTGGTAACCAGGGACATTTGGAAATTTGGGCTTGGTATTTAAGACTTCTGTTGCTGCGGCATTTTTATGTACAGCTATATTATGTGGTATAAATACATCCCACTTGTACAATAGGCAGAAAGTCACCCTGGGTCAGTTTTGATCCCCAAAATGGTTTCGGCAAAACTAAACAAAGAATCAAATGGCCTGCTGGTTTCACCTTGGTTTCCCATGAAGCTGTGACATTCTAGTTTGGCCAGACAGCATTCACTAGATAAACTCTTTTTTTGTGCTTATGTAGAGTTTGTGTTAGAGTCGTTGGAGTTTGCATTGTGGTGGGTGCTGGCTGTTTTTGTTTTACATAAGTGGACTCCATTTCTAAGCTATTGTTAGCCAGTGTTGCACACTGTTGGTGCTGTAGGGGAGCTGAGGAGAGGCAAGGCACCCAGGAGCATAAATATCACATGCTTTGGATTTTCCTAGAAAAACCATCCTGAGTCCTTTGCATAGAAATCAGCCCACAGACTGTTGTAGGCAACCGAGAAAGTCGGGGAAGGTCTCAGCTTTTAAGTTGCGCCGCAGTCTGGTCACCCATTGGCAATACAAAGTGATTAATGTATGTAAATAGTTGCACATAGTACCTTTAAAGGTCCAGTGCGTAGGATTCAGGGGCATCTATCAATCGAAATAGTATGCAATATTCACAGCTATGTTTTCATTATTTTATAATCACCTGAAAATTAGAGTTGCTGTGTTTTTCGTTAGCTTAGAATGAGCTGTTTGTATGGAGTGGTTCCTCTTCCACGGAGTCCACCATGTTGTTCTACAGTAGCCCAGAATGGACAAACCATGCGCCAACTCTAGTTAGAGCCATTCACGATATTGCATCGGCCACCGTAGTTCTTCTCCTTTGCACCGGTGAGAAGTGGCAGTTCTGCAACCTCAGCACTAGATGCCACTAAATCCTACACACTAGACCAGGGGTGTCAAACTCATTTTAGTTCATGGGCCACATACAGCCCAATTTGATCTCAGATGGGCTAAAGTATGCATTGTTTAACTTGCTCCTGAAACCTGGCATCTCTAAATCTAGTCATCTAGTTCTGGCCCACTGGACCTTTAAGTGATCTGTTAACTTTCTGATACCAATATGAACAGCCTGGGTATTTAAATAGTGACTATTAAAGCTACTTGATCATCTCCTCCCATCAAATACAAAATGACTGAACTGCATAAATAAGACATTGTTAAAGTGTTGTTTAACTGTGAGTTTAATCTAATCACACTTACAAGTAACATTTTTTTTCTGTGTGAATTGCAGATAACACCCACATGTTCTTCATCCTGTCATGTGCTGCCATTCTTGTTGCAACCTTCTCCTTTATCACAGTCATCGCCTGCCGCCCTCGTCATCACAACAGATCACAGGTATATAGAAGTGAAAGTGTTGCAGCATCTTACAATGCCAGCTTACACTGTAAAAAGTATTGTTTTGTATTTCAGGCTTTATTACCAAGATTTTAAAGTGAAAGAAGTTGTGACTAAAATCTGAAGGGAGGACATGAGACAGAAATATAAATGTGGTGCGATCAAACTGGGTTCAAGACTGGGGAAAGTTTCAGTAAAGTGATGACAGTGAATTGCTTTACCATGATAAGTAGAATCTTTTTTTATACTTTATATTTATTTATTATTTATTAGAAAAAAAAAAAGAAAAAAACAATATCAACAGACAGGGACATCAGAGGTGAAGGTGAAATGCTTAACATCTTGTAAAACAGAAAGTGAGAAGAAGCAAGGTTACATTGTAGTATCATGGATAATGGGTCCTTTATGTCCATGATCATCCTTTAAGATCAGGAAGGTCCTTATGATCCTTGACTTTGATTCCTAGAAATCCAGGGTATTTTTAAGGAGGGCGAAATCTTCCACTCATTCATGAGCTATAGTCCATCCTGTATGTCTTAATACCGAGGGGTATAAGACAAAATCAACAAATAAAATAAACATATAAATAAAAGATTACTTCAAAGTCAAGTAGGAGTTCCATTTGCACCAATATATTTCACATTTTTAGAGGCATGTCTCAGAGAAAAAGTCAGTTGTTCCATAACAGAAATTTCCTTAACTATTTCTATACATTCAGAGGTTGTTGGAGACTCTTAACGCAGCCATTTCCTGGGTATTACTTTTTTACAACCTGCTAGAAATAAAATTTCCTGTCTTTGAGTTCCTTATGTCAGATATTTTAAGGGATGCAATAAGGTTGGGCTTTGATAAGCAGAATGTAAATGCACATGTAAAGCTTCAGTAATTGCATTTAAATGCAGTTTATGACCACAAGGAGGCTGTCTGTGCCCAGAAATACATCATACTTGAGCAACAAATTGTGTGTGGCACACAAACACCAAGAAGTTTCACCATAAGTTGTTATTGGATTGACTATCATTCTTCACAGTCTGTAGAACTCCATATAATATAAAAGCAATTTAACGCAGTCATGTATTTATAACATTTATCTGGACATATGTGACTTTTTGCAGATTGTTACTTCCAGTAACGCTTTATTCCTGAAGAAACAAGACTCCGAAGGTCAAAGCGAGATTCTTCTTAACTTCTCCAACCTGGAGAGAGGAGAGAAGGAGCCACTCCTCATGCAGTATGGCTCTCAATACTCCTCTTAACCATCAAACTGCTCCTCTGTCTGCTCTCCATCTGTGTTCCACATTTGCATATCACCGTGATGTTGATGTGTATAGCTAAATCTGTGAATGATAAGTGCACAACACTTTTAATTTTAAATGTAAATGAAGTTGCAAAAGCGGTGCCGGTGTGTGGTTAGGGTCTAATTAGTCAACAAGGTTGAATAAGCTTTAGGTCACATGACGTCTATATTTCCATAAAGTAGGTAATCGTGATCAATTAATGAGTTACAGAGCTTAGGCTGACATTCAAATATACTCATAATAAATTGATAGCACAAATGCAGGTCATGTTTAAACCATGAGTGATAATGTAAGCATGCTGTGAATAGATTAGGCCACTAATTTATTTATGTTTTATGTTATTTTATTTTTTTGTTTTATTTCATAGGGACGATGCAATTTGACATTTAACTGATGTACTGCACAGAGAGTTTATAGCTGTTGCTAATTTCCAACTCTTGTCTCTTGTAGCTGGGTTTTTACATGTACAGTGAAATTAAAAAATACAGTGCATCACACAATACATATCCCACAATACACTTGCACACATACACCCTACGCCAATACTCATACATACACCAGTATGCCTTGCTAATTTAACATACAGTTTGCTAAAAATCTAAAAAGTATTTTATTTGATTACAGTTGGTAATGAGTCAAAGAGCTGACAGCCCTTTATGGAGAAAGCTGATCGTTGCCATTCGCCATGCTCCTAGTTTTGCTGTTATTGTCTTGTCTTTTGATATATTTGGAAAGAGACTCTTGGGCTGGACTATTAATACATTTGACTTTGAGCAAAGAGGAATTAGTGAAGCTCCCAAAGCTAAGCATATTGTATGTTTTTAGTATGCAACAGTGATGCCACTGAACAGGCTTTTTGTCCATTATTTTCAGTGCCTGATAAGGATGTTTCATATTGATGTGTAAATTTGGTCCTTGCTTTGCTTTGCCGTTAAGAACAAGAATAAAACATATGTTTCCTTTTTTAGAACCTTTTATTTCCTTGTAGTGCTAAAAAAAATAAAAAACAAATAATTTATTTTGCTGCTCCGTTTTGATCTCTGTCAAGTTGAAGCCAGAAATGGCATGTTGGAATTCTTGAACGTATACTTCTACAAACTATTATAATACTATGTGTCTATAATACTATAACACTACTAGTACAAACTGTTCTAGCAGTTAGTGTGCAAAAATTTCAACCATTTATACGAACAGATGTTGATGAAACACAACAAAGATCTCAATCAAAGCTACTGCTGTGAGCTGCTCCTCCATTTTCTTTGTTCATTGCATTGTGGGAGAATAGTATGCATTGAGAGCACACTCAAAAATTCTAGGTGTTCAGGGCATATTGTCTGCTTTGAGAATACTTCAACACACTTATATCCAACCCAGTTGCCACAGTATCAGTGGGCTTTTCTGCAAGCCAGAGATATGATAAACTTTTACATTTCACATGGCAGATTTTGTTGAAATTTTTTTAATATTATGGCTAGGTTTTGGAATACAAAACACTTGGTTAGTGTTGGGGAAACATTACGTCTTGGCTTAAAATACTCGTTTGGTTGCTAGAAACGCAGCTGAAAATATCCAAACCAATGTCTCGTTAAAAAAAGACCTAGTTTTGTCACCTCTTGATGAGAAACTGGTCTCAAGTTCTATGTAATCTGAACTTTGTCACTTTAGAAATGTTGATGTTATGTATGAAATCACAAATGTAGCATATGCAAAGATAGACATTGCAGAAATGTACAATGCCAATGTTTTATTCTGGCGATTGAGCTGTTATAACAATATGTGTCATAGATTTGGGGCATGATGTAAGAGTCTAAAGTCATTCTAGCAGCTTATGCCAATCCAACTTGTAGATAAAGGTCATTTCACTGGAAAAGTGAACATTTTTAGCTGCTTGTGGCAATCGAGGAAAAGTCAGGGGAACAACAGAGTCATTAGGATTCATCCTCTGTACAGTATAAATGTCTGTACAAACTTTCATAAACTTCCATTCAGCAGTTGTTAAAATATTTCAGTCTGGACCACCCCTTTATCACAACACACTTTTCCCAAATGAAGATAATTGAGCCTTACTGCTGTAAACACATCATATTACATATTAGCTGAGTACATGAGATACTTAGTGAGACATAATATGCCACTAAGTAAAATGTGCTAATTATTGACTAAGAAAATATCAGAGTGCTGAGGAGAGAAGTGTCAAATAAAATTTCACTAAAAAGTATAAAATCCTTGAATCTTTCCAACCGCGCTGACGTTAGTCAGATTATTTTTATACCGCTGAGTACCTTGATGGTGTTTAATGACAGCTCGTCCTCTGTTTGAGATGTCACAACATTATTAATTGTGAGTCTTCTGATGAATGCCAGCTGTCAAAGACACTGTGGAGAACTGCAGGTGCTTAGATGAATACCTACCACTTCAATCAGACGATCGACCTTGAGCTAAAACACTGCTGTGGTTAAAGTGTGCAGCTTTCCACAGTTTTTTAGAAGAAGAACATTTAACGGACCAGGCTTTTAACTCTGTTACATTCACTCACATTTGCTGAAGCTGTATTATGTATGAAAATGTGTGGTTGGGCAGACTCTTAAAATTCATTCACACAGAATGAACCTAAAAATATACTCTTCATCTCCTATCACTGTTGGGTAGATGTTAAACTTTAAATCAGACAAGTAACTGAAATATCCAAAAAGATGAAGATTAACTAGAAGATTTAAAGTTTCTGATGTGGCAGCTTCTTTTTCTGGGATGCTGTTTGGCTTAAAATTAGGTCTTTGGTGCAAAAGTAGGACAATCTTTAACAACAGCCCAGTCGCCAAAGGAAAGTGTTGGCATTGTATGCTAATACAAACCATTAATACATTACACTTGTACATTTCATATGCTTTATATCAACATTTCTAAAGTGAAGTAGATCTGATTACATGAGCTGACTTTGTCATTGGGAGGTGGAGCGGATGTTTGATGGTGTGACACATAAGCCAGATGGCTGCAGACCATAGTTTGAGACTAACAAACTAACTAGTTTGCCACCAAAACCAGGTATTTTAAGCCAAAACATGGTCTTTCCTAACCATAACCAAGTGTTTTTGGTGCCTAAATATAACCACACATTAACTGCAGTGTTGTTAAAACGTAAAGAATTGTAAAGTTTCAACATATCCACCACTTAATGACGTACAAATCAATGGTTTGCAGAAACATACAAAGCCAATTAGTCTGGAGATTGGGTTGTAAATAACCCATATATAAATGCCCAGCTCCAGCAGATACACCCCAAAGCTTGTGGGCATACACACAACAGGCTTAAAGTCTATGACCTAAAATACAAATTTCAGTAAAAAGTTTGTGTATGTTCTAGTTTTGTAACAAACACCTGACCTGATGTTAATTTATTATCGGCCTGATTAAGGCAGCATAAGCTGATGTGGCGAACATGCACGCAAATGATTGCCTATTTACACATCCAGCAGATACGGAGTAACATTGGGGTTCATTTGGAGTCAGCGTTTGTGGCCACCTGATCAATGTAAGTCCAGCATTCACTTTCCTTTTAGCTCATTTTTGGTCTCCACCAACCCCATAAGAAAATATGTGGCTTGTTAGCTGCTAACTGCTTCCTAAATTTGTTCCTAAAAAAGTCTATGTAATGTGCTTAAGAGTGATCTTTTGTGTGCGTAGACCTCTGTTCTTAGAGCAGAAACAAAGAGAAGAACAAATCTCAAATAAGAATACATTGGTGAATGTCATAATCTTTTTAAAACTGCAGAAGTGGGTTTTAATAGGAAATTTCTTCTAAAAAATCATTGGTGAATGAGGCCTAATGTGAAGGTCTCCAGTCACTGAAAAACTGCCTTTACATCCATTCAACAGAACATATTTTTTCACTTCATTATATCTATTTTTATTTAATAACTTGTTTTTGTCACACCTTGTCACCTGGTTGTCACAGTAGGTTTGCTTGCTGTCTCAGATTCAAAGTAATTTGCTTGTAGTCTTTTCATCGTTTGTAATGAATCATCAACTTTACATTTCGGCACAGTATAAATAAACCAACTATTAATCAACCAACCTTGTTTTATTCATTTATTCAGCTTTTAAAGTCAGACATAAAACAGAGGCTAATAAAGTATGCACAAGTACAGACTGGCCTTGGACATCTTCTTTTCCATCTCCATGTCCATTATTGATTGAATTCAGCTCTGCATAGCCAGATGGAGCCAGAGACTTTTATGTAATTGCTTTTTTTTCTTTCTTTCATCCCACATAAAAGGCTACAACATACAGAGCACGCCTGTGCCATTGGAAATGACATGTTGTAAAGAGAGGCGCAAAGAAGTGCCTTACACTATGGCATGACATTCAAGCAGCGATAAATTGTGTGCTCAGACGAGGCCACCTGAAAAACATCCCTGTGTGAATTATACAAATTAATCAGACGACTTTGCCCCAAGATCATACTGTAAAGGCTGCAACAACAAAACCCAAATCCTGTCTCCAGGGACTCATATCAGCCCAATGTCACAATTTCTTTGTCTTATATTATCCAGTATTATCCGGCAACCTCGACAACTAAAAGAAAAACTGTCACAAGGTAATTTCAATTTGGCTTCCTTTTCAGTGAGCTTGGCATTCGCCCCCTTCCTCAAGCAACATAATCAGGCCACTGTAAGCACTGTGTTTAGCTACGTCATAAGTAACGTAGGTCTATTTTTTGTCTACACTGTTGTCTCGTGAATTAGTCTCCTCTTCCAAAGCAAAAAAGCTAATTATTTAGTACAGTATGTCATGGCTTTGTCAGTATTATCCTTGCTGATATAACCTTAGCATTATGATAAAGGAACCATCAGGGCTAACGTCAATGTTAAGTTAGTTGGTACTTTGACTGAGGAGCTCAACTTATGTTGTGATCCTTGGCAACATGGCTATGTAAGTACTGTTAAATGAGCCGCAGCGTGTTAACCCCATGTTAAACAAGTGGAATTTGGAAAGACAAGTATGCTAACTGATGTTAGACTCCATGGAAATAACTTTAATGCCGAATGTTACATCCAAATTGTGATGGGGATCCCTTAATCAAATCAACCCAGCCTTGTCAGGCTCATTAACAGTCCCAAACTTGACAAGTCGTCACATAGGGTTATCATTACACCAGTCTAAGGCAGTGGTTGCCATGGCGCATTGGTGTGCTTGATGCCAATCCAGGTGTGCCGTGGGATTCTGTGATAACCACACATTATTATTGCAATATTCTACTGGGCCTGTACAAAAAGTTATGAATGAATTTTTAACCGACTGTGTCAGTAAGTCATTCATTTCCTAATAATGAGGCAAACTCTAGTGAAAAGATGTAATTTAATTTAATGAAATCCAAAATACCTGCATTTGCCGCCCTTCACGTGTGGGAATTATAAAAGTGTGACACATCGAAAGCCCTGATTGGCAGCCAGTGTGCGGGATGATAACATGTAAAAGGAGACAGCTAAGAAAAGTTACTGTCAGTAGACAGTATCATGAAAGCTACCTGTCCTATTTTTTTCTTATTTTTATTGTCGCATGTAGAAGCTGTTGTGCACAGACATAAATACAGATGTGCCTTGAAATTTTGGCTTGTCCTTTGGTGTGCCTTCGGTATAAAACGTATGAAGACCTTAATTAAGCATGAAAAATGCCAAAAAAAAAATCACAACAATTAATGCAGATTCAGCCAATCCCCATGAGTTCGGCACGACCTTGCAATTTTGTCTAATCACCTCAACTTTACTGCAAATTTAGCTATTTAAATGAGTAATTTAATTTCACTGTCGCGCAGCAATTGTATCAGCAGGGCCATTTGGGGTCCACTGCTTCTGATTATCCCAAATCATGAAGGTTCATTTGACAGTCACATAGACACACAAGCTTAATGTCACATTTTGTCTAATTGCTTGTTCAGTTTTGCTCAGGTTCAGCAGCTTAATGAGCCGCTAAAAGTATTTTATTAGCCTGACTTTTATATAAGTTTGTATATCCTTTAATAAACATGTAGTTTCAGTCGTACTTGAAGTGTTTTCAGAGCACTATGTGGTTGAAAAGAGCTGCTTTGTCAATGTGACGTCACCCCGACCTTTCAACCTCTCTCATCTGTTAAGTGTCGCTAATGCCACCCAGGACACCTGTTGTTGTCCTGACCCAAGCCTTGAACCTAAAGATCCCGCTCAGCCTGTGTAATTAACTCATGTCACTCCTCTGTCACCTCACCAGCTTAACTGATACTGCTGACATGAGGCAAGGTGATTTTAAACTGATGTAGATCTCCAGTTAAACAAAAACTTTCACAGATTAGGCGAATAATCAAACATCAATTTCATGTAAAATGCATCACAGAAAGCTCTGATTAGCAGGAAATTTGCAACGTAATTGCTGACAGATAAAACACAG
Organism: Cephalopholis sonnerati; assembly: GCA_019142605.1. NCBI lineage: Eukaryota > Metazoa > Chordata > Actinopteri > Perciformes > Serranidae > Cephalopholis > Cephalopholis sonnerati. Next base: position 14,688,326 of record JAGQAX010000020.1, on the reverse strand, counting down.
CCATTTCTAAATTTATTTTGCAGCAGTATTTTTCTTTATTTTCCACATTTTCATTCATTGGCAAAGCAAATGATTTTCAACACTTGGAAAACATGAAATGGCACTTTAGTCTCCATACGAAGGCCACAAGACAAGACAGGCAATGCCTTTTAGATGTGCTCAAAACAGACATTACGTATAAAAACTATACTGTTTTTCTGGACACAGAGACACATGGACGCAATAGAAAATTACACTATACATACAAATGATAAATGTACATTCAAAATGCAATGTGAGGGTTTTGATCAGTCAAATCTGTTACATTTTCTGTCGGATGCTTTGTTAGACAATCCACTGCAACAATGGTACAAGTAAAAATATATCACAACATTAAAGCTATGAATATATTTCCAACATGATTCATCATTTAAACAGGTTTTTGTTCAAATGGGAAAAAGGCAAGGAAAAAAGCACTGTGTTAGACTCACTAATATCACTGGTATGACTTATGTATGCCAAGATAGAAGCTTCCAAACTAGAAAGTTTTAACTCATATAAAAGCTGGAAAACTAATTCAACAGTAGCATTTCTACCAGAGAATGAAGCCTGTTGTATAATAATCCAAATACCAGCTAATGCACATAACAGATAGAGGGCCCAAATTGTACTTTTCCAGTTATATTCCCCTTAAAAATGACTGAATATGTCAGGATCGGACATGTAATTGATGCTGGCTCTAAGCCCATTTCCTAGTTAAGGAATAGACATAACATTAGCCAGACCTTTAATCTTTTCTCACTCCCACACTGCACGCAACACCAACTCACATGTCAATGCCGAACTGTCAGCTAGTCTGGACCTTGTAGTAGCAGCAGTACATGCGTGCGTCTGTGCCAGACTAGAGTGGATTTTCATTACTTCAGAGTGTGGAGGGAGGGGTGTGTGGGAGACTGTGTGGGGATGATGATGTATATTATGTCTTAGCGCTGATCCCTGAGGGGACCTTTTACCAGTGGTGGGTGTTTTGAAGGACAGAAGTACCTTAGTCATGGCAAAGAAAGAAATGTTAGTACATTGCCCTCTGATCGCCAGGTGTAATAAAACAGACACCAGCCAGTGATGGTGTTCAGCCACCATATAAACTCAAATATCTCTTTGTGCAAAGCAGATGAAATAAATTTTTTACAACTCAGTGTTTAACGTAAAGTCCATAAACTGCCTCGCAGTGAGAGCAGACAATAAAAAAATGCTGAATGGATGAAAACACCAGCTAATCAAAAGAGAGGCAGACATGAGTTTAAGCATTGGGCAGTCGTTCCTGACACATCTCCAAAGGCCGCTTGAACGCTCCCCTCCCAAAAACTTCAACGTTGGTCGCTAGCCAGGAGATCACATTCCCAGGGATATAAGAGCTGCAGTTAGCCATGGACTGGACCTCGACCGGCTTCAGGACACGGTCCCAAATATTTACCTGACTCAGCTCGCCCACGAAGGCCTGTCCGGCATCAAAGCGCCCACCCACCACGTCCTGTAAGGGCCATAAACAGCAGGATGTGAATTTGAAAAGCATCAACAATATAATCAAAGGTGATCATCTCTCTGAGATAGAGGAGGTAGTCTGGTCATTGAACTTCCAGGTTTAATGAGTCTTTTATTCCTTGCTCTGTTCAATGCAGAAATGTTGAAGCACCTGAAATGGTGTGTAAATGTCTATAAATATCTGAGATGCCGCTGATTGGATTTTCATCAGGTGTTGAAGTCTAAAGAGGTCACTACAATGTTTGAATACCTAACTTTGCACACTATGGCTGTACTTGGAATCACATACTAACATACTACCTACTACACACAATGGCTGATGAGAGTGTCATTAGTATTCATATATGTGGTCATAAACCAAAGTATTGGACTGACTACAATTTGACCTGATGGCGGAGCTGCATCAAACCTCAGGGGATCATCACAGTGATTACAGCTCATCCTGAGGGGGACATGAATGTCTGGTCTAAATTTCATGGCAATCAATCCGACAGCTGTTCGGATATTGTTGTGGAAGTTTTTCTCTTAATAAAACACAAAACATGAATTCACTGAGAGCATCTGTCTGAATTTTATTGCAACAAACAGAGTTTGTATTTGCAAATCCACATCTCCCACCTTGTCAGACTGACAAAGAGAGCTATTGAAAGAAGTTCAGAAGAGGCACTTATACACAGAGGCATGTATCACGAACGTCACTTATTCTCACTTGACAGATGTCCTTAAACGCAAAGTGTTTTGTCTGTAAATTCACAACCTTTTTTGTATGAATTCCATGACTTCAGTTATAATAACATTGGCTAGGCAGCTGAAGGTTGAATTCCACCACTGCTTCTAAAAAAATTTACTGTGATGCAACAGTTAAACACTTTCATATAGGAGGGAGGAAAAGATTTCAAACCATCAATGCAGACATTTAACTCAAAACCATGAATGTCAGCCTCATTGTGGCACTAAAAAAACAGTCACAGGGATCATTAATATCATTAGGGCACATCATCTTTGAACTAGAATATCTGTGCAACATTTCATGACAAGCAGTTTGATAGATGTTGAGATTTTTTACTTGACAACTGAAGAATTTAACCTGGCTGTTGGTGCTAGAGAAAAGGTCAGGTCATCACCAAGGTCATTAGGATTCATCCCCTGGGGATCATAAATGTCTGCACAAAATTTCATTTTCATCAATAATTGTTGAGATATTTCAGTCCTGAACCAAAGCGGTGGACTGACAGACTGACGTCACCACTCACAGAGCTGGCACTGTGGCTAAAAACACAATTTATCATTCAATTGTGAAAACAGGAATCCATTAAATTTAATTTGAATTTGCTGCTTTTCACACTCCGTCGTCTGCCTCGTAGCTACAAAATGGCCCCTGATAAGAACAACCTTCAAATGCTGATTTGATTTCCACAGAAGTTGACAGACTGATGCGGCTCACTCTGACATTTTTTAATAATGCACAGACTGGTCCCAAGGGAGACCTCAGCATCTGTGGGCAGTGACAGCTTTACCGTTGTCCTGTTAATTGTGTTGTCATGATAACCTGTCACCATCTTATTACTGCTGCTTCAGGTCTGCTTCATTTTCTTGTTTCCATCTGCGGTTTGGCGCTCCGTAAATAACACTGCTTATTAACAGAACTACTTGACATTGCACTTGGAAGTGTTTGTCTCGTGACAATGTGAAAATGCTGCACTAGGTAGTTGATGGTGCGTTGTTAGCGTTCTACTCTGTGTAAAATAAAATATGGAAGAAAAGTCATTACTGATGTAATTCCAGGTAAGTGGCTGCTTTCTTTGATCACAACAAAAAAAGCTAGAGCAGATGACCTATGCGTCAAACACATACTGCACTTTCTTACCTGCTCCTGCCCGAGGATGATGACCCCTCCGGGTTTGATGGGGTGCCAGGCTGCCAGGTTGTCGCCAGTTCCCAGCTTCTCTCCATCTTGGTAAGCGTCCCATTGGCCGTCCCGTGTGGTCCAGGAAATGCAGATGTGGTGCCACCTTCCATCACGTACCTCCAAAGGCAACTGGGCGACCTGTGGTCAAAATACAGTGTTTAGTTGTGGTTTGACAACATAAAAGCACATATACGTGGTTGCTGAATGGAAACTGTATGAGATATAGTAAGAGACAGTTTGTGATGCTGACATTAAAGTTCCCCTCTAGACAAAATTTAAAGTGTGTAAAAACACTCTGCTATCACAAATATTTTGTTTAACGCTGTTTTCCCAAACAAAGAGTTAAAAATGAAACCAATGAAAGAGCTGTAAGCAGATCTGATGTAAAAAAATGTAACTATGCTAATGCTAACTTTGCTTTGCACTGGAGGTTTCTGGTTTCTTTTTTGGTTTTGTGTCAAAGCCTCTTTCCTCGTAGATATATTTTCCTGTATTAGACAGCATTTTGCTTTCGTATTACGTAACTAAGTTAGCTTGCCTGGTGTACATTTGAATCTCTGATTTTAGGGAAATGCACAGCCATCGGCCCCCTTCAGTACAGGAATGTGAAAACACCTCTCTAGGTGACAAACTTTGCACAGATACAAGTCGGTAAAGTCAAGGTCAGACATTTTAGGGGACACAAACAAAAGAAAAACACATTTTTTTTAAACATTTTATCATATAGCGATAAAATTTTAGTTGATTAAGGAATCCAGAAACGTCTTGCCTTGTCATTGATGAGCAGCTCTATTGGGTTGTTACCCCATTCGATCAGCACGATCTCATTCGCTTGGCCCGGCACACCATAAGAGAAAGGCGTCCCTATGCCAGGACTGGCGCTGGACTTGATCCACATGCAGAGTGTGAAGGCATACATCTCTGGCAGGCTCTTGGTGATGCGGCCGTACAGGTAGTTGGTCCGCTGGGGGAGGGACAGCTTAAACTGCTCTGGGGACTTGAAGTCTCCTCCTCCTGTAATGACGCAGGGAGGCAGATAGAAGAGAAAGGGACACGATGGGAGAGGTGTCCCATTAGGTGTTTTCTTAAACCGTTAATCACTGCTCTGGGGTGAAAGAGAGGAAACAAGAGGCTCACTTCCGTTTTTGTTTGATACACAGACAGCGGTGATGTAACCTCAACTAAGGTCCCTTTTATGTAAAACATGTTCATGTCTGCCACCCCATCTCTGATTCATCAAACCCCCTCAACTCTTTTATTCCCCTGAGTGCCCCTCTGCCTCCTCTCCATTAGATGTACATTAGGTTGCATGCCTTATATAGTCTCATACTACATGTTTTCCTTCTGCACAGCACCATTTTCAGTTCACTCCTCCTCTCTACTACCAACCTAATCATCTCATAACAATATCTTGTTTTAATTTTATCTGTACAGTTATGATGTGAATTTGCCAGTTGCTGAATGACACCTTTACCTTTCTCCAGCTCACTGATCCTCTCCACCAGGGCGTTCAGTGTGCTCTCCGTCTTCAGCCTGTAGGCGGCTGTGGCATTGGACAGCATGCTCTTCTCCTCCTCCAGGTTGCTGACTTTCTTCAGGAGTTGCTTCTCCAGCTCCCCAAGCCGACGCTGCAGCAGGTCGCGGAGTTCGCTGGGGAACGCAGCACCGGATATGTTGGCCCGTAGCTGCTGTTGCTAGGGAGGGATGGACAGGACAACATGAGGAGGAAGTGCACAGAGATGGTCAAAGACAATGAGCCCCCTCAATCCCCCACTCCTGCAAGCGATGACTTACATCACAGCTCTATGACATACTTCTGTATGATAGATTAGCAGGTCTTCAAATATAGTTTTGGGACTGTATAAGGTATTGGCTAGTTTTCCAGTCCTGTTTTATGAGAACTTACGTGTTAAAATAAGTGTGGCAATAAACCGTCCCACAGCATTCTTTTTAAAGGACAACTATGCCCATTTTCAAAATTCGTACATATTATTTCTATGGTGTAAGACAGTCCAAAAAATAGTAAACAACTGACTTCCAAATAAAAAAAAATGGAGTGCTAAACTCAAATTTGTGATGTCATAGGGTATAAACTCTGGAGCTGCTCCATAAACAATGAATTGGGAAAGATATTATAGAGGACACAGAGAGCACTCAGGGGAGTGTTCTGAGTATATGGGTACATTTTCTGTTTTACAGCTGAGAAGACTACAATAGAATGAAGCTGTCTGGGTATAAAAAAGAAAACAAACATTCTGTGAGTTCACAAAATCAGTCTCCCATTCATTGTCTATTGAGCAGCTCTAGACTTAATACTTAATGCCATCACAAGTTTGAGACTTACCTCTCTTTGACAGAGAGTAGCTAATGTTTACAGATATTGATTGAACCTTCCCAGGCTATGAAAATAACATATTGGATTTTTTTTATTTATGTATTGTTCCCCTTTAAAGCACTGTACTGGTCGGGGAAGCATAATAAACACACATGTCACATAATCGGCCGTGCGTAATAGGAAGTTTAAAGCTGGCCAATCAGACAATTAATCTGTTTCTCACGGATACTTCTGTTTGATCACCACAATACTTACACTAATGATTCTCAGAAGAGCCGGTCTACTGCTGAGCAGTGAAACGGCATGGTGTGGTAATCCTATAAATCCGCTCCGAGAATCAAACTGTGCTTTTACGCACGGCTTTGGCACAGAGGGCACGCTGTGCGCATTTGCTTCCGACTTACCTCCAAGTTCTCCAACCGGTCCTTGAGCCCTTGCATGGTTTTTCCAAGACTGTCGATGGTGTCATTTGGATCTCTGGGAACATCCCCCATTGTGTTTTGCTTTTCTTTGCCCCAGGGAGCCCCCTTATCGTACTTCCCCTCGTCGGTAGCTGAGGCGCAGAGGGACAGCTTGGTAGTCAGCTCGTTGATGGTGCCTATCTGTTTAGAGATCGTTTCTTTCTGCTGTAAAATTGTCTCTCGTAGCTGCATGACAGTATTTCTGAGCTCCTCTTCCTGGCTCCCGGCGTTCAACTCGGGTAACAATGTCACAGGGCAGCTGGCATCGCCGCTGAGGGGTATCGCCCTGCAGATGTATCGCTTTCCATCGTCCACCTGACTGCTCGGTGGTTGACCGCAGCTCAGCGCACACAAGCATAAGAATCCATACAGGGTTAAAAACATACCGGCGGCGTTTGCCGTAAAGGAAAGTCAAGGGAAAAGTAAAAAGCCAAACACTGAACCCCGAACACTCTCTAACTAAACCCACTCCTAAGTTTAGTGCGTAAAACTTTACCCCACACAGGTATACCCAAAAACATCACGTATAACTATTTCTACAAAGTAGCGCCATCCCAGAGGAGCGAAATGAAGAAATTCTGAGCAGAAAATCCGATCACCAGTGACTCGGTCAGTGTAAGCCCGCTTAATGTGGCTTGTGTTATTTCTGGCCAAACAGAGCGCGCAGTGTGGTGCTGATCGGACAGCTCCTCTTAGGAAAGAGGATTACCAAAAAAAGGTGTCTGTAGAAGCTCGCTGATTGGTTGTAGTAGGTTGACGTCACCGAGCAGCTGGGTCAAACATTTGTTGATTTATTTATTTGGAAAGTTAATTAAGCAATGAAGACTGAGGAGTTAATCATCTCATAACAGTTAAGCTGATGAGGAGGGGGGCCATGCGCCTCGGACCGGAAAGGTGTGATCAATTTTTGTTGCATCTCAGTATGATTTCATGCCCCCATTTTGTTCTCGTTTATGCTGATGTCCTCTGGTTCCCTGGTTTGTTTATTGCTGCAGATAGCAGTTGTTAATTAAACATTGAGTTCTAGTCAGAGATAATATTCTCTCAAAGTGCATACGGCCAACTTTCTTTTCAAAATATTTTAGAAGCAAATGAAGCTTGGGTAACAACCATCTTAGGGATGTGTGGGACAAATTTTATTTCATTCACTGTGATGTGTGCAACTTGTTTGGTTTTAGATGACTAAGTCTGTAAATGGGAAAGCATCTAAAAGTCATTTTTGAAGGAAAATAGCGAAGAGGAGGGATAATCAAGCCCTCTACCTCAGAAAAAAGCTAAATCATTTAACTGAGGAAAATGCTAAGTCAACTTCTATCTGCAATACAGTCTTGGCAAATTGGTCCTTTTATTTAAAGCTGTAACATTTGATGGTGTCTGGCCGGGATGGAGCAAATAGTCGGCCAGCTTGGTCAGTTAAAAAGTAGGAATGCAAGGAAGAGAAGAGTCAGGGTATGTGAGATAGTACCACAATAAAGTACCACAGATAATATGGATTTAATACCTGCTTTCAACCCCATGAAAGGGACAGCTCACCCCAAAAATACATATGTTTCCTCTTACCTGTAGTGCTTTTGTGTTGGAGATGTCTGTCTTCTCTCAAATGTAATGGAACAAAATGGCACTCAGCTTGTGGTGCTCAAAGTGCCAAAAAATACATTTGACGAACTCAGCAGCAATGTCTCTTTCCAGAAATCATGACCTGGTTACTCAAGATAACCCACAGACTATGTTGTGATTAGTTTCATGTAGGATCTCTTTTCTTTCTACCAAACTACTCTCGCCAACCGTATCACTGCGCAGAAGGAAGCATGCATCTACTCATGGACGAGAGGTCCTCTTCGGCTGAGCTGTTACATTGGTTAACTCAGGTGAGCTGGTCGTATCAAACTAAGATGCACTCCTCCTTTTACAGTCTCCCTCTATGGCCAATATCTCCAACACTTAACAACTCAAACCAAAGCAATCTAGATCAATAACTTGCACTACAGGTAAAAGGAAAAATATATATATTTTTTTTATTTTGCGGTGAACTGTCCCTTTAAGATAATTTATGAGGTCATTATAATTGGTTTTGTTTTGTCTTGTCTCAGATTAACATGCAGAAAAAAATTAATTTTAAAAATATACTCTGACACCTGAGCACCTAAATAGCGACTGTATTAGAAGTAATTGTAGTCTAATGTAAAGTAATGTGAATGATGACCTGGGTTGTTCATCAAAATATTAAGGTGTATTTTGATTGCTTGTTTTGAATACTGACTCACCCTTTCGGTTTTATTGAACTTAATTCATATGTAGAGAACAAAACAATCTTGTACAAATGTTGTATTTGAAGCTCAGCGTAAGTTCAATCAGGTAGACTTTCTTTATGCTATATCCATTCACAAGTCTCTCTCTATCCCACTCCCACTGCTTCCTCCAATCAGCTGCCTGTGGGTGTTCCCTCTCCTAGTTAGCAAATCAAGTTCTGCTGCAGTCTTCTTCAGCCATTCATGTCGCTACTGCCAAACTTTGAGTCTGTTCTCCTCTCTCCTGCTGTCAGCTGTCATGTTAGGCAGAATGCACACCCTCCTCCACCCCGTTCACCTCCTGTCATCGTATCCAGAGCCCAGGACGAGCTCACCAAAAGCCCACTCCTCTTCACACCCAGATCCTCAGCTCCCTCTTCATCTCATCTCATCATAACCATAACCACCACCAGTGTCTAGGCTCCATAGGGGGGGTTTCTTAGTCTGCTACGTCTTTACCACCCTCCTGGAATATATGACATGTCTGTGGGGTCTAATAGCCAAAGACTTTTCACATCTCTCATACTTATGTGCACATGTATATAAAAATTATTTTCTCTCAGAACAAGTCTCTCCTGATTTAAATGTTTATATAAAGTAAGTGTTATGGAAGTCCAAGGAGGCCAATAGTATTGTACTGTGTAGCAGTATCTTTTGAAACTAGACAACCTAACCTAACCAACATAGCTTTTCAGAGGGGGGTTAAATAACGCTCCAAAGTAAATTTTGGCGAGGGAACAACTGACATGACCCTCTTCACAGGGGTCCACTAAACTCTTACCTCAAGATATCTGGATGAAAATGAGTTCTATGGGTACCCATGAGTCTCCCCTATACTCAAGTAGGCTTGCTCCCAATAAATGTTTTGTTCCTTGAAATCAATGTACTCCTTAAAATGTTGAATATAAGAACAATGAATCACCTAACATGTCGATACAGATACATATTAAAACAGGACTGTTGTTAACTGCACTGATACTAGTCTACGCACATCACATAATTGAAATTTATAACAAGAAACCAAAGTATATCAATGTGTGATTCCGCACCTCTGCATTTTGACATGGTTTTTAACCAGCCTTTGCTTTAACAGAATAACTGAATCCCTGAATTTCAGTTACACTTTTTAGTTTTGGGGTGCCACCCCAGACTTTCATTGGCTCCATCTGGCCACCTCTATGAAAAATTTCTGGAGGTGTCACTGTAGTTAATCAGTATAACACTGTGTCAGCATGTCAAAATAAACTAAAACTCAATTGGACAAACCACTTTTGATTCAGTGTCATGATGGAAATGAAAAATCTGATGTTTATACAACATTAAACATTTCACTTAAGTTTCAGTGTCAGACATCAGTGTACTTCTGCCCAAAAACATTTCACTGTTGAGTCAATCATATTTTGCTGGGTGATGGAGTGTGTTCATCTCCGGGTCATAAATTCAATGAATACAGAACTCAATCACTGGATAAGATCAGCGCAGTTACATTTAGTCTGGTGAAATTCAGAACAGATATGCAAGCAAGTAATTATAATATCTCTGCTTGTTTACATTTTTAAAAAAAGTTACACCAAGATTCAGAGGCGTCAAGGCCATTTAAGGCGAAGAGTTTCCCAGCTGTCAAAAACATGACAAATCATTATAAGTGTAGGTGAGTCTCTTCAATAAAGGAAGCAGTGGAGAGACAGGATGTGGTGGTAAACAATTAGCAACAGCTGCCTGCCTGGCTGTGAAAGGTCAATAAAGCCTGGTGTGCAGACTGGAAGACTTACCACTGTGCTTTGAACACGGCGTCCAACCATGCTCCAAATCACACAGTCAATCAGGGTACTTCTTTATGACAGTAGAAACAGTTTGGTTTTATTCACCAAGTAAACATTGTTCAATTTTGGTGTTTTAAAACAGCGAGAAGCTCAGTTGTAGAAATTCTAATTTGCTCTTAATTAATGATCAGATAAAGACGTGTCAATAGAAACACTAGTATTCAAGTGATTATGTGAAAAGTTGTTTGTAACTCGGTTACCAGTCTCCCAGGCAGTTTCAGACTATAACATCAGTGCATTACATCAGCATATATTATCAGTACAGACTGTTATATTTCCATAATCCATCACCTTCCACCACTTTGTACCATTTAAAGAGGCTTCTTCAGTAGGTTATCCTTATGCAGGGAGCTGAATTGAGACTGTTTCTCTCTTTTATGTAGCTAAACCCCTTCACATGAAAAATGTGGATTTAAATTTGAGTGACAGAGGAAGTTTACAAAGCTTTTACTTTAGTAAAATACAGATACACAAAAAAATGTTGAAGTACTGATCTCTGCATCAGAAGCATTTTACTGGTTGAGGTAAGGTAGGGTAAAACTTTAATGTCCCAGAGGAGCAATTTGGGATACAGACAGTAGTCATTAGTACAACAAAACAGACAATATCAAACATAAGACACAGGATCTAGAATCACACACTGCCAGGCTCAGATTACCAAATCGACAGACAATGTTAAAAGAAAGTACGGACTCAATAAAAGCGAAACTCCTCAGCTTACCTAAAAAGAATAGCTGTCAGTTTGCCTTCTTACAGATACTGTCAGTATTCACATCAAAATTCAACTTGTCATCTAAAACAATGCCCAAATATTTATACTGCTGCACAACTGCCACTGGCTGCCCCTCAATTACACATAGAGCAGGAAGGCAGGGCCTCCTTTAAAAATCAATTAACATCTCATCAGTCTAAGACACATCAGTGTGGAGGAAAGACTGGTCACACCAGTTAAAAAATTCATCCAGAGCTGGGCCATGATCATATTCTGATCCATGAAGAAGACTTACAATAACAGAGTCGTCTGCATACTTCAGGACAAATCTTGATGCATGATTACTCTGACATTCATTTGTGTATAAACAAAATAAAAGAGGTGAAAGAACACATCCCTGAGGGGATCCAGTAGAAAAACAGATACTGGACAGTGTCCTGTTAACCCGGAGGTGGAACTAGTTTTAACTACTGTGCATACACATATGAAGGTAGTTTAGTCCAATGGTTCCCAACCTAATAGTCAAGAACCATCCATTGTTTTTATCTGACTACTTGTCCTATCTTTGAAGAGCACCTGTTTTTTTTTTTTTTTACTATCACCAACAGTGACCCAGTGGCGTGAGGTAGTTACGACGGGCCCCAGTGGAACCGCACTGCCGGCACTGTCTATATTTACACCCCTGGTTTAATGTTAAACAATGCATTGAATTTCATAAGCTTATGATATGTTTTTTTATGTGAAATATTCACTTGAAAGTAACTACATCTGGCAAATAAATGTAACGGAGTCTAAGTACAATATTCCCTTCTGAAATGTAGTGAAGTAGAAGTATACGTGGCATAAAATAGAAATACTCAACTACAAGAACCACAAAATTTTACAGTACTTGTGTACATGTGCTTATTTACTTTCAAACACTGTAAACAGAACAATATGAAACATTTGATTTCACTAATTAATGGTATCTGTATGGTTTTAAATATGGAAATACAATATTTTGAATGATGTTAATTTACAGCAGGTTTGCTGTCAAATATTTTTGTTGTGGTTTATAACTTACATTTGAATTGTGTAACACAACAACAACAACAACAACAACAACAACACACTTGTACATGAACGTGAATACAGTACACGTTCTACAATGCAATGTGTGAACACAATACATGAAAAGAAAATCAAGCAAAATCAGACACAGAATAACCTTAAAACAACCATTTCACAAATCAAACAGAAAGCAACAACTCTCTCGTCTCCCCGCATAGAGCACAGAACCCCGTCCACCACCCAGACCACTCTGAAAGCCTCCAGATTGTAGTCTGATATAAGCATGTTCAACCTTCAGGCGAGCAGCCACCAGTACCCTCATGACCTGTACACCATCTGTACACCCTGCACTCTTAACCTTTCTTCTCCTAGATATCCAGATAGTGAGCGTAGTCACCACAAACATGAAATTCAGAGGAGTGCAGACGTGCTTTTTCCTCACCAGATATTTAGACTCGTATGTAAATAGATCTGGAGTAGGGGTGTCAAACTCATTTTAGTTTACAGGCCACATACAGTCCAATCTGATCTAAAATGGGCCGGTCCAATAAAACCATTACATAATAACCTATAAATAACAACACCTCCAAATCTTTCCCTTTCTTTCAGTGTCAAGAAGTATTTTGGATCATCCATTTACGAAAACAAAGTGCAAGCTATTGAGGAAGCAGGTTGAATTATCCTCTGCCTTACAAACTATTTACATTTACAAAGTTTTGGCAGTGCCTTAGCAACAGAGTTTCACTAATATTGCTTTAAGATAGAGGTCTGACACAGATTATTTTGTCCTGAAGCAGCTGATTGAGAATATTATGCACTACGTTCAATATCTTCAAATATGACCACAATAAGTTTTCATTGTTTTTTCAGAGCTGTACTTTGGTCAGGATGGAAAGGCCTCTAAAGCAGCTTCCCAGCCAGCATTTGTATGTGGGGCCCATGTGGGATGTAGATGGGTCGAAAAATGGGCCCCACGTTCGACCCACTGGCGTGGACTTCAAACCCGTAAACAGCTGATATGCAAAGCAGAAGATGAGCAACTGGGGAGATAAAGAATTGTGCGCCCTCCTTGCCCTCGCTAACGAGGAGGCTATTAACCGTCGGATGACGGGAACGTGAATGACGGGCCGATGTACGAGAGAATCGCTGAAGGACTGACCAGCCGTGGCTTTCCTCGGTCACTGTTTACGTCACACGCTGAGCTGCACGTTCTGTTACTAGCTCACGCCTCCCATTGCCCCGAAAAAGGTGCATTCTGTATAAACACAAGAAGGCAGGCGGCAATTTGCCGCGCTCCCCGATTTTGTTTTTATACTGCCAATGCGGAAAGAAGAGGGATTGGGCTTTCCTGCAAATTTGGGCAATTCCTGTGTAAAAGAGGCTCATATGTATCCAGTGTTCACACAGACAGCGTTGTTGCTGCAGGGCTGCTGCAAGACTCCCTGCTGCAGTTTCTATTGTATTCCCACAATTAAAAGCTGGTACTCCACTCATTTTTGAAGCCATGCATTGTCAACAACACAGTCATGAAAATATTTCACAATAAAAAGCCTTTTGTTAACAAAGCTCCACAGAAATGTCTTAAGATGGGCTTTTATTTTGAAATGGAAACAGGAAATGTTGAGTTAAAGAAGAATTGTTTTCATGTCCGTGACAGATAAAGATATTGACACTGTAGTAAAAACGGTGAGGTTGTTAATGTCAAGTAAACATTAAATCACCTTTAATGTCAGGTGAGACTCCTATTCTCTTGATGTCCACAGCTGAGCAGCCACGCCTTACCTGAGTAGCACTGCTCATGGGGCAGTGTGGCTGCTCTAATCTGTTAACATGGGCACCAAAAAACAAACAAAGAGAATCAAAGAGTTTCCAAGAACCACATGTGTTGCTCATGCTGGCAGTGTGGCCCGAGTGTTAGCCTATACAAGAGCATCAATATTAGGTCTGCAAAGTCTGGCCCACTGGCCGTATGGTTGACACCCCTGATCTAGAGTGTTCCTTCAAAACCTAAACACCATGACTCTAAAACCCTCTGTGGACCAGCTAATGTTGGACACTCACTGAATAAATATTTCAATGATTTGTGCTATGTGAGCAGAACACACAGCCCACCCCATGGCTAGGATCCAGGTGTGCTATGTGTCTGTTCGAAGCTATTGCCGTTTGAATTATCCTCCATCGGAGGTCAGCTTATAGATAGACCGCCAGCTGCCTTTCTGAGACTTATTTCAGCTGAAAGACCCTCAGTCCACATCAACACTTGAATCCCAACCTACAAGAAAGAAAAGACAGAAAAAAAGGAAAGCAAGAAAGAAAGAGAGAAGAATTATTGACCTTCACTCTGCTGTACACATGGTGTGGTAGCTTTGCAAAGCCTGTGAAGACCAGTTACCATCATTGGTGACAGACTACACCTCCCTCAGTTAAACACAGAATGTTTTACTCTGACATCACACCTATTCTCCACTTACCAGGTGACAAAGACAAAAATCATCTGCTGCTTTAATTTAAACTTCGGCTGATCAAAAACAGTCAATGGAAACTGAGAGATTGACTTTGATTACACTCACATTATTAAATAAGATTGTAATAAGATAATAAGATTTATAATAACAACCATATTCACAAAGCTGGAGTCTTTTACACTGCCTGGTTCAAAGAGAATATGTCCTCTTATTCTGCAAGCCTGGGAACTGTGTATGAGTAGAAAGAATGAATGTGCATGGGAGCTTTAGATGCATGAATAGGTTTTCAGGGTATTGTTGATGATTCAGACCCTGTCTCAAGGAAAGTGCACTTCTTTCTATATGAGAAATAATACAGGGTTGATCAGGCTTCATCATAAGGGCATCAGCAGCCGCAGCAGCACACTGAGAAAACACAAACCTAATGGACACATGAGTGGTTTTGGAAAGCCAGAGAACCAGCGTGTCATCTACTCTCCCCTCTCAGGATAAAGCCCCCGTCACACACACACACACACACACACACACTCACACAAAAACCACACTAATGAAACGAACAGGACAGCGCAATAAGCCTGAGACAAACATCTTTTAGCAGATCATCATTACTTAGGGAACAGAGAACGAGAGAGAGAATGAGACTGTCACATTATATGTCAAATTACCTTTTACATTATATACGGCATTAACTGAAAGGAATACCTCATTCTGCAGTCTTTTGCCAGTGGGTTCACTCTATGGAAGGAGGAGGATGTGAAGGAGAGAATTATGAACTAAAACCCATTAGTAAAGCATGTGGGCAGGAGACAGGCCAAGATAAATAATGACCATCTTTCAACCTGACTTCATTATTTCTGAAGCTATTGAAACAAGCATTGTGAAAAAAGGAAAAAAAAATCTCAAGCCCCCTTGCCATATACACTTTCATTAGTGAACCACAGAAGAAGAGAAGGAAGGAAGTGTGCATGACAAGAGCTTGTCTTGGCGACAATGACACTTGGGAACATCCTCTAAAATGATCTGGAAAGGTACTCCAATTTTAGATAGTGACTGATGTGCCTATACAACCAAATAAATGCAATAATCCTCTGAAATATTTCTAACATTAATAAAAGGACAAATAAGCAAAGGTGGGACCAAGTCATTGTTTAATCTAGTCTTTGCACTCAGGTCCCAAGTCAAGTCCCAAGTCAAGACAAGCAAGTCCCAAGTCCTAAACTTTGCATTTCAAATCCTAAAAAAGCCATAATGCGCTCTTTACCACATGTAAAGCCATTTTAACAACAGAGTAGTGATATACTAAATGTACAAAATCCATGAATGCTTTTAAAAGTTGCCTTTATTTGTTAAAACAAGTTAGTTGGAAGTCGTTGCCTCAACGATATTTCAACCTACAGGTTTTGCATACTGCTGTTTGTTGGAGTGGTTCAAACAAAGAAGATTTGGAGAATTAAATGTGGACTTGCTGGGAATTAATAGCATTATTGTTAGTTGATTCAGGAAATGAAAGGTAATGAATTGATTTGTGGTTTGCTTTTTCGATAACATACTTTTTAATCTTTGGGTTTGGGGGACGTTTTCAAGAATTTTTGAGTTAAAAGGCTCAAGTTCAAGTGAAGTCTTTGGTGTTTAAGTCCAAGTGTCAGGGTTTGAATGTGATGTTCTGTTTCCTGTTTTATTTTGAAAGTTTGTCTCCCCATGTCCTGTTAAGTTTCCCTGTCTTGTCCTTTGTGTGAACTTTCTAGTGTTCTTCCTAGTGTGTGTTCCTTGTGAGATTTACTTCTTTTGTATTCAGACCAGTGAGTAATTGGTTACCTCTTCCTGTGCTGGCTGCCTGTTGTGTACTGACCCTGACTGTATTAAAATCCCTGAACTTTGGATTTCATCTCAGTCTGCATTTGTGAGTCCACCACTGTGTCTCATACCAAGGCGAGTCTTTTTTTAATTTTGTCAAGTTGAGTTTAAAATCATCGTGTGTGTGGCTTGAGACAACACCTCTGCAGAAAAGACCTACAAAGCAATAAAACAAAGACTATGTCATTAATATTTGACAACTTATAAACCTGTAGTTTCTTGAGCTATATCTCTTCTAAATATTTTAAACCCCCACAATACTTCCTATTCCAGATTCCTGGCAGATCTCCATTAATGTAGCACTATCTTAGGAAAGTCTGAGTTATTACAAACATCATGTCTATAGATCAAAATCTGAGTCCAATTTCCTGTGTTTAAAAAAACCCCCCACATACATTCATACCAGGTATCAGATAAGCAAATGATGTGGTAGTATCATGTATGCAATGCTTCATGCCAACTTCATTACCTATTCTGTTCAAAGGAGTCCTGCAGCCCACACTGGCCTCAGTTCAAGAGCTTAAAGGCAGTCCCTGGTGTGTGTTGTTCATAAAGAGTTGGCACTATGCTTGTTGTCCTTGGAGTACTGACGGATCTTAGAGCATTGAGTTTACACACCCTCTGTCTCTGTAAGTGGGCTGCCATCTTGTGGTAGAAACAAACCATGCTAACTGATGCAACTGTGTGAGGAAGTGAAGAAATAAACTTAATTCTGTTCCAGTGTGATTGCATTTTCCCTAATAATTCCTTGAACATCAGTTATTACAGCCTACATTAATAATCAGATCTTTTGGGTTGCCAGGTTGTGAAATATCCCCCTGGCTGGTGTTAATTCTTGTTCATCATGACACTTGCATTGTACTGTACTTTAAGATCTTCAGTTCACTCAGACCCCTTAACCTCTGACCTTCTGTAAAACAACTGAAGAACATCTGTCAGCTGGGATAGGCTCCAGCCCCCCCGCGATAAGCGGTTAGGAAATGGATGGATATCTGGAACGAAATCCCAGCAAACTGCAGGTCTGCACCAACTCTCACTTCTTTTAAATAGAGGTTTAAGACTTATCTGTTTGCTGGAGCCCTTTACCAAATCTTTTTTTTTTTCATTTATTACATTTCAATGTAATTTTTATCATTATCAAAATACTTTTATGAATTTTAACTTGTTTTATATTCTTTAGTTAATGAATTGCTTTTAAATGTCCTTTTATAAATGTTTCTTTTGCATGTTGTCTTGATGGTTTTGATGTTGTATTTAGAGCACTTTGAATGGCTTTATAAATAAACTTGCCTTGCCCTGCGTATACGCTAAACTTGGCAATACCCATAATTCCAATGTTAATCAGCAACAATTTAATATATTATGCTTTTTTTTTTACTGTTTACTAATCATATTGCTCTGTGTTTTTTACTGTTTACTTATTAGACTGTTGTTTGTTTTTTTGCTGATGCACAGGCCTACTTATTATATTGATTTGTGTGTGTGTGTGTGTGTGTGTGTGTGTGTTTTTTTACTGATGCTTCTTGTTTGCACTATCCCCTTTGCTGCTGTAATGATGCAAATTCCCTACTGTTGGACAAAAGGAATATTTATCTTATTTGATATTATCTTTTAATATCTTACCTCTTAAAAATTACAAATATTATTTTTAATAAGAAGAGAAGACACAAAAGCAGTGGGGATTTTTCCACAGTCTAGCAAACCAACAGTGGTTCTTAATAACTGATCTATAAACCACAAGAAAATGTTTCATCAACTATTATTAATGTAGCCATTAGTTGGAATTTATACCACTAAACAAAATCTGCATAACAGGATTATAATTTAGAGCAAAGTTTATGGTAAATTGACAAGCCAAAGTTGCCAATACAAATCAGTTGCCTGACTGCTGGTTAATTTACATCTATATTTATTTTTTTAAATATATTTCAGCAATATAGGCCTGTGTAAAGTCTACTAAATGCTGCAATATGTGATGAAAAACTCCTCTCCCGCAGCGTGCCGCCTATATGAGTATACTACCGCCAGTAAACATGCGCAGTTACCCGCAAATGTACTTCCTCTGCCAATAATCCTGGAGCCAGAAGACCATCGAAAACGATGGTCTTATATCCACTGGTTCACACAGTGTATCGTTCCGCTGGTACTAGAATTAAACGTTTTGACCAGTAAAAGATATTTACACAGAAGTGAACATAAACTGCACCGCTTATATGCATCTAGTTGTGTTAATCAAACATTATTTCACTGTACTCATACATTCATATGGAAAGTATAATACGTATAACGCGGAGGGATATCACACATCTTTGCTGGTTGCAAGCTCTGAGCAGCAGCGCGAGCGCGGCGGATACGGAGCGACGGTTTCCTGTCTGTGGAGCTGGGTAAGTGCAAGCGGTCCGCTCTTTTATAAACTTCGTGGGTGTTATCTACAGCCTGTTGTATTATATTCACTTTTAAACTGTTTCTTGTCTGAAAACATGTGCTTTCCTCTCTTGGCTAGTGTTTATTTTCTCTTCAAGTTTGAGTTTAACGCTAGGGGATGCGCGAGCGCTTTCTTTCTTTGGGAAAGCTAGCTTATTAGCTAACATTTGCTAACGTCTTCTGCAAAATTAATACTATATGTGGCTTTTGTGGCTTTATTGAGCAGATGCATAAGCGTGTAACGTTCCTTTAAAACTGAAAGTTTTCCACTTTGACGCACTAAGAAACAGTTTTTAATTCACAAAGACAGTCGGAGTGTAGAAAATTTGTGCTAGCTGGCGCTTGTAATGATGTCATCACTATGCGCCCTTTAAGAGGCATGTTTATGGATCCGTTACCTGTTACCGGTCTAAGTTAAAGTTACTGTTGTTTTCTCGTACCAACGCTGATTTTTTTTTTGCCAGATGTTAAGCAAATATAACGTTAATATCTTCATTTAAATTAACAACTACGGACCTCTTCATCTGATGTCTGCAGCTTACATGAGATCACACTGAGATCTGTGCAGAGCAGACTGCCGTCTGCCCCCTTTCCCCTCACCTGCCCGGTCTGTCCCATCTGCCACCATGGCCTTTGTGCCTGCGCCCAGCCCCACTGTGGTGGACCAGACCACTCTTATGAAGAAGTACCTGCAGTTTGTGGCAGCACTCACAGATGCTAACACACGTAAGTTTGTAGGCCTTGCAATGTACTGGTAGTCAGGACTTTTACCAGATTCCTGTAAATGGCAGAAGAAAGCCTGAAAATCTTGCAGTTTCAGAGAAAAACATCCCAGGTTTTAATAACATTTAAAGTATTAAGTACAGATTTACTCAAATTATTTGTTATTTGATGTAAGTCCTTAAATTGATGCAAACGTTTTCCATTTCATTATGTTATTTATGCTTCCTATATGCTAACCTTTAGATTTATGCTAACTAGAGCAGAACAGGTGCTGAGATTCAGTATAGATTGGTGTGAATGAATCTTGTTCTATTTGGGTATGAGTTGCTTTAATTAAAATTTTATATATTTGACCATTAATAAGAGTAGTAAGAATGTGTTTGCACAAAAGGACTTCATGTAGGAATAAATGTTGCTATTCTCATAAAAAATAGCAAGGGTCTTATAATATTACCTGTTTGGAACTTGAATAATTATAGTTTAAAATTAAAAGAACACTTTCATATTATATTCAATTAACACCAAATCATACAGATTTGTTAATAAGTTGTATACTTGTGCTCAGCATGGGCGATGTGATGAGAGCGATATGCTTTAGTCCAGTCAAAGGTACGTGTGTCTGGGAGAGTGCTTGTCTGTGTGAGTGTTGTTGAGTGAGTGTGATTCTTAATGTACCTTTTGATCAACCTGGACGCTGAAAGTAAAACTGATAAGATCTGAGAGTCCCTGCTGAGCACATTGAGACGGCCATGAAAAGTGGAACTCTATCATTAGCCAGTTTGATTAATGGTGACATTCTGTCCTTCAACTTCCAGCTGATGAAACTAAGTTGAAGATGATGCAGGAGGTCAGCGAGAACTTTGAGGTAAGTTTGATGAATGTTCTCAGTGTGTGCTTGAGGGGATTGATTTTCATTGTCTCTTTCGATGTATTATGATGGATTTTAAGAAGTTTTAGAGATTCCAGAAAAGTCTAATTTTCACAAGATTGTTTGAGTTGTAACTGAACTGAGGGAAAATGTACTAAGTTTTTAATGCATGGAAATAAGTGTGCAGCAACAAAGAAAAATCCGTGACAAAATATGCACACCCCTGTAACATGAATGCAGAATATACAAGTTACTGCATGACATAATACATCTTGGACTTTCAATTTCAGAATGTGACTTCATCGCCTCAGTACTCCACCTTCTTGGAACACATCATCCCTCGCTTCCTCACATTTCTTCAGGATGGAGAGGTGCAGTTCCTCCAAGAAAAACCTACACAGGTATGTTACTAAACACAAGAGTTTGGGCTCCTTCCCACGCTCACCAATTTTACTCTATGCTGGAAAACTATACTTACAGAAATCTAGTCAAGCAGAAATACTGATTTGGTCACAGACACTAGCCGCAGTAAAAATGATAATTGACCCTTCACTAAGCCCCGGCCCTTCGTGATGGTCTGTCAGGCTGTTGGAGCTAGCATGGAGCTCACACTGTGACTAACTGCACTGCTGGAGAAATATCATCAAATTTTTGGAAAATTGATAAAGAAATTTCAGAGAGAAGCAGACAGAAGGGTCAATAATATGCTTTTGAATGATATATTTAGGATGTTAAACTCATGCAGTGGCAAAACAGGTTAAAAAGTTAAGAAGCTAAAGCCCAACTATAAGCTACAGATCACAGTATAAGTGAACCACCACATCGCTGGCAATGGAGACAAAAGATGAATATCAAGGGAAACTTTGCCAATATTAAGCCAGCTGTGTGTCATCGCAGTGTGTGAAGATGAATGGCATTTGGCGTGCCGCCAGCCACCGGATGGGTGGGGAGCTCCGGGGAAAGCCAAACACCGTTCATCTGCACAGAGTGTGATGGCACACAGCTGGTTGAATATCGACAAAGTTTCCCAGGTTCCCTTCACTTTTCCTGTATAACAGGGTAGGCTTTTATTCAGTGTTCAGTGTGTTATAATCATTAGAAAGCAAAAGCACGTGTATACATTCAACAGGCTGTACCTTTAGTAGCTGGCTAGATAGCTACATATTTCAGGGTCTGACTTCGGTTTTGACACTGGGAAGAGGTTTATATTTCCTTTCAACCTCTCCAGGTAACAAGGCACAAAACCATTTTGAAAATGAAGGAGATCTTAAAAGATCTTAAGAGTCTATGGAGTGCACCTGTGTTGTTGTCAGACCCTTGTCAAAGCTGACCAATGCTATGATATGATTGGTCAGTCTGCACTCCAAGGGCGAGACTTAGCAAAGAGCCAGATATCATGACTGCAGTTGTGTTTGATCATATCTGGTGGTACAAGTAGCATCTTTTTTTTTTTTTTTTCAGCAATTGAGGAAGCTGGTGCTGGAAATCATCCACCGCATACCAACAAATGAACACCTTCGTCCACACACCAAGAACATCCTGTCTGTAATGTTCCGCTTCCTGGAGGTATGAGTCCTGGTCTCTGAAAAGAGAAGATTTTATGTTTTGTTATTTTGCATTATTCAGTTACTACAAAACTGTATTTCACAGCTTGTAGTTGATTTGCTGTACTGTCTAACAGCTGATCTGTTTCCAAAGTGCTGGGAAATTAATATTAATGAAAAGCTGCTACATATCTATGGTAGTAATGGTTTTGTTGTTTAGTAAATATTTTTTACAAAGAATTGATAAAACAGGTGGGCTTCGTTTATACAGTTGGTGGGAAAGCAGTGAAAATGATTGCCACTGTAAATAGTGGACAAAAGATATATTGTGCAGTTATTTCATTTTACATTCTTGTTTTTTCCTTTTTTTGTTGTCACAGATTGAAAGTGAGGAAAATGTGCTGATATGCCTTAGGATCATTATTGAGCTGCACAAACAGTTCCGGCCACCAATCTCTCAGGAGGTGAGAATCTCGGCCTTATTGCTTGAAAAAGAATTGAGTTGTGAAGTATTTCTTTTGAAAGTAATATTGATAGAGCTGTCCTCAACTTTAGACACTCATAGCTCACTGATTGTCAGTTTGATGAATACTCTGTTAAATTGTTTCTGCGTATTTTTCACCAGTGCTGATGAATGAAAACTTGCAGAGCGATGCTTTATTGTCTAGATCTTTAAAACATAAAAGCATATCTTTTAATAATCCTGTGATGTCAGGGATGTGATCATCATTAAACAGTCATAACTAATGACTAATATTTCATTCCCAGCTGTAAAAAATAATCATAAAAAAATGAGTAATCAGTAAGATTTTCTGTTGACCAAGACCTGATTGACAAACAATAAAAGCAATATAATGATTTCGAAGACATCATTTTTCGTCTTGTTTAAGCGGGCCAAATACAACAAATAATTTTTGATATTGTCTTTTTCTTTATGAAAAATAAAAGGAACGTGAACATTTTCTTGAAGTCTTGGCTTAACGTGTTTTTCATAATCCTCTCCTTCCAGATTCATCACTTTCTGGACTTCGTGAAGCAGATTTACAAAGACCTTCCGAAAGTTGTCGTAAGTACATCCCCCACAGCAGGTGGCTTTGCTTTCAGTAAAGTTGTGTTTGGCTCTGATTTGATTATGTTTTTGATAGAAGCACTGGGTTGCTTGCCACCGTCTTCTCTTCTGTTTCTTTCTTCCTTTCCGCCTGCGTCTGTGTTTCCTCTAACCCCCGTCTCTTTGTGCTCCCACCAGGCCAGGTACTTTGAGAACCCACAGGTGATAGCGGAGAACACAGTTCCCTCCCCAGAAATGGTTGGGATGATCACATCGGTATTGGTCAAGACTGCACCCGAGAGGGAAGACAGCGAAACACGAACAGTAAGCTAACCAACAGTTTATCTCCATACTGCATACTTTTACAGTACTGTGTGTAGCCACAGGATGGTAGTAGTGCACTATGTTGGCACACTAAAAGGAGAAACCACAAAACTGCCCTCTTACTTACTTTCAAAGAGAACATACATTAAAAAGTACTCGATGCGCTCTTTCAGCACACATTTTCAATCTAAAGGTTTACAGCACACGCCCTCTTGTCGGTTTAACATGATGCTGCGGTGAAATTTGTCTCATTGACAGTTTCTTAAAGTAGTTTTATTATATGATTAATTTCCTTAAGTTGAATTTTGGTCTTCATTTTTCAAAGACTGTACTGACAACATAATCTTACAGCAGGGAGAGAATCTTTAAGTGTGACATTTTGTAATGGAGAATGTACAAGAACTGATGAGGATTTAAAGCATACTAGCCAACCTCGAGAACTCTAAAATAAGGAGGATTTTGAAACCGAAGTCTGAGGAAGACTTTCTAGATGTTCTAGTGACTTGTAAAGAATAAAAATAACAAAATAATAAGTACACTGTATCAATGTTAGGTTTAGTTTTTGGTCCATGACCCCAGTACTCCAGCAGAGTACCAGGAGGAGGGAGGGCAGCCAGGCTGCAGGCTTGGCTCACGGCAGGGACCCACAGTCGGCTGTCCTCCCTGGGGTCCTGGATGCCTAAGTGAGGCAGAACAGGAGGCTCATGGTCTGTGGAACACAGCTGGGTACTCCGCCTTGGCGGTCCCCCCCAACCCTGATGTCGCGCCCGACTCACTTTGGCCTGATTGGCGCCCCTTTTCTTGTCTTGGAGGGTTGGAGGCGGAAGCGCCAGTGTGTAGGAAACAGTACACCTTTAGAGTTGTAGGGCTTTTACACACTGTACAGTGCCAGAAACAGGTTGTAATAATGAAAATGGGAAAAAGGTGTGAAAATTTGTCATAAATAGGAAGAAATACAGCAGCTTTGTGACTCCGGGAAAGAACCGGGAGAGGGCAATGAAAAACAGGAGTCTCATGGGAAAAAATGGGAGGTTTGGCAAGTATGATTTAAACCAGCATACTTGTGGTCAGAGGTCCACTGCTCTAAACCTGACTTAGCTAGGGCATTGGTATATCCAAAAGCAACACTTTTGAATACCCGCAGGTTGACTATAGTAGAACAAAGACCTCATGCACCTTGTCTTCTACACTTGCAATAATCAGAAATTTATTGAGAACAACCTTTCCATACAGAGACATTTGTCAGGTTATTTTATAAACAACATTTTCTAGAATAACCCAATGAAAGTGTCTGTACCACAACACTGTTCCCAATGAAGTTCTGATTATTGCAGGTGTAGAAAACAGCGTGCAGGAGTGCTTTGTTGTGCTGTGGTATATCTGTCAGAATCACTTTATTCCGCAAGGCTTCAGCTGTAGAAGGGTGTGGCAAGTATCTAGCTTTTACGTCATCCAGTTCTCATCCTCATCTTGTTTCTCACTTTGTTTCTGCCTCTAGCACACCATCATCCCACGGGGGTCCTTGTCTCTCAAGGTGCTGGCAGAGCTTCCTATCATAGTGGTGCTGATGTATCAGGTTTGTGAGACACACCTGAGCTTCTCTAAATTTAACCATCACACAGTAACCCTTGGTAAGGAAAACCAATGACAGGAAAAAGGAACAAGTGGAACTAGTTATTGCAAACATTGCAGTTTACGTGCAGAGAAAACAAAAAACAAAAATATGTAAATATACTTCCCGTTAGGGTTGGAAGATAAGTTGACATTTATTTCAAAGATTTTGACACCACTGACTAAATTGGCTCATCTGCTTTTTTAGATAATTGGAGTCATGGGAGTTTTAGCATATTTCCCCTCAAAAAATACATATTAAAAAGATTTTGGAATGTATCATCTTAGCTGTAATAATAAGTGTGTAATAAAATAAGGTCAGTTTTTCATTAACTGAGGTTGTGTGTTTGCTCTGTCCCCTCAGCTATATAAACTGAACATTCATAATGTGGTGTCAGAATTCGTACCCCTCATCATGAACACCATCATGCTCCAGGTGTCTCCACAGGCCAGGTAAGCTGCATTTGTGGGTGTGTGCGTGTGCATGCTTGGTGTGGGTCTCAGCCAGGAGTTTGTGTGTGCCTTTAACAAATTTCATTTTCACTTTACAGCCCTCAAAATGAGTTTGGGCACGTTTAAGAGAATGGATTTTTTTCCCTCCTCCCCATCTTCCTCTCTAGCACTCAGTTTGTTGATGCTGTTGCCCGGCACTTTGCCTGCCAAACCTGGAGTTAAAATCCATTTTGGGGAAGTTAAAATTGTAGAAATTGGCTTAGCAGGAGGTGAAACCTCTCAGGGTAGGAAGAGGCTTGTGTTAAGCATTCGGAACAGAAAGGAAATGGAGCAGAGTTAATTTAGAAAAAATACCTCAGCAGTCTCTGGCAGGTATAGAGAGAGAGTTTTCCTCCTGACGTGCAGCAACAGCTGTGACGCAGACAAACAAGTCACCCATGTAGAATTGAGTCCCATATGTAGACCTACAATTTCAACCTCTGTAATTGCCACCTACTGCAGGTATACAACATCATTAATGTCTTTAATGGAGCTAAATGTCTTTTTTATGTAAATCGTGCTGTTTCCTTTGCAGGCAACACAAGCTTTATAACAAGGAGTTGTATGCAGATTTCATTGCTGCGCAGATTAAGACTCTGTCGTTTCTAGCCTACATCATCCGAATCTACCAGGTACACCTGTTTGATGGCTTGCTTATGTTTTTAAAATGCATCCTCTTGTCAAACTTGGCTTCACATTATCTAGTAGCAAAGATTTGCAGATTATAAAGATGTATATGTAGTAAAACAAGCATGTTTTGAAGGATTGTTTTCTGAATATCATTTCTTTTTGTGGGTGTCAGGTGATTGGCAGGAAGCAGAGTGTAACACAATGTGCTCACTGATATGAGGACACCGAAGCTTGCAAGAATAAAGATAAAACAAGACACTTTGAAAAATTAAATTAAGACTTTTGCATTTACTTTACTTCATATTTAGTTTTTGCACACTGAACAAGAGTGAATGGTACAAATAGCTTCCTCTGAAACAATCCCCTGCTACACCGACTGTGTGCAGACATTATCAGCAACAGTGTTAAAGACAGTAGAAACTCAGGCAATTGGCACAAACATCAAAAAACACTGATAATACCATAAAAAGAAGAATTCTATTAGGGGATTTAGTGAACTGTTGTTTTGGCTGTTACAGACACCCTGCCTGTCCAAATTAAATTAAAAGATATTAAATTAAAAAATACTGAATACTCGCTCAAACATTTGACTTGTATTAGTATTGACTTGTATGGTAATTATTTTTGTCGAACATAGATTGCCTCAGTTGACAGTAATTTTAAGAATTAATTCTGCTGTTAATCATATGGTGTGTGTGTGTGTGTGTGTGTGTGTGTGTGTGTCTGTGTGTGTGTGTGTCTGTGTGTGTGTGTGTCTGTGTGTCTGTGCGCGCGTACTCTATCAGGACCTGGTAGGGAAATACTCTCAGCAGATGGTAAAGGGCATGCTGCAGCTGCTGACCAACTGCCCCTCTGAGACTGCTCACCTCCGCAAGGAACTGCTCATTGCAGCCAAGCACATCCTTACAACTGACCTACGTAGCCGTATGTACACACACACACACACACACACACACACACACACACACACACACACACACACACACACACAAATGCATATAAACTAGTGAACAGTAAATTTAGAGGGGTGGGTGAATTATTTTTAATAGTGGTTCATGGTTTTTTTCACAGAGCACATCATTTTTTAACAGTTTTTTCTTCTTCGTGAGAGTTGAAGAAACTTCAGGGCTAATTGTAGTTTAATGTGTTCTTCCTGGTCAAAACATTAGCAG
The DNA here is from genome assembly GCA_019142605.1 of Cephalopholis sonnerati. Taxonomy (NCBI): domain Eukaryota; kingdom Metazoa; phylum Chordata; class Actinopteri; order Perciformes; family Serranidae; genus Cephalopholis; species Cephalopholis sonnerati. The sequence continues at coordinate 14,661,072 of JAGQAX010000020.1, read as the reverse complement.
CCTGCATTCTTGCCAAGTCACACTTCATTTTTCACATTTCACACTTCTGAAATAACATTTTTATTAGCTGTCAAACTGTGGCTTTAGACCCTCATTTGGATTTGGTGACTGAGCAGTGAAAAGTGAGACTGAATGAAATGGAATAAAAGCTTAACCACCCATCAGAAAGCTTGAGACAGCGATACACATTTTGCATGATTTTCTACATGATATTGTGAGTTACTTCTGCTTCTGTGGCTCAAACTGTTTTTGTGATTCGGCTTATTTTTTTTGCCAGAGGTTTGATGTCATAGAGTTACAGAAGATTGAGAAAACTTTCTAAAAATAATAAGGTGTTTTAGTAAGAATTGTTCTCTAGCTGCTAAAGCAGGGGATGGGGCGCTGATGCACTATCACTGCATATATTAAAACAAACATTTCTAACATTTTACCTACGTTTATTATTCTCTTGTCTTATAATAATGTTTTTATTTAGCACCATGTCTTACAACACATGTCAGAATCCTGTGTCAAATTGGATACCCACTGGTACCCAGCAGGCAGCCCACAAAAAAAGTGATTTGCAGGTGGTATTTTGTCTTAATTTTATTTTCGGCTTTGGCTCTGGGTGAAAAAAGGAACATGCAGGTTGGTTCATGGTTGTTGGATGATAAATTAAGATAAACTGTGAATAATAATAATTAAATTCAGTGTTTTAACATTTTAATCCTCTGCTGACTTTTTCTGTTGGCTCTGTCTTCGGTGCCAGCTGGAATATGAGAGCCGCTTCAATCAGGTGCGTTACTAACAGGCGCGTTAACTGTGAAGATGTGCTGCTCAATATTATGAAAATAAGCACAAACTGTGTGTTATCTTAGTTTCACATTAATGAAATGTCCCAGCATGATCACTTTAAATGTGCTATCTACCTGAATTATATGAACAGCGAATTGTTATTATAGGATGTGCGGTTTCTGGGTCAGGCTGCGGATCTTGCGTGGACAGGTTGGGTCGGGTTGTGGAACTGATTGGCACATGGCACAATGGGTGCGGTGTTGCACATCGCAGTTCTTGTTCCAGAGCAAGTCTTGAAAATCATACCCGTAGAGGACTCTGACATGTGTACACACACCTTTACAGTTTCACCCTGATTTATTTTTACCCCGTCAACTTCTTTTTCTGGGTGCACCTACAATCTTTGAATCATTCCATGAAAATGTATCTTTCAGAGTTTATACCTTGCATGGACAAACTTTTCGATGAATCCATCCTAATTGGTTCTGGTTACACGGCCCGGGAGACTCTCAGGTGAGTTTTGTGTGTATTCACAATCTCTTGATCTCCTTGGTGTCAGTACCCTCTCTCTCTTGTGGTTGATTGCTCAGCCAGGTGCATGCTAAGTGTCCTAGCATATTAATCAGGCAGTTCTCAGCGCTGCTGAGATTCTCAGGGAAACTAACTCAACACTGCAGCACAGACCGGGCTGTCAAGTTGTCATGTACATCCGCATCTCCAGAGGGCAGGCTGCTTGCACATCCCCTCTTTAGGTCGATTTCAAACCCTTGTTGACCCTCTTCAGATGCCAAACTAGCTCACCTCATCAACAAAATAGCTGTCATTTCACATTAGTACTACATAAGAAACAAGGCAGTTGGCGGAGACCTGGCAGGACTATCAGTGTCACTCATTAGCTCCCTTTCTCCTCCACTTCTCCCTCGCAGTTTCAGTTGCATCCCAAAGCTACTTTCCATATCTGTCAAACTTTTCCTGACTTCTGCTTTCCGGATTACTACTTTTTCTGCCTTTTAGAAAATGTCAGTTCACTGGAGCATGGTCTTTTCAGTTTTCACTACTATGAAGTCATAAAATATGATTATAATTCAGCTCCAAATGTTACAGTGACGTGTTTCCATTTCTTTCCAGACCCTTGGCCTACAGCACTCTAGCCGACCTGGTGCACCATGTTCGTCAGAACTTGCCCCTGACAGATTTATCCCTAGCTGTGCAGCTCTTCGCCAAGAACATTGATGACGAGTCACTTCCTAGTAACATCCAGACCATGTCCTGCAAGCTGCTGCTCAACCTGGTCGACTGCATCCGCTCAAAGTCTGAGCAGGAGAATGGCAATGGACGGGACATCCTGATGAGGATGCTGGAGGTAGGCAGCACAGAGCGTGGATCAGCAGAAAAGGCACTGGGGTATATCACATACACTTTGATAAAAAAATGTTGAGTCATGTTTTCCCTCTCTCTCTCCTGTAAATTAGGTGTTTGTGCTGAAGTTTCACACCATTGCCCGTTACCAGCTTGTCTCCATCTTTAAAAAGTGCAAGCCCCAGTCAGAGATGGGTGTGGTCGACCCAGGGGTGTTACCCGGGGTGCCAGCCACGCCCACTCCATCCACCACCCCTGCCATTCCACCTCCTGCTCCTCCTACGCCCGTTGCAGCACCGCCTCAACCCCCAACAGCGTCCTTTGACCGAGCTGGTGAGAAGGAAGACAAGCAGACTTTTCAGGTGTCAGACTGCCGCAGCTTAGTCAAGACACTGGTGTGCGGAGTGAAGACAATTACCTGGGGCATCACCTCTTGCAAGGCCCCAGGAGGTGAGATAACACAGATCCATGCTCAGCATCAATGATGGCATTAGGCATAGCATATAAATGAATATCTATCAATAATTGTTGGATTAAACTTAGACTTACCTACATGCACTCTTTAAGTTTGTTGTTTATTCTTGTGCACTTTTCCAGAGGCTCAATTTATTCCTAACAAGCAGCTTCAGCCAAAGGAAACACAAATCTACATTAAGCTGGTAAAATACGCGATGCAGGCCTTGGACATCTACCAGGTACAGCCAAAACTCTTGACTATAACACCACTTGTTTTATTTTTGCAATGATAGAAAACCCAAAATGCAATGAAGTTTGCCCATGTAATCCTTAACAAATAATAATATGTCAACAAGACATGGCTCTTGATAATTGGGATGATTCAAATCCGACAACAGCCCAGTGTAACACCTTAAGTTTCTCCTGTCCAGGTTCAGGTTGCCAATAACCAGCAGACGTACATTAGGGTGGCCAACTGTCAGACTGTGCGCATGAAGGAGGAGAAAGAAGTTCTGGAGCACTTTGCTGGGGTCTTCACCATGATGAACCCACTCACATTCAAGGAGATTTTTCAGACAACTGTGCCATACATGGTGGAAAGGATCTCCAAAAACTACGCACTGCAGGTACGTGCGATCTCACCTATAAACAAGTGTTGCATGTGTAAATTGGTTTTGTATCACAGGTGATGTGTTTTTCTTACAGTTACGTAAGTCAATACATAACAGTTCTGATAATAAGGTCTTCAGTCTTAATTCACCTGTGCTCAAGTTATATTTCTTGTTTTCTGTTTTTACTAGATTGTGGCAAATTCTTTCCTGGCCAACCTGTCAACGTCGGCTCTATTTGCCACCATCCTAGTGGAGTATCTTCTTGAGAGACTACCAGAGATGGGCTCCAATGTTGAGCTCTCAAACCTTTACCTCAAGCTCTTCAAACTAGTATTTGGCTCAGTGTCACTGTTTGCTGCTGAGAATGAACAGATGCTGAAGGTAAGTGGGTGTTTTTGTTTATTTGTTAGGCGAGTTTTTTTTTATTATCTTTGTCATTCTTTACTAATATGATTATCCCTGTTTCCTCAGCCACACCTCCACAAGATAGTGAACAGCTCCATGGAGCTGGCCCAATCCGCTAAGGAACCCTACAACTACTTCCTGCTTCTCCGGGCTCTCTTTCGCTCCATTGGTGGAGGCAGCCATGACCTGCTCTACCAGGAGTTCCTACCCCTTCTACCAAACCTGCTGCAAGGTAAAGCCTCACATGAGTTGTATTGAAGTGGGGAAAAAGGTTCACCCCTGTCCTGATACATCATCTTACCTAATATCCAATATCCTGTTTTCATGCTGTTAGGTCTGAACATGCTGCAGAGTGGCCTTCACAAGCAGCACATGAAGGATCTATTTGTGGAGTTGTGTTTGACAGTGCCAGTGCGTCTGAGCTCCTTGCTGCCCTACTTACCCATGTTAATGGATCCACTGGTGTCCGCCCTCAATGGCTCTCAGACTCTGGTCAGCCAGGGCCTTCGCACCCTGGAGCTATGTGTGGACAACCTACAGCCTGACTTCCTTTATGACCACATTCAGCCTGTCAGGGCAGAGCTCATGCAGGTGGGTGGTTGTCCTTACCATCATGCCAAATACAATTTTTACTGAGCTGCCTGGCCGGACAGTTTAACATCCAAAAAGTAACTGATTTATATCCACCCATTCTCTCTACATCACTTAGCATACCTGCCCTCTAGTGGTCAACAGTGGACAGGGCAATATCTGCAGACAGTACACTGAACCTTGATCACTCACATGTCTTCACCGCAGTACTGCTGAACTGTGTAGCATGATCCATGTCTGCAATACCAAGTCCTTGTTTTCATTCACTTGCTCAGCATTGGTAAAAATAGAGCCAAATAGATTGATATGATCATTATTGAATTGTGCCATAAACATATAGCAGCTAGTAACTGTACTGCAACTCATTAGCTTTCCCAGCACTTAGTTGATGTTTAGTGTAGTGTAGCAGTAATGATTATAATCTGGTATCACAGTTTCCGCTCTTTTAAGAGAAACTGTGTAATTCCCCTGCTTCTTTTATTTTCCTACCAACAGTAAAACTTATAATTTCTCTCTCTTTCCCTGTGCTGCAGGCCTTGTGGCGCACCCTCCGTAACCCGGCTGAGAGCATCTCTCATGTAGCTTACCGTGTGTTAGGAAAGTTTGGTGGCAGCAACAGGAAAATGCTGAAGGAGTCTCAGAGGCTGCATTATGTGGTGACCGAGGTCCAGGGGCCGAGCATCAAGGCCGAATTCACTGACTGCAAGGCGTCCATACAGCTACCCATGGAGAAGGTAAGACTGCATTGTCGTTGGTAGTGAAGACTTGCATGATGTTCTCCACTTTAAGTTGTTTGCAGAACTCTGAGGAGGAAAGTTTTTGTTTGATTTCACTTTGTAACATTTTCTTTCTCCCCCTTTCTACCTTTGTATTTCAGTTTTAGAAAGAGAGAATTAAACGTAAAAGAGCTTTATTCCTCATTATTGTTCTCCACTGAGAGCAATACATCTTTGTCAAGGGTTTGTGTGTGAGAAGGGGAGAGAGTGAGTGAGGAGATGTGTGTGTCCTCCAGGTAATTAAATTCATCTCCTGTTTCTCCTCCTCATCCCCAGTCAGTAATCATCAATCTAGTGTGGGCCGCCATGACGGCATTATTTACTCTCACTAATGGCTGCTCCTTCTTTCTGGCTATCCATCTGTGTGTTTGCCATCATCATGGGCGCAGGCAGCACACACAGACTCACTCACTCTCACATGCTGCACACCCACATGCACAGGGCTGAAGGCATGAATCTTTAGCAGGCTCATGATACAGCCATATGGACAGTTGGCACATTGAGGGAGAGATGGTTTGAAGTGCTGTAAGGTAAACAGAGAGATCAAATAACAGTGATTTGAATAACTTGGAGCTCTTCAAGATAGTATGAGTAAGACACTCTTATGGGATTTGAGCAGCATATATCTGAATTTCTTGTGCGTCTTTTGCCTTGCAAGCACCTTCTCGCTCCATTTTACCTCTTGAATCTTTTTTTTTCCCACTTATGAAATATTTTACACTAAGTCTGTACTCTTTACAACAGTGGAGCAGAAAGCTGTGTTTTCTCAGAAGTTTGCCTTTTTGTTTTCCCCTTCAATTTCATATCTAAGCGCTAGTGATAGAGTACTGGTCAGAGTCTCAGTCCTGACAGAAATATCCTGATATCCTTATACACTGACAGGTTCACAATTCAGTTCTGCTCTGCCCTCATCTCTCCTCTCAACCTCCTACTATTCTTGCATCCTCCTCATCTTCTCCCCTCTGTTCTGAGTGGCATTAATTAGTTCATTTTCATCCTTTTTAAGTGCCTGGCTGCTGTGACTTGTCAGCCCATAATGTAGAAATCATAATGACCTTTGCTTGGCCAGATGGCGCCCTGTGTTACCTCTTACAAATTAATCACATATAGAGCCTTATAATGCAATTGAATTTCCATATTAATAATATGGAATAATGGTATTTTGCAACATAGTAAGTTGTTTTATCAAACATAGATTGGGGGAGACTATGAAGTAAGATTTATTTAATATATTCTTTTCAAGGCGATAGAGACAGCTCTGGACTGTCTGAAGAGTGCCAACACAGAGCCCTACTACAGACGACAGGCCTGGGAGGTCATTAAGTGTTTTCCTGGTGGCCATGACCAGTTTGGATGACAACAAGCACGCTCTCTACCAGCTTCTGTCTCATCCTAAGTAAGTAAACACTCTGGCTTTGGTTTTTAATGTGGCGTATGCTTTGGCCTGTCAGGATAATTATGTTATTGACTTACTGTTACCGGTATATGGACATGACCTTGACCATTTTGCTGACCTCGATATTGTCTGTTATGTTTACATGCATGTTATTTGACTTAGGAATGTGGTGCCAGAATAACAGATGGGTTTCCCTGACCATTATTTGGGTGTAGCAATTCTCCCTTTTTTACTCTACACCCATCTACGGTGGTGTGCAGAAGTTTGGGCACCCCTGGTCAAATTTTATTTTACCCTAAATAGTTAAGTAAGTTGAAGATAGACTGATCGCCAAAAGGCATGCTGTTAAATATGGAACATGCTTATGCAAGATTACTGCATTAATGTTTGTTTTATACAATTTTAAAGTAAAAAGTTTGGGCACCCCAAGACAGTTAAGTTCTCAGACAACTTTGTAACATGGTGTCAGACCTTAATTAGCTTGTTAGGACTATGGCTTGTTAACAGTCATCGTTAGGAAAGGCCAGGTGATGCAAATTTCAAAGCTTTTTAAATACTCTGACTCCTGAAACCTTGTCCTGTCAATCGGCAGCCATGGGCTCCTCTAAACAGCTGCCTAGCAACCTGAAAACTAAAATAATTGATGCCCACAAAGCCGGAGGTGGTTATAAGAAGATAACAAAGTGTTTTCAGGTAACTGTTTCCTCAGTGCCTAATGTAATTAAGAAATGGCAGTTAACAGGAACTGTGGAGGTCAAGCTGAGTTCTTGATTACCAGGAATACTTTCAGAGAAAGCTGCTCGTAGGATTGTTAGAAAGGCAAATCAAAACCCCCGTTTGACTACCATAGACCTGCAGAAAGATTTAGCAGACACTGAAGTGGTGGTGCTCTGTTCTATTGTGCAGCAACACCTGTACAAATATGATCTTTAAGAAAGAATCATCAGTGGAAAACTTTTCCTGTGTCCTCACCATAAAATATTGCATCAGAAGTTTGCAAAGGAGCATCTAAACAAGCCTGATGCTTTTTGGAAACAAGTCTTACCTCCCAGTAACTTCATTCTGTAAATCCACCACCAGACCGTTGGTATCCCTGTCCATCCCTGGCAGCACAGATTACGGAGGTATCTGCAGTGTTCCTGGAGCTTAGCTAAGCTTGTTAGTCACAAGAGGCATCACTTGGTTTTGTTCTTGTTGGCCAAACTTTGTATTAACTCTCAAACTGAGTAATTTTGGGCTACCCCTATAAATCTACTAATACTTTATACATACTTTTTTCCACATATTAACAGGTATCAGTAAGTTTTTAAAAAATGTGTTACATTTTTTCCATATTTTAATTCCTGTGTTTGCATATTCTTACAAATTAAGCATTCCTTGCTCTGTGAAAGGGTGTATTTGCATTATTACACTATCATTATATCAGTGGCATAAAATGGTCTTAAAATGACAGTAATATCATTTGTTGCATTCATTTTCACTCATATTGTGACAGGCCTTCATATGCCTAGTTATTGTGGTACTTATTTGAATTATATTATTATCTCCATTGTAATGCAGTATTTATTACTAGATTTTGGGGGCTGTTGGACTATGTTGTACCACAAAAAACTTGTCATATTTATTAAGGAATGCCTTTGACAGTTCATTTACCTAAAAAAATTCTGGAGGTGATAAAATTACATCTTATGTATTTGACGCTTGAGTCAATACACAGCCATGCCTCTGATTAATCATCCTCCTCTTTAACCTTAACTTGACCCATCTTGGCCTTGACCTCTACTGCTGCCGACAACTTACCACACCATTCCTCTCTGCCCTCCTCCAACCCTACCCACAGCACCAGCTCTGTTTACCATCCCATCTCCCCATCACATCCAACCCTATCCAGCCACCTGCTGACATGCCCTGCTTTCAGTGTCTCGCGTCACGTCTTCACCACACTCCCCACCACACACTGCCTCATCAATTCCGTCTCAAGAGCGGGAGTTGCTAATTACACACTCGTAGGCCCCCCACCCTCTGGCAGGCTTCACTGCGAGGCGGGGACACATACATGAACAGACAAACAGGAAGGGGGGTTAGTCACATTACCATCATTGATCCTCGGGCAGGGGCTAATTGACTTTCCCCTGTCTGTTTACGCTACACCATGCCCCTTACACTCTCCTGTCATTATGCACTAACACACTCATGCACATGAATACGTCTGTGTGCACATTTCTGCCGGGATAATGAAGTGTGTCAGTTATGATCAGGGGGCCTGCGCAAGCCCCCTCCTCTTGTAAGATGTCTCGATTTGCAGTATCTTCTCCTTTATTTCTCTCTCTCTCTGCCGCCTTTCATCTCCTTTATACACATCGCTCCTTGCCTCAGTATTTGGTCGCTGTAAATATACCCTTTCAGTTTTAGAAGAAATAAATCCTACACAGAGCAAATCATGAAATGCCAACTGGAGAGAAGGCAGAAGTGTTTGAGTGGCAGGCCCCTCGATGAGTGAAGGGCAATCTATCTGACATTCTGTCAACCATGCCGCCCCCTACTTTCTCCACCCGCCACGTTCCTTGCTAGCCTCTTTCCTCTCCTCTCACCCCCACCCTCCTGCCACTCCGCTTCTTCTCTCTCCTCCTCCCTCCAAAGAGCAGTCTTTTAAATGGCAATAATGAAATGAAGCGATCCATCAGGTCTGCCCCTGGCGTGTGGCATTATAAAACACAAGCTCAAGCATGGAGAAAACAGCTGCTCAATCACACCAAGGCCCAGTTGCCTTCAGCTGCAGTAAATAACAAAAATACCAACAGGGGACAAAGAAGAAGGCAGAGGAATAGAAAGGCAGCAGGAGGTAACAGGAGAGAGAAAATTTATGGACAAAGAGAATTAGAGTTGCAAGTTTGGGGACTGCAAACAGGCAATGCACATGGATCTCATTTGAAATATTAGCAAAATGAGCTGAACACAAACCTTTTAATGCATTTTCAGCTTTACTTTAAATAAAGTTTCAGTAGTGCCGCCACATATTATTATATTGTCCTTGTTAATATGTAATCCTCTAATTCATTGCGTGGTTTTCTCCCCCATTAGCTTCGCTGAGAAGTGGATCCCCAATGTCATCATCTCTCACCGCTACAAAGCACAAGACACGCCTGCCCGCAGAACTTTTGAACAGGCCCTGACTGGGGCATTCATGTCTGCTGTGATAAAGGACCTGAGGCCCAGCGCGCTGCCCTTCGTCGCCAGCCTGATTCGCCATTATACCATGGTCGCTGTGGCTCAGCAGTGTGGTGAGGGACTGGTGCTCTTTCTACTCCCTACGTCTAATATTAGCTTTCTGTTTTGCCCTGGCATCGGCATCGATTCCCAGCTGCACAAGAATATCAGTCACTTTCCAATTTTGTCCTTTCTCTGGTTTTATTAAAATCCTGCCTTTTTTAATTTGTATTTCAAACAAATTAAAACAATAATAGAAATGGAACATTTACTGTAACACATAGGTGTAGCTGTAACATCTTTTAATCTGAAGTAAAATGGATGTATTTCATGTTAAACATAATTTCTTTCTATTTGTACACCCACGCCATCCCAGGTCCATTCCTGCTGCCGAGCTACCAGCTGGGCAGCCAGCCAAGCACAGCCATGTTCCACAGTGAGGAGAACGGCTCAAAGGGCATGGATCCGCTGGTTCTGATTGACGCCATTGCTATCTGCATGGCCTATGAGGAGAAGGAGCTGTGTAAGATTGGAGAAGTGGCCCTGGCCGTCATCTTCGATGTTGCCAGCATCATCCTTGGCTCCAAGAGAGGGTAAGTCACTGTGAGGAGGGTGCTGGAGGGTTCATTTATCTGTGTATGTAATAAAGAGATTGGCATGCATGCACAATGTGCCAATTGTTTTGTAATTATTGTAACCTGTGCTGGCACTAGAATTTAGGAATCTGAATCTTGTGTTAGATCATACCTCTGAGTAGAGTTATCCTTTTGATATTTTGATTTTGCTATTTATGATTATTCTTCTATGTGTTTGATTTGTGTTTTCATATGTGATCGTTTTAAAATGGGAATCAGTTAATTATCTCAGCCTCTTGTCTACATCTTCAGGCATGCCAGCTGCCCTTGTTCTCCTACATTGTGGAGCGTCTGTGTGCCTGCTGCTATGAGCAGGCCTGGTATGCCAAGCTTGGTGGTGTGGTGTCCATCAAGTTCCTAATGGAAAGACTGCCTCTGATCTGGGTGCTACAGAACCAGCTCACCTTTCTCAAGGCCTTGCTCTTTGTTATGATGGACCTCACAGGAGAGGTTAGAGGCTTTTACCGAATAATCCAATACTTAGCAAATACTTCCAAAAGGAGTAGAAGTGACATGTCTGTTTATTATTTAAGTATTGAGCTTAAAGATTTGCCCTGCTTCACTTGTTGTCGATATTTGTATTCTCATGATGTTTTACAAAGGCTTGTAACTTTCCTCTCTTGTAGCACCACTCACTGCAGTGGCACTGAACTTACTAACTTATTGATTTTCACAACAAGGTGTCAAATGGAGCAGTAGCCATGGCTAAGACCACCCTGGAGCAGTTGCTTGTGCGCTGTGCCACTCCACTGAAAGATGAAGAAAAGACTGAAGAGCTGCTGGCTGCCCAGGACAAGTCTTTCCATATGGTCACGCATGACCTGGTGCGAGAGGTCACCTCCCCCAACTCAACCGTCAGAAAGCAGGCCATGCACTCCCTGCAGGTTCTCGCTCAGGTCACTGGCAAGAGTGTTACCGTCATCATGGAGCCACACAAAGAGGTGAGACCAAGGACTGAAAAGTTTTCTGTTACTGAATATCAGAATTTAATGCTGTGCTAGATCTTTATGTAAAATGCATTTAAGCTTAACCACAAAATAGGTTACAATTACTGAGTGTGTGTGATCACTCTGGACTAAAACTCTCTGAGAATCTTTCATTTTTCAAAAAATACATGAGAGTGAAATACACAGTTCTTTTAATCCACTTAAACTGATTGTTGTTGACCGATTGTTTCCTTCTCTTCAGGTGTTGCAGGATATGGTTCCCCCCAAGAAACACCTGCTGCGCCATCAGCCTGCTAACGCCCAGATCGGTCTGATGGAGGGCAACACCTTCTGCACCACCCTGCAGCCTCGCCTCTTTACAATGGACCTCAATGTCATGGAGCACAAGGTCTTCTACACAGAGGTATACAAAATGTAGAAGTCACAGACAATTTTCAGATCTATTTTTCCTAATTGTTTTATTATTTATTTATTTACCAAATATTCATCCTGTTGTTCTTGTTTTGATTTAGAATATTTTCACAATCATATAAACAGGGACATGTTTGCATCCACATAAATATCTTAAATCGCTGCCTTTAGCACTCAGATTTTTTACCTCTGACCTTTGTTTTTTCCCTCTCCTTTTTTTCTAGCTGTTGAACCTGTGTGAGGCAGAGGATGCTGCTCTGATGAAGCTGCCCTGTTACAAGAGCCTTCCCTCCCTGGTTCCCCTCCGCATTGCTGCGCTCAGTGAGTAGGCCCTGCTGAAGCTGATATTGGTCTCTTGTGATGTTGGACTCTCTTGCAGTTGATGCTTACATGTCTTTTGTGTTACAAGTCCTCCAGGTTGAAACGAGTACCTTCAGTTTGCAAACTATTCATAATTAATGCAAACTGATTCTCAACCAAAATTCATGACAGGATTATTGTAATTTAGCAGAGGCTGTTTTGATCATTACTACTCACTATATTTTGTTACTTTGTCTTGAATGTTACTGATGTTTTCTTTCCTGTTTAGATGCCCTGGCTGCTTGTAATTACCTGCCACAGTCCAGAGAGAAGATCATCGCTGCCCTGTTTAAAGCCCTCAACTCCACCAACAATGAACTGCAGGAGGCAGGGCGAGGCGTGTATGAGGAAGGTCAGTGCAACATCTCTCGTCCTTTTCCACTTTGTAATTGGTTAAGATTTGGGTGATAACACATTACATCATGACTTAGAGGAAATGTTACGCTTGAAATTGTTATTGCACCTCAATTCCATCATCTTTACCAGGTATGGCCAGCCTGTTTTGATGTAGAACGGACTTTAAAGTGAAAATATACAAGTTGTTTTTTTCTTTAACTTAACATTATGGAGTAATGGTTGATTGCACAATGTAATGGCTATAGAATAATGACACCATCAGCGTTTAGATTGGTTCCCTATAAGCCTTGCTTTCACTTTGCAATTGTGTCCGCCACTGGGTACAATTTCCCAGAAAAAATATAGGCTTGATGTACAGCATAAAGCAAGTGTGTCAACCATTGCACATCCAAAACAGGAATAGGATAGTGCTCTTGTTTTGGCAGCTGTTGGAAGCTATCCCCAAGTACTAAAGAGTATCAGTGTAAGTTCTCTGCAGTTACTTTCCCCAGTCACAGAAATGGTAGACGGTGAAACAACCGATCCAACTGTGGAAGCTATGGTAGTTGCTAGGCTCTGAGGAAAACTGAAAGCAATCTGGTTGTCTTTGCAAGAGCAGCACCAACAGTAACACCACTTGCAAACTACTTTCTAGACTTAGTATGTACAATATAATGATGCCAATTATCAAAACCTCAGAGGAGTTCAGTTTTGTTTTATTTAAATCCAAATTCCCAGTGCTCAGAGAGGCTGCATGCAACACCATCTTTGCTTCATTCCTATCTTAGCATCTTTACATTTGCTCCTGGTTTGTTTTAATTGATTTGGCATTAATTTCAAGACTTTATTGATTACTTAGAAGGCTCAAACCTGGGTTACATCACTCACTTCAAATGCAACTCCCTTTGATCAAAAACTGCAGCCGTAGACCCACAGACATGACCTTTCTAAATCTGGATTAAAGACCATGCCCTTAAGCTATGAAGCAATCTACCCAAGATCACACTAGTGAATTTGGTGGCACCCTTTAAATCTTTTCTTTTTAAATCACATCTTCTACACCTTGGAAATGGCGAGCTACTATGTCACCCTTATGCTTTCCCCTCCAATGTTATGTATTTGTATCATTTACTCTTTTGTTATTTTATGTTTTGCTTGTTGTGTTTTATATGTATGGTTTTTTATTATCTTGTTTTCCATGGTCCTCCTCCTTCCTGCGTCATTAGTCTTTTATCTGTATCACTCATGTCATTTGCAATCCTAGAGGTGCTTTGTTAATCCTCCCCTCATACCATTTCCCCACCCAGTTATCTTCATATGGACCTCCCTCTGCTTTATCACACTCTCCATGAACCAGGCGTGCTTCTATTCATCAAAGTATCCATACCATCTTAGCCTCTATCCATCTACCTCACGCTCTTTGTCCCTTTTTTCCCTTCCATTTCTGTGTCCTTCATTTTCTTTTTTTACCACCATCACTCCTTTTCACTATCTTGTGAATTTTTTTCTTTTTTTTTTGCCTAGCCATTCTCTGCTCTCTCCATTCTTTCATCTCTGCCCTGCTCGCACTAATGAGCGTTGCCATGGCCCGATCGATACAGGATGGAGTGTTTGTTCTCAGCACTGAGAGGAAAATGAATGTGGCTGCCATGCATCATTCCCTCCTGTCTGTGTGAGGGTGTGTGTGTGTGTGCGCGCGCGTCATCAGTGTTTGGTGTTGGCATGTGTGCTTGTTTATGGCTGGTCATGCCCTCATTTGAGTGGCCTTAGTTTCTTAATGGAGACACAAGAGGTAGCGAGCAGTTCACGGGACTAGAAAACCTGACAAGGCCAGGTCTAATGTGGAGAAAAAATGATTTGTGGAAGGGGAATGAAAATGATTTGATGTAACGCGTTGGAGACAAAAGAGCTGGCCAAAGATCTTAATAACACTTTAAAGCTCCAACAAATTTTTATACAATTTTTGATAACGACAGAGCAAAACAAGCGTGTATTTTCAGTCATGATATTAATGTCAAAAAGTCTGTAGAGGCATATATTTACAAACTCTTCAGATTTTTCAACAACATTATCCTATTTCTTTCACAGTGCTAATTTTCAGAGTTGTAAAATTTATTTTAACTTTTTGAAATTACAAATGGTATTTCCTTTTTCTCTATTTTAGTTCCTGGAAGGTGCAACCATCGAGGTGGACCAGATCCACACGCACATGCGGCCCCTATTGATGATGCTGGGTGACTACCGCAGCCTAACACTCAACGTAGTGAACCGCCTGACCTCCGTCACACGTCTTTTCCCCAACTCCTTTAATGACAAGTTCTGTGATCAGATGATGGTGAGCAACTTTGACCTCTATACTCCTCTCCTCACATCTTTTATTCAAAACACCTCACAGCACAGAATACATTTTATAATGGCATCCATCTTAAAATGAAACCTTTTAACTGTGGCAGTGTTGGTGTCAGGCTTTAAACTGTAGACTGTTTTATAGAATCTTAATATCTGATTGCATATTACCTATACAATTTTTCTTATTCTAAAGATTTTATAAAAAAATGAATATGATCAATTAGGGCTGAACAATTAATTGACATATTATTAAAATGGCAATATGGCCTGCTGCAGTTTTCAAATACAAATGGTTCAATATTTGTGAAAGGCAAAATGTGTCAAAATACCCTTTTAAATCAAATATTGTCATTCACAGAGATGTCCTGGCTTTTACATCATACTCTACAAACCTAAGAAAATCACACCATAATCATTTTATTGTTATTTAGTGAAAAAGATAATAATGGTGTAAAGATTATCATTCCCTTTAATATAGCCAATTCAATTTGTAATTGCAGTATCAGTCAAATAATTAGAATTAGATATTCTTTAAAAACCGTTCAGCCCTTTTTTGATAACGATCACATGAGCATGTAGTTAAAGTAATAATATTGTCATAAACACATAACCTACAAGAATGTAGCTAAAGACTTGCATTGCTGCAACGTGAGTTTGCAGCAATGCAGTGTTACAACTTTTGAGTTTTGTTTCTGTGACATATGCTAAGTATTTAAATGCCACATGCAGATCTGATTCTTGTTGGCATTTGTCCCATAGGTTAATAATTTCAAGGTAGCAACACTGGCCACCAGGGCTCACATTGTTAATACAAAGTGTCAGGTCATGGTGCAGCAATGATTATTGTCTGCACACGGTTTCATGATTAAATAAAGCTCTGATGCAGAGATTTTGTTTATTAAGTGAAAATTTGTCATTTATTACTTGAGTCTTTTGAGTAAATATTCTGTATAGCTATTGAGCTAGACAGATGTGGCACTGACTCAGCCTTATTTCTTTCTGTCTTTCTCAGCAACACCTGAGGAAGTGGATGGAGGTGGTTGTAATAACACACAAGGGAGGCCAACGCAGTGATGGCAGTGTAAGTATATGTAATTTAGACAGTTCCATGCACACTCTGTACAGCAGTGAGGAATTTAATACAAATGTAAAACTTTGAGCAGTCATAACATGTATGTGCCTCCTGTTTATTTCATTTACTCGAATCTTGTTTAAATGTAATATAGAAGCAGCCGCAGCCTGTAGGAGGAGGTCAATACAGCTGTCTACTGCCACCGTTTTTGTTCTGTTGATCCGTCCTGCTTAAACCAAACAGCACACACAGAAGGGGGCAGAGAAATTGCCCCTTATACACACAAAGCCATAGTCACATGTAGTCAACACCTCCTCAGTGTGGCCTCCTCCCAGATGAGTTGTGAGTGGCCATATTACAATCAATGATTAATTAGGCGCCAGGCAGGCGGTGGTGGGCCCAGTGCTGCGTCTCCTCATTATCTCCCCGACAGATAACCTTGTAAAGGCAGAGAAAAGGTGAGAGAGAGAGGGGGAAAAAAACAGCCGCCTCTCCCTCATAGAAATAAAGCCCATTTTTTTCTCCCTTCTCTTTATGTGAGTTCATCCTGCCCCATCTCAAAAGGGTGTGTTTAATTAGATGCAAATTGGCCCTTTGTCTTTCCCTCCCTCCAACCACTGGTCTTTGTGCGTGTTGACAGCAAGGCTGGCAGTGACAATAAAGCCAGGGTCAAGGGGTCAATTAGCCAAACCTGATAAAGACAAAACCTGGAGGAAGGGGGATGGAGCAGGTCTGAGGAGGATGGTCTGAAGACATGAAAGCTGGTTTTGACAGGGAGGAGTGTATGGAGCTGAGTTCTGAGGTGTAAGAGGAAAGAGCTCATAGCGTCACTTTCTCTATTCGTGACCTGATATCTGTCACAAGTTGTGTTTTCCCTCTAAATACCATTGATTCTGCGTTGCTCGACTGATGTTCCAGTACGGCCCCTGCCCTGTTATTCACCAAGTGCTGAGAAAAGTTGTTCCTGACGTCACTCGCAAAGGTTGCCGCTGCCTGCCCATTCATTTCATTATCACCCTGTCTTATCTGCTCACCTTCCATATGGAACAAAGACAGACAACACGCACCCACACAAAAATGCACACATACTGCTCTGCTGACTCTGATCATTGTCTCCCGTTCCGGTACAGCCTGCGTTGGAGGGCGTTGAGGTGAGATGTGACCTGGTGTTGCGCCCTCTGTTGGTGACTCTCTGTCAGTGATTTCAACTTAGTTGAACCAATGTTGTGCTGTTGAATTGAACCAATGTCGTGGTAGTGGTGCTGGTGGAGTTGCCCCGTATTTCTGTGTCCGTGTCTGTGGTCGTCTTCAGAAATGTTACTCTCATCTCAGCCTTGTTCTAACCTCACATTTTGACTGTTTTAGAAATGTCCAGTCTCCCCTCTTTCCCTTTGACTTTTACACCTTTAACATATTGATAAAACAAGGTTTATGAAAATGATCATGCATACTGTCCTTTATTTGTTTGCACCCTGTGCGAATGTCATCCAAGAACTCATACGAGTATGGTGCCCTGCACCTTTCCTGTGGGATATTAACTGAGCACAGATTGCATTTTCAGTGGTTTGACTAAGATTCATCCTTGTCTTTCCACAGTGGCTGTCCATCAAGACTGTCTGTCAGAAATGATGCCCATGTCTAGTTTCATCATCTTCCCAGAAATTCATTCACTCCCATCTTTCCTCCTGCTCTTTTTCTCTGACTCTCTCTAGGAAATGAAGATATGTTCTGCCATCATTAACCTTTTCCACCTGATCCCAGCCGCACCTCAGACTCTGGTCAAACCTCTGCTGGAGGTGGTCATGAAGACAGAGAGGGCCATGCTCATAGAGGTAGGATGCCAGTTTTGCGTTTTTCATTCTAGACTTCTTTGTTATTACGAGGGCAGTTGTGTGTAGATAAATAAGGCAAGAAAAGAAGAGTTTGGTCTAAATTAATTGGTACAGTGGAGAAGATGAGGAAAATGTCTTGCAGCTAATTTACTTAAAGGGGACCTATTATACTCATTGCAGCCAGGGAAGGACTCTAATGGAAAACAGTGGCACTTTGTACCATGAAAAACCACCCATAAAAGCTTCCCAACACAACCGGACACGTTCCAGAAGGAATATGATCCAAAGTCAAGGAGAAATATTGTCATCAACCAAGATTACATGTTTCACTGACATTAGCATGTAGCTTCATGTCGCTGTGTACTTGCAGCTGGTGAATGACTGTCTTTAGTAGCACTTTGTCCTATTACAAATCTTCAATAAAAGCTTGTAAGTACAACAGGACATCTCACAAGGATTACTTTTACATGCGTTTACCTTGTTATATGAAACTTTGGTCCCATTTAAAATGAAAATCCGACATTGTAGTATTAAATGTATATGAAAGAAAATAAGGAAAAGCATAAGAAGTCCCTTTTAAGACATTTACGGGAGAAGTAGGCAATGCACGAGAATTTTACAATAAATACTTTGAAAACTCTCTTGATAATCTCATTAATTTCTGATATCCTGCGATAAACCCTCTAATCCTGTTTGATCTCTGTCTGATGTATAGTGTTATTGGCAATTATATTCTATTATTCAGCGCAGGTCTTCACAAGAAAGTGCGTTTCCTTTCATGAAATCGTTCTAATCTTTCCTGTTTCTGCCTGTTTCCTGTTTCTCTTCTCCTCCCTCACTCACCCCACCTGCACTAGGCTGGCAGTCCATTCAGGGAGCCTTTGATCAAGTTCCTGACGCGTCACCCATCTCAGACGGTGGAGCTGTTCATGATGGAGGCTACGCTGAATGACCCCCAGTGGAGCCGCATGTTCATGGTCAGACGCTGGCAGCTCTAAGTAGCAGTCCCTTCAGTCTTTTTATTGACACATTTGCCATTAAAACTGCATTTTGCCACCTCAGTAATAGGCTATAATCGAGGATATATTGGGTGTTTTGAGGCTCAGTGGTCCCGTTAACACCAAATTGAGACGGATCACTCTCGCTAAAAATTCTTAATTTTCTGTATTATGTTTCTTTAAATGCGTCGTTACCAGGGGCGTCGTAGTGGGGGGAAAAGTGGGACTGATTGCCCAGGGCCCCATTGGAAGGGGGGGCTTTTAAAGCCTGGAATTAAAAGTTTGGTTTTGTTAGCATTTTTTTGTTTGTTTCTAAGTAGTTAGTGCCATTGCTAAAATAACGTTGTGGAATAAATTGGTTAAAAGACTTAACTCTATATAAAAAACATAGTGGAAGCTCTCTAAAGGCCCCTCTCACCACTAATAGGTGTAAAATTGTGCTCCTGCTCATGGATTCATCTGTAAAGCCAGCTCAAGCCAAGAGAGTGACTGCTTAAGTTCCCTGAGTACCATTGAACACTGTCATGTGTTTCACAAAGAAAGGCATACTTGGGTTCAAAAAAAAGAAAACGAAAGAAAGGAAAGGGAAAGAAAGCAAACTGACTCTGTTAAAGAAAAATCAAAAGGTGTGTCAGAAAGACATGGATCAAGAGGTCAAGGGCAGGGGGACCATGGAGAGTAGTTATGCAAAGGGCTCAGAATTTTGTGCTACACCCCTGGTTGTTACAGGTGTTGATCCGATTGCAGTAAACATTGTTTTGTCTTGTTGTCTTATAGTTACTGTATGTGCTTATATACAGAGTTTCTTGAAACACAAAGATGCCAAGCCACTAAGAGACGTGCTGGCCTCTAACCCCAATCGCTTCGTCCCCCTGCTGGTTCCTGCTGGCACTGCAGCAACTGTTCGACCTGGATCTCCCTCCACCACCACAGCCAGATTGGACCTGCAGTTTCAGGCTATTAAAGTATACCTGTTTTCATTATTCATCCTGTACACACACTTATTACAGACACATTTTGTCAGGTTACATGTATACGTGTTAAGTAAATTGAGGTTAGTCCGTGGTGCTGAATCCTAATCTAAATACTGCCTAACTCTCAGTATTTCCATCATGTGCCCTCTAACCTTCTTTTCCTCTTCATCCCCTCTGCTCAGATTATCAGTATCATAGTGAAGAATGATGAGGGTTGGCTGGCAGGGCAGCACTCCCTGGTCAGCCAGCTGAGGCGAGTCTGGGTCAGCGAGGCCTTCCAGGAGAGACATCGCAAAGACAACATGGCTGCCACCAACTGGAAGGAGCCCAAGCTGCTGGCTTTCTGCCTGCTTAGCTACTGCAAGTATGTGCACTTATTCAAATTGCAAGGGGGGTGGGAATTGCGTAAATGTTTGACAAAATTGCCTGACAACTGACGTTTGATATGAAAATCTGGGTTAGGAAGTGATGAGAAACAATAAGTCCTCTCTCATCAAGTACTGCTGATGGGCCTTTGGGCCCACTGATACTCTGAAATTAACAATGCTACCAGTAGCGTCAAACTTAATGACTTAAGTGACCTTTTGAGTACTGTACTCGAGTTATTAGCTTGTGTAAGGACTACATGTTAATGATGCAAATTTTTAAAGTAAGTGCAATTTCTTTCTTTAACTAACTTAATGGCATTCCAATCATGAATGACCTTCTCAGCCCACCTCTCTGTCTGAGCACAGAGAAAGTGCTTAAACTCTTGGTGCACTGGGCACTTAGCAGATGTTTATTTCAGACGCTGCAATTAACCCCTGACCAGTCCAGCCAGTGATTTTGAAGTGTATGCATTCAGTCAACCTTCTAATGATTAAGTTTTTTCATAAGTGTAAAACTGGCTAATTACCTGAGTCGTATCCAAGATTATTTGAAACTTGATGTACAATACTACTGTTGATGACACATCTCTATCTGTATACTTAACTTATTTACCCCCTCTTTCCTCAACAGGCGTAACTACTCAGAGATCGAGCTGCTGTTCCAGCTGCTGCGGGCCTTTACAGGTCGCTTCTTATGCAACATGACCTTCCTGAAGGAGTACATGGAGGAGGAGATTCCCAGGAACTACTCCATCGCCCAAAAACGGGCCCTGTTCTTCCGCTTCGTTGAGTTCAATGACCCACACTTCAATGACGAGCTTAAAGCTAAGGTACGTACATCATGCCGCAGGGACCTGAAATTCCCAATAGCTGTTACCATTTTGCCAACTATCTTTTGGAATGGATGTTAAAATGATGGTCAGAGGTATATTACACAGCCTTACTAACCACATGGGGAAAAAGTACTAGCATTTATCTCGTGGGAGGTGTTAAACACCAAAACCAAATCACCATTCTACCAGCTAAAGTAAGGAGTGATTGAAATGATGGATACATGTAGTGTTGAGTGTAGAGTTGTCAGAACATGGTTAAATTGTTTACTTTCAGTAAAACACTAACACTTGGGAGGGATTAAGGGTCTTTGCAGTTTTGCTGTTGTGTTTCTCTTTTGTTCTAGCACAGCAGTTATTTCTTATTTTTGGTCTTATAAAGCCTGCTAAATAAAAAAATACATATTTGAATTAATATGCTAATTTATGTGGCACACGTTAGCCTTAATTGAAAAAAAAAAACCTATTTGAATTATTTTTTGGACTTTTTGCATTGTGCTGGAAAAATTGATTAAAATCTTGGATCATCCATAAGCTAGCAAAAAAAAGAGAGAATTTATTTTTTGGCCATATTGCCCAGTCCTAGACTTAATGATGCATTATAAATCATGTTTTTAAAGTCTTTGAGCATCTCATCAGCTTACTTACTTTGCTTCCTCAGTGTGGGACCTGATCTGTGTGACTTTTATGGTTGGTGTGTTTTGTACCAGAAGTTCTTTGATAGAGTCAGGAAGGTCATTTTGTCTGGTTCTAGACCCTCAGAGGCTCACAGATGAATGCTTCTGTCCTCTCTACCTGACCTGCTGCTGCAAGCATTACAATCATTCGGGCTGCTTTTTAATTAAACTCACTCTCCCGCATGCATGGTCTCACACGCACACACGCACACACACACACACACACACACACACACACACACACACACACACACACACACTCTCTCTCTCTCTCTCTCTCTCTCTCTCTCTCTCTCTCTCTCTCTCTCTCTCTCTCTCTCTCTCTCTCTCTCTCTCGCTCTCTCTCTCTCTCTTGCACACACACACACGCACACACACACTTTGCACAGCTGTAATAGGCACACAACCTGGCACAGAAGAGCAACAGCACTGCTGTTAAGTACAAACGGGTCAGTGGGGAAGGCCTGCCCTGGCACACTATAGCACATAGCCAAATGGCTGTGCGGCAAGAACACACAACTGTACACATACACACAGATGCACACACAAGGAGCTGGCAAGTGCACCCAGACTCCAAAATTCAAGGACATACACTTGTGTTTATGCTGCTGCTCACTCCACATTGCCCTTTTTTTGCTCATGTTCAGTTTGAGTTGCCTCAGCGGCATATGGACTGGTGGGGGTTGGGGTGGGGGGACAAAATAAAGGCAGGGCACAAGTTCAGCTAGCTCACTGTGGTGTGTCTTTGTAGGCCCAACTGCTGCGTTTGAATTTTTTGGCAGAGCAGAGTTAAGTCTCTCAGATAGCAGCACAGCAATACCCCCACCCCTCATCAGAAATATGCTCATATTGTTGTTTTTCCCTTAATTGTCCTCCTCTGGTGCACAGCAGATGCTAGCTGTGCATATGAGGCAGAGAGACAGACAGACAGAAAGAGAGTGGATGTATCTGTGTGTGAATATGTTTGTGTTGATTGGTGTCGTGAGCAAGAGAATGAATGTGGCAGTCTGACATTTAAGTAATTGCCTTTAGCATTTTGCCGGAAGCATAATATCACAGGGAAGTGTGTGTGTGTGTGTTCTCAGTATGCCTGGGAGTTAGATGGAGGCTCAGGTTCTTGCCTCACAGGGGTCTCTGAGAATATTTCACTCTGAGCGAGACACAGAGAGGAGTGTGTAGGAGAGAGACAGTGTGGGACAGCAGCAATGAATCATCTGCGATGGCACAGACTGACCTCATGCTGCTCCTGTATCGTTTTTTTTTGTTGCATCTAAACAGTTCTTACAGAAAACGGCTTTTGTTCAAAAGTGTCTGGTTATTCACGGAATAGATTTCAAGCAGACAAGCAAACAAACAAGTGTATGAAATTTATGAAGCACAGCGCGTCTGTTTTGCATTCTGGTACTTCTTTTTATGTTTCCGACATGACATGCAGCTTAGCAGAATTTTCTACAATGTCAGAATATGTCTACATGCTGTGTGAGCATCATCTCCTCGGTGGAGATTGGAATCAAACTGTTGTGTTAAGTTAAACTAACAAATACATATTTTTTGTTAGTTCCTGTTACACTCATCTTTTGGCATGTTTATGACCCCTGTTACACTTGGTTTTAAAATGTGTCTTGGGCTGTCGGATCACAAGTGTGCAGCGCTAAATACAAGTGTAAACAACCACCTAAATCCACTGTGATCTGATCACTCAGACCACAAGCTGAGATGGTCTGGGACGCACTTGACCACATGTCTTTTGTAATGTAAATACTAATGTGTCCTGACGTGTCCCTGACTAGGATGTAACAGGAAAACGCATCGTCATGTGGTGGTTGCTTTGGTGACAGCAGTCACTGATACTGTAAAAAAGTTGCCCATTTTAGGAAGCGTGATGTAGAGTTGCGAGATCAAACTGTAAAAATAGGCAGTGCTGATCATATATAAATCAAGTTTTGACACTGTATTGCCAATTTATCACCTAATATTTCTTCAGAAACAAGTTTTAGTGCACTGTTTGGCTGTATTACGAGGGTTTGTGAACAGAAAGTGGGCAGCATACTGTTTCTTGTATTGCAGAAACGCAGACTGAAACACTGAGATTAAACTGTAGAACTAAGCAACACTGATTATGAACCAAGATTTTGTTACTGACTTTAAGACCAATTTATAACTTGACTGACCAATAAAACTAGTGGTGGCTATTATTAAAGACGTCCTGTGGCTACTTCACTATAAAAGTCCATGCATTATCTGCACATTCCTGGTGTGTATGAGAGCATAATACATATTCTGGACCTCCCTTGCCGCCATCTCCATCCTTTAGTGGTTGGAGAGGACCCCCAGTGGCACTGCAACACACACACACAAACACACACACTCTTTTGTTATTTGTTTAAGGGTATGGAAATGGGATTTAAGATAATTAAGACACCTGCAGAACGAGATCTCGGCTACTTGCCCAGAGGTGTTGTGCGTGCGCGCATGCACCAACACACAGCCTGCAGGAGCACAACAACTAATGGCATTACAGAAATTCGCTGTGATCTCACAGTGATTGATGTCAGTGACGCTTAGAATTAATAGGAACAGATGAGACTGAAGAACAGACTGGTGCTCCATGCATTTTCTTTGTGTCTTCATTTAGGGGTGTGTGCGTGTCGCTGCATGCGTGTGTGAGTCTATCAGCCATGCATGTACATTGTGCAGAGCCCGTGTGAATAATGTGCTAATGGAGGAGCTTGAACATATGCTGCCACAGCTCGTTCTCCACTGAGCGATGCCCTGTCCTCCACAATGATGGATTGAATAGGGGGGTTCATTAACAGATAGCAGCTTCTTTAATAAATGCAGTCGTTAGCTGTATTGTGGTTGGGTTATTCTGCATTTTACTAGCTAATCAAGCCTTTGTCTTCATTCGCAGATGCCTGGTAACAATCCCTGCAGGTTTCAGGGTGTTTGTTAATTGCATTTTCATCCCTGCCTCAGCAATAGTTTAGATTTTATTTTATTTTATTGCTCTCAGTGCTTATGGATTAATTAAGATAACATGTTATGGTTAGTATTATCTCAAGAGTAGAAATTGTTTTCTTCTGTGAAATGTCACATTTTTATTACCATTGTTTTGGGCCACATTTGACTTTGCTGTGCCTCAAGTGTGTCTTGCTCCATGTTCACTCTCTAACAGAAAGGTTTTTGTCAAAGTTTTTTTCCTGTTACCATCAATCTGAAAAGGACCTGTGTCTCTCTGATTTTAGAATAGATTTGACAGTAGCTCTTTGAAAACCTGAAGTAGGGCTTGGTACAGTTGAAAAAATTGTGACACCAGTACCAATACCAGGATCCTTAAAGTGATACTGATACACATAACCGCATTATGGTGGCATCTCGACATGCTGAACTGCCATTTCTATCAAATACTCTGTGCTCGCCCTAACAGCACCACAGACTGTATGGGCTTTAGCTGCTGCTGTGCTGTGGGAGTGTGAGCTCTGCGCTGCGGACAGTTGTGAGAGTCCGACCGCACACACATAGTGGCAAGGCTAACTATTAGCATCACACCAGTAACATTCCCTAATGGTTATTAATGGGTTAAGTGACAGAGTCGAGCCATTTCGGTGTTGGTTTGAGTTTGTTGGGACCATTTAAGGGCTCAGTGTTGGATGTCAGCTGCTGCTGCTGTGTAAGTGCGTGCTTACCAGGCAGATGTTGAAATGCCCGTTGACCTGGAGGAGAGCAGGCGGGATGGTCCAGGATCAAATCCCTGGCACAAAAAGGATTGAATGCAGGTTTTGTTTGACTGGAGACGTTTCAATACTACTTGCAAGGTTGTTTTCGTCGATACCTTAAAGATATTGAGTACCAGTTTCCATCCTAACCTAACCTGAAGGAGTAAAGGTTACACATTGCTTTAAAGCCATTTTCTCATATGAACTCCAGACAGTATGTGGAGAATCGGGTTTGGGCGTTATCCGGAGTTTCCCTTTCAATCATGTAACATGCAACAGGAGATTGTCTGGGTCAGAGGCATTTTCACCTACTGCAAAATACTCCATTTGGTTCAGATGAGGGTTGGCGCTTGGGTAGAGCGTGCAGGAGGCAGGAAATTATGTGGATTACACTGCAGTTATGTAGTTAGTCTTTTATTTGGTCATACACAACAGCGTGTTATGCTTGTTCTTGAATTCATCTGACTATTTCAGCGATGGCCTTTACTGACAGATGTTCCAGAATCTTTTTGTGTCTCCAGCCAGACATTTTTGTTGCCATCTTTGTGTTAATGACCCTTCTTCACCCTCTTGTTTTGCACGAGTGTCACGATAGAAATGTCATCAACACGCTTGCTCGCTTGCTGTGCATTCTCCAGACAATTACCTGCTCTATTCACACATGGGCTCAATCGGACGTTACACAGACTTTGTACTAAGGAGCTGGCACGTTTAAGTCTGTTTCATGTCTGATCCAACTGATTCCAAGATTGCCGTTCTTACATACAGCCCCTCTGCATAATGTCTCAATAATTTCTAGTTTGTAGTGCATGTGTAAAAGGAGCTGAAGTAAATGGAAAAATGTTTGTTCGGTTTATTTTTTAAATCAATAAAACAATATCAACATGTGTTTTTCTTGTGTCATAGGTGCTGCAGCACATCCTGAATCCAGCCTTCCTGTACAGCTTTGAGAAGGGCGAAGGCGAGCAGCTGCTTGGACCGCCCAACCCTGAAGGAGACAATCCTGAAAGCATTACCAGTGTTTTCATTACTAAGGTACACATGCACACATACGCTTGCAGATATCCTTTCCTCTCGACATCTTTCCTCACATTCAGTCTGCTTACCTCTCCCCCCGTCTTCCTTTGTTCATTACTCACCAGCTTTGTCTCTCCATCCGTCTCCCTGATTTCATTACCTGCTGCATTTCCTCTCATAATGTCTTATCAGTCCAACACATCTCCATACTCCCAGTCATCATCAACTACGTCCCACTTAGTCTGATTCTTCTTCTCCCAAGGCCTCCACGCATTACTTGATCATTTAATTGCTGTCATCCCATCTTTCTCTTCTTGCTTTTTGTCTCTTCCATCTGTCTGTGTTTTTCTCTCTCCCTCCCGCCATCCCACTGGTCCCTCTTTCCATCACGTTTCATTCATCAGGCCAGACTATAATTCCTGGTGTAAATGTCACAGTGTGACCATGCTAAAGGTCAGCATGTTTGTTTGTGCTGTGGCAGATCTCATCACTGACTAACACCAGGCCTAATGGCCGCTAATGGCTCCTCTACGGTATGGTTAAAACTCATTTCCTCACTCAACCCCCCTCTTTCTGAATGTTCTCATCTCCTCTGTACTCCTCTCAGGGGAATACAGATGTTGATGGGTTGATGGGTGTTGTGAATGGGGAGCTGTCTTTTTGTCAATATGTGGAAGACATACACTGTCGTTGCAGTGCAGTGTCATTCAAATGTAGTTTATGGAAGTGAACATTAGACAGAACTGCAGTGTGTGTGGGCAGTGCAGGCAAACAGTATATTCAGTAGAAAGTGTTTCTCTTTCTTATTGATGCACATAAGGGGCATTAAGTAATCCAAGACTTCTATTGACCTCTGTCGGCACCTGGTAAGAATTACAGGAGTACCAACAGGTCTTAGGCATTTTTGTTCCAGTACACTCAAAAATGTGTTTTTGTTTTGTGCACAAAGCATCTGACCACCTGGAAAGATAATAGTTGATTCACTGTTATTGACTCTGCACATATAGTGTGCTTACTCTGTGCTATGGACAGCAAAAACTGTACCCATTTCCCTGTCACTCAACGGTCTTTAACCACACATCTCTCCCATCCCTCTCAAGGTCTTGGACCCAGAGAAGCAGGCTGACCTGCTGGACTCGCTGCGAATCTGCCTGCTGCAGTTTTCCACCCTACTGGTGGAGCATGCACCGCACCACATTCATGACAACAACAAGTCACGCAACAGCAAGCTGCGGCGCCTCATGACCTTCGCCTGGCCATGCCTGCTGCCCAAAGCCTGCGTGGACCCTGCCTGTAAATACAGTGGCCACTTACTTCTGGCTCACATCATTGCGAAGTTCGCCATTCACAAGAAGATTGTGCTGCAGGTGAGGAGAAATGCAAAAAGGGAAGAGAAACTAACTCAGAGCTTAAGACAGAGAATAGAGATAAAAACATTGCAAATTTGTGTAGCTGATGTAAAAACACTGAATGACCTTGTCAAATGAATCCACGTAAAAACAGACGAAAAACAGAATATCAGGATTCAACTGAAATTAGATGTTACCACATGTATACAAAACAAGAACAGGAAATGTGTATGTGTGTGGGAGAGGAAGAAAGAACGTGTTTGTTTAAGAGTGTACTCATCCTACGTAAAACCAATGTATTTGAAGAGACATACAGTAGTTGAAGTCGGTCATTAAAAAAGAAATTAGCAAGCATTGATGGCACAGGAAAAGGCATGATTAAAAGTATGTTACCTTTCCTTTATACAGGTCTTCCACAGCCTGCTGAAGGCCCATACCATGGAGGCTCGGGCCATCGTGCGACAAGCCATGGCCATCCTGACCCCAGCTGTTCCCGCCCGCATGGAGGATGGCCACCAGATGTTGACCCACTGGACTCGCAAAATCATTGTGGAGGAGGGACACACTGTACCGCAGCTGGTCCACATACTGCATCTCATTGTGCAGCACTTCAGGGTGAGCAGATGTATAAGAACACACACAGACACTACAGTTTATCAATAGTGCATCACCTTCTGTCGGCCAGTCACTACTGAATGTATTGATTACTGGTGTACTCTTCCAGGCTGGGTGGGGCAGACAGAACAGTCAAAACAAATCTGTTTTTTCATCCCAATTTTGAACACACTACGTAACTACTAATTACTATATCAGTATAGACTATAATTATCTTTTACTTTACATTTTGTGGTTAACCGAGGTAAGATTCCTTAACATGGAGTAAGAGGGCAACTGTCACTGCAAATCCACGGCCATTTGTTGCTGCTGCCATCTCTCTGCTCAGTGTGGCTTCGGCAACTGCAGTGAACCACATGGGGGGAAAACAGTTGAGAAGCTATTTTTACTGATTATCTGAGTGCCCTGAATTAAATGATGCCTCTTAACCAGTCCTAATGGGAATGGAGCATCATCATTAAAAGTTGGATTATCTTGTATGACCCAGTTAATAGTTTTTATGATACTAGCTGGTAGGCTTGAGCAGTATTTGTAATACATTCATACCTACCTAACATTTCACCAGGTTTACGGTATATTATGGTGTTTGTGCAAGAAAAGCCCCCAAAATAAAGTGAAAGCTATGGTTGGGTACCATTAACATTTGAACCAGTCCAGCTCCGTCTACAATACCTGTGATTCTGTACTGGTAACCAAAGGTACCCCGATTTGGTACTTTACTGTCTCTATAATAACAAAAGTGTAATTTTCGAATAAGCTGCAGGGGTGACATAGTAGACTAAAATGCAGTTCTGGTCCTCTGTTCTTTTCCAATCACACATAGAGCTAATCTTCTGTCTCTGTCTGCATGTATGTGTCTTGTCTAGCAATGTTACTAGGCTGTTACTAAAATAATGTAGGCAAAGAAGTAGACCAGACGCCAAAACTGTTGAGGCAGATCGGCTCTGCAGTGATAGTTTTGGCTTGCTGGGAAGCTGATGTAGCAGCCGTAGTACCCTGAGGCCGTCTCCAGGCTTCAGAGTGCTTCCACCTCCTGTCTGAAGTTGAACCAGGTGGCTACACGGAGCTACGTTGCCTGCCTCAGAGCTCTGTGAATGTCCTTCAGGCTTCGGGGTGCCTCCCAAACAGATGCACTCTCAAGTACCAACATTTAATGTGAAATGGTACTCTGCTGGTGATAGGTGTCGTTGTAGCATGTATGACATTGTGCAGGGTTGGGCAATGTGTAAAAATATTCTTACCAGCCACCATCAGCCAAAGAACCTCCAGGTAGTTTCAGCTGGGGGAGGTTTTCAGGCTGTGAGTTTGCCAGGTTCCACAAGCCCTCGTAGCTCTTTCGGTCTAATTACCTCACAAAATGTCAAGAAAGGAAATATCTACCACCTTTTTTTTCATATTAAACAGAAAAATAACCTTCTGAATTTAAGTTTCTCTCTTTCACCAACCTAAGACTAGCTTAATTGCCTTGTTAACTCATGTAAAACACACTTAATTCAAACTCAAGACTGTCTTGGTTAGTCTTTCCTTTGCTCCAACTTTGGTTTGGTCTAAATGAGTAGCTGATTCACTGAGTTAGATGTAAAAATATGCTGTTTTGGCCCCTTCCTCTGCCAATGCTGGCCAGCTTTTAAATGGTTCTGTTCGTTATCCTCACCACTCACCATCCTCCTCAGCTCAGTTGCTTTTTCCACCAGTAGAGGCTGACCTCTGATGGTGCATGTTGAGTACTACATAAAATACATCATGTCAATACAGCATCTCTGTTTAATAGAAAGAAGAGCATCTGTATTTTAAACAGGTTTGAAAATTATATAGTCAAGATTTATAAATAACCTGGTATACTGTAATACCATGATACCACCCAAGCCTACTAGTTGGTTCACTGAGTTCCAGTTTCATATTGACAGTAGACACGACAACGGCTTTGTGCCCTGTTGCCTCCTAGTCAAAAGCTGTATCATTCATCACTGGGCAGCGGAGCTAATGGTAACCGCCTGCTGCCTTTAATCGCCTTAATGCAGACACAGTCCCAGGCACACCCTTCTCACTGATGATCAGCAGAGTCAGAGAGCGCCTAGTCTGTTCACAAGTCAACACCAGCAAAGGATCATTGGCCTTTATGTTCGCCTTCCTCCTTAAACTTCAACGACACTTTCTGCCCTCTCACTCCTTCAGCTGATGTTTGCTGCCTCGCCGGTCAGAGAGCGACAGTCTCTTAGCAAAAGACTGACATTTTCCTCAGCTCCCCTCTCTATCTCACTGACAGGCTGCTCTCACTGGGCCAGATGACTAATCTAATGTAATCACATCAGCATAATTACGCTGGGGAGAAGATAATGACAGACAGATGAGAGACTTTGTGCGTGTGTGTATGTGTCTGTTTGATAAAGAAATGGGGAGATTGTGTGCGTGTTTGTCTGCGTGCACACGTGATGGACAGGGCTTAGCCACTCTGTCATTAAGGGGCTGTGAAGCCCTGCTCTATCGACTATAATTACCCTCAAAGTGAGAAGCTTTAATATTCTTTGACACTGGCAACAGCCCTCAGATAGACATCTCATCTCTTGCTCTTTTGTCTGCATGTTTGAGAGTCCCAGTTCAGTTTGCGATGAAGCTAAGTGACTCTTGAGTGTGACGCTTGAGAGTGTGAATTCTCGGGGCTAAGTGTGTGTCATCATGTCCTTGAGACTAAGTGGGAATACGACTTCAGAGTTTGCCTCTTCTGACTCAGTGTCTCAAAGTGATTGAGCACCCCGTTAAACTTTGCATGTTTTATTGCCCAAAATCTAGAGCAAAATATCAGCAGTGTAAAAAAAGAAGTCACACTCTCACCGTAAATAAATGTTGTTGCCTTTGACTTTCTTCTTATTTTCGTTAGCATTTATGATAATGATTGTGGGCAGGCTGACCGGATCTCTTTCACTGAGGTGGAGATGACGCGAGGCAGGATTGTAGGCAGTTCACAAGGCTCTCAGTTGCCTGGAAACATCTGATTTTGAGGCATTTAGACAAACGGCCTTTTTGGGAAACCTTAAGTTTGGTTCTCAGAGACGAATCGCACAATAACTCACTCTCATAATTGCTTTTGGATGGTTGCTAAGGCAATGGAAGCCAGTCTCATTTATATGTGATAATACTGGCAAGACAGTCAATTTAACCTGAAACTAAGGGAAGGCAGAAGCTCTTCTCGTTTGTCGTGGATGCTCTGAGAACAAGTTTGCCAAACCAGTAATAGACTAGCATGTTGAAACCAATGTAAAGTAAAATGAAAAACATGCATATTAAATTTAATAATTCATTAATTCACATCTTTCAAATCTTTATTTCACATCATCGCATTCTTTTGTAGGAATGTCCCAATCCAGTCTCAAAGATCGATGTTGGGGCTGATCAAGGCATTTGGGATCGGCTTTACTGAACTATATAGTGCCTGATGTAAAACAACATATATAAAAACAAAATACATTTCATAGAGGTAACATGGGCAACGGCTGCACTGAGGTAACAAGTGCTGGAGACTACTCTCTTAAAGGGGAATTGTCTGGAGACATTGACAAGGCCAAAGAGATTAAAGATAGGGTTTGTTATTTTATAGTTTGTTTTCTAAAATAAATAAATAAAAACACTAAGGAACAGCTTGGATGCAGGTCATCATCTCTTAATGCATTGCAGAACTATTCAGTTGTCAAATATATACATTGGATTGATTTTAATAACTTTAAAGTACTTGACGTGTGCACTGTGCAGCTGTATAATTAGGAAAATTGAAGTCTCAGATTGGGACTGGAGCAAAAAAACTTGATCCCTATTTTTTTGTCCTAAGATTCGTGGAGCAGTGTGTCTTTCAGTGTATGTGTTTGCGCTCACCCTCTGATAGGCATGCAGGCGGGAAGGAGGAGTGTATTCATGTGACAAAGTGGGTTTTTTCCTCTCATGCAAAACAGGATTGTTTGTTTGTAAGCTTATAATCTTGCAAAACTCTGTCATCACTCTACCAAACTTGAATTCTACATCTGGTTTTTGCAGAGTGGAGGCTCAAGTTGAGCCTTTTTGTAAAAGTGAAGAATGCAAAACAGGCTCCAAGCTACAGTGGCATTTTATTTAGAAGTTTGGATTCTTTAAGTACTGCTCTGTCTATCTGTCTGTCATTGCTCCTATATACATATTTCTTCTGTTTCTTTTGAACTCTGCCACCAGCATCAGTGACCATCTGCCATTGGTGCTATAGGAATATTATTCCCTAAATTTGTACTTGTTGCATTCCAGGTGTACTACCCTGTGCGCCACCACCTTGTGCAGCACATGATCAGTGCAATGCAGCGTCTGGGCTTCACCCCCAGTGTGACCATAGAGCAGAGGAAACTGGCTGTGGACCTGGCTGAGGTCGTCATCAAATGGGAGTTACAGAGGATCAAGGACCAGCAGGTGTGTTCATGGATTGTCATAAATAACACAATCACGACAAAAATCCAGGTTTCTGAACATAAAATCACACAGCAGTGTATTGTCCATGTAAGGCGCCTTGTTGACATTATTGCGCCACGAAATGTCCCTCATGTTGCACAGTGTTTTATTTTAAACCTTGCTAATGCATCACTGCAAACTTGAGATGCTCATTATGTCACAAGAAAAGGGCATTAATCATAGAGATAAAAGCATTTTCTTAGTCATATTCTGCAAATACTCATGACTCATAATGCTGTAGTTAGAAACCTTGATAATACACTCACGTTTCATCCTGTAAACTGTAACTATGTTAACTGATGGACTGCTCCTCTCTCTCCTCCTGTCTGTCCCTTTCTTTGGTGTGGCAGCCGGAGTCTGAAGCTGAAGTAGGAGCCGGCGGTGAAGGGACTAGTGGGGGTGCTGTGAAAAGAGGACTGTCACTGGAAGCTGCTGCTGCAGCTGCTGCTGCTGCCGGACAAGACGTCAAGAGATTCCGCACAGCAACTGGGGCTGCCTCCACGGTGAGAACAATCCACCATCAATCAGTTGCCAGTAGAATGTGGCTGTGATAACAGGTCCCTGTGGCCAGTCGCTTTAAACAGGAATTGGCAATACAGTGGTTAATTATCTGTTACTAAGCTCGACCTCTCAGTCCAGAGTTCCACTGTAAAAAAAAAAAAAAAAAAGTAAAGCATTCATTACAGTCTCAAGTCACCTCTTGTTAGTGAGGTGACAGACATTTATGATCACCGACATGCACCTTCACCTCCCAAATGTTTATATATATATCTAAATATAGAGAGAGAAGGATATAGATATAGCTATAGATATATAGATAGGGATCGGTTGATGCTATCACATCCCATACATTATTCATGACGTTAGCACAGACTGTAAGGTCTGCATTGAAAAAAACAGGGAAATTGGAGAAGGCCCGACGTGATTCAAGCCTGGGGGAATTTTCAGAAATTTTAGCCTGGGCCGGCCCTAACCTGTCAGGTCGGGTTGGGCCCAATTCCAATCAGGCTCAGGCAGAGAATCCAAGCTCCGCTCCAGAATTAAGAACTCTATCCTCTTGCCTTCAAAATTCTTGCTGGCTGTCCCTGTGTTCCTCACTTGATTGGAGAACGCTTGGAAAGATACTTTGATCAAACAGCCATTTTTACATCTGTCTGAGACAAAAATTGCCAACAGGAGGTGACAGCACGGTTGTTGTTGCCTTAATCCATTTTTCCTTACATCTGTTTCATCTTGAATCCCACTGTGATCTGTTGTTTTTGCAGTCTCCAAACTGGATGGGGTGCCTTTGTTGCAATAAGTGCTTGTTCAGAATCAAAATCTTAGTTTTTGAATTACACCACAGTCAATCTATGATACATATAAAGTTTATTTATTTTTGCCCCCGCCCTTGTACGATGATGTTTCTCTTGATGAATTCTGTAAAATAAATAAAAGTATTTTTTTTCTCCATATGTCAAGTATATACAATTAATCACCATCATGCACATGATCGCAAAGCCCATAGAATTTGTCCTCCTGTATTTCTTTTTTTTTTTATTTATCTATCATGTGTTGAAAATCACTTTAATACTAATGTAAACTACTGTACATTCTGTAAGCATTAGCACAAGTCATAGTAGTTACAGTCCTAATGACGGTGTATAATTTCCAGCCTCTTTTACTTGATGTCAGGAGAAAAATGCAATAGCAGCATTTGTTTCTGCTTAAGACGAGAAAATGTTAATTGCTCAGAAAGTTGCCAGGATCATTTTCAGAAAATAATAGTTGCTGCCTCCTCTTCACTATAAGCAGTGCAGACAAAAACCTGACTTTGTGCAGGCTCTTTGATATTCCTTTCTAACTAACTTGGACTCTGTGCAGCGTTTGCACGGCTGTCACAGAGTTTTATTATGAAGTCTGTTCAGTGTCTTAGCCACTAAAAGTTTAAAGTCATTGGTTCTGAAATCTTTCTTTTCTCTGTACTCAAACAAAAAAAGATCTGAAATATGAAAAATTATAATGTTTGTACGTGTTTGTTTGTAGGTGTTTGGCCGCAGCCAGTCTATGCCAGGTACAGAGACCATGCTCACCAAGCCTGTCGAGAAACAACATACGGACACTGTGGTCAACTTCCTCATCAGGATTGCATGCCAGGTAACACCCCCACCATGACCACCACACACACACCACACTCCAACTCTCTTTCTCGCTCTCTCACACACACCAGGTACAGTTCTGCCACCCATAGTGCCTGCCAGGTAGGACACTACTATCCTAACCCCTTTGTGGTGAAGGTAGGACACACCTGGTGGCTGTGCTAAACACATCTCTCTGCGCACACACACACACACACACACACACAGTCCTTTATGTGTCTCCTCACACAGCTGTCCCTTGGTCTAGTGGCAGTGATGACCTTGGTCACAGGCTTGAAATAGACTGTTGAGATTTCACTCACCTTGACTCTTCCTACTTTCTTTTTTGGGCCAAGCTCCATTCTCACTGTTCATCCAACCATCTCTGTTGAATATAGCCCTCTGTATAACCGCTGGGGATCACTCACTGTTCACTGAACAGTCTAAAGAAACATAATCTTCTCTTTGTATTCCACTCGATAAAGGTGTATTGTGATACTAAATTGATCCCTGTAGAAAAATTGTATCATTTTACTGGCCTTCGGGGATTAACATCAACCGAAGAACACTACACCTATAGCTGATGGGGATTTATTGTCATGCTCAAGGATGCATCCACAGGGTGGATGCCTGTCAACATGAGGGCTTCTGCAGGGCTTCCGGATTGAAGGACAGTCTCCTTCCTGGCTGTGCCACTGCTGAACTCTACCTGCATGAATGAAATTATTATACACGGTGACAGTCCTTGTCCCGTCTTGCCCTGTGTGATTTCTCACCTCGTCAGGACATCATTGTGATATTGAAGATGAAGACCCATTGTCACTGATAATGATAATGATAATGATACCAACCTTCCTCCTCCTCCTGTCTAGGTGAACGACAGCACCAATGTGACCGGGTCTCCAGGGGAGCTGCTGTCCCGTCGCTGTGTTAGCCTCATGAAGTCTGCCCTCAGGCCTGACATGTGGCCTCGCGCTGAGCTCAAGCTACAGTGGTTTGACAAGCTGCTTATGACAGTGGTAAGATAGCCTTCAGAGTGACTCAGTCAGTCATTACAGGGTTCAACATTAATGTTTCAAGTCTACTTACCCAAAGTCAATTTTTACTTGCCACGATACAAATTGTATTATTTTTTAGCAGTTATCAAACAGCGGTTAAGTCTGAAGTTAACTGTCATGTGTGCTACAAGCATCAGCAAGGCCGCAGAGGAGAAGCTGTCGGCATCCCTTCTAGCTGCCATGCAAGCGAGATGGTGAAGGCTCTTGTTACAGCACTCTAGTGACAGGACTTGCCTCTGAAAAATTACCCAGTTTTATTCACCTTGCTCTCAAACTTGTGGCAAACTGCGCAGTACAAAATTCGGCGTTTACCCCACGTCCTCTACCACTATCCAACCTAAACTCCCGTTAACCAGAATAATTGAAATTTTTTCTTGAAGTTCAGCTCATAAACTTTGTCAATACCCACCACCATTTTCTCGCAATTGCCCAATAAGTACTGCACAAGTGCACCTCTCAACAGAGATGAGAAGGAAGCAAGATGGCTCACTCTTAAGCTACTTCCATCATCAGTTCCGGAAAAAGGGCATGTGTTTAATTGTGAATTGCTGGATTTACTAGCCCCGCATGGCATATTACTTGCCCCAGGCAGTCGGGCATTATATCCCATATGAGGCTGTCCTTATGATTTGCAAAGCCAGGTTCATGCTTTTGTGATGACATTTTTGGTGCTAGCTGTCACTGCTGCTGCATGTGTGCACTGCATTTTCAAGAGACCACGTGTCAGTCACTGTGTCTAGACCTTAAATGGCTTTTCTTTGGATTTTCAATTGATGAATATTAACTTTCTAAAAGTGTCTGGTTTTCTTTTTTTCTATTTTGCACATAAGTCAAATAAGTTCAAAAACAGTATTTGTTTATGTGAGCATGTCACAGATTATTTGAAGTTGCTCATTCAAGTGCATGTCATCAGAAGTGTTTTAGGCAAACAAGTCTGAATAAAATTTGAAATATTCAGACGTGTTGTAACAGCCCTAAGCAATAATCAGCAAACAGTAAAGGATAACTAATGTGTCTCTGCTGTTCGCTTTCCCAGAGACTGCAGAAGTTTCCCTGTCTCTGCTTAAGCTCTGTCTTAGTGTTTGCTCTAACGTCTCCAAGTCCTTTGTCTGTTATCAGTAATACATGAAGTGAGGCACCAGCCGCCATAATGACAAAATAATGACAGTGGCGAGATAACAGGAGTCTATCCGGGTTGGCCTATGCCTTTTCGTTCAACCCCCACCCCTCTCCATCCTAAACTCCTCATCCTTGCTTTCTGGATCGTCCCACTGTGCTTCTCTGCATCTCTCCTCGCCTTTTTCTCTGTCTCTTGCCGCCACTTCCGCCACTCATCTCTTCTTTTCTTTTCAGCCTGTTATCGCAGGCCTCTCTTCTTTCTCCCTCTTTTTATCCGTTGCTCCTCTCCTTCTCTACTCATCTCTCTGGTCTGATTCAGCGCCACTGTTCAGACAAGGTTATCGCCATGCGCCGGCAATTGTCACGTACTTCCCTTGTTCCCTTTTGGGGATCACTGCATCGGCCGCGCCTTCCTCTATGCCTTATACACACACACACACACACACACACACACACACACACACACACATACAAACCCAATCAGCCCCTCCAGATCCCATGGGGATGGTCTGACAAACAAGGCTTTCTGTAGGTCTTATGCAGATGCACATACACGGGCCCTTTACCCTTGGGAGCATGCTCTACCTGCCTAGCCGTCTTACTCAGACTAATGAACAATGCTCTAAATCGGATTACCTTTTATCATCTCATTGTACTGGCATGGCAGTGATTAAGAGTCAGGAAGAGTGGCGTGAGAGGGCAAATGAGGAGGGGCAGGGGACACACACACACACACACACACACACACACACACACACACACACACACACACACACACAAACCATGCACACAGTCGCACACTCATGCACATACATGCATATGCCCTATCTGCATGGCTCCAGAGACAAGGTCCCATTCTGTTAATACAGTGCCAAATCAATACTACCCTAATATCTACCAGGAGCCTTATCACAAGAGTCACCTTGTTCATTAGGCAAGATTAGTGCTATGGATCTGTCCCAGATTATCCTCTTGGCCCTGCCATCGTTGTAAACCTTGATTGCAATTTAGACAAAATTAGGACCCGATGTTGGCCATTGATCTTTAGTTTAGCAGCCATCACATTGCCTCGGTTCTTTTGTGTGAGAAATACCTCTGTGTGCAGATTATTGATTCCTGAGTTGCCAGGAATTTGTATGGAATAAAAAAATCAGTCTACTGAATTTGCACAATATTTTTTCTTGTTTTATTTTAGGGTTATATACTCATGTCTAAAAAGATAAGCATGGATATTTTTCTTTGATTAGGAGGTCAGATTTATTGAGAAGCATAATAGGTGCTTAATATTTCTGTCTTTTGTAGCAAAATATGAAAATTGTTTACACTGGTTTTCCTCTACTGACCTCTTGGTCTCACTGTACCACTCTGTGTCCTCTCAGGAGCAGCCAGCGCAGGCTAACATCTCCAACATCTGCACTGGACTGGAGATTCTCTGCTTCCTACTGACAGTGCTTCAGTCCCCAGCCATCCTGGCCCATTTTAAACCCCTCCAGCGTGGCATCGCTGCATGCATGACCTGCGGCAACACCAAAGTCCTGCGGGCTGTCCACTCCCTCCTTTCTCGCCTAATGAGCATCTTTCCCACTGAGCCTAGTAAGTTGCCAGTGCTTGAAGAGATAGTTCGGATATTTTGAAATGGAGTTGTATGAGGTACTTATCCATAATCAGTGTATTACCTGCAGTAGATATTGGTCTGCATGCCCCCAGTATGAAGAAGCACATGGGAGTAACCACAGGAGCTAAGTAAAGTACTGGTGTGGACAGGGGCAGTAGCAAAACATATTTTAGCCGTTAGCGGTTTTAGTTCCCCATCTGTAATGTCTTCAAAGCCACCAGACTCCATTGCGAAAAACAGTAATTTTAGCTCGCTTAACTTTCGAGCTGCTGGTCTACTGCTGCCTTGATCACCTAGTTTGTGCTATTGTGTGACTTTGGTCATTTCAAACTATTCCCTCTAAACACCAAAGTGACACAGTAACATAGATAAAGTTAGTGATTGAGGCAGTTGTAGCCCAGCAGCTCTTGTGTTGAGCGATTGTTTAATTACTGTTTTTCTCAATGGAGTTTAGCTTTGAAAGGAGCGATGTAGCAGCTTCAGTTCTCTGCCAGAAGTCACTGTCTGGCAAGTTAAAGTATACACTTCAACTGATCTTGATTTCTTTAGGTGGCTAAAATTTGTTTTGCTGCTGCCCCTGTCCAGAGCAGCACATTGTTAATCTTAAGTGGCAGTACTCCTGACTGCTTCTCCAAACTAGGGGTGTGCTGACTGACATCTACTGTAGGTAATTTACTGACAATGGATATGTACCTGAAACAATTCCTGTTCAGAAGGAGCAACTGTTACTTTAATGCCTAAATTCCGACTGGAACAGGTCAGCTAAACTCATAAACTTGAGAAAGCATTGCATGTCTGAGTTGTCTGAGAAATTGTTCCCTCCCTTCTGTTCTCACTGAAAATGTGCCAAAATATTTGGACCATTGCTTTGTCGATTGATTCTTAAATTCTTAAGTTTGCTTTTGTCATGCCGTGTGCTTAAAGCAAGGCATTGATATAGATTTTCAGCTTTTCTTTGTTTGAAGCAAACACTGCTCTCTCCCTCCAGGCACATCAACAGTGGCATCTAAGTATGAGGAATTGGAGTGTCTGTATGCTGCTGTGGGCAAGGTCATTTACGAGGGACTTACCAACTATGAAAAAGCCACAAGCAACACCAACCCCACACAGCTCTTTGGTAAGACATTCAGCTTTCTACCTCTCCCTATTTTCTTCTTCTCTTGTATCCTTTTCTGCCCCCCTGTGCTCTGTTACTCTCACTTTGTTGCTTATAAACCCTGTCTTTTGTTTTAAATATTTTTCACGCTCCCTCACTATCCCTACAAAACCAAGCCACCTCAGTCACTTTTAGCAATTAAGCCAGTGAGTGGGTCGTTAAAATGCAAGCCGATGAGCCCTGCCGCTTGGGCTAACATCTGGTCTGTTTAAACGGAGGCCACAGTCCAGCGGTTTGGGAAAGGTTGTCTCGGGAAGGATTGCTGCTTTCGGCCACCCTCCCCGTACGAACATTACTGTTACCCTCCCAGATGTCAGAGAGTATTTATGGAAAAAGCTTACGTTAAAGCTTATTCCAAGGAGACAGTTATGCGATCTTTCTTTCTTTTATTTGAAATATGCAGTAGCTTTCCAAATAAAGGGCCCTCAAGGTGACAAATGACTATTGGAGAGCAGTCTAAAGGTAATGCTATTTTATATGGTTTCCCAAAATGGCAGTTGTGGTCAATAAAAAGCATTTGGTATCCTGCTGTCACAGAGAGGCAGCGCTGATGTGATGGGGGATGACATTTTAACATTTGTCTCCCCTCCAGGGAGCAGCAACAGAGAGGGACATTACTCATACCTATCCCTGCTTCTGTGACAAACTTTTGTTAGATTTCCTCAAAAAAAAAAAAAGTCCTTGTCATGCGGTGTGAATGAACACAATCAGGCTGCAGGTGTGTGTCTGTTACTTTGCCCCACAGAGGTTGAGCTTCTTGTCATATTGTTGTATTTCCCATTTATTTTTTTCCCTCTCTTCCTTCATCCTCCTCTCTTCCCCTTCATTTGTCTTCCAGGAACACTCATGATCCTGAAGTCAGCCTGCAGTTACAATGCCAGCTACATCGACCGCCTCATCTCGGTGTTCATGCGCTCACTACAGAAGATGGTG
Organism: Cephalopholis sonnerati; assembly: GCA_019142605.1. Classification (NCBI taxonomy): domain Eukaryota; kingdom Metazoa; phylum Chordata; class Actinopteri; order Perciformes; family Serranidae; genus Cephalopholis; species Cephalopholis sonnerati. Next base: position 14,620,549 of record JAGQAX010000020.1, on the reverse strand, counting down.
CGGGAACACCTGAGCCCCCAGCAAGCCAACCCAGGGGTCGCCGAAACCAGCACAGGTACATGGACACGGATTAGGTGGAAAAATATGAGGAAGCCAGGCGCAGCCAAAACAGATACACACACATATACAGTGTACCTTATATAACACATACAAATAAGGGATACGTCACTATCAGGGGGATTTTAACTAAGTTACTGTCAAAACTGGGGATGTTCTTAAAGAGACTTAATTTTTCCTGACACTTAAACACAAGTTTAAACTCAGGCCAGTCGACTTGTCTTTAAGTAAGAAAACACTCAGAAAATAATCACAATTGAGCACAATTTTATCTCTAAGGTTAATTATTGTCTGAAAAAATATTGCGTCTGTTATAAGAGCTATTTGAAATCGTCACTCACATTTTTCAATAACCAAATCATATTTTTTTGCTCTTTTAATGTGTGGTACTTTGCACTGTGCATGAAAATTGCATATAATCACACAAATGATGATGATATCTTACTAAACAAACAATAACACTCACTGTAATTACTATTCTGTAGGAAAATAAACCTTTAGGAAATGTGCCTTATTATTTCTACAGCATTTTGATTAAGTGAATGCCATTGTATAAAGTAATAATTTTGATAATAACTTTGACCGACTAGTATTTCTGGTGCCAACTAGCAAGGGTAGCAGCATTTAATGGACTAGTCGGCAAATTGTGCACATCTCTAATCAGAACCAAGATTATTAACAATAATCTGTAGAATCTGCACCCTGCTGTGCATTTAGAGATGTTTTTGGTGCAGTGGCATGTCTGCTAGCTGAGCACCGTTAGTCAGCATTGGTGATGAGTGAATTTTAAGTCCGTAGTTACATATCAGTTTGCCGTCTTTTTCTAATGGCACTGACCGCCCCCATCTCTGTTTTCCTCCATATGTCTGTTCGCTAAAACTTTGCTCTGCATTACATAAGAAAAGTTAACCTAATGGGTACGATTTGGATTGTAATATTGTAAGCTAATAGTGTTTAACGGAACATGATATTGCACATAAAGCATAAAGCACAGACTTTTAAAAGGGAGCTGTTGTTTGAATAGAGGAGACATTAGTAATAATATAGATTTTTTAAATGTTTAAACAGTCTCTTTTATAAATGCTTATTCACGTATCTAACTGTTTTACTTGCAGTAAGCTTAGAAATTTGATTATTTCAAAGCTCCGTCAGATGCTGAGCCATGCTCAAGATGTTTAATCAGAATCTTAAATCCAAAGTTCTAACATTAATAATAATAATTTTAAAAATGCCAAACAGAGAATGAATTATTGAATAAAAACAGATGAATATACTGCTATTACTACTACTAAGACTGTTATTATTAAGGTAATAAAAATGTGTGTATTTACTTGTAAACAGTTCACAGTAAACAAAGTGGATGATAAGTGACTTAATTACTTAACCTTTGAAATCTAAAACATACTTAAACGGACATCTGCACATTTAAATCAAGAGGTGTGTGCATAAAAGTGCTCAAATTCCAAAAAGCAAATGGCGCAGGTCTATTTGACTATTTAGATAAATGCAGTGCTCTGGCTGTGGCACAGAAAAGTAACTCCCACATGTCCTCCTACTCCCATCACCCACTATAAGGGATCTTGAATAGCGACAGATGGACGATATGAAAATCAAAACAACTGCCCACCTTTAATACAAACACACTTAAATACAAGTTGTTATGCAGTCCACAACTGAGAGAAAATAAATTCTTATGACTCCCCATTTACATCTCAGTCTTCCTATGGGGCTCAACCATTCAGCCCACAGTTCACAGCACCTGAGACACCATGAGATCCACCAGACTGTGCACCAGACATCAATTACCATTTCAGTTGAACTTATTCTGCGGTTACAGCCGGCTGACATTATCAGGAAGGCTGGTGTGTGTACTTTCCCCAACCCTGATCCAACAAGGGGTTGTCTGTGTGTGAGGTCAGTTGTACAAAACACACATGCACACTCATGTGGTGACCTTCCTCAGACTCAGAGCTCAGACATCTCAGGTATCTCAGCAGTGCCTGGCTCCATACAAAGACAAGTATCAAAAGTTCTACATCAATGACCCCAGCTGTGTTCTCAATAGCTGTTGTGGTCAGAGGAGATCCACTCTACAGATAGTCTGGTTTCACAGGGAATGTTCCTCAGCTTTGGTTCCCACCCTGTATTGTCTGCGTGTCTCTCTCCGCATAAAGCAAACAGATGGTCACCTTGTGCTGTTTTGCTGTGGGTTTAAAAGGGTAGACACTGTTTGACAGGGAGCTTCATGACAGCTTGCCTTGTACGTCAGGCAGCAAGGGTAAAGAGAGCAGCTTCACAAGTGTTGTTGTTTAACTGCTTTAGGTTGTTTACCTTTCTCATGACTATTACAGCATTCATCAAGGCTCCCTGCTCACTGTCTTCTCTGAGCTTGGCTTCACCAGATTTATAGAAGTCAGGCAGTACATAATTCCTGTTGCTGCTTCTCAGATGGGAGGTAATGGCTGTAAGATGCTATCAGTGCTTTAAATTGGCTCCTAATGACTATATCGGGAAACAGAGACATTTACCCTCCACTAGGCGCAGTTATAGCCACTAAGACCAAAGGCTATCTGACCAGCAAGGCCCTTGCCTCTAAAGATCGCCCATGTCTCGCTAATCTAATAATCTTAAATTCCATCCAGATGGCACTGAAACTGTTAAACTGCAACTGAAACCTATCACTGTTAAAAAATATAAAAGTGCATGACTCACACAGCAAGTGCTGAATTGGTGACGTGAGCACAAATGTGCTCAAGGTCAGTCTGACTCTTGAGAAAAAAGAACATGAGGTGAGACTTTCTGTTACAGGTCTTAGATTTAAGAATACTAAAAAAAAGTCTGTGCAGTGGCTGTTAGCTGATATTAGAGATAGACTCAACTCATCTTGTGTCTTTTAAGTTTATTCATGCAAAAACATAATTTATCCAAAAATGTCAACAAATACTGTCAATATTAAAGCTAGGGTAGGCAGTTGTATTTTGGCATCATTGGGCAAAAATCCCATCATAAACCTTGGTCTGAGAGAACACTAGACTTCTACACCCACGGGCTCTGTTTTCAGGCTTTAGAAATTTTCACTGCTCAAATTGTCAAACTAGGCATTACTGTTCAAATATGAATCAAGATACTGTCACCAAATTGCATATTTCTCAACTCAAATGTTTTCAGGCACATTTTTTCTGTGTACTGTTAAGCTTCAAAATAAGAACGTTTGTGACCTGACCGCCATTTTAAAAACAGTGGAGCTGAAACAAAGCACTGCCCCATCAGCCAGAGCAAACCCTACAGTACACTAAGATATTTTTCTGAAAACATTTGAGGCAATGCAGTAGCTGAATCTTGATTCATATTCGATCAGCGCTGCCTATTGACATGGTTGACAGCTGTGTTAGAGACTCCTTGGCTCTGATTGGTTGTTTTAGTGATTCTTGCAAATGCCATTAGCAGCACTCTGAGTGGGCAGAGGAGTATGTTTGTTTTTCGCACATTATCTGCCTCATACTACTCTCAGGATATAGTGACAGTTAATGAAAAAATTGTCGTACTTGTTGTAAAAAAAAGTTACCCACTGTAGCTTTAATACGAAAATTGCTAACAGCAAGCTTATTTGTCTCAGTCCTACTTCTGACCGTTATCCTCTCTGTCCTCATAGTGACCAGTGAGCTGGTAATGCTGAGTCTTGACCTGGTGAAGACTCGACTGTCTGTCATGAGCATGGAAATGAGGAAGAACTTCATCCAGGTCATCCTCACCTCGCTGATTGAGAAGTCACCTGACCCCAAAATCCTCCGTGCCGTCGTCAAAATTGTGGAAGAGTGGGTGAAAAACAATTCCCCAATGGCTGCAAATCAGGTAAGAAGGAGGCTTTGCTCAGCGAGACAGTTCAGAATGTTAGGCTCTGAAAGTTAGACAAATATAATGTGCACAAACAAATAAAAATGCGTGATTCAGCAGATCATCGCATTATTTCTTTGATAATAACAGGTGTGAATCAGAGAACTGAATCAGCAAAGTGCATTTTAAAAGGCGTGAAACCTTTCGACAAACAACAAGCAAAGCACAATTTCTAAGCCCAGTTAATATTAGCATAATAGCCACTGAGGTGTCTTTGGTCTTTATTTTCTTTTAAGCTGTAGAAGGACAGCACATAGTAAAGGGCTGAGCTGGACACAGAGATGCCGTTTCAAGACCAAAACTGAATAGATTATTTGTCTTTTTTAAATTTTCTCCCCTCTACCTGTCCTCTTTCACTTCAATTTTCATAATGCCCTTTTCCACTGCGTCTCCTTTGTAACTGACATCACTCTTTCCCCCCTCCCTCCCTCCAGATGCCCAACCTACGCGAGAAGTCCATCTTGCTGGTGAAGATGATGACCTACATAGAGAAGCGTTTCCCCGATGAACTTGAGTTAAACGCCCAGTTCCTGGACCTCGTTAATTACGTCTACAGGTAATTACCGCCATTCATCACATGGCCAAATGGCCGTGCCTCTGACGCCACTCCGCCCTTGCATCCATCTTAACAGGAGGAATGAAGGTCGGGAGGTTGAGGCGCGAAAAGACACAGGAGGTTGGGTCAAGGAGCAACAGAAAATGGAGATGAGGAGGAGGAGTTTGAAGCACAAGCAGTGTACCATTTATCTTTTTGCTATAAGATCAAAGCAAGGATAGGGAAAGATACATCATTGCAATGCTTAGAGTCAGTTGGTGGTACATAAAAGCAGAGAAATTAATTGAAGCACTAAATAAAATGTGGAGAATATGATTGTGGCATTGTGCAGAAGAGGTCAGAAAGACAGCAGGTAGTGATAGAGATAGATAACGTGCCAGGGTCTTTCACGGGGCTACAGTCGTGTCAGGACTCAGCCAACTCCTGACAGGACACCCAGCAGGTGGGGGCCAGAGGGGAGAGACTGTCCTACTGCCCGCTATTCATCAAACTATGGCTCTCTTTGTCTCTCTGTTTTACACACGCACGCACACACACACACACACACACACACACACATTTAATCAGCCAAATGTACCCTGTATCCCTTCACCCCATCTGCTCTTCATGTCAAAAGATTTAAAATGAGCAGTAAAGCCATGATGGACAGCAAGTAATGATAATGGAAGGATAAAGCAGCTGTGCCAGAACAATGTGTAATTAAGAGAATGGCGCAAATAGGGGCAATATGCAGCTGTGGCAGCCTTGCCTTTGTTGTTGCTTTAATCCCACCTTCCCTGTCTCCTTCTGTTATGTGAATCATACCCATGAGGCCCATTTAGTGCAGCAGGATGATGTAGAAATGATGACATTTGGTATTTAAGCGTTTAAAGCATGCTGGTTGGTGTCTTACTAACAGTGGAGTATCCACATCAAAGATGCTTAATTTCACTGAATATTCAGTGGTAACTGCCATCTCCCTACACTTCAGTGATCCTTAGTATTACATGACATGGCTGTTTAAACATGCATGTACCTTGTTTTTGAATGTTGCTATGAGTTAACTTTTTGTGCATTTAATATGTTTGAAATCTTACCTGCTTGCCATATTTGTGAAAAGCTCTTTAATCCCAAGCAAAATTGTATTCTGCTGTTTAGTATTGAGTGTAATTGCGGCTGTGTCTGAAATTACTCACTACTCACTTCATGGAGGACACATCACTTGCTTTGCCTGGGGGCCACTTCTACAAAATGTCAGGACACCAGAGGGAAGTTCATAAGCAAACAGTTAGAATATTTATCAGTGTATATTATAAATGAATTACTTGTTTTTAACCTTTTGATATTTGCTGTTCTCACTCATCTTTATCAAGAGGCAAATCCAGACACTGAAGGCCTGCAGTGATCAGGTTTCTTGAGGACGTTTGGGGTTAAACCTGGACTTCCTCTGGCACTTAACAAGCTTTATTTTGATGTTTTTTTATGCACTGTGGCATTTTATTTCCATTTAAAGTACATAAAAATAACCAGTGGGAATCATTTGTTTTCATTGTGAATTAGAAAATGGTCAGTGGGCCCCCGGCACTCTATCACGGGCCAGATTTGGCCTACAGGCCGTAAGTTAAGTATCACTGCACTGCATTATAAAGTCTGCTATAGAGTGAGTTTGCCTGTTTTGTAGTGCTGTTAAAATGAATAGTGAGAATTATTATACCCTGTATTGTGGACTCAGAGTATCCCACATACATCGTGAAAAGGAGTGCACAACCTATGATCACTAAGCACTATATGCCATTATGCATTGCCTTGAAGGAACTTGCATGCGGATGCACCAAAAGAGGGACAGCAGCGCGTCCTGTTGTACATATGATTGATATTGGGTGGCATTTTAACAGAGCTCTTAAAGCTGTTTTATAAATAGCATTATTAAGAAGTATTTTAGATGGCAGTATAATTTGTTTTTCCTTACGATGATAGGCAATAGACAAATTGAGAAGTTGTGTCATGAAAATAATATGTATAATGTGAGAAGAGCAGCACCCCACAACACAAACAGCTACAAAGTACTTTTTATTCATTCATTTGGGCAAATACCTTAAAATACAAAATTGCATGCTGGTAGTTATTATGGATGGTCCACCAGCACGATGTTGATCTGGCACATTCTAATTGACGCAATGAACAGTGAGATAAAATAACCCAAATAGTGGCTTGAAGTGTTTTTGATTTTACTGATGAGCTCACCATATAGTCCTTTACACAGAGCTTAGATAGCGAATATTGAATGATTTTGGACGCAGCCTATGTCTATGCCTATGTAGACTCTTTTGTGGCAATTCCTTCAGACATAGGAGCGTATAATGATGTTAGGTAATATAATTAATGTACAAAAGCATTCAACAAAAGTATGTTTTAGAAGCAAAGTCTCAAGTTTGCTCCAACACAGCTGAGTTTTCCACAGGGATGCTAACTCAGCCTTTAGCATCACAGTGATTATTGTTGCTGCAGTTACAGGTTTATAAAAGCTATATAACAAAGTGAAGCTCAGAGGCAGAGGATTTGAATTGAGGATTTACTCTAATTACTCAAGAAAGACAAATAAGTTACCCAAAGTACAATACAACAACAGCACAGTTGACAGCTTCCAAACTGACCGTAGAGTCAGCACAAGTCTTGTATGCTCTCAGCAGAAACTGAGCTATGATACACTTCTGAAATGTGGATTTATTGTAGAGAAGGGGTGCTCCTATTTTTCTGTTATTTTAGAGTGGACTTTATTGTTTTGTTAGATATTGTTACTTGTCTCTTAGCAGTTGTCACACTGCAGTGTAGGCTCTTGTGTCAGTGCTGTGACTACTCTCGGTTACAGCAGATGTTCTAAGTGGATTAAATGTTTTATTATCAACAAAATGTTTGTGTTCTGCCTTCATGAATCATTTAAGTTAAATGGGTACGAGCCGGCGTGTAAGCTCTCCGCTGAATAAATGTTTTGTCCGTCACATTATTCAGGGACGAGAGCCTTTCAGGTAGTGACATCACATCCAAGTTGGAGCCGGCCTTCCTCTCAGGACTTCGCTGCACTCAGCCACTGATCAGAGCCAAGTTCTTTGAGGTGTTTGACGCCTCCATGAAGCGGCGTGTCTATGAGAGGCTGCTCTACATCTGCTGCTCTCAGAACTGGGAGGCCATGGGCAGCCACTTCTGGATCAAACAGTGCATAGAGGTAAACAGAGAGCTGCCTCTGATCCTTCTGTAGGCCCTCCAAGCCTTTTATCCAACATTAAAAATACTGCTTTTTTGACTCATAAAACAAATCTGTCTTTTATTTATTTATTTATTTTTCAGATAGCCTCTTGTCATGCCTCTCACTTGTCATGTCAGTTACTGTTACTGATCTTGCACCTGTTGTGTGTATGTGTGCGTGCGTTTGTGCTTTTTAGCTGTTGCTGGCAGTGTGTGAGCGAAACACCATCATCGGCACCAGCTGCCAGGGATCCATGCTGCCGTCTATCACTAACGTCATCAACCTGGCTGACAGCCATGACCGTGCCGCCTTCGCCATGGCAACGCATGTCAAACAGGAGCCACGTGAGAGGGAGAACAGTGAGACCAAGGAGGAGGTGGGACACACAAACAGATACACACACACACACACACCCCACAGTGCGTCAAGAGACATGCTCTCTCACATAAATTAGCACATTGTGCCATTAGGAGTGTGTTACATCCTGTGATACTGAGAAAAGATGAAAGCCTTGCTTCTTAGCTTATGCTCTCTGCTTCTCTAAAATTAACCCTAATGCCATTAAATGCCCTTTTAATACAGCATTGTGTCCAACATGAAGTCTAAATGTCAAAGCTCTCCTGAAGATTATTTATTTTTTTGTCTTGTGGTCTCTGGCAGGATGTGGAGATAGACATAGAGTTAGCACCAGGTGACCAGACAGCCATCCCCAAGACTAAGGAGCAGGCTGAGAGAGATGCAGGCAACCAGCTGCACATGCTGACAAACCGCCATGACAAGTTTCTTGACTCGCTACGGGAGGTCAAGGTAAGGATGGTCTCTCTGGAACCAGCACATACTCTGTCCCTCAGTTCAGAGGGGCTGACAAAACTGAATCGACTTTGACAAAGCAGGTGGGAAATTATATTTCTAACCATTATGTTGATGACTTTTCAAAATTAGCCTAATTATCCAGAGGCTACCACTGGCAATATTAGAGAACGCAGTGTTTGAGATATTGAACTTCATTGTATTCTAAAACATTTCCCTCATCTATATTGTGAAAAAGTTTTTCATGATCCAGAGCCCTGCTGATTTTTATTCTAGCTTTTAAATGAGAAACCGATTTTGACCTGGGACATGAGTCGAATGCAATTAACCACCCAGTAGGATGGTAGATGAGAAGTACTCTTGAGTCCCGAAGACAAGGATTCACTGGATCCACTGCCTTGCTGAGTCAGCAGCTGTCAATTTATTCTCTGCTCTGTTTTAGACGGGGGCACTTCTGAACGCTCTGGTCCAGCTTTGTCACATCTCCACACCGCTGGCTGAGAGGACCTGGGTTCAGCTCTTCCCTCGCCTCTGGAAGATCCTCTCTGACAGGCAGCAGCATGTGAGTATAACTTACTGGCCTCTATCCTCTATCGACTTACACCCAGTGCAGAGAAGCACAGAGTGAGGTAACTATAATTTCAATACACAGTGTGTTATAAGGTTATTAGTGCTCAGTCTGACAGAAGCACACCAAGGGTTGAGGTTATAGCCAAGTCATCATATTTTCAAATATTGTGAATATAAGATAAGGAAAGACATGCACGCTACATTGTGCTGGAGGATGGTTGTCATAGGGATGCACTTATTTTGAAATGCTGGACTGATACCGATACTAATGTTTTTTAATTTTGTTTTTGCTGTTGTTTATTCCCATTTTTTATACTCTTCATCATAAAAATAACTCATCATAATCATAATTCCCTCTCTGATATCTATTTTATATTGCTGTGAAAACATCAACAAATTTCTCCCTCAAACAAATGTATGTAAGTTTCTTGCCAAAAACTATGTTTGACTAGATTACAAGCAACACATCATGAGAATGTTAGAATTTACCTTCACTCAATACTCATTTTTACTGAATAGATCTTGAATGCATCATAATGTAACTCAATGCAACCTCCTTGATATGTTAGTTGCGTCCACCGACTGCTTGAAGCTAACGTTAATTAGCTCTCCTCCTGCCGATTTCAACATGGATGTAGCATTCTCAGGAAAACACTGCGGGACATCCTCTGACATGACGATAGTGAGCGTCCTTTTGCCCTGAAGGTATACCAGGGAAGATCTCTGCTCGTCCCAAACAAGTTTTCTACTGTCACTGGGATGCCAGCGGCTACTAGCCACATTGTCACACAACACTGAGCTCATAGAGCCCATATGCCAAACAGTGACTGTTTTCTTCTTGTACCTGCTCATTAATTGAAGTTTGTGGCTGTTAGTAACGAGCCCTGCTTTTTAGCCTGCGTAAAGTTGATGTGACACAACAGAAAAACATTGGCCACTGCGATGAATGTTATCTTACTTGCCGGTAGACTAATTAGAGCCAACAAGGCAAATATCAGCTGATACTGATGTTCCACAAAGAAATTGGTGCACGTAGCACAACTGAATGTTCATCCAGCTTTTGTAAAAATTTTGCTTGTAAGGCATTGCTTAAATATTTTACACACAACTTGCATACTGAATGTACATCTTGCATTACTTTTTAAAATCCAAAATGTGTCAATTGGTTGGACAATTCAAAATGATAGTTGAATCTCTTTCAGAATATAAATGATCAGTACGGACGCTCACTTATTTCTTGTCTTTATCCCCATTGTATTTCACTTGAACATTGCCTGTTTGTTCTCGTTGTGTAAACACTCATTCACTCCCTATATTCTTTTCTGTATCTCATCAGTGACGTTAGCAAGCAGACAGTAACTCTGACCTTGGCCATCCCGTTCCTGTCTCAAAACGTGCAATTCCACTTAATGAGGACAGATTCATTTATGCTAAATATGGAAACGAGAAAGCAGAGGGAGGAATGCTGTAATGAGTTTAACGAACCAGATGCATATAGAGTATTTTGAATCTTGTTGAAAGGCCTTGATTTGAAGTGATTGAGCTCTTAAACATCTGAAAGATGCAGTCAATAGAAAGATGGTTTCAAAATGATGATATTTTCTTCCTGTGACAGGCATGAAGTCACAAATATGTCACATGTGTTTATTCTGATGCCTGCCTCAGCTCGGCGTTTCATACCACTATTACACCATATCAATTTATAGTGAAAATAGAATGATCACTGGTACTTAGGCTTTATGTCTCTGGGGGGATTATTACATGGCAATGATAGAAAAGCATATTCTTCTTAGGAGAGAATTTGATGACATATTCGACCCTCTCCACTACCGGCCTAATTAAAGTGACCATCAAAGGCATTAATTATTCCATGCTGTCATCAGGGAGTGGAAATTATATTCATTACCAATACATCATTTATTTCTGAGTGTGTGTCAGTCATGATTATCAGAGCACTAACTCCGCGGTCACACTCAAAGTCTATTCTGTCCAAATGTGACCGTTCAGAGAGGCTCTGATAACATAGAGTGGCCCTGTGCAGTGCAAACAAGCAAATAATTCTTTTTTTTGCATCGCCTTAAAGGTGAATTTCACCCCAAAATTGAAGAAAAATACTATTTTTTTCCTCTTAACTGTAGCGCTGTTTATCAGTCTAGATTGTTTTGGTGTGAGTTGCCAAGTTTTGGACATATTGCCCATAGAGATGTCTGCCTTCTTTAGAATATAATGGAACAAGAAAGCGTTGTGGAAATGCCAAAAAAGTACATGTTGTCATGTTTCTTGTGGTCACAATACATAAACGCTGCATATTTGTCATTTGTCCCTTTCCAGTCATATCACCTGTTATTACTTACCTCACTTTTCCTGTTTTCTTAACAGCTCTGTTACTGGAAAAAGGCATCATGTTGCATCCCATACATGCAACAGAATGCCTTTATCAATAAGCTGTATCAGAGCACTGCAGCTTAAGTGAGTCTGGGTAGTTGATGATATCTCTCTGTCCCTTCTCTCTCCAGGCTTTGTCAGGAGAAATGAGTCCTTTTCTGTGCAGCGGCAGCCACCAGGCCCAGAGGGATTGCCAGCCTAGTGCCCTAAACTGCTTTGTTGAGGCCATGTCCCAGTGTGTGCCTCCTATTCCCATCCGCCCCTGCGTGCTGAAGTACTTGGGCAAGACACACAACCTCTGGCTACGCTCCACTCTAATGCTGGAGCAGCAGGCCTTTGAAAAAGGCCTCAGCCTGCACAGCAAGCCCAAGCAGAGTACAGAGTTCTACGAGCAGGAGAGCATCACACCACCTCAACAGGTAATGTAGTTGGATTTAATCCTCGAGTTGGCAGTATTTGTTTGTTATGGCAGAGGGTTTCCACTAACTTGACAGTTGTCAGTCCTCACAGTGTGACATTTCCTCCAGGACTTGATTTGTCAGGAAAGAAAAGCCTAAAAAAATTGTCATGTGACACACAAGGCTAACAGGCTTAAGAAAATATTTGAGTGTTAGCTTTTAAAAACTGCAACTGTTCCTTTTTTATTTATCCTTTTCTTCCACAGCAGAGGATCTGGAGATGCTATATTTGTCATGTGTGCGTCGTAGCTTCATATTTAAAGTTGGCAAATCTGCCTCTTATCCTGTTTGAACTAGACTCATTAGCAAAGCTGCTCTCATTCAATCCACAATTTGATCACTGCAAATGTTCCAATTTGTTCTGCTGCCATCCACATTTTGTTCTACTACTCTATAGGAGATTTTGGACTCTCTAGCAGAGCTCTACTCTCTGCTCCAAGAGGAGGACATGTGGGCCGGCCTTTGGCAGAAGAGATGCAAATTTCCTGAGACCGCCACAGGCCATTGCCTACGAGCAGCACGGTTTCTTCGAACAGGTGAGAGAAAGCTTAAAAGGCCGCTTTAAAATGTATGTATGATCTTAACTTAACTGTACGCTGCTGCTAGTTTATTGGGTTCACCCTCCTGCTTATAAATCCCACCTCCATGAAGGTGTTATTTAACTTTATGGGCTGTAATTTGTGGTGCTGTTAAATTATACTGCATTTTACTGAGCAGTGTGTCTAATCTTATGTCCAACCCATTTATATTAATGACGATAGACAAAATGTCAAAGTAAGTTGTATCAAATCATGCATGCTGCACCAGTAATCATTTTATTGTCTCAAAAAGCTTGTATAAAGTTTTTCATATCTGTTCAGGCCCAAGAAAGCTACGAGAAAGCAATGGAGAAGGCTCGAAAAGAGCATGAGAGGAGCAACGTGTCCCCAGGCCATCTTCCCCGAGTACCAGCTCTGGGAGGACCACTGGATACGGTAAGATTTCTGCCAACGCAGAGGGCAGTCTGGTGTTACACATCAAGAGAGCCAGCAGAGCACAAAAGATAGTGGATTTTTACTTTAATACCTTCATATATATACTGCTCACCATTGATTGTTCAAACCTGATAACCTTTATTCCATTCACATGAATTATACAGCAGAGCATCCAGAAACCACAATATTTGAAGAATATAATGAACAAACTGAATTTCTGTGTGATATGTATATTGTTCCTTTATGAATCTGTCCATGTCATCTTTTTCTTTGCAGGCTTTTAAATATAATTTTGCTCATATATGAATGTGAGATCGTTGCTGTTACTGGGGAAATATGTATCTGTCAGCAGGGACATTTTCATCAAGTCCACTTTCATTGTGGTGTATCTGAATTAAATGACTTCTGAATGACTTGCCACAGTCTAGGATGACCACCATGCCTCCCTGCAGAATCAAATGACTCTCCCAGTTGTATGCCTGCTTAAAAACTCGTTATTGTTATTTTACTTAGGGTTCAGTATTAAGCAGGGCTCAACAGTAAGGATGGCCTGATTGCCCAGAGCAAGTAAAATGCCAGGGCAGGCTACTAAATCTAGCAAATCACTTGCCTGATCGGGTAAGTCGTAAAAAATAATTAATTACATTGTTTTCTCCCAGAGCAGATGAACGAAGTAGCTAAGGACTTAGCCTCCTTCTCATTTACATTAAGAGCTGCACCTGCACAGTCTATAGTGGGCGCTTGCATAAAATGTCGTTAGTAAAGACAAAATTTGTGAGCTGAAGCACAAGCAAGCATTTTAACTATCCTGAACACATGAGTTAAGTAAAACTAAACATGACAGTTAACTTATGTCTTTGTTGTTATTTGATAACCGTTGAGAAATAAAGAGTTTGTAAAGGGGCAAGTAAAAATTGACTTTGGGTAAGTAGATTTCTGATTCATTTCCCCAACAGGGCAAGTGAAAATAGAAAAACTCAATGCTAAACCCTGTTAATAAGTATATTTTACCTCTAATATTTGGTGTATTTTACCATGCAAGTCATTTATTTCATTAAAAGGAGAAACACAAATATATAGGTGAGACTAAGAAACTCCAAGGGGCCTCTGCAAATAAGAAAAATCCAGAAGGTATCTTACAAAGCCAAAATGATAACCATAGAATTTGTGAAGTGGACTAAAAAAAAAGATACATTTACTAAAATCTTGTTATGGGCATTTAAAAGTATGAACTGTTAAAAGTTTCTTAAACTTTTCATCTCTTTTGTCCTCATGTCCAGCTGCTCTAAGGAATTGAACCAGTGGGAACCTTTGACAGAATACGGCCAATCTAAAGGCCACTCAAACCCTTATCTCATGCTCGAGTGTGCTTGGAGGGTTTCCAATTGGGCTGCCATGAAGGAGGCTCTGGTACAGGTGAGGAGTGCACGGTCACTATGTGCAAAATGTATTCATGTATGGATTTCTACGCAAGCAAACGCACATCTGCACAAAGAAGCGATCTCACTGTCCTCCTAAGGTTGCTATAACCGCTAACAGTTTGACAGAAAATAGAAACTATAACCACAAGTTCTCACCAACACAATAACAGATGGCATGGAGCCTGTAGGCTTGAACCTAGTGAACCAGAGACTCGACTCTACTTTTTTTTTTTCATTTATTCCCAGTTTCCTGTACAGTGCTGTAAATTAAGCACAGTGAAGTATAGTAACTTGATATTTGGACCGTCCGGCCCCTACACAAGAGACTGAGCGAGCTGGCCATAAAGCTGTGGAAATGCAGTTCAGTTGTTTGCTCCGTTAATTTATTGGCCTCATGTTTCCTAAAACAAAGTGTAGACGGGTGGTGAGCGTGCGATAGTACCTGACATATAACAAATACTCCTGCTTTGCTCTTTCAAGGAGACTTGGAACCAATCCATTGAGCCGCTCTGTCCTAAGGTGACACCTAATTAAATTGTCTGGATGGCAGCACCAACTCAGCCATATCCTTTCCTCCTCGTTTCATTCCTTCCTTCCTCTGTGTACCCATTTCTCTTTCTTTTGTCTCTTACTTCTACAACTTCTCTTCTTTACTCGGTTTTCTTTTTGTTATTACTTCCCTTTGTACTTCCACTTCCACCTCCATCTCTTCATCCCTCGCTCTGCAGCTCTGGTTTTAGCGGCTAATATTTACGACAGCTGCGCGCGTGAATAATTACCCCGGCATCTGCTGCGGGGTGATTTGTTTTATGGTGGAGGAGAGGAGCAAGGCTTTCAGTTGCCTGCCTGCCCACCGCTCACTGGCTCAGAGGCGAAGTCCAAATGTCCCCGCTTTCAATTAAAGCTGGCTCTTGATAAGGGCGGCCCTGTCTCCAGGATATTCATCAAGCTTCACCTCTGATAAGTGCGCTCTGACCGATCACTGTAATTTTCTCCCACATCGGAGAAGCATACACAAATACACACCTATTCTTTCTCATTCTCTTTTCGCTCTTCCTGTGTTTGGTCTTCTTGCGTTCTGTCTTTTTCTCATTCACTTATAAACACACAACAGCAAAACCACAGGTTTGACGTAGCAGACTCCCCCGGGCTATTGTTTGTTTAGTGTTAATGCACTCGGCGTTTTAATCAATAGCAGAGCCTTTTCCTCTCCTCGGCCTCTGTGTCAGACTCGTCAGGTTGATTAGTCATTAGTACAAAAGTCCTGCTGAAACCATTCAGGAAATGAATTGGAAACAGTATTGTTGTGTGTTTGTACTAAATTATGCAAGGAAAGTGTCATAGGCCCTTTCCCCTCGGATGTTTTCATTTAATTAAAACTGCCACAGTCCCAGCACTATGAAGAGTGTGCGCTATTCTGCTTGACATCATATGGACAAACATTCAGAGAAAAACAGCATGCAGCATACACCAACTCTGGATCTGTTCCTACAGAATATGTCATCAAATCCACATTTATTTGGTTATTCCTGAATTCATCTTTTATTTAGCTGCAACTAACGGTTCGTCTGTCAGTCAGTTTTTCCCAAAAGCATACATTTTCGATGAACTACTCATGTGTCATGATACAAGATAGTTATAGAATTCATGAACAAAGAGAAAAAATATATTATGTATTATTACCTCAAACAAGGTATTTGTTGAGGAGTTTGGCAGCGTTCCCAGCATTTTATTCTGTGAGCTACTGGTATGGATTTTGCAGGGAAATTGGTGGATTGGTTCACAACATAAAATAGCAAGATAAAGCTGTTTTCCATTGCAAACATAAGTAAGCGTGATTCTTCTGGAGACGGCAGATGGTAGAATAGGTTAAAGACTGCTGATGGAAACAATTCACAACATATTTATGCTCTTCAGATGAATTTAAACAAGCAAAAGTAGAATTTCCAACAGCAGCAGTAGTTTGGTCAATCGTCTTGATATGTAGAAGTACTTTTGAGTTCAACAGATATAATTTTTTCCTTTGTTGTTGTGAGACTGAGCCTACTGCCTATCATTTTGTTATTGCAATTATACCAAGTTACACCATTTAATTTGATAGTGGTATCTTAAATGTAATAAGGCAATCATTGCCTACCTAATATCCTTTTAAAATCAAATATTGTCTGCTAAAAGGTTGTTGGGATTTTTTGAAGTGGGGTTGTATGAGGTACTCCATAGTCGGTGTGTTGAATGCAGTAGATTGCGGTCGGCATGCTCCCAGTTTAGAGAAGCAGACAGGAGTACAGCCACTGAAGCTAAGCAGTGTACTGCTATGGATGGGGGCAGCAACAAAGCATATTTTAGCCACCTAAAAAAATCTTTATCACTTCAAGTGTAGGCTATATGTGGAATAATTTCACCACTTTACCTTGCCATCAGACAGCTCTTTTTGTCGGGGAACTGAAGCTGTTATCAGTGCTCACTTTAAATTGACAAAAACAGTAATTTAACCTTGTAGAACAAGGGAGATGCCAGTCTACCGCTGAGTTTCTGAGGCGGTGCTCCTGTCTGCTTCTCCAAACTGTGGTTGTGTTGACCTGCCTACCTACTGTAGGTAACAGACAAACTATGGATACGTACTTCATACAACCCCACTGCAAAAGATTCACTGTCCCTTTAAGTCTATTTTTCTAAAAATACATTGAGAATTAACTTTTGAAGCCACGGTCTATTGCTACCTATAACTTTGTGTTGAAACAAGGAAATTGAGTTTCTGTGTGAATTTTCCAGGTGGAGCTCAGCTGTCCTAAGGAAATGGCATGGAAGGTGAACATGCACCGCGGCTACCTGGCCATCTGCCACCCAGAGGAGCAGCAGCTCAACTTCATAGAGCGGCTGGTGGAGATGGCCTCCAGCCTGGCCATCCGCGAGTGGAGGAGGCTGCCTCACATTGTTTCCCACGTGCACACGCCGCTGCTGCAGGTCAGTGCACAGTTTTTTCTGTTGAAAGGCCTCAGTTAGACTGACACAGCAGTCAGGAAGCCAGGATGAGTCGTGAAGGGAAGTCAGTTTATTGTGATAAGCACTTGAAGAGATGGGTGTCAGGAGATCATCGGTAGCCCTGAGACGTTGTTGAGTAACTCTGATAACGGCCTCTATCTCCCTCTCTCACTCCGTTTTGTAAAATTGAGATAGATGATTAAAAAAAAATCAAAAAAACCTTTAAGCCTCTTTGATTCCACAGTGAGAGATTACAATAGACAGGGGCAAAGATGAAAAAGGAGAAGGAGAAAATTGAAAAAGGTAGAGAGCGAACAGACATGGGGAGAAAGAGAGAAGAAGAAGAGGGAAGAAAGAGTTAGTTTAGAATAGCTGTAATTACTTCCCTGCCATCAGATACCATTTGATTAAATACCTGCAGCAGAATTACATTTACATGATGAATGGGATGGTCTGAATGAAGGTTAGAAATGGGCCATCAGCTGATATTAACAGATAATTGTGAAAAATATTGTATTGCCTAATTTATTTTGTTTTGGGAGATTTGACTTCGGAGCGGGGGGGTTAAGTCTTCAGCACAGCTCTGATTCACTACATTTATCTTTTCAAAATGGGTATTTGAATTGGGTGACTACGTTCTTTGTTATAGTGTGTGTGTGCGTGCGCGTGTGTGTGTGTTTTGGCGTGCGTGTGCTCGCATATGTGCAGTCCAATTATTTACCCTAGCCGAGGGAAAACAAGCTATTTATTCCTCTACCCAGCCAAGCGGCCTGTTGTAAATCTCCATTCCAAACTCTATATCTCACATTCACGACTCCATGAGCCTTGGAGAATGAGAAGCCCAGACTCTGCAAATACAGAAGGGTTCAAAATACCATTTGAATCAAGTTATCATCAAATCCCAGCTCTTAGCAGTGACTGACGATCAATGGATTATCACCCACACTATCGATTACGAGGGGTTGGCATTAATATTGATTGATGAGTAGTTATAATGGAATGATTGATTATATGTTCACAAAGCGGCTTTGGGCCAATCAATGAGGCTTTTTCTTTTTTTTTTTTTTTCTCCACGGGATGAGCTAGAAGCCCTCGCTTATCATTTTCCCATTTTCCCATCTACTTGTCCTTTTTTCAGTGCCATATCGGAGCACATTAGCCATTGAAGTAATGTAGGAAGACATAACAATTTTCCCCATTAAATTATTTTGGTGGCATGAAAGAAAAATTGCTGGACTGTACTTCAATTCAAAAATGTGTTACAGTTCTGTGACATTTTTACTATATGCATATACTCCAGATTTCTTCTTCCACTTATTCAGTCAAATTTACCTGAAAAGAAGAAATGCAAATCAATTTGGGTCAAATGTTAACAATATTATGTGTTAATGTTTTGGATGGTTAGGTGCCAAACAGTACTTTTGAGGGTACCAACCAATTTAGGTCAGTACTGCAATATTTTTACTGAGCCAAAGAGGAATTTACATAGGCCGACATACATTGCTATGTTGGTGTTCATTCAAATTTACAGAAAAGTGTTTCAAAATAATAAGTTCAGGGAAAAGAAAACAGATAATGTAGAAGATAGGATTGTATTTTGTGATTAGAATAGTATCAAAATAGTCACTTAAAAGGAGAGGATTGTTTTCAAAATGAAGAATTAAATAATGATAATAATAAAAACACAAAAAATGTACAGAAACTAAAAAAAAGAGGATATAAAATGAAACCAAGTCCAAGCATAGGAGCATAACTCGGATAAAGGAGTAAAGAAACGGTGATTTCCCTCTTTTATCTTCCCCTATAGTCTCCTTAATCTTCCTAAACCTCTTCTTTTCCCCTGTCACTACCCTTCTCTCACTCATTAACTCACACTCAAAATGAAACATTGTTAAAGTGTATATGACAACTCAGGAACTGCAGCTTGTGCGCGATGTGATATGAAGAGTTGCCAAATTGTTTTATTATGTCTGAGTCTGCCCTTTAAGACATATCTTATCCACTTCACATTCAATCAATCAGTGCCAAACTATGGTACCTGAGAGGGCATCTGGGTGAGAACACCAGGTCCTGACAGGAGGTGGAAGTGCTGCAAAGTGCCCCGAAGCCGGGAAACTAGCCACAGAGCTCTACAGCTTCCCAGGGGCCCAAAACTATCGCTGCAGCGCTGAAAGTTTTGGCATCTGTTCTATTTTCTTTTTGTCTTATTGCTGAGCATCATTGCTGTTTGTATATACATTCCACATATTTATCACTTGTGTCTAATCAGAGAACGAGAGACGAGCAGACGCACATAAAAGCAGACAAACCGACAAAGACTTAGCTCTATGCGTGATTAGAAAAGAGCAGAGGAGCAGAATCGCTTGTTGACTGGCATAGAGAATAGAGAGAGAAAGAGAGAGCAAGACTATGTCACTCCGGCAGCTTGTTCAGAATTTACATTTTTGTCATTACAGAGAGTAAAGTACCAAAAAAAGGTACTGGACACTAATGTTTTGCTGAAAGAGGCCATGAGGAGTCAATTTTTTTTTCTCAGGGCTGTTCGAGATGTTCATGTCTAGTTGTCTCTGGAGGTAAATGAGTTTGGCCGCTTTCGGCCCTGGCATTGTTAAGTATGTGTCTTAAGGCAGTAACCTAAAGAAGGTCAGCCCCATCATTTTCTTCTGTCTTCATATCTGTCAACACCCTTACAGTGCCAGTCCTTTTTTCTTATCATTACAACTTCTGTGTTTTATATGCACGATGCTTTTACCTTATAGCCATTTTTTCCATTAATGCAACAGTCTAATACTTTGTCTTTCTTGCTATCACCTTTCTTCTTGTCCCTTTCATCTATCTCTTGATCCTTGTTCTTCATGTCTCCCCTGCTATCTTTCCACTTTTTAACTAAAAGCTGATCTTCAAACACTCTGTATCCACTTTCTAACTGTGTTACCACCCTATCTTACCTTTCTGATCCTCCTCCTGTACCTTTCTTTTCATTAAATATCATTTAAGTATTTTAGAGAATTTCTGCTTGATTGTGCTGTGCACCACACACAATCAGGACATCCAGAAATAATGTGAGGGAGGTGAGGCAGAAATGCAGAAGACATTTTTAGTGGCTCACTGTGCACTTAAAAACTTAGTACCCGTGTCAAGACACCCTAACGCAAGCAAAGCTTAAAACTGAAAACAGAAGAACAAACAATTAACATGAGATTTCTTTAACTTCTAACAAGTGACCAGTCACTGATTGACAGCAGATGGACACCATGTGTGCATAGTGGTGCAAACTGAGCAGGAAATTTGGCTAGTAGCATGCATTTGTTGAGATGTGTAGACAAAATATTAACAAGATTAAGTGCAGCTGGTACACTGTCTGGAGCAAATATTTGAAGCAAGCCTGGGAACACAAAATATTAACTGTAAACAAAAAAAGTGGGCCACTGCAAACATGAGAAGCATTCGCTATTTGGCTGCCGCTTTAGATCTGCCACCTTACATGCATCATAAAAGTCAGGGTCAAAGAGTCAAGTGAATGGTGGTCGAGATACTTAAGATACTTTATGAAAGATACAAAAAGGTTGAGAGCAGATTTTTACTTCTAACTTTCCCCCAGGCGGCACAGCAGATCATTGAGCTGCAAGAAGCAGCCCAAATTAATGCAGGGCTTCAGCCAGCGAACCTGGGCCGCAACACCAGCCTCCACGACATGAAGACTGTGGTGAAAACCTGGAGAAACCGACTGCCCATTGTTTCTGATGACTTGTCGCACTGGAGCAGCATCTTCATGTGGCGCCAGCACCACTACCAAGGTACGACACACACAGTCTGATAGACCCAGTGCTGCTTTTAAGCTTGAGACCAGTGATAATGAAGCATATTTTTATGTCCACATGCATGACTTTTTACACATTGTAGACGCTTTACAGCGTGCCATTCTCATGCAGACACTCTCTCAGATGGCTGCTTAGGTTTCCACTAGTTCCACGAAGGGGTCTTCTTTAAAAGCCACGAGTTGCAGAACCCCCTCAGGGTCTCTGTACATTTCCAAATGTCAGCTCGCTAAAGCACTTTCTCTTGCGCTGCAGGACATAACACACACATACACTCTGACGCATGCACACACACACACACACACACACACACACACACACACACACACACACACATATATTTACCTTGCTCAGTGCTCTCTCCCGCAGTGACTTTGAAACCATTCAGAGAGGCAGCCACTGCAAAATGTGATGTCTCAAGCAACTTGAGCTCTAACTCTCACTGTGAGGTGCTGAAATAATGATAGGACTGGTTCTGCAGCACCATGCCAATAAAATCCACTTCATTTATACGTGACAGCCTTCAAACTTATGTTAAAGTGAAATGGAATTTTCTTGATGAAATTCATCGCCATGGCCCATTTACTGTTCAATACGTTTAGTGTCCCCAGTGCCCTCCTCTGCATTATGACAGCAGAGCTTTCAGAGTGCTAGACGATCCCAAATGTTCAGACTGCTTTAAGCTCTCCTGCCTTTTACTTTCTTTTTCAAACATGACACCTGTGTAAAGACAAAAAAAAATATGTTCCTTAGTGTTTTGTTTCTGTCCACAGCAATTGTGACGGCATATGAGACGAACACACAGCATGATCCAAACAACAACAATGCCATGTTGGGAGTTCATGCCTCGGCCTCTGCTATCATTCAGTATGGCAAAATAGGACGCAAACAGGTACTGGTTTAGGCTTATGAGTGTTTTTACTTCAAAATATGTAAGGGATAAAGTACAGTGAGTGGGTCATCATTGAGAAAATTGAACTTCGAAATGAAAGGGTTCATTTCACTATAACGAGCTACTTGCTGTACATTATCCCACTTATTACACAGAAATGAGTAATTCTACGCAAAATATCGATTTAAGAAATAATTGTATTGCTTCCACTAAGCATCTGTGATCAGAACGGTGTCCATATAGTCAGGTCTAAGGAAATAACACACTGTAAAATGCAATAATTGACCAATCAGAATCAAGTACTGAACAAAGCCATGTGATATCAATCAATAAGCAATGATTGGTATTGATAGAGGTTAACATTTGTTTTTGTCAGGTTCCTTCAAAACTTAAAATCGTGTTTGTGAAACTATATCACACTATTTTCTCTCCAGGGTTTGGTTAATGTGGCTCTGGACATTCTGAGTCGTATCCACACCATCCCCACAGTGCCCATTGTTGACTGCTTCCAGAAGATCAGACAGCAGGTCAAATGTTATTTGCAGCTGGCTGGAGTCATGGGCAAGAATGAGTGCATGCAGGTAAGATGGAATGTGATTTTCTCTCCTATACGCAGGGGTGGGTATGGAGAAGTGGCAAAGGTTTCTGACTGGTCAGTACCAAAATATTAATAAGCTCCTGGACAACAATGCTGCTATCAGTATTTATGTAATGATAATGAATTCTTATATAGCTGACGTTTTTAGATGTCTAATTTGGTGATCAAAGGTCAAGGTAGCTGTGACCTCACAAAACATGTTTTTTGGCCAAAACTTAAGAATTCATACATTAATTATGGCAAAATGTCTGTTAGGACAAAATAGTATAGTGATGACGTTATTTGTCCAAATGGTCAACGGTCAACCTCACTGTGACATCATAATGTTTTACAAAAACACTTTTCCAGCAATTAGTCAGTGTCATATTTCAGGAACAGAAGGGGAGACGTTTGATCAGATACAAAATTGGTGACTCTGATCCTGGGTGTCCACCTTGAAACTGTGCTGATTGTACAGATGTTCTGTGCTGTTGGGGGGAAGATGTGTGTGAAGCAGCCATGTTTTCACAGACACAGACATAAACTACAAGTGCAGCTTGACTGGTGTGCTAAGGCATACAGCCGCAAGGCAGTAATTCCACATTTTAAGTTATTTTGTTATCTATTTCTGATAGCTTCTGTGAAGCTCAGTGACTTTAGCTTTTTTTAAATTTTTAATATTGTTTATGTTTAGCTTGTGGTAGTAAAGCAGCATTAAGGCACATCCCCACCAGGCATTTAGTTGACCAGGCATTTGTAACAGTTGCTCCTTATATATACAGGAAACTCAGGAAACAATTTAACTCCAACAAAAAAGTAATAATAAAATAACCTATACATCCTTCAAATATTTTCATGTTATGTCTTCCATTTTTTGCAACAAATTAAGAGTAGAATAGTATCCGGTATCGATAAGGAATGTCAGTATCAAGAATACCCATCCCTGTCTATACTACACTGTTTCAGATTAGACAATCACTAATGGCCATTTATTGATTTATTTATTTGACCTATGACCTCAATATGGATGCCCCTGTTTTTATGATGTTGTACCAGTAAGAAAATATTTTTTAGAACATAAAACTTGCAGTTTAAGTAAGTGTGGTATTATCATATACAACAATAAGTGCAAGCAACTGGTATAATCTCAGTACTTTTGATCAACAGGGTTGTTTTGTAGAACTCTGCCCCATAATTACTAATAAATTACAAATGTCACAGTGTTAACGAGTGTGTTTGTCATGTTCAAAATTACTCTACATTTTATTAGCTTGTAAGTAACTCCTGAAATATTTTATTAACAAAATCACTCTGTAGAAAGAGCACAAATCATTTAGTTTGTACAATCTAATTACGTGTGATCAAAATATGATAAATATACAGCACCCATGTAACACCTGCACCATAATGCAGCACAGCTGCAGGAGATTTGGACCGTGGAAATGCATACTTTGAAAAAGTCGGCCTCTACTAAAGAACAACACATTTGATGCATTTAGTGTGATTTAAGTACACGGGTTGATTTCTGTTCACAGTAGCTAGAGGCGTCGTTAGCGGTACTTTGAGTGGGAAAAGTAGTAAGAGCAAGAAGTGTTTGGGGTGGCTCTAGGTGACAAGTTATAGCAGGGAGACTTATAAGAGAGTGTAACTCAGGAGCTTGCTCTTAAGCCCATGGAGTACTCTGATTAATAGAAGCAGATCAGCACACCACAAGTCATTAAAAGTGCCAGTAGACACTCTTCCCTCTCTCTCTCTTTCTCTCTTCTATCTCATCTCCTCTGGTTCTCTCTGTCTCTCTCTCCCGCTACACATCGTTTGTCACAGCAGTACATAGGGGACACCTAATCAGAGGCTCACCATAATGGAAGTTTAGCTCCCTTAACACCTCTTTTCTTACTTCTTAATGAACACCGAGCAGTTTGTTTGTTTTTCACCTGTGATTACGGCCCTGTCTAAAACAGAATGTCGTGGTGTCTTTTTCGCGATTCCTCTCCCTAGCGGCGACAAAAGTTTCTTTACTGCAGTTTGTTGCGAAGTTAAACCCCTGTTGTTCACTTCCTTGTCTGTTAGGGTTTGGAGGTGATAGAGTCAACCAACCTGAAGTACTTTACCAAGGAGATGACGGCTGAGTTCTACGCTCTGAAGGGCATGTTCCTGGCTCAAATCAACAAGTATGTCAAAAAGTGCTCCAGCTGTCTGCTCACTAACTACCTTTCCAGCTTTGCACAAGCATTGTCACCTTGCAGCCAACTTTGATTTTCTTCTTTCACCTTCTTTTTTTTAAACAATGTGAATCCACCATTCTGTCATTGTCTTCCCTTTGTTCATTATCACATTGTCCTCAAACTGTGTCAGTGGTCCCTTAACCCTGCGTGGGTGTTTCATCCTGTCAGGACATGGCAGTCATATTTAATCGGCACTTCTCGCCTCAAGCTGACGCACCTTTGAGACTACGTTACTAGGTAACCCCCGTGACGTGGCTTAGATGTTAATGCACATCTGAGTCATCAGCTTGTGACAGTGTCAGCAGTGTGTTTTTGGCTGCAGGGGTTGCCTGTGGAGCATACGACTCGCTCTTTCCATGCTTTGCTGGGCCACTCTCTTTAACACCCTTTCCCCTTCAGCAACCCCACTTTCACCCGTCATCTTTGACGTGACATGGCGTCCTGAGGGGTGAAAGACAAATTGCGGAAGGCTTATTAAATGTATATGCAGCTCAATAATTAACTCGAGGCAATTTGCAGGAATCTCTGGGATCAGCAGAACTTGCCTCCACCTCAGCAGGGTTTATTGCAATCATTAAGTTTCCCCTACACCGGGGGAGAATTAACAGCAGAGGGGGGGTTACGGCAAGGGAGAGTCTTTTTGTGTGTATGTGTGTGTGTGTGTGCATGTGCAACCACATGTGCTAAGGATTTTGCGATCATTCAATTAAACGGGTGTCAGAGATTTGACAGTCTGTTGGGTGCCTGTGCTCCTGTTGAGCCGGGTAGTCGAAACTGTTAATGTACTTTAACACTGGCAAAGTGACTGAGGCAACCCCATTAAGTATTACTGGAGGGTCTCCGGCTCTGACTCCCATAGCAATCAAGCTCCCATTTCTTAATCACATGCCAAAATGCCTTTTATAATAACACATTTTAATTGATTGGCTTGGGAGACATGTCACTGTAAGTAAGCGGGAGAGTAGTTTTGGAAGCACTCCTAAAATGGAGGTCCATTTACCAACTGTGGCTCAGTCAGGCTTTTTCATCGACAGGCCTGTCTCCTTGTTTTGACTGCAGGGCGGTGCGTCTCAGGGTGCCTCTTGCATCTTATTTATTAATCAAAGGCTGAAAGGTGTGTAACAATTATTCAGACTGCGTGCCAACGTGAGGTTAGAAGCCGCTTGGCGTGGTGAAAACAGCTGATGATTCAGAATATATTTCCCTGTCAGCATAAAATGGTGCAGTCAAAAAACTTGAGTCTCCTGCCAGATTTCCCCTGTCTATTTCCTTGCCTGCTATTTAACAGTTTCAGAATCGAATACTCAAGGTGTGACTTCTAGATTGCTGTACTAGGATAAAAAAAAAATCCCAAGGATTCTCAAGTTTATCAGCCTGCAGATTCCTCTAAGATGTAGCAGTGCTCTTCACGGTCAATGAATTGTATACAGATAAATACAGCCATTATGCTGAGGTTTTTTACCTTGCCGCGGCTGTCATTTCTGATAAAATAGGAAGATGTTAAGCTCATATGTCACCCAGTATTACATGGATTGATCTGAGCAGTATGATGAGGTTGGGTTCAACTCATATTACAATACAGCAAAGTGCTTCAAACCTTAGTGACATTAATTCATGCTGGGTTAAATGCTTACTCTGTAATGCCGAGGGGAAAGGCCTTGAAGATTACAGCAAATGAAAAATGGTGCTTATTGATGTGTAGTACATAATTCAGAATGTGATCATCATAATCTGTTTCTCGCACACTTCATCTTTCTCCTTTTCTCCGTACAACTAATGCATCCATCTCTTTCAGCCCTCCCCCTTCTCCTCAGTGTCCCTGCCTACTTTGTGTCTCTTTTTTCTTTCTGACTTCCCTTTCATTAAATCGTACTTCGTCTCCAGTTACCTCCCTTTTCTCCCGCGCCCTTCACTTGTCTGTCCCTCACTCTCTAACACTCTTTATCTTCCTGTTCTTTTCTTGTTCCAGGTCAGAGGAGGCCAATAAGGCCTTTTCAGCAGCAGTACAAATGCACGATGTCCTGGTGAAGGCCTGGGCCATGTGGGGCGACTACCTGGAGAACATCTTCGTCAAGGACCGCCAGCTCCACTTGGGAGTCTCCGCCATTACTTGCTACCTCCACGCGTGCCGCCACCAAAATGAGAGCAAGTCCCGCAAATACCTAGCAAAGGTAATAAGCAATGCTAATATCAGCAACATTATCCTCAGTGTTTGTTTATCTCTGGTCCTCAGTTTGTCTGCTTTGAAACAAACATTAGGGCTGGGCAATGTGGATCAAAAACTATATCTCGGTCATATAAGGCTGCAGAGCAATACACAATATATATCTCGGTATTATCTACAAAGGGGCTGAATGTTTAGTTTTAAGCCAAAGTCACAAACACTTAAATTAAAACAGACTGTTAACAAAATAAAAGACGGGGTTTCCTTCCCTATTTGAAAATATAAAGCTGCAAAACGTGTAAATGAAAAATTATATGAAATAAATAGCAGTGCTGTACATTAACCTGTATTTGCACATAGCACTGGTGCTACAGAGGTTGAAAGTTTTGTAGCACAGGTCTCTAAATTATAGCATGAGTATATAAGTATCAAGTAACTCTATTGTAGTTTAATCAAGCTCTGTGTTGGGGGAGTTTAAAAAGTCAATTTCCATTACCTTTCAAATATAGTACAGCATATAGTACAGAAAAAATGCAGAGATTGTTTTAAATATTTTTTCTTATTAATTATTATTCTAATATTATAACCACATCTGTTGCCCACATCCAGGCACCCTGTCTCTATTGCACGACAGACTACAGCTACCAAGTAGAATAGCGATATGCTATTGATTAACCTCACATCAAACGAACAAATAAGCAGCTCTGTCTGGCATACGCACACAGCGCAAAGCTGTATTGCATGGACGCTACTGCGGTTACTTCATTCATCTCATAGACTGTCTGACATGAATAGACTGCTTAACAGACTGATTAAGATACAGCCCAGGTGCTGTCTCCCTCCATGTCGCAGGAAAACTTGTGAGCAAGTTGGGGTGAGGTTGAACAGAGAGAGGAGGGATGCAAACTGGCTCAGCTGTATGGAAGAAATGGGTTATGCAGGTCAAACTCTCTAACTATATTGTTATAAATGGTATTGTTTCATCCTATATCTAGTTTGAAAATACACTGATATACCTCCCAGCCCTAACTAGCCTGTCCACATCCACTCCTGCATCTAACCACTGCTGCAATAAAACCAGTAGCCTCAGTCAGGCCCTTTTTCAGACAGGGTGATTTTTAATTCCCTTGTTTCCTGACCCCTATCCAGCCAATACATTATTGTTTCTGATGAGAAGAAAGACATTATTTTCTACCCCTCTCAGACTCTGCCACAGGTACCAACTGAGAGTAATTTGATTGATTACAGTTCAGCTGTAGACAGTGTGGATGGGTTCCCACGGCAGATCGATGGCGGAGTGAAGGCCATCTTCTGGCACGGGCGGTTAACAGTCTAATGGCCTCCCCTGATACCCCAATCTCACGATCCCTCCACATGGACTGACCTTTTTCGAACAGTCTGACCAATGCTGACCACACTTACCAGTGAAATAAGACCTGTGTGGGAGATTAAGGGGTGCACTCCTTCCTAACAAGCATCCCCGTCCTCTTACACAGACACACACCAATTCATTCAATACTGCCTCTACAGTCCTTCCAGAGGTTAACAAAGAAAGACCTCTTTATGCTTTTATAGTAGGTAAAGCGCTGATACCTGCTGTGCTCTGCCACACTGTACTTAGGTCAAGTAGTTCTTAAAGGGGCGGTTCACCCCGTAATCAAAACCACACATTTTTCCTCTTACTTGTAGTGCTATTTATCAATGTAGACTGTTCTAAATTGAGTCGCTGAGCGTTGGAGATATGAGCTGTAGAGATGTCTGTCTTCTCATGAATATAATGGAACTAGATGGCACTCAGCTCGTGGTGCAATAAGAGCCAAAATATACATTTGAAAAATTCAGCAGCAGTGTCTGTCCGGAAATCATCACCTGGTTAGTCAAGATTATCCACAGATGTTGTGAGCTGTTTTCATGTAGGAACTGTTTTCTTTCTACTGAACTATGCTCAGTAGGAAAGACATTGAATGAAAGACAGGAAAGACATTGAATGAGATGATCACAGCACAAAATGTAAGAAAATTATGGTCAATTTAGGTAAATTCTTGGTAAGTTTTTGCTTCATTAAAACACTTTTACTAAACTAGATCTTTTGTTTTATTATTTATTAATGAACTGGCGGAGAGAAGTACTGAGAGACTGTGAAATATGCACTAAAGTGCCTGCTGGCTTTCAAAGAGCCACAGCAGAGTCAGATTAGAGAGACTCATCCAAAGAGCAAAAGCTACCTCCATGTGTCAGGCTGGATAAATAATAAATATGGTCTTGCCACGTCCAGTGTCAGCATCAGGCATTACCATCATTATCTGCTCTAATAATGGCTGCTACCAGCTTCACATTCCAATTAGATGTTTTTCTTGTGACCCCCCCCCCTGGTATTGTGCTGCCAAGCCTGGTTGGCAGTGCTTAGTCCTGATGGGTGAAGAGAGATGACCAGTCATTATCAGTAATTATACACAATCTGTGTACCCGGGTCGGCTTGCTGAAGAGAGCCCGGGGGGTTGAGTGGGGTTAATGTCTTCATCATAATGTAGATGCACACACAAGCACACCAGGGGGGGAGAGATCACCTCCATGTTGGCTCAGCTTTGATCATAGTGACGATTGCCAAGATGCACTCGTTCTTTGCTCTGCAGCCCTTCTCCTGCTGTGAACCGAACCAGGGAAGCAGTGAAAGTCTGATTAATGATAGAGACCTTACCTCTTGCTATTCAGCGTCTTAGAGAAGTTACTTTATTGTGAAGCGTATGGAACATTATAAATGTTAAGCCTTGAGTGTTTCATTTGTTTGTGTATCCCTTTATTTCTTTCCTGTGTCGCCTCCTGCCTTCACCTTCCTCCCTGTTTTCTCACTTTTTTTTGTCTTCTTGTTTCATCTGTAGGTGTTGTGGCTGCTCAGCTTCGATGACAAGAACACCCTGGCAGATGCTGTCGACAAGTACTGTATTGGAGTCCCGCCTATCCAGTGGTTGGCATGGATACCGCAGCTCCTGACCTGCCTGGTTGGTTCAGAAGGCAAACCTCTGCTCAACTTAATCAGCCAGGTGAGGCCTTTACAAAACTCTCTATCCCGTAGCCAGATCTAGATCCCCATTGAGCTTAAGCCAAAATGCTCTTGGCCTCCGTTATCAACTCTTTATCAATGAAAACATCTGTCAGACAGCTTTGTCAGATAATCTGACCATTTAGAATATGTTTTAAAATCCTCTCTCCTCCCCCTGTTGCTTTTCCATTTTGTCTTCTTCAGTTTCATGTCTGGATGTCTGCTCCACCCATCAGTCATTCATATTTTTTTCTCTTGGCCTCTTTCATCCATTTGGGGCAGCACATCTGGCTGGTGTTTGTGCATTAGTGCTCATGCACATCTTTCTAATCAAGATAAATTAACTGCATTCACGCCAAAGTGGCCTCTCTCCTGCTTCCTATTTACCAAATTAAGCATTCAGATTCTTCCACTGTCACTTTTTCACAGCAATTTATTGGCTTTCACCAGTCCCTGGTGAATTGGTTTTTAAATTATTTGTTCAAGAAATGATTATAAAGTTAATATCGTACGCATCCGCACTGCGGGAACAGAGCTAGTAATTAAACCGAGGACTAATTTGCTTTGCTTAATGGAGTATTATTTCCGCACAATTTGAAGAGGGTGATCTTCAAAGAGTACTGTGCTATAACAAACAGCCATCCTCTCAGCAGAGCAGGAATATTGTATAGAGGATATGAGAGAGAGTGTGGAGGAGGATAAAGAGAAGAGAGGCGAGAGAAAGGGTTTGAGAAACAAGTGGGCAGTATAAGAGATTGATGTAGTATCGTGGAAAGACACTAAGTGTGTGATGATTACTTTGGGAATCCTCTTTACTTTTTAGAATGTAGATAAAGAGGAAACATCACACTGATGGTTGGTTGTTAAGCTCATTAACAAGCTGGCTTAATGCAAGTTAGCTGTTAAATAAATGAACAAAGCAGTAGAAATGTACTGAATCATTTGCATCCATGTTTTTATCTCGGATTTTTTATATAATGCTAGGCCTGTGACGATAATTACGTTATTGGCTCATTGTACAACTTGTGGACATGACCTCGATCATTTTGCTGACCTTGATATTTCCCATTGTGTTTGGGCTACACGCATGTTTGTTAACATGAAAATGCCACCAGCATTTTAGACAACATGATACCAGAATAAACAGCTGGCTTTTCCCCAATGATAATAAGACTTGGGCGCAGCACTTCTCCCTTTCTTTTTTCTCTTCACTCTAGCCTACTTGCGCGAGTCCAAAGAAAAACAAAACTTCAAAGACAACACAGTGTAGCTTACCGTTAGCCTGCAGCTGCAGTTTTGGATTGGAATAAACACAGTCCTGATAGTCGTTAGCTCACAATACCAACCCATGGCAGTGAGCCAAAAAGTCTGTTATTTGTATAACTTAATCCTCCTCAATTAATCCACCACCAAACTGCTCGCCCAGGTCATCCATCGCCTGCAGAACACCGGCCGGATTATGGAAGTTCCAGAGCTTCGCTAAGCCTTTCTATTAAATGCGGGAGGCCTCACTGTTTTTGTTGGCCAAATTTTGTATTAAGTCTCAAACTGAGTCATTTTGAGCTGCTCCTATAAAAATACTATAATTTTACACCCACTTTTTTGCATATATTAACAAGTGTTAATTACTTAAAAAAATAACTTTTTTTTTTTTTTTTAGTGCTGTCAAACTTAACGCGTTAATCTCCGTGATTAATGTCAACGCGATTAATGCTGTAAAAAATTTAACACAGCACATTGACTTTTATAAACTATTGACATTAATTGCGATTAATCTAGATTAATGGATTTTAAAATGTGTGATTAATTAGTTAATTTTTTTTAATCTATTGACAGTCCTAACTTTTTATATTCCAATTCCAGTGTCTTAATATTCTTAAGAATTAAAAGTTCATTGCACTTTGAAAGGGTGTTCTTGATTTGCTGTTATATTATATTTATATCAGTGGCATAAAATTGTCTCAAAATTACAATAATATTGTTCATTGCAATTATTTCTGGGACTATATATCGTCCACCAGTAGTAATTGGGATAGGCCTATGTAACGTGTTACCTTTGTTAAAGGGGGGGTCTGGAATCATTGAAAATAATGGTAGCCCAAGCTAGATTTAGAAAATCCACAATCAAAAAGGTCCTACCCTCTTCCCCAAGGAGTCACGCCTCCAAAGAACATTAACGCACATTGTTTGTTCACAGAGGCACGTTAGCGAACGAGGATAGTGCACGGACTCAAATGCCATTGTCAAGCTACTGAACGCTTAGTAGAACAGAATAAAAATGTTGTCTTACCTGTCCAGCAGAAAAAGGGCGACCATTGCATCACTTGGAAGACCTTTCTGATCTTTAAGTTGACGCCAACGTTGAAAAGCCACACCGATGTTGACTTGTTTTGGCAGTAGCTCTCTCATATACTGATTTCCTTTTTCCATTAGAACTAATGGCTGGTGTTGGTGCCTCAGAAATGGCCTCAGAAAAGAAGTTTATACCATGCCTTTAAGTGTCCTATCTATCTAGAGTACATTTAAAGAGGACACATGGTTGTTGGAAGGTTCAAAATTATGACCTCTTAGTTACAGTTGAGTCACATAAACCAATACCTGCCTTTTGCATGTAGATGAATGGATGTCACTGGGTGACTGTAGAGATTTTCCATCTACGGTCTGCCTCGTCACCCTGTAATGACTGAAGGGTAAAAGGTTGTCACCCTTTTCTTCATCCCCCTTTTTTATGTAGAGAGAAAACCACATTTTAATGCATGGCAGGCTTTGTCTCTGCCGCTTGCCTGAATTATTTAGAGTTTCTCTGCGGCGGCGGGATGTTTAAAAAACGTATGTTGAAATATTGATGAAGGTGAGGAGAAGAGCGCCTGGGGGCAGGCGGGAAGATGAATCAGAAGTTAACAGAGTATCTCAATACCCCTCCCCTCACAGGCTCCCCACCCCCCTCGCTGCCTCCTCCTTGTCTACCACTCGCCCTCTTCCCCTCAGCCCACCTCGGCTTCGCCAAAATATGACATTTCTTATCTTCCCATTAGCGGGCTGATCTCTGGTACCTCCTCTTCCACTCTGCCTTCCTTCCTCTTTCATCTTTAATGCTGCTGTTAGCTGCCACTTAGAACTCCCTCTTCCCGTTGCTTATGACTGTAGTCCTTCACCTCTCATTTCAGGAGTCTATTTTTCAATTTAAATGTTTTAATTCTCTGTTTTTGAGCAATGTGACAATGAGAATCACAAAAATTAAACAATTATTGTATATGCAAAATATTAAGTTGAAAAACATGAGATTAAGAGAAGACAGTGTGTAAAGATTTGCAACATACTTTTTACGTATAGGGGGTGCAAATGTGCCTTAATTCAACCTTAAACTGCAGTGGAGTGTACATATACCATATACTGCATGCATTCACTTACAGATATGGGTAGTTTATGCATTTCTGTAAGAGGTAGGAGGTAACAAATGACTTATTTAGAGCTTTTCATGACTGTGGCTTTTTTTACTGGAAGCATTGTACAGATTGCCATACTTTAGCCACAAAAGAGCAGTTAAAACCTTTTGGTGGTGGCTGAAGGTGCTCCATAGCTGCATTAGCTCACCACCGAGGAAGTTGAAAGTGTTTTCCTAGATGTGGTTCAATTTGATAATAGATTTCATTCCTCCCTTTTATATCGTCTCCAGGCTGTCCGGGCTTAGACCCCCAACAGCAGCAGCCTCTTTCACCAGTTAGTTAATCCTGTCTGTCTCTCCTGCCTTGCTGCTGCCTTTACAGCACACTGCAGCTGACTGACTGTCCATGTAGAGTCATGAGTTATGTGTGACTGACTGTCCATGTAGAGTTGTGAGTTGTATGGATTGACGGAGCTGAGTCTCTTGAAGAATTTGAGGCATGCTGGGATCTGGAACAGCTCTTTTAGTAAGGAGAACTACAGTATGTTTTAGTTAGCTGTGGGCAAACCCATTGTCATCCATGGCAGCTTTAAACCTGAGCTAGTTCTTGTGTAATCTTGATTTGTGCAGTTTGAGAATACCTCTGAAGGCCTGAGCTAGATCTCAGAGGAACGTGGATAGAGTCAGAAAGATTAGAAGTTCCAAAATCCATTTAGCCTTGGGCGAAAGTGTGAGAAAAGCTTCTTCCCTTTCTTTCTCTATCTCTCTCCTGTATCCCCCCCTCCATCCTCAACCCACTCTCAGTCATATTGAACTCAGTTTTGTTGTTGAGATGTGGAGGTATCCCTTTCTGCCCCGCAGGCGTATAGAGGGTCTAGAAAGGATCAAGTAGCTATGTAATTGCAGCCTATGAAATTGTGTCTCGAGACCTGAGAGAACCTTGTGGTTTGTCTTCCACCAATATCAGTGGGCCTAAAGCCAGGCTCGCACATCCCTCCCACCTAGTATTTCAAGGAAAGTCTGTTTTTGTCCCAATACATAGTATAAATGCAGTATGCCAAAATAACCAGGATGTCTTACTGCATCCAGTCGCATTTTGCAGTATGCAAGCCACCATGCTTTTCTCGCTATTTGCACCCACAATCCTGTGTGTCACATCAGCTGAGCCGCAGACAGGTGGCAGCTCGTTGACAGCTGACAGAAGTCGCAATAACTATAATCAGTCAGTCACAGACAAACTACAAAGTATGCAGTTATTACTTAGAGGTTAAAACTACACATATTGCAAAGTAACAATAGAAGAGTTATCTTGGTCGACCTCCATCTCTGGTGAGCTTGGTGAATAGTGTTTTGTCGTTGAGTCTCCAACATAATTGTAAGTGTTAACAATAAGATCTGCTGCCTTCCAAATGGCATACCCTTTTTTTTCCACTTCAAATTCAACACTACGGACTGCAACGGATATATGAGCAAGAGAGTTAGAGTTCAAGGTGCAATGCTATGACAAAATGGAACGCCCTAATTGTTTGCATACTCCATGCAACGGTATGTACTTCGTAAAGGCAGCTACAGTAACTACAGGAAGTAAAAAGAAAAAGTATGCTATAACCAAACTTCCAAGTCAGCTATGTTTTCTAAACACTTTGATTTCAGTTTCTTATTTACCTATGTATATGCTACTCTCAAAATAAATGAATATTTAAAAAAGAGAACTTTCCCTTAAGACCTTGAGTATTGCGAATGTTCAGAAAAAGAAAAGCTGTGGGTTAAGCAGCATGTTTTACCTCTGCTTATAGTTAAAAAATAACAGCATATCTGTAATTCTCGGCTCTGTAGAATTTTAGGGAGCTCTGTCACAGCTCATGTTCTTCCTTTAGGCACTCGCTTTGTGCAGTCACAGTGATAGCCAAATGTCACACACACACACAAATATATCAGCGTCGAGTTGACTCTACTCTCTCATTCAGAGGGTGATTCCTTTACATTTTCTGTGTGCAATGTGTCGGAGTGGACGCCCTCTTCTATTAGAATGTCATTTGGTGACAAGTGTGGAATTGTTATTGTCGCCACATAAAGGGGGCGTTTGAGGATCTGCTCAGAGCCTCTGCTGTATGTTGAAGACGCTTACAAAAATGGCTATGTAAGCTTGTAGAACTACATGAATGGATGATGAATGAAAGAAGCCTGCAGTGGGTGCATTTGCCTTTTCATGTGTTGTGCATTATTACATTATAACTGTATAGACCATTTCTAACTTGACAACATAAATATTCTAATGCAGTCCAAGTGTATTTCCTGTTGGAATGCTTAATGCAGTAGCTGACAGAAAGTAAACAGTGACCAAGCTGTTGCCCTAGCAACAGAGTAGGCCTTCATCAATACGCTCCCCTTTGCGGGACAACAATTCAGCATTAATGGCAATAGCATACACAGAAGAGAATGTAATATGTCCTTAAATTTCTACTTTAGACAAACAGGTTTACAGTAATGAAGTTAATCTAAAAGTTGCTGTGTAGTTGGTTGCACCAACAATAAATCCAAAAAGGCTGATATTCGGTTTTTTGATCCCCTGCTATGTTGTTAAAAAGATGAAAGATGGCAGCTCAGGCTTTGGCTCAAGGTCATAGACCCGACCCGTCTATGGACTGGTCTCTGTGTCTGCTCTTGGGGGAAAGAAACGTGCTGTCGGAGAGAAACGGGAAAATGCGGAGAAGTTGTTGTATAGAGGGTAACCAGGACTTTCACTCTGAGGTTTAAGACACATAATATATGTGAATATTCACTTTTAGTTTGGTAAATGGCTAAATGATTCCAGTGATAGTTTCCCAGTGTAACATTAAACAGCTGTTCAGACTATACCATAATAAACTGAAGATGAAAAAATATATCTACCAGTTATGCTGGTGTGGTAC
Source organism: Cephalopholis sonnerati (assembly GCA_019142605.1). Classification (NCBI taxonomy): domain Eukaryota; kingdom Metazoa; phylum Chordata; class Actinopteri; order Perciformes; family Serranidae; genus Cephalopholis; species Cephalopholis sonnerati. The sequence continues at coordinate 14,584,206 of JAGQAX010000020.1, read as the reverse complement.
AGTAGCTTGCCAACTTTTTTTTTTAACATTGATTTTTAGTTCTCTCAGATTTAGTAGCAGACATTTTCAGTGACTCCAAAAATTTTGATTTCAGAAAATGATCTAGCTTGGAAGCTGTATGACTCAGGGTTACTAATCTTACCTTGTAAATGAACTGTGACCTGAGACCGATATATAAATTACACACCGCAGGTAGACACCAAATTCACCTGCTGCATTACTTATCAAAGGAGCCCTACTCCACCAAGTTTGAGGTGATTTTGCAATGTGTTTAAAACTTGAAATCTCTTATGTCCCGACTTCAACCATTAAGCCTTCCAATGTTGTGAGTGACTTTTCTTGAAAGTCTTGAGGGCAATTTCATCATCAGTCACATTCAGTTTTGTAATTCAGCCATGACGTGTTTTTAACTTCCCTAACTCCCCTGACTCAAAGCTTCAAACACTCCCTCTGTTACAGCAGAGGTCTCTGGCTGTATCAGTATGATCTCTCTCTCTCTCTGACACACATGCACAAACGGTATCTCTCTGTCCCACTCGCTCTCCACCTCCTGCCTCTCTACCTCTGCCTGCGTCCTCTCTCTTTCTCCTTTGCGGTCCTGAGGGGGAGTCTTTGAAATGTAATCTGTGACCCTCTTTTATCTGCTAGGTGGGACGAGTGTACCCCCAGGCTGTCTACTTCCCTATCCGCACCCTTTACCTGACGCTCAAGATTGAGCAGAGGGAGCGCTACAAAAGTGGTGAGTAAACATGGCTGGCTGTAGTGTGTTGCCTCTTTAGCACACTCTGAACATTAAAAGCTCTTTTCTGCTTCTATCATGCTGAGTTATTAAATGTAAATGTACGTATAGGGGAAGAAAATGTGTTTACAGCATATGGAATATGCTCTGTAACACATATTTCCCCCCTCTAGACTTTACATCTGTTTATCTGTTCAAGAAACTGTAGAATTGTCTTTTTTTTCCTGAATTCCGATTTCCTCTGATTGTTTTCTTCTTTCTCCTCTTTCCTTCCTGCCTCCTGTCACATGTCCCTCTCTACCACTCATCCTTTCCTCCTCTTATCCACTCTTCTTCCCCAGATGCATCTGGACAGCAGCAGCCCAGTTCAGTGGGGGCCCAGCCTCACTCAGGGGCCTCCGACCCGGGGCCTATCCGAGCCACCGCCCCTATGTGGCGCTGCAGCCGGATCATGCACATGCAGCGGGAGTTACACCCCACCCTGCTCTCCTCACTGGAGGGCATCGTGGACCAGATGGTGTGGTTCAGAGAGAACTGGCATGAAGAGGTGAGAAGAACAAAGGTGCTGGCTTTGTGCGCGTCTGACTTTGTCACTACCTGTGTGTGTTTTTAGTGGATCAGATGGTGAGAAAATAATACAGCCGGTTGTGAGAATTTTCATGTGTCTGTGCAAATGTGTGAAAGCAAGTTGGACTGCACATCTTGTGTATGTGTGTGTCACACCACCTGGTCAACCAGATGACCCCGGTCGCTCTGGTGGGCCATCACATCTGTTTAGTCTAAGGTGTTATTGTGACTTGTCTGCAAATAGGTTGTCACTGTCTCTGACTGAACCAGTGTGTCGCCATAAACATGTTAATGGCAGAATATGTTCAACGCATTTCCAGTCGACCCATGTACATGTCACATAAAAAATGTTTACTTCTTAACTGGTAGTTTCTAAAATCCCTTTTTGTTGAAGCACATGTCGGCTTAAATCATCCATTCAGTTAGCAGTGTTTTTTCTCCTGCTAATTGTGTGGATGTCAGTGCAGGAGGTAAGCCTGACACCATCATCCAAACTGAGCGTGGTACTGCTGCTGTAAATTGTTTTAGCCGTGCTAGGCAGAATCCAGGCAAGGTAGCTGGTCTGTGGGTGGAGGGGAAGACTGGGACAAAGAGGCAGCAGGAGAGAAGACCGAGACAGGTGATGGATGGGTTCGGTGAGCGTGTAGGATGGGGAAAGGGATTTAGGGCCGGAAGTTTGTTGGTGTGTGCGTGTGTCTGTGTGATTATCTGTGATGGTTTGGGGCACTCTGCAGCAGCTGCAGGCTCTATGCTTCGTTCCACTGGGCACACAGGGGGCAGAGGCATGCTACACCATCGTCTCCTTCCATCTCTCCCTTTCTCTGGTTACTGTATGACATCACATCACTGCACCTTTGTTCCTTAAGAAAAGTGCATGTGTGTGTTTGTATCTTTTGCTGTGTTCGAGACATAAACAGGGCTTAATATTAGCACCCTTCCACTAGCTGAATGTGGGCAGAATTCAGCTGTGGTGTGTATACAGTTACTCTTACTTCCCACTGTGGTGGATGGCATATATTTATAGAGACACATCTCTGTCCTGCATCCAGTTGCCATCTCACTCCCTCTTACTCTTCTTGTTGTATTCACACAACTGAGGTTATATCCAGTAACTACTATCACTAACAGTAGAAAGTTACCAGCAGAAGCACTGGATGTTTTTTCCAACTTCAGCATAGAGGATTGTGATGTGTGCTGCCTTACATGTGACACACAGCAGCGCAACAGCTCCAGTCTATGTTAGCCTGCGTCTGTAGCACGGCACCCTTTAGTGTTGATGGGCTGTTACTCATGACGTGTAACCAATCACATAGTGCCGTGGGCAGGAAAATTTAATCTGCTAAAATTATCCAGCAACAAAATTGTGGCTAGTGAAAATGCTGAGTGACAAGCAACTTTGGAAAACCACTTGTCACAGTGGCTGGTGAGCAGAAAACATTAATGTAATAACTGAAAAATGAAATGAAACAAATGAAAAATGTTGGGACATGTCTAATAAGTATTACTGTAAGTTTTACTCACTATTTGTCTTTTTCCCTCTCTCTCTGCAGGTCTTGAGGCAGCTCCAACAGGGCCTGGCTAAATGCTACTCAGTGGCCTTTGAGAAGAGTGGTGCCGTGTCTGATGCCAAAATCACACCGCACACTCTGAACTTTGTCAAGAAGCTGGTTAGCACCTTCGGTGTTGGCTTGGAGAATGTCTCTAATGTTTCCACCATGTTCTCCAGCGCTGCCTCTGAGTCGCTAGCGCGTCGGGCCCAGGCCACAGCTCAGGACCCTGTTTTCCAGAAGATGAAGGGACAGTTCACGACAGGTCGGTTGGCTTTTAGAATAAACTCACATCTGATGGATAGACATAGAACCATACAGAACAGACAGAAAAAACAAAAACAAGGGTGACAAAACCCTTTCATTTGAGATTGTTCTTTGCAAACACCTGCTTTCTCTCTCCTGTGTTTACTTTTTGAGCTTAGTTGTTTGTTCACTTAAGTTTCATGGCTGTCAGCCATGTTAACTTTTTGCATCACTGCTTTGCATCTTTGCAACTTTGTCATAACACTTGGGAATTTGGAGAGACATAAAAGTATAATTTTTCAGGCAACTAGAAAAACAGTTGTGTGAGTATTTGACAAGGTGTAACAATTGCCCGGGTAGCAAAACCAGCAGCACCTCTTCGCTCTTCTGCCTAAAGCCTGACATCAGCCACCTTTCAGCTAACAAGAGCAGCACTTGTGTTACTGCATGTCCACACTTGTTTAAATGATGGGACAGGGGCCCAACTGGCCTCTGTAGTGATATATTAAGCTGGTTACATTATATCTGCGCCGACACTCGGGCTGCTCATTCAGCGCTGTCAGGACAGACTGCACTGTCGCTTGGAGCAGCTGGAGCATTGGTGTTCTGCAATGTAATTAAGGTTTCTAACCACATGATTTGATTTAGGGAGGGGCTGAAGGTGGTGACTGGTCAGAAATAGGTGTGTGTATGTGTGTGTGTGTGTGTGTGTGTGCGTGTGTCAGTTTGTGTCTTTATTACACTGTGCGCACACGCCCACAGTGGTTTTGATTATACACCAGTCAGCTATATTCTAATCTAAGCTGGTGCAGCACTGCGGTGATGATCTCAACAAGCACGAAGCCTGTCTCAGGTTTGATGAAATACAACAGAAGACTCTGAGCGCTCTTGCCTCAGCTGAAACTATGAAACGGTGAACTCTGTTGTTACGGTTCAGTCTTTAGTTGGGTTCTGAAACTCTGTAAAACATTATTTGTCAGACTACAACTCTCTACAGTAAGTGGAATGAAATTATTTTATTTCTTGGCAGCTGTTTCTATCAGGGTGAAATGGATTTTCAGTGCAGGGTTATAGACTTGAAGTCCACCAGAGTAAAATGATTTCCACCATATTGGCACTGGGCAACTTTGGCCATTTTATATTGAAATGTAAATGTGCTTAAACCCCAGTTTGGCTTACTATCACCAGCCGGAGTGGTTGGAGCTGAAAGCCTACAGTATTTATTCTCTTTTCAGGGAACCAAGCATTGCTTGCTGTACTAAAAGTGAATGTAACTCATAAAATATTGGAAAGGGTCTGTGAATGTGAGAATATGCTGCTGCTGATGCTGTTGTGGCACAGAGATTAAACACTTATCTCCCTTTCCCTGTTAAATGTCGGTTCAAAACAATTGCAGTGTAGTTATTATGTTCTCATTACAGAGTAAACTATTCATTGGAGAGTAGAACTGGCAATAAATTACCAACATAAACAATCCTCATCTATCACTTCATCATCAAAGTAGGATGATATACAATAGTACATAAAATGAAGTCAGCTGAATATGTCCATGGGAGGTTTTTAATGTTGGACTGTTATTACAAAATGTCCACTGGGCTTTGTTTTACTTGATATTGGACTTTCTCCTTCAATGTTAGACTAGCATAGAAGTGGGACTCGGTATCAGTGCTTCACACCTTTTAAGGTGTGGACCCATATAACCCATTACATCTCCAGTCAAACAATACCTGCATTTCCTTTTTGCACCAGGGGTCTGATCATGAACCATCCCAACTCCCTGCCAGATCAGCAAACTTTTGCTGCCATCTCGGTTATTACAAACTAACACAGCAGCAGTGCAAACGTCCAGCACTGAGCTGTTGAACGGGCTCAACAAACCCATGAATAACCGTTAGGTAATACAGCCATATGATGCAGAACAGTTAGCCCTGTCACAGTGTGTGCAAGATGCCACATAACATTTGGAAGTAGTGGCTTCACTACACACCGCGCCATTCACATTATTGGTATCAAATGAAGTACTCTATTGGTATTGGTATCACTTAATAGGTTCATTGCCACAAGTTCTCTGAAGGCAGTTTGGTGTGTCTGGGCCTTTAAAGGTACTGGTAAAAGTACTATTCTTGTAAATTTTTAAACAATACCCAGCCCTATATTGAGATGACCCACTGACAGTATGAAGTGTAGCCAGTATGTAGCTTGTTTAGTTAAATTGGCTACATTTTTAAGTCCTGAAACCTCAGAAGATTCCTAATGGCACACTTTCCTCTTAAACAACCTAATCTCTGAGGTGCTCTGCGCTGATGTAACATCAAACATTAGGAGTTGGAAGACACTCTGCATTGAGAGACAGTTCTCTGATCCATCCCCAGTTTTGGATTAAGACGTTTCAAAGCAAAAATTCTGTGATATTCATGTGTATGCTTGTAAAGCAATGATGAAGCCTTCAGTCATTTTGGCGTGCATGTTCAGATTCATATGCAAGCTGAGGAATCCAACAGGACAGGTGCAGTTCTAGTTTAGCCAAGGCCCCCTCTGAGACATTTTCCTCTAAACAATCATTCTCCTGTTTTTGGAAGCCACGTGTCTGTTTTCCTACATTACATAATGGAGTTGAACCACAGTTCACTGGACCCAGTTTAAACAAGGACCGTCTGCAGCTTTCCCCAGCGTTCAAATAAACGTCTTTGCCGACTCCTTTTCACTCCTACGGGCTGGCTGCACATACATGTTCGCTGAATTACACTCACAGCAAACAGCCCCGTCTCTCCTTTTTATTGCATTTCCACACAGCCACTCCTCCCTCTCCTTCCTCCTCCCCCTCTCTGCTCTTCAGTCTCTCCTGTGCTTTTCCCCTCCACTGGTCCTGAGAGTGGCCAATAGAGCTAATGTGTTTGGCCCTGGGATAGTGGAGGACAAGGACTGCGAGTGAATGAAAAGCAGCTAGGGAAAAAAAAGATCACCTGACTCAGAGAAAAAAAAAAACAGCTGTAATAAAGGTGAGCCAGAGCTGACTAGCATAAAAAATTACAGAGAGGAGCTTATAAAATGGAAAAAAGGAGATTAGCAGATAGAGAACAATGGCAATGAGAGTCTGAGAGGAAACATCAAGACAGGTGTGATGGCATTAGTGATCAAAAGCATGGGAACGGCACATGGGCTGACTGAATGAACAACACAAACAAGAGTGAGCGAGACTCAGAGCGAGCGCCGCGCTGATGAATCTTACCAGATGTTGCAGTGCCAGCTGTGCTCACGCAGCCAGGCATCACCAGGGCTTCTGCGTCGCAGGGTGCCTGCCGACCATCGCTACCCAGCTGTCCCCACAGCGACGTGGGAGCGGGGCCGACAGAGACTGAAACCACACAAGCCTTCCAGAGCGGAACAAACAGGGTTTACAGAGCTGCTGAGCAGCCAAGCTCCCATTCCCCGAACCACGTTAGTGGCTCACTCGCTTTCACAGGGTTTGTGGGCCGGAAAATATGGGTTTATGTGTGCACATATAACATTTGGCAGCAGGGAGGCATTCAAATCCAATTACTGCGAATGCTATTTGCATGAGTTACTGTTTTAGCAGTGTATCTGTTCCAGAGACTTTTGTCAGAAGAGCGTCTTCTAAAAAAAAATGCACAAGTTTTCTGGCTGTTTAATTCTGTGCCTATTGAACAGTCATTTGTCATGCTGAAATGACATTTACAATGGTTAAATGTAAAGCTGTATAGCAATTTGGCTTAGCACCTATGTACCTTCAGTTGGTTGTCAGTCATAGCTTTAAATGTGAACTTTTATATACCAGAAACCGCTCTACCCACACACACGCTGCTGTGATGACCTCTGATATGCTCAAAACTTCAGCTCACCAATCAAACATAATAAAGTTAGGTTGACTCCTTCCCCACCACACACTTTCAGACAATCCCACACTGAGTCAGGAGCAGGGCAGTCCATGAGGGAATGATGGTTCTATATACAGAGGTGGCCCACCTCCTGAGTCTGGATCCATAATTTGGTGCAGAAGTGCAGATCTACTGCTGTGGTCTGTCAGCCAGGCCAGGTAGGGCAGGATACTAGCCCTGGTTTCTACACACAGGTCAAAGAGCAGCCTGGATACTTTCCACACCACGCTCTGTCTCACAGCATCCTATTCCCCAGCTACCTGACAGAGAGCGCAGGGGTCAAAGATGAGTTCAGGGGGACTGAAAATAACTATCTTCTGGTCTTGCTGGCTATGTTGCACTTGCCACAGGGCACCCTTGTATGTTCTCTTGGAAAATACAGTTTCAGCCTCCTCAGTTTTAATATTGTCACACTATTAATTATAATTAAAGCTCAAAATAGGGTCAAATATGGGTTACTAATTGTTTCAGAAAGATTCTTTGTTGTGCATGTTTGAAAACTTGTTTAGTTTCAACTACTTTTAATATTCAGGTATTTTTATGAGTTGTAATAACGTAAAGCCTGCCTCTTATGTGCAGCACTCTCCAGATTTAAACAGGTTAAATGTTTTATATCTGATAAAGATGGAATGATATTACCACATTGCTTCATGGGTTCGATGGAGTGGAGCATGTCTCGCTTCTTCTATTTGTAAGCATTATACGCTTTTATGGTGCTGAATTGTTGTCGGGTTGCAATTCCTCAGGACTGTTTCAATTTTACCTCTGCTATCGAGGCAGGTGAATTGCAGGCAGACGGATAGCGAAATAGGGCCACTCCGAAAAGAACATTGGCTGTTTTAAAGGGCTTATTTAAAGTATTAGGAGGTCTCACTCTGGGAGAGATTGAACGGGTTTGAAATGGCAAGGCCTTGCAGTTTCATGGATTCATTATAACAGGCGGCACAACAGGGTGTACTGAAATAGGAGAGGTAGGTGTGTGTGCGTGCGCGCATTCATGTTACAGAGATGTCCTGGGGGCTTTACTCCAAAATGGAAAACCTGCCTGGCTCACTTCCCCTCCTTCCGTTGTTATTGCTGCAGCTCATCACAATATGTTATGTGCAATATGAGTTGTGACTTGAAACAGGAATTTAATACTTTAAGACTCTCATTTTTATAGCTCTAATTTAATCAGCTCCCAGCCTCCACCAGGGAGTTTTAAGTCGATAGAGCAAACAGCTCTCCTTGTGCTGCCAGCCTGCAATGAATAACTTATCTGTGAAGTTCCCTTAAGCAAGGCACTTCACCACACTGCTGGAGTGGAGCGGCCGACAGTGCAACACAATATTTAGAATGGACGTTTCCCAGATGTACGTTTGTGTAACTACTGCCCTCCCTGAAGCCATCACTGTGAAAAACAAGGTGTTCTTAGTCCATGTTACTGTGTAAATAACAGAAAAGTAAATACCCAGATCTCACTTTAATCAGTCTTAACCATTTAACCAGGCTGTGCAACGTTTGCATTAAAATGTCATCTGACCAATGAACTCTCAAACGTTATTTCCTTTGATTATATTTATCCCTGTTTCTATTTTCTTTCACCATGTTTGACTCAACTTTGAGTACAGTCTCTTGTGTGTTTACTGCATGCATGTGTTTTAACCCCTTGTAGTCTTTTATTTGTCAAGGTTACTTAGAAACACATTGGTATTTATAGCACAGGTCTTGGAGCATATTGCTGCGGGAGAGGTTAAAGGTCGAACACACACAAAAACACACCTGGGAGCTGCCCACCGCTGTTACAGTCTTGTAATGTTGGCGGCTGAGAGCAGCTCCTCTGGAACAGTTATGGGGGTTAGTGTCTTGCTGAAGGGCATTGTGAGGGTAGTTGATTAGGAACAGGGAAGTGTAACCCATTGACTCACCCATTCAGCTTGAGGATTTCATCTGTCCACTTTCGTTGTTATTTATTTATTTATTTATTTATCCATCCATTTAAATTGAAATACTGCATTCTGCTTGCTGTCAGTGAAACTAAACCGGGCCCCTGTTAGTTAAAAATCATTGGATGAACAAATCATGTTCTTGGCGATATTATCCCTTCTTTTGAAAACAGACTGGATGTGAGACACTGTAGCCGCTTTTCTATCGGACCAAAAATTAATGTACTAACTGCGTCTTGAATCCATCCTGTTGATCTTCCAGGTCCTTTTGAATTGACAAATACTGACTACAGCTACCTGCTGCCATGCAGAGTTATTTCCTCTCTCACCTTTCCACGTAGGTGCAGAGCGTACATGCTAGTTGGCTGTAGTCTTTGTGGTGTGTTCAAGTGTGACCTTTGGCAAGACACAGGCAACGTCAGGCGACACAACAGTTGGCTTTTGTCACCACTAGTTCTCTGACATTGGTTTAGTTTGTCTCAGCCTTAACAGAAAAAAAAAAGAAAAGAAGTGACCACCTTAACATTTTTACTGGCCTCCATGCTGCTTTCTTCTGTTTACTAATGCTTTTTTTCCTGGCACATTTGTGATATTGAACATGACACAACAGGAAAAAAAAACCAGAAAGGTATACTCATCTACAGTCAGTGTAAAAGGAGTCTATCACCCACTTTAGCCTGTTTTCCTGTGTTTAAAAAAACCTGCATATACAGACAGATTTTGGTGGAAAAAGAGTATCAGGGGTTTTGGACATACGGAGATGAAAAGGCCAGTGCTATAAGAAGATTCTTATTTAACAATGACTTTTTCTTTTCCCCTATCAGACTTTGACTTCAGCGTGCCAGGCTCCATGAAGCTTCACAATTTGATCTCCAAGCTGAAGAAATGGATCAAGATCCTGGAGGCCAAGACCAAGCAGCTGCCCAAGTTCTTCCTCATTGAGGAGAAGTGTCGCTTCCTCAGCAACTTCTCTGCACAGACGGCTGAGGTGGAGATCCCCGGAGAATTCCTCATGCCCAAACCTACACACTATTACATCAAGATCGCAAGGTAAAAGACTCCTACACAAGGACACCTGGCCTTAGTAAACATGATGGTATATAACACCAGTCAGAGGTCCTTCTGTATTCTAAAAATACTTCTTAAAAATGTTTTCCCTGGCTGATGAATGTAAGAGATTCATCTGCTCCTGTTGCCTGTGAATAAAATAGAACTGGACAACACATAAGCATGGAATCTCACAGCACAATTGTACCCACATATCATTCCTCCCACATCGTTTATCACTTCAGTTCTGTCTCTTTTGCACCTCCCACTCCAGGTTCATGCCCAGAGTGGAAATTGTTCAGAAACACAACACAGCAGCACGTCGTCTCTACATCCGCGGCCACAATGGCAAGATCTACCCTTACCTGGTGATGAACGACGCTTGCCTGACCGAGTCACGCCGAGAGGAGAGGGTCCTGCAGCTTCTCCGCCTCCTCAACCCTTGTCTGGAGAAGAGGAAGGAGACCACCAAGAGACACCTCTTCTTCACTGGTAGGACCAGGGATAAGAGAGATGGGTGCCTTTGTGCATGACGTTAAAAAACATATAGGGACATGGGAGGAACTTAAACTAAAAGTATGTTCTCTTTTTTATGAGTTTTCACCTCTAACACCAATTAAGTTATTGATCAAGAAAATAGGAAACTAGTAGTTGTTGGCAGACAGATCTGATCAGAGTGCGTCTTTGGTGATCAGAAACATATGGTCACCTCCAGGGAACAATTATTGGCAGCGACCCCCCCTCCTTTCATTTTTCTTCTCATTCTGTCTCTGTCTCACTCACACACTACACACACACAATTTCAATTCGCTTTCAAGCGCTATTTCCTTTCCTGTCATCCCCCTGTGGTTTGCCTCCGCCCAGATGTTTGCCCACTCTCCATTTATGCACTTGATTGGTTTGTTTAAGGGGAAATATGGACGGGGAATTCAGCAGTCCCTTCCAACCCATTTCCTCCCAACTGGAATGGCTGGTATTGATTTGATTTGGGGTGCTGGTGTATGTAAATGTTTGGACTGCTTTCACTTGGCGACTCAATGCACAGCTCTTTACCTCCTTTGACCCTGCTTGGTGTTGAGCGATGGCATGCCTTCAGTGCAGCTGTTTCTCAACTCTGAAGTATTTTAGTTGTAGGTTTAGATCTGTGGTTTACACTGTGGTAAAACAGGGACTGTTTGCAAGCAAGTGTAGCCAAATGTTTACAGTTTGTGTGTCACTGACTTGGTTGTTTTCCCCTTCCTCCTTCTCTACTGCCCTGCTCTCGCTCCTCTTTTTTTTTTTCTCTTGGGCTTCCCTCCATCTTACTACTTCCCTCTGCTCTCCCCTCCCTGTCTCTTTCCCACCTGTATCCTGTCTTCTGTCTCTCCCTCCCTCCATCTCTCCAGTGCCCCGAGTGGTGGCAGTGTCGCCTCAGATGCGGCTGGTAGAGGACAACCCTTCATCCTTGTCACTGGTGGAAATCTACAAACAACGCTGCGCCAAGAAGGGCATCGAACATGACAACCCCATTTCCAGATATTATGATCGTCTGGCCACTGTTCAGGCCAGAGGCACACAGGCCAGCCACCAGGTATGGAGACCATCGTATCAACAGATATGCATACAAACACACACAACATACACGGGGCATAATACTGCTGTGCAGCCTGGTATAATTGGGACCTCCTTTAGTGCCCTGCATTGATATGCATCCTGGGTGATTGAAATGTAATTTAACGGTAGCTTCGTGCAGCCAATATCACAGAGGAATCATTTGAGCATATGAAAACCAGGTATCAACAGAACATCAGCTTTTCACAAGCTAAGAAAAGTAGCTGAAATAGTTTTTTTTATAGTTTATTTAGCGTAAGACATTAGAGAACTTTCTTAATCTGGAGCACCTGTCACTCAACAGGGACAGTTTGCTCTCATTAGGGGTTTTGTTTTAAATGGTCAGTCGATCTTAATTGGCAGGCTTCAATACCAACCAGTCAACGGATAATAAATGTGTTTTTCATTTAAGGAAAAAAAAAAGAAATGTACCAAACAAACCTTTTGCTTAATATTAATATTTTAGTGGCTGCATTGAATTCAGTTCTATGAAAGCTCTTTTGGATGTTAAATTTTATGGTTGTTTAATATCAGATGAAAATGGTGGTACAGGTGGAGAGCGTTTGTACTCTCATTCTTATATACAAAAGCCAGGGATTTATTGTTGATACTTTGAGTGGCTGGAAAATAAATGCTTTCAGGTCATCTATTTTTGGCAGTGCTAACTTTGATACTATACCTCTAGGTATATCAATATTCGATACAATCTTTGATACTACAGGGAAAAATTAAAATTGAGAGTAAAATTCACAATTTGTACTAGATAATGTAACAAAGACTATGTCTAACAATGACAGCTGTTCTTGGCAGGTAGCAGAGAACAGCAGAATGACTGAGTAAACATGAATAATAAAACTTTTTACATTAAGGACACATTACTCTTCTTGCAGTAGTGCACATGTTCAAAAGCCTCTTAGATTGCCACATTCAAAACGCAATAAAGTGTTAGTAAAAAACAAAACATTAATTTATTTTAGTAGGTCTTTACCTATTGTACATACATTTTATTTCACACTGGCACTGGCAATGTAAACCTATGTTTCCCATGGCAATAAAGCCCCTTTAAATTGAATTAAATTGAGAAGAGAGTGAATGAGAGGAGGCGGGGTTATAGAGGGCACTGGAGCGGTGTATGTGTCTCACTGTTGGAGCAAAGAGAGAGCAAGGAAGTAGTGTTAATAGTGCAGAAAATGATCATTGAAACTGTTTCAAATATTCAGAATTGATGTGCATTGATAAATCTGTATTTTTGACAACACTACTTTTGGCTCCTTGAATGAGCAAATCCACTAACACTTGTGGTGAACTATGGACATCATATAACAATTGCCAGTTAAAAAGGGCGGACCATTGCGTTGAAATTAGTAAAACATGAATGTGAGGCTTGATATGAGCTAGACCCTGGACGCCTACCTAACCTCTACTTCCTCCTCTTGTCTACTACCAGGTCCTTCGGGACATCCTGAAGGAGGTTCAGGGGAACATGGTTCCCCGCAGCATGCTGAAAGAATGGGCTCTCCACACCTTCCCGAACGCCACCGATTACTGGACCTTCCGCAAGATGTTCACTATCCAGCTGGCCCTCATAGGCCTGGCCGAGTTCATGCTCCACCTCAACAGGCTCAACCCTGAGATGCTGCAGATAGCACAGGTAGGAGAAGCATGCATAAAGCAGAAACATGTCGGACTCTCTGTCAAGGGCAAGCGGGATTCATGTGACGGGGGTTAATTTAATAGATATACACTCCCATAGATGCATTAAGAGATCACCATGATGGTCTCCATATCTGGCCGTATGAATTACCATTCTCCCTCATGACATTCACGCTATCAGTCAGCCAACCGCTGTCAATGCGAAGGATGTTTTGACAGAACGTTATATTCAGTCCCTCTGCTCTACAGCTATCAAAGACGTTTCAATTTGAAGAGGCCGTGTTTGTGTGTGCGCGCGTCTGCCTTTCAGTCCACACGCATCCTTCTGCCGCTCGGGGTCCACAGACAGCTTTCTCAAAGTCATTATTAAAGATGATTGTGTCAGCCGGCCACCCCACCCCTCTGATCCTAATCGGCCTTTGCTGACAGGCGTTCCTCCGGGCAGCTAAGCGCTGGTATTAAGCCCCCTCTCTGCCTGTTCCACTCCGCAGATCCCATTAGACACAGCAGGATTACGGTACGGAGAGCATACACACACACAAACATTACACACAAACAGAGGGAGAGTGCAAGGACAGGACATCACAGCCATAGCATTGTGCCCCACCCTGCATAAATGGAGACCTTATGTTCCTTCAAGTTGACGCCTGTAGGCTCAGTGATATTTCGAAGCATTAATAAAAAAAGAAGCACTGCTTTGCGGTGTCCGTCAGGCCACAATACAGTCACTGATTCCATTTTTTTCAACACCTGTCTTCATAAGGCATCACATCATCTCTTTCCCTTTGTAATAAACCCTCTATCTCCTTTAATATTGCTGACAGTTGTTCTGAAAATTAGCCATTATCTGTTGTTTCTCACAGCCCCAGGTCCCCACATGCGAGACACTAATGTTGCGTCATCCCATTCACACCAGTCCCAAAATGAAGCCATCGCTGGCCACTAGTGTGGTGATTTAGCATTCCGAGCGCTGCCTCCACAGCCAACTGTCTGCTGGCTTATCTGAGCCTCCTGGGGGTTGCTGGTGTCTCAGCCCACTGCCTTGAGGCCCTCCGCTGGGGCCTGGAGGAGCAAATGACAGTAGGAGAGAGAGAGACAGGAGGGGAGGGAATTAAAGAGAGGGAGGAAGGGAGGGAAAGAGGCGAGACAGAGGAGGAGAGGGAGCACGAGCTGGAATGAAATGCTCTGCTATAAAGCTGTCAGAGCCACTCACCTTTTCATATAAGGGAGCTTATCTTCCCTAGAATGGCTGCTCGTGTAGCGGTCCTCTCGCACATAAATGCAGGCTTAAAGATGAAAACTTGGCTGTATATATTTAAGTCAGCGGGGAGCAGCGGGGGAGAGGGGAGTGGGAGTGAATTGAGGATTATAGATGTTCTGCTGCTGATAGTTTGACGTGTTACTGTGTCTGGGGCACGCAGATCAATAACTGCAGCCATTTCGTTGGTGTGAGCTTGTTTTGTAACTCCCATAGCCTACTGAAGAAGAGTTATTTTCTTGCAGGGTGCATGTGGTCTAAGGACTGGAGAACACCGCATAAAGGAATATTTATAGATATTTTTTCTTTATTTGCGAGGGGTTATGAGTAGGTACTTCTGAACGGTGCTTTACTTAACATGCCCTCCTTCACACACTCTTATGCTGCGCTCCCCTGGAATGAAGGGGAGGGTAGACAGCAAACTGAATATCATTTTAGTGGACGAAAGCTCAACTGAAAGTAGGTGAGGCTGGCAGAGAATAAAGGTAACAGTAGATGGCATTACCGTTCAGAGTTAAAATATTTGATCTTCTTGCCGTCCTCTGCAACGAAATCTACACATGGATGTTACATAGCTCTTTCACACTGGATGAAAACATGGGGGATCTGGACAGTTACTGGACATTAACAGACATTACCATTACCAGACGTTAGTTCTTCCCCATGCTGTCCAAAAGGCATTGTTCGTCTGCCATCCATCTGTGAATGCAGCATTATACATCTAGCCTACCACGCACATACACATTTGTTTGTGAGACTACTGGCTTGTATTGTAACCTTTACCTTTTACACAATTCTTTGTTTGTAGGACACAGGAAAGCTGAACGTCTCCTACTTCCGCTTCGACATCAACGACGCCACAGGTGACCTGGATGCTAATCGCCCTGTTCCATTCCGCCTGACGCCAAACATCTCCGAGTTCCTGACCACCATCGGCGTCTCTGGCCCACTCACTGCCTCCATGATTGCCGTGGCACGATGCTTCGCGCAACCAAACTTCAAGGTAACCAGGCTGTTCTAAAAAAAATCCATTCTTGGGATTATCCCGTGTTTACAAATTAACTGCAGTTCCTCTCGGCTCTACAGAGCATTTTAGCACCTGTCAGTTTACTGGTTTGGTTTTACGGCCAATGACTTTACTGTTTCGGTTCACTTTTACAGCTTTCATCATGTTTCCAGATGCAGCAGGCAGCTTTTAATAGTGAAAAACTCTACTTGATGTGTACCAAACACCAGGCAGACGAAGTTAGTAAATAGCTGGAGAACACAGTAGAGCATTTAGCAGCTAGAGAAACAGATATCAGGAATTGGTGGAGACAAAAGCAGAGCTAAAAGGAGTGTGAATATTGGACTGTTGTCATCAGGTTTCTCTGTATCTGCTGGATGTGTAAATGGACAGATGTTTTCTAACAAGTTTGCCTACCTACCTTAATCTCCTGTAAGCGATACTATGGCAGTGTTGTGTTTACAGCTTGGGTCCGTTGCCCCCAAAATGGCCAAATAATTATTCATTGCAAATAGGCATGGGCGGTATCACATTATTATGGTATACCAGGTTATTTAAAATCCCGAAGGTACGTATTTCAATACCGTCAAAAATACCAATGCTCCTCTTTTATCAAACTGGTAGGACATGCTGTATTGAGTTGATGAAGTGCACAGCACGCACCACCAGAGGTCAGTATCTATTGGTGGAACAGGCAGTTGAACTGAAATGATGGAGATTGTGACTGGCGGGGATAACGTTACAGGACAAGTAAAAAAGAAAAATGCCAGCAACATGTTTGGGAGTATTGTCCACATGTAACTTTGTCAACACACCGTCAACACATATCTGTTGTAGCAAAAAGTGTTATTGAGTCCTCCAGCAAGAAGGGCTCTTAATTCCTACTTATTCATTATACTGTGGGCCATAAGTATTTAAACCCAGGGGGACTTGTTTAGGCAGGCTAATGCATATTAAAATACATAATTAAATACATGCTATAATGACCTCAAACACCCACAGTTCAGATTTCAAATATCGAAGGTATAAAGGTATGAAATGGCCCAAGCCTAATGGCATGTTAAAGGTACACATTTTTTGCACCCTTCTTAAAACACTCTGTAAAATGTGCTAGTTTGTTATAGATTGTTTAATTACACTGCACCAATATGGCATTTAAATGTAAAATAAGTATATAAAAATTACACTTTCTCAACCTGACCCAGATGGCACCAGTCCTGGAACGGTTTAAGAGAGAAATGTGGGGTTCAAGTCAGCTGGCAGTATCAGTGAGGATATACATCATTCTGTCACGAGCACACAGTGGTTTGTTGTCGAATTTAAGCTCCTGCTGAGTTCTCCAGATATTGTTTAGCACTTAAAGTTAGATAAACCCTGAGAGGAAGTTCAACCAAACAAAAACAATGCAATGAAAGCACGAGCAGTCAGAGGGCTGTATAATGTATCTGCAGCAGGGCAGTAATGACAGGCGTGTGGTGTCTATGTATAGGTCTGGCTCATACTTCAAGTCTGACTGATGTGGAGGCAGCAGGAGTGCTTAAGATGCAAATAAACAAAACACTCCACATTGTGAACTGGTTAAGCCCGAGTGCCAGAGGCCAGTGGTCAGAGAAAATGGACGTTTCCAGGGAACACAACAAAACACAACAAAACACAACAAACACGTAACAATCATCCACTCAAATATAGTGAAGCCTGAAACCATACAAACACTTTAGATAAGGGTAGGGAACTGCGTGTACCTAGTTAGGTGATGATTGCTAGTGTTGTGGCTCCATCATGGTTTAGCTGGTTATGTATTTCAGTTCTGTGTCACCATAATGAGCTGCAAACAACACAGAAGGATTTCCTTGAGGATGATTGACACACCCTTAGTTGGACTTAACAGCTTTGTGTAATGTGTGTGTTTAAGATTGGCAACGACTTTACATAAACTGAGGTTTTATCATGTTTCATTGCTCTGGTTCCCATGACGGGCACTTTCAACATGTGGTCCACCCAGAAGGTTTGGCACACTTATGTAAACAGTATTCCTTTGACTCATAATTGAGTACTTCAGATAGATGCAGTGGTTATTAAATTACCTAGGAATCAAACTAGCAACTATAATTTGTCAGCTACCACCAATTTTTACGGTGGTATGAAATGGTTCATACACTGCCAACAAGTACAATAAAAAAACCATAAACAATCCTAACAAAAGGTCCATTTACATGCTTCTCCTGGCACTTTAAACAACATCTTCTGGTCTTCATCAGTAGACGCTGTTCGCTCAGTTGTCATCATAAATATGACACGATGATATGGAGGGGAAATCAAAATCCTTGCCTGTGTTCAGAGATGATCTGTGACACCATACATCAGATAACTGCAGAAAAAAAAACTGTAAGATGTGATTGAAGGCTATGGAAAAAGCAAGTAATTAGACCTTGATTTAGGTTGTTTGTTGTTGTTTGTTTGTATGTTTTTAAGGTCAAGAATGAATTTGACTGCTCCGCGTGGAAATTACCTTCTAAGTAATTTTCTCCCATACTTGGGTTGTCATCAGGATGTTTGTACAAGTGAAAGAAAAAACACATTTTCACCCTCTTGTGATCAAAAGAAGTGATTACCTTGACAAGGTGTCAGCTTTTCATGAACATGCCTGCTCTGAGTCAAAGCTAAGAAAGTGGGTATGTCATGTCTTCTGACATGCCTACTTTGATAAATTTGGGGAAGTGCCCACAAATTGCTAGAAAAGATTTCTGCACACTTAAGCCCTGTTTCCATCCAAAACATTTGATATAGTACCTTTAGAACTAAAAGAAACCCCTGCCGACATTTAACGAGACCATAAATCAGTTTAGCGTTTCCAGCGCTGACCCTTAAACATGGGCAGGTTGTTGTCACTCTGTGCTCCATTCAGATCTCACTGTTGGGGAATGTCTATATTTTGTTTATCATCCACATCGATATTTTCAGAACAAAATACAACAGGCTATAGTGAGAGTCTCTCAAAATAGAGGGTTAGTGCATTGAGTCCTTGTCAGGCAAGAGCAGGGGTTAAGTGATGAAAAAAAATTCTGCCATATTTTTCTCCAAGTGAGGATTAGAGTATTCACCAGTTGAAATTCATATACATTTTTTGAAAGCTTTAACATCCAATTATCACTAAAGTGTATGTCATTGAAAGAGACAAGAAAAACAAATTAAAACATCAGTTGTCATAGTGATATTTAAGGTGTGTTGAAGCAAACATTCTACCTTAAAAGTTGCCAGTAACTGAAGGTAATCGGCAAAGTTAATTGAATCATTTTTTCTCAGTCTACAGCAGCTGGTGAGAGGCAGCAAAACATCCTTTCATTTTATAGTTATAGTTTATTAATGTATGAAAAACTTGCCACGGTATGAACAGTTATATAAGCTTCAAAACTAGCTACAACTCACCTCGGAGCGGGAGTGACGGTTCTGTGTTCACCAATCACAGACTGCAGTGTTTCTAGCTCCACCTTTTAGTACTGGATTCGTGTGCTAGCTCCCCCAACAAGAGGGGTGATGAAAAAATCGGAGCTTTCAGTCTGTCAGACCTTCATTGGAGCGCACATGAATTAATAATGGACAGGCAGGTATGCAACACATCTATGCACAACCCTGGTGGTAGAAACTCCGCCTCTTGGGAATAGTCGTTTTTAAGTGCCGAATAGAGCACTAAGAGGCGTACAAATGGAAGCCATAGTTGTTATACAAAAGGTCAAAAATACAAAAACGGGTTCGACACAGGGGATACGGGAAAAACATACAATCAGGAAGCACCTTATAATAGTACCAAAAAATTTAATCACATAGTAAATGAGGGTTTGAGAGAGATCAGGTTTAAGCAATCAATCAAGTTCTCCAGATCTTTAAGAAAACAAGAGTCAACATCTCAAACGTCTATAAGAAATGAAGAAAAGAAACATCTTAAAAGCGCTCATGTGTCTCTGAGGAATGTCTCTGAATATGAACCTTGGAGGATCCAGTTCAAATGATTCATCTTTTATTTACACCACTGACTCTTTACATTAACATCTTCACTTCCTCTGTCTCTGATAGGTGGACGGCATCCTGAAGGCCGTCCTCCGCGATGAGATCATCGCCTGGCACAAGAAGACCCAGGAGGACACGTCCATGCCTCTGTCCCCGGCCGGCCAACCGGAGAACATGGACTCCCAGCAGTTAGTCTCATTGGTCCAGAAGGCTGTCACAGCCATCATGACCCGCCTCCACAACCTGGCTCAGTTCGAGGGAGGAGAGAGTAAGGTCAACACCCTGGTGGCTGCAGCAAACAGCCTGGACAATCTGTGTCGCATGGACCCAGCGTGGCACCCCTGGCTCTGAGAGGAAACGATGATGTGACGCAGACAGGAGAAAAAGAAGGATGAGATGAAATGCAGGGCAAGAGGATATGTTTTTGTTTACTCTTACTACGAATCTGGCAAACACAGACGAGTGTGAAATGTAGAAGCCTGATGGACATGTTGGACTCTTCCTCTCAGAGTAGACTGAAATAGTTTGCAAAGTGGAATCAAGTGAAAACAGAAGCCCTGACTGTCACATTGATAGTCTGAGCAGGGCTTGCCAGTATACATCATAGTTCTATCTGGACTGATAGAATCTTTTTATCAAAACACAATTTCTCCTTCGACTTCTATTTATTTTTCTAACTACATGACAGGGACTATGTGTGATGCCAGTCGCTCTGTCTGACAAGGACACAGTACAGATGTTTGTGTAGGTGTGATAATGAGCCGCTTACTCAAGCGTACGGGAGTTATTTTGTTTATTTAAGAGATGGAAAAAAACTCTGTTTGCTTTAGCTGTTGTATTTCGCCTGCATCAAGAGCTTGAAATTTTTACACTGATGGATTTTTCCCCCTAAAACTCGTCTCAAACTTGTATTTAAACTGAAAAATGTGTAGCTTCTTTTCTAGTCCTGCCGAATGAGGAATTTTGTGATCGTGTGAAATAGATGATTCTCTTTATTTTTTTTACCCACTGCCTGAACTTGATTAACATGTGACTATTCCAAAAGCCATTTTACTTTATATTTCCTTTGTCTCTCCATCAGTCCTGTTGTAATGTAACAAAGTGAATCTTCAGGGCAAATTGACACTGTAATAAGCTATAACAGCTATAATGCAAATATGTCATTCCCACGCTGGCTGTGTATGCATATTCCCCCTCTTTTTGTAAAGGTACAATACTTTTTTCAACAGAAGTATTCTCTCTCGTCTTGTAAATAAGCATTTTGTTTTAATAAAATGCTCTTTTTTTAATACAGATGCTGCTGATGGCTCGTTTTTGTTAACCTGCAGTCTTTCATCATAGGTCCAGTGGCAGAAATTGAATATAGTAAGTGTTTTCTTTAGTGTGTAATCACCTAAAAAATAATAATCATGTTGTTTAGTAACCTTAGACTAAGCTGTCAATACCTACCTAGGGAACGAGTCCTCGTCCACTGAGTCGGCCATGTTGAACTGCCATGTTTTCATTACCGTTGTTAGCAGCCCCGCAGCGACACTGCTGGTTGCTGAGGAAAAACACTTTAATTTTTAACGTGAAACTGATTTATTCAGTGTTTTTATTGGTTAAAATCACCAGAGGCCTGCACTGCAAAGCAAGGTAACATCGGGGTTAACTCAGGGTTTTCAGTGCTACGAAGCTGGTTCTCTTTGTACCTGTCAGCACCCCGACGTCTGACCAATCAGATCACTCAAGAAAGAGTATCCATGGACAAGAGTCCAGAGTCTCAGGTAAAAAAAAGAGCAGCCTATATGCTGCTATAGGTCAGTAGAACCACTTCATTGTTCCAGGGTCCTATTTCCACTGGTTTTAAAACAAAGCTTCTAACAAACGCAGAGATCTTTAACAAAACTAAACACATGATTTTAGCAGGATTTTAACTTGTGCAAAATTTAATTCAGCTAGTGTTAGGGTTAGCCAAGCTAGATAAGGAAAAGACATCCTGGGTAAGCTGAACTGGCTTCATAGTACAGGCCTCAGGTCAGTTGGCTTTGGAAAGGAAGAGACTTCTGCTGATAAATTGTCTGCTGGTGAAAACTTCCTGAATGTCTGGATCAGACTAAGGTGAGCACTCATTAGCAGGTGCTGGGCTAGCAGCCTGTCTGGAACAAGCCAAACAGCACAGGAGAAACACTGATGTAGTTTAGCAGCAGCTATTGTTCCTGAGGCCCACAACAACTTTACATTTGTGACAGTGCACAAAACAAGTCACATATAACGGAGCATGACTAAAACACTGACACAAACAATACAGCTCCTGGTAATACAATATTTAGGATACATGCTTTTTCATGATATCATTTGGTAAGTAACTGTATGTTTCCATACACACATTACATGTGCATTAAAGGAATAGCTCCCACGACAAACAGTATTTTTACCATGCTGAAGTTCATCAGTGAATGACTCATATAGGTCACGTTTTCTTGTCTCATTTGGAAAACATGTAAACCGTCTCTAACTAAATGTCCCTGCACCACAAACAAAGACAGACCCTTCACATACTGAGAAGCAACAGTGAATCTGAACTTTGACATTAATTAATGAGGCTTTGACAACTATACTTTCGTCTGTTTAATGGCTGAGTCTTACTCAAAAGGTGCTGCTTCAATATTTACTGTACATTTGATTGAGTTTGTTCTTACTGTTGGTAATATCTGGACTAGAAGATCATTTTTTAAATAAACAATTTTTGTAACTGAGATATCTCTGATGATTACAGTAATCTATTCCTGACATGTAACCAGCCAAGATTATTATGCATTGCAACCACATTTGACCTGTATCCGGAGCCCGGTCTCACTTTGAAGTCGTCGAAATCCGGTGCCTGGGCAGTGGCTTGCGGCATCAGAAACCAACGAAAAAAGGCATCCTTTAATGTCGGTATGATACGCAGCCAGTTGCTGTTATAGTTTAACAGCCCCCAGCGGCATCAGGGGAAACATGGCGGGACAAGGACAAAAATTAAGACAGCGAAAGTCCAACTGGGGCAGGTGGTGGATGGGTCCAGCAAATACCAACTTTCACCTGAGAGAATGGTGTTCCCGTCCTGTAAGATTCTAAAGCCTGTTCTTTTTTCCAAAACCTAACCACGTGCTTTTGTTGCCTAAACCCAACCAGTGTTAAAAACCTGGTGTTGTACAGATGTAGTGTATTTATCTTGAAAGAGACTGTGTGTAAACGGTAAATTTCCTGTTAAAAAGGAAGTGTATTTTGAAAGATGACAATGTATGTAACAGGCAGAACTTGACACGGTGTCCCAGAACATCAACTACCATATGTCGACGTGGAAAGTCCATCACCAAACGTAAATATGTGTTGTTATCCACAACGGAGAGCAAGACGTGCTTCTCTGGCCTGTAAAATTTGCAATTTCTAATTTGTAACAAGACACTGCTTTATTCAGTGTTTTCACAGGTGTTAATCACCCGGTCTGTTTGTTTTGGAGAGGAAGACACCTCTGCGGATAATTCAGCTCCTGGTCAAAACTTCTTGAACAATGACAACTAAAGGAATCCTAACCAGGAGTTCACACTTGGCTCATTGGAGAAGTTTCAGCTGGTTGCAATCTGCAGTCCTCACTGTTAGATACCACTAAATCCAACACCCAGCTCTTTTAAAGGAATACTTCACCCACAAAATGACCATTTGCCTATTAATAAGTCATGCCATGTCAGCTTGAATCAGTGAAGACAACTTTATTTTTCTTGCAAGTTAGGGTGAGGAGAGAAGTTACATACATACAAGACGTCTCCTCAAGACCCACAGTCCTTTAAGATCATGACAAAAAATTTCGAAAGACTGTCAGTGAAAAACACATCAGAGGGCAAAAAAATACCAAAATAAAATAATGTCTAATGGCTGTATTTTTTTTAGTGGAAGCTTATTCAATGCAATTTTCCCCCTTCAAATGGGACCAAGCAGTGAGGCAACAAGCACACAGGAGCTGTTGACAAAACTGTGGGTTTTTATTTACCCCAAAAATGCATGAAAAAGTTACAAACCAAGGAATGAACTAATATAAAACTATGAAAGAGGTCAACATTACATAACTATACTCAATATAATAACTAAACAAGGTGTTAACTGAACAATCTGACCTCTCAAAATGACACACGAGAGAGCATATATAGCTGCTTGGCCAAACCAAACAACACACAAGGGGTACCCAAAATGGACGGCAAGTACAACTAAACACAAAGCAACTTAACTCAAGTTTCACTTTCAGTTCTGTTTTAAATCTTAAGGTTTTTGTGAGGATGCATGTGTTTGGGAGCTACTGAGCATCCAACTGGATAAATGAGACTTGAATTATATTATTCACAAATTCAAGATGACACTGCATAACTAACTGACATACAAACGGCCATTTTGTGGGTGAAGTATTCCTTTAAGCTGTATATTAGGATCATTTCAACCAATGAATCTCAAAAATGAGTTCCAACTATGCTCACAATTACCATAAAGCAAAACTCACAATTACTTTTCTTCCTGAGTTGTTGTTGGTTTTTTTTTTTTTACCAGTTGTAAAACAGCAATAATAACCAGTAATCCCCATCTGCGCCTCACACCTACTGCATCACTGTCACAGCCATAATCACCCTGAAGGACGCACTCTTGGATATTATTGCTGTAATAACTCATGCTGTGAAATGACTCCAGACGAAGCGTTCTCTGACGTTAAAAAGTCTATTGCCGTCATCCTTGCGGTTCACAGTTAGTAGACATTTATGGAGAGGCATTTCAGCGCAGCGGTGTTGAATGAAAGTGCTGCTCTGTCTCATGGAGGTACAATAACCTTGTGGTCATTCCCTCCCTCTGGTTCCAAAGTCCTGCGGAGGTGTGTTGAGGCGTTTCTCTCCTCCCCTGGTGTTTGATTAATGCGTGCCAGTAGATCTCCGAGTGGGCTGGCCTCGCTTGACTTATACACACTGTCAGCCGGCCCGCCTGCACTCGTAAACAAAGGTTATATCTCTGTTCGCCTCTATACAATCCACATACACAGCCTCTGCCTCTCAGCATGTTTACACACCGTCTCTAACATTTCTCTTTCTCTCTGATCCACACAAGAAAAGAAACACTGTTTTGTCTACAAGCCTCAGCAGCTGGTAGCTTCCAACATTAACCTCCTACTTTCATGAATTCTCTTTTTATATTTGCCAGTGTTTTCAAGAGGCTGCAGCGTCTTTGTAGGTGCACGCGCAGGAAATACCCATGATACTTTGTACAAATGCTTTATGGATAGATTTTTCCATCTCACATTTCTCCTCATTCTTAATGGAAATACTTATGAAAATTCAAGTTGTCTGGTTTTCTGAGACAGGAGTCATGTCAGTTCACAACATCCACATGATTTTAGGCTTTTCATGTTTAAACACCACTGTAAGAACAGCTGAGACTGATGGGAGTGGCTGTAGTTTTGTAGGTATTTTGGCATTAGCCAAAGTACTGGAAAAATGAAGTTTGATGATGGTGTAAATGAAAAGTAATTGCCCAAGTCATTAGGATTCATCTTCTGCAGACCATGACTGTCTGCACCAAATTTCAAGGCAATCCAGGCTGTAGAGGTTGATATAATTTACTGCTGATCTGCTGGTGGCGATCAATCCAATCCAATAGTTGCTGAGATATTTCAGTGTGGACCAAAGGGGTGGACTGACAGACTGACATTGTTATTCACAGAGGGAAAATCTTGAATCCACTGGGGTCAAAATTGTAGGGGCAAACACTCTCAATTCTCCGATCGATTACTGAAACTGTCATCCTTCACCTGGCCTAAATATAGGACTGATTGTGCACAGCTACCTTCCTGCATATACAAACCAAACTTTCATAACAACTGTTTTGAACTGCAATATTTTTTTACTTAAAACACACAGTGTGTATTTTCTGCCACTAGGGGTCTCTCATTAAAAACAATAACCAAAGACGGGAGCATTGATTGTCGAACAACCATTGTAGTCAATGAAAATTTGCGACATCACTCAGGCAGAAATTATGTCTACAGACAGACGTTAGGTTTAGTCATGTTTATTCTCATTATGTCATTTTAGTTGTAAGTTAATGTTAGCTAACATAACGTTAACTTGCTTACTTTCCACTAGCATTAGATAAGTCGACTTCCCATACAGCTACTGTAGCTAACGTTATGTGGCAAATTCAGTCGTGGGGTAGCTCAGCACTGTTATCTGTGGTCAAAATTATTGTACAAAAAAAAATTAAGAGTGTGTTAAACTGTGGGACATATGATTTGGGCTGCATTCAGCCCCAACAAAACGTAGCAAGTTTCTTTGAAACAGAAATGGTTGTGCGTTGAACATCCTGTTGTGTTACGCAAATGCACTGCCTTTAAATACAGTGGGGTTTTATTCAGTTCAATTCAATTCAAAGGGGCTTTATTAGCATAGGGAACATACATTTAGATGCCAAAGCAAATGTGAAATAAAAATATAAATTGTATATTCAATAACTAAACATCTACTGAATTTGATTTACTGTAAAACTTCAATTATAGTCCAGGCTATTATTTGCTTAAATCACTGAAATCAGCAGGCCTATATTTGGGACAGGGCTTTAATTCCTTTCACAAAAAATTCTGCATCAGCAAAGACTGGAATTACAATTAAACTGTTTATTTAAATCAGCATGAATATTACATATTTGGAAATTAGCCTTCAGGTAATATATCAATTATGAATCATTCATTTCAACTAGCTCCGACAGTGCATCAGAGAGAGTGATGACACTCATTTTACAGCACCCTGCATACCGACGCAACAATTCTTTATCCTGTTAAAACAATATTCACAACTTGAATTAATTTTTATGAAAGAGTCTTTTGATTATTTTCAACCTTCAAATCAAGATGTAAACTGTCTTTCTCATTTGTAAAGTCTCACAAAACACGTTAGTCGCTCGACATCAGAGTTACTATCATTTTATTGACTCAAGTGACCGTCTTGCTCCTGAATGTAATCGCTTCCCCAGCAGTCACACTGGTATCAGCAGAAGCCAGGCTGACCCTGTGACCTGGAATCAGTGCCTCTCCTGAAACAAGAAATGATAGTCATGTCAGAAGCATGATGGAGGGATTTAGTTTCTCGGTGAATGGAGACACATCCAGTGTGTTTTGTTCAGAGTCCTTTTGAATGATTGCGTTTGAAGTTCTGGGTGCCCTCTGTTGGGACAGGCATCCATTTCACGCCTCAGGTGTCTGCTCCGATTTGAGGGAGATTAGGTGAAATATGAAATCCACAACACACACAGACACACATGCCCTCCCCGTAAGATGTGTCATAGCTTGCCTTCTGCGGTCTTTTTTTGGCATCCTGTGACTGCCGACAGATAGAAGAGGAGCAGAGGCTGCTGCGACCCCTCCACCTCCTCCTTTTCTTTCCTTTTCTCTCTGCTTGATATGAGTGAAGTGGAGGCGAAGGCTTCACCACCCCTCACCCCCACACCCTCCCTCCCTCTCTCTCCTGTAGCGTGAGAGGAGAGGAGGTGATTGATGTGCTCCGGTGGGAGTGGAGGTGTAGAGCCTGGATCATCATCAGCCGTGGCACAGAGCAGAGCTCTCAGAGGACACACCAAAGCAGGAATAGATCCTGGCAGGACCAGATGATGAAATCTTCCCCCTCCAATGATCCTCATCCCCGCGGAGGATGGCTGAGAGGGAAGGAGGAGGAGGAGGAGGAGGAAGGGCTTAAGGGAGGAGCGGAGGAGGGAGAGTTTTTTTTTTTTTCTTCAAAAACTGTCTGTTTGGTTTATCTGGCAACTAAGCTGTCATATTTCTCTGGAGACACATTCGGGTACAGTGTGATGAAAACTTACAGTAGACGTGCGAGTACACAGATGAGTGGTTGTAACACTGAGTCTGCTGAATCACAGAGAACAGAGGTGAAAAAGCACTTTACCAAAACCCTAATCCACTTCTTCCCTCTCTTCACAATTCATCATTCAAGACCAGGACCCCTTTTTCTGTTTTCACAGCAAGCATCCAATTATACATCACATTGTATCGGGCCTCGTAGCGCAGTAGGGGGAGACGCTCCTTTGTACCCTCATGTAAACAAACAGTATTAATCAAATAACGATTGTGTGTGGATCTCTAGTCTGGGAAGCAGCACATCTCATATCTAGCAGCTGAGGATTTGTTTTGTTACTCGGCGAAAGGAGTCCCATTAGGACTTCTAATGGCATTTCCACTCAGAGGAGTTGAGCTCATTAGTTTGGTGTCTAAAATCTGCCATTATGATTTTAATTGCCCAAGCTGTACACAGCAGTATGGGAAGCAATCAAAGTCACTCTTTTTTTTTTTCTTTCTTGGTTGACAGTGATGCAGCAGCACATCAACAGCTCACACGCTGATTTAAATATGTACCGATACACTTTCTATAGACGGACAGCGCAGGGGTTCAGACTGAAAAGGGCTTTAAGTGGCAATTTCAAAACTTTACATGATTTCATATTCAGTTCAAATTATAATGGCACCCTCCTTTTTTTATTGAGCAAAACTCATTTCAGTGGGAGATATGACTTCCTGGGTTGTAGTGCTCCGGTTGCCTGAGAACCTTTGAATCTGTGAGCTCATGTTTTATCTGCTGTGGCAGATGCGTCTGGTCTTCCTCGCTTTGGACGGACTTCCAGACATGTTGGATCGGTCACAACTGCTCATCTAATATGGCGCGTGTTCAACCTCAAGGTCCTAAAGTTAGGTTTATGCTTAATATAGTGCGGCTGACGAAAGCTCGGTGCCAAAAAATGACGTTTTCACATCTTTTGCGTGTAGCACAAAGGCCTCAAAAGTTATCCTGGTGCTTGGTTGTGCATTTCTGAAACCATTAAACCACGATGGCAGCAGCTGACGTGGAGCTCTGTTGAAGCCGCATCAGTATTGAAGAAACTGGACGGTATATTTTTAATTAAAAAAACAATCAGTTGCACTTCTTGAGCAGAATGATGTGTTTGCCGAACTTCTGATGGGATTTGCTAAAAATTTAATATACCAACTCATAATATACCAGCTCATCTTTGCACGCTGTAGTCTGTGTACATTTTTCTGTCACTCAGGTGTTTCTTTCCCTCCAAGTCCCACTCTCATGTGCTGGTTGCTTAGTGCCTCTGCACATATTGATAACCTGTTGATAACAGCCCTTAGAAAGGGGTAAACAAGGAGGACAAATTCAAATTTGGGTTTGAGGTATCAGTCAAGGACTGCAAGGAATTTTCTGTTCAAAGCTACACAGCGAGTTAGATAAGAAGATCTTCTCATATCTCTAAGTATAAGGCTACAGCCAGCAGCTGATTAGCTTAGCCTAGCTTAGCTTTGACTTGAAACAGGGGAAACAGCTGGCTTTGCTCCGTCTGAATCACAAACCCGTCTGGTAACAGCTGTTAAGTGCACTAACTGACTTTTTAAAAAGGCTTTTTAAAGATTTAAAGGTATCCATTGTGCAGTTTGCGGCCGAGTGTGAAGCGGTCGGGATGAGAGTCAGCACCTCCAAAGTAACTCTCCCCCAAACCTCCGGGTTGGGGGGAGAGTTACTGCCCCAAGTGAGGGAGTTCAAGTATCTCGCGGTCTTGTTCATGAGTGAGGGTAGAATGGAGCGTGAGATGGATCGGCGGTTTGGGGCGGCTTCTGCAGTGATGCGGGCGCTGCGCCGGGCTGTCGTGGTGAAGAAGGAGCTGAGCCGGAAGGCGAAGCTCTCGATTTACTGGTCCATCTACGTCCCAACCCTCACCTATGGTCACGAGCTCTGGGTAGTGACCGAAAGAATGAGATTGCGGATACAAGCGGCCGAAATGAGTTTTCTCCGTGGGGTGGCTTAGAGATAGGGTAAAGAGCTCGGACATCCGGAGGGAGCTCGGAGTAGAGCCGCTGCTCCTTCACATCGAAAGGGGTCAGCCCCCGCGACCCGGCCCCAGATAAGCGGATGAAAATGGATGGATGGATGGATGGATGCATTGTGCAGGATTTTCCTTGAAAAACAATGAATACACTCATACAAAGTAATCTCGATTATCACTTACGACCCACTGAAAGTGTGTGGCGGTGTATTTAGCTTATCTGCAGAGACCCTGCCCGCTACCTGTTATTTTCTTCTTATTTTGTTGTGTAAGGATGTTCTGGGGCACAGCGCTAAGGTGAGGTTGGGACTTTTTATAAAGCTAGTGATAGCAGCATGCATCCATGAGGCAGCCATGAAAATCGTGGAAACCAGCTCAGAAAAAATGTGAATACAGCAAAGCCAATTGCTTTCCCTTTCAGTGGTGATACTGCTAAGAAACAGTAACCAAACACTCCTGCATAGTGAACTATAGTTGGGAACACACTGGCTTATTAGCATTAATCGATCCTGGCTCGTTATTAGCTGCTAACTAGCTTCTAGCAGTCTGGACCGCTCTGCAGAAGGAAGGATAGCAGGACACTCGGATGTCGTTCACCAACAATGGCTTTATTGCAGTCTTCACCATAAAACAATAACCATGTCCTTCTTGTGAGGTTAACAGCAGCTTATTTAGACACTTAATTCTACTACTATCATCACTCGTTGCTGCATGCAGTCTTCACCATGACACACCCAAGAGTGAGCCGCTTTACCAACGCATATGAAGCCACAAGGTTACCCACAAGGCAACTGCCCTTAACGGGGAAAGAGGGTGAGCCAATAACAATACTATACCTTTAACAATAGACTCTGACTGGTGCTTTTGGCTCCTTTCCTAAAGCAACAGTAGCTAAGTCTCGTTGGTACTGTAGTATTTGAGCCATCTGTCAGGCCAAAATGACGAAACCAGGAGACTCCTGTGTTTCTGTGTTCACTTAACCAACTATTGAGAATAGCGTTAAAGGAAAACTCTTAAAAACACTTCACTCCTCTGAAACTCCCTTGTGACACCCTGGGTTGATGATGTCATCTGGTGAAACCGAACTGAGTGTGAAACAACAACAACTACACCATTCTTCTTCATTGTTGTTTATTGCCAGTTGGCACCATCAGCTGTATACTGGAGAGCGGAGCAGTAGAGCGTGATTAATTATGGAGTACTCTTGGTGCTGAATACCATGGTGAAGTGGTATTAGTGTTAAGTGTGCGTGGAGTGTTGGTTAAGAGTATTTCTCATTGGCATTTTTAAACACGGGACACATAGGCCTACTAAGTTTAAGTACGTTGTTTTGTAGCCAAGCTTTTTCTCTCAAAACTGACAAACGTTTGTATTTGTTCTAGTTGTTTGTTCACAGTATTGTAGAAGCCTCAGTATACTGTGTGTAAGTTGGCTGCAGGTAAAAACATTAGAGTTAGCTTAAAGTATTGACTAGCACAGAAATACATGAAGTATAAATGATCTGGATTCTGTCTTAGTGCTGTGTAGCAGTACTAAAGCTGAGCTCTTTGATTATACTTTTTGCACTGTAACATTATCTACTTGTTCTTTTTTTTCATCCTTCACTTTCTCTTAACTTGAGTCTATTTCCTGCTCAAATCAAACGTTGTTCTAATCACACGAGTGGCTGGCTGAGTGGTGTTCACATGATTCCTGATGTCGAACAGTACTTAGCACATCACAGCGCTTCAGAAATCAATTCTTGTGCGGTAGGGCTCGGTGAGAACCTTTCTGCTCCTGCTGCACACATTGATTCACTGCTACGTATCTGGAAATGTGCTGGCTCTTGTCAATGTTGCTGCATGAGGAGATCAAGGAGGGTCTGCAGCCAGCCAGGTCAATTCCCAATGATGGGGTTTTGGATTTGGATGAACAAGAAGGTCTGTCAGGAGGGTGACTCGTGGTGTTTCAGCCTGAAATGAGTCCTGGGGCCAGTATGAAGTGGTGTGGCCTCAAAGCACAAATGCAAGTCTGTGACTTTCATACACAATTCAGATGCTGCAGAGATACAGAAAGTAGAAGAGCATTTTCTTGCTACATGCTTTTTGAGTTTTTGATATTAACATTTGCAGCCAGCCTCAAGTGGCCATTCAAGGAACTGCAGTTTTTGGCACTTCTGTGTTGGCTTCATTTTTCAGTCATCAAGGCTGCATCTTAATAAAATCCCTACAGTCTCTGTAAGATAAAATTAAACATTTGAACCTCACATTTGACTATGAAAGCTTTAAAGGCCTTACTTTTCAGAGGCTGTAACATTAATTTAGGTCGGATATGGGCAGCTGAGCTGCTGTAATAATAGTGCAGTAGCTCCAATTAGCTAGCTAGCTAACAATGTCAGTTAGCATTAATAACGTCACATAATTTATCTTGTTATTTTTACAAAAATCTGAGGTTTTAAGGCCCCTTGGTTTTTAAACATTTGTATTAACAGCTATAAAAAAAGTATAATCCTCTGCTCCACCACTTCTGCTGTTTAGGGATCCCATATCATTGAAAAAAATTCAGCCGTCAATGGCATGCAATGAATATTTTTCTGTTGCATCCTCTAAATTTGGGAAAAGAAGGCCTCATTTCTCAGCTGCATTTGAAGGAGCCTTTGAAATGGGACAGCCTTGGTTGTGCCGCTGTGACAGAATCTTCAAATGCAGCCATCAGCGGCTGCAGCCCCTGAATTTGAACACAGCTATAATGTTTACCATATTCACCATCTTAGCTAAGGATGTTAGGATGCTGTTCGCTAATTAGCACTAAACACGAAGCTGAGGCTGATGGGAAGGCCATTAGTTTTGCAGGTATTTCCAAAATATTTTGACCCATTGATGGCTCTGGATGACAAGTGAAGGGATCGACAAAGTGATTTATCCTGAGCGGACCATGAACGATGTCACCTAATGTCATGGCAGTCCATCCAGTAGTTGTCAAGGTGTTTCACTTAACACCACAGAGAGCACATGTTGGCGGTAGAGCACTGCTTCTCGAACTATAGTATGTGTCCCACTGTTGGTATGTGAGTTCCCTCTAGTGGTGAACGGAGGAATCTCCTAAATATTAATTAATTAATAATATTAACACATTAATTAATATATAAAAAGCTATAAAAAAAATACTACACCATCTTGTATGAAAATGAGGTCCCTGAAATGTAACTTAAAATATGTTTTGCCTTCCTGTAATATTTTAGTTTCAATATCAGCCTAGTCACGTTCTAAAAAATTTTTTTTTGGCTTTTATTGCCGTCATCACAGTACAACTAGAGAGTGACAGAAGGGAGAAGAATGGAGAAGACATGCAGCATAGGGCTTCAGATCGGAATCAAATCTGTACTGCTGCAAAGGACTCAGCCTACATTGGGCAGACCCTCTACTCATTGAGCTAGAGGCCAACCCAGCCTAGTCTTATTCATGAACATAGCACATGCATACGTCCATGATTAGGAATGAGCTAAGTTGTGATGGCAAGTAAGCAGAGGTTAATAAAAAATGTTTTAAAGAAACTGCAATCATAGCAATCAACCACTAGCAAGTCCTAGTAGCTATTCAAGAAGTGCAAGTAAAGTTTCCACAGCACCCTATGAGGGGCCGGCCCTTGTGTACGAGAGTTGAAGGGTTTAAGTGGCAGTTCTAGTGTCTTCTTTTGTACAGTGTGTCTGTGGCTTTCAACAGTCAACAACAACAAAATCCTCTGATTAGAGATAAACCTGCCTCATGTGTGAGTTGTCTGTAGCCGAATACGGTATGCCTACATTACTGTATTTTAGCGTTGATCATAATGATGGTACTTGGAGAGCCTAACATTTCCTGAGGCAGTCAACGTATCTTCATTCAATGGTTCATATGATATTTAATAAAAAAGTGCCCCAAGAATGACGTACTATATAACTTAGAGATACGTACTAAGTGTTAAGTTATGTAGGTCAGGTTTAGGAAAAAAAACTTGCTGATGATGTGCCTTTAAATAACTCAAAGTTCACTTGGTTTCATGTGGTCACAAACACTAGTCTCCTGGGGAAAAGTCCTGTGTTGTTTTGCCCATCCACCACCTCAACCGGCCTCTTTACATGGACTTAAGTCTTTATACCACTTCCTTCTTTACTCCTGTCAGTGCATTGATCATGTGATTGCAGCCTTCCTGATCACATGGGTTGTATATGAACTGTGGTGCATTACTTTTCATAGTTATACATACGAACAGTGCATAAGAACAGCCTAGGGTGGTGCACAGTGCCAAAAGTTGGAGAACGACAGTGTTAAAGGAAAGGTCAGGGGATCACCAGAGTCATTAGGATTCATCCTCTGGGCACCTGTGGATACTTAATGGAGAAGAATGAAAGTCTCTGCATTGAGTAATTTATAGTTTTACCTCCATTCAGAAATCAATTTGTAAAGTGGAAATCCAGAGACGTGTCTGTCTGATGGCTCATCTGACTCACGACCACATTCACATTATATTTTTCCCCATTAGCTTTTATAGCAATGAGCCGTGTTCTAATACAATTTAAACTTCACTTGAGTGGGCATTTCACAGGTTCTCCAGCATCAACCTTTAAAAAATTTAGTTGGGTAGCTTTCCCAGACGCTGAGATAAATTTCACAGCTTTTTGAGTTAAGTGAAAAAGTAATACAGAGAATATATAACGTATGCCAGCAGGAATAAGTCAGCGAACCAGTTTTATTTGAAGAAAATTCTTCCCCCTGATACTCTTGCTGTTATGATCAATCCATTCCAGGAGTTATTCTGTGATGAAGTGTTGTAATATACTTTATGGTGCACCAATTTTCCCTCAGCCTGCCTTATCTGCTTCTACTGAAGTTAGAGATTTCCCACCTTTACCAGAATCACTTCTTAACAGCAGCCCCACCATACCTGAACTTGTTGTATTGAGCTAGAGGCGGCAGACGCAGCAGTGATGCTGATCAGTAGAAAGACCAAAAGAGCACATTTTTCAGTAAAGAAAAAGTAAGATGCACTTGTTCTTCAAAATGCAGTCTGACTTTGGCGAACACTACGTTACGCTGCCTCCTAACTTCAGTCCTGTAAGAAGTTGCTGCATTCATCTGGTGTCTCTGGTCTAAATCATTTCTTATTAGACGTGTCAAATGAAAAGCAGCAGGACTGGAGTCAGGAAGCTCTGCTCCGGTCGATTGAGGACGCTGTTGGTGGGGAAATTGGCAGCTCTGTTTCTTGGGTAATAGATTTCTCCCTGTATGATTGTTGAGCGTCAGCAAGAAGTTGAAGAAATTACGTTACATTATTATGAGGCTTTGATGCCAAAAGTTGCCTTTCACCATTGATAAATTCAATGTAATCACTCACGTTTAGCTACACCAGCAGCTCTAGAGATGGCAGAGTCGATCTGTAGGTCCACCATTTTGTTCCAGACTGAAATATTTCAATGACTATTGGACGAATTGCATGAGATTTTGTGCAGCCATTTATTGTCCCGTAGAGGATGAATCACAATGACTTTGGTAATCCCTTGACCTTTTCATCCATTGCTACAGACACTGACATCTTTTGTTCTGACGTAGCTATGGGGTGGATTGCCGTGGACTTTGGTGCATATGTTCACGCAACCTGGTCTCACGCCGAAGTCCTCAAAATCTGGCATTTGGACAGTGACTTCCGGCTTTAGACACCGACGAAAAAAAGCTGTCCTTTAACGTCGGCATGATACAAGGCCAGTCGCGTTATAGTTTAACAGTGGCCAGCAGCATCAAAGGGGAAACGCAGCAGGACAAGAACCAAAGTTAAGGCAACAAACACTGACTTTCTCCAGGAGAGCAGTGTTTGCATCCCGTAAGATTATAAAGCAAAACCCTGTTATTTTGTCCTAAACCCAACAAACATTAGTGGTTGAAGGAAAATAACATCAATCCCTGCTGTTGTACCAACAGTGTGCATTTTTTTGAAAGAGCCTGTACGTAAATGGTAAATTTCCTGTGTGTATTTTGAAAGAAGACAATGCATGTAACAGACAGAACTTGGCACGGCGTCCTAGAACGTCAACAACCACAGCACCCAGGGTACCTTACACGTTGTATCTGGACGTGGAAAGTCCATGACCAAAGGTCAATATGTGACGAGGTCGGAGTGAAAATGTGAAAGTAGCTTTAATGATTCCTTCGCTTTTCTTTTAGCGCCATCATCAATCCATGGAGCAGGTTAGGACATCGTCAATGGGAAAAACTGAGTACAATCTGACATTCACTTGTTTGTATCGTGTCTAGTTAGGAAGAGGTGTTACAGCCTCATGGTGATGGTGATGTTGAGGTCATATAATGGTGGTGTAGTTACTTTAAAAATCATAAAAGTGGTGTTAATTTGGATTAGATTATCTTGCTGAACAAAACGTGTATGTATCATAAACCTTTGTTTGCTTTGTTTGCAGTAGTCCAATGGAAAAATACCGTTGGCTTTTTGATGAGGGAACCAGGGCGATGTCAACTTCTGGATTATACCACAAAAAAGCATCATCCCTGCACCACTGTTCAGATGACCAGACAACAAATGATGACCAGAAATGCTAAGTTACATCACCTACACCTGTGACCGACGTGGGTCTCACTGTGCCTGCAGCTCCTGTAGCCGCTTCATCTCTAATAAGGCCTTTAATTGCCCGCCATCATGGCTTTGTCATGGACATGGCCAGCAGCAACAGAGCCGTCTCCCGCCAGCGCTCCCCTCCACCCCGAGCCAATTAATGATTCTCCTCCTAGGATGTCCTGATCAAACCAGGCAGAGAGCTGCTCAGCTGGGTTGACAACCGTTCCCCCTCCTCCCTCCTGCCTCCGTCCCGTCCCTCCCTCCACCCGTCCATCCCAGCATCTTCAGCACTCTCCCTCTCCTCTGCGCCCAACCGCGTGATTTAATTTGTTTGGTAATATCAGGATTGGCATGTTCAGCCCAGCTTCACTCCAAAGTGAAATTGGACAAGGGCATTGGAGCCTCACCATGTAAAACCGCCTCACCTTGACAGCTGCTTGAGTGGGCAGCGGATTGCAGTGTGGAGTGGAGGAGGAGGGTGGAGAGGAGAAGGTGTGTGGGAGGGGGTGAAGGATGTACCTGAGAGGAAGGCAGACACCAATTCACTCCTCTCTTTTCCACCGGGGAGTTTTGTGTCAGGAAGGGAGCCAGCTATGAAGACGGAAGCTGTTTAAAGTGGAGACAAAGCACCAGGTGCTACTGGGGACCAGTCTGCTCCAAAACAACCTGCTGGAGCTCGTCCAATCTGTCCAATCAGCTTCCAGGGAGACTCTGGCAAGACAGCTCATCCTGTAGTGTGTGATGGATCCTGTTGTAATTTGTCACATTTATTTTGTCAACTCAGATCTTCAAACTCTGCGTTTGATTGTACAGATCACAGATATGTGTGCACAGGAGGGCTGCTTATTTTTTATGTCCAGGTTTTCCCAATCCTCCCACAATCCACATTGCTATTTATTGACAGGAGTTGTTCTACATGGTGCTCTCTTTGTAGCGCCATAAAAGAACAAGCATCTCTTGTAGCCTCATTTCCTGTGAAAAAGGAAAGTCCGTTAGTATTTTAAGAAAAAAACAATAACAAAATTGCAACGAAAATATTGTTTGGGGTTGTTAGTAGTTACATATGCACAGAAATACATTCCATTATTTTTATTGTTGAGATAGTTGAGAACACTGGACCCTCCAGCGATGAATTTTGCTCACTGGGGAACTTTTCCCCTCGATGAGGTGTGTTAGGCTTTCCTGCTGTTTGTGGCAATAATCCCCGATGTGACTGCAGAACCTCATTCAGCTCAAAACACTTTCAATTTGAGGAGCGCCATGGGACAGAGAGGCTGAGAGGACTGGTTACACTGGGACAGAGAGGCTAAGTTTACAGGTTATACTGGGACAGAGAGGCTGAGTGGACTGGTAATCTTATGCTTTCAGACTGAGGGAGCAAAGAAATTGAACCTGGAGACTCTGGAGGACTCACAGAATGACATGCAGACACATAAGTAGAACCAAATCACTTACTGTTGTAACTCTCCTGAGAGGACGTCAACAACCACTACGTTGCCTAGCAACATGGTGTGTATTGCGTGTGTGCCGTCTCTCCCTTTGCTTCAAAATGTGTATTTGTGGCTGCAGCAGCTGTGGAGTTTATATTATTTATACACCTTTGTGTTGTCTATCTTGGTGCTATTTTTTATTCTGCTGTTGATACTATAAGAATTTTCTTGCTTGCTGGGCCTGTCACGGTGTAAACAATTTTTTTTTTTTAAATCGTTGTTCAGCTTTGTGTCTGTCTTGGTTAATTCTAGTGAGGCTTTAGAGACAAAGGTTGTATATTTATAAAAAATAAACAGTTGTATGCAGGCTGAAAACACTGTCTTTCAATTTCAGTTTATTTATTAAGCTCAATATCACAAATCAAAAGGGCTTTAAAGCATAAGACATCCCTCTGCCTTTGGAAATAGAATTTATTGTTAATTTAGAAATACCATGTGTGTATAATTTGACATTTAATGCAATTAAATTTTAACATTTTAACTGACTTTTTAAATTTTTTTTGTTACTTTGATTCAAGTACATTTTTACTAACGTACTTTCACTTTTACTTGAGTGCAATATTGTAGTTCTCTCTCCAACTCTTTACTGGTCAGTCATAAATTTGTTTCGTCACTGGCTCAGACACAGCACACTATAAAAGGTCAATTCGTGATAGCACAACGGCTACAGCTAGCTTGTTTGTTGTTTTGCATTTTGTGTTATATGAGTAATTTCTTTCAGTAAAATGCATTACATTTACTTGTTACACTTCTTAGTACCAATTCATGTGTTCATCCATCCATTTTCATTTACTTATCCGGGGCCAGGTCGCAGGGGCAGCAGGCCCGGCAAAGCACCCCAGACGTCCCTCTCCCCAGCAACCCTTTCCAGCTCCTCCTGGGGGATCCCAAGGCATTTCCAGGCCAGATGAGATATGTAATCCCTCCAGCGTGTTCTGGGTCTGCCCCAGGGCCTCCTACCAGTGGGACATGCCCGTAACACCTCTACCGGGAGATGCCCAGGAGGCATCCTGATCAGATGCCCGAATCACCTCAACTGACCCCTTTTGACGGGAAGGAGCAGCGGCTCTACTCCGAGCTCCCTCCGGATGTCTGACCTCCTTACCCTATCTCTAAGGCTGAGCTTAGCCACCCCTCACTTGTATCTGCGACCTCATCCTTTTGGTCACTAGCCAGAGCTCATGACCACAGGTGAGGGTTCGGACGTAGATGGACCAGTAAATTGAAAGCTTTGGCCTCTGCTCAGCTCCCTTTTCACCACAACAGTCCAGTGCAGCGCCCGCATCACTGCAGATATGCAGATGAGCTGCCTGAGAGAGAGCTAAGAATCTATGTCGGCACATCTCTTATGAACTGACAAAGTTACACAGCTAGCAGCGTTTAGAGGGCACACCTTAGCAACTAAATTTACACTGACTTTAAGGGGAGTCATACACCACACAAGTCCTTGGATTAAACGAACAAAATACAGTGTGTCATAAGTTGGGGTGAGAGGTTGGGAGAACTTTGGTGAAAGCCAGACAAGCTGTTGTCTAGTGCTCCGAATCTTATGTGCTAAACTAAGCTAAACACCTCCTGGATCAGGCTACAGCAACTATGTGAACATATGTTGGTCATGTCAAAACAGTTAATCCATGGGCGGATTATTGGACATTGGGCCCCTGGGCACAGACATGTAAAAGGCCCCACCACCTCTAGGAGCAAGGCTCACAGACTTTGAAGTGGTTTTGCTGCTTTTTTTTTTTATTGTTGTTTGTATCTCTTTGTTGTTGTTATGTATCTCATTGTGGTTTTGTGTCTCTTTAAGGTAATTTTGTTTATGTTTCTGTCATGTTGTGTCTCCTTGTTGTTGTTTTGGTGTCAAGATATTTATTTTGTGGCTCTTTGTAGTTTTGTGTGTCTCCTGTTGGCTGTGTTGTGTATCTTTGCAGATGTTTTGTGTCTCATTGAAGTCATTACGTGTCTCTTTGTAGTCGTTTTTTGTGTCATTTTGCAGTTGCTTTGCATCTTTACACAGGGGGGCTTGTACACTTTGGACCTGTAGGCCTGTACCTGGTAGGCCCATACAGCACCTTTACATTGGAGTTTCAGTTGCACTAAAGTTTGTAAACTAGGCTTTCGCTTCATCCCTCAAAACTGAAGACCAGAAGGGGCTTCTTTCCAGACTTAATGGTTTTGCAGCAACACTCGGCATTGAGGTTCAATAGTAATCATGCGGGGAAGAATCCAGGTCTGTAGGTAGACTAACTGGCTTTATGTAAATGCACTTTTGACTGATGGAAAGTTAATGTCTACTGAAACTCATTCTGGGAACTACTGAAAGTCACCAAATGAAAAAGTAGATGAAGTAGTTTGAGGGAAAGTGGTAAAAAAAATCCAGTCCCTGGAATAGAATAGAATATAGCTTTATTGTCCTTCAGTTAACTTCACAGTTCAATTAATAATGGATTCATGTTTTATCTGTTTCTGTACTTGAAAGGCAGCTTAATTTTTCTCAGCAGATTCTCTCAGATCCAGGGGTTTGTTCACTGCTGCCACACATCTGCTTTATTGTGAGCGATACCCACCAAAGTTGACTTCACATTATTATCTTCGCACAGCAACCCTCCTGAAAAAGGTTTAATAAAGGAGTGCAGAGGCTGAGAGGAGAAGCCGTGTATGTGTCTGGAGTGACAGCTTAACAACCCCGCAGACAGACAAGACAACCAGTGAACCTTATTACATGTATATATGGAAAGTCCAGGTCTGTGCCTCTGCTTCTGCACTGTAACTCAAACAGTAAAAAGCTCCTGGACCAGAAACATGCTGAGGCAGCGAGGAGGGATGGTAATCAGATTAGTTTTCTCAGAAACTTTCATGCAAGGCAGATGGCCATCATTTGTGACTATGTCACTCCGTCAAGGCCTCTGTTGATCCTGATAAGTCGTGGCGGCTTGACGGACAGTGATGAAGAGCAGGAAAAATCTGAGTCCCTGAGTGTTTAGCTGACTCTGCTGCTTCAGAGCGTCGGATCAGCTGCAGAAAGAATCAAAGGTAATTGGATTCAATAAAAGATTCTGCTGCAATTGATCATTCTGTAGTTTTGGAAAGTTGAGGCTCACAGATATACACACGTACACACACACACACACGCAGATATCCGCTGCTCACACCCGCCACGTCAAACGAAAAGTGAGATGGCCTAGATAGGTAGATGGGGAGACAGGCGGGGTGTTAGAGGGAGCAGAAAGGAGAAGGGATCTGAGGCCAGATTCATTTCCACCTCCAGTGGAGGGAGACCACCTATTTAGCCTGTCTGTGAGAGGCCAGGCCACAGGGACGATAACAGATCACAGCCCATCAGCCGCCGGAGCTCAGATCTAACTGATGGCCTTGAGAAGAGAGCTCATGACTGCATTTCACGAACTTACGACTTCAATTTCCATATCATTAAGCTTGTCTGCGTTAGTGCATTTCAGTGCTGGTTTCCATTAATCCTCGGCAATATATAACAAATAACAGTTGTCATGAGTTTAACAGTGTCAGTCGTGTGTTGTTTAGAGGTTAATGTACAAAAATATTTATGTTTAGGCTTATGTAGTTTTATGTATTCTGTCACATCACCAGCATATAACCTTGTTACACCTTAAAGGAACAATACGTAAGATTTAGGGGGATTTAGTGGCATCTAAGCAGTGACGATTGCAGATTGCAACCGGCTGAAACTCCCCTTGGTTAGGATTCCTTCAGTGTTCATTGTTCAGGAGGTTTTTACCGTGAGCCGACTTATTTGCAGGGGTCTCCTCCTCTCCAAAACAAATGGACCAGCAGGTGATAAAAACCAGTAAAAACAGTTTCACATCACAAAAAAGTGTTTCTTCGATGTGCTGCAGATGAGCTGCTAGCCTACTCCTGCTAATGTAAACTCACTTTTTTTCTCTGATTACTGAAGATCCAGGTGTTCAGGAGGTTTTTACCAAGAGCCAAATTATCTGCTGAGGTCTCCTCCTCTCCAAAACGAACGAACCTGACCATTTAAACCGGTAAAAAACACAGATGAAGCAGGTTCATGTTAAAAATCCATCTTTTTCAAACACTCTTGTCACAGAGGGGCTTCTTACGGTGGCCGAGAGAGGTCACAACACATGCAAACTTCACAACACCCTGCAAACCCACACAACACGCGCACATGAAGAAAACACCCCCAAATTCAGAAAACACATTCACAGATTTTGCAACACAAACGCTGCAAATCCTCACAACACAGGCAAGAAGCTAAACGCTCCGCAAAAACGAAAACACACGCCAAAATGAAGACGACAACGGAAGTGTTTCCAGGGGGACCGTAATCAGTGACGAACTTACTGGTTGTTGACATTTCCAGACTCTCCTCAAGACACCTGCACTGCATGAAAAGTGGGATTTTCGTCCCCGTAAACGCCCGGAAATCTCACTCATTTTCGGCAGTTAAAGACAATTTACAGGCTGCGAACGTGGCGTTTACGGGTGCCACAAATTGTCGGAAACGAACTTGTGTTGTGAGGATTTGCAGCGTTTGTGTTGCAAAATCTGTGAATGTGTTTTCTGTATTTGGGGGTGTTTTCTTAATGTGGGTGCTGTGACCTCTCTCGGCCACCGTAGAGCTTCTGACCTGTGGTGGCCGACACGAAAATGTGAATGGCCCCATGTAGAGCTAAGGTTTGTCAGTTCTGGCCTACTGTAGAAACATGGCAGTGCAACATGGTGATCTCCATAGACGAGGACCCGCTCCCTGTGTAGATATAAACGGCTAATTCTAAGGTAATGAAAACACAACAGTTCTTATTTCCTGGTGATTACACACCAAAGAAAACATACTTTTTATATTATATTCCATTTCTGCCAGCATATCCCTCTAAATCCTACACACTGGACCTGTAAGATACAAGGAGGAATATTTTGATGTGTTGCTGGTACAGACAGAATGATCTCCCTCTCTTGTTTAGTGAGTGAAAGAACGGAGGAGGAGCCCCAATCTCCTGTCTTCCCACCTCATTACCCACACCTGGATAGGACTGCGGGGGATCCTAATTTAAGTCACTCGTTAGCAACGTCCTAATGCGTTCTGACAGCAACAAGAGAGGAGGATGGAGGGAAGGTGAAGGAGAAAGATCGAAGGAGAAAGAGGGCGAGGGAGGGAGGGAGAAGGTGTGTGTGTGTGTGTGGGGTGTGGGGGATAATGCACTGCACTGTCTTGCCAGAGACAACTGCGGGACAGAAACCCAGGAGGAGGGGAAGCGTCTGTGCGTTGCGAGAACTATTCTTATTTCTTGCTTTGATTTCCATAAAATGAGCATCATCCTAAATCATCCGAGCCCTCCGCTGTTGGCCTCGTATGCATAAACCATTAGATTCCTTTGCTAATGCACATAAACTAATGAACACAATATCGTCCTCCACTGCTGTACGCCACAGCATGACAGGAAATCAAATAAAAGCCTGTTTACCAAATAAATTCTTCTGTGTCTGTTAGATCTGCCTCCGGTTGATTGTATGTTTTGCAGCAGACGCAGCTGCATGGCAGCTACAAACAGCCCAGCACATCAGCATGCTGGGTAATGGATCGGAAGGAATTATCAAGGGAGTTGGGGTAAATTTGACTTCTGAGAGTGAAGCGTGGTGAATTTACACCTCCAAATGGGTTTGGAACAAGGTCGGAAAGATTTTTCAGTGAAAGCAAATCCCTTTGTCGGCCTGTGATGTGGAAGGATAGATCCTCCATTACCTTACAATCGCGAGAAACAATGTTCACTTCTAGCACAAATCCCATTTTACTGCCCCCAGTGAAACGTTTTACAAGATTTCCATATTAGGCCAGTTATACCCCATATTTAGTAATTGAAAGTCAATGAATGTCTCTTCCACTAGGCTGCTGGTGAAAGACAATTGTGTGATTCATTTGAGGGGAAAAAGGGGGTTTGTAGGTCTTAACCAAGTGGGGCAGAGAGGAATTTGGCTAAAGAAAATGTCTTATAGCAGGCTGAGAGGCTTGAATTCGATATGTATTATTCACCACTTGACAGTATCTCTTTCTAAACTTCTGCTTGATTGTAGCAGAAAAGAAGAAGAGACCAAAGAAATGTCAAAAAAAAAGGTCTGATGCTGAACTCATAGTCAGGATGTAGCAGGTGTCCTAGGTCAACAGAGTCTCCAGGATGCCCATTATTTCTACACATAACCTTCTAAAATTCCTGTGATACCCAAAGTAAAGTCTGAAGTTTGTGTCTGAAAGCTGAGTGTCAGTTTGAGCCTGAGTCAGTTTGAGGGAAGCGCAGCCGCGAATCCCTCTAAAAACTCGAGACAACAAACTGAATAAGAGAGAAGGTTGGAGAGGCAGGGGATCAGCAGGTTCATCTTGATAAATATGAGAAAATGTTCCAAACCCACTCATTAGTCCTGACCTGGTGTATAATTCTGGCTTGGCAGCCTGTCGAAGCAGCGCGGCGAGAGACAGAGAGAGAGAGACGAGATAGGAGAAGCACAGAGAAAAAAGAACAGCTGGTGACAATACGCTTCACGTTGGCATTTGCAGATGAAAAGAGACCTTTTGACTTTAAAGGCACTGAAAGATGAGTG
The DNA here is from genome assembly GCA_019142605.1 of Cephalopholis sonnerati. NCBI lineage: Eukaryota > Metazoa > Chordata > Actinopteri > Perciformes > Serranidae > Cephalopholis > Cephalopholis sonnerati. The sequence continues at coordinate 14,540,179 of JAGQAX010000020.1, read as the reverse complement.
TGAGAAGAAGAAGAGGAAATAATAAGAAAGTGGCAGAATGTATGAGCCTGCAGTGGAAATGAGGGGTATTGACACTTGTTATTGTTGACAGCGAAAATTAAAACCACAGGGCCAGAAACTGAAGCTCTTTGTGACCTCTTATAGAGGAAGATTATTAAGGTAACACCAGGAGGGATTCCTTAATATGTTTCCTAGAACTGCCAAAAGGACATCAACATTTAATTTCTTCCAGCGCTTGTGAGTCAAGAGCACTGACTAAAGGTTGGCTGGTGACCATGAAACTTAACCACAGCCAGATGGAAGGTTGTCTAAAATAACATGTGTCCAGTTTGTGGAGCAGAGTGATGATATCTAAAGAAAAGGACTGTATCAATGTAACCAAAAGTTTTCTCTACAAATGAGTACAGTGGGATACTGCGACAGAAGTTACTGTATCTAAGTCAAGAGTTTGCGATGTATAGCCAACAAGAACGCAAGTCTATTTCAGATTGTTAAGCTTAGTTTAGTTTAATTTATTTTGATCATTTTCCAACTCATACAATTCAAAAATAATTATAATGAATAACTATAAAAACCAAAGTAAATTCTGCTGACTGAAAAGCCTTAGCTTATTGCACCTACCCATTTCACATTAATTGTTTTGTACTGTTCCATTAGTTTATACAATAAAAATGAAAAAAACAAGCAAAGCAAAATAAATGTATATTATATTTCCTCCTGAGACCCTGTGTCCTCATATAAGGACATGACATTTTGGGTTTATGTGACTTTTATTCTACTTAACTCAGACCTGTTGTCCTCATTCGTGGACACTTTTTTGTGCCATCTAGTGGTAGTAAGAGCACAATACACTAATCCATGTAAAAACAAGATGGCAGCCATCTCTGCCAAGTCAGTCTGCAGCTGATCCCAACACAGAAGTTGACAAGGTCCAAAACCTGATCACATTTTATGTTTTTTTTTTTTATGATTGATAATGTTTGTAGTTTGATACGACAACAAATTTGACCAATTTTAGCAAACTAAGACACTGTTAATTAGGAAGTACTCGTTTGAAGACATTGGGACTTTATCATTGTTGACAATGTTTAGTTTTTTTATACTTATTGGTACCTACTGATCTCAAATAGCCAGGAGAAATTAAAAAAGCATACCAACAAAAGTTCAGGTCTCAGGAGGATATAGGCCTACCCTAAAATCCCAAACAAAAACTTCATACACACGCTTTTGTTCATAACTCGGTTTTATATTTGTTAATCATCTATTTTCAATGATCATTTCCCTTACAAAAATATTCCACAAATTAACTTCTTTGACTGTTAAACATCATTGTTTTGCATTTGTCCTAATAGTCATATATGCTTCCATATATCAGAGATTACAGATGAATTTATTGGGAGCACTGAGTGTAAATAGTTCCAGGCCGAGGCCAGGATTAAAAGAAAAAATACCGAGAATGAATGAAAATTCTGCCAGTGCATCCACTCTGCGATGTTTCCCCCCACATTTTATTTATTCATTTTCCTCTTTCCTGTCATTTTTTCTCTATATCCTCACAGCTGCGTGATGTTCTAAATACTGCTTAGTCTAAAATAAATATCAGAAGCCTCCTTAAAAAAATGTGTAATATGTGGGTAATCTTATGTAACCAGGTGGTTAAAGCATGCATATACAGGCATAAAGGCACTGTAAATCAGATTTTCTGCGGCAATGAATTAATGCAAGTCTAAACAAGCATGTTCATGTCAGTGTTAAACCAGTGTTAAAATGTTAAATCATGTATTCTTCCATAAATCAGAGATTACAGATGAATTTAATGGGAGCACTGAGTGTAAATAGTTTCAGAGCCTCAGTCAGGATTTTAGAAAACACCAAGGTCATGAGTGAAAATTCTGCCAGTGCACCCACTCTGTATTTTTTGCACATTTTAGTAATTCATTTCATGTATTTTTTCCTGATATTTTTTCTTTATACTTTGTTGCCACAGCTGCATGAGGCTACTGTTTCATAAAACAGTCTGATTTAAGATATGTTGTCTTACATGAATAAATAAATACATATCAGAAGCCTCCTTAAAAGACACAAAAGCCTGTAATATAATGTAACCAGGTGTTAGGAGCATTCATATAAAAATATACAAGCAACAAAACAGCATTTCTACTGTAGATACTGACTGTGGCCAGAAGGGGGCGTGGCTTCATTGTTGTCTCAGAGCGCCTGCTCAGAGGTCAAGGGGCACCGGGAATATACCGGAAGTATAATAAACCGCACTATTTGACTGGGAGCAACGGCTGTTATCAATGGTGAGAGGATTAATTAATATTCTTTTGTCGTTAAGAATTATTTACCACAATACAGCGTATTTGTTGGTCGAACATTAACTGATGTACTTAACCAAATCTACATTTTGTTTGTGTGGTAATGGTGTATAGGTCATGTTTGTGCCAGGCAGTGTTGGAGGAGAGTGAAGTGTAGATTGCTGGTAGACATTTTAACTACTAAAACTACAAAACTACAAACAAATTTGGGCTATAAAAGAGAAGAAATTATTTATTTTATTTTTTTATCATTGGTTCTTTACTGTAATTGAACCCTCTTTGACCCCAATTAGTCATAATTATAGCTTATTGACAAATGTTCAGAGAAGCTGTTGCATGGTGTTAGACGTTATCTAGTGTTTGAGTAAGCCTTTATGGTTAAAAATTCAGTTTCTCGAAGGCTAACCAAATCCCCAGAAAAAAACTGATGGCATAGTATGTTTCTGAAAGCCACGGACACATTATATTTATGTTATTATGTAGTGAATATGTTAAAATTTTTACATTTCAACTGTGCTTTGGTTAACGTGTGGATAGGTTTGGGCACCAAAAGCACTTGGTTATGGTTTGGAAAAGATCACCGCTGGAAAAGCAGGGATGTCTCTGTAAAAAACAACTGCTTTTTGGGGCACTATCCCTGCTGGAAAACAGTGATGTATTGCTAAAAAAAACACCCCTGTTTAGTGCCTAAAAACCCACTGGAAACGCAGCAGTGACACACTAAATCACAATGCTGTTTGTTGGTTTCAAACAGTGGTCTGCGGCTTGGCAAAGGTGACATGCCATCTACCATCCCCTCCACCTCCTGATGAAAAAAGTCAGCTCATATGTTACGTCAATTACAGAAAGCTGATGGGATAAGTATGAAATGTGCAAATGTAACTGTAAATTCATGGTTTGCAGGAATATACAATGGCAACATTTTCTTCTGGCAACTGAACTGAAAAAGGCAGGTGTCTGGCTGACATTCTCTGCACTTTCCCATGAATAGTAGAGTACTTCATTTTTTTGGTTTATGAATGACCACTGAACAAGTGGGCACTCAACTCAATTTAGGGCCATTTTTTGCTGGCATTTGCCCCTTTTGTATTAGGTTTTGTCATAATTTTTGATCACATGTACACTGCCAATTTGATCTTTTTTTTCCAAAGGCGTTTGAACAAGTAGGTTGAACAACTTTTTCTAAGAAACTTTAGTTTGCCAACTTTATTTCTAGTTTAGCTGTAGTTCATCTTCTTTCAGTGTGAAATAATTGGCAGCTTGCAAAGCAATTCTTTCAATGTATCTTCCCCAACACTGGCCATAGGTGTGTCTTATTTGCACTGATATATTCTAGGGCCTTATGTCAACAATACCTGCTTATTTTTTGTAAAATGAAACCATTTTCTGCAGTGGAAGCCAAACTTTTACTTACATTTAGGCCTAATACATAAGACTTGTACACTTGGGGAGACAATACAGATCTCACAAAATGCCATTTAAAGTACTGCGCATGTGATTTAAACACCTCGTCAAACCCCTGTGTTACTAGAAATACTGGGGACACGACCTCAGTGTCCTCAATGAAAGCTATATGGGCCTGAATATGTGCAAATACTAAAAGGTCACATGGCAGATGAAAAGGAACATTTCTAGAGGACTCAGAGGAGGAATACAGTAACATTTACGCAGGCAACTTGAAATTAGATTACTGACCTGATGAACCAAATGCAAACCTCCCTGGCGCAGCTAAATAAAGACCCATTTTAGTGTCAAACGTACAATATTTGACCCTCATCTATCACTGAATGCATATGCAGCAGGTGCAACAGAAAGCTGGTTTCAGTGTCACCTGCTCTTTCAAATCCTCTGAGAACAGTAACACTGAAACAGCAGCAGTGAATCACATATTTCAGCTCTCTAATAATGTTTAGTTACTGTGTAAAACTTCCATAAATACACATTAAAATGATTATCTGCTGTGACTGATATAATTTTAGTGCTGATATCTTTTAATAGTTGCAGAACAGAAATAAGGGCTCTGCATGCATTTTAGCAGGTGAGATAAATATGAATATGCAGTATAAATAACTATGCAATTAATATTTAATCTTGTCCTTACTGTACCCTCGCATGCGGGTAATGCAGCCTCACCGTTCACAAATATAACAGATCGCTACTCACACAACGCTGAATAATTCTCTCCCTGATTGGAAATAATATTGGGAAGCCTGGAGCGCAAAGATATGAGTTTTAATTTGGTTTGGTGATGCATTCTGAGGGATAAACAAATAGATAGCGGCGTGATCTTAGACAGGCAGAGATGGATTTCCTGGTTACTTTTTCACGGTTGACTTTGTTTGTGTAGCATGTAGTAACACACTGGTAATGAGATTTTTAAGCCGAAATGATATTCAAATACTGGTACATATCAATTGGGTAAGGAAAGCTAATAGGGAGGGAATATTCATAGATAAACTGAAGTTAGTTACACTTCTGTATGTTCACGTTTAGCTACCAGCAGAAGATGAAAAGAGTTCATAAGTTTACCATTAGCTAAACCCGCGATTGTCCGATAGCTTAGCAAAGGTAATGCGGCACAGCAGCTCTGTCAGTTTGGAGGGTACTGTATGTTTTTTAAACTTTCCAAAACCAAATACAATAAGGTAAAGGTGTCAAGAACAAATTTATGTGTGTTTTCCTGCTCTAACGTGCAGTAAGATGAAAACGCTAGCATGTCCAGATATTTAGTTTACTACTTACAGTAGTAACCGAGTTTTAACTATTGCTTCCAAAGCTAAGGAGTCAAAATAACTAACCAGTAAATTAGTTTGCATTGTTACATGTCGTTAAAAAGAACGTTATTCACAACTAGCTTGCATTTCCAGAAGAGGTGGAAGCCTGTCCTGACAGAGTGTAGACTAACACTTGCATCTCTATACTGCTCTTCAGTGGCGGAGTGAGGGTGGCTTCTGGGTAGGGTTGCCCCCTGCCCGTATAATATGGGATTGTATCTTATTCAAAAATTAAAGTGTGTGTATGTGAGTATCTGGAGAAAACCCTTGCTGACACGTGGAGAACATTCCAACTCCACAAAGAAGCCCCCCCCCCCAACCCCAGGGTCGAACCAGGAACCAGGAACCAGGAACCAGGAACCCCTTGCTGAGAAATAATGAAGCCAAACGAGTTTTATGAGACAAAGCAGAGAGGTATTAAGTAAGACTGTACCGAAGACAATGACACAATGACAGGTCTGGCGCTCAGCGTCATCATTGCCATTGTTAAGGGACACTTAGATGTGCGATTTTGTAAAGTGTTGGCAAGTTTCCCTGTGTGAGGAAAGACGCTTTCCAAATACAGAATGAAATAGCAGAAAGATCACGCCTGGGTCATTCCTGTCTGAGGAAACGAGTACAAGGCAAACTAATCTGACTGACAACGCTCAGTGATGCTTACCCAAACCCTGATAACTATAATACCTCTGCACTGCAATACAAGAACAATTCTGCGCCTTTGTTGCCATGTTGTCTGTGTTGGCTGGTGAGGATGATGACTCTTTGACTGAGACATGTAGTAAAGTAGTTGTCGGGTACAATCTTGGAACCCATCGGCTATCGTCTGACGAGGAATCCTCTGGGGGCAAGGGCCAATGTGTTGGGCAGGAGATAGCTGTGCCAAAACCCTTAGGGCGCCGATCATTACGGCTCATTTCCACAAACGGATATCTGCATATGAATGCAGATTAATTACAAAAAGAGCAAATGTAAAACTAACTTGTCGTTAGGGTTAGCTGGTGGGTTACAAGATTGCATTTCGGCCAATGTATTCTGCCTCTCCACACGGACTGTTTACCTGCTGCTTAAGTGTGATTGGTTACAACTACACACGCACTACGAACAGAAACCAGAACACAATACAGAAATCCTTGTACCGTCACCTACAGATTCTGCATACATATGCAGATATGTGTTTATAGAGATTACTGTTGGGTGCATATTTAAGACGCCAGGGACAGAGTTTTTTCAATCAGTGCAGTAAATGTTAGCTTACATAGCTAGCTAGCTACAGCCGATAAAATTTGCCAGTGACAGTTGTCACTTTAGGCAAACAAAATGGAGCGTGGCAGACTAGAAATGAGAGGTGTGCTTTTTTATACACATGACTAAACTTAAGGATTTTGATGGTTACCTTGCCAGCATTATCATTTTAAATCTACTTATGGGCTGTGCAAGAGTGTAGAGCTGACAGGCATTGACCGTAACTTCAACTTCCCCAATTAGTTCTGACTTTTAAATCAAATCTGTGCTGTAGAGTTTATGTCACCTTGATAGTGTGCTCATCAGCCTCTGATTCTGCATTTGTCCACTGTTCAGAAACACCTTTCATGGTCAATGACATGAGCCATATTCTGCTTTGTCCTTGTCCAGCGTACCTGTGCGTGTTTCCAGCTTGTTGACCTCTGCCACTGCTTAGAAGGCGCTTTCCAGCTATTAGACTAATTTGTTCTGGGCTCCTGCAGTCCTGCAAGAGGAGCAGTAAAAAGGTTTTGGAGTACAGTGTACCTTCACAGTAGGATTGTAATTAGCACAGATTGAAGCGCTGTGCCTTAGCTACCCCTGTACAGCATGACAGATGCCTTGAATGATAAACACAGTGTGCCACCATGTTAGGATGCATTTACAGTTACATTTAAAAATCTGGATAAACATGAACAATGGAAAGTGTTGACATCCGCTTTATGGAAGTATAGTAAAGTGTGAGTGCGATCACTTAACCTTTCCATTTAACCTCTTAATGCGCTTTTTTTATTCAGTCCAACTGAGATGCAATTTAAAAGGGGTCACCCCTTGACCTTCAGCTCCTGTAATAGTGTCTCAATAAGAGGACTTGTAACACTGGCTGGAAGATTAAATGGGTTTAAATGTGTGTGTGCAGCTCGTGTTTGTGTGTGAGCGCGGGTACATTCCAGCACGGCGGGTCAATGTCACGGGATCGCTGGGAATAGCCTTCTTATCTACCTGCCGTTGCTGTTCCACTTGACACAAGGGACGGTTGTCAAATGAATCAAAGTTTAAGGGCCTCAGCCACAACAAATAACCCCATTACCTTTGTGGCAGGATTGAGAGATGACTCCCACAGACTCTTCCCTATTAATAATTAAAAACACTGATGCTGTTGTCACTTTTCATAAATCACATTTAACAGTATGGTGATGGAGGGTTTCATGTTTGTGTGTGCGCCGAGAGATGTAAACCACACAGGAAATGACTTACAGCGTGACCTTAGCGGTTTGATGATGGATTGTTGTTTAACATCTGTAACAGAATTATTTTGATGAGCAGCCGACAACTGATGGCAGCAGGAATAATTTCAGTTTAAAGAACTAAACTTGATGTTACACTCAATAAATATACGTCTGTAAGAAAAATATCAGTGGCCATAATTTGTTTAATTGGTTTTTATGCTAATGTTGCGTAGCGCCAAGAAGGGAGAGGTTTGTTTACCTGCAAAATGAAAGCTAATAGAATAAAAAAAAAATCATGATATTTATAGAAACTAATTTGCTGGCCACTCCACAAGCAATTCAGTAAATGAATGGCTGTTGGCTGGCTGTGTGTGAGTGTGTGTGTGAGTAACTAAAAGAGCCATACAGAACCTTCCTCAAGGCACTCAGTGTTATCGTGAAGGACAGAAAGGTGATGTACCGTCACACTGACACCTGTGTGTCTTTGACGCTCATTGCACGTGTGTGCTAACCTGTGCCTTTGTGTTCACGCTTTGAAGCGCGTGTGAGTGTGCACGTGTGCAATCACGTCCAGCCTGCGCGCAGGAGCCCACGGGACCGCGGTGATAAATTGTTGACAACCTGCAGTAATTACTGATCTGTGCTCCGATAGCTTCAGCCACCATGTCTGAGGAGAAGAGATAATGCAGCAGATAGTTTTCAATCTACCAGTTCGTCATATATAATAAAGAGGTTGTCCCATTTGATCATCGCAGAAATCTGCTCAAACAAATTAATATTGGACCTTGTTTGTTCTGGAAAGCAGTTCTCGTTTGAGGAAAGAAATCGAACCATTTCCTTGGCTGTGTGACTTTTAACTTTGCTTTCCAATTTGTCTTCTTGTGTGAGTCACGTTCCTTTGACAGAGTTATAATGGCGCCGAGATGAAAATAGATGAAAATAATGAATTCACTGTGCACATTCTGGCACGAGGCTCTGCAGCTACAGTGTGCCTGATGACATTTAGATAGTATTTGTGTTTCTCTGTGGGTGACCGGTGTCAAAGAGCAAATCTTCTCTTTTCATCTCACTGAATCTCTAATTACAGTGCACTGAATCATGTTATTTCCTTCTATTGATATCTTCTCACTGACTCAAGCTCATCCAATTGCAGGAGGAGTCGGAAATCAAGTAAATTGTGTAAAACTGATGTTTAGGATGTGACGCCTTTCTCGCAGCATCTGTTTGTATTATCCAACCAAATGTTTTCAGGCTTTTCTTTTTTTAACCATGGCTATTTTGGCAGCGCGTTAGCCATCATGCTAGTAAGCTAGCATAATGGGAAATTATCCCATCACAGACAACACTTTGGATCAAACACTTTGGATAATGAGGCTCTTATAATGTAGTTTAGACATGAATGGGTTAATTGTGATAATTGCTAACTGTGCGTTCACACTTCTCCTCTAATGTGTTGCTATAATGCATGATAATGAGAGGTGTGAGAAGCTGTGATTGCATGTGGTCTGCAGCTTCAAGGATATGAACATGTCAGGTATCTATTATCGCTCTTGTATTTCCTTTCAGAACTTCATGTGTTAACGTCAACCTCCAGTGATGCAACCGTTCCCCACCATCGTTCTAACTCTAGGTATTATCTCACTTTGTGGTGAAGGGGAAGGTTTTAAATGGCTGTAATCAACTTCTTATCTATGTCGCAGACTTTTCCAGGTGCAAATGTATTCAAGGCAAAAATTCATTCTCCTTTTGAATCTGTTTTAGTCTCAGCCTGCTCCTGAGGGAAATATCTGGCTCTCTAGCTGCTATATGCTCGACTGTGTTCTCCAACTAGTTGCTAACTTTGTATTTCTGCTGTAGTTTACAGTAAGTTTATCTGAGTTTTATTGCCGCTAAAAACCAACTACAAAAGCTGGAAATAATGCCGATTAGATTGACGAGAGTGAATCAACATAGTGAGGCTGCTAAACCAAATCAATAAGCTGAAAGATGCTGAAACTGCTTAAAATTCTCTGTAGTTTTTGTATCTCCGTTTGGTGTAAACTAGGGATGTTTCTGGTGACTAATTTCCCTGCCGACTAAACGAAAATTTTAATTAAGACTAGTCGACCAGTCTAAAAAGAGGACAGCACTCAGAAAACAGTCAAAATTTAGCACAATTTATTGTTAAGTATTTGAAACATTGTCCCAAAAATACTGTGTGCATTCAGAGCCCTTTGAAGTCTTTAATAACAATCTTCAACAACCATGTCAGGCTCAACATATTCCATTAACTTCCAGAAGCTTTTTCCTTCAACAAAGTTAAGTGGAGGCATATCTTGTGAGGTCATTGTCGTGATGAGCTGCGTTATGTTCTCAGACCGGGCGGGATCACAGCGTCCCCAGGTGAACAATGTCAGTTTGGGCTGAGTTGGTTAACACCGCTAGCAGCAGCAGTCGTAGTTCCGTGCAGGTTAACATCCAAATGCTTGAGTTGAATGTGGTTGTGCATTGTTCCAGTCAAGTGATTACATACCAGTTTTTTCTGACACAGCCTACATTGTTTTCATTTTCTAGATCAAAGTACACCCACTAGTGGCGGGTGGCTGCATGACAGTTAAGCGGCCTTGTACATGAATAAAACACCAATATTTCTGGTGCCGACTGTTGAGGGGGTGGTCGTTTCATCGTTTAGACAGCTAATAGCGCGCATCCCTAGTGTAAACATGGATGTATAATAATGTTTTTGGCTGTGTGTATGTGTGTGTGTCTGTATCTGTCTGTCTGCAGCTAATCTCACAAACTACCGGACCAATCAGCCTAATATTTAGTGTGCACATTTATGACTGTATGCTCAAGGACCTGTTGTGGTTGTGGTAATTAACAGTTGTTGAAAAACCTGTTTTATTGAGTGTTTAATACTGTCATTGACTCTCGACCTCTTACTCCTGTTAACTGGCCAGTTGAGGATGCAAGTTTTCTAGATACTGGCTTGGCTAAAAACAGCTTTACTTTCTGCTGTAGGCTCCATTTTGGCCTTTGTTGTGACCCAAAAACTGACATCCATAGAACAGTTTGGTGTCATTTGAATCGGCACATTAAATACATACCTTTTATGTTGTGATCCGCTATAGTTAGGCACAACATGAGATGATTAAATCCCCATTTTTTGTTGTCTTTGCTGCCAGTTTGACTGTAAGGGAGCTGTCCACAGGTCGGCTCCAAACCGGATTTGTTCCATCTTCTGCATGGTGTTGCACCTCTATGGAAGCGTGCAGTGTGTCACTTGCCCGATATTGCAGATTTTTGTTTTATTTGTGCTTTGACCATGAGTAAATAAGTAGGCTCTCTAGTGAAATGTTTTTTTAACTGTTTTAATTGTGTTAATTGTTATTTTGTACTTAGTTGTGCTGTAGCCTACAGACAGAGTTAATACTGTTAAAAGTCTGGTTACAAACAATGTGGATCAAAGATTTGTGGCTGTGTTTTAGTCATTAAAAATATATACATCCTCATAATTACATCATAGGCTACCTATATTTTACTTACAGCGCTTGTTAGCAGGAGAAATTGATCTTCTCTGTGCAACACGCTGCAGCTTCTTCATAAAAAGCATGTATTTTTAAACGTTTCTGGGAGGCTTCATATTGACATCAAAAATGACACCAAAATTAGCCAAAATATAGGTGCACTAACACTGAAAGAAATACATCAGCACACAGCGACATGTTTGATGATAATCATTTAAAGATAGCGAACAGAGACGTGATATAAGATAAAGACGGTTTCCAAATTTTTCAAATCAAATACTGTATCTGCCTTTTTCCAAATCAAGTGTCTTTTAATCAACCGTTCATGCCGTTATCGAAACAATTTCAACTTTAAGAGCAAATTTATCAGCTCAGTTACCCTTTCATCAACTCTGTTTTTATCATTTAATTTTCTTGAGTTGCTCCCCTCATTGGGGCCAACTATTTTTGGCCAACGAGTCTGTTGTCTGTCACTGTGTTGGCTGAGTTTCACTCCTCACTGAGCTCTATAGGAAATGAATGGCCCTCTGGTGACTTGTTGCTCACGTCGCTCACAGTGGGAACATATGGCAACATCTTAGACGACTGAGGGAGGCATGTTGCGTCAACATAATCGGATTTGCAAAGGTCGCTGTGTTTCTGCATTTGTTTCGCAGTGATGCTTCAACTGACAGGCACATCTGACAGTTATTTTCAATGCGGTTACAGTTAAATCATCTACTCTACGATGCCTTTTGTGTCAGTTTTGTGTCAGTGTCAGTTCTTTAACAGTTGCTGCCACCAAATTAATGGCTTTAATGAAACAATTTAACACCCGCTCATGTAATTGATGAAGTGGCTATCACACTACTGCATTTGAAAAGTGAACATTTCCAGCAGTTGTGTTGCATAAACAGCCAAAATATGAAGAATTAAAGCAGTTCCTTGATCCCTGGATCATTGGGAGGTGAGGTGTTAGATGAACTCACTGCCCACGAGCTCTGAAGACCCTAAATTAAACAAACATAAAGCAAAACATGATTAGTTTTACTAAGCAAAACAACACCCACATTTCTGCCTGTGTGTGCCAACTACATTAAGGTTACAGATTGTAATGTAACCTCTTTCACCTTGCACAACTCCTTTCCTAAGGCAATGAAAGGTTAATGTTGTCTCTGGCCTCCGCTTGACACCGAACATTTCTCTGCACTCCATTCACTTCCTGCCCTGCTACTTCACTGCCAAACTGTTTGCAAAGCCCGCACTGCTGATGCAGGATAGATGCGGACTCTAACAGACCTCTCAAAACGTCCTCTCAGGTGAATATCACCTCAGAGAGTGCCAAGTCGATAAATAAGTCCTTGCAGAGAAGGCGCCTCTGATGTTGTGGGGAAAACAAACTTCTCAAGAAAGTGAGACTGTCTTTTGCTGTTTGAGTTGTGTGTTTTAATGTGACAACATCAGTTTGGACAGAGCTGTTCCTTTCCCTTACTGATGCGGCTGGCTCTGCACAAACACTTTAGTGCTGTGTGAATGTGATGAGTCTCAAGGTTTTCTATTCCTCAGTCAACATCTGCAGCATAAGCCAAACAAACATCCAGGATCTTTATCCTTTGTCCTCTTGTTATTGTTTGGTTGAGTCTGTGAAGGTGACACCTTGGGCTTTGGGGGGTTGTGATGGTGTTGTTTCCACTGTTTTTTAACATTTCATAGATTGTGTGATTATTAAAGTATTTAGAAAAACAACCAGACTAATTGAAAATGAAAATATTTAGCCAAACACTGGACACTGGACTGGTATACTAAATTTTACTTTTAGCATTCGCAGTTGGTTCAGCAGCTGCTCCCTAGTGGAGCATTATGAAACCGTGTCCTGCCAGTAAACGACTATCTGACCATCACATTACATTGCATAACATCAGAGCTCTCTGTCAATATTGAATCCATTAGATATTTACTTCTGTTACATCATGTAAACAAACAACATAGGCTACCCATCAGCTGTGCTCTAAAGATCAGACTGGAGACTAGGGCTGGGCAATATACCAATATTGTGATATGAGACTAGGCATCGTCTTAAATATGGGTATTGTTATATTGTAAGTGTTGTCTTTTCGTGGGTTTAAAAGCTGCATTACAGTAAAGTGATGTCTTCTTCTGAAATTACCTGTTGACTATTAGCTGTCTACTATTTGTCTTTACCCACTTTACTTACTTCATTATAGCCACATTACTGGTGATCGTTTGTCAAAAATCTCATTGTATAAATATTCTGTAAAAGTTCCAATACTCAATTCTGCAATATCACTGCAATATCAGTATCAAGAATTTGGTCAAAATTTTTTCCCTATCAGCCCAGCCCTACTGGAGACATAACCACTTGCTATCTTCCTACGTATGCAACGTTACTTTTTAAACAAAAAAAAAAACACGTTTTACATTGTGACATTTACTGGAAATTAAAGACAGTATAGCCAACAGCAAGTAGCCTAGCTTGTTAATAGCGATGGTCTTTTACCTAACAAGGAACTTTGAGCTAGTGTTGCTTTCGTCAACGAAAATTATGACGAAATAGCTTCGTCAATGAACCTTTATCACGTGAGGAAAACGAGATGCTAACCCACCGCAGCTGCATCTTCTGAATCCAAATACTACTGCTAGTCGGGATTGAGGAGGTGACGTCGCCTAGCCCCAGATGAGACACAGGAAACAGAAACACACGGCAAAATAATAATAATAAAACTACTAAACGAGACGAAACAACGTTATAACATTTCGTCACGTCTCGTTTTGGTCAACGAAAATGAAGAGACATTTTAGCATAGTTTTTATTTTTATATTTTATTTTATAACAATATGGCATTACATATTTAATTATCGTTATCGTCACGTGACCAGCATTTTCGTTGCGTCTCGTCTCGTTTATCTCACGTGATAAAGGTTCGTTGACGAAGATATTTCGTCATAATTTTCGTTGACGAAAGCAACACTACTTTCAGCTCCCTGGTAATCTCCCTTGAGCCAGCTGCCGCCTTTTTTTAGGTTTTTTAGTGAAATAAAGAGGTATCGTACAGGGGTGTGGATCACCAGTTACATCACGCTATGATATTGTATCAAGTCTTTAGAAAACAATATGATATTTGCCGATATTACAAAGTCTACCACGATACGATTTTGATTTGATATGATTTAGAAGCCTGCGATCGAAATGAACCTCATTATCTGCCCATATAACACAGTCACTTATAGAAGAAGCTGCCACCCCTTGCTGTTTTGCTTTTGGCCATAAGGATAAAAACAACACATAAATAATGTAAGTAATTGTAACCGCTTAAGTGCAGTGAAGTTAACTTTAAACTGACTCCACTAACACATACAACAGCACATGGGATAAGTTAACCTTCAGGGCTTTCTGCCAGAAAGTCCTTTCTGTAAGATTTTTTTTTCATTTTAACCCAAACCATCATCTTATTCCTAAAACTTCAGGGCTATCTGGCTTAAAACCCTGAAGGCAAACTTCTCCAAACAGCCATAAAACGTGGACTACCAACATTGTTGAACAAAAGCAGCTCAGTCAAGGCTCATGGACACAGCAATTGTTTTTTGCCAATGACCCATTATTAGCTTTACATCGCATATTAGCCTCACAGCTAGCGGACTCTTTTTCATCTTCTCATGCTGCTGTAGTGAGAAGTTAGTGGATGAGATGGCCGTCCAGGCAGGTAACATCACATTGGGTTTTATCTTGTAATGGCTTTGTTGTTACCTCTACTGAAATTTGTGCCCCTTTATGTTTCCAGCTCCGGCTCTCTGGGAAACAGCACACGGCCTGTCTGACACTAATGGCTCCCTTAGTCTGTTTATAAACAAACATAACATTATGTTAATCACATTGTATATTGCCTATTATTAATGCATTACAGGTTGGATTTAGCGCCATGGTGCCATCAGCACAGGTTGCTGATGTAGGCTACTTTTTAATCTGCCATAATGTGTCACAATGACAAATGCTGGTTCACCTGGTTTGCATAAAATCAAACCAGTTTAAGCTCTCACACCTGACCAAACCCCGAAATAGATCCAGCTCTACTTGCAGCTCCTATTTACTTCCTCATCAGCATAATAAAGAGTAAACCACAAGCTATGAAATGCATCAGATAGTGTTGAGTTTGCTTGATATCATGCTTTGTTTGGTTAATTGTTGCTCTCACAGTCATAATCAGTGTGAAGACATTAACATACGCCCACAGGTTAGAATTTTGTTTTTTTTTAAATCAATGTGTTTTATTCAGTTCCTGCTGCAATTTTCTGATTTCACTCACATGCTATAATTAGTTGCATCTGCTTGATTGCATTTGTTTATTGATTTTGTTTTTCTTTGTCTCGTGTTGATATGAAGTGGAATGACTTGATAAGTATGATAAACTCATGGGATGAGTTGAACCCTAATCTATAATCAATAAGTGTGCTGGAGGGATTATTGGTGATTATCAGGCACGACTTCACACTTTTTTAACTACTGTGCTACCACCACTGTCTGCACTTACATCCTCAGTAGTGGCCACTACCAGGCTCTGTACTCAGGTAGCAGACAGAGCATAGGAATTTTAATGCTTACAGTGTATCCTCTATCTTTCTGATGCTACAGCAGCTGTGTACTGAGCCGTGATACAGCCCCTAATTAGACGCGATGGTTTAATCAGCCTAACAAGCCACAGTCAGTCAGTCACTCCGACAGGCTCCTAATGAACCAACAAGTGTTTGTAGTGAAAAGAAACCTCATGCTGTGCGTGAACTGTCTCTCAGTCGCGTGAATGGATGGCGAAGGGATGTCTTTTTCCCTTACTCGCAGCATGGTGCCAAAAGCTGATGAAGACAACGCTGATAGAAATACAGAAGCTTCTGATTCTTGATCAGCAAGTGTCCCGAGGATTATACAGACCAGTGGGAGAGGAGGAATAATGCAGACACCTACACGATTCAATATAATAACTGCAGATGTCACAGAGAATGTCCTTCGCTTTAAGGAGGGCTATTTGAATAAATCCCATTATCAATATGCTGAGGCAGTTTTTACATCACAGAGAAAAAGAGAAAAAGTGAGCGTGAGGAAAAAAAAGAGTGAATGACAAAGAGGATAGCCGAGGAGAGCGAGCGAGATGTAAAATGGTGTCTAACAGAGATGAGAAACAAAGAAGGAGGGGTGGCGGGGTGAGGAGATATGATAATAGATTCACTACAGAGCCAAACCAATTTCCATTCTTAACCTCATCCAGACCAGCTGATGATTAAGAACACAGCCGGGGTCACCTTGCTCCCGCTCTCCTTTCTCCATCCCAAATTAGAGACACTTATGGATTCATGACATGCATACAGTGGATAGAGTCACTCTGAATTATATGCCAATATATAATTCAGGACGCTCAGACTTAATAAGTGAGACTCGCCAAGATAGCATATGTATGAGAGTATGTAAAGGAAGCAGAGTGCTCGAGTTTGATCTGTTTCTGTGCCGTATGTGGAGGGTTAGAGGTTAGACATACAGTGTTATAATCAGGACACTGAAGTTGTGTTGAAGAGGTGTTGGAGTTCACCCACAGGTGACCTTAGAGCTCGGGGTCACTTCTGCTCTTGTCATGCAGATACTAAAGAGACTCTCCAGTTGTTAAGTATTGCATAAATGTCCAAAAAGTTGAAGGGCTTGTGAGAGACGGATTTTTGAAAGAATATTTTGACATTCTGGAAAATACAGTTATTCATTTAACTGCTGAGAGTTAGATGAGAGGGTTGATACCACTTTCACATTTGAAAAGTGAATGTGAATCTACCATTAGCAGCTGCTTAGCATAGCACAAAGTCTGTAAACAAGGGGAGAGAGTTAGCCTAATCTGTCCAAAGGTAACAAAATTCATCTGCCAGCTCCACTGAGTCTCTTCACATAACATGTTCTTTCTCTGTAGTTTAATCTGTACAAAACTGAAGATTAAAGTGGCAACCAAGTGGCAACCTCTGGGGCTGAAACTAAAGCCGACAACGTGGAAGTACCAAAAAACGCAGGTCCCTGAATGGCCACCTTGAGTCTGGCAAAAGTGAGTAAAGTCCCACAGACCTCCATTTTAAAATACCCAATTTAACAGCAGAAATAAACATGTTTACAGCCTGATACAAAAATGGTTTTGGTCTCTTTAGCTAATTTCCCAGTTCATGACAAATTTTAATTTTTATATAAGTCACCATTTTCATTTTATTAAGGCTGAAAGTTTCTCATAATTAAGATGTTAATATAGTGTAAATGCATATATGGAAATAAGATTAATTGGATTGCATTCACAGGAGGTAAAAAAACAGGTTAACTGCATCGCTTACAAATTAAGGAATTCACAGTTGTTAGGATAATTATTAAATTATTTAAGATAATGCAAAAAATAGAGCAATGTTTTTTTATATCAGATTTACTGATATTTATTACATTTTAATAATTCCTGATTGAATTTTTGCAATGATATTCACATGAACGCAGAAAAACACAGATTCTGAAAAATGAAAAAGATTTTGGGAAAAAATGAAGCGGAATATAGAAAAACAGAGCCATTCATAGCTGTCGCTATTTCAGTGTGTTTTCATTTCATTTCATGAATGGAAATAATAACATTTTGGCCACTTAAAAAAGTCTTGTTTAGGTTTGTTTTGGTTGTACTAAAATGACCATCTGAGGAGAGGCATGTTCAGTTTATCAGCAAAGTACATTTTGTTTTAATGGTTTTCGGCCTGCATTAGTATTTTCACAGTTAACCATACATGCTAACTAAGCTAGCAGCTAGCATTGTGGTTATTTCCACCATCTTATCCAAATGTGGTCACTTCTGGCTCTAAAAACCGAAAGTGGTGACAGCGAAAATACCGAGCTCAAGGCTTCAAAACCAGTGGGTGACATCACTGTGGTCATGTCCATTATTTATACAGTCTGTGGATTTTATGTGCTGTGTTACTTTCTGGAGGTTACTGTGCCCAGCTAGAGAATAATCTGGCACTAACCCCTTGTTAAGTAGTTTTACACATTTTGGTACATTTTTGTATGGATCAAATAAACAAGCGATAAAGTTAAAGTTACTAATCAGTGAACTTTAGAGATGCTGGTAGGATTCTGGGCAGAGCCAGGCAGGATAGCTGTTTCCAGTCTTTATGCTAAGCTAAGCTAACTTCATGTTTCCTGATGTGAGTGGTATCAATCCTGTTCATCCTTAAACAGTAGTAAGTTTGACTTTCTGAAGATGGTGCCGTTTTCTTTGTCTGTCTAGTCACTCTGGCTGTCACTGCTCATGCAAACTTTCCAGTTCTTCCACAGATTACTCCAAACAAACACCTTTTGCTGCTTTGAAAACTTCATGTGCACCACAAGATTTTAAATGCCCCAAGCAGCTGTATTTTTTTAGTTTAGTATTTTTTTTTCATCGCTCCAGGACCTTGTTAGAACAGTGCAGAGTCGGGATTTTGTTTTTCGGAACACCAACATTCAAAGCTAATCTGGTATTCAGTGAAATCTCACACTGCACTGATCTGAGGAAGGTCTGCGTTGCAACCAACAGATCCATCCCTTCTTTCATCCATCCCCCCACTGACATCCTTTTCTTCTGTGAGCTCATTTATCCCATTGGAGTGTAGCCTAGTGTAATTGACTCCAAAGTGGAACTGAAATTGCTCACAGTAGCGCCATCATTTCCAGTATTATAGCAGGAAAATGGCATGGAAAGTCTTTTTGTTTAGTCTTTTTTCCTTTTAGAATCCCAGCGTTCATTTACATTGCAGTCGGCGTGACACCCTCTGAGCTCTTTCTGACACTACGGAATATTTCATACACAGTTGGTGTCAAACATTTCACTTTATAATCATGTAAGCTATAGCCCTCTGTCTTGTAAAGCTCTGTTCAGACCAAAGATTCAAGTTGAGACGAGTTGAAATTTGCAACTACTTGTAATGTGCCGCTCAGTAATGTTCTGAAAACATGCCAGTTTACACAAATGCAACTACACAAAGTGGTGTATTGTTTACATAGCAATGACTCTCTGTACTTCCATTCTAACTTCTGGATTTTAAGGTAAAAGTAAATGCTACTTTGTTTTTTTTTTTGAGTAACATTATTATATGTGTGTTTGATGTGCACATACAGCGAGCAGCAGCAGTGACCACTGTCCCACAACGACACACCGTGAGGACAGAGACCGACATACCTGTCAACAGTTGTGGGGATGTAAATAAGATGAACTCGGGCTTAGTGTGCAGAGAATGCTATAGCAAGCAAACACGCTGTCTGCTGACAGTTTGTGACTGACCTGACCAGCTGATTTAGCTACAAGCTTATTGGCTGTTGAAACAGATAAAATGCTTTACGTTCTATATCCAGCCACTGTCAACTTGACAAGCAGATGCTGCGTTTTATTTAGTGGGAAGTTGGAGCTGGGAATAACATAACACCCGAGTTGACCATGTTCCAGTAGAACAAGTGAGAAAGACAAGATGTTGATATAGGGGGTTATGTTTGTTTGTTGAATTTCTGAGTTCCCAGTCATCGGATTTCCAACTTGTTAAGTCGGAGGAACCTCATAAAACCTGATGTCAAAATTCAATACAGCTGCTCTTTGCATCAACAGTAGTGAAAGCCGCAGTAATATACTGTTTATTAGCTTTCAACAGCTTTTAGTTTGTTCCCACAGAGCACAGGAAATATAAGCTTGCTAGTATAAGCATACGTTGTTCTATGGCAATCACGTCACGTGAAATTGATGGTCTGTTAAGGTACTGTAACAGCAAAGCTATTTCCATTTGCATCTTAATGGTAATGCCCATTACGTGTCGCATCGAGCTTATGGACGAAGCACCAATATTTGCCACATGGTTGTAGCAGTTAGAATTAGAATATATTTTATTACCAAGTAGGTTTGCTTTGGTGTTTTGCACACAGTAAACATACACAAAACACATTAAGAGAAAATAAAATTAAAGGCAATGCACAGCAAAAGTTTAACACGTAGTTCTAATATGATTAACACTACACGGTATTGAGATGGGACAGGAGTAATTTTTTCCCGAATGGGACTTTATTATTTACTCTGTCATGGGAGTGGGACTGGGCAGGAGTGAAAATCCACTCCTGTGTCACCCTCTAATTAGCACTTCTGTCTTCTGTGTCTCATTAAGACAGTTATACTCACAGTCCTGTCCAACGTCTGTCTGTGAACATGTTGCTACTGTATTGTCATAATATAATAATACAGTGTAATGTGTTGTTATCAACTGGTATTGCCAAAATGGCTAACCTGGCTAGATAACTACATTTTAGTTTTCCGACTTCTTGTACTGAAACAAGGTAAACTCAGGTGTGACACCATTCCCAGCTCTGGCTTCCTCTTTCCGAGGTAAATGGAATACACCATTAGCAATACCAACTAGCTAGGACAGCCATTGTTAGCAGTGCCAGTTGCTAACAACACATTGTGCTGTATTTTGCACCTACAAACACAGTTGCAACATAGATAGATCTGTGTGTACAACTGTATGAATAAGACCCAAATAAGACAGAAGTGCTAATAAACAGTGTATTACTGCTGCAGTCACTACAGCTGATGTGCAGAGCAGCCATCTTGGATTTTGAGGTCGGGGTTGGTGAGGTCCCTCCGACTTTATGAGTCAGAAATTTGACTTCAGGAGGCGTTCCAATTTAAATTACTGACTGAACTAAAAAATTCCGACTTCCTAGTATAAATGGAACACACCTGAGTTGCCCACTTGCATCAAGCTGAGATGGGGCACTTCACACAGTTGCAACTCTTCCCTGCAGTATTCTAAAACAGTTTAATCTCGTCACAAATCTTGATCTGAACTGGGCTTAAGATTCTCATATAACATGAATCTGCTATTCAGCTTTCGTAACAGTAGCAATAACTGCATTATCATTGTTAAGCTATTAGGGACTGTTGGTCTTATCTTTCATATTATGATTAGCTGAGAACATTAAAATAATCCCCCAAATGGTGAAAAACATATATAGGAAGAGAGTTCAGCGGAAAAACAATTAACAGCCTAATCAGTGGTGCCTAATAGCAGCTAATTGCTGCCTGTTCTTACTGACCTTGTTATCACACGAACACACACACACACACACTTGGAGGTAAACTCTTGGGCCGTACACACCGATGCCTGTTGGCAATATTTCCATGTGACTTAATGTGTTTCCCATTATGCTGCAGTGAAAAGAGACCATGATTAGTTAACAGAAACAGAAGATGAAATGTGAGGATCTGAGAGAGAAGGAGACTGAAGTGCCAGTAATCTCTTGGATTATGTCCCTGATTACGACTTTGATGCAACCATGTATCCTGTCCTATGCACACACACCACCTCAAGATCTTATTTTGCTCCACCTGAAGGGCACACATGACATGATTTCCATTAGAAAACACCACATTACATCCTTCCTCCAGCATCCAATTTCCTTGCGGGTGGCTGTGCACGCTAACAGGTTAATAGGTTCAGTGGTAACCCTGTGGTAAATTGGTTGCTCTGCAGTGGTTAAGGGAGTAATCAAAGTGGCTGATTGCGGCCCGCTCACCTGTCCTGATCCTCGGGGTCGCACCATCAAAGTGGCTGGTCACACCGCTTCTGCTGCTGCCGGCCAGGCTAGCAGATGGCTAATTGAACAGGCCGGGGCTTTCAGAAGGGAGATGGAGGAGATGAAAAAAGCTGAGTGAGGGAGGGACAAAGGACAGAGGTAGGGAGGAGTGGAAGGAGGGATATACAGTCAGCAGCAGATTCTGAGAAACTGTAAATAAGGTACCAAACTGTGCATCATGTTGTGAATCTAAAAATGCCTCTTGATATCAGTTTAACACTTTCTCCTAAGCTCTTGAAAGTACCAAAGTTAATATCAGCTGATGTGATGCTTGTATAGGTTTGGTTCATATCATGGAACTTTACACATTGTTATTTGTGAGATACTTGCTGGAAGGGAGTGAATGCAGAGAGACGTGTGGATAAGAAAGTGAAAGGAATGTTAAAACTGGGAGGAGAAGAAAATGTAGAAAGCACAAGTGTAAAAAGGTAAAGATGTGAGAGAGTTGGAATAGTTTACGAGTTTGTGAAAAACTCTCTTTGCATTCTTTGCCGTGAACTCTGCGAAACAGGGAAAACAGCTAGCCAAATCTACATCGAGCCCACAAATTAAAGTGGACACAGGGTAACTCTAAAACCATAGAGCTTGTGAATGTTACTGAGCAGCAGGTGGCACCATGTATAGTATCATCGGCCACCAGTATGTGAATTGGTGAATGTGACCAGAAAGGCACTATACAAGTGCAGTCCATTTACCAGGGAAAACAAAAGCGCTATCTTTTTCCTGTTTTAGTAACGCAAGGGTTGATGCACTTCCTTCGTGCCACACAGCGAGCCTTCAGTTTTTTAGCAGATCGTACTTGGTGGCAGACATAATTACACACAGTGAAAACGAGGCTTAAGGAGAACCAGTCTTAACACTGATGGTGTCATTATTCTATCACCATTACACTGTCCAATAAACATTTACTTTATAATAGTACGTTAAAGCAAATAAACTTGGCTATTTCCACTTTAAGACATTAAATGTATATTTAATGTTAGAAAAATGAATTGTAAAAAACACCAAGTACTTATTGGAGAGGCACAGTGACTTCCGTAAGAGTCTTAAAGGTCACTAGCTGGTTAGCTTAGCTTAGCATAAAGACTGGCAACCTGGGAATCAGCTAGCTTGGCTCCGACTGTTGCTTTGTTATGGAGAAATATTGGTTCTTGTTTGTGTGAGTAATGTCTCCTAGAGAGATTAAGAGGTAGAAGAAGTGAATACAGAAAGAGTGTATGGAGGTAAGAAAGGATGAAAGACAGAAAGGACAAAAGCAGGTAAATACAAGGGAACTGTAATAAAAAGAAAAAGCAAAGGTTGTGAGAAATATAAGGACAGAAAGTTTAGAAAAGAGAGGAGAGAGAAAGAGGAAAAATAGAGGATACTTTTAAATATGTACAGAAGAAGAGAGGCAGGCTGTAGGGTCACTCAGTCAACATGACCTATATCAACCTTTTGCAACACGCCAGCAAAACACTGTTTGAATAACCACTGCTTTCCTTTTGCCCAACATGACCCCTGGACCGTGGGTCTGAATATTTATAGAGACGACATGCAGAGGAAGAAGCTCTGCTGCACATTATCCCAGTGAGAAATTCATCTGCTATTCCCTCTTGCTGCAATAAATGCTTTACAAAGCATTTTTTAGACCTAATAAAAAAAATAATAATAATGCACCACATGCAATTTTTTTTCCCCGGCGAGAGATCCATTTCGGCGCTGGCTGTGGCCAGTTTCTCTTGCTCTGATTATCACAGTGGCGCTGAGCCTTTCACCTTGAATTTCCAGTCATATCTGCAGTAAACTTAAAGTAGTTAATAACTTTGGTGTGAAGGGCAAAAAGTTTGAAAGAAATGATTTGCAGAGACTCACACAGCATACGAGGTGTTTACTGAGACGCTCTGCCAGATGCTAATTTTACTTCGCTTCGTACTGTTTCATATTCACCGTTTGATGGATGATGGCAGGTTGTGTTAATCATTTTCCGAAATAAAACTGCTGTCAATAATATATGCCCCTTTCATCTCCATTTTCCTGTCGCTCGATGCGATTGTGTGTGATTCACTTTTTGTCTCGCAGACAGACGGCTATTGACACAAGAAGGCAGGAAGAGAGACAGGTGTGCTCGGTCAAGTGGTCAAATGTTCTGTCACACAAAGGCGGACATTTAGGAAATTCGATACTGATGCAGTGAGACAGATAGATACAATCAGGTGTTCGCACAGGTGGTCAGCCACTTCAGCAGACAGACAGGCAATTAGACAGGTTGGTAGGTTGCTGTGTAGGGAATACACTAACATTTAGTCGGTGCCGTTACAGCCCTACAAACACAGACAGCGTGGCAGATTAGCCACTCTCCACTGACCAGAAGCTCTGGACGAGCCAGCAGAGCCACAGACAATGAATGGATCATTTAACAATAGGTCCCTCTTCCTGGAATGGGCGGAGGGTGGAGAGGGCGGGGGGCAAAGCGACCAATATGGCTACCAGGAAGACAACTGTGAACCCTGGAGGATTGAGTATTGCAAGGTTTTTTCTTGGTTAGGGTCACAGAATCTAATGATGAGACTGCTGTTTTGTGAACTTCCCAGTGAAAACCACAAGCTTTGGAGAATGTACTGTGCATGTAGAGCGATGAGGTATATTATACGTGATCACAATGCAAACTGAGGGCTGAACTGTTTGGTTAAATTGACTGGAATGGTGCAGTTTCAGCCTCATTAGCTGATCGCTGCCCATTAATTCTATTAGAATCAGTGTTGTGATGCAGAGTTTCTGCTGCTGGATATTATCCATGACCTTCTCTGAAACAACATTAGTGATCAGGCGTTCTTATAATAGATCACTGATGGTAATGTAGTGCAGGGGGCGTAGGAGGGAAATTGTGACAGCACAGCAAGAGCAAAACAGCAGGTTATTATATATCGTTTATTAAAAATTCAACATGACCTGTGGTTGCACTGCATTGTGGGTGACTAAGGCTACTGTGGGTGGAGAAATTGATATCTCTGTTTCTTCTGGGATGAATCTGTATCTGTTGTTTTTTGTACAACCTGACTTGACACATAGCTAGCAGAGACATGTACTGATACACATTAAATATGTATGAATATATTCAAACATGATATTCAGATTCAACCACTTAAGTTGTTATGGCGGATGTTTTAATAAAATCATGGCCAGTATCAGCCTAGAGCTGGTTGCACTGCCTGCATATAAGCTCAAGTTTCTCCTTGATTTATTACGAAAATCTTTAATAAATGGAAACTGGGCCCACAGGAAGTATGCCAGAGCAACTTTTTTGTTGTGGCCAGACAGTGGCATTACAACTTCCGAGCCTGTCACGTGATGTCATCTGGCCCAAAAATGTATTTTAAACGTCTGTAAATCAGTGGAAACACAACCCCCTGCACAATGACTTGTTTCACTATCAGAATTTGATTCATTTAGTCCAATAACATTTGAGAAGTCTAGAGGAGCCGCACAATTAAATCATTTATCAAAATTCAAGTTAGTGGAGTGCTAAACCTGAAGGAGGTGGTTCGTGGAGATCTAGTATTTTTATACCCGGCAGTTGAATGTATTTGGCTTCCTGCGCCACTAAGCAACTTTTATAGGAATGAATGCGGCCCTGCATCCAATACTGTATCAAGGTCTCTTTATACATCCACCGTGTTAGTGCATACCTGAGTTTGAACAGATTACATCACACACACTAGTTGTTATGTAGAGAAAGTTGTCACTGAATACAGTATTTGCACCACTAACTGCCAGGCGTAACTGTTGAGCTGCTAAATCAGTAAGAAAATGGACAAAACTAACGTTAGCTTGCTAATATATGCCCTGTTTAGACTTAGTAAAATAGATAATATTATGTTCAACATATTGGACCTGACATTTGATCAAAAATGCTGTTTAATAATGATAGAAACTGACAAGATATTAAATTGAATTTCAATATTCTTGACATTGCAAATCAAGTTACTGACATTGATTTTGTTAGCATAATCCAGCTCATTCCTCACAACATGAATATAGCTAACTGGGGGTTGATTTATATCATTTTTTCAGGGCCAATGATTATTGGTAAAAAAGGAGACTGTTAAAGGATATTTGGAGTCAATATATTTGCAGTAAAATCTTAGAACACTTGCACACCTACCTCGTTTGATCCAGATTTTGGACTTTTTAGTTTGATCCGAACCAAAATTACAGGTGTTAAACCTCCCCTTGACCAAACAGAAGAACCTTGTTCCGCCGAAAAGAGGTGGTCACGGTTTGGATCATATCAAAGCATGGTCCGGTTAGCTTCTGGTGTGAAAATATTTTTGTATGGTTCAGACTTTTGGACGAACTACAGGAAGTTTTGGCAGGCTGTTGTCAAGTGAGAAGAGTACTGTTACGCCTCAGTGCGTAGTGTCTGCGTGGAGTTTAGTAACAGATTACTTATGTCCAGCAGTTCTCATACATGATCATGGCAGGACATTTGCATGTCATGTGTAATTCTTGAGTTTTTAGTCATAATTACAGCGTAAAAACAAAACTAATCGGATAAAATGTAACAAAATGCAAACTCTGATTCAGACTCTCAGGTGTGAAAAAACCTATAGATTTAAGTTTTAAGTTAACACAAACTCCAGCACAGAACTTTGTTACAAATCCTTTTAGAATGTTTAATTAAATTAATTAATTATTTAATTAAATACATGAAACATTTTAATATTATCTTCAAAAGACATTAAAAAAGTGATAGCTCTTCCCATGTTGACGCCTTCTATGGACACATTACAGTGTGCCTTCCTTGGTGTTTGTTGAATGTAATACTCCCATACTGCACTTTTAGACGTCTCACTCCTTATCCTCTCCTTGCAATACTCATACAGCTAATGTTACATCTAGAAACTACTATTACTCATGGCAAAACATTATTAGCAGAAATGCTGGGTGTTTTTGCTTCAGCTGAGGGCTGTGATGTTTATTACAGCTTCAGTAATATCTGCTGCCTTATGTTCGAAACACAGCACCGCATGCTCATCAGAGCAGCTCCAGTCTGCAAATGCATCCATCTTTACCCGTCTGAGATGTAACCAATCAGATAATGCTGTTGGCAGGACGTTGATGGGGCTGCATCAGAGCCAAAGTAGGGCATTTTTCAATTTTATTTTATCGGCTATTGCATAAAAAACAATAATGATTAATGATAATCATAAAAAGCCAAATATCAGAGACGATAATCAGCCGGGCAGAACACGTATTTCTTCATGTATATATATAAATGTCATACCTACATTAACAAAGAATTTACACTAAGTTTTTTTTTTAGCATTTCTGCTATTTTCAGCAGTTAGGTTACAGCTTGTGCAGCTACAGTGCCAGTTTTACCAAACTCTTCATGCTAGCTTAAGTTCTAATGGTGCAACCAGACTTGGTAATCACCACTTTGAATCTCATTGGTATAGTCAAAGGGAATCACTAGGAATTTAGAAAGGGCTTTAGATGCAAATGTAATGGATTTACAATTAGTCTGTGCAACCTGGACCAATTTGTTAAGCAAGGTTACAGTGAATGAAGTCAAACAAAATGGCAATTCAGTCTTAAAAGCAGCAGACAGTTTGACTTGTCATAGCACAGGTGTTGCTAATAACATTAATAATGTCTATTGAAGTGTCCCAGCAAGACATGACTGTGCGACAAAATGGAATCCAGCCAGTATGAATTTTATTACTTACACCTGTTTTTCCTAATGTAACATGCCAACATGTCTCTAGTGAAAAGACCTATTATCAGGCGAGCTCTGTACAGTGGCACGGTAATATGCAGCACAAGTTGTCTTCCATATTCAGTTTCATTCTTGTTCTTTGGATCTGTTCTTTGAATCTGCATAGTTAGCACAGAGACTTTTAAATATATTCAAAACTCTGCAAACTCTGTCAGCTCCTCTAAATTCTCCTCACATACCTCCCTCTGCCAGGTTGTTTGTTAAGGTATTTTGCCTGCTCACAGCCGCTAAATGATAGAGAGAGATTTATTCCAACTCCTGCTCAGGTCAAAAGCCTTGTTTTGCTTCCGGATGCAGTTTAATAATGCCCATAACGAGGGCTGACAGAGAATTAATATAAATTAAAATGGACCAAAGAGTGCCTGCAAACTTGTCTTCATTAATAGGTAAGTGACAATATAATTTTTGTAGGGTACTCTTGCCAAGAGGCTCATACAACTGGCTCTGTACAGGCTGCCGTCCTATGAGTTATTTCATTGTTTTTGAGCATAATTAGCTTTTGATAAAGCTTTATGAGGAGGGTGTAGACGAAGGCAGGAAAGAGGAAGGGTAAAATAAAACTGCTCTAACAGGGTATTAGCCTCTGGGTCCTGTCCTCTTATTGTGGGGTCTGGGCTCTCCACGTTGTGTATTAGGTTATATTAATTTGGAGAGTGGTATCTCTTGCAGGGAAGGGGGGCCTCTCTTTGATGTGCTCTCTGCGGTTTCCCCTGAACCATTTTTCATGTAGGTGCTCCACTCCGTATTGATTAGGCCTCATAAATTGTGAAAGAGTATAGGGGCGATGGAGAGGCCTAAAAGCTGCCCTAAATAGGTTAATGCTGGGGAGCGAGAGCCAGCAGGGAACGAGAGCCTCATCTCAGAGCGGCTCATTTGAAGGCACTGCTGAGACCATGTATAATCCCCTCATGAAATTAACTAAACGTGCAAGAGGCTCTTTATTCATGTCTGCCATTGTCTCATACAAATACAGATATGTGCACACTGCTGCTGAAAGTACCCCCAGATTTTCTGCTGATTGGATGTTTTATCATCAGTGTGAAAAGGAAAAAGAGCAGGGAGTTGTAGTTTTTCATGTTGGAAATTTAGTCCACAGATATGTTTCATTTGTGCATTTCAGTTTCTGAAGTGACGTGGTTGTGATTAAATGTGTATGAGCTGACCTTGTCGGGATGGTGGATGGCGTGACATGGGCGAGACAGCTGCCAAGCTGCAGGCCACTGTCTGAAACAAACAACAAAAGTGGTTGTTTTTTTAGTGAGACGTTGGTGGCATTTCCAGCACAGACTGTACCACTAAAAGCAGGTATTTAAAGCCAAAACACGATCTTTTCCTGACCATAATCAAGTGGCTTTTGTGCCTATACATAACCCTACATGAACCACAATGTTGTAGGAACATTAAGTTTCAACATATCTCTTTAAAATAATGTACAAATATTAAATATCTGTGGTTTGCACAGACACACAGTGTCAACATTTATCCTGGCATTTGCATTGTAGGATTTAGGCTATGCCACTCTCTTGTTCACACATCACCAGTCCCTTTTTAACAGTAGTTTATATCATCATCTATTAAATGTGACACACTGCAGCAGAAAGCGGTGTATATTCTGTGGACACGACTTTTTTCGTTGCATTGTGGGGTTTGTTTTTGAGGGCTCTAAAGTGGCAGACAGTAAATATAGTGCACTGCAGAGTGAGAAGGGAGTGATTTCGCACACAAGTGTATTTGACAACTCAACCTGAAATTTGGCAGTGTTACCATAGCAATAAGCAAATACCATGCCTCTTTTCATTGCTCAGTGTGTGATTATTAAACCTGGAGATCACTTACTCTCTCTGTCTAAGCCTGCAAAGAGACATGTGAGGTATTTTTTTTGCACACTCACCATAGATTGCCTCATTCCAGGAGAAATACTATTCGTATTTTTAACTGAGCTCAAACTTTCGGAGTCAAATTAGTAGTTGTCAAAAAAAAATTACCCACCAATTTACAGAATATTATAATCCTTGTAATCATCCTTTGTATACAGATGGTGTTTCATTTTTGTGTCAGAGGAAGCTTCAGTTTTGGGCTTAATAAAAAACATGTGACAGTTGTTGAAATATATTCTTTCACTGGTCAATACCACCTCTAGTAATGCTACCTGCACTATATACAGTTATCTTTGTAGCAGTTAATTTACCAGTGTAAGCACATGACAATAGAAAGAGGAAAAAAATATGTTTCAGTGCTTAAATTAAATAAAAGCCTGTAATATTTACTCCACTCGTCTGCTTCTCTATTGTTTCAACATAATATAAAGTAGCTCATGTTGTTGAACAGATATGAAAATTCAGTCACTCAGAACTGTCAGATATAAACAGCAGTCTGGAATTGAGCTGTGAATAAAGCCGCAGACATTTATATGTGTGCTAACACACACAATCAGTCATGTACTACTGTATATCTTTGCTGCCGTTTATGTCATCTCTGTCAGAATTGAATATATGCTTGCAGTCATGTGTTCTGATCTCGCAGATACAGACGTATTTAGATTAAAACCATCTCTCCATTCCCGTTTATCACACTCGACTGCTGGCTGTCACTGCATGTTAGTATGGAGAGGAACAGAAAGATGAATGTCTGTGTTACTGTGTTTGTTTGATACAGTGTACAGTGTATTAGAATGCAGGCTACATGTGTTTCCCCTGAGCTGAATTTCGTGTGTGTGTGCGTGTGTGTGTGTCCTCCACTTCATCCCATGCATGGAAATAAGGTATGAGTTGTAACGCGCGAAGCAGGCAGCCACAGTCATCTGTCTTTGTTCAACGCTGATGTCCTGTTATATATCAGAGGCAAAGATGAATGCAGTTAATAGACTGTGACACAGCCATTAACTACAGCTGTAATAGAAGTGTAATGGAATCAAACAGCCATTTCTCCCCTCAGCGTAGGCAGGCACAGGTAAATGTTTAAAGACCAGTCGCTGTTCAGGCACCTGTCTCTTCCTTTCTCGCTGTCCTTGTTATGTTTCTCTTTTATCTCATCCGGTCCTTGCTCTTTTTTCTTGCATACGTGCACATTCCCGTTTCGTTTCTCCCCACCTATGACACACATCAGCCCCACCTGTCCCGCCCCTCCTCGGTCCCCACTCTCCCATGGCGTTGCAGTCGTCCTTGAACCTCCATCAGCTTCCTCACCAACATCAAAGCCAGCTGATAAAAGTGTCCAGTTGTCCATTTTCCTACTGATACTCGCCGCCGCCAGACAGATCCTCTGATGTCTGCTTTTATCCCCTGTGTCTTGGGGATAAAATGTGACATTGCTCCCCACACATCCCTCTCTGTAACCCCATTTGTAACTCCTTGTATATTCCTGTATGAAATTACTGTATTGATTGGTGAAATTGTCGTTTATGGTCGAGCTCTTGAGTTTCAGGAGATAATGGAAGGCGTGTTATGCACCGACGTGGACAGAAAATCGTTGGAAAATGGAGAGCAGTCATATCTGCACGATGAGAATATCCACATATGAACAGTGCGGGGAGGATTTGTTGAAAGCCTATATGGCAGTTTTTTCCCCCAAAAACCTATCATATGATTTTGATGTGATGTTGATCTTAACAAGCCATTTGATACTTTAATCTAAAGCCAATGCATTTTCAGTACATTCTCTCAGAGCTCACACAGTGATCTATATATGGTATACTGTAACGTAGAGATTTCACTGCCACCGTAGATACCTGATGATACAACCTGAAAGGAGTTTCTTTCTTGAAAGAAACTGTGACTTGTTTAAAAAAAAAGTACTATTCATATTCTTCTTCCCACCTATGTCATAACCTGCAGTTTCCATTTCTTTCCAGGCCTCTGCACCTACAGATACAAACCTGGGAAATATGCTTTGCATCCAGAGAGAGGTAATGGGGTTCAGGTGCTGTAGCTCGTCCCATGAGGATGCTTCCTCGTCTTCCTTCTCCTCCTGTCAGCACATGACTGACCCCAACACCAATCACCACAGCACGGTTACCACACATGGAGGAAAAGGTACAGATGACTGCATTTATACTCCGCCATCTGTGATAACATATGTCCTTCATCACTTTAATGTTGCACTGTTACATATGTGCTGTACTTTGCTCACATGGGTCTTTATGTATGTACGTTTAATGGATGCATTTTAATATGTTAAAGGTGCTCTTTAACATATCCTCAAGGTCTAGCAAATGTGTTGAATGCACTTTCCTCCTCATAATTTTTTTAAACATGTATATGAACAATACCAACAAAACGGGGGCCCACTTCCAAAAAATGTTACTCCGTAGTACTACAAGCGGTCAAGTTGTC
This sequence comes from Cephalopholis sonnerati, assembly GCA_019142605.1. Lineage (NCBI taxonomy): Eukaryota > Metazoa > Chordata > Actinopteri > Perciformes > Serranidae > Cephalopholis > Cephalopholis sonnerati. The sequence continues at coordinate 14,508,394 of JAGQAX010000020.1, read as the reverse complement.
TCAAGTTTTTCATCGTTGGCATGAGTCATTAGTCCTGTAAAGGTGAGGAAGATGATGCACATCTTCTGCCTTTTTCCAAATGAACACACACACAGCACTTCACCAGTAAACGAGAAGTGTGACAAGGTGCTTTCCTGTGTCTAATGCTCAACTATTGTCCACAGCCTCCAGGGCTGTAAAATGGAGCCAACGCAAAAGTGCCAAAAACTGCAGTTTCTCAAACGGCCATTCAAGACTGTCTCCAGAAGCGAGTCAATCCCCCTTTACACCCATGTTAAAATGCCCAACTTTACAGCAAAAATAAACATGTTTACAGCCTGGTTTACAACAACTATAATGACAACTGTACAGGGGTTTAATTTTTATATAACTCACCCATTTAAATTTTACTACAGCTCAAAGTTATGCATATTTAAGGGCGGGGCTGCTGAACTGACAGGCTGTCTGTCAGGCATCACCTCAGGCCTTCAGTCAGATCCACCCATCGCTCTTGTTTGGACAAGAGGCTCCCTCATATTTGGACAAGAGGCCCCAGACTCTTGTCCAAATATGGTTACTCCTGACTCCAAAAACTAAGATGAAGACGGCAAAAATGCCAAAATAGAGGCTTCAAAATGTCAGTTCACAAACCAGTGGATGATTTCACGGTGGTTATGTCCATTATTTTATACAGACTATGCTACTACTACTACTTATTTTTGACCAAATTTAAAAAATCTGATTTGGTTTGTGCTTCTATGAACAACATTACACTGAAATATATTTCTTACTGTACTCTAGTCGTACCATCCAACAATAAAACAAACTTGCCAACTGTAAATTGTGCTTACAGATCTGTATGTTTGCACACTGTCTTTTAATTTAATCTGCGTTTGCATGCCTGTCCCAAGTATCCTGTCAAAAAGAAAAGAACAAATGCTCTCAGAATTCCAGTCATTTTCCCAGTTTTTCCACCTTTCCCCATCACACCGATCGATTCTGACCAAATCACTGTCATTTGCCTGCCTATAGCCTGGCACGCCTGTGTGCACATCTCTCCAATACAGCACAAAATCAATCAGAAAGCACGTCTCCTAAACATATTGATGTTAGCTCTGTAATGAGATATGCTTTTGACCATTGTGCCTCGGCTCTTGTCAGCTCATGGATAAACGGAGAAATATTTTTAAATGAAACACTGTTGATATGCCATGTAGGCAGCCGTCACCCTCGGAGACGTGCTCGATATAAAAATAACCTCATCTTGATATTGTATGTATCTCATTACAATATGAGAAAAAAAAAGTGCTGAAAAGATAAGATGTGTGTGACTCTTTCTGCGCCTTTGGCCTTGAAGGACAGTATCGGATGTCAGTGGCTTGTGAAGCAGTTGATGAGATTTTTGTCAGAACCAGCTTGCATGATGGGAAAATATTATCAGAAATGTTGGAAAGTTCCACTTTAAAAAGCAACACTTCAAAACAAAAGACAAAATCACTCTCCACAACCACAAAACTCTTTGAAGATATTTTCATCTTTGGATGCTAACAGGGACATATTTCAGAAATGATTAAGGGTGAATAAGCTCCATCCTGTCCAGCTGAGAACAATCATGCAGTGATATATGAATTGTGTCTGCTTGGTGTTTACCAGAGCTGTGTTGCTGCTTCCTGATTAATCAGACTCACCTGTTTCCGGCCCCGTCTGGGACTGGACAAACTGAGCAGTGCATCATTACCTGGTCTGATTAGACCTGGATGGCTGCAGACGGCCACCACGGAGCTCTGCACCTGCTTCTTTTGCCAGGTAAAAACTGAGTCATAACTTTTTCCTTCCTTTAGGTAGTTAGCTGATAAGTTTGTTCATATTTCTTTCCCTCTTTTCCTCCTTCAGATCAGTAACTTAAAGGGATAGTTCAGATTTTTTGAAGTAGAGTTGTATGGGGTACTTAACCATAGACAGTATAGCACATACAGTTTTGGAGAAGCAGACTGGAGTCAGAAGCTAAGCAATCTACTGCTGTGGAGGGGTCAACACCTAAAAAAAAATCAATATCAGTTTAAGTGTATGCTATCTGCTTTACCTTAATGTCAGACAGTGATTTCCAACAGGAAAATTAAGCTGTTATATTGCTCTCTTCCAAGCCAGACTCCATTGAGAAAAACAGTGATTTAAAATGGCTGAACACAGATGCTGCTGGTCTACTTCTGCCTCAAACTGTTATTTTTGCTTGTGTTTTTGTGTAACTTTGGCATTTAAAAGGGTTAGTTTGGGCTCAGCAAAGTCACAATAACACTAAATTACCAACAGATCGAAGCAGAGGTAGACCAGCAGCTCCTGTCTTCAGTGTGCTAAAATTACTGTTTTTGTCAATGGAGTCTGGGCTTTGACAAGAGCATAAATGGTTAACTGAAGCCGCTAACAGCTTCTCCATTGGAGGGGACTGTCTGGTGGAATATACTCTCAATATAGAGTGCTCTTATACTGATATAGATTTTTGAGGTTGGACTTTTAGGTGGCTAAATTACGTTTTGTTGCCGGCCCCCATCCACTGCAGTAGAATGCTTAGCTTCCGTGTCTGACTTCAGCCTGCTTGGGGGCGTGCTGACTGATATCTACTGTATCTAATACACTGACTATGGATAAGTACCCCATACAACCCCACTTTAAAATATCCGAACTATCCCTTTAACCTCTTCCATCGAGTTTGCGCTCTGCATTTTCCTGAGATGAAAGCAAACATAATTAATTTTTAGATGCAAACAACACCAAAGCATGTAGCTGCAGACTGATGTTCACATCTGAGCAGGCAGAGCAGCTCCACTGTAAGCTGAGAGGTAAATCAAGCTCAACTTGTCCTTCCACCTACTGTCCCCCCATCAGGTGTTACGAGTCATTGCTCTCTGGAGCGCAATCCACCATTCTGGCTGCTTATGTGGCTGCCTGCTTGGGATTTAGTAGACTTGTAAATGATGTCATCCGTAGTACACACACACACACACACACACACTCAAGGCCTCTCTTGTCGAAAAGTCCTGTTAGTCAGACAGATGGAGAATTACAGCGCTGAAAATTGTGGTTTGCTCACATTCAGCAAACAGTCACTCACACGAAAACACACTTGGACTCGGTCTCATGCACACAGGTGGAGTCAGATTAAGATGCTCGTGTGTAATGCGTGGAGTTAAACACAGGGTGAGAAATAATAAGGGCACAGAAATGCCCTTGAGTGAGACACTGTATAAAATGCCACGTTAATAATAGGAATTAGCTTTTTTCCATTACACTTTGTTCATATTTTATTCATTAAGCTGTAAATATTTACATCATCCCTGCTCAGGGTACTTTTTTTGATCAGAAAACAACTGAGTGTGCAGTCTCTAGTGGTAGAAAATGTTGGCACCATTGCAGGAGAAGAAAGTGCCAACTCCACACAAACTACTTTGCTAGCAAAAAATAACCAACTGATATAGCTATAAAACTTAAGAAAGATAGTTGATGGCAGAGAAAAACAGCAGCATCCTATTTTCTATAAGGGCTGCCAGGAGAGGAACTTTTACCTGCCTATATGCATGTGTTAAATCATATAGTAGAAAATGCCTCCTAAAACCTGTTGGCTTCGGTGCAGACACATGCATTAACACACAAGTGAGGAGACATAATATAGAGAATGAGCAAGCACGCACGCACACACACACACACACATGCAGAAAGGAGCAGTGAGGCAGCAGGCAGACTCACCTTGCTGTGTACTCTGTGAATGAGATGTAAATGTGCTGCTCACCTTGCCACCGCAAGATCCCGCTGTGATCAAAGCGTTTTTAGAGACATGACTGCTCTGCTCAGTGTGAATATCTGCTCTGAAGAATATCACTGCAGGTGGAGAAACGGGCATTTTAATTACATTGTTTTGTGTGTGCGCACTCGCAGACACACGCATGCATATGACTGTTTGTGTGCATGTGTTTTTTGTGTTCATATTTTATGTGTCTGCATTCCAGCATTTCTTGTGTGCATGTCTGTGCAGTGCATGTAGGTTAGGCTCTGTGAGTGTGTGTGAATGTGTGTGTGTGTGTGTGTGCATATGTTAGCAGGCTAAAGTGTGACTCCAGGCTGCCAATGGTATCTCAAAGAGGCAGGTGGATCTCTTAGAAGCATCTTTTTTTGCAGCAGCAGCCACAGTGCTCACAGGCTCAGCCACCTGCTGTTTACATTACAAGCCAGCAGACCATAAAGCATATCATGCAGGTCTTTGTGTCAGCATATTTAACAATGTTTCAGACTCCTCAGAAATGCAGCATTTTGGCCCCTTTGACATATTCTGTAGTTCGCCTCTGCGAATTCATTTGAGTGTGAAAGATTGTGTGAAATGTATCTGGGCGGCGATGGATATTAGCAACTTCATAAATGGTTTATGACACCGACACAACAACAGTATATGAAGCCCATGACTCAGAGGGAGCCAGAGAGAGAGAGAGTGCTGCCACAAAACTCTGCGGCGTCTTGAAGATAGTCAAACAATTTTCAAGACCAGCAACTTTCAAGTCTATAAAAATTGATCTGTTTGTCATGAGAGGAGACCCATTTGGGATTTCTCAAGCGTGAAATCTTCGTGAAATGGGTGTATCAATCAGAAAAACAGAGAGACAGAGATTGAAAGACGATAGAGAGAAAGAGAGAGATGAGAAAGGAGTGAGTGGAAGAGCCAGAGAGAGAAAAAAAGACAATATCGCTTTAATTTAGTCATTGTTTCAGCTTTCCTAAATCCTTTCAAGAAGAAAGGCAGTCTTCCAGCCGTCTCTCTCTCTGAGCTAAGGGGAGCAGAATATCACTACACTGTCAGAGCAGATATGAAAAGCAATCGGCTCCTGTTACATGTACAAGTACAAGTGTTGCTATCTTGTATTGTCTTTATGTTCCTAATAATGCACGGCTGCTGTCGGATAAATGCTTTCTACAGTCTTGGCGTTCAGTGTCTGTTTATATAAAGTGCATTCAATTTTCAGCATCCAATAGGCTGTTTCCAGGGTCGGACTGCCAACAAAAACCATCTCAGGAATGCTGTCAAGCGGCCCCAAAGTTGATACACCAAATTGGAACTGACACAACATGTTTGTTGATCAACAAATCATTGATTAAAAACAAAAAAAAACCGCAATTTGTTAATTTGTATTGTTTGTGTTAGGCTAATATGTAAAATGGTGAAACTAATTTTCGAAGGTTTTCTCCTCAGTGTTTGCGTACAATTCAAAAATGGAAAGTTTAATTAAAGTAATGATCACCTGACACCTAATTTGAATTGATAGCCTGGTTTTCAGAATCATTGAAAAATGTTGCAACAGTGTTGAAACACAGAACTAAATTAGAAGCAGCAGACTCTATTCATCCCCAGAGCCAGTTGGCGATGCTAGGGATCAGCACGCCCGGGGACCCGCCCTCTGCCTGCTGCCCGGCGTACAATGCACCAAACCCTGAATCCTGTCCCTGCGTGTGGTGGGCCCACAGGGCGACGGTTACATGTTATCTGTTCGGACTGAGCCTGACCGGGCCCCTGTGGCCCAAGGCGAAGCTGTCGATTTACTGGTCCATCTACCAACCCTTATCTGTGGTCATGAGCTCTGGGTAGTGACTGAAAGAATGTGACCGTGGATACAAGCAGCCAAAATGAGTATCTTCTGTGGGATGGCTGGGCTCAGCCTTAAAGATAGGGTAAGGAGCTCAGACATCCAGAGGGAGCTCGGAGTAGAGCCGCTGCTCCTTCACGTTGAAAGGCGTCAGTTGAGGTGGTTTGGGCATCTGATCAGGATGCCTCCTGGGCACCTCCCGTAGAAGGCCCTGGGGCAGACCCAGAACATGCTGGAGGTATTACATATCTCATCTAGTCTAGGAACGCCTTGGGGTCCCCCAGGAGGAGCTGGAAAGCGTTGCTGGGAAGAGGGACGTCTAGTGTACTTTGCTGGACCTGCTGCCCCTGCCACCTTTCCCTGGATAAGCGGATGAAAATGGATGGATGGAGACTCCATTCGCAGTATACTCTATATTTACACTGCATATTCACACAAAGCACACTGTAATTATACTAAGTAAGTATTTAACAACTCTTTTTTACTCCTGGGCTTGTTATCACATATTATATGCCTTAGCAGGGGTAGCCAACACGGTGGTGGCCCGCAAGGAGAAAATAGATCGCCCACAGGATCGTTCTAAAAATAACTGTGGTCAAGCCAGCCATCGCTCGTGTCTCTGTGGTCAAATCGGACGCTGCAACTGTAGTGCACTCATATACTGACACTCAAGGTAAATGCATTCATGTGGCCCAGGTCAAATTGACGGGGACAGCTAAGGATGGACTGTCTGGTTTTAAAAATAATGTGTTAACAAAGGGTATAAAATGCTGGGGCTGAGAAAGGGAAAATTTTAAAACCTTCCGATGGCCAGTCCACGCTTTGCTGATTGTTTTATGTGTAGTACAGCTCAACAAGTATCTTGGTGAGTACAGGACTCACCAAGAATCATGCAAATGCTGTAAGTTTCTAGACTCATGAGGAGAAACCCAATGATGATGAATATGACAATATGCTGAATTTGATAAGGCACATGTAAACACCATGTTCCATTAGAATATTCCTGAATTAGGCCTTATTATGAATGTTCCATTTTTCGATGAAGACGTGGGATATGCCTGTATTATTTGGGTTTTGGGAGCGGCAGCAGTAGCTCAGTCCATAGGGACTTGGCTTGGGAACTGGAGGGTCGCTGGTTCAAATATATGGAGCGTGGACTGGTGGCTGGAGAGGAGCCAGTTCACCTTCTGGGCACTGCCAGAGGTGCCCTTGAGCAAAGCACCGATCACCCTGATCATTTTCAATCCTAATGCCTAAACCTAACCAGCCAATGAAAGCAAACAGTGCTCGTCAGTCAAAGGGAGATTAGGTCAGGTCGTGCCTTTGCCATCCTAGGAAAGCAAATTGGCATTGTATCCCATCCCAAATCCCATTGGCTTTTTGATGAGGGAACCAGGGCGACGTTCTTTATCAACTTCATCAACTTTGAACTTGTTCATCGGCCTACAGAAAAACATCATCCCAACAGCACTCCAGGGAAGGCTATTTATTTAAAGATGTTTAAACGGCTATTACATTTGTTTACAGAAGCCTGTGGCCTAACGTCAAGTTTAGTTTGTTCAGTTTCAACACAAATGTGTAGTCGGCTATTTTTGTTAAAGATGTTTACAACTGACCCAACAGCTATGGAAACAGCCATGGAAACTGTTGGCTGGTTGGTTGGTGTACAACGCCAGTTTGCTTTCCTATGATGGCAAAGGCATGCCCTACTATGCCTCTGATTGGCTTGCCCTGATCATTTTTAATCCTAATGCCTAAACCTAATCAACCAATGAAGACAACCAGTGCTCGTCAATCAAAGGGAGATTAGGTCAGGTCATGCCTTTGCCATCCGAGGAAAGCAAATTGGCGTACACCAACCAACCAGCCAGCCAACAGTTTCCATAAATCTGTTAGGGAGGAGAAATACACCTACTTTTAAACATTATGAAAGACAGATATCAACAGGTTTTTGGACATGCGCAAATATCACAAAGCAAACCCTTCTGAAGAAGGCAGTTGAAGGAATGAAAGAGGGAACCTCTGTTCGCATGGTCAAAACTTTAAAACCCGGAGCTAACTGATGACGGCGTGGCTACTCCAGATGCAGCTAATCAGTTGGACACTGGCAACATAGTGGAGAACATACAGGGTGATGAGATGTGATCTGAGAGGGCAGATACTATCAGGTAGAGTCAAGATGTGGCCAGCCCTTCATCCAGGACTCACAAACATTCTGAGAACACATTTTACATCAGGGAATTCTGAGTTATTCAACTTATTTTGATGAGTACGTCCAACTAGCAGAAAGAGTCATTCAAGGCAGAGCTCTGCCATGAGCACTTGTTCTGCACAGCACCAGGCATTTTTGATGAGAACGCAAAGCCAGCAAAATCAGTGGCCATAATCCCAGATCCATCAGAGCTTGGAAAGAGAGAAAAGGCTTCTCTCAGTGACGTCGAGAAGTACACCTGTTCCATTGAGCGCATGGTTTCACTCTTGTCGAGGGTTTCTGAAGCATTCAGCCCCAGCCACTGCCCCGTTTGTCCCTTCCTATCAAGAATACTACCCAACATCTCAGAACCACCGCATGTACGCTCCTGTTGTGAACAAATACACTGCCTAGGGAAGAAAGGGGATACACTCAACTGTAGTTGGTAGTTTAGTTTCATATTAAGTTACTTTATTTAATGCTCTATAGGTTTAAAAGTCTATGTTTACAAAAACCTACAGTTTGATTCTGTTCCAGTTTCAACACAACTGTAAAGAGTGCCACATGAGTAAGTCCTAAAACCCATAAATGAGTTCACATTTAAGCACTCCTGGTTTCCTGGTCTCAAAGTCAGTGGGTTTTCAGAACCCATGTTCGGTTAGGTGCTTGGAATAAGGTCTGTGGTTAGCATAAGCATAAGACACATTCAAGTTTTGTTCTACAGTGTAAAATAGCTACCTCATAAAATATGTAAAATACCCCACTCGTGATTTTTGTAGGGTTTTAGGTCTCTTAAAAAAGGTAGTTGCTAACAAGTGACAAAATAAGACTCCAGGGTGTCATCACGCTGAAGACGGCTTTACAACTTTATTGTGGTGGTTACATTAAGTCATGCAACCAGTGTAGTTCGTTTAGAGCCCAGTGTTACCTTGTTACTTCTGGCAAATGCATTTATACTTCTACATAACATTGGTGTTCATTTGTGAAGATGATCTTGCAGAACAAAATGTGTGAAGTATCATAAACTTTTGTTTGTCACAGAGCTTATTTTCTACAATGACCCAAAATCCAATGGAAAAGTCCCATTGACTTTTTGATGAGGGAACCAGGGCGACACTAACATCTTCATCAGCCTACAGAAAAGCATCATCCCAACAGCACTCCAGGGTAGGCTATGTATTTAAAGATGTTTGCAACTGACCTATCAGCCATTGCTTATGTTTACAGAGGCCTGCATCTTAACAGCAAGTTTAGTTTGACTGTGTTCAAGCTTTACTTGAGAACTATTGCCTCAGCCTTTTTTGTAATTCAGCACAACCGCAGAGTAATACAGTTCACTGTGTACAACACAATACAGTATTTTATATCTTTGAAATAAAAAATATGAGAACCCCGAGCTCTTGTATGCCACTGCTACACAGGTACATGAACATTCATATACTGAATAAATCATACATTTTGGCTGGAGGTGGATCATCTGACTGAATGGGGTAAGAACAACTTGGTCCTTAACACCGTGAAAACAAAATAGACTTAAGAAGGACGGAGGGCAGATGATACCTTTCAGTCACCTTTTCAAAGCAGCTGACATGGACCACCAACACTTCACTGCTGGTAAAAAAAAGACTCAACAAAGACTCTTCTTCCTCTGGAAGCTGAAACAAGCCAAACTCCCACAGAAGCTAATGCGAAACTTCTACGGGAGCACAGTTGAAAGCATCCTGGCAAACTGCGCCACAGTGTGGTATGCCAGCTGCACAGCCGCTAAAAGAAAAGACTTTCACCGCGCGGTGAAGGTGGCTCAGTGCATTGTCGGGATGGAGCTCCCATGATGGGACACCATCTATGCCAACAGGCTTGAAGAAAAGGCAAACAGCATCATCAGAGACAGTACACAGCTCGGTCGCTCCTTGTTTGAACCGCTGTCGTCCAGTAAACAGTTCAGGACAAATAACCAGAACAAACAGACTGAGAAACAGCTCTTACCCCAAGGCTGTGGCCTCCATCAGTCATACCCCTATTGACACACTAGAGACTGTAACAAACACAAACACACAGACAAGACTGATAATGTCTGCGCCAGTCACTTTTTACACAGCTAATGGATTCTGATGCTGCTTTTGTTTATTCAAGTGGTAGCTTTATTTTATTTTATTTATGTTGCAGCTGATTTATTTATTCTTGTGCTTCTCTCAGTCTATTTGAGTTTTGCCTTTGTCTGGCTGTTTTGTTTTTATTTAGTTCTAAATTGACCAGAGAGTGGCCAAACAAAGTTTCGTGACAATAAAGATCGTTCTACTTAATTCTATTTTCTTATATTCCTTAATTTAACAGTAGCAGATCAAACCTAAACATAGCCAATCGGAATTACAATCTGTCCAGTGTCTCCTAAGAGGAAAGTTTGCAGACATAAAGGTAGTTATTTTCTTATGGCGTGTGCATTATCGATGACTGAAACCATGCCATTGCGAAAACAAACTTTTTTTTGCTATACATTTATGCACCATAAACTGGTACGTGATGACGTGTGGGTCATGGCCCAAAAGTGGGTCGCAGGCTCATTCTGAATAGGCCGCAAGTTACTCGCAAACGTATCAGGTTTTGTAAAAGAAAATACACTTTATGTTTAAGTACGGTAAATTTACAGCACAGAGCTTTTATTATGAATCACCGTTTTCTGCTGTAGAGTGAGTGACTAACCGACAGCTACTTGACAGAGACAGCAAACTAGCTTAGTGACGTGTCCAAACACAGGACGTGTGGACGTTTTGTCTTTATTTTCCATCACTGAATTCTTTGTCGGCCACTCTCTCCCACCAATCCTTGTTGCGTACTCTCGTCCAGAATCTTCTGTGGTTCATGGTGGCCTTAAGGATAGCTCACTGATCACCATAACTGAGTAGGCTACCTGTTGCTTGGGTTAAGTTATTTGTTAATTGGGAGTAATGGAATATTTGTAGCTTTTAAGGAGGCTTACACATGGGCCTGCATCCAAGTAAACCTGTACCACTGTACCATACGTGGGCCCACGTCCACTTGAAAAGGTGGTCTCGGGTACGCTTCATGTGTATTGTTCACATCAGGTGTTAAAATACCAAATGTACCAAAACACGTAGGTTGACTGTTATTTAACATGAGTATCAGTCGGCAAGTAGAGCTGCAGCACACCCATTAGCACCTGTCATGTGAATTCAAGTCAGTTTTATTTATTTAGCACAAAATCACAGGTTGGTCTCAGAGCAATTTACAGTTTACAACATATGACACACTTAAATCAAACAAAGGAAAAACAAAATATGCATCAAAATATACCTGTGGCTGTTTGGGATTTTAGTGAGCTCTTGGCGTTGTATCTTTTCATACAATGGTGTTGAACTACATACCACATACTGCAAACAGTTTCATTAATATACTTTTGGTTTTGAGTGTCTACACACAGTGTTAGGCTGAATGCACGCTCATATTTTGTTATGTAAAAGATTGCATCTTGTACCAAATAGTTTGTTCTTCACTCTTTGAGTAATCCATCATGATACACACTGTAAATGGGTTCATAAGTAGTTTGCAAGCAGGCTAGAAAACAAAGAAACATAATACAGGGTTTACCAATTGTCATCATTCTTTAAATGTTTGCTGCTCCTCCGAAGAAAGAATGTGATAAATCTTGCTTGGCAGACACAAAAAGGGAAAATCACATCAGTAGGCAAACAAAGAAGAGCAAAATTCACTTGTGAACCGGTAGCGACACACGTCTGTCATTCCAGGAGTCTTGTCAGTCCTGTCAGGTGTTTATACATGCAGCTAGATGTCCTGCTGAGTTTCTGCTCTTTTTCTTCTTAAAACAACAATCATAAGGCACTAAGAATGATTGAAATGCTTTTTGAGGTCAAGTGTCACAGTTGCTCAGAATCACTGTACTTTCTTGCAATATGGGGCTTTCAGGAGAGATTTTTTTTCACAGCTATGGTCCTCTGTGCTGCCTCACCTCCACTCTGAATGTCTGTCACGCTCTCTCAAGGTTGTGAATGTGTTGTCAGGATCAGAGGTATGATGGTCATATCCTGCCTCTGTCTGAGAGGAACATTCAGTCTATAACAATACATCCTTACCTGGCGCAGACTATGAGCTGCCATGAAGACATAACGACAAGCCATAACCACACTCTCTGGCCATTATGGTCACAGAGAGCACCTCGATGTTCATAAGAACATATAAACTTACATGCAAAATGGTTAAAACAATTATGAGCAACTAGGAAACTTTACCTTGAAAGGTATTATGATCGCGTTTATCAGTTGCTGTAGTATTGTTGTAGTACTGTTAGACACCCGATGGTCAGTGTTGGGCTGTCGGTGAGCGTCCCTGGCCCTCGCCGCTGCGGTCTGTCCTGCACCATTGACCCTTGTCCACGCTAGTCAGCTTTTCTCCATGGATTCAGCATGTTGAATCGGCTTAGGTAACTGTGGAGCCTGTGAATGTAAACACTGATGAGCTCAGGCACAAAAAGAGAAATGGAAATGAGGAATGTAAACAAAGAGCTAAAGCCATGATGGAGTCATGTTGAAACATTCACCAATTGTTCTTTTTATGAAGATTCTGACATTCACCGATGTTTTCTTATTTGGGATTTGTTCTTTTGATGTAAGAATTGAATCTACACACACTCATTGGCACACTGCACACGTTTGTGCAGAATAATTGGTTATTGAGTTTTCTTCAATTCTACAGTTGTATAATATTATAGGGATTTATATTACAATAGTATTTTTATATGATTTTTTAAGAATTATTTTCATTATTTCACTAAATGAATTATGTTTTTTTTTTTAAATAAATGCTACACTAACATTTCAATCCACATTGGTTTTGTTATTGGGAACCATGCCATCAAAATATTAGTGATTGAGGGTGCATTCCCACCAGGATAGTCCGGGGGACTCAGTTTGGTTCGGTTCACTTTCACACTGCACTTTTTAGAGTGGACCAAACCGCCTGGACAATGTCACGCAGTTACAATAGCTGCTCATTTGGGGGCGATATTGCCCGAAACGACCACTGACCAGGAAGATGGAGGGCAGAAAATGGAAATTCATTCCTCTCAGTCATGGACCTTAATATATTGCTGTCGCAGTTATTTCTACCTTGATGCAACACTGATCCGCCAACCGATTAAATCCATGTGCTGCTATCCTCTCGCTAAACAGTTTAAAAAAATGTTCCTCCCGGTTTGCGCTGTTGGCTTTGTTTTTTTTTCTACCCAGAATGCACTGCACTTACGTCACTTACTCTCTTTGGTTCACTTCCTCTCTTTCATTCGCTGGATAGTCCGTTTGCATTTCCCACTGTAAGTGAACCGCTCCAGGGTTCACTTGCAAGTTAACCGAGACCCCCCATTTTCATGCGGACCAGGGTTCGCTCATTTGGTCCGCACCAGAGTTAGAATCAGCGTTCACACTACTCCAAACGAACCGAAACTATCCGTGGAAGTGGACCAGGGTTCGTTTTAAGTGGACCAAATAGTGCCAGTGTGAATGTGTCCTGATCATGTTAGTAGTAGTAGTAGTAAATATCACTGATGGTTTATATGGGAGGGAAAAAAAGTGATGAAGATGCATTCTGAGTTAGTTATACTACCTTGCAGACCACCTTCACTTTCTCTCCCCTTCTCTCTGTCTTTCTGAAAACACACATGCTCTCTTTGGAAAGCCACCATGGAGCTCATCTCTGTCCTCAGTCCAGAGTTGTGCTACTGTACTGCATTAAGTTTGCTGTTTGTGGGTCTGGGTGGTTGATTAACACGTATTTTTAGCATCCTATGCATCTTATTTCGTTATTCTACATCCACTCCCAACGCAACTAAATGTGACAACTTGTTTGGCATTCACTTTCTGCCTGAAGTACCTTCACTCCTCCACTTCAGTACAGAAGTTGGTTTTTTGTTTGTTTGTCTGTCTGTTTGTTTGTTTTATGTCTGGAGTCTGCTGCTCCACCCTCAGCAGACCTTTGTTTGGGCAGTGTCTTTACTTTTCTTCATCTTCAGTTTCTGTGTGCACACAGCCCCTGCAGGCTCATGGCCTTTTATGGGGACATCAGGGGTGTTTACCTATGCTAATTAGGGTCAACTGACACATGCTTTCAAGTTACAAGGACAATGGTATTCATCATGTTAAGAACATAGGTGTGAACAGTGCTGGGGTTTAAGAACATGTCATGAATCAGACTTTTCTTGGGACCTTTTTTAAGAACAAAGTTGAGAAAAAACTTGGGAAGATATTGTTGAAAGAGCCCCAGTGTCATCTTAACCTCGGATGAACCACAGATGTCCCTGTGAACATTTTTCATTCAAATAATTTCTACCAATACTTGGTACCTATATTTCCTTTGCAAAATACAATAATAATGTTTTTTGTACGTATTTGTGGGAACAGTTTTTAAGCTTTAAGGCTGTTGCTGGGTGTTTCCCATGGCATCTGAGAGATGCCTTTGCTAGGAGAAACATTGTCAACTCTCGTGGTGCTCAAATGACTAAAAAAAAAATCCTAGTTTACTGTATAACCTATGAATGTTGCTAAAAGGCATTTTTCAACAAGCCACATGATGTTGGTTTTGTACTGTTAGCAGTTTGTATTCCACTCAGAGAGCTAGTTAGCTAGCTTTCCAATGTTAGCACTGATTCCTATCTGTTATTTTTCGGTCATGTTATTTTAACACCTGCTGAGTCATCTACAGCTCCTGCAATCCCAGTGCAAGGTGACATTTGCTGTTTCTCCTTACTGGGTTTAAATGTGGTGATGACAAATAAGACTCCAGAGTAACTAACATACAGACTCACAGTGTAATGTGGGAAATGCTGAAATCATAGATGGAACTAAGCAACAGCAAACAGTGATTAACAGCCTGTGTGGCCACTGAAGTGATGTAACAAACTATTTTTAGCGATGTTGCACATAGTGCACCGATGAAATTACCTGTACAGCCAGTGTCTGTTGGTGAACACTATGCCAGAGGTGCTGTTACTGCAGATAAATAACATTGCTAGTCACTACAGTTTAGACCAAATAGGGCTCAGGTAATTGAATATTAATTGCAATCCAACAGTTATATGAACATAATCAACTGCTATATTGAGGTTTAAATGCATACTCTTCTCCTAGAAAACTCTGCTGTCTATCAAATCAAGGCCGTCCTAAACTACACAGCCGGCCTCCAGTTTTCAAAAGCTGTCTTGCCCCTTTCTGAATGTTGCGACTGCAGACGAGCAAAACAAAAACTATCAGTTAAACTCCCTTTGTCACCTGTTGTTTGGAAGTAAACTTGGACAAATCGTATGCGAGGAGTGTATGAGACTTAACATAACTAACATGTTAAATCACCTGAAAAAACATCACAATCTGTACCATGAAGGCCAAGAAGAAAAACATCACTAATGTTACCATACTGAATACCATTCCTTGTCCAGCGTCAACTCATAACAGCGATGCTGTGCAGCATGTCACATTACAATAACTGCTTTAAAGAAAAAAATAGAGCAGTGGATACGTAACCATCCAGCTCTTAGAGACAGTCTGAAATAACCAATGCATTTACATCCATTTGGCCAGAGATATGTGTCCAATTAACACTGTTTTTATGTAGTTACAGTTTGCAATCTTGGCACACTTTGTTTTAATTAACCAATATTTTGGGTACAAATTTATTTATATTTTCGGTTGTAGTAGGTACACAGAATTCAGGTGGAGAAGAACCTTATTTTTGTTTTTATTTATGTCTTTCTCATTAGCAGGAATGTGGCACTAGATGAAAGTAAAAGCAACGCTCTGTTGATTTAATTTGGGGTAATAAGTCTTGGTACAATTTTATTTATATTTTGCTTCAAGGAGATGCAAGTGAGAGCTGTACTGTACTGCAAAAGTGCAATGAAAATATTTTGTGCCCTAAAATTAATGAATAATTATGATAAATAGAAAATCATGACATAATATTGATTATGATTAGCATTTTGGCCATAATCGATCAAAAATTGTGACTGTACAATTAAAAACAAATGTCAGTGATATACAGTATAAACTGCAAAAATTAATTCTTATTTCAGTTTCAGACTCTAAATGTCAAATTTGTCCGAACTACTTTGTATGTATGACCATCCCATTAGAGGTAAGTGAAAAAACATGTTTCTTTTTTTGATATTTTGGGTTGTACAGACCCTTTAATGTCTATTGTGGGCACAGAGACACTCAGTTACAGGGTCAGTTGCAGGGCAGAAAGGTGCAGCTCAACCAGAAAAAGATCTCACTCAGGACGCAGAGTACAGGCCGGTTGTCGCACCCCTCTCAAATGTAGCCATTTAGTCTGATTTTAGGAGCGAGGAGTGGCAGCTAAAAGCCCTAAAAACTGTCGCTACTTGTGGTCAACGCTGCTCCTCCACCATAACACGAGCTGAAATGAAGCATGATCTCCACCCCGCCCACCCCCATCACCACCACCACCATCACACACACCATCAGCACCTGCAGCTCTGCTCCTCTTCCTCCATTTGTCATCAGCCTGGGAGAACAGAGAGAGAGAGGGAGAGAGAGTACCTGAAAATGAGTGTGGTGGTAGAGATATAATTGCTTTCTTGTCTTTTTCGGTTCCCTCCCAAAAGGAGAGGAGGCATAGCTGTGAGTGACTGAGGTTATCTTCACCGCACTATCTGCTGAAGAAGCACATTAATGAATAGTGCATTAAAAGTTTGAGTCTGTGCTGCGCAAAAAAAAAAAAAAAAACACTATCCTGCAACTACTGTAATTTAAAAACCACAATAGCCACTATGCAATCTTGAAAATGAAAAATAAAGGCCTTCAGGCATTGTGCACAGAATTTCTTTTTATTCAAACAAAGCAAAGAAAAAGTAACATTCACCTATCTGTGGTTACAGCCTAATTGATTCCTTTCACAGCTCTTCAGTTATTTCACAAGTACACACTTTCCTTCCAAGAAACACACCATGTAAGCAAATATACAGGTAAACACAGAAATTACCATAGGGGGGGGGAGGAAAATAATTCAAACCACATACAGCTGCGGTGTTGGTAAAATGAATAAAAAGTAAGAACGTGATAAAAAATGAACATGGCACCCTGTAGAGTCCAAGACTTTCTGCACCTTGAACCAAAACTGGCTGGATGAACTAAAAACCCTGATTACTGTAGCGTGAATGCTTGTTTAATTAGCCTTGTATGATAGGCTGCCCATCCATTACGTGGCTAATTGCCATCCTATCAGACCAAATAAAACACGCTATCACACTCCGGAGTCTGCATCATTGCGCCAGATGATATAATTTCCTTGTGAATCATCTGGATAACGAAATGAGGAGTGACTGATTGAGAGGGGGGACTAAATGTGAGTGTGTAGTTGTGCGTGTGTAAGATGGAGTGCAGCGGGAATCCGGAGCTATAATTCAAACCTTTTGAGCTGGTTTGACAAAGTGGCCGTAGCAATGGCTAACAAGAAATGTTGTTCCCTGTGTGGACCTCACCAGAGGACCCCTCTCTCCTCTAAGCTTCCCGTGGGTCTCATCTGAAGATATATCTGCACTGCACAAACCCTCGCACACACTTTATCTCCACTGCTGCCAGCGGTACCGCTCACACAGAGGAACTGCACATTCCTGTTCATTTACTCTAATGTAGACACAACCCGAAGTAACCTGCCCTCGAATCAGTTTACTTAGCCAAAAAAACTTCCCCCTCCTTAAGCCCAGCAGTCATTTACTCCCATATTTGTTCCTCTCGGGGCCCCGCCACAGTGTATTCTCCTGATGAAATTGAAGCAAAGAACGACTATGAGTAGATTTTCACATCGGCCGGCCCATGTGAAGTAGAAGAGACTGTCATTATGCTGTTCAGTGGAGCAGCAATATCTCTAGCTGCTCGGGGACATTGGGTGCCTGAGCGTAGCCGACCTGCCCTCCTGCCTGTCTCGCCGCCTCGAACTGACTGTCTACACGTCTACCTGTCTGTGTGCATGGTTGCACGTGTGTCTCTCTGCTTGTCAGATTATCCGTGTCGTTTCCCTGTGTGTAGTTGTGGGTTTACCTGCATGTGTGTGTCTGACGAGAGCCACAAGCTGTACCCCAGGGATCGGGCTCTCGCCTCCGAGACAGCACGGCAGATAATAGGAGCTCCTCTGGTAGATTACTGGGCCTTGTTCTGTCCCCATCAGCCTCTCAGTGTCTCCTCCCAGCTCCTGTTTTAAACCCGGCTGGTAAGGTTGTCGAAGCAATTAAACCGACTCCCTCTCTGTCACACTCCCTGTCACCTTCTTTATTTTTATTTTTTCCTTTAGCTCACTCTCCATCTTTCTCCACATCTTCTCCACCTACTTTCCTTTTTTTTAAAGTGCTGTATATAGAATTGTGAAGAGAGAAATTGGACATCAGCCACTCATCCTCATCCTCCTCATTCCTTCTTATCCTTTCCTCTCTCCACGATCACCCTATCCTTCTCCTTTATGTAAGACCTTGACAGCTGTCCTCATATAGAGAGCTGTAGCTCACACTGAGACAAATACAGATTCTGTCCAGTCCAGTGATGCATTCTGTGACAAAGACTTATTGCAAAGGAGACCTAATAAGTGATCTTCTTACATGACTGCCAGACCCTCAAGTATTTTGCAGGTTTTTGGGGGTTTGTTGTGGTCTAAAATGCCTCATTTCATGGCAGCTTTTATAAAAAATTGTGTGCATATTGTGGTGTTTTAGGTAAAAATTACAAAGATAACCAAGCATATTTAATATCTCACCTTGTTTCTTTCAGCACTTGCAATAGATCTCAGTGCAACAGCCTTTGTCATGGTGATTTGTCTGTTGTCACCGTGTTTCAGCCATTCTCTGAGCCTGCTTTGTGGTAGAAAAGTGTTTCTCAATCCATGACTTTTGTTTGTGTTCCACCACAACATTGCACATGGTGTGAAAACAGTTTACTCCCGCTTTCATGCAGAACATCAGGGAAATGCCTTGCATGATCTTAAGCAGTGATTTGTGTTGGTAAAAGTGAGACATTCGTGTTGTACATCTGCATCTTCACAACCAGAAATATAAGTGAGCTTGGTGACGTTATGCAGGGACTGGTGAAACGTAAGGGAAAATATGACGATAGGTCAAATTTGCAAATAAAGGTTACAATGATTGGCGAAAGTTAGTGTATGAGTAAAACAGACTGCATGCAACCTGCTCAACACTGTATAGCAGACAGACAAAGTTAGCAGCTAGCCAGGGAACACAGTGGATTACTTAGCAGCGCCTGATATTTAACTCAAGAGTTGGTAGAAACCAAAAAAGAGCTAAAAGGAAACAAAATATCACCCAGAATGTCAACTGTTTAAAAATAAGTCTTCTATATCAACTTAAAAAGGTATAAGTCACTGCTGTTTAGAGCTTGTTTCCATTTATAATCCCCAAATGGCCAAAGAAATCCCTCAGTTTGACAGCACTTTAACATTCCTTGTTTTTTAGAGAGTAGTGTGGACACAGAGATCCAATCTGGGGCCACTTTCTTATGTGGTCCTGAATCCAATACATATCCAATCACTGGCCATGCAACTTTGTTAGAATGGTCATATTGGAATTCAAGTGTGTTTTTCCCCATACATCCATGGTTTTTCTATGTTACACCTAACTGGGAAGACGCAGATCACTCACCATTACAGTGTAGGAGCAGCCAATAGAGCCCAACTGCTGGATGCGTTCTGATGGGGATAGTCTGCCTACATTTTGACAGCATTGTTGTGAGGCACTGACAGAGAGTTTGAAGGTAGCCCTGGATATCGTACGGTTTTGGCGGAACTGTTCTTCCATGAAACACTACACATCAGGGAGATATAACTGTGGCCTCTGCATTCCTTCATCTCCTCACCCTCATCAACATATGATCAATTGTAACCCGAGCTCCAAAGCAAACCACTTGGGAATGCTGGCACTGCTACGTCATTCATTTTTTCCCCAGTTGCCTGTCTCACTAATGTGACGTTTTATAAAGCGCATGTGTGTGATGTTGTAGGTTGCATGTGAGATTCTTTCACACTGATGTTAGATATGGATCACTTCGGACATGAATGCTAACAGTCTAAGCAGAAAAATCAGATACGGGGGAAAAAAATCGAAATTGAGCATTAAGCCTTGTAATGTGAACGTAGCCTTACAGTCTATGGGGTTTACATGTCACATGTATTAGCTGATGAGTCAGTCAGTCTATCAATAAATCAATCATCTACTGAATAAATAAGCACATGCATTAACTAATGTACCAATGCACAGTTGAACAAAAACAAACAAAAGAACAATATCTGGACAAATCAACTGATAAAATGACGGATCAACAAATCAATCATCCAAAAAAAGTCGAATTGACAGGACTGATCACTAAAAGCACAGTCCGTGGATATAACTGGATTACAGAACATCCCTCATCTCACCCAGACCTGTCAATTTCCTTCACTGTATATTAGAAACACTTAGTGGAATGAGGATTAACTAATGAAAATTATAGAAAATCTGCACCTGCAGCCCTCACAAAGTCAATTGTTTATTCAGCAGGGCTGAGATTACATTTTAACGGATAAAGTGATTTAAACACAACTAATGGAGGTACTTTTACCGAAATAAAAAACAGCCTTTATTAAAACAGACTCTAATTCATAGAGTTTTTTCCTTCCTCTACTCCCAGTGCTAATCCAGGCCCAGTGGTCCTCATCTTGACAGCCAATGAAATCAAGCCTGGCACCCACAGCCCAACATTATTAGCAAATGCACAAGAAACTCTGCCTTTGCCTGCTGGGTCTGTCTCTCCCTCCATCTTACTCTCACTCAACACACCAGGGCCACAATTCCCTCTGACAGCTTTCTAGCCCCAGTATATGTGTGTGTGCATATGTGCGTGTGTGTGTGTGTGGAGGAGGGTCTGGGTGTCATGTGTGCCATGATACTCGCGCTACAGAGCTGCTCTTTTGCTAATTGCAGCTATTAGGCCTCCAGAGACCGTCTCAGAGTGTAGCATGGTTAATGAGGAGAGCACAGTGAGATAAATGAGACATTGTATATCTCATGTTGGAACAATGACAGAGTGACGTTCGAAGTGCAGTCGAGGGGCACTTGGAGCAGTTATATTCCTCGTGACCCTTGTCCTAACAGCATTGAAGAGGTATTACTTAGCGGTTTTTGAATGGCAATAATTAAGGTTATTATTTCTTTTTATGGCCGCTGATTAGGTCTTTGTCCTAGAAATTACTTGGAGGCTACAGCGCTGTATATGGTTCTGTTCCAACTTCTTGTTTCATTGTATTATATACATACATATATATACTTGCAGTATATGCTCGGCCACTGACACCGACAGTTTCGTTTTCACACGGTTTTATAAGCCAAAAACTATAACAATTCCTGAACCCTCTGGTGAGTCTGGAGTCCTTCAATTAATGATGAGATTTTGTCACTGTCAGGTTAAAAGGAAATGTTCCTTTTCAGCCAGTAAAAGTAGTAACTTTTTTTTTTACCTTGAGTTGAAGATAACAGTCGAAGACGAGTTTATTAAAGCCTCATTTTCACCAAGCTGTCTGATTCTGTTCAGTTCAGTTAGGTACACATTAGAAAGGTTATTTTTGTATTTCCATTGTCAAATGTTGAGGTTGGTACCAACAGAACTGTTTCATACCATCCCCATTGTTTGTTACCCCTCTGCTGAAGTACCTAGCACACTGATCCGATACTAAGAGAAGAGAGAATCATCAGTCTTGCTTGAGAAGAACTTAATGCAAAAATCTTCTATTTTTAAATATCCCATTGTTCTTTTTTGTTCTGAAAATGTCGGTGTGCTACCCTATTCCGCAGACCATAAATGAGGTGCAGCTGTTCCTAAGCATCTCCAGTGAGGAGGTTTTCCGGTGGTCATTTGTGGTATTGCAGCAAAAAGTGCCCTGCGGCCCAAAAAGCATTTTCCCCATAGGCCACCACTGTAAATGCAAACAAGGTCAATGATGACTCTAATATGAATTTTTGATCCAGTGACGGTTCTATGTTTGTAAAACTTTCCTTAAGCCCAGAAAAGCGATTTAAAAATCGACATCATCACAATGTAATGTATGTTTGGGAACTCATGGGCGGGGCCAGCGGGATAAACACTACTGTCCATATTCAATGGGATGCATACCGTGGGAAGTATACCCAGAGGCTAGAAACTTTTTGGTGTATGTGCCAGGCAAGCAACTCCAGTGGAATGAATAGGCACCATCTTGGGATCTGACATCTAAATATTATTAAAATCAATGCAACAACTCAGCCTCCATTTAAGAGTAGCCTACTGTCTGGAAACACTGGACTGATCTAGGGTTTAGGCAAAGGTACTATACTGAAGCTTTTTGGAAACATGGCGTTAGTGGGGTTTGAAAGAATTGTTTAACCAAATATTTCTTAAATCATGAACATCTTATGACCCGTCATTTAATGTGAAAACCCTCTGTAAACCACCAAAGGTTTTCACCCAGCAGCAACACAAGCATCTGCAAATGAGCAATATATGATGTTACTGAGCTGATGATGCAGACAATAATAAATCTGTGACCTTTTGTGGGTTTCTCCACAGATACTGTGGCTCTACAGGAAAAGAATGTACTTTCAGTAACAAAGGTGATCATGTTGCCCACAGTGTGAACACGTGGTAGACTATGTATAGGTGCAGCGTGTTGGGGGTTGGTGTAGGTGTGGAGAAGTGTAGGTCTAATAAGCTGGGACAGTGGCAGCTCCAGGGTAGTAGAATGTACAGTTGAGCCTTTGGGTGATTTTATTCAATTGTACACAGTGCCAGTTTGATAACCTACTGACATGTGCACCTTATCTTTTTTTATCTAACATCCAAACCCAGTTTTGTAAATACAGACGAAGCACACAAACAATATACAGAAGTACACAAACAATCTGTGAAGTGCTATTTACTGTATCTTATATCTAAAAGAAAGAAAGAAGTCTTAACAAATATTAAATTGATCTTAACTATGAATTCATCATGTTAACCAGTGGGGCTGTTTAAACTAGACATGCAGTGTTCTGCAGCGATAGTTTCAAGTCTATTTTATCTGCAAGAAAATCTGGCAAGAAAACATACTGATAATCTATAATAAATGAAGGCTATATCTGATTATTAAATATGCATCCAGTGCTTACTTATTCCACATATTTGTCAGTTGTGTCTAAACGGGAAGTGAGAGTGAGACAAGCAGACACACACTCAGGCAGACAGGGATAGTGTGTTTAGGGATATGTGCAATTAGAAATTCAAAACAGTTCTTCCTAGCATGCAAGACAGACTGTTCGTAACGTTGCTTTTTAAAATGATAGTACTGAGTATACGATTGTATAAATATGACTTGGATTATACTGCAGGAGTTCTATGAGAGTTTGTAAAAGGATGTTTTGATATAGTTTTGACGTTATTAAATATGGTCTGTGTTTACTTAAGTTCATGAAGAATGTTTGTCTTTTTGGATTAATTTGGAATCCATTCACCATGTGGCCACACGAGAAAAGAAGTTCAGTCAGGGCCACTTTAGTCAAAGAAAATTTTATTTCCATTTGCAGTATTTGGCGGTGTAGCTCTGTTCTGAGACCTGTCTGCCCTTCCTTGGGCCTATGTGGAAAGCCTAAGGTGGACAGAGCACACCCCTCTGCCCTTCTGTGTGCCTATGTGGAAAGCCTAAGTTGGAGAGAGCACACCTCTCCGCCCTTCCACGTGCATACGAGGAAAGCCCGAGGCACAGAGAGCAAACCTCCCTGCCCTTCCATGTGCCTACATGTAAAAGCCTAAGGCAGGGAGAGCAGCAGCAAAGACCCCCTGGGTACAGAACAGAGCAGCATGAATGACAATCAAAAATGACACTGATAAGTCAGACACAGCATGAAAAAGGAGGAGCTGAGGTGGAGGTGGGTTGCAAAGCGGCTTGCAGAGGAAGCAGCAACAGTCGGCAGGCCAGAGCAGTTTAAATAGGCCGGCCTGAATGAGATTCGCTAGTTGGTTGCATAGAGAATCATGTGATCTATCAGCTGACTCAGTTCCATCAGTCAGCTGCTCCATCAGTTGATTGGCCTACTTGATGTTAGCTGATGTAGCTGGGATGTGAGCTGAGCTTGACATTGTGTCCTGCCTGAACTAACGCTATGCTCCATTTTTCATCCTGAATTTAAGGTAACATGTTTTGAGTAACTGATAAACAAATGGTAATTTTGCGGGTGAAATATTCCTTTAAGTTTGTATTCCAATCGAAAGAGAAATTTATAAGACCAGGCTAACTAGCTCCTTTTTGCTGAACATTAGCGTTAGCTGTTTAGACTGTTGTCCAGACCCACAGCAATGAGTAGTGCTATGTCCTTACGTCAAACTCTGTGATTTGAGTTACGACACAGAGCAACTAATGTACAGAGGCATGGAATAACATAAATAACACTTAAAACAAAGATGAGACTAAAGAAATAGCTTACCATGGCTAACAACGTTGGCCCTGCTGCTGGTTAATTGCCTATGCCTGAAGTAATTTAATAAACTATTTGCAGGGTCTGCCCACACAGATATTCCACCATTCAAACTGCAGACATTGTGGTGCCATGCTCCCATGGCCCACAATTCTGAAGCCCCTTTAGTCCGAAAAATGTCTTGTTGGACCAAAGATTATTTCTCTAACAGTGATTTATCCCAAAAAAAAAAAAAAAAAAACACCCATTGCAAGTCCTATATCTCCCAAAACACACACTTCCTGTGGTTAGTTTCAGTTTCCCAGTGGTGCTTGAGACAACAATTGCAGCTGTTTTTACCGACCTTTTGTGGCATTTCCCACAGTGGTTTGAGCCACTGAACCTGGGTTTCCACAGTCCTGTCCCAGCTTTTCCAGCAGCTTTTGTGCTACCAATATGGGTGTTTTCAGCCAAAACATGATCTTTTTTCTAGACCATATCAAAGTGGTTTTTGCACCTAAACCTAACTACGTTTGCCACAGAGTTGTTGAGAAGAGTTTCAGCATTTCTTTGTATAAATATAACATATCTGTGGTTTCCTCTAACATACAATGCAAACATTTTTTTCCTGTGATTAGATGGTTTAGCTGCAGAGAGTGTATTTTTGGACAAGTGGGACTTCAGAGCAATGAGTGTTTATTTATGGGATAACAGACTGTCGTAGAAAGAACCTTCGCTCCACAGTGGGACAGTTAACAGACTAATGGAGGTTTGAAATTTTGGGTAGTCGGAACAATAGGCAGTTCCTGATATCTTCACTCTGTAGCAAAAAAACATGATCCCTGAAAAATGCTATAGGAGTGCTATCCTGGCAGAACTGGTCGTTACACTTTTACAAATGTTCAAAGAAACACCAGAAATATACTATTATATACACTGTTTCAGTTGAACATTTTTTCCACTTCAAGGAAAATACGCCATGGCTTCCTGTTAATTTTCTTTGTAGTCCCAGTACAGATAGTATAAATGGTGTTGTCCTTCTGTCACAGTACCTCATACTTTCCTGTCAGCACAATGTTTGCCAGTGTTGAGATGGGAGAAAATGAGAGCTTGTTTTTGAAACGAGGCAGATGTGTCTTTTCATCTGGGAATTGCTATGGTTCTCACAACCTGTTAAGTAAAGGACAGCAGCACACACAGTGCCTACAAACAACACCAACTGCAACTGAAATAGGGAAACACATTCTGCTTGAGGAGATGTGACTGAGACATTTAGACTTGACATGTTAGCCTATGCACTTGCAAATTGTTGGATGTATAGATATGCTAATATAGGATTTCTGGATATGTGGGAAATTGTCTGACAAATTACTCTCTGGGGACCAATTTCCAATCAGCACTCGTATTAACACTGTGCGGCGGATGCTTTCGGTTGGTTTCAGTAATGATGATAGCCACATGCTAGAGCCATTCATCCCTGTCTCTATTGTCAGTCATAATGAAGTTATACTCTTCATTGTAGGAGATTGAGATTGAGAAACATCAAAGATTTGGTCTTTGTTCCTTCTCAACTCTAGATGAATATATATCCATTCCTTCCCTCTCAATCTCCTCCTTTTCTCTCTTGGCAGTTCCTCTCTGTTCTGCTCCTCTTTCAGGCTTAAATCGCTTTGCTGTCGCTCTCTGCTTGCTGATGTTGCCAGTTTTTTTTCCTCTGAAACTCATCTCCATTTGGGATTTCTCGAACAAACCCCTCTTTCCCAGCAAAGACCTTCTTCTTCTGTCTTTCTTTTCAAGCTAAATCAATACCTGGACACCGCAGGAGGTGAGGGAACCAACCACTGGCACCAACAGACAAAACTATTTGTATCTCTTAATTCAACTAAGAGGTCATCGGACTGGGATTTTGATTTTTTCATCCTCCGGACAAACAAACCGATCAGTTTAAAGGCTAGCTTGACAGGCAGGGCTGCTGTTGATCAAAAGGCCTCATTTACATTTCAGTCTGCCACTGCCAAGATAAGACAACGACGGCCATTTTGAGATGGGCACCGTCTGTCAGATGTGCTGGGTGGCTAATAATGACGGTGATATTTCATGTATGTTATCACGATCTGCATGCGTCTATCTTTCAAATAACAGACGTCACAGGCTTAATGTGTCTACCTTCCATTTTAACGACAACATCGGTTACCGTAGGAGCTGTGCAAACACTTTTTTTTTGCAAATTCAAAAGATAAATTGAGTCATCACTGCTTTGAAGTTACAGTGGAAATTGAGATAAATTCATTCATCAATGTGCACTCTGTACTTCTTTCCATCTGAGGATCAATAATCCACATCCTGATACTAAATCCATAGATTTGTATTTATTTATTTTTCACTGGAATATCTCCACTTGACAAAAACAAGGCCTTAAAGTGCAATTCATTCAAAGCCACTGTTGAATCAATGAATTTGATGCCTGATTTGTGTATAAGATGGTACTGTGTAATGTCATATATGGTCATTTCACCGAGACATCGCTTCTATTTCATCCTATGTCTGTTACATCAAGAGGGTATGTTCATATAGCATCCCTCCTGCAGCTTGGGGAAACGCGTTGACAGTCACATCAAATGAGTTATCGAGTTTCTTCCCCTTTCAACACCAGATCACGCCCTCGTAATTGCGAGAGGAGGCATGTCATAAATGGCAAAGATAGGGAGGGCAGGATGTGGAGCAGACGAGGGGAAACAGGAGAGAGGAAGATGTGACGCAGAGAAAATGTGAGTAAAAAAATGAATTACCCATCCGAAAAAAAAAAAAAAAATGAATGTACTGGGCAGCCCTGTAAGTGATATGTAGCATAGATATGATTTCACCTACATGTCAACCAATGGAATTATGATTGCTCTTTTCTCAAGGCCAGAGTCTACCTTGTGTGTGTGTATGTGTGTATGTGTGTGTGCATGTTTGACTTGTGCTGCCTGGCTGCTGTCCAACTAAAATGAACAAGACTGAGTCTGAGACACAATAAGAGTGAGCTGAGGAGGGCTGCAGATGCACGCAGAGCTCAATTGCAGCTTAACCGGGCCAACCAGTCAGCGTCACCTCCCCATGTACACAATAACGAACAGAAACACTTGAGAAAATGAGCAAAACGTAATGAAATCTGGCAGATCTGGTATGGTGTGGGATCATTTAACTCGACTTAAAAGCACCAACAAGTGAGACTTTTATTGCCCCATAGAACAAAATGACCTGATGGAGGTCGATAAGGGTTGTTGATCAATACGAGTGACTCAATGATTGCTCAACCACGAAGGCTAAAAAGCCTTTTTCCCCAGCCAAAAAGCAAAGCAGAGGAGTGTTGCTATGCCCGTATTGTGCATGGTGATGTATCACCCCCTGACTAAACAATTCTGTTGTATTCCAGCTTTAATAATCTTACTTCTGTCTTCTCTGCAGCTTCTGTCGATTTTGTTGGAACTCCTCCTGGTGTTTGATGGAGGAAAAAGATTACTTGGTGCACCCTTTAACTTCTATAATACCACCGTCTGTGTGAATACTCAGTTCTGATTGGCTGCAGGGTGTCCAGTAATCCCTGATATAGGACACCAATAAGTAGTTTCAGTGAAAGTGTTGGTTCACGGCTCTAAATCAATGGCCCTTTCAAATCTTGATAATGATTTGGGGATAGCTGGACAGCTAGTTAGTCTTGTTCAAAATTAGGGCTGCAGCTAACGATTGTTTTCATGGTTGACTAATCAATTACTTTCTCAATTAATCAATTAGTTTCTTGGTATATGAAATGTCAGAAAATGGTGATAAATGATGATCAGTGTTCCCGAAAGCCCAAGATGATACCCTTAATTATCTTGTTTTGTCCACTAGCTAAAGATATTCAGTTTACTGTCATGGAGGAGGGAAAAAACAGAAAATACTTGCATTTAAGAAACTGGAATCAGAGAAATCTGACTTTTTTTTTCCTCTGAAAAAGTTACTCTAACCGATAAATCGATTAGTTAATGAGTTGGCTATTCATTTAATAGTTGACAACGAGTAAATTGTTTAATTGTTGCAACTCTGTTATACATAATTATTTTACTGTTTCTCAACCGTACGCAGTGTCACTGATTTGCTAGCATAGCATTAGCTCTGCTGCTTGTACCTGAGACAAAGAGTTCTATTAGCTGAGCGTACTACTGTTGCCAAGTCGTACCTAAGCTTGGTCCTGTTCACTGGAGTAGACCAAAATGGCTCCATTGCATAACAACCTTACGGTAATGATTACTCCAGGTCAAAAACCCTCAGGTGTTGCCAGAGAAACTGAGTTATGTCTTGTGAAAGACTTCAAATGTTGATTGCAAAATGCATGAAAATCTTTTCTTTTTTTTTTCCTTTGGCAAGTGACTGTGGTTTAAGCAGGATAATGCAATAAACAAGGTGTCCATGAAATAAACCGTATAAAAATAATGGATGTATCCACCGTGATAACACCCATTAGTTTGCGGAGTCACGTTTTGAAGCCATGAGTTCCACACTTTGGACGTCATCATCTTAGAATTTTGAAGTGACCATATTGGGTGGAGCTGTGGAGGAGTGAGGGGTGGACCTGACTTAGAAGATTGTTAACTCAAGTGGCCTGATAATGCGTAACCTTAAGCCTTAATAAAATGGATACGTTTTATAAAAATGTACCACCCATGCTGCTGTCATGAATTTTGAAATTAGCTATAGAAACCAAAACCATTTTTTGTACCAGGCTGTCATCATATTTATTCATGCTGTTAAGTTGGGTCTATAAGAGGTTAACTGGCATCCGGAGCCAGCCTCAAGTGGCCATCCGAGGAACTGCAGT
Organism: Cephalopholis sonnerati; assembly: GCA_019142605.1. Classification (NCBI taxonomy): domain Eukaryota; kingdom Metazoa; phylum Chordata; class Actinopteri; order Perciformes; family Serranidae; genus Cephalopholis; species Cephalopholis sonnerati. The sequence goes on along the minus strand of JAGQAX010000020.1, from coordinate 14,479,280 downwards.
ATTTGGGGCTTAAACGTGTGTTTCATTTTTCACTGCAGAGGCATCCGTTCTGTTTTTGCCTCCCTGTTGTCCATTCTAACCTGATAATGGACACCATCAGGCATTATTCCTCACATAGTGCATGGAGCATACCAATCCATTTATGTCATTCTTCTGTTGGTGGCTAATGAAATGAAAGAGATCCAACTTTAATCCGATGCTGCACCATTAAAAGCCATTAAAGCCTTTTCAGTTTTGGCATCAATTCTCTTATTAATTTTAATTTTTTGAGAGGTTTTAGGATTGTTCTTCCATATTACTGCAAATGCTTTAATATTAATGTCTTGGTGACTGTTGTGGTGAAAGAGGGAAACACTGTCTTGGTACAGTTCAAGCTGTGTACTGTTATTATCTTACCACAAAAGGAAAATAATGAAAGAAATGTGTTTTAGATTTTATGTTTTTGATAAAAAGTTTTCCCACAAAATGATTCCTGTTCCATGTTGATTCCCTTAAGCTACAAGTACACGATCAAAGACGTTTGATGAAGACAATTTAATTGGTTTAGTTCGAATGAGAATTTTAAGTTATTCATTTCTCAAAATCCAGTTTCAACTAAACTCCAGTAAACACATGAAACCTGGAATTGGTCTTGATTGGCCCCTGTTCACCACACAATCACTGAAATCAGTCCAATCAGACCAGCGTGCAGCGGTTAAGCAGGAAAGCCTGCATTTAGTGTTTTTTTCTCATTTGAATTATGGGAGCCTCTGTAGCCTGCATTCAGGGTTTAGTAATGTGAAGTCTTTGCCATCAAATTCATTCAATATCAGTAATTTTCAAGTGTGTATCTGCGTGTGTGGGGGAGTGAGCTCACAAGCACACATAGCTCTGCTGGATCTTTCTGAACTTGCATCTGTAGATCATACTGCTATCATACTGCAAGATGCTAAGAAATCAATACATATTTCAGCATGTGAGTGTTTTATTGATCTCTGCAGTGTTGCATTTCATGCTTAACACCGGACAGTGGGTGAAATGTGCAGCTGAGTAAAGATATGTACGTCTCAGCAGATGATGTGGTGTTGGTGGGGGAAGGGAGCAACACAACTCTTTGCTAAATTATCACTGTTAGGACCAAGAAAACAAGACAGACAACTTTTCATCTTACAAAGAGTAGTGTCTAGGATTTAGTGGAATCTAGCAGTGAGGATTGCAGATTGCAACCTACTGAAACTTTTCCTGTGTGCCAAGCATATCCTCCCGGGTACGTTCTTTTAGTGTTCGTTGTTCGGGAGGTTTTTACCGGGAGCCAAATTATCCATAGAGGTCTCTTCCTCTCCCAAACAAACAAACAAACAAACAAACAAACCAGGTGATTAAAACCAGCAACCAGCAACAGTGAATAAATCAGTTGCACATTACAAATCAGTTTTTTTCTGATGCTGTTTGGCACGTTGCAGATGGGCAACTAGCTCAGCACCTGCTAATTTGTGCTCACCTTTTTCGATCTAATAACTTAAGATCTAGATATTCAGGAGGTTTTTAGCAGGAGCCTGAATTAACCACAGATGTGTCTTCCTCTCTAAAACTCTGAATCTCTGAAACAGACCTGGCGATTTTAGGCTAGTAAGAACACTGATTAAAGCAGTTTCACGTTAAAAATCTGTGTTTTTCTGACCCTTTTTGACTTGTCACTGAGAGGCTGCTAACTATGGTAGCTGTTGCAAAAGTGCGGAAACGCAAATGTCCTTTTGTACATTCTGTGATACTGTAGGAACATGGCGGTGCAACATGGCAGACTACGTTAACAAGGACCCATTCCCTTTGGCGAATATTGCGAATCCTACTATGGTCATGCCAAGACCCACCCTGTCCCCGCTGCTTATCTGCCTCTGATTGGCTTACCCTGACATTCTTGCCCTAACCCTAACCCGTCTCACTCCTCTTGCCTAAACCTAACCAATACAACATACAAAGGCAACGAGTACTAGCCAATCAGAGGGGGGGAAGGGTGGGTCTTGGTGTGACCATAGTAGGATTTGTAATTTAGCTTCCCTATGTAGATACAAATGGCTCATCCTAAGGTAATCAAAACACAATGAGTCTTATCTTCAGGTGATTATACACTAAAGAAAATATACTTATTGTATTATATTCCATTTCTGCCAGTATATCCCCCTAAATTCTACACACTGGACCTTCAAGACAGTGAATGTGCTATTTGTAGTTTCAAAAATTACCTAGTCTCACTTTAAATGTAGTGTGTGTGTGTTGGTGTGTGTGTATTTCAGGGGTGAACAGAGTTCGGAGGCCATTGCGTGTTTGTGGAACTTAGAAGTGATTAGATGCATCAACTAAATCAGCTCCTGTCCTTCCCATTTTCCCAATCAATCCCACTTTGGATACTGCAGCAGCCCTCCAGATATTTCCTCTGGCTGGGGATCAATAGTTGGATTGAATGATTGAAGACTACTAATCCAATTTACTTTTTCCCCCTCCCATTTGACCACGATCTATTCAGAGGGCCTGAATTGTTTTCCCTTGCTTTCCTTAATTTAAAGTGGGCTAAATGACAGATAGAGACAGAGGGTATTAGTGTCTTTGGGCTTGATTGTGATCACTAGCCACAGAGTACATCTACGCTTGGTTTGAATTTGTCATTGTACACAGAGTCTACTTTTCAGTGGGTATCCATTTAGGCGAGTGCTGTTACAAATCAGCTGGCTTTCCGCCGCATTTACCTTGGCACAGCATCCATTGCTCTGAGATACGCTGGACGCTGTAGGCGCTTCCTTTGAATTCAAGGCTCTTTGAAAGTCTGGGACATAGAACACAACACGGCCCTGACTCTATTACATTCAACAAAGAAGCAGCAAATAATACGAAGCCTGCCAAGAACCATTTTAACCTAGGTGATCGCTAGAGTCGTCCATATCTGTGGTGATGGTGAGCAAGGAGCAGCCATTGGTATGTGATATTTAGCTGGATACGCAATCATCCGAGCAGTCGCAGAGACCTTGGTGCAGCCTTCTTTGACCACTTGGGATTCAATAGAAGACCCTGAATCTGTCCATGCTTGTACTACACATTCTTCAAGACCTTGGTGGCTCACAATAACCCACCTTTGTTAATACCCTGTCTTCATCCTCCGCCTTTTAGTGTTCCAGTTGTGTCTTGTCTTTGAAGGACCGTCGGCAGAAGAAAATGAGGTGCAGCGGGAGGCCTGAGAGAAAGCCTTTTCGCCAGTTTAAGATCAGCCACAGGTAGTAAGCTGCTCTCAGGGCCCAACAAAGCTCCGGCAAAAAGCCCATGCAGGCAGGTGGGAGCTCAGACAACAGGGAATCAGATAGAGGGAAGTCATTGAGATACACTGAGACATGGTAATCTGAGGAAAACAGAAAACTGAGACTTTAATGTTTGTTTTGTGTTGGAAATTAGCATCAGAATGTGTTGCAGTTTGATGTCGGCATAAAGGATCAGGAAACACTAATACCGAATTCATATTTTGTGCATTTTTTTTTAACCTTCGTGTGCTCTTAAATACTGAAATTCCCTCATTGTGTCTATCTCAGCTTCATCTGCCTGCACCTTTAATCCCTCCTCAGTCCCCTCCCTCATACCACTCTGTATCTCATACTTTAAAATTTTCCTTTTTTTTCCTGAGAAACCGCTGGCAGGTGGAAGGAAACAAACCCTCTGCTTTTTCCTCCTCCTCTGGCGTTTCACGCTCGTCATCAGTCTAATGCAATCAAGGCCGGCCACCTGCCCCGGCCACCGCAAACCACCACCTATTACAACGGCGCTTTTGTCTTTTACGCACAAAGACACAGAGCCTCTGTTTTTAGAAGGAGTGGTACGGAGGAGTGGAATGAAGGAATGAGAGATGGGAGGGAAGGTAGAAAAACAGGAACAGGTTTGTGCGGCCTTTATGTTGAACTAAATGGGATTAGGTAAAACACACACATTACGAGCACAACTAATTCACCAGAGTTCCATTTCAAAGCTCTTTTACATTTTGCTGTTGTCATGTGAAAACCCTTCTTATGTTTTAAATTCAATTGGAGGATTACATGGTTCTTTATAGGTTTAGAGAATTCAGCACCCTCCAGCATATGAAACCATTTCAAAGAGAAAAATAACTGCTATCACGCTGAGAAATTAACATTTTTTTCACGTGAAGTTTTCACCCGACAGATGACGTGTCCTGTGGGTTATAGCGTTAAAAGCAGGGAGCCAAAGGTGCGTGTTGATCTATTAAGGGTAACAGTTCAATATCTACAGCACGAGCACGAGGAGCTTTAGTCACTGCAGTCTTTAGGGAAATAAGACAGGAACGGTTTTGTGTAAAGCTAAATCAATATGTCCTTTGAATAGCAAAAACACAGGCAGCAGAGGTCTTGCATGCATTGTCCTTTTGATAGTGTTAGCAGTAATAAAGTCTGATGTATATTTTATGAGGCAATAATACTTTAAGGTTTGCCATATTTTACTCCAGCTGATCATATCCTCCACTGCCTATATTGCAGCAGTAGTCATAAAGAAAACTCCTGTAAGCTGCGGTATAAAATCACAAAAAAACAATAAAATTATGGATGCACAAAGCACATAAAGGCAGGCATGTTTCATGGCTCATATCACCCAGCATTAGGGAGTACATTGGAACATGGCCCATGCCCTGAATAGTTTCAACTCTTGATACACTTGCCGTCTCTAATGCATTTACATGGTGAGACTATTTCTGAAAAAAAAAACAGTTCGCTCTGCAAGGTTGAGAAATGGACGAGGGTCAGACTTTATCGTAATTTTGCCCGACATTCGATAAGGGAAGTTGAGGAGAAACAGCCGCCCTTCTTTCTCTCACTCCCCGGTTCAATAAAGCTTCCATTGAGGGGAGGAAAACAGCAGACGCACCTTTTCTTTTACCCTGAGGGGAAAGTACCTCACATTGAGGCTATCACTGAAAGGTCAAGCCTCTCCGAATCTCGTGGAAACTCCATTCAGGATACACACTTTCCGTGCCATACTGGGCTCAGTCCAGCTATCATCTCTGTTACAATAACATTTCCGCGACCCGGCGGGGGGATATGAGCTCCAGAGGTGTAGAGAATGTCAGAACAACGCTTTGACCTTTTGATCGGCTGGAATATAGATGGGCATCTAACACTCTGTTGATGTCAGAAATGCAACCTGTGTCTTTCGCATTTACGGTGCCCTTTCGCTCTGTCACTTCTCTGTGTGTGTGCTTCTTTAATACAACCGACTTTAACATTTAAGCATATTTATATTTATACAGCACCTTTCAAAAATGGAATTATAAAGCGGCATACAAAATATCAGCAACTCTGAAATGGATTGCCATCAAATTTTGACATTCGTAGTCCTCACAGGATGTCCACTAATGACTTAAATGATCCGCTGACTTTTTTTCTAGTGCCATCAAGAGGTTGTAGTTTTTGGTGAAATGTCGCGACACACTGAAATTTGGTGCAGATATTCATGTCCCCCCACAGGATGAAGAGTTGCACAATTTAGTTTCATTTTAGCTGAAGCGCTAATTAGCCCTAACATGGTTGTCATGGTCAATATCATACCTGCTATTCCCTTCCAAACATCAGCACGTTAGCACTGTCATTTTAACATGTTACTGTACTGATGTTGGCATTTAAATTACAGTACCATTGTGCCTAAGTGGGCTACAGCCTTACAAAGCTGCTAGCATGGCTATAGACAATTAGTCTTAGTTGAAAGGCAGGCATAACAGGTACAACAGGTAGAAATGTGACATTTGTGGCTGATAGGGGAGAGACAACAATGACTGTGGATGGCTAACAAAAAACTGGGATGTTCCCACTCAGAGCTAAAACTTGCAAAAACACTCTTTTAGCCTTTACACACTGAAGGCATTTTTTAGTGTGTTATTAATTCATACATCAATATATAATTTCCAACCTGTTGTTTTTGTCATGAGAACTTTCATGCAACTTCTGAGCTTTCGTACCACAATTTTTTTTTGAGGAATGAGCTGGCGCAAATCTGTTAGGACCTTTTAAACACTCGCATATTCGCATTGCAGGCCGTATGAATAGTTTCCATGCAAAATTATTCACAGGTGAATATTTAGCATTTTCCTGTTGTTTATTCATCATGCCCCCAGTGTATAAAGGCCTTTATGATTGGGTTATGCTTGAAAAAGTTGTACATCCTGTTGAAAATCACCATGATCGGAAAGAGAGCAGAGGGAGATTTGATATAGTTTAAATGGCAAACATTTTCAGTCTCTCCTGGAATTTCATTCATAGTGTTGAACTTGTTACAGAAACACTTGTGCCAAGGATGAAAAAAGAAAGCTGGAGAGAGAAGTTCAAATGTCGAAAGGCTTTACACCTGATTGTTGGACTGGGGTCAGATTTGTTGTTAAATCACCCCCACTTACTGTACACACACTGGTCTGTTAGCCTTGTGAATTACTGCAACAAAGAAGGTAAATCTGGCTTTGCTCACACACTAGTGTTTCCCGTAACGAGGCACTCTAACCCAAAGTTTATCTTGATACAACTGCAAGCCAGCAAGCACTCAGATAAACATGTTGGCAGTAAAACAGACCCTTGAATGAATAGTGCATTGTTTATGAATTCATCCATTAACCATATAGCGGCCATTTGGTAGCAATGGTGTATAAAACGGATCATAAAAGAGGCTACAATATAAAATTTTGCTAAGTGTTTTTGTACGGCTTTATGACCCAGAAGCTCAAAACTCGCTGGAACGATATCCTCAAAATACACTTTATCCATTGAAATCCCTCTTTGTGGCTTTGTGGAAGCTTTGTGGTTCCACACTGTGCGTGAGTCTAAAGCCAGACTTGTACCTCCAGCAGAAAAACAAAGACAAGTGCCTCTTTCACTGTGTCACCGTGACTGGCTATCCTCCCACACACTCACACACATGCGAGTGCACACACACACACACACACACGTGGGCAACACACTGAGAAGCCATGGGCAGCGTTGCCAAGTAGAGCCCGCTACCTCTTACAAACCTCATGTTTATGCAGACATTTTGTGTGTTTCTGGCTGACAGTGATGGGACTTTGTTGACACGCCGCAGCAGCAGTGAGGAGATGAGCGAAAAGGAAGAGGAAAGCAGGGATGAGATGATATGAGGAGGAAGAAGAAATGAGAACATAATGAGAGGAGAAGAGCCCCATGACAGGTCTACAGTTGGGAGTGTTTTAAAGAGAGAAGAGGAATAAGATGAAGAGGTGGAGGCAAACTAAGAGGAGGGAGGCATAAGTTGCAAAGTCAGCAGTCAGGAGACAGGTGTGTGTGTGAGTGTAGGAGTTCCTAGGTGAGAACCGCTGGTATCGGCAAGTTAGTTAGAGAGTACGTGCATGTGTGTATGTGTGTGTGTGTGTGTGTGTGTGTGCACTGTCCACTATGAGTTAAGATCCCAGATGGAATAGGTTCATATATCATTCTCCTAATGGCGTTGGCCCTGAGTCAAATCTTTGAGATATCTCCCTTTCTCTCTCATTATGACTTAACGACTTCAGGATCTGTCTCCATTTAGCTCTATTTTAGCTGGGCTGTCATAACTGTTGAGATTTACTGCAGAGCGACTCCTCCACTCCCACCGCATTTAGCAACCCAAACATGTCCCGGCCGAGCAGACGGCTGGATTAATAGTGAGATTTCGGTGTTTTCAAGCCACCAGGATGTTAATATCCTTTTCAGGTCCCAACACAAGGCTTTTGCTCCCGCAGCACACCCTTTACTCGTGAAGGCGCTCTGCACTGCATTAAACCCATAAAATGTTCTAATATAAATGTTGATTTTGTGAGATAGTATCTGTAAAGAGGTCATGTAAAAGCGTAGAGGAAGCAAAAATTTGTTTAGCAAAAGGAGCATGTCACAAGATAAGAATGTTTTTTATACTCAAACGGTGGTTACAGTGATTAATTCAAATATTTGCATGAAATTGAATATGTGGGCATGTGGAAAAATAACATTCAGAATGAAAGGTACAGACACAAGAGTGAGAGTAAAAAGCAGTTTAGGAGGGATGGAAAGTACCGTATCCTTATAATGAAATGCAGTAACACTCATCATTTGCTGAAACTTTAAATTAAATTTGATAGAACTGGTGCAAAACACTGCTTAGGTTAAAGTAAGAAATAACTCATTTAAAATGTACTCTGAGAAAAGTGTGACTCAAAGTACTGAAATGTGATTCAGACAGTACTTTTGATTAAAGCTGTTTAAGTTAAATTAATTTCTAAAAGTTGGGCTGCAACCATTGACTATTTTCAGTTTCAGTTAGTCTGTATTTTTAAGAAATGGTGAAAATTGCCAAAACCTAGGATGACATTTACAGATTGCTTGGTTGTCCAACCAGCTGTCAAAAATCCTGAAGGTGTTAAATTAACAATTATATTAAAATTTTGAAACCTGAGAAAATTGACTTGATTTCTTTCAAAAACATGGGAAGAAGGCACTGAGCAATGAAAGAAGAAATGACCCCAAAAATTTGCAAGAAATTAGTAAAAAGAGAAAATTAAAAACAAGAAATTTGTTTTTTTTTTTTAAAGAAAAGAAAATTATCAAAAACAAACAAACAGGAAAATGACCTAGAAAAAGTGCATAAAATTATAATTATTCTTTACCGTAATTTTAAATATATAATCATAATAATCATAATTATAAATATATTTTTCCTCAGCTTTTTTTCTTTTTTCCCTAGTGTTTTTTTTAAGAAAATAATCTTCTAAATCTAGTTTTATTATCTTTTTTTTTTTTTTTCAATTTCTGGGACATTTCTCACAAAGCTGCTCTTTGCCTTTTTCCCATGTTTTTGACAGAAATTGCACCAATTTGCTCAGGTTTCAAAGGTTTAAATACTTGCGAAAGGCATGTGAAAGCAGCACAACAAAGGTAATGTCACTCCAGGTATCAAAGGGTTAAACTGAGAAAAGCAGCAAATTCTCGTAAACAACTACTTACATTTTTGGAATGCACTTATTTTCTTGCCTAAATATAGATGAGTTGATAGATACCCCTCACATTTATGTCCATTTAACATTTAGCAGCAGCAGCAGCAGCAGGGAGGAGACGGTTAGCTTAGCATAAACAACTACGTTAGCTTAGCTTAAAGGCTAAAGATTCAGTTCCGAATTCTTAATTTGTGTCTTAATTGTAAATTTAGCCAAGGGAGTTTTGCACACACAAATACACATACAATATTATATTTCTTGCTGAGAGTGAAGACCTTTGCACACTGATTCAGTTTTTTTTTTTTAATCAGTCCTCCAAAAGATATTATAATGCGTACAAACCTTGCACACTGATTCCGAAGCATTTTAATATTGTATTTGTCGCAAAAATTCGTAATACATGACAGAATGTATTCCTCCACTGGAGTTACCTATCTGGCCTTCAAATTCCCGTCCCTGTCTTGCATTTGGCACCACAGCTGCATGAAGGGGCGGAGCCAACCTCCCTTTCTGTCTCCACATTCTGTGTGCGGTCCACATCCTCCTCATCTTCATCATCACCCACTTTAATATCACTATCTGACCTGCTGAAATGATCCTGCGCAACCTGCTCCTCTGTTGTGTTGCAGCTGTGTCCCACCGCCACATTTTCCTCACTGATTATTGGTCAGCCATTTCTAAAGGCTACTGACGGATGCGAAAGAAGCAGAAAATCGAACCTGTTCCAAAAATTTTAATGATGATAATTAGACATGCTACAATTTCGGACAAAAAAAATTGACTCCGTGTGCAAAGACGTTTAGATGAAAAGAACAATTAAACAACAATTAAATATGAAGCTGCAGTTGGGACACGTTACCTTAGCGTACAGACTAGAAACAGGGGAAAACAGCTCACCTTCTACTAGAACCTCTAAAGCTCCTTTATCAACATGTCACAACTTGTTTGTTTCATCACTACAAAAACTGAAGTGAAAAAAAACGTGTGTTCTTTCTGGAGTCTTTTTGGCCACAGAAGGGTCAAAATAAGTTTAAGAGTTTTCCTGTGCGTAGCCCAACCCCCCTGTAAAACCTCAACGTGTTGTCATTTCACTAGATTTTGGTATCTTTGGACACAGGAAGTCTAGTCTTTATGCTAAACCAAGCCAAGCCATATTTAATGTACAGACATGAGAGTGGTAGGCTATAAATCTTCTCATCTAACTCTCAGCGTGATAGCTGAGCTTATTTCCCCAAATGTTGAGTGTTTCTTTTAAAGTGCACTGGTCTCTTCATGATGCATCATAATGTCAAAGGTGAGTCTACAGGTCAGGGAACGTCTCATGCAGTCAGAGTAAAAGTTAAACAAATTGACCGCAGATGACTGTTATTTGCCGAGGATCAGGGAGGGTGCTGAGGGTCGCTGCTATATCTGGACCTGAGCAGCAAGCGCCGTGCTGGGGAGGCCTGGCGGTCGATGGAGCCGCACTCTAAAATAAACACACGCTCGTACTAAAATGATCCAAACAGGAACACTCATCCATCCAAGCCAGCCTTCATTAAAGTGGTCCGCCCAAGCTCTAATTATAGGATTACAGGGCAGCCAGCAGGACAAACACAGCAAGAGCCTCTGGTTGGATGCAGCTGCCCCAAAACACACTGATCACTGTACCTAGTGACCCAGGTATCCACCCATATGCATACACACACACTCCTGCACAAACCCCAAACACTCATTTACACAGTGCCCGTCTTTTTCGCCTGTCCGCAGGACGTTGTACACACTTCTCAGAGCTTGAACTAACACACACAAGCTAAACAACACATATACCTGGGTAAGTATAGTGCTGATGGTGTGCCTCCTTAACAGACTTAAAAATAACCCCAAGGTGGAGCAGCAAGGAGAGTCAGCCCCACAGTCTGATAGCAGAGTGAGGCAGACAGGGTCAGGAGAACTCTTCTCAATAACACCTTATTATAGCCACAGACAGTCTGGGCTTTTAAGATGTTTTAAGAGATGACCCTGGGGAGCCTGTATCACCACTTAAGAGTCCTGAATCGAGAGGGAACACGCATCCTTTCCTCCCTTTCCTTCTCTTAAGATATTTCGCAATCTGTAGGCACCTCACTCTGTTTTAGCCCCCTCATTCTTTTTGGTCCTTCATTCATTTCCTCTGGGGTTAGATCAGTAAATCAGTTTGCTGGTTGCTGATATGACCGAAATGAGGAAATGATTGAACCTGCCCACGTACAGGTTTGGCACACTGCAGAAATGGAAGTTAAACTCTTGTGTCCCTCAATTTCAGTTTGGCTGCTAGCAGTATGGCTCAAGAAATGGGGGTTTGTCGCCCACTACTTTGGTCCAGTTAGCAATATTTCAACCATTACATGTTGTACAGACATTCATGGTCCTTAGATGATTAATCCTACTGACTTTGGTGATCACCTGACTTTTCCTGCAGCACCAGCAGGACAAAGTTTTCACATACTCTGTAAAAAATCTCATAACCTTCTTGATGGATGGGCCATAACTTTGTACACAGTCAAGGTTCTCAGAGGACGAATCGTTCTGACTGTCGTTATCCCTTGTTTTTCTGTAGCCCCGATGAGGATCACATTTGACTGTGGTGGCACCATGAGGTTAATATTTGTGTTTTTTGTGTGAAATGTCTCAACAACTTTTGGATTAACTAATAGATTTCCATTAAATTTAGTACAGATATCCATGATCCTCAGAAGATAAATCCTGAAGGAATACTTCAACCCCATAATGACCATTTGTATATCAATTAGTCGTGCTGTGTAACTTTAAATTCATTAAATTTTGTGATGTTTTTCTTACTGCACACGCCTCTACGGAAAACTGTGAACATAATGATTTATTGATTGACTGGGGACTGCATTTAACAACAGAAAACTTATATTAAAACATCAGTTTACAAACACTCGCACAACTCATGAGTATAATTCAAGTCTCATCTATCCAGCAAAACGCTCAGTACTTTCGCCAAACATATGCATTGTTGTGGATAGGGAGTGAGTTACTGCCTCAAGTGAGGGAGTTCAAATATCTTGGGTGCCTTGTTCACGAGTGAGGGTAGAATGGAGCGTTAGATGGATCAGCGGTTTGGTGTGGCTCTGCAGTGATGCAGGTGCTGTGCCTGACCGTCGAGGTGAGGAGGGAGCTGAGCCAGAAGGCTATGTCCCATCTATGTCCCAACCCTCACCTATGGTCATGAGCTCTGGGTAGTGACCGTAAGAATGAGATTGCAGAGACAAGCAGCCAAAATTAGTTTACTCAGAAGGGATGCTGGGCTAAGCCTTAGGGAGCTCGGAGTAGAGCCGCTGCTCCTTCGTGTCGACAGGGGTCAGTTGAGGTGGTTCAGGCATCTGATCAGGATCCTCCTGGGTGCCTCCCGTTGGAGAGGTTCTAGGCATGTCCCACTGGTTGGAGGCCCCGAGGCAGACCCAGAACACACTTGAGGGACTACATGTCTCATCTGGCCAGGGAATGCCTCAGGGTCCCCCAGGAGGAGCTGGAAAGTGTTGCTGGGGAGAGGGATGTCTGGGGTGCTTTGCTTGGCCTGCTGCCCCCGCGACTCGGCCTCGGATAAGTGGATGAAAATGGAATGGAATACTAAGTTGTTGGGTTTTTTTTTTTGTAGAAAAGTGTTAGTTAGATATATAAACATGATAGTTTGCTATTGTAAAGAGTGGTCCCCACTTAGTCAATCAATTAATCAATATCCCAAATTCAAGGTAACACAGCATTACTAATTGATTTACAAATGGTCAATTTGTGGGTGAAGTATTCCTTTAATGACTGTGGTGGCACCATGTGGTTGACATTTATGGTTCTGAGTGAAATGTCTTTACAACCATCGGATGGATTTCCATGAAATTCAGTTCAGACATTTATATCCCCTTAAAGATGAGAGTAATCACTTTGGTGATTCCTTAACTTGTCATTCAATGGCATCAACAGTTTGTGCTACGCTTTTGTTTTTGAACAAAAGTCCCCGCCAAACTAATGACACTACCATCAGCCTCAGCTGTACATTGTGTTTTGTACTAATTAGCAAACACTATCATGCTAACATGCTAAAGTAAGACGTACATGGTAAACATTACACCAGCTAAACATTAGCATGGTAGCATTGTCATTGTTGCTTTGCTCATAGCACCACTATGCCGAAGTACAGCCTTATCGAGCAGCTAGCATAATGCTAATAATCACGATAGGTTCACAGGTGTTTTTCTGCCCTTTATATGATTTTATTTTTTACATTTTACTTGCAGAGTTTTTACTTATTGTTTTGTGAAATTTTTGCACTATTTACATTGCTACTGACATAAAATATGGGCTACAGGTAGCTTTAGTTGTCCACTTACAGATTGTGATTATACCAATGAGACCAAAACAGCCCACTTTAATTTACTGTTTTATCATAATTATTCATGAAGGAATACATTGTACATTTTGTAGATACACACATTACTGGTGTAGAACTACTGATCTGTAAAGAGCTGCCAAGATGTGTTTTTTAAGCCCTCGGGCATCATCTCGAGGAACAATGAATTCTCTATGAATATTACATTTCATCTAAATGAGATGCCAATTATTTTTATCAAGAACTTCCATCCTTCTGTAAGTAAGAACAAAGTAATGATCACAAAGAGAACGCACATCTCTCTCACACGTCCCTAATATGCAATCAAGCAGAATGTCAACCTTGCTTTGTGCTGACACCCACAAGTGATAATTGTGTAAACAAAAGGCGCATCATTCATTCAAACGTTATAAAGAAATAGATGAAAAGGGATAACAAAAGAATACAAACAGTATCAAGAAAAGCCACGCAGAAAATAAAAGAACAGCCTCTTAGGGTGAGGGCAATTCAGAAACAAACATTTCAAAATGTCACCAGGTCTTCTGTGATTGTGGATGTTTTTACAGAAGTGATTATCATGCCAGTTTAAATGTGTGTGTTCACACATCTGGTTTCTGAACCGAGCAACTGTAAATGGAGGTGAGGAGGGGGCTGAAAGAGGAGGAGGAGGGTCGAGGAGACGGAGGAGCAGCAGAGAGCGGCGTGAGGCTTATTGGGGCCAACAGAGGGCATTGTTATCTGTAATATCCATTCAAATGTGCCGTATCAGATGCAGTGAGTGCGGCTCTGCTCGGGGATGGAAATTAGTCTTGTTCCCCACTCAGCCCTGGTCACGCCAAGGGCGAATTCAGACAAATGAATTTACTCAGACAATACATATGGAATGCTGGCGATACAGAGGGATGTATGAATGGCAGAAACAGTGGAGGGATGTGAGGCAGAGAGGTCTGTGCCTCAGAACGCCGTCCAACCTGCATCTACTTTCTTTTCTCACAATACTAAACAGCTGTCAGCATTTTACTTCCATGTAGCTTCAGGGTGACTTTTATATTTCACATTTTAACTTCATGTTCATTTTTTAAAATTAGCCCAATGCTGCCATGGTTACAACTTCTGCAAAAAATTCACAACTCGTGATAATAAATCAGATTAAGTGCATATTTTTGTTCTAATACATTTCAATGAAAAAAACACACATCCATGTTGTGGTGCCTCGGCCTTAATTTGATACACTCCTGCAACGGAAAAGTGTGTAAGATTTAGGGGGATTTAGTGACTGCAGACTGCAACCAGCTGAAAGTTCTCCCGTTCCTTTGGTGTTCACTGATCAAGAGGCTTTTAGCAGTAGGCGAATTTTGTGAGGTTTGAGGTTTTGTCCTCATGTCTAATTAATAAAACAAGGCGCAGGATCCATACTAAAAATGTATGTGCGAACAAAAGCTAACAATGGTGTGTATGGGTCAAAGTTTCTCACATCAAGTTTGTTTTCATACAGACAACTTTTGCGTGGTAAGTGCCGTACGCCTCTTTTAGGCCTCGTTTTGTGCGTATGAAATATTTATAAATGAGACCCCTGGTGATTTAGACCAGTAAAATTGCTAAATAAACCTGTTTCACGTTACAATTCAGTGTTTCTCTGATGCTGTTTGGCATGTCGGAGACGGGCTGTTAGCCTAGCACCTGCTTCTGAGTTATCCACAGAGGTCTCTACCTCTCCAAATAAAACAGACCTGGTGATGTAAATCAGTAAAAACACTGAGTAATGCAGTGTCATGTAAAAAAAAAAAGTGTTTTTGTGTCTGTCTCATTCTCAGGAACATGATCTCTCAAGAATGTCTTGGGGGAATTTGCTCAAATCTGGCACAAACGTCCACTTGGACTCAACCATGAACTGATTAGATTTTGGTGGTCAAAGGTCACTGTGACCTCAGAAAACATGTTTTTGGCCATAACTCTAAATTCCAGGATAAAGTGACGAATTGATGACAAAGGTCAACTTCACTGTAACATTATAAGGTATGAGAAAACACGTTTCTGTCCATTATTCAACCTTGAAGCTCAGGAACAGAAGGGGAGACGTTTGGTCAGATACTGACTCAGTGACACCAATCTCGGGTGTCCACCTTGAAATTGTGCTGATTGTACAGATCTTCTGTGCTGCTGGGTTGAAGATGTGTGTGAAGCATACACATTTTAGAACATGTAACTTCTTTGCAGCAACATCCATATTTGACGCAGCTGTCTTGGATACATATAAGCCGGGGCAGACAAGGATGTAAACTGCTACTTGAGTGATTCACAGAGGCATACAGCCATAAGGCAGTTATTCTAGTTTTTAACTGCACAATGCTGTCATTTCCTGATTCCTCCAAATGAATAAGCTGTGACTGTGATGTAACCAAACCTGTTTGTACTTGTAACCTAGGCCACGAAGTCACCAATACAGATTTTAAAAAGTCCAGTAAAAAAAATAGCAACAAGATAAAAAATAATAATATTTTGATGTAGAGCCACAAAACAGTTTCTCGATCATTTTTTACACTAAATAGAGGTATGCTATGATGTGGAATATCAGCCAACAAAATAAAAACGTCATTTTTCATGTTGACTTGCATTACCTCTTGCCTGAATCTATTTGGCAGACTTTGTATAGTAGCAAAGCTCACCCTTCACCATGATGGTGCAGATAGGAACACGGATAGTGCTATCTTGCAATCCCCCTGTGCTATCTCACTGAGAGACACTGTGAAGTGTAGAGGACATAAATCTTGTGTATTTACGACCTGTGCTGTAGTCAGCTATCTGTTAGGATGCCCTGCCCTCCTCCTCCTCCTCCTCCTCTTCTGCCTGATCTTGTCTGTGCAACGTCTAGGTGCTTTTAATACTGTTGTCACATATGATATCGGAGGATGGTGTTTCATAATCAGGCTGTTATGTCACAGATTGCAATCAGAAGAAAGGCTTGGTCATAGCAAATAGAAATGTTGTGCACAAAGGGTGGAATTTGACACTGGTAATCCCAGAGTTGGATCCTTTTGTCTGTGGATTTGTTGTTTTCTTGCACCGCACTTTGTCACGACGGCTTGCATTCCTGCCCAGTAATAGAGTGAGATTATTAATTTGGAGTTGCAAATTGTCATCTCACAACAGTCCGCTTCTATTACCAGATCTGAAGCGCTAATGTCATTTGACAGCATATAAAATGAGAGTTAAAAAAAAAAAAAAAAAAAAAAAAAAAGTGTTGACGTATCAGCCCAACAGCCCGAGAGCGAGAGAATCCCGTTGATGCTGAAAAGCTCGGCTACAATTGCACAAGACAGGCCTTGTGAGGAACCATTGACCCATCGACTGCTGTGATCCATGTCTGACTGACATCAATACACATTCATCTCTGCTTGCTTCACCTCAGGCTAGTAGGCCACAGGCTACAGTGGCTGGCTTGAGATCTGGACAGGCAACAAGCATCACTTTGTCTTTCCATGCTTGCGCTATCACTGACATCAAACACCAGAGGAGGCGATCTGATGGACCTTTTTGCTTTGTTGGGAATTAGTCACTGTTAAAGGGCCCTGAAATGTCAGCGGTCAGTGTATCTTAAGTATGTAAACCCCCTATTACACAGTCATTTAGGGGAATACTTCCTCCAGCAGAAATACAATGTTTTCTCTATGTCTAATACAAAAGTCAATGCCGTGAAGCTTAATCTATTGTTAGCTTGACACCTGATGCTTCTTCCCAGAGTAAACTAATCACCTCCCACTTACTGTGCCACAACACACACACATATACAGCTTCAGATTAGCAAAGACCTTTATGCCGCTGTTTTAATTTTGCTTCTATATCAGCTTCATTAACATTCACAACTAATGTTTTGTTCCACTGGGTAAATCCCCCCACTGAGCCTATCTTAAGCCATCTCCACTCTTCTGTCTTATAAATCTATTCTGTGTTAGTACAAGAGCCACCACCATCTCATCTCCCTCTCCCTCCTTCTCTCTCTCTCTCTCTCTCTCTGGGCTCTTTTTAATTATAAACTAATCTAGGGAGGTAATCACAGACAGCATGATCACTTACTCATGCATATATGCCATACTATGAAATGGAGGCTGTTTATCGCCCTGCCTCTCCTGCCTGTTTACAGCCACCGTGGATGCAGCCATAATGCCGTGGCAATTAGCCGTAAAAAAGAAACATTAGTGCAATGAATGGCAGTGGTGGATCTTTGTATAAGCAACATTCAAAAAAGCCAAACATAAAGGAAAATTAACTATATATTAAGTGCTAACAGTTGGTCTGAAGAAGGGGTACCACCTCTAGTCCATCTAGTTCATCAGTGAGTGATCATTACAGTCAGAGCATGCGAGAGTACGGAGGTAGATTTGTCTCAATATTATTTGTGTGAACAGATCGTCAATCCGTGTGTCAATGTGTATCTGTAAACAAAAAAAAGAGTTCCACAAAAAGAAAATACGATTTGTACACTCAAAAAACTATTTTGAAATATAAAACGGATGTGAAAATACACAAATTCAACACATAAAAAACTGAATACATTTAATTAATTTACAAATAAATCGAAAGCATTTGTGAATATCTTCCTTACATTTACAACTTTCGAACTGATATCTGCGAATAGTTTTTATTTCTGAATCTCAATTTTAACCCTTGCGGATTTTCATTTTATGCACACTTTTTAAAAATTATTTTCTTAGTTTGTCATTATTATTTTTAATCCAGTCAATATTTGCAATTTTTTTGACAGCTTCAAAGCTTTAAAAAAAAACAAAACATCAAATCGAATTAAAATCGAAGCTTTCAATTTATGGGACTATCTATGTCCCAACCCTCACCTATGGTCGTGAGCACTGGGTAGTGACCAAAAGAATTGCGTGTACAAGCGGCTGAAATGAGTTTCCTCTGTGGGGTGGCTGGGCTCAGCCTTAGAGATAGGGTAAGGAGCTTGGAGCTCGGAGTAGAGCCGCTGCTCCTCCGCAGCGCAAGGTGTCAGTTGGGGTGGCCGCCTCCCGTTGGAGGTGTTCCGGGCGCGTCCCACTGGTAGGAGGCCCCCGGGGCAGACCCAGAACACACTGGAGGGTTTACATTATCTCATCTGGCCTGGGAACGCCTCGGGGTCCCCCAGGAGGAGCTGGAAAGTGTTGCTGGGGTGCTTTGACGACCCAGCCCCAGATAAGGGATGAATGGATGAATGTTTGTTTGTTTGTTTTTGTATTTGTGTAAGGTGTTTTATATTTACAGATTACACATTTACACAAAGATTGTTGATCTTCTCACACAAATAATATTGAGACAAATCTGTCTCAATACTGGAGTGTTATAAGTATAGTGGAGAGGATGATATTTATAAAGCCTCAAAGTAAGAGAAATTGAAAAGGCAAAAACACAAAAAAGAGGATAAAATTAGCAAGATGTATTACCTATTGTTTGTTAGTTAAGTCGTTTGTGTTTATTTGTCATTGGCTTTTTGTAAATACCATGAGTATACAAGATAATACAAATAATAATATTTGTTGTGGGGGGTGTTTGAGCTTGCACTGCATGCTGTCTGGACACTGGGGAGTGCTGCCTTTGGTTTGTATGGCAGGTTTGATGTTTCATGTGGTATGTAGGTTAGAGGTGGTGGAGAAAAAAGAGCCTGGAGTTGGTTTAAGTTCTGTCTTTCTTGGTGCTTTGTGGTTTTCATTTCATGCGGCCTTTAAACATTATTGAAGATGTGATTGGTGCTGAGTGGCAGCAGTGCAGGATGGAACTGGATCCTCAGACTGATGAGCGGTCTAATAGGCCTGTCTAATGTATCATCGATGGATTGACTGCCGTCTCGGAGGAGACATTTCAGAGGGATTCCAGGAGATGAATTTCAGACAAAAAAAAGAGAGAGAAGCCACGCTTTGCTACCAGGCTTAATATTGGCCAGTGGAAAGACGCCCTCTTCTTGCGCAGCCGGGATGTGCAGGGAGGATTTATTCCAAGAGGAATACAGACGAGCAGTTATATGCTTCACATGGTCGCTGCGCCTCTCTCACTATCCCTCTCCCTCTCTCCCCCTCAGCCAATCTGCGCACAGTGACGCTGCGCAAAGGCTGGATCTAGTCCTGGCTTCATCATCATATTTAACACACCCACCCAGATTCACACATGCTACAAGAGGTGCAATCTCCTATCCCGCTTTTACTCCTAGAGGTTGCCTGGCCCCTGCGGGAGGATCTCTGTCTCCTGTTACCTGTGCAAATGATTCCGTTGGCTCGCCTCGGGTGATTAAGTCGGGACCCGATGTGACAGAATTTACGCATCCCGGATCGCCGAGGTGGATGAGAACACACACTACTTTTCGGGGACTTTCCCGAAAAGCTTTTAAAATGTGAAGAGCTTGCACTTCGCCGTACATTTTTCTTTCAGTCCCAGCTGATCCACGGCTGCTCTCTGCCCGCACAGGATCGAGGTTGGATGGTGAGACCGATGCGCGCCGTCGAACCTCTTGGACACGCACGTTTAACGGATCATTTATCACAGCTGCTTTTGGATCCTACTCACTTGTCCGCTGTTCCTCCTGAAATATTTGGTGGTCGACAGTAGAGAGGAAGTGTGAAGAGGATGTGGCTTGCGCAAATCGACCGATGGTCTGAACCGACTCAGCGTGTTTTACCTGGACGCTTGCGGATGATTTTGCGCTTCTGAAATCCCTCGGACTCCCCGCGCGCACAAAGCAGGACTCTGATGTTGAAAATACAAAGGCTGAACACTGAATCCTTTACTCAAGACGGCAAGTGAAGATGGCTCTTACGTGTTTAATGTATATTTCATTAGATTGGCGTCCAGTCTAATAAACATCATCAGCGATGTAGTCAGCCTGTTCATCTGCGTGCTGATCATTTGCAGTAAATACTCACATCTGCTCAAACGGGAGACCATGAAGATGATCCTCCTGCGCAAATTCCGGGTTTTGATCCTCATGGTGTTCCTCATCGCATGCTCCATGCACATAATGATAGACTTGTTACCGAAGCTGGAGAGGCACGGCAACAGCGGCTGCTCGTGCTCCCACGCGCCGAGCGAGGAGCCTCAGAGCTGGGTGAAGCAGAGCTGGCCTGACAAGCACACGCTGCGGATCCTCCAGGACTTCAGCAACGAGCCCAGCTCCAATGTTTCCTCCCACTCCCTGGAAAGGATCCCGGTTACAGGCGACAAAACGCAGGCTCTCAGGAGGCTTGAGCATCTCGGGCAGCGTGGTGACAGGAAGAGACAGTTCATCCAGGACGCCACGGTGACCAAAAACATGCCGGTTAAAGGTTCAAGGTTGTCGGCTCTCTATGAGCATCCCTTATATAAAAGATTCCTGCCACCTCTGACAGACGAGGACACGCTGTTCAACGTCAACACGGACATTAGATTTGACCCCAAAGCTGCAGAGGATCAGGCATGGTAAAGCTCATAAAGTCACTTCAAATCTAATGCAACAAAAGCTTTACATAAACATCTAATCATTTGATCAAAACAAACAAGAGCTTCTAGCTCTGTGCAATCACATTATTGTAATTCTGCATGGGCTGTTGCACAACACCTGTCACTGTTTACAAAAAAGTCCTCTTTACCTTTTACCCCCTTTTCCTCTCCCCTCACAGGAATAATGAAGGCAATGTAGATGAGTTTAGCCCAACAGGGGAGCTGACATCTGATTCCTACCCCAACTGGCTCCGCTTCCATGTTGGGATTAATCGATATGAGCTGTACTCCAGACACAACCCGGTCATCGACGCTCTCCTGAAGGACCTGGTCACCCAGAGGATCACCAGCGTGGGTGAGTCATGAAAAACAGAGGGGGTGACTGGATGGCAAAAGCAGCCCGCAGGAGGGCTGCACTGCACAGATGGAGGATCAAAATTACACTTTACTCTGAAGACACTGAGCTGATACTGCAGAAAACAGTTTGCACTTTTTTAAGTGGGCACAAACCATCATTACATATATTTCCAGGGTGGGTTCAGGTATAAGGATGATCAAAATGAGAGCTTATATTGCCATAGGAAACTAGCTGGAGGTTGAATAGTTAACACACCTTTCTAGTATCTAGCTCATCATTTGCGGCCTGTAATAAAGAAGCTTTTAGGGAACAAATATTTAGCCCATGGGCTAAGTCTGTGCTGCCTTGTCTGTGTGTCTGTGTGTGCTGTGCAGAGGCCAAAGTTCAGTTTAAATAGTCTGCTATATGACAGTCAGCAGTGTTGCCAGATTTTACTGATGCCAAGCAGCCCAATCAGAGCTTCAAACCCACCCTACTGTCATAAAAGTAGCTTAGTTTTTAATTTTCAATTTAGAAGAGGACTTTTTTTTTGTCCAGCATTGTGCATACATGAAATAATACGTGGTATTTTAAAGTCTGTAGTGGGGTGTGTGATGATATTTCGTACATTTCTTTAATAAAATAACACAGATAATAGTCCCAAATACCTGCAACCAGACAACAGTGAACCTTTTATCCTGATGGTAGTGTAGCATACTGATAATGGACATTATTGGATTTGTCTTGTGGTGCTAAGAAGAAATCTGCCCCCCTCAGATTCTCCCTGATGTGTTTTGTGTTCTGTAGCTGAACAGAAGTGATAAAGCACAACTGAAGTGTTCACATGACACACCTCTGGTCTGGTGTTTTACTAGTTAATTAGGTGAACAGTATTTAAAAATCAGGGTTAATAAGGTAATGTTAAATGTAAAAAGCCATCACTTATGTAAACATAGGCGTTACAAGGAGAATTTTCTAGGTATTTCTAACTAAAATGACAGTCAGGCCTAATATTGATAGCTGGAGAGGAGAAAGGGTCGACTGGTTTGTATCTATAAGTTGTTGTCAGGGGAAATGGTGCAAAAATTAGCCGTCCAAAACAAAAATTACCAGCCAAACTGGTAACACTGAGTGTCAGTGAAACAGGAAGCTAAAGAGGAATGTGTGCCTCTAATGTAAGTCTACATGTTAAGAGTGAGAGGAGGTGCTGTTAAGTAATGGACAACATTGCCCCTCGTTGCCACAGGCACTGACGCCATGAACACACACTCGAGCACACAGTATGCATGGAGATGGAAGTCAGCTGCAGGCTATCGTACGTCAGCGCAGAATCTGCTCGGCCTGCTCACTACTCCTTCTTTACTAGGCTGAAGGAATAATCAGACATTGCGATCTCCCCTCATGTATTCCCACAAAGCGTCACAGCAGAATATATGAGATCACCTGGTCTCTATGCAAATCGCACAGCTACACGTCACGGTTTGATTCAAATCAAACGCTGTGGCTTTTTATTTGATTGGCACGTGCACAGTGAATTCAGCTTTCTTCAGAAAGCCCGCGCTGCAAGTAGATACCTGACAGAGGCGATAATCCACGCTGGGGCCGTTTTATATGGAATCTATTTCTGCTTTTTTTTTTCTTTTGCGGGGGATTGTCTTCCTTTTTTGGCTCAGTCCAGCTCCCACATTCCAAGAGTGCTTGTCGACTCAAGGTCGCCCATCTTGTGCTCGCTGTGAAAAGTGATTGCAGATTTCAGGTTGGTCTGCCAATGACAAAACCGTTACTGGCCCTTAGCTTAAGATTAAATACTTATCTGCGAGTTGGATTGGCTGTGTATAAAACTAGCATCCCTGCCTGGTCACTTAAAGGAAGAATTTCTTTCTTTCTGCTCGAGATGTTTCTGATTTTCTCCCTCTTGCTTTCTGTCTCTCAGGCTGGGTGGATAGAGGAAGCAGTTCTCAGCGTCTCTAGCCAGCTAAATACATGGTGGCTCTGTAATTACAGAGCCTTAACACAGGCCTGGGGCAGAATACCAATAGAAGCCAATAGCAGTCGGTCATTATCTAAACTCAAGGATAGGAGTGCTCAGGATGTATTATACGCTACAGCTTCTTTTGAGCAGCGTTCATCAATGAGGACATAGCGTGCGAAAGCAGCAGATAGGATGAATTTTATTACAGATGACAGTGAAAGTCTGTCACTTTGATGAGACCAAAGAGACAGACGTAAACATGAAGTCTCCACAAATATGGTTTGCTTACTGTGAGTGGAGGTTGAAATACAGTTCCTATCAATTACAGTTAGTTTTTCCTTTATTTAAAATGCCTCCACACATCCACAGAAGCAGGTGAGCTGAGGCAGACATTGATCCTTTCACTTGTAATTTCTTCCTCTGTAAACATTTTTCTTGTCCTCATGATTCCCATATGTAAAAATAAATGAGAGCATTGATTGAGAAAGGTTGTTCTTTGGCGAAAGGCCACCAGAACACAGCTCTCAATCGATGTGCTCAAGAAAGAACAGGCACGGTGGCTGCTTTGCTCTTTTTAGTGAAATTTGCTGTATTTTAGCCCTGTGTAGTCCTCGCCCCAGCGTTGAGCCCAGTCCCACGAGTGCCTTTAGACTGCATTATCATGTACAAAAAGGGAGAAAACATGAAGGATAGGAGGATGAATAGAAACACAAAGAGGCAGAGGGAGATAGAGATGGACCCTCCGGAGAATACAGAGAGAGAGAGTAAACAGCGGAGGAACAGAGAGCGCCGGGCGAGCACTGGCTGTCCTTCACCCCCTCACTCTCCCTTCCCATCAAACAAACACTGTGACATCAGTGCTCGGTCCTTTCAGAGCACTAGAACACACACACAAACACACAGAGACTCACAAACACACATCTGTGCACATATAAAAGCTCAAATCCACAACAGTATGCTTCAACAACATGATTTCAGGCTTCAGGTGTACAGTGACATGTCTCTAAAATGTGAAATCAAATTGGTTTCAGTCAAGTCCTATTTTATTATGTGTTTGGACTCATGGTTAGTCTTTATGGCTGAGCTTCCTGTCTTTTCTTATATGACACTACTGGCCAACACACGTCTGGTTAGTTATGTATGTTAATGTGTCTGTGCTTGTTACTTAATTTAGATGAAGTTTTGAAGCCTTATCATGTCTTATCATGTGTAGTTGGGGAGGGCGATATGGCCAAAATCTATCACAGTATATGTAATTTTATATCACGATAAGGGTACATATCATAATGCGGTAATTGCTCTGTAAATTCACTAGAGAATTGGTTTAAAATAACCATACTGTACTTCATAGCATTTTATTTGGAACTTTATACAAAGAAAGACAAAAACAGCTGCCTCACCAGACAACACTTGAGTTAAAAACAAAAGACTGAATACAGTAAAATTCCTTAAAAATAGTAGCTTTAAGGTTCCTGAGAACCATTTCTGCCCAAATCATGTTACTTTGCAAGGCGGCTGGATTCACAAGGTCAGCCCTGGTTTGCTACTTAGCCATGAATAGCTCCAGCAGAGGAAATGGTGTTGCCAAATCTCTACCGGTGGACACATCTGTAGCACCACACAGTATATCCTATAGGCCTACCATCCTATCACCCAACCCCAATGCTTAGCTTGTTATTTATCTATTTTCCTACAGTGGTTCTTTTGTATTCTTTGGGGAGAAAGTGTTTCAGTAAACAGTTGAAATGAAGAACCTTGACTACAGTTTTAGCATGCGTCAGCTGCTTGGACTATCAATTAAGAAGGATTTTCAAGTAATAGACAGAGCCACAATAACAGCTTAAGTCATTTATTTGGCAGAGTTGTCTAATATTAACTTGTCTGAGCCAGTGACCTGTACATAAAGATGGACAACACGTCTTCACTTCCTCCTACTATAGAAAAGTGAAGCCAAAATATACCGGGTGCAGCTGCTGTCATCTTGCACTGGTGACGTCATTTGTCTGTCACACTGTTCGACCAATCACAAGCAGCACCATTCATCGCAGGCACTTGATTGACACATAACGCTGTCAGTCATGATGTCAAAGCATCAAGCAGCCTGTTATAACCAAACTCATAAGAAAACATACACTTGAACACACATTGATGTAAAAGAAATACCTAAAATGACAGAAAACATATTTGAGAAAACTTTATTTGACATGTATTTTGATTTTTTAGTTCAGCCCATGTCTCAAACACTAACATGCAGGAGGCGATTGAGATGTTTTGGCTACACTTTTGCGGAGCTGTCATGTTGTTCATGTTTAATATACAGGTGCTGAACAGCTGGTTGGACAGAATAATTCAAAAACATCACACTGGCTTTTAGGAATTTATGCTGGTCTATTTTCTTGTATTTTTCTCATATTTTATAGGCTAATGATTTTTTATCTTATTTGGAGGTAAAAAAAAAAGTTAATAACTAAAGTTCAGGCACATGCAAAATGGATAAGTTGCGAAATTAAACAGGGCAAAAGTTTAACACTAGCAAAAAAAGAAAGAAATAAAGGCTATGAATGGTTTTTCAGTTGTTCATTATGATGTCTGACAGTTAGCAGCCCACCTAACTTACCTAAAAACCATAATTTGGCTTGTTTGAATTTTAGATATCAGCTAGGCTAACTGGCTAACACCACTAGCTAACATCTAGCTTGTCAAATGGGCCGATTCTCGTGTATTTCAAACTAAACTCTAGTGGGACAATTTGTGTCAAAGCACAAACTATAAGCCCATAACTACAGCTCATTTCTCTGGTATAACTAAAACCATGTTTTATAATAAATAGTCACAGTGGTGTTCAGATAATGTGTTGTTAATGGCCTGTGTTGTCTGATTCACTTCAACAGCAATGAAGTCTGGAGGCACTCAGCTCAAGCTCATCATGACCTTCCAGAACTACGGCCAGGCTCTCTTTAAACCCATGAAGTAAGTGTCGTATGCGTTTATAAAGTAGTTCACGCTATCTCTATTGTCCCTGTGGTTAAACTGCCCTCTCATCCCTCCTCCTTTACCAGTGTCGGGTCCACTCTCTTTAAGAAAAAGCAATCTCTTTCGTATCGTGTTAAGGCTTGAGTGCCATTTCAGCATAAAACACCAACTATGCAGCTTTCTACCTCCAATGACTTCCTTTTCGCATCCCACCGCCTACTCATTCTCCTCACAACATCAATCTCATTTCCTCATTCTCCTCTCTGGCTATATCAAATTGCTTTCATTTCAGCACAACCTTGATACTCGACTGAAGGCCGACATCATTCTGCTGTGTCAGAGCCAAATGTTGAGCAGGCATTTCACCTCACAGGGCTTTCAGGTGACACTGCACATCCTTTAGTGGCCATGTAGGAGGTCCTCAGCCCCGATGACTGATTCATCTCATCAATTTTTTTGTGTTTTGATAACCATCTAGTCAGCCACGTCACTGTTGTGTCAACATGTGATTTGCGGGCTTAGAGGTGCATAGAGGTGCTAGCGTGGCTGTGGACTCTTGTCATCTTGTTCAATCTGTCACGTCAAGTGTTGTGGCCTAAAAGATTTATTATAGAGTTAAATTTCTCCCAATACTGGCTCCTAAAATAATTGAAAATGACGCTAAGAAAAATGAAAAGTAACAGTAACAGTTTTAATATCTTTCAGCCCAATGTGACGGACAATTTAACAGCTGAGTTTAATGTATAATTTAAGGTATGTATTTTTGGCGTAGTGCCCAGCTGTTGCTACAGGAGCCACTTTTTCTAACCCAGGGGCTTCATATTTTGCCATTATTTTTCCATTGCAAGTTCTCTGTAATGCTGCCAGACAAAATTGCTGTGAGCTTTGTTATCCAGCGCCTCTGTTCCTCGCCTCATCTCCTTCTGAATCCTGTTTTAGCTGTGATATGAGAACATCCAACCAGCGAACTACAGCCTATCATTAATGTCTCACATAAGGAGGTGAAAAAGAGCACAAGCAACACTTTCCTTTCCTTTTGTACCTGAGCTTACCTATGCACACCCTGTAATACACCTTGGCTTAACTTGTAGAGCAGATAAGTCTACCCAGTGGTAAAAACTGCCCCACTGGTAGATACTGTGTAATATTTGATTAATTCACATTTCCTTTATCCACACTGTCATATTTAGACGATAATGTATCCCAAGAGAAGTGCTCTTTGCTCCTAATCCCTCCTCGATTGGTGGATTTAAATGTCATCCGTCCTTTGTTATGGTGATTGTAATTTAATTGTGGGTTAATGGTTTTCTACACAAGACTGTTGTCTGGCCCCCTGCATGTCAGCATGGAGAGCAGGGTTAAGCCTGTGGATGATAGGTAGCGAGGGTTTTCCGTGGGAGGAAAAGCTATTCAGAGACTGTTGTAATTACTGCTTCAATCGTACCACACTAAGTCAGGCCAGACGCAACAAGCCTGAAATCATCCTGACAGGTCGGGAGGAGAGAGAGATGATAGTAAGGCGGGAGGAGGGAAGGGATGGGGTGAGAAGAAGTGTGGGGTGCAAGAGGGGAGGGCGGAGAGGTTAAGAGGGCAAGGGCGAGAGAAGATAGGAGGGTATAGAAGAGAGACAGACGAGGAGACGTGGGCAGAGAGTGTTGTCAATACACGGCAAAATCCGCAGATTATCTCGGTGTGCTGACTCGAATTTGAACCCAGACGAAAATGTGAAATGACATTTTCCGAGAAAAGCATTGGGTGATGGGGTTGGATGTAAATCTGTTGCTTGACAGTTGTGGTTGTCAGAGCCGCCGTGATGTCTGATAATCCTGAAAAACGGCAAGAGTGAAAGGAGGGGGGGGGGCGCTTTTCATTCCCTCCTGCTTGAATGCACTTGACTTTAACAAAATAGGGCGACCCATGCTGGCGTGTGTGTGTGCTCATTTGGACAGCAATCAAGGTCTTGACAGATTTGCAGTGTCATTCCCGCTGCATACATCATTTCCCTCGCAGAGATCACACATATGCACACACGCCAACACACACACACATCCACTTAACACCCAACATCATCTCCTAGCTCCCAAATCTGCTGGTGTGTTTCCACGTGGTGCATCAAAGAGACAGAGGCTGAGAGATCAAAGACTTCCCCGGCTGTGCTCTTCTGCTCGGCTCCTCTCAGCTCTAATGCAAATGTGTGCCAGGCAATCAGGCAGCGAAAGGCAGGCAGGCAGGCATGCATGCACGCACGCGGTGTCTGGGTAACGATCGACCCTCAAACCATCCATATC
Source organism: Cephalopholis sonnerati (assembly GCA_019142605.1). NCBI lineage: Eukaryota > Metazoa > Chordata > Actinopteri > Perciformes > Serranidae > Cephalopholis > Cephalopholis sonnerati. The sequence continues at coordinate 14,450,912 of JAGQAX010000020.1, read as the reverse complement.
TGTGGAAACCTGCGCTCTCGCTGCTGTGCTCTCTCTGTTTATTGGCCCCTCACTTTCTTTTTTTATTCGTAGTATTCTCCATCATTCTTTCAGCTGTCTCTGCTACTCTGTTTATTTTTTTCTTTAATGAACGGCACAGATGAAGAAATCCATTAACAGGGCCGCTGTATCGACCCTTTTTCCTTTTTCCTCAGAGAGACAGAGAATGATCAGATACTACGGTCAATGTATGGGTGGATTATGAGACAATGGGCCCCTGGGCACAGACATGCAAAAGGCCCCACCACGTCTGCTACACAGGAGCAAAACACAGACTTTGTGCTGTTTTGCATCTTTTTGTCGTTGTGATTGTGCGTCTCTTTGTAGTTGTCAGCATCTTTATCTGGTTTTGTGTCTCTTTGTGGTATTGTGTGTCTTTTTGTTGTTTAGTGTCTGTTGGAGGTCAATTTTGAGGTATTTTCTTGGCTGTTTTTTCTCTCTGAAGTTATTTTGTGTCTCTTTGTAGTCGTTTTGTGTCTTTTTTAGGTATATTTCCAGGTTTTTGTGGTTGTTTTGTATCTTTTTGTAGCTTCTTTGTGTCTCTTTGTGGCCATTTTGAGTCTCTTCCTGGTGTTTATTTTAGTGACAATTTGTAGGCGATAGTCAGGGGGCTCCTGACACTCTAGGCCCCTGGGCCTCTGCCTGCTAGGCCCATACAGTAATCTATCCATTGGTCAGTACCTCTGTTTTGTGGTGGCAGGCTTCCTCTGTGTGTGTAGACCAAGTAAAACACACCTTAGCATGATTTCACAGTTTATGTGACAGAGACTGAATCAGCTTCCACTCTATCGAGACACCACATAATGACTTACAGTACCTGTCCGTTATGATGTAACACCGATGAATCAGCCTTCTGAACTGCTGTCTGCGGTCCTGTTTTTCCAGACATGGAATAAACCCACTCTTGACTAGTCTAATCTAACTCGAGGCTTGTTTTGCAATGTTTGTGAAGACTACAGGTCTTGTGAGATCAGAGAGGCTTCGAGGGATGGCACTAAAACTCCCAGCTGATGCCCAGCCCTGTGTTGCATAAGTAGATAGATGAAAACATTGTGGTTGGACTCTCTGTCACAACAACTGCACTGTAACCTGAATGAAGCTGAGTTTGATGACTAAGCTCAATTATCATCTTCGTCATCCCCTGCATCCTGTTATGCCTGTGGCCAGGACTGAAATAACCCTGAATTTGCGGCATTTCCATAATTCCTGCTTTTATTCCCATAAACAAACACTTTACGCTGTCAGGCTGGAAGCATCTACTGAACGTATGTGGTTAAAAACATGTAGGGTTCTTTCACATAAGACCTAACATTATACAAATGAACACATTGGCCTTTAGAAGACAATGTACATTTGGCCAGTGTGAGGTATCTACTTCCAACGGCAAAAATTCACATTGATGGTTTGGTAGAACAAAAAAATCCCAGTTGTCCCAGTAGTTCACTATCATATTGTTGCCACTGTATGCTGTAGCTAGTGTTTTTAAGTTGAAAATACAGTGCTGCGGTTGACCTAAGCAAATATACTCAGTACAAAAATTATCATAAGTAAAACTTCCAAAAATTTAACAATGCAAAATAATATCAAAACATATGCAAAAACGTTTGCAGGACCAGGTTAGATAAACCTAGCAAATGTAATGAAATTGGTCCTCATGCTTACACAAACAAAAGCAAATAGAAATTTTAACTTTATTTCTGTATTATTAACCCCATAAATTATAATAGGGAACAGGGAATCCCGCCTAAATATTTTACATGTTGAATATCCATTTAATTCCATATCTCCATGGCTACTGGAAGTGTAGATTCCTCTTCTTATTTTCAATTAGCATGTACATAAATGGCCATGTCATCTACTTACATTTGGATACTAACTTCTGGATAGACGGGAGATCATTAATTTAAATGCTAAATACAACAGGGCCCAAAATAGAACCTTGAGGGACACCGATAGCGCACCCAGATAACCGTGATGTTTCTCCTTCAATTCTTGTACATTGTGTGCTGAGTGGTGTTCTCAGCTATTCCTGTCAAGCTGTGTGTGCCCCGCCACCAGTCACAGGGTTAGGGCAATTGCTATGTTGCCTGACAGGTGAAAAATATACACCACAGACTCAGTGCTGCTGGCAGGGCTTAATATTGCTGTGAATGCACAATGATAACTTTTATTCTCTTGGCTTGTTGACCATACTGTAAGTCCTGTTTAGTCATAACTCACACTGGCAAACTTGATGCTATGTTGCCAAAAGGGTCACCAACTGTTTTGGCCAACAGCTTTGAGAAAATGACTACAGCTTGAGACTGGACTGGTAGCCCACGGCAGCATTCTGTAGTGCTGTGGAAAAAAACTTTACTCTTTGAAACGGTTCAGTCCCTTTGGGAGGACTGCTCCAGCAACAAAACATTTTGTACCTTCAAAAGCTTACCTTCAAGTTCAAATAATACTAATACCACGATGTGCCTTTCGCTGTCAGACATGTCCATGTACCTTTTAGTGCAATGAAAAGGTATGTATGTAATACCTTAAGGACCACATGAGCCTTTGTAACAAGTACCTCTGTGTACCAAAATAGAGCTGTTCTGTAGGGTGTGTTTACGCCCCAGCTGTAGCGTCATACTTTGTAGTACTTTGAGTGTAGAGAACACTGAAGGTGAAAACAAAAGCAGTCATTTACTTTTTTGATTTTCTTTGTCTCCTTTTGTCTTCCCATCATTAAGACTTTGTGCTGGTGTGAACCGGGAGAAACATGATTGTAATATTTACAGTGAAAATTGTCTCAGAGCACACAAAGCCCATTAGATGATGAGCGCAGATGATCGACGAAGGAAGGCGGGGGAAAGACTGATGATTGATATAATGATGGTCTTCCGTTCCTTCTCGTTTCCACTTAATTGTATCGCTTGTCAATCAGCCGACTGTTGGCTCAGTCACACGCAAATCAATCCGAGTATTCCTAGAAGAGATATCTGCTCTTTCCGCTGCTTCTCCCCGCAGAGCGATCTATATCTGTGCTGAGTTGGGTCCATGAGTAATTTTTGATTGACACATTGGGGAGACAAGAGAGAGGAGCCACATAATGTCACCTCGTTTGTGTCAATAACATATTGACAGCAGCACAAATAACAGCCTGGAGGAAATGTCTGTGTTAAATGTGAAATATAAGAGGGAAATTGGCTGCGTAGAAGAGTTGATGTTGTATCATCAAGCTGCATCAGCCGTGGGAGGTGAAAGAATAAGATTGAGGGAGCTTTGTCTTGAGATGGGGAGGGCATGTCTCAACAAAAACCCTTATTATCCTTGCTTAAAGCTGCCCAGATTTGTCCTCGAACAAGGCAAAGACTGAGACTGATAAAAGACAGGACAATCCGGCGATTGTTCCTGTGTGTTGCAGAACAAAAGGATGTCAAACAAACTGACTCCTCTGTGGACTAACCTCCTTTTTTTTTTTTTTTTTTTCTTTTACCCCCTCACTTTTTGTATGCATTTTGTCAGTTTACTTGTTTGTCCGCGCGTGTGCATGTGTGCTTGTTTGCTGTGTGATATTATATTCACAAGGTCTTCTGTGCCTGTGCTTTGACTTTGAGTCGGGGAAATAAAGGGATGAACTGCCTCAGGACAAGTCATTCAGAGCACAGATGATGAGTGCAGCTCTGTTTGGAAATAGAGGAAATTCACATCAGCGCAGTTGCAACGCCAGAGCTGGGAGGGATAAAAAGTACTGTGTTAACCCCAAAATTGCTGGCCCACATATCTGGAAATGGTGCAACACGCACTTCTGCAGCTGCATTAAACCATGACGCAAAGCATTTAAACACTATCACAAGAATAATTGGATATATACAGCACATGCAGTAATTAAACCCTATACTGTACAATAGGTAGCACATGCATGAAATCCACTTCGAATGTATTTGCATTCATTACATGCTTTTAATTCAAGTAAAGATTAAATCTGATATGAGCAACACACTCAAACTACAATTACAATTATCCCTGTGTGCACAAATAAGCATAATATCTTTCCCAGCTCAGAATATGAGTCTACTTGGACCGTAAATGCAATAGGGTGTGCACATGCTCCACATCTTAAACAGAGCACTCGGGGATCATGAATAATAGCGCGATGTTATAATCGCTTGTAAACGCACCGGCTGACCTCAGGAAATATCTCCATCCTATTCATTTCTGCTGTACCAACCGGTTCTGTTGGTAGAGAAAACAGTTGAATAATTAATCTAAAATTACAACCACTGTGAGATGTGTTATTTAGCAGCACTTAAGGCTTTGTACTGCTCTCTGCTTAATGTTTTTACTGTATCCCCCCTATGTTATAATTGTTTTACCAAGGGTGTTATTTGTGCCGAAACAAAATTGTTGGAAGAACGGAGAGAAAATGTGTTTTCGAGTGCTCGGTTAAAAAGAAATACTCACACAAGCACATGAAGTGCAGTACACACACACACACACACACACACACCAGTTATCACATGTGCTGTAGATGAAATTTGCAGTAGCTGAACGTATTTTTTGGAGTGCAGCGGAGTGATACATCTGATCAAATGGAGCCCTGAGGCTCAGTTATCTGACCCCCTTACTGTCTTCCCTGCAGAGACTGTTACACACTGCAGGCCACCAGGATCACATAGAACTCAAACTGTGATTCACTTGGTGTGTGTGTGTGTGTGTGTGTTAGCCTGAGATGGAAGAAAAGTCACGAAACAAAAATAAAATAAAAAATAAAATCCATCCTGATGCTACAGGGCGTTAGATATGTAATACTAATTAGTTTCACTGACACTGGATACCAGGCCTGATACACCGGTGTTCATCCCTGATGAATTGGTGAAGAGAGCAGAATAGTGTGGGAGCAGAGAATCATTGCTCGAGGATGCTTAGGGAGCCAATTTTCACCACCTCTGTATCATAACAATATTAGTAGTATGTGCAAATTAAATGTGGTAAACCTCCCTCCATCTTACCAGCACCCGGATCTCCCTAATCATTTCCCAGCTCACTGTGTCACCCACTTGCTCTAGGGCTGTTGTTCAAACTACAGATTGTGCTTCTGCATTTTTGTATGCCTTCTACAACTGACACAAAGAGTACAGAAGCGGATCAAGAGAGACTGGCCCCTCTCTCCCTCTTTCTCAAACTCAGACCAAACTCAGATCTAACAGTAAAACTAGATAGTGTTGATCAAATATAAACCATGTTACTGTATTGCCTATTTTGCATGTAAAATGTCTTCAGAGACGTATCTTAGTGCATATTTATTGAACTTGTGAACAGGAAGTGGGCACAATACTGTTTCCTGTATTGAAAAAACTGAGCTCAAACTGTAAAACTAAGCAGTGCTGATCAAATGTGAACCAAGATTCTGTTACTGCGTTGCCTATTTCCCATGTGAAATGTTTTCAGAAACATATCTTAGCTCACTGTTTAACTGTAATTTGAGAGTGTTTGTTACCAGCCAGCTGCCATGTCATTTCCTGGGTCAATACATTCAAGCTTGCATTATGTCATCCACCAGCGGGAGCGTTTTTTACCTCTTGGGCAAAAGCAAGTGCCACAGCCCTTTTTCTCTGTTTTCTCTGGTCATGTCACACCAATGTCAAAAGTATTTGCGTCTTTTTACTGCAGACGCAGCCCAGTTTTATGAAAAGATCATCTTTCCAGCAGTGAAATACTTATTTAAATGACTTCCATGTAAAAAAAAAAAAGTTTAAAAACAGGTGTAACTTGCAAAACAAGGTGGAATTAGACAAAGCCTCCATTTTGCCAGGTTCACATAGTTTAAAATGTGCTGTAACATGAGCCTGCTTGTTTTTATTCCCTTAGATTTTGATGGAAAGTAGCACAACTGAAGTGATCAATATTGGACAAGGTAGTGCCAAAGGGCACTGATGCAGACTGTGTTGTTCAGTGGCCTCGTTCACATAAATCAGTGCTTTTTATTCAACCGGAACAGAAGTATTTTATTGGTATTGTATGTGTTCCAGTGCACACCGGTCAAATAATGGCCTACATGAAAAGGCTTATATCACCGGCTCCAAAAGACTATGAAACGAACCACTTTTTCAGAGCGAGGAGAGCATATTTTTTACAGGACAAAAATAACTCCCTCTAGCTTTCAGTGTTAATGTTCTGATGTAAAAGTGGTTGAGGACCTATTTACCAAGCAGCTGTGAAATACCCTGTAATTAAAAATAAAGGGTAAACTGGCTCACTCTGATAATAATCTCTTAATATGGGGCTGAAGTTGTCATGGTAATGGAAGCAGTGCAGACCCATTGCCCACCGTACTATAGAAAAATATGCTATGAGCACTCAATAACAGAAGCTTATGCAAATAATCTACGGTCTAGTGGGGATGGGGGAAAACTGTAGTAATCTGTTAATGTACTGTTGGCGTTCTGCCATCTACAGTAATCAGCCATCATGATTTATGGAGAATGTAGATATTAGTAAGTAATGTATTCTAACACACAGTGCCAGTTTTAATCAGTGTGATTAGCATAATCGTTAAGTTTGACATATGTGTTGGATGCTAACATCCACCACCTTTCTTCTGTTTTACACTCATTCTCTAAAAACCCAGCATCCATCCGTCTCATGACTTCCTCACTCTGCACCACTGTAGCTGCAGCTGAGATCCCAGTGTGTGTGTGTGTGTGAGAGTGATAACTTTAGACATACAGCATTCCTGAACTGTCTCAGTATCCATACTGTAGTGTGGGAGACAGAAAGTGGTCGTGTTTTTTGTCTTCGTGTGCCGAACTGTGTGTACACGTGTATGTGCTTGCCTGTGCACACGAGCACCACTCAGCATTGATACTGTTATGGCAAAACCCCACGCGGCCCTCGCTCAGGCCTTCCAGGAGCAGAAATGTCTTGACGATATTATCAGTCAACTGCCCCCCTTCAGGTAAATGTTATCAGCTCTAATGCTGTGCTGAAGGAACGATAACACAGTGTTGCAGCCAGCAGAAATGACAAGCCAGCATCCAATCTGCATATCAAAGCCTCGGCTAAATTCCTCTGCCATCTGTGTGTGTGCTCGTGTGTGTGCGTGTTTGTGTGTGTGTGTGTGCCAGACGCACACGCATGCATTTTTAAATGCTGTGCTGCCATTTCTCTGCAGTCTCAGAGGCAAGTTGTTCCTGGCCCGTCACAATCGCGGTTCATCCCTGATAAACTCATTCATTGTTTCTTAGAAAGAATCGTAATTACTCGCCCATAAACATCTCAGAATAAACCCGATCCAGCTCTGTGTTTCTGTGGGAACGCGGCCTTTGATACCATCTGTCATCTTGTCTCTTTGCTTTGAAGGAGCTGTCAGTCAAAGGCAGGCTTTACTCTCTGTCTGGACACAGTACACCTCAACAGCTGATGTGACAATCACGGCAGACATTGATTCATCTGTCCTGGGCCCGGCCCTCCACGCTGCCATTCTTATTGAGGACCAGATGCCGAAAGCAGAGGCACAGAGGGTGTTTCATGACTGGAAATGAGCCTTTTATGTCTTCCTAGAGTCAATGAACAAAGAGAGAGTAGGACAGTGTCATGTGTCCTGTATTTAGTATCACATTCTTGAGTTAAGTGGAAACACCAGCTTTGTTTTTCTTGTGTAGCTCATATTACAAACTGAATATTCATGGGGCTAAAAATGAACTTTGCTATTGTTCTTTACACCTTTAAAGCTACAAGTGAGGACTTTATGAAAATAACTTTGTCATTTTTACTAAAACTGTCACGATATTCGGAAGGAATTACATGAGACATGAGGCCTTTAATAGCATTTGCTAGAATCCACCAGGGCTCACCGGAAACAACCAATCAGAGCCAAGGAGTCTCTAACACAGCTGTCAGTCATGTCAATCACTGCTCATGAACTGCAGTCAAATGTCAAAGTAGGCAGCGCTGATCAATTATGAATCAAGATTCTGTTACTGCATTGCCTATTTCGTGCCTCAGATGTTTTCAGAGACATATTTTAGTGTACTGTTTAGCTGTAAAATGAGAACATATGTAAGCCCACTGCTGTTACAGATGTGTGTGATTAGTTGATAACTAGTTGGCACCATAAATACTAGTCAGTTAAACACACCCAATCACAATGTCATTTTAATAATCAGGCATGTTACCTAAAAATATACTTTAATTGTTTTCAAAAAATGTTTTTATCAACTTTTATTTAGAGAGTTGTCATCATGTTTTGTAGTAAAATGTGCAGTGTTTATAATCATGGAGCGACGTGCGACACATTTAAGAAGCATTTAAAATACAGTTTGGTTATTAAAAATGTGATTACAGATTTTAAATGGCTCTTACACACATTTTTCGATATTTAACCTCATTGATTAAAATGTGCTAAATTTTGACTGTTTTCTAAATACTTTTAGACTAGTCAACTAGTTTAAGTTTAAACTCCTGTTGAAGCATCAGGAGAAGTAGTCATTAGGAACAACTGTAGCTGTCACTACTGGAAACAGTCGACTGAACTTCCAAGCACCACCCAACATTCTCATTTTACAGCTAAACAGTACACTAAAATATGTTTCTGAAAACATCTGACGTGAGATAAAGGTAATGCAGTGACAGAATCTTGATTCATATTTGATCAGCACAGCCTAGTTTGACAGTTTGACCACAGTTCACAAGCAGTGACTCACATGATTGGCAGCTGCTTCAGAGACAACTCAGCTCTGATTGGTTGTTTATGTTCACATGCGGTAAGGCCATTAAAAGAAGAAATATGATTTTTTTTCACAGATTATCAGTCTCATTCAGTACTGTGTTAATATAGTGAAAATTTCAGTGAAAATGACAAAGTAAAAAGTATTTTTTTGTAAAAGTTACCAGCTACAGCTTTAATGGTGTGATGAGACCATTAAGCTGCTTTTTTTGGCACCAATCTAGGTTAACTTAATTATATTTTTGTATTTGGTTCATTAAGGCTGCATGATTATAAGCAAACCAGGTCTTGTAAACAAAACTCACACTGACTCACAATTCGCTCATTCACTGGACAGAGATTCATCTCACGAGGTTAGAGATTTTGGCAGCAGGGTGACTCTAAATAAATCCAACTCGAGTCCCTTTAACTTCAGCCAAGAATCATGGACTCATTTACTTTCTGTGCTTAAGAGCATGTGAAGGAATAACTGAGCATCATTCCTGACTGCAGTTTGTTTTGCTCAGCTGCTGGCTATCAAATGTCAACATCCGTCTTTGTGTTGTGTTCAAACCTATGCATTTTTTTTGGGCTGTTTCCTGTAGTTGGCCTAGATACATTTTCACATCTAAGAAAAAGCACTGCACTCGTCTTGGAAGGAGCTTTTTCACCTGCCGTGGTAGGGTTATTTGAGCCTGAATGTTCCAGCCAAATAAAGTTGTAAACGCGAGTTTGATGAAACTGCTCCAAATGTGTTGGAGAGGTGAAAGTGCCGTTAGTCTCATTAATTATGGAGCGAGAATGTGCTTTGATTTAAAGAAAGATGTTCTGAATGGGGCGAACATACCTTCAAAAAAAAGTGAACTGGTGCTTTCGCTTTTCTTGATCTGAGAGCTGCGATGGCCCGCAGAAACAGCCGCGCTCTGCGGTTCATATAAAACACACAGTATCTGTTATCCTGCCACAGGGCCAGACAGCTCTAGTTTTACAGAAGTATCCAGCGTTTTAAAGTGTGGCGGAGCTTCAGTCTGGTCTGCAGCGCTTCTCTTGTGATCTTCCTCCTTACTTTCTGTCTTCACCTTCACTAGCCATTAAAGCTTCCCGTCTCTTCGCACTGTCCCGGCGGCAGAAACTGATCCCTTTTATAAGCTGTAGTTAGTGTCAGGGAAAACACCTTAGGGGGGGATCATTAGACTGTAATGAAGCAGGAGGTAAAATACCATGTTCACCCGTCGCTCTCCAACATTCCTGATTGTCAGGTTTAATTATAGCCCCGTAAGGTCTTTAGGGCGTCACGTTTTTTACTGCGTTTATCTCATTTCTTCAACACACCCTCCACCTCTCTCTTACAGCAGATGGACGCTTGGTCTAATTAGGCTTTCTCTTCCCCCCGAAGAATTGCCCTCTGAGGGGGGTGTTCAGGAACGTGGCATTATGAGGGCATGTTGTGATACGTAATTAGCAAACAGCAGAGGTTACGGCGGGAAAGAGGTTGTGTGAACCGCAGCTGTCAGCGGTCTGGCTATAGTATAGATGCGGATTAAACAACATCTGTTCCACACTGCTGCATACTGTATGAGCTTGATTAAAGTAGAAAGCTCTGCTCATACAATTCAATATCTGCATATCCCCCCTCAAGCTTCACCACTGACGTCCTCTTCAGAGGAAAAGAGGGAGGCTGGGTAGTCAAAACAAGTGATGCAACCAACCTCAGATGGGAAGATTAAAAAGCCATCCATAAAGCCCAAGTCCCAACATGAATCGCTGCCTCACATGAAACAGGATGGAAGAGGTTGCATGCACTGTACCAGTCAGTCTACCACTCAGACACCTCTGGTTGTCTTAGAGATGAGCATAATTTAAAAGTGATGACAGCATGTGATTTGTTTCACTTGGGATGTGATGCTAAGTGGCATAATAATATACTCAGACTAAGTTGCCTATTTTTTTTAATGGCACACTTAACTTTTATCTGTGTATAACAATTTTGTTTCATTACGGTTTATAGGTGCTTTATTGGCATGAAACGCAAATGCAAAACAAAAACATCAGATTACAGATTATACATGGACTTAAACATTATACGACAGAAATGACAAAATATGCAGTAATATGTTTTCATCAGTTACAAAATGTTGACTACTGAAGAACATTAAATATGCATCTTGATGTTATTGGCCACTGGGGGGCAGTACAACAAGCTGTAAACACAACACTGACATATTATCGCCTTAGGCTGGATTTCTGGTTGGACGCTCGACACTTTGATAAGTGTCGCTCGACAGAAATTAAAGAGCACAACAACGTCTTCAATTTATGCTTTGGTGAAAAGTTATTGTCGTGTCCATGGCAACCAGAGACAGCTGCTTAAAATCACACAAATATCCCGCTGTATATGTGTGTTTTAACTTATTAACCGTATTTTTATTGATTAATCAGCTCCCAGCCAGTCTGTGAGCAGCAGATTCCCCTCACTCACTATGGTGGGCTGGAAAATAAAATCAATTAATCAATTAAATAAACGCTGTTAATTTCTTCCTGTATCAGTGACTTGAGAACTATATAAGTTCAGTAAATTTCTGCCGTCAGTCAGCCTGGTGAAGGCAGTTTGGTCGGCCTATAGATGACTGGGCCGGCCGCTGTCCTCTCAGCTCCCAAGTAGCTGCTGCTGACAGATGGCTGCTTCTGTGGAGAGAGATGTTAAATGCAAGGTGGAGTTGGTGTGGATTTAAAAGTACCTTATGACAACAATAGTAATACTACCACTGACATTGTGCTTCAAAATATAATGCTGTCCATAACATAACAAAAGTCATTGGGCACACGAATTGAAAGTTTTTGAACAGCACTTTTTTCTGTTGAAAATATTCCGTTGAGCGACGCTCATCAAAAGTGTTGAGCGCCCAACCATAAATTAGGCTTTATACAGCGGATAGGGTTGGCATGTTAGCAAACACTGGATTGTTTACACATCCAGCAGACAAGGAGCCGCATTAGCATTTATTTTATGCTTTTTTTTCTGGCCACCCTACAAATTTAAACCACATTTTGTACCAAAGTCTACATGTAAAACAGCACATTTAAAACTCTGGAGCTAGGCTAACTACCCAGCCTATAACATTGTATGACTAGCAGCCATACAGCCACCAGCATTTTTAGCAGCTGAAGCTAACTGGAATGACCTAAAACGTGTAATAAATTTGCTCACTTTAGGGCAGCATTAGAATCACAGAGTTGATATGGAAAACCTGTTAGGTTGCCTACAGAGTGCTGCAGGAATGAATCCTTAAACTGAGTAATGAGTCAGCACTTGAGTACTCCCCGTTCCCTTGTCTTGAAGTCATTGGGTTTTTTATTGGGTTTTTGCTCAACACAAGCTTCCAAGATTTTCACATTTTGTTCTACGACATAAGATGCATCAGTAAATACCTCACTCATGAATTTTGACTCCTTTATATGTCTATAAAAAGACGGTTGCTGGTGGCTAAATGAGACTACAGAGCAGCATCGCCTTGTTGTGGTGGCAACATCGAAGTAATACGACTGGGGGGAAGGACGTTTATAGCCTAAGGTTAGCTTTTAACTTTTGGTGATTGCATTTATGCTTCAAAAATCATAAAAGTGGTGATCATTTGTGAAGATTATCTTGCTGAACAAAACATGTATGATAAACATTTGCTTGCCACTGAGCTTATTTTCTGCAATAATCAATATCCAATGGAAGAATCCCATTTTGACGAAGAAACCATGGCGACGCTAACTTCTATGTTGGCCCACAAAAACATGCCACCCCTGGAACACTATTTACACATCCATCCAGCAGGTACAGAGCAACAATAGCATTCATTTGAAGTTTCGTTTCTGGCCACCTGATCATATACTGTAGGTCCAATAGTCGCTCTTCTTTGAGCTCTGTTTTAATTTCTACCAACTCCTGAGAGAAATATCAGTCTCTATAGCTGCTAAATGCTTCAGCTAGTTGTCTGCAGGTGTCGCACAGTGGGTTTTTCAGAGCTTTTACACTGAAAACCGTCATTTTTTTTTTACTGAATGATGCTATAACTGCATTTTCATGTGACAGTTCTCTGCAAGATTGAGACTCAGTCATTTTCTCATAGCCCTGAAATATTGGTATATCAACAATCCCATGAATGTCAGTTTCAGCTAAAGGAAGTAGCCTACAAAAACGACAGTGGGATTATTTGAATGTTGGGAGTGTTTTGGCCTTCTACCATCTCCCCAGTCCTGGAGATTATTAATGTCAGTGGGGTGTGGATAAAGAAAGGATAAAGAAAAGACCATATGGTCGGGCTCACCAAAGGATTATGATTTGTTGTTGTTCGCAAAAAAAGAGAGAGAGGGAGGAAAAGTGACTTCAGCATTGTTAGGCACAGTGAGGAGAAAGCAGCTTGGCAAAATGGCACGGATTAGTGTGCTGCGAGAGCTTTCCTACCAACTGTGATGCTGTGCTGTGTGTTCAGCTAACTCAGTGCGGCGTTGGGGTGGGAGGGGGAGGGGGGGGGGACATCTACGGTGTTTGTCCAGCGCTTATTCAAATATGAGCTTTGGAGTCTCAGTTCTTGTCCAAGCACGAGCTAACTTCAGGGGAGGCGTGGCTGTCTCATCATTCAAAGTAATGATCCGGGAAAATCATAGCCCAGCGTGTGGAACGGGGCAGGGCTTTCACCTTTAATTCCACATGTCCTCCCCTAATTCACTGTTCGCGAACAACTCAAGCAGGCAGACCACTTAAACATGCAGCATGCACTACCCAAAACACTCCTTCTCCTAAATATAAGAGTACAACTCATAATTTATTAGTCAGTCTGAAGAGGGGCTTTCACATCTGTCATACCGTGTAGGGAAACATTAAAAGCAGTTTGTTTGAGCTCTCAGCCAATATTCCCCCCTTTATTCTGCAGTGCAGTAATGGAAGAGCTGCAGTTAAGTGCAACGGACTTAAGAAAATACTGCATATTAAATATGCAGATTTACATCGGTCTTCTTTTTTATGCCATGTTTTTTTTATTCCTTGAATTAAATGTGCATGCATCTGTCATGGTGTGTTCATCATGAGTGACTGTTGCTAGCTGCAGCTGAGGAACTAAGCAGCGGTTTGTGTCTCGACGGCCAGTTTGCTGCTGCATTTTTCTCTCTCTTCACTCGCAGTTTCTTTGCTAGTGTAGGGAACACTCTGAGACTGCGGCCCACTGAACTGTTTTGCTGAAGTTTGTGTTTGAAGATGTGAAAAATGACTGCGTTCATCATGAGTGCAGCTAAGGAACCAAGCAGCAGTTTGTTTCTTGATGGTCAGTTTGCTGCTGCATTTATCTCCCTCTTTACATGTACAATTTCATTGTTAGTGTGGGGGGATGCACAACACTGCCTGCCACTGATTTGTTTCGCTCAACTTTCTGATTGTGGATGTGAAAAGAGATCACAATTTTTCAACTCTGTCTTAGAGGTTGGGTGTGTAGGATATAGTGCCATCAAACAGTGAGGGTGAAGAGCTGAAACTCCTGTGTGCCAAGCATGTAGGAGAACAAGTGTCCAATGTTTCAATATTTCATTTGTTCATTCTGGGCTGTTGTAGAAACAACATGGCAGACTCAGTAGAAGAGAACCCGCTCTGTATGTAGATATAAATGGCTCCCTCTAAGGTAACAAAAACATGATGGTTTTTATTTCCAGTTGATTCTAAACTAATGAAAACATACTTGGAAATATTAAATATAATTTCTATCAATAGATGGCCCTAAATCCTACACACTGGACCTTTGAGAACAGACTTGAAATAAAAATGTGAACCTGTCCTTTAAAATCTTTGCTATAGTAAAGCTGTCATCACCTTCACACTCTGCCACCGGCTCATTTAATCACCATCTTTTGTCTTCCTTCGCTTCTTTTCCTCATTCCTTTTCTTGCTTTTCACTGTTTTACTCCCTCATTCATCTCTCTGCTTCTCTTCTAACCCTCCCTAGGCCATTTCCTGTTTTTCTCTGTCCCTCTTCTCTCCCCGTCACTCCTTTTCACCATCACTCCTTCTTCCTCCGGCCACACCTCTCAATCTCTGGTCTTGGGAGAATAGAAAGCGAGAGGAGAGCGCTGCTCCCGCTCCCTCCGACAACACCTTCGTCCTCTCATTTTCTCCTGATATGATATGAGTGATTCAGCTGGGAGAAACAGGCTCACTTTACGCTGTCCCTTTTCCTCCTCTCCTGTGAGTTTTCTTTCCTCTACTCGCACTCGCAGCCCTCCCTGGAAAATCTGAATCTGTCGTTTATCGTTCCTCCTCTCGCAAAACTTGTTTTTCCCTGCTCATAAAGCCTCCCAGACAGTCCTTATAAATGCTTAACAAGGTCAGTTTTGTATTGTATTTTCCGGCAGCGTCCATCCGTTCAGCTTCCTCTTGTATTTGTGAGGTTATAATGGTGGTGCAATAAAAAAAAGGTTGGTTCCTCTGAGGCTGGCGGAGATGCAGCCTTTCCCTTCGTTTACTGCTGTTATGAAACCAAAGAACTGACTTGTGGTGTTAGTAAGATCTGATAAAGGTCTTGTATGTTTTGTGGTTTAATCTCCTGGACACCTTCCTCATTCCATCTGATTTGTATTCTCAGTGTTTTTGTTTCTACATTCCTTCCTCTTACAGTTTATATTTATCTCTATCCATCTCCATTTCTCTCTGTTTTTCCTTGAATATTTCTGCAGCAGTGCTCTCCAGTGTGGAGCCTCCCCTCCCTCTGCACCCTTGCCATACTAGTCCCATGGCTCCAGGGTTTCCCTATGTGTATTTATAGTATATTTATAGGCCTTGAGCTCTGTTTTCTATCTGCTTATCAACAGCCACTGGGTACCCCACCCACCAATTTACTAGACACAGCCCTTGGATTTGAGGACACCACAGGCCCTGGCTGCAGTCACTCACAGCTCCCCAGACCTTGATGCCAGTCCTCCTCCTCTCTCATTCGCTGCTTTTTACTCAAGTGTTCCCAAATCCCTTGATTTGTGTCCCGCTGAGTCATGTTTTTTTTCTTTTAACCACCCAGTTTTTATTATTTCTTCCTTTTACTGTCTCTCTCTGCTAACCCACTTTTTGGGGTTTCTCTCTAGTCAGTCAGTGCTCTCACAATGTTCACAGCTCTGAGACCCTCGCTGCCCCTCAGTGGCTCTCCCAAGAAAGGACAGGAACACCTAAACACTCCTCTCCTCTTCTTCACTCTTGTCATGTGTGTATTACTTTAGCTATGAGGCGTGAACTGTGATCCACAGAGATTTGTGTGTCATAAATCAGATGTGCTAGTCGCGTACCGGAGCATGTTGCCAAATCACATCATTTTTTTTACTCAACGTGTGTCCCTGCTTCTGCAATAACATGTGAGTCAAAATTTGAGACACACACAAGTTGGATCCTGTTACAGTGGCATGCCACCGCCTTCTTAGCTGGGCGGCAAAGTGTATAATTAGACTAATTGTTTCAGCAATAAATTTCAATTCAGACATGAAAGAATTCGGGTGGGTTACATTACTAATTACTCACATATTTTGCCGCCCGTGTTCAGAGCGCCGGGACAAGACATATGTTTCATGCCAGAGACTGGCGCAGTAGTGGATGGTGGGTAATTTTAAGCCAGAGTTGATTAAAGTAAAGCTCACAAGTTGAGGCACTGTTAAATGAAATTGTGCACAGCAGCCACACGATTAAATGTAAAAAAAGCACCTCGATAGTTTGTAGTGTGACTCAGAGATGGAGAGGGAGCGAGGGCAAGAGAGATAGAGACAAAGTGGGAGGCAGACAGGATGAAGCGCTGCCTAGCAGAACGAGCCACTTCAACTGGATTTAATGGGACGTTGCTAACGGATGTATGAATGGTTTATCTTCTCATGTCTAATTCAGCTCCACTCTCTCCTCATTGTCAGCCACTCTGAATGAGGCGAGGCACTACAGGTGAATACGGGGGAAAATCCTTTCATCCCATCCTAATGACATTTATATATAGGTTAAACACAGTCACGTACTTGACATATTATACCTTCCATAATCAGGTTAGGGAATTCTTAATCAAATTATTGAACAACACAAGATTATTTGTCCAAAAAATCAATGAATAAAAACACACTGGTGATAAAACAGACATTTTAAAGGGACTGTTCAACATTTTCGGAAATTAGTTTATTCGCTTTCTTGCTTGGACTCAGAGTGACAACATCAACACCACTCTCATGTCTGTATTCCATATATGAAGCTAGAGCAAGTAGGCCATTAGCTTACACTGCATCTATATGCTCCTTGGGTGGTCTCATTTTCCATCTTGGGATGCTGTTCTTCTGGCTTTGGTGTGCTCATGTGCTTTAAGTTGTAATGTGGAAACAACATGGGCACTCTATAGACGATGTGCTGTATTTTATTGCTCAGAGCATTTAAACAACTCATGGCAAACAAGTTGAAGCTTTATTTTATGTAAATACATGGTAAAAGCTTTATATTACAAAATGATTTTGTCCCAGGGTTGTTGCTGCACCAGTACCCCCATTAAAACTACTAAAATCTTGCTCTAACTGACTAATGCTAATTCAGTCAGGACCACTCTAGTCAAAGAAAACTTTATTTTTACTTGCAGTATTATATTTGGTGGTAAGGCTCTTTTTTGGGGCCTCCGCCTTTCCTAGGCCTACGCAGAAAGCCTCTTCCACGCACCTACGTGGAGCTTTAGGTGAAGAGAATACGCCCTTTCACAAGCCTACGTGGAAAGCCTTAAGGCAGAGAGAACGCACCTTTTCGCCCTTCCTCACGCCTACGTGGAAAGCCGTAAGGCAGAGAGGTGTGCCTTCCACATGCAAATGAGGAAAGCCTGAGGCAGAGAGAGCAAACCTCCCTGCCCTTCCATGTGCCTACATGGAAAGCCTAAGGTGGGGAGAGCAGCAGCAAAGAAACAGAACAGAGCAGTGTCAATGACAAACAGAAATGACAATGATAAGTCAGACACAGCATGAAAAGGAGGAGCTGGGGCAAAGGTGGCTTGGAAAGCAGCTTGCAGAGGAAGCAGCAACAGTAGGCAGGTCCAGAGCAGTTTAAATAGGGCGCCCTGAATGAGATTCGCTAATTGGTTGCATAGAAAGGAATCAGCTGACTCACTTTTATCTATCAGCTGCTCCATCAGTTGATTGGCTGTTTGAGATCAGCTGATGTAGCTGGATGTGAGCTGATGTGAGATAAGATATGTAATCCCTCCAGCGTGTTCTGGGTCTGCCCAGGGGCCTCCTACCAATTGGATGCGCCTGGAACACCTCTAACGGGAGGTACCCAAAAGGCATCCTGATCAGATGCCCCAACCACCTCAGCTGGCCCCTTTGCAAAGGAACGAGCAGCAGCTCTACTTAGAGCTCGCTCTGGATGTCCAAGCTCTTCACCCTATGTCTAAGGCTGAGCTCAGCCACGCTACGGAGGAAACTCATTTCAGCCACTTGTATCTGCAATCTCATTCTTTCGGTCACTACCTAAAGGTCATGACCATAGGTGAGGGTTGGGACGTAGACGGACCAGTTAATCGAAAGCTTCACCTTCTGGCTCAGCTCCCTCTTCACCATGACAGCCCGGTGCAATGCCTGCCTCCCTGAGGACGCTGCACCAAACTGCCTGTCCATCTCATGCTTGGGGCAGTAACTCCCTCCCAAACCAATCCACTGTTGTCCAGCAGAGAACCATGGTCTCAGTCTGGGAGGTGCTGACTCTCATCCTGACTGCTTCACACTCGGCTGCAAACCGCCCCAGTGCATGCTGGAGGTCACGCTGTGCTGAAGCCAACAGGACCACATCCTGATAGAAACATGTCAAGAGAAAGTTTGTTTATGCTGCAGCTGTACAGTATAGACCTTTCTGTATCTGAACCTCGGCTCCTGCATTAATAAACAGCCATGGTCCAAAATGTGCTGCTGCATTAAACATTACAGACTTGAGTTTATGGTGATTAAAAGATAGCTCCTTTTGTCTCTAAAGTAGCACTCTTAACAAATCACTACTCTTACCATCACCAGAATCTTTGTGGTTTTTTCTCTTTCTTTCTTTCTTTCTTTCAAGTCCAAAGCCACAGGAAATGAGGAAAATCCATTAGCTGGGTGGTTTTAGCCATCTTGCCCTCTCAACACAGTACTTCAGTGGAGTGGAAGCGTAGTCCTGCCCTGTGGGCCTGCATGACAAGGGCAGAGGAAATGGCCAGGCATTAATGGCAGCTTTGATTACTCTCCTGTCACTAATGTAGCCAACATGAAAGACAAGAAGAGGAGAGGGATGACTTCAGCCCCAATCAGAGGCAATCTGATGGCATCTACATGTAGCCGGGCCATTTGGAGCACGCATAAAGGCTCTGGGGGGCACACCTACATTATCCAATCACCGCATACCTCCAAGCTCACGCCTCTCATCTGTATATCTGGGTAATGGTTAGTTACTAGGGAGGCTACAGAATCTTCGCTCTCATCTCTGTCCTTGCTCCAGCCTCTTAAGTCAGAAGGGTTGCTGTGCAGCTAAAGGATATTAGTATTATCTGTTGTTTGAGCAGCAGAGATGCATGGCCTGAGGGTAACCCTGGTCGTAGACACACTGCCGCACAACCTGTTTTAAGTCTTTGTATCTGGGTATGTTTTTTTTATTTGTTTGGTTTTGTGAGTGTGTGTGTGCTCACTTTTGAAAGAGTTTTCACAGTGCGCCTGAGTTCATATGTGTACTGTAAACAAGACAAGACACATGGTATCTAATGAGACCATAAAGATTTGTGGAAATAGAATAGTTGACTCTGTTTTAGAAGATGACTTAGCTTGTAGTAAATTGAATATTTTGCATATGTTTTGCAATGCTATGACCAAACTAGTAATTTAATATTTGAGAAAATAATCACCCAACCCCATCGCCAGAAAAATGTTGGCATTGTACACCTCTGCAAACCACAAACTCATTACAGATGCACATTATTATGTAAGCAATATGCCGAAATGCTGTGATTAATGTGTGGTTAGGTTTAGGCACAAAAACCACTTGGTTATGGTAATTAAGAAATCGTGTTTCGGCTTAAAATTCTCTGGTTTGGAGGACACAATCCTGGCAGGAAAAGCGGCAATGTCTTGGTAAAAAACAACCACTTTTCATGCCTAAAAAGCTGCTGGGAACATAGCATCAGGTTGCTAAATCACAACTGGTTTGGTTGTTTGTTGGTCTCAAACAGTGGTCTGCAGCTTGGCAGGTGTCTCGCCTAGGTGGCACACCATTCACCATCCTCTCCACCACCTGATAGTCAGCTCGTATGCTGTGGCAATGTTGATGTGCTTCATATGAAATGTGCAGATGTAATATATTCATGGTATACAGAAACATACAATGCCAACATTTTCTTCTGAAGACTGGGCTGAATCATATTGTATAGCTCATGAATGAATGAAAGACAAGTATTTTCTGAATTACAGTTCTTTCTTTGCTTCAATCTGCGACGTAATTTATCATCTCAACAACCGTGGTACTTTGGCTCTGCCCACTGAGGTCAAATCTCAGCCAATGAGATTAGCTCTGCCTCCAGAGAAGCTCTGGCTCCTTCAAATGCTTGGATAACCAAATTTCCAATTTGCCATATGCATGTCCCCAAGGGTATTGGTGTGTCATATAAAACCTGATCATGTGCTCACAGTGCAGACATGTTGTTATCCACCCAGTTCACAATGGTAGTCTGTGCCCAGCGGAGCCATTTGTGTGTCAACCTGAGTAATATAAGCACAGCATGGCAGCCTGTACTGCCGCTGCCTGCACATAAAAACACAGAGGTGCATATAAACTACTGAGGTGCTCTTTTTTTAACAACAGAAGCACTGCAGTGTTGGAGGATTAAATTCAAAGGAAATTACTGCATTTAAATTCAAATGGTTTCACTCGGCCCATTTTGGAAAAAAAAAGTATAATAGAATATTTTGAAACTGCACCAGACTTCATTTTTATGTGAAAATATCTTATCGGTCGCAAATTATGGCTGCGATGGAGAAGAACACGCCGTCCCCTCTAATTGCGATGCTGTAATTTGCCTTATTTGCCCAAATTATTGATGCTGGCGGGAAATCTTCTCAGCATGCAGGATTGATGAATGGAAATTCAAGAGCAAAATACAAAGCTGTCTCCTAAATAGCAGCAAGCGAGCAGTTTGTAGAGAGGAAGCTGGACTCAGCAAAGATGTCTGAACCTGCTGTGAAGAGAATTTTTCCTTTGGAGTTTAAATCTCTTTTCATGGAACCCATTTTATATCAAAATTTGGGCGATGATAACATATTTTTCCCCCTCTTTCTTAATTTGAACTTTTTATGATTTCTTTATCCATGTTTTGAATCAAAACACATTAAAGAAACAGACATGTTTAATCCATATACGGCCTGTAAATGCATTTTAAACGACCTTAAGCACTTCATGACAAAGTTAATAATGTGAGACAGGAGCCCTGGTGCATTATAAACTATTAAACCGCATTGTGTCACGCTGCTGAGCTGATTGACCCCGGTGTGATGTTCTGTGCTGTGTACCAGCGTTGATCAGCCATGTCCAGCTGTTTCCAGACAGTCAGACTGCTCTGGCCTCGGCCTCTCTCCAGGGGAAACACACACACAAGACAGCTGGTAGCCTGCGTGTGTGTCTGCATGATTTGAAATTTTCCACCTGCATCAAACCTCACTGGAAATAGCATTTCCTGCAGTTCACATCTCTCCCTCTCTTCTTCTCTCGCCGTGCCCCCCCCCAGTCACAGATGTGGACTCACCTGGGTGCTCTTACTCTGATGCCTGGGAGTTCATTTAATGTCAGCTATGGCCTTATTGACTGGAGTCTGCACAATCGCTACAACATATGTCCGCCAGACCGCCGCAGTCCTCTTCTCAACAGAAACATCGCTGCCATTCTCTCCTCCTTTCATTCCCTCCTCATAATTCTATTAGTGCGTCCTATTCAGGAACGGCCTGATAAGTCGGCGGCACAATGAAGCGACGCGATGGAGAGGTTCTTCTGGGGTTTGGATGGCGCTGGCCTGTATGATGTTTCAGAGAGCCGCAGCTTTGTTCTCAGCAGTGTAGCCTCTAGCAGACGCTGCTGCTGGTACAGTAAGCTGCAGTCTATCAGCTCAGAGAGACGCTTGATGAGCTTAGGAAAGGCCCGTGTCTTTGCCGGGTATTTCTGGTGCCACAAATGGCACGATATAACATCTTGTGTGACAGCAAAATGCACTCACATACACATAAATGAGCAAACCTAGAGACATAATGCGCCAGTGCAATAGCACATCCATACATCTGCACCCTCACACTTACACTGACTCGTCTCTGCTTCAGGGAGTATGTGCATGCATGTACATGTACACAAGCTTTAATGTGTGTGTATGTGACTGCCACTCTCTCACAGGAAGATTACCCGTGCCTGTCTGCAGTGTGTACTTGTGCCATTAAGCTGTGTCAAACAGAGAGCCATAATCTGGAATGAACGGAGATATTCTGACTTGGTCATCATTAATGTTCCGCCTAGATTTAGAAAAGTGAGCTCACTAACATGTGTGTCATGAAAGTGTGTTAGTGTGTGCGTTGGTGTGCAGTCAGAGGCTCCAACTTTCACTCCTATGATGCAATGCGATGATGAACACAGCCTGTTAAGCAACTGCTCCCATGAGGCTGCAGTGGTTGTTGCATGGCGTTCCTGTTCCCTCTGTGTGAACAGTAACAGACAGAAACATGCATTACAAGTTTGATGGAAGGGCGGATTAAATGTCAGGGGGGAAGGAGAAGGAAGAACAGGTTCTGTGGAAGAAAGAGTCATGACAACACATGACAGAAGAACACAGCTTCATTAAAACACCATTGTGTGTCTTGTTGCAGGCACAGATTTTATGTATTGCATTTAAAGAGCACATCCTGCTCTTCTCATGAGTGTTGCTGTTGTGTTACCTTTTATGTTTCTTCCTCCTCTCCTTCCTGCATCGTGTCCGTCAGGATGTAAGCACAGGCCTTCTCGGTAATACCTCCTAATAAATCCATTGCACGCTGCGAGAGCAAAAGGGCGGATGAGGGGATTGAGGGAAGGAAGAAGAAAAACTGCGACGAAGAGGAGGGCGGGCATGAATAATGAAAAGCGCCAGAACTCACGCTGTCCCATCAGGCCCAGCGACACCCCGGCATCCTCCTGTGCTGTTTTGGTTACGGGCAGATGAGGGCTGCGTGTGCAGAGGGAGAGGGAGATAGAAGTGGAGAAGAATGGCCTGAGAAGTGAGCGGATGGATGTGCGCTACGTGCTCTGAGTGCTAAAGGCGGGAGCTGAGGAGGGCAGAGCGGCTGATAATTAGCAGTAATTGTTGTTCAGGGAGGGGAGAAAAAAGGCAATTGGTTTGGGTTTCATCTCGAGCGCTTCTATGTTTATGTCGGAGAGTTTCTCCTGTTCTCCGCTGTGTTTGTTTTAAATAGTTTTATCTATTTTTTAAGTCATTCAGCACCATAGCAAAGTCTCTTTAGGTTAATATTTTAGCATTTTTGGACTGCACCTTTATTTGCATTATCGCCTAATCTTGTGATTATTTTCCTTATCTATTTATGTAAATTGCTAAATATGAAACATCAAAAGAAATGACAAATGTTCCAATTTCCTAGAACCCAAGGTGATACCATCAGGTGTCTTATTTTGTCTAAACAACAGTCCAGAACTCAAATATATTCTGTTTACTACATTACATGTATAAGATGAAAAATGGCAACAAAATAAGCTGGAACCATCAAAATTACTAAGTCAACTGACTTATCGATTAATCCTTTCACCTTTATACTTCATTATCTGTTGTACGGCTTTTCATTTGTGATATGCTGACTGGAGTAGCTTCTCAGGTACAGGAAACAGGGCAGTATGGATGGTGGTTGGTAGATCCAATATTAGAGATGTGAAAATTAAACACGCAGACCCCCCACGAATTCCAAAAAAAGCGAAAAAAAAAAAAAGGTGTAATCTCTCAAATATTCAGCCAAATGTCACCCATGCTGTGTCAGTTGGCTGTGAATATATGACCTCTAAAATGTAAAATTCTTCAATGCCAAGTCTGTATAAATGCGGTCACCTGGATCAGCCATTCTGAACCACACGGCCCAGTGGTGGGCTTAAGATTGCCATCTAGTGGACCACAGAGGTAATGCCATATGGTTAGATCAAACTAAGAATTTATTTTGCTGGTAATTTACAAAGCTAGATATTTTTATGTTAAAATGTGCTCAAGAATTCACATAAACACGTCAAATTTGATAACCAACAACGACTGTCGACATTGAATGTAACCAATGACCAGTTATGTTTAAATATAACCATGCCAGTCATGACACTGTTAGCTAGCTTAAGTTACCTCAGATGCAGTGACACAAAATGGATTGGTTTCTGAAAAAAAAATCTGATTTGGGAATCAACCCTGTGCCAGTAAAAGCTACAGAGCATGTGATGAGGTAACCCTAAAACGTTAAACGTTGGTCATTGCTGCTTACAGTAGCATAACATATTTACAGACCACATTAGTTTCCCTCCCTTTTTTGTCATGTTTTTCTTATTTATTTGAGAACATGGTTTTCAGAAGTGGGCCGCAATAACTCAGAAAAGGTTAAGAACCTCTGATCTAGATGTCACCCTCAAGGTTTTATCACAAATGTACAAATAAAGCAGGAGCCTATAAAGTCTCAGTGGGGCAGAATTTAGAGCTTCTTTGCTTCATAATATATGTGGCGTACGTTGACGAGGGGGTATAATTACCAGAAAGATTTGAATCACGTCCCTCAGATTTTATTGGATTGCTCAAAAGTGGGCATGACTTACGACTCATGATGGATCCCCACGGAGCTGTAGTGAAATACGGGTCTATGAAAAACTGTTGGCTTCCGCCTACACCTCCCTCACTTGCGATATTAGATTAGGAGAAATAAATTTAATTCAACCTCAACAACATTCCCCAGTAATAATTTTTCTTTTTGACTCGGATCCAAACAAGTGCTGCTATGTTAGACGCCAAAATCACATTTTATCGGATAAAGCTGTGTATACGCCAACGAGTTCATGACGGGGGGAGGGCGACACAGGGGACATGTCCCCCTTCATATTTAGTCCTTCCCAATAAAAACACAAGAAAGTGGCAGAGGACTTTTATTTTGACAAAATGAAAGGCGTTTACACCATAAATTGATGCAGAGAAGGCACAAAATGGTGCATAAGAACAGAATTCAAGTGTTTGACACTCAAGTCAGTAAAGGATACAGAGTTAAAACTTGATCATGTCATTTTAATTTCACTCTAAGTATAAAAATGCTGCCTATTTAATTACAATAGCGCAGTGAGACAAATAAATGCTCATACACAAGTGTTGAATATTTCTAAGATATTGCATTTTCCAGACAGTTAAAGGCAGCGAGATTGTCTACTCTGAAAAAGTGCAAAGTACAGCCTGATAGCCAAACATTGAACTTTGACATTTTTGCACAACAGCCAGCAAACTAAGGATTATGATCTTGCCATAGTTTTATATGTTCATTTGCATTTTCATAACCGTTTAGACAGACACAGTGAAAGCAACCTTGGAAAACACACATGACTTAAAGACCTGTGGTCCTGACACATGTGCACTGTCAATACAGAGCTGTAGAAGCAGGCTCTCCATCTGCACTGTTGACTGCCCTGCGGGGGAAGACAGAGAGAAGGAGAAAAAGAGCGGGTGAAATGCAGATATAAAGGGAGAGAAAGAGCGGCCGTGACAGAGCTGTAAAGGAGCAGCCCCTGTATGTAGTTACACAGAGGCCAGGGCTGTGTGCTTTTGTTGCTGCACGCTGGAGAGGAGAGCTCAGTGTAGGTGAGTGAGCTTGCAGATGATGGAGAAAATTGCAGTGTAGCGTTGAACAGAGGAGGCCGGTTACACAAAGTGGAGAAAGCTCTCAGCGAGGCTCGAAACTTAAGAGACTGATCCCTCTCTTGTTGGGATTACGCTTCTTAATGAGAATCCCTCGTCAATTGTACATCTTAAAATGACATCATAATTGTATTTAAAAAGGAATTATTTAGAAATACATCTTGATAGAATATATTAAGCACCAAGTCACGTAAGTATATGAAGAAGAGGACAGAAGAGAAAGATCCTGTAAGCAGCAGTGCGTTTTGGTTCTAATTTTTTTCCGTAAATGTGTTCATGTTCTTCATATCTGACCTTTAACCCCCAGAGGCGTCATCCTGCATCTCATTATAGCAGACAATAGCAATTGCTTTCCTAACCCTACCCACCGAGCCGCGCGGTTACATGGATGAGCTGCTCAATTCCAATTACACTGCGGTGATTGCAACGTCGTCACAAAGCCTACAAAGCCTGCTCGATGGCGCACGACCACACACACATGCACAGACACGCACACACACACACTGGAGAGCAAGAGTGGCTGGCTATTGTTGACGCAGGGAGAATTCAGAGAGGCTACATCAATCTTGTCATCAAAAATCAACATGCTTGTTAGTCTGTGTGTTTGTGTGTGTGCGTGTTTAGAAATGAGATTCACCTTTTGGTCCGAGCGAGGTTTTACTGGACTGTGGGTCGATAGATCAATGTTGAGTGGAAGGCACACACTCAGCAGAGCCAGAATAGCCCTGGAAAGGCCACAGCAATCAGTCTTAGCCCAGCCTGTCCCCTAATCATCCAGTGGAGATTCTCATTCTGAATGGAGGCTATTTTTACAAACTGGCACTTGAAGCACTTCCAATGAAGTCGAATGTGCAGCAATTATAGATGTGGATAATTGAATGTGATGATGCGTTCATTGTCTATCGTAAACCATGACTCTGTATTGCTGCTGTTTGATACTCTTTGGCTATTTACCACCAGAAAGTATGACTGTTGTGGCAGCAGGTTGGACTTTAAGTTAACAATACTCAGAGAGGCAGAGGGCAGCAGATGTAATCTCAGTGCTTGAGTTAAACCTAAATGAGCAAAGCCAAAGCCACAGAT
Organism: Cephalopholis sonnerati; assembly: GCA_019142605.1. NCBI lineage: Eukaryota > Metazoa > Chordata > Actinopteri > Perciformes > Serranidae > Cephalopholis > Cephalopholis sonnerati. Next base: position 14,424,185 of record JAGQAX010000020.1, on the reverse strand, counting down.
TGCTAGCTGGCAAGCTTGAATGGCAAATAAATAAGCCTGATCAAAAAATGGCTAGCATTCATCAAGAGAGTGGGGCTTCATAGTAACACTGTAGCTGCTCTCCCTTCACCACTGAGGTTGAACTCAAACAATCAAAATTGTTTCTGCCTCAGAGAAAAGCTTGTTTAACCAAAGGTCTGCATTATAGAAAAGTCTTACTCACTGTACTTCCCTTTCAACTGCAATATAAGTCATGTGTAATTGTTATTAGTGTGGCTGTAAATGTAGAATAATCTCACTGAGGAACATTTGGTTTGTGGTTATTGGTACAAATTGCAGGAAAAGCAATTAATCACATTAGGCTAACTTCATTTCAGCTCGATTACAGTCTCATCTTCTGGGTTTTTAGCCATGGTGACCAGATCATGGATGTATAAAGAGAACTGGATACAGCGTTAGAGGCGGGGCCCCGTTGATCACTATGAAAGTTGCTCAGTGGCACATGAAACCACGACTTCAGCCATGACTTTTGGAGAATTAAATTACCCAGATATTCTGCATCATAACCTAATTGGGGACAAAATGATGCAATCGTGCGGCTCTTCTAAACAAAATGTTATCAGACAGAATGAATCAAATCCTAATAGTGAAATGAGTCATTTCACAGGGGTTGTGATGCTCAAAAAATGTATCCACTGATTTAGAGACGTCTCTTTCCCAGTGTAAGTCTATGAGGAAAAGTCTTTTGGGGCCACATGGTATCTCATGACGGACTCATGGTTTGGCCACTATGTCAAATTGGCTTCAAAGTCCGGCGCTCTTCTCGGGGGCCTGGATCAGATGAGAGCTGGTGAAATTCAGGATAGGGGAGTTGTGAGTGGGCATAGTCACCTGGCCATGGAAGGCGTCATTGGGAAAAAGAAACAAACCTGAATCAGTGTTTAAATCATTATCTGTTACATAAAATTAATTTTATTTTATTCACTTTATTAGAGGTCACTCCTTTTCCATGGCTGCTTTCAGCTACACTTTCATTCTAATTGTCAGAACAAGACGGGATTCAGAATTCAGGACAACTGCTCCTTATTAAGGGCTGTTCCATATTTTTGGGGACATCAGGTCAACTAGTTTTAGCCATGTTAGCGGCATGACTCTATGACAATATCGGTCTGTGTCCCGGTCAGTTTGTTGATCCACCATTTTGGTCCAGACTGAAACCAAAATCGTTTGCAAAACAGTTGACAAATAGAGCTAGCAATAGTTTGAGGGAGTTAATGCTATAATGCAAACATGCTCTAAGACTAACTGAGACGGTGAACGCCTTCTAAAATATTATTGACATCAGCATGTTAAAATTATCTTTCTGAACATGTTAGCATGCTGATGTTGCTAGCATTTAGCTCAAAGCACCTCTGTGCCTAAGTAGCCAACACCCTCGAGCTGCTAGCTTGTTTGAATCTACTTTAGTTTGGGGCTAGGGCTAACACACCTTATGTCAGTCTATCAGAATACTTAGATTACGTTTTTCTTTCAAATTCTGAAGTAAAAGAAGTATGGTAGTAGGCCTAACAGTTTCCTATATAGAACAGGGGGTTCAAATCTTTTGAGTTAGCCTATAGCCTGCACTGTGGGCCCTTGACCCAGAAAATCGAATCATAATGGAAGCCCCAGATTTATGTGAGTTGTGCAAACCTATGAGTAGCCTACTGTAATCTAAGTCCTGAAAGTTGTACCCATGTAATACAATGCATACTTCAAAGGCACAATTCAGCTTGCTATACATTCACATTCCACACAATTGTGCAGCATAATGTGATTATTTGGTCAATGTGCAGCCCTGCGTGCTACACTCCTGAGCAGCTCCAGCGGTGGCACCGCTTCATTGTTAGTTCGTTTGAAAGCTGAATAAATGGCGCAGATTAAGGATCATCGTTAATGCCATACGGGGGAAAATTCATCATCTCGCCTCCCCACTTACTGAGACACACGTATGTGTAATCCACCTTTGCTATAGAGATGGAGATTAGAAAACAGTTCAGTTGTCCTCTTATACAGTTTACAGTGTATATGGGAATCCAGTGATGCATGTTTACATTGCAGTTAAGAGATTCAGTTTAAATCTTCGGCGTGTTTTATCGTGCCTGCGTGTTTCATTTCTTGGTCTGGTGAATGGAAAATGGGAACGTCCCTTTGTGTGTAATTGATCTGTCTGTCTGTCTGTCTGACTGTCTTTGCCACTCCACACCTCTAAATCTGATGCATCCATCCATCCATCCATCCATCCATCCATCCACCCACTTACCCACCCACGTCTCATTCTGTCTAACCTTTCCATTCCACCTTTGAAGGTGGAAGGAATGATATTAGGCGTTTTGCAATGCTTACTGTAATTGCGTTCCCAAGCTCAATTTTTAATCCAAGACAATTTAATTAACTCCGTGGTTTCCTGCTGGCTTTGATGCATTTAAAACGAAAAAAAGTGATTGGACATTTCCAAGGAATATTCCATCACTGGAAGGACGACTCCTGGGAGCGCTTCGCTGGTTGTCTTCTCTCATGTAGCAGAGCTGCTGTGCTCAGTCTGCCCAGTCAAACCACAGAAAACATCTTCCAAAAAAAAAAAAAAAGTAAAAGCATCAGGCCGGGGATGCTCTTATTTCTCAGATCCAGATGGAGAGAGAAGCTGACAGCAAGAGGTAGTAGAGTTGATGTGTTTTTTCTAATAAAGAAAGACTTACAGAGATTGTAAGGAAGATGGAGGTGCAGAGATGAGAGGTGGTGCAGTATTAGGACGTGTACTGTCGGGAGGAGGCGTCCTGCTGTCAGAGGCGGCGGTATATCTGTCTCAGATTATGTTGAGATGATGGCTTCATCTTTACGGCCTGTTTATCTGCCCCGGATATTTACAGGACGACATGACAACAGCTCAGGCAGCAGGAGGGGAAGAAGAGGCTAGATGGGGCTTTGTAGCTCCTGGAATATTACTGTGTGTGTGTGTGCAGGGGCGGATTATCAGACAGTTGGCCCCTGGGCATGGATATGCAAAAGCCCCCCCAAAACACACACACTTTATAGTTGTTTAGCCTCTTTTTGGGTCGTTGTTTTGCATTTCGTCTTAGTCGTAATGCTTCCTTTTTGTGGTTTTGTGTCTCTTTGCAGTCATTTTGTGTTTCTTTGAGGTACTTTTGTGTCTTTTTTGGTTGTTTTGTGTCTCTTTGTGGTCATTTTGAATCATTTCTTGGTCAGTACGCGTTAATTTGAGTGCTGTTTACAGACACCCCCGTACACTTTGGTCCCCTGGGCCTGCCTTCAGTAATCCTTCCGTGTGTGTGTGTTTGACATGCTTGTATGTATGCCTGCCTCTCCATTAAGTATTAATGCAAAGAGAATGACAATACAGACTAATGGCACGCATATTTCAACCTTCTGTCACTTGTCTCTTGCTGTCATCTAAAAAGGCTCTCTGTAACAATCTAGTTGAACATCCGTCTTCCTTCGTCTCCCTCCTCCTCGTCCTCCTCCTCCTCACAGCCAACCCCTCTTCATGGTGTCTTTCCATGCGCTAAACCTCTAATAGCTGTGTTTTGCTCAGTGATTTGCATTTCGGACTATTCTTCACTAAAGCATATGCCTCTTTGAAGTGCCTCCAGATGATAAAAAAAACGGTTGTATTGTGAAGGCGTTGGCTATTTATTCAGGATGGCTTCATTTACATTGCGCTGCCCCCGAGGACTCGTAGGCTAAACTTGAAACAGGATGTAGTTTCTTTTAAAATCATCTCTATTGCATAATTCATTATATTGACATTATCTGTATTCACACACATTACGATGTATGTGAATCATGGTTATGTCTATGAATTGGTCTCAGAAGGAGGTGCATTTAACATGAATGCATCGCTGCTTTCCATGGAGAATTTCTAGATATGAAGCTTCCTGTAACGTTGGTTTTTACAATGAGTGTCTGTGTGTGTGTGTTATTCCTAGTTGTCAGTATGCTAGCTCTCTACACTTTCATCACTTGCCAGCATTTGTGTGTGAGAATGTGTGCCTTTGTAGCCTATATATGCCTATTTGTGGCTCCCTCCTGTGTCTATCCCAATCTGTCTCACCCGAATGTGTGTGTGCACGCATACCTATGTGTGTGTGTGTCAACGTGTCACAGCGAGAGAGAGAGAGAGTGAGAGAGAGAGAGCTGTGCTGGAAGGAAACAGCTGTCTCTCTGTATGTCAGGCCTGGGATCTGAAGGGGTAAGGGAGTATAGGAGGAGGAGGAGGGAGGAGGATGAAGAGCACTGCAGTGCCCTGGGAGCTATGACAGCCATCACACTTAGAAACTGCGACACACATAACCTGCGCCACACACAAAGACGTGACACACACACACACCTGCATCACGGTGTGAAGGTTGTTTCGAGAGCCTTTGGGTGTTTGTGTAGTGCTGTTTAAAAATGCTTGAGTGAAACTTCATTATGGCCGCTCACACTCGGGTTTGACGGCTGATTGAAATCAGCTGGTGTCTTTATATTTCAGGTATTGATGGTTGCCAGATTCTGGAGGAGCCGTCATGCAAACAGCCATCATGTGTCACCTCGACTCTCTGTTGTGTTCTGTGCCTTTTAATGAAGAATTACTTTGCAACAATCAATTGAGCATTCAAATGAGAAAAAACACTATTAAATTATATGACAGCTTTTAATGGAGTGTTGTGATGAAGCTGCAGGGAGGAGCTTTCATCATGTCAGCGGCAGATAACATAACTGGCTCATATCCAAGTTGAAAGAAAAAAACTTGTTGATATGATGTGTAAGGTTGCTAAGGTTGCTCTGTTTTCTTTCCTTCCTTCTGGCCCTTATTCTTAGCTTCCTTCCTTCTCTTTTTCTGTCTCTTTCCTTCTTTCTCTTCCTTTCTTTCACGTTCCTTCCTTCTTTCCCTCTTTTGTCTTTTTTTGTCATTCTTTTTGTTTTATCTGTCCTTTCTTTTTTACTTCTGTCTCTCCTTCCTTCCCTTCTTTCCCTTTTCTCCTTGTCTTTCTTCCTTTCTTCTTTCCTTCCTTTCTGTCTTTCCGTTTGTTTCATTGGTTCTTTCTTTACCTCTGTCTTTTTTACTTCTTTCCTGTTTCTTTAATATGTGCTTCCTTCTATTCTCCCTTTCCTCCCTTCCATCCTTCCTCCTTTCCTCCTGTCTTCCTGTCTTTACTTGTGTTTCATATGTCCTTCTTTCTTTCCTTCTTTCTTTGTCTTTCCTTTAGTTTCATCCATCATCCTTTCCTTTTTATTTCTCTTTCCATCTTTACTTCTTTCTCTCTTTCCTTACTAATTTCCATCTCTCCTTCACTCTCTCCTTCTTTCCATCCTTACGCCCTTCCTTCTTTCTTTCTGTCTTTCCTTATGTTTCATCTGTCACCTTTCTTTCCTTTCTAATTGTGTCTTTCCTTTGGTTCTTCTTTCCCTTTTTCTTTTCTTATTTCCTTCCTTCCTTCTTTCCTTCTATCCATCCTTCCTCCTGTCTTTCTGTCTTTCTCTGTCTGTCCTTCTACGGTCAAACACCAAATGTCATCTCTGTGTACCACCATACAGATCACTTACTCATACAAAATAACCTGTCACACTTTCCCATTTGTGCACCAAATCCTTGTTGCAGACATGAGATTATAGCGGAGTTTACAGCGGTGACACCGGTAAACGGTAACACGTATCGTCGGATGCAAACGGGCAGGTACGCCCGTCTCGTATGCTGGTGAAAGGCTTTTTTCTCAATTTATCAAATGTCATTGCTCCAAAGGTCAGCCTTCACATGCGTTATGCTTGAGATAAAACAATGCGCCGCCTCCTCTCATCTCCAGTCTCCCTGTGGTGTTTTTTTTCTATTTGTTGACCCATAGATGGGATTCGCTATCTTACCCTCTCATGCATTTAAAGCTTACCTGCCTCCTCGCAGCTCAGCACCCCCCTCTTGAGGTTTGAAAACCTCTTTCAAGCTGCCTCTGTGTGTATGTGTGCATGTACAGTACAGTATGATCCTATATTTGTGTATGAGTATATAGATGTGTGGGGGTTTTGTGTGAGTGTGCGAGTGTGCTCTCACTTTGCCATGCCCGTGGGTTTGACGGATGATGTGTGACAAGTGTGTGGAGTCAGCCCTTTGGTGGGAACCCGCTGGGGCTGGAAGATGCCCTTGTCCTTTTATATTTTACAGCATATCTTTTTACTCCTCCACTGTGCGCACTGTGGCCTCCGACCATAGCTATAGGCTTATGGTGATCGATTGGCAGTTTGACTTTGAAACTAGATAAAACTCTCTCCGCGCTACGCCCAAATGCACTGTGACACGCTGATACTTTGGGTTTTATACATCACCTTGGATAAGATATTCACTCTTATTGTTAGAGAGGAAACAACATTTTGATGTTTTGTTTCCATAATTCAGCTCGGATGAGACAGAACACTGGGGAAAGATACTGGAGCGTGAGCGAGGATTGTTCAACACTGAGCAGGTCGGACCATGAAAAACGATGAAAAGGGAAAGAAAATAAAGCCCACTGTATCTCCAGTTGTGTGGAAGGAATTCACAGTGAAATGCTTCATGCATAATGCTGAGCTGTCACAACTCCTGGATTCTTCATAATGGATATCTCGTAGCCACTGGGATGCAACACTGAGAAAAGGGAGACATGGATTTGGGATGTGAGCACCCAGAAGTGCTCAACTAAAGGAACATTTTATACGTATTTGGAATTGTGTTGAATATATGTAACAGCTGGCAAGGTGAACATGCCTCTACGCTATGTAACATCACATGTTGGTGGCTGCAATTACTGTAAGCAGGGAGAGTTAAATGAGGACTCCACCAGTTTAGTGTGACTCAGCCTGTGAACAAAGTGAAATCATTTCCTCTGCGGCTATAAAGGAGCGTCTTTGAGGCCCCGTCGACACGTATACAGATATTATTGAAAGCGGATATTTTCCTCTTCGTCTTGACCTCTCGTCTACACACAAAGTTTTAGGTCGCTAAAATAGAAATTTAACTACAGAGTACCAATATGTGTTAAACCCATCGGTGCAAATGTTGGTACTTGAAAGAGCACATCTCGGTGTCAATGCTGGGTTTAGACAAGAGCCGAAAGTGCTGTTAGGCACCCTTAAGCCTGGAAACCAGCCATAAAGCTCCAAGGCCGGCAATGGAACTCCGCAGAGCCGGCAGGTTCAACCTCAGACAGGATGCGGAAGCTTCCTGAAACTGGCAACGGAGATCCACTGTTGGCCATCAGCTGCCCAGTGAGCCAAAACTGTCACAGCAGCACAGATCTGCTGCGATAGTTAGCTAGACTAGCAGACACATATAGAATTAGCTACACACACACACACAGTAGACAGACAGACAGGGGCAGAGGATTAACTCTATGTGTGATTAGAAAAGAGCAGAGGATAAGAATTGCTTTTTAGTGTACTATGTCACCTCTACAGCTGGCTCAAAAACTACATTTTTTGGTATTACAGAGGAAGTAAAAAAAGTACCATTGGGTACTAGTATTGAGTTCCAGGTACTGATACTATATCGGTTCAAATATGAACGGTTCCCAATTCTACTACTAACCATTGCACGCTAAACTTGGAATTGCTGCACCCCTTAATGGATGAATTGAGTTGTCTGCTGTTCCCAATCTTATTTTGTCCACCATTAAGTCGGCCAGAAACAAAGGTTTTTGGATCAGGCCCAGTCGAACTGATGAGGAATTGAAGGAAAACATTAGCATGTCCAGAGCCTGACTCATATCTTCACCCTTACATTGAAGGGGAATCAACAGTGATGATAGCACCAGGCAGTGTTTTGAAAAGGTAACGTTAGCCTGAACACTTTGCCACCTTGGTGATGAGGGGAGACTGTGGAAGACTGCTAACAACGGCAAGCACTGGGAGTTGTTTTTGCGTTTTAGTGTGGATGGAGATATTTTGTTAAGAAAGGTCATGTAGACAGATGTTTTTTTAAACAGAGGGAAAAAAAATATCTGTTATCAAAAATATGTGTAGACGAGGCCAAAATCTGTGAAAACTACTCTGTTTACTTCATCAGGCTGACCTGGTTTAGGCTTGGAGACCACTTATCCTTGACAGAAAGCCTGCCTAACAAACAGGGGCATGAGGTTTGGAAGACGTGGGTATTACCAGGCAGGGGATGTCTACTAGAGCTATACCTTTGCATTATGGGAAATGTAGGAGCTGACAGGATTCCACTGCTTCAATTTTGACCATTAAAAGAAAAAATCTGTCTCTTGTCTCTTGAGCCTCCCAGCATTGTGGGAAAGAAATGCTAAACTGCTGGAGGAACTACACTTTGATACCCAGAAATCCTGCGGCAGTCTATAAGTGAACTGAACACAGCAGAGTCACGCTGCAGGTTTACCATCCTAGTCAATCTGCGGTGGTTATATACCAAAGGGACGACACATCTAGTGTTCAGCCTTGCTGTGTAGGAGTATGCCTCTCAGTTTCAGCTCATCACTGAAGGCAGGAAAGTGACCAGCACCGGAATATTATTTGGACAGAGTGAATCTGAGTGTTTTTATTTGCAGCTCCAGGCAAAATACCTTTTTCTGATTTGATGTCAATAACAGGGCGAAAGGAAATGCCTCTTCCTTATTTCCCCTCCTTCCTCTTTCTTTCTGTCTCTCCTGCTGGTGTTGCAGAGGTCAGCTATGCACTGTATGCACAGGTAGATTTTCCAGATGCAGCGCTCTCATTCACCTTTATATTCTCACACTCCTGTGTGTTCGCTGCTAGACCTCCGCTGCCCCACTGGCTGCTGGGGCCCCTCGGAGCGGAGCCAAGAAACTGTCTGGCCACCCAGTGTAAACTATGTGTTTACAGCGAGGCCAGGGTCACACTAGGCATGCTCGACTCAGTACGTCTCACCTGCTGCTGATGATAAAGGATCTGATGTTGGCGTAGACAGCTGGCTATAGTGGCGCCACCAAACCCTACTTAAGAAAATAGTATTTCTTCTGTCTTTACATAACAGCATTTGGCACTTCTACTGTGTCGTGCTGAGGGGAAAGAAATGTATGCTTCTCCTGGCAGCTCGGTGCAAGATATCTACTTATCATTCAGCATAAATCCGCAGTGGATTTGTAAATATTTTAAAGGTTAAGCTCAACCAGGCAGTCCAAAGTAAAAGGAACGAGTAGCTTTTGAGCAACCAACATCTCTGCCCTCCTCTCTGTTTTCTCCGAGCTTAGTGCATACTGTGTACTCAAACATTTATAGACTTTATAATGTGGTCATGCATTTATGTATGTTTTCCCTTGCCTTACGTTTGCGGCACAGCTTACTCGAAACAACATGCCTCTAATGGTTTGCTTGATCAGAACACACTCAGATTTGGCTGAACACAGGTGCTGCTGTTAGAGGATTCAGACATAATGTTACGCAACGGCTGCATAGTTGTTAGTTCAGAGAACACTGAGAGACATCTTCTGTAGTTTGTCCTCTTAACTGTCCCTGGTTATTCTCCCCATTAACTCCAGCGCCTTTGTCACACTTTATCTCCTCTACTTTCTTCTTCCTCTCCTTTTCGTTCCCGGTCAGGGAGGGGGGGGGCGTCATGCCATGCTCTAAATAACTTTATTGACATTTGAATTGGATGTGGATCACGGTAATTATCCAGCCTTCCTGCTTCCTGGCTGGCATTCAGTGAGAGGAGAGCGTCGGTGCAGCCGGGCCACAGGCAGAGAAATTTGTCTCAAATGCAAACACATGCTTGTATTCACATGCTCTTCACTCATATTAGCATTCACTGAGTCACAGAAAAGCGGTGACACAAAACGTGTACGCCTCATCGAGTTGTGTTTTGGAGCTTAAGAATGGAAGCACGGATAAAGCAGCTTATTGTGGTGTCCTCCCCTATAGAGACGGCGATGTAGTAGCACTATGTGAAATATGCTTGTGGATTTCTTTAAGGCTGAATGACTATGAATCATTGCAGCAGAATGTTTGCTCATGCTTATCCCCCAAGAAATCTCCATGACGACGCTCCTGTACGGTCAGCACGGTCATGAAATACTGGCAAGTTAGAGCTCCACTATTAGACATTTAGTCTGTGGTGCTTAAATATAGCTGCAGGTTTTTATCTTGTGAATGTGAATAGATTATCTTTATTTTACAACACATGATCATGTCAGGCAGCGCTGGAAATCACTCACATGCAAAATGATGGTTAACATAAGAGCTTACTTCCCTTACTTATTTTTGATGCTGTGTCATATTGTTATTAAATATAAAAACACAATATTCTCAACATTTGACCTGATTTTTCTCAAGATTTACTTGCAATCATGGTGTCAGGAAGTGATTTAAAGGAATAGTTTGACATTAGGAAATACACTTATTCACCTTTTCTTTGCTAAGTGTGAGATGAGAGGACTGATACCACTTTTACACCATACATTAAAGATAGCAATAAGACTGGAAACAGCGGAAAACAGCTGGCCTGGCTTTGTGTAAAGGTAACAAGACACTAAAACTCACTAATTAGGACTTTACCACTTACATGACTTTATGGAGTCTCCACTGGTTGCCTGGTAAATTCAAGGTGACTATAAGACTTGAGGATGTCCCTGCATAAAAACCCCTCTTAAACACAAGTCAGTGTTTTCTAATTTACTCATTTTGCTGGGTGACATATTATTTTGGTCATGAATTTCCTGAGTCTATAACTCTCAGTGCTTACTGGAAACTCAGAAACGATCATGGATAAAAATAATTATAATTTGTGGGTGTTTGCAGTTCACACTTATGCTAACACCTTCACTGAAAAAAATGTATTGCACTTTACTTCTAGTAAATCTGAGGTGTCATAGCGAGTGAAAAGATCTTGAACAAAAAGAAACTGTTTAAAGTGGATTAAAAAAAGTTCCAGGTTGTGAAAAAAAAACACAAACACCACAAGTTGGTAATTTGTGAGCTTCAGAGGTGCAGGTAGGTGAGTTTTTACCTTTTGGAGAAAGCCAGGCTAGCTGTTTACACCTGTTCCCACTCTTTATGCTAAGCTAATGCTTCATTTCCACGTTCCACATTGTACGGCACCACCTACATCGACTTTTTTCGGGTTTCTATAAGCAAAAGGTTGAGGTTCCAAGTGACCTGAGCCCCTACTAGAAGGTGGAGTTAAATCACTGCAGACTACCAACTGTTCAGAGAGAATTGTCACTAGATTTGTCACCTGCACGAAACGGTACAGCCTACACGAAGCTTGCCAATTTTAAATACCCAAGCTATCGTCAATAGCGACTGCAGATTTTTATTCACTCGCCCCAGATTTTTAAAAATTGTAGGCCACAAAAGAACGTACATACAATTGACAAAGTGCAGGAATTGTTGCGGAGAAAGGGGTCGCATTGATGATGATGTCACAGTAGTTTCATGTGGTGTCGCTATGGTGATCAGCTGTGAATCCCGCCAACACTTAGAGGCTACTACCTGCAGTGCAAAGAGAAAAGAACCTGGTACCAAAAGTGAGATGAGTCGAGTCTAGCTGAACCATGCAGTGAAAATGAAGCATAAGCTAACCGGCTACTGACAGTTGCCTCATTCTTAGCTTACGTACATGAGTATCAATCTTCTCCTCTAACTCTCAGCAAGTGCATTTCCCAAAATACTGACCAGTTTCTTTAAAGTTGCCATGGACCAGCAATTGTCAACTGGACATAAACAAAAGACCACATCAGCATGTCCTCATGGAGAATGAAAGGCTTCTTAAACATGTTGTTTTTGGCCTTTCAGTAATTTCATTGGATATCAGTTTTGACCCCTCCACCTCGCATACATTTGCAACTAAATTTTCCTGACATCTGACTGGAAATAAATCCAGGACCTGACATAGCACAACTGTCCCCGTTGATAAAAGAGTTGCAGCCCCTTCATATGCTGGACTGAATGATACTGTCCTGTTGTGGGAGCTGGGCTGCACTGGTGTAAATAGACACTTTACTCTGCTTTCAAAGTCAGTATCATTTTTCCTTGATGTGGAGCGAGAGCTGTGTCCCCGAAGCAAGGCCATCCAGGAGAAGAGAGCGATACAATCAACAGACAGCGCTCGGCCTTTACCGGCAAACAACCGCACGGACGTGACGGATGAGCATGAGAGAGGAGTGGGGGAAACTGAGATTGAGAAATGTTAAAGGGAGGAATAAGTTGATGCTGATCATAGCAGTCTACTGTGAAAATGCTTGCTAAATACTTCTCTGATAAGCTCAGTGTACCACATGATGATTTTCTGTTTGGTCAAACTTCCATCCATCTGCATGTGGCTGTCTGTCAAATGCTCGCAGGGAGATCGAGGATGGAGAAAGATGAGAGAAAGACAGATAAAGAGAGGAGGAAATTGGAGAATTTTTAGTAGATGAGTGTGTTTCTGGGCTCCATGTTGGGTTAGTTAATGACTGGTGCATATGTCAGCCATGCAGCTGCAGAGTTACAATCAGCCAGCCAGCTGAGGAAAGCGACGGATGGAACGGAGAGAGAGAAAGAGAAAGGGAGAGGCAGACAGATATAAAGTATTAAGAAGAAAGCAGAGAAAACAGTTCTGCGTGAGGGAGTGCGGAGAAGCAGAGGAGGTGAGATAGAGGATTTTGAGCGAAATAAACAGAGAGAGGCATCCGGAGGGAATAGAGAGAGAAGGAGAGAAAGAGAAGTTGCCAAGATAGTTTCCATTCTTCTCATCCTCCCTCAACTAGCTGAAGCAGAAATGGCAGAGGCTGCAGTCCAAATCATTACACTCAGCTGCCTTCCTGGAAAGTATTTACTGTTGTCAATGAAAAAAGCAAAGAGAAGGCAGTGTGTATAAAAGGAAAAATAACTCAAATATGCAGCTCCTCTGTAGAAAGATTGCAATTTGATGGTGGTCTGCACTGCTGTCCTTGTACTTCCCAAAGACATTAACATATTTTCTATACCTCGCACCTTCTCACAAAGTCTTTTCACCTCCTTCCTTTGACTTCGCCTTTTCACCCCAGCTGTCCTGTCTGTCCTGCCCCATCTTGGCTGTCCTCCATCAGCTCTGGGATTTAAGCCTTTAAGAGCCTCTTTTCCCTCCAGTAAGAGCTTTAAGGCAGAATGTGTGTGGAAAGCAGTTTTTTGGGGAAGGATCAGAGCCGGACAGAAATAGGTACAGATCGAGAACAGGAGTGGGCGCTTCAGGAGGAAGTCTCCGACCTTCGATTGTCCCTGCTTCTTGTTGCCCCACAAAACACCCACAGTAACTCCAACGAGGGGCCTTTTTGTGAGGCAAGGACACGAGTTTATTGTGTCTCGGTTATTGCTCACAAACGCTGTTCGCAATATTAGGTACACAGGTGTAAAGCCAAAGTGTTTTATCACTGACTGGGCTCCTGTGCAGTTGAAGACATGGATTGATTTGAACTCAGTGCACCAATATCAGTGTGCAGTATTCCCAGCAAACACTGTAATATGGAATTCCTGTTAGTATGACATCTTGCATACCTGCAATAAATAATGTTAGACCAGAGGCAGAGAGGAGGGGTGGCTTCTGGGGCTCCAGCCCTGACTGTTTTCCCAATTTGTTTAAGTATGTAAAATACTTCCAACTTGGTGTCATTTCTCCTTAGTCTCTCTGACAGAACTCTGTCAGACTCTGACAAATTAATGGAGCAAATGCCCTTACTTTCTATTATTGATGCTGTAAAACATCTTACTTAAAAAACTTAAAACACATTTTTTTGGTGGCAGGAGCGAAAATTAGTCATCGTCAACATTTGTTGTGTCATGGTTTCAGAACGATGAAGACAGAGAACAATTAGCTACAAGATAGGATGTAGGCTTGACAGGATGACTTTTTTTTTTTCATCCATTTTCTAACCACTTATCCTCACGGGGGGTCACGGGGGGGCTGGAGCCTATCCCAGCTGACTTTGGGCGAGAGGCAGACAGACTGGACAGGTCGCCAGACTATCACAGGGCTGACACATAGAGACAGACAACCATTCACACTCACATTCACACCTACGGTCACCAATTAACCTGCCCCCAACCTGCATGTCTTTGGACTGTGGGAGGAAGCCAGAGTACCCTGAGAAAATCCATGCTGACACGGGGAGAACATGCAAGCTCCGCACAGAAGGTCTCCCGCACCTGGGAGCGAACCAATAAAGAAATTATTTTTAGGCTTTATATTATTTCAAATGGCTTGCAAAATAGTGCATATAACTGTCTTAAATGGGAAAAGAAATCCACTGGGGGAGCATTCCCCTGGACCTCTCTAGGTTTGGGCTAAGCCCATGTCTTAGACCACTTTACAAAGAAATGATTATCATCTTGAAACAGCAACCAGCCTCTCATATGTGCACATTTTCAGATAGTTTTAGCCTTTTATGAAAGTATATTGAATATATTTCGCTTTTGGACTTATTGCCAGACAAAACTAATATTTTAAAGACATCATTTTGGGACCTCTGGGATCTTCTGATGGGCATTTTTTTTGCCACTGACATTCTATAGACCAAGAAATCCTTAGGCCAGAGATGGACTTGCTTTGAGCTACACATTTGCGTGCTCATGATAGCTGCCTCGCACATCCTAGATCTGCTAGTTCCCTCATTTCAGTCAATAGGTTTTTGGTGAGATGCCTGAAATAGGGTCTGTGGTTCACACAAGCTCAAGAGACTTTCACGTTTTGTTCTACAACATAAATTACGCCAGTAAATACTCCACCCACTCATAAATTTTGAAACCTTTGCGTGTCTTAAAATGGTTGCTAAGAAGATGCTAAATGAGATTACAGAATTTCATCATGCGGAACGCGGCTTCAAGGCCTTGTTGTGGTGGTGATGTTATGTCAGGCGACCATAGTGTAGTTTGTTTATAGCCTAACGTTAGCTTTTTACTTCTGGTAAGACTCAAAAATCGTAAAAGTGGTCTTCATTTTTGATGATTATCTTTCTTTACAAAACATGTAAGTATCATAAACTTTTGTTTGCTACAGAGTTTATTTGCTGCAAAACATCATCCCTATCGCACTCTATCCTCGAGTGTCGCCATGTTTATTGTTAACATCATGCAAATCTGGAGGTTCTGTATGGTCTGAGTTCTCTGGTGTGCCCTCTGGTGGACTCTTCCAGCACCACTGTCATACATAGGCAGGTATGTGAACAATTCTGTTCGCAGTTGCGTGGTTAAAAAGCAGGTATACCTCCAGCCTTACTTGCAGCTTCAGTTTAATATGTTGCACTGTCAGGTGAACACAGAACCTTTTACATATTGCTGACTGTCGAAACCTCGGCTTTGCATGACAGTTATACCTGACCTCTACGCTTTTTTTCTCCTTGTGTCTCTGCAGGCAGACCCGGGAGCAGGAGACCCCGCCAGACTTCTTCTATTTCTCTGACTTTGAAAGACACAACGCAGAGATCGCTGCCTTTCATCTGGACAAGTAAGTCAACATTAGACCGTCTCGGGGGGTGTGTGGTACATGTTATCTGGGACATCACGTTGTCATGTTCATCTGTCTGTCTTCTCTGTCATTTTGAACCACATGTTCTTCCCTGTGAATCAGACACAGCACCAGCTGAAGGGGTACAAATTTTTGTGGATAATTTCGATAACACCTTTAAAAGTGTGTGCTACCCTTGGTTTCAGAAACAAATCTTTATGCAGTTTATTCTATTTTAGTACTCCACTGCTTTAGCATTGCACTCATAAATAACACTGTCAGAGTCGCAGTGGACAGTTTAAAAAAAAAAAAGGATCAAAATCGATGCAGTAGAGCCAGAGATATCATCTTTTTTTATTCCATGCATTCTTCTTCCTTGTCAAAGCCCGGTGGCTACATTACCCTCAGGGGCAGCAGTGGATGTCTGGCGCAGACACGGCCCCAATGCTACAACCACTTTCAACTAAATAAGGAAGAAATCCAATGTTCTTGAATGTGCTCTAACTCCTTCAAGCCCAAGTGCTTCTTTCCATCCTTGAGGGCCAACGTCCTGCAGGTTTGTGTTCCTCCCTGATTGCTAATTTGCTTCTTCTTGTGTCAGCTCATTAACCACCCGGGAGGAACAAAAACCTGCAGAACACCAAGCCAGAACTGAGTACCTTTGTTTTACAGTAGAGCTTTAAGATATGTGTTTGCAAGAAGACTCTGTGTGTGTGTGTGTGTGTGAGTGTGTGTGTGAATGCAGGCAGGGCTGCAGGCATACCCCATTTCTCTTCTGTGCATGAACCCCCTCCATGCACTCCACATTTTCTCCGTGCTTATTTGTACATTTTGCTTCTCCTTTTCACAGCTTCTGTCCCTCAGAAACTCATCTTTTTTTCAAACGCAGCGAGCGGTGTGAGCCGGGGCCCGTGCAGTACAGCCTGCGAGCTCCGAGAGGCCATGAGTCATAGAGAATGAATGCCGCCCTCCCGCAGCTAGCATCTGACTGAACAATGACTGCAGCCTCCTTGCTTTGCTAACCACCACGCTCCCTGACTTCACTGCCTTTACAAGGCTAACACTTTATGGCCGGCCTGCCCGTCTGCCTGCCCCAGAGACTTTAATGAAAAGAGAAAACCTCACAAGGCTCTCTGATCGACCAGAGGAAGAGTTTTAGCGCCGGCGTTGCTATTAAAGCGGAGCTGACGTCACTGTGGCCTGTATGTTATTATGAGCTTGTGTTGGAGTGTAAATGCTTGTGATACAAGATGATACCGAGGTCACGCACACACACACACACGTCTATTCACATACATACACACTCACAATGGGGCCACAGCGGGTAGTGGTGTTGAATCTACTTTTCCTTCAGGCACAATGACACAGTTCAGCAGCAATTGCATTAGCAGCAGCTTTCTTCACCAGTCTGCTACACATCTGGTCCTCCTCTATACACACACACACGCGCATGAAAATACGCTCACACACTCCCGGCATATGTGTGGGTTAAGGGGAAGAGGAGGAAACCAAAGGCATGAAAGGCCCTGTGCCCATTCTAAATATAAGCCAGGCAGGGTTTGCCAAAAGCAGCGCTTTATTTTTTTTTCCTTATTTTGTCTGTTCTAAATTAGAGCCTGGCTACAGAGCTGCTGCTGCTGGTGCAGAGGCTTAGGCTACACTGCCTCCCAGGGGGCCCGCAGACACACACAGGCTCCTTTAAAAGCAGCATTCGCACCAGCGTGTGTGCACACATACACACAGAACCACTGTCTTTTCCTATATAGGCTACACTGCTGTAAGCATCATTAATTATGTGATTGGATTTAAATGGGAAGTGCACTTGGTGTTGCTGCATTAGGTGGGGGAAAGAGAGCAAGCAGATATAAAGATATGACCTTAAAATATTAAACTATATAGCTCTAAATTCATGACACCCACAGGCATCATATACTTGTTTCAGCTGGGAGTATATGAAATGATTCCTGCTGTTGTTCGTGCGCAGCTCTCAGCGGGCCTCTCTGTCCCACCCTGAATATAACACAGGTTTAAAATGGCCACCGCCTGGGGAATAAGGTTTATCAAAGGGACAAGGATGGAGGAAAAAGTGTGGGTGATGAACAGAACTGAAGCCAGCCCTAGCTGTTCCCTTTAGCATGGCAGCAGGCCCGGGCCCAGCGGGCCAGACTGTGCTCTGCGGTGCCTCATTCTGTGTCCGGGGATAGAGACATGACTGTGTGCGTCTGTCTCACCCCACCCACCACCACGCCACTTGATGGCATCATTTATACGGCGAGCCCTCCGTTAACAGCTCTCTTTCTCCACCAGGTTCTCCCATGTCTCTCTATCTCTCTCCTTCTATTCCCCCGGCTCCATCTTTAATCTTGGTCTCTCTTTCCGTGTCTCCCTGCCCTCGGGCCTCGGCCATTAGGTGTTGTCAGACGTATTAATTTTTAAAGAGCCCGTGCTGATGTTGTAGCCGTGTGGTATTGACTACAGGAGCCACACATGCATAAAATAGGCATGTGGCACGCACACAGGAAGACTGTCACGCCATCTTTGAGTAAAACCTATATCTCAGAATATATTAAACCAGAGAGCTGTGTGGAAGTTAAAAATGGGTTTGATGTAGAATGATAGCCACATAAAAACCACATCGAGGTTTACCACCATGTGGTGTAACTGTCAGGTCAGGACTTGTGTCACAGTGCCCCCTGTTGGCAGTGACTCTGAATTACATGACTGTAGTGTGCAGGTGGCTGTGTGCCCCAGTGGCCTAATGGATAAGGCACTGGCCTCCTAAGCCAGGGATTGTGGGTTCGAGTCCCATCTGGGGTGATATGTCTTTACTTTCCAAACTTACATACAGCATGTCCTTGTTGCTACACCTGCTTTGCTTGAGACCTGGGGCAAATTAATGAACAAACACTGATAATATTTATCAGTCTATATTATGAGTGAATTCCCTGTTTTTCTTTCGACATGTGCCATCCTCACTCATCTTTATCAAGAGGCAAATCCAGTTGCAGCAGCCCTGCACAGGTCAGGTGTACACGGGAGTGTTTCTAGGATTTGAGGACAATCACGACTCAGCTCGGACCTATGTTGGGAGTCCTGATGATCCTCTCTTTGCACTCTGGCACCTTATTTACATTTCAAGTACAAAGACAAAAATCTAGTGCGTATTTACTTTCATTGTGAATTTGAGAATGGTCATTAGGCCAAACGGCACTCTATCAAGGTCATTGTTAGCCAGTTGGCACCACTAAAAGTATGCCAAATTAGCCACTAGCTGTTCCTCTTTGCAGGCTATCCATTAATTTACGGACAACTCTTACTGTTTTACTTTGATACTGAAGAAAACCCCAAAAATGTCATGATTCTCAGGCAAGATCTGGATTTATAAGGAGCGTCTTTTTTTCTCTCTATGATTTCTAAGCGACTTTATGGACATTTATTCGCAATGGAGATATTCGATGGATTTCTTACAAAAGTACAAGTTACACTGAATCTAAAAATATCTCTGTCACGTCTGTGTGTTGAGATTTGACTGAGTTATGACTCTGAGAACGAGTGCGGTTTTCAATGCAAATGGCAGCAATTAGGTTAAAGTATGTTAATTTCCTCCATTAGCTCTGTGTTTGCGTTCAGCCCCTGTTTGAACACCTCTGCTGTATTCCGAAGGTAAAATGTAACCCCTCGTTATGTGTCCCTGTCCTGTAGGATCCTGGACTTTCGTCGTGTCCCTCCTGTGGCCGGAAGGCTCGTCAACATGACGAAGGAGATCCGCGATGTCACACGAGACAAGAAGCTCTGGAGGACGTTCTTCATTTCACCAGGTACAAACTGAAAAAAGAGCACAGTTATTGGTTTTCAGAAACACATCTAGGAGGAAGAAACTTTAACCAAGATACCATGAAATTGATTTTGCTACATCCACAGAATTGATAAAAAAAAGCGCTGCACAAATTTCAGTTCAGTCCTGTCTTTAGTTCCCTGTCATGTGTACCCCAAAAGTGAGGGACACGCGCTGTTTTACAGCCATCAGTCGAGATTATTTGGCGATCTCAGAGGGAAAAAATAATAATTAAATGCCATCTGTGCAGTCTTCAACACTATCTTTTCATCATGCAAAAGTTACAGCCAAGCAAAAATGAACAGTTTCCTTCTTCGTAATGTAGAGCAAAGCCCGTTCTGTGCCCTGAATTACTGGGATATTAATTTGCATGGGATTAGTATTATCAGGGGACTTTAGCTTTGCCAAAGCACGACAGTTAATTAGCGATGCAACTTTTACTTTACATATTATACACATGGAAAACTTTCACAGGATTAAAACTACTGACAATCTCAGCAATTAATACAAGTCAGTGGATGTCTCCAGGTAGTTTTAATCTTGTGAAAGCTGGCCTTTAAATATATGTGGTGTGCATTTCAAAAGGGCAGAAAGAGTGTGTCACTTTTTATACTTCTTATAAACAATGGTTTAGCAAAGCAGCCACAGCGTGTTTTCTTTCTCCCACTCTCAGCCAACAACGTGTGTTTCTACGGAGAGTGTTCGTACTACTGCTCCACTGAGCACGCTCTGTGCGGTAAACCAGACCAGATAGAAGGATCCCTGGCCGCCTTCCTCCCAGACCTGGCGCTCGCCAAACGCAAGACCTGGAGGAACCCGTGGAGACGCTCCTACCACAAACGCAAGAAGGCAGAGTAAGAGATCGATCCTGCACTCAGACAGTGCTGCGTTGGCTGAATGAAGCAGACACTGAGAGATTCACAGTAGAGTCCTGTAGGTCTGGCTATCAGAGGATATTTATTACACTCGCCGAGAGATCTGTGGTGTCTAAGATATCATGTGAATCAATTTATAGCTGACTGACATCCAATGAAACAATTTGCACAGATTATGCCACGGAAGAAAACACTTAATTGCGATCTTGTTTTGATAAGAAAAAAAATCCTAGTTTTCCCCAAAATCATCTCAAGAATAAATTGGAACAAACATGTTAAAAGGCAGAACAAATTGGATTTTGGTGATGTGTTTGCAAAGCAGATGCATAAATTCTAATAAATTAAAAAATGTGAACAAGATATTAATGTGATATTTTGAATTCTTCAGATGGGAGGTGGACCCAGACTACTGCGAGGAGGTCAAACAGACTCCGCCGTATGACAGCGGGACACGACTGCTGGACATCATGGACATGACCGTCTTTGACTTTCTCATGGGTGAGTTTCACCGTCCTGTGGTAGTCTAAGCACTGTTTCAGAGGTCAATAATAAGCAAAACGTTGTTGTGTGCATACACACACATCGCGTGACTCTCTGCGATACCTCTTGTCTGAATTGTTGGCTTGTATCCCAACACAGGAAACATGGATCGCCACCATTATGAGACGTTTGAAAAGTTTGGAAATGAGACCTTCATTATCCACCTGGACAACGGCAGAGGGTGAGACACTGCAGTGTGACTCAGAGACTAAAATGTAGAGACTGTCAAAGTGATTGTCATTCAGAGCTGTGCTGCTCATTATTCCACTTGATGGATCTGTTTTAGTGTATTAGTGCAGTCACACAAATAATAACAAATGAGAGAAGTACAAAAACAAATACATAATGTGCAGGTGTCTTGAAACAGGAATTTGAAATAATTTAAAGAGTTGTCTTAAAGGCAGGAAGTGCATATGTTTGCTGTGTGTGCTGATGGTTACTGGCTTTTTGGATGACTTATCACTCTTTAAAAAATGTCAGAATGCCTTTAATGCACTACAGTACATAATTCATAAACCAAATATGTCGTCATAATGAGCTCACAGTTGATATTTGTACTAATGTTGCTACGATACCAGAATTTTAAGCTTTGATGCCATGGCAGAAAGGAAAAGGTCTGGGGCACACAAAGTAGGAAAATGATTTTTCTTTTCTTTTTCTTAATGAATAAGCTGTACACAGCGCTGGAGCAAAAATCAATCATCAGTTTTGGAAAACTAGTGAAGTATCAATACTTTTGACAGCCTTAGTTTGTACAGCACAATTGCTGAGATAAAGAGCATGTAGCTGTCTTGGGATTGTCTTTAGATAATACAAATAATCATTTTAAAATCCTGTTTTTCATGAATAGGAAACTGCACACAATTATGCATGTATGAATATATGAATGATAAATGAAGCATAAACTGTTTCAGAGTTACAGGTGAGGAAAAAAAGGCACAAAAAAAGAAGTATGCAGAACAACAGATGAAAATAATGATCCGCAATCACACTAAGTGTGATTAGTGTGTAGGATTTAGGGGCATCTGCTGGTACCTGAAAATAAGAATTGTTGTGTTTTTATTACCCTAGAATGAGTCTACTACAGAATGAATCTACATAGGGAGCGGGTCCTCACCCACGGAGTCCGCCATGTTGTTCTACGATAGCCTATAACAGACGAAGTCAAACACTGGCTCTAGGTGGGGCCATTTGCGTTTTTTGCGTTTCCACATATTTGGATTGGCCACCATATTTCTCCTACTTGGCACACAGGGGAAGTTTCAGCTCCGCAACCTCACTGCTAGAAGTCGTACACACTAGACCTCTAACACAGTAAAGGTTGCAAACAGCACAGGAAAAACATAAATACCAGTCATCACCTTCAAAACCATTCATTCCTGTATCTTTTCTCTTTAGCTTTGGAAAGCACTCCCATGATGAGATATCTATTCTGGTGCCGTTGACCCAGTGCTGCAGGTAAGATCTTTTTCCTGGTGTTTTTTATATATCTTGATAAGAGCGCTGTCGTAGCTTCATTAATCCCAGTGCAAAATATAAGCAGGATTTTCACACTGGCTTCACATTATCAGTATTCCCGAGCATATGGGGTTTAACTGAAGCCAAACTGACTCGTTTCCCCCCCGGCTGCTCTCTTTCTGCAGGGTAAGGAAGTCGACCCATTTGCGCCTGCAGCTGCTGGCTAAGGAAGAATACAAGCTGTCTATGCTCATGGCAGAATCCCTGGTGAGGGACCGCCTCAGTCCCATTCTCATCCAGCCACACCTGGATGCCATGGACCGACGACTACGCCTGGTCAGTGTTAATTTTATACAGTGTGTCTGGTTTGCAGTGATGGGGAGTGTTTTATTTTAAATGGCCATTAAATGCTTCGACCTTATTTGACCTGTAATTAGGGACGTTGACTTTTAACTACTAAGTGGCTGCCAAGAATATTTTTGACCAGTTACACATTTTGGTCTACAGGTTCATTTTGCAACTCTTCAGCTTACTGCACGGTGCACCACTCAGGGTCTGGTGGTAGCTAATGTTAGCTGATGGTGTCACGTATTTGTAACCCAACAGCATTTTACTGTGTTGTGCCCACCCTCAGGTCTCCACCCAGGACTGCCTCAGTAGGTAAACGGCTCAATTTTTAGCCCTAAGGTGACCTTGAGTGTCTTGAAAGATGCCTATAAATAAAATGTATTTTTATTATTATCAATTAAACCCTTCCTCTTGTCTTTTGGTGTGTCATTGTCACCAGGTGCTGAATGTGCTGTCAGAATGCATTGAAAAGGAGGGCTACAGTAACGTTGTAGAAGACGACCTCCAGGGGCATCAAGGGACAGACCATGCCCACACCAGCCCACGACGGAGGTAGCTGTCCGGGGGCGCTGGCGGCTGGACAGGACTGCCTCTCTGGAGACAGGAGATCCAGTCTTTCTCTTAAAAACTGAACTCCTGTGACACAGATGAGCTCCATCTGTACCGAATTTCTCAGAGGGCTTGATTTCTTTTTTGCTGAACTTACAGCTTGTCTGCCTGAGGTTAATATAAGCTGTCTGGAAGTGGAAGCCTGCTGGATAGGACTGGACTTCAATGTGCAATGACTTGGAACTGCACAGATGCTCGCAGGTGATGAATCTGGTGCCGGGGTCACAAACTAAACTGAACCAACCCCCTCCCCCCAACATCACCTAGACTCCTTAAAATATCCAGCTCTGACTCTAGTGTAGGATAGTGTCACCGCACCGACCCACCGCAGCACTACCAAACCATGAAAGTCTTGCAAGAGACGCCTTCTCTCTGTCTTGTTCAGGACCCTTTTTTTGAATTCAGTGAATTCTGAGGGACTTGTAAAGAACCTCCCGACCCCCTCTCCTCCCCTCTCTTCACAAGCTGAATTATGTGTTTATACATATTGTTGGTATTGCAAGTGTTTCGGTTTCACGGTGGAGGAGGAGGTGGAGGTTAACGTCCTATTGTCTTAATTATCAAAAATGATGTTTTATTGATTTTGCTGAAAAATGTTTATTGCATAGTGTCTTTTTTTTGTTTATTTGATTTCTGCTGAGCCGATTCAGCTTCTATCATTTGGTATTCGAGATGGAAATATTTGATTGGAGTGCAGGTTTACTCCTGGATTTAATTTTTGCCCATAAATGTTACTTGTACTTGAGAGAGTATTTATTAAAATTCATATTTATTATTTGAAAGGAATACTGAAAAGGAACTGAAGTGACATCACAGTGGTGTACTTCCTCATTTGTCCAAGAGAGGGCAAACTGAGCATGTGCAAAAGCAGCTGCCAGGTCCGTGCCTCTCAGTGAAGTTAACCCTCTCCATATTTCACCCCATTCCAAGTATCGAGCTCGCTTTGAAATTGGTTTAAATCCACCACAAGTAGATTCAAATGCGTTTAATCCGACTACTGTTTCTGTTTTATCAGTGCAACAGATATGAGGTTAGAGTTATGGTACCAAAAGCCAAATGTGACACTAATAGTTTTATATTATTATTTCTTTGTAATATATTTGATGTCCAGATGTTGCTGTTGTGGAGAGATTATTTTTCAGGATGTATATTTCATTCATTACCAACAGCTGATCGCTTTTAACTGTTGGTGTCAAACGATTCAGTCGCTGGCTGAAAGTTAATATATACAGTAGGAAAATCTAGTGCCTGTGCAATGATAGAAATACTTGAATGTCTGGTTTCATAGCTGAAAGGTTTGAACTCCTCCCAGGTACGAGCTTTAGATAAGATACGGAGGTCTACATATGTGTGTGCTGACTCCATCTGTTCCATAAGGGTTTTATTATACAGTCTAAGTTTCCATGGTCCTGTGTCAGGTCAGTACAGTGTGTATGGACGTATGAGTGGATCCATGGAGAACCTTCAGATGACGTGTTCTTAAAGTGAAAAATGCTTCTTTTTTTTATTCAACTCATTGTTTCTGTGGATTTTTTTGGTTTGTTTTTCATTTCTTTGCATCATGGTAAAAGTGCAATAAAACAAAATAAGCAGAATGTTATACTGCATCTATATCCTTTTTATCCAGAGCTATGTGAGTTTGTATTTGTCTAATATACATCTGTTTTATGTGTCATTGTCATGGGGGATAATTATCCAAAGAGTTTGTCTTACAACCTGCAAAGCCATGTGATCATTTATGATGAGGAAAATATTGAGAGGATGCTGCTCGAAAGGGAACACAACCTAAATGAAGAATTTCAGTATTTTATTTCCATGGTCTAGGAAGGTTTAATCAATATCTGTGAACATGAGCTGCTCTCTCTCAAAGCCAGAAACCAGAGAAGTAAGTCTCAAACTCGTGATGTCATTAAGTATAGAGTCTGGAGCTGCTCCATAGACAATCAATGGAAGCCTGATTTTTTTTCGACCAACAGAATGTTTGTTTTCTTTTTTTATACCCATATCCATTTACCTCGGATGTCGGAAGTCGGAGCTGGGAATGACGTCACAGCCGAGTTATCAGCGTCCCATTTACAAAGTCGGAAAAAAGTTGCCAAACGGGAAGAAGAAGTCGGAAAACAAGATGGCAACGTCTACGAAAGCTATTCTCGCGCTTGCCTTGTCCCAATATAAGTGCAAATAAACGGAATATTACAGGAGCTTCTACTTGCTTTTTACACCCAGGGCAGCCATCTTAGATTGTCAACTCGGGGGCGGTGAGGATTCTCCGACTTTCCGACTCGGAATTCCGACTTCAGGGGGCGTTCCAGTTGAAATTTCCCACTCGGAACTCGGAAACCCAGACTTCCTAGTACAACTGGAACGCACCATTATTCTGTCGTAGCGTTCTCAGTTTTGCGGTGTTAATTTTGCCAGCTATTGTAGATTTAGCCTTAGAGACAAAAATGCTTATTAGTTATAGTCACAATTTAGTCATAGTGTCTAGTCAAGTCTAGTTATAGTCGACAAAAATACAAAATTGTTAATCGATGAAAATTTACGAAATTTTAGTCATTACTTTAAGTCAGTATGTTTTCTGTTTTTTTTTTCTTTTTATCTGTAACTAATGCACTTAGGCTAATTCATGTGTTGGAAATTAGAATCAAGGTGACAGGTTGTGTAAATATTTAGTTTAGACAATTTGTCTCTACAACAACAAATCATATCTACACACTCATCTCGTTTTCGTCATGGAAAAAAGGTCGTTAACGAGACATTTTCATCATAGTTTTTGTCAGTGAAATAAACACTGCAGCTCTGAAACAGAAAATGTACCCAAATACTCAGATCATGGGTGCTCCTAGTCTCATCAAGAACATCTTCCCCATTCATTGTCTATGGAGCAGCTCCAAGCCTTTATACCCAATGACATCACAAGTTTGAGTTTTAGCACTCTAGTTCTTGGATTTAGGAAAGAGTTGCTTTCATGTTTACAAATGTTTTTGGACTGTCATAGAACATAGGAACAGCATGTATGAATTTTGAAATTGGGTGGAGTTCCCCTTTAAGATGAAACCTGCACTTAGACATCCCCTTTGGAAGGAGCAAGAAAAATCAGTCTCCCTTCACCCTTTTCATGTGCTGAGTAGTCCTTTACATGAGAAGTAAATTGACTTTGATGCTGAAAATGAGACACCTACCCTTTAAAGGACCACTACACTAAGTACTTTGACCTTTGACCTTGAATTTGAAGGAATTACAAAAGCTCACACTCCTGATCAAGAGTTTAAAAACAGGCTAACAGTATAAAGGTTTCCAGTGATCACAGTTCTTTTAAAAAGTACACACTTGCAAGGATCAAAGTATTGTAGTGCTTGCGGGGCAGCTTGGTGAATGGGAGCAGAACGATGAGGAGACGATGTCCATCTGCAGCAGCAGCAGCTGACCCGTGGTTGAGGTAAGGTGTTTGCTTCTCTAACTTGTAGCTCTCTTGTAAGCTAATGCTCCATTAACATTTCCTGTCTCTTCACCACAGAAAAACAGATGTTCTGGCAAAGAATGTAGTGATATACACACATAACCTCCTTTTCTCTCCCCAGGAAACACTCGTCAGCTAATTACCCACTACTGTGAATACCTCGCTCAATAAAACTACTAAACAACACAACCAGGAACTCATTTCTTGATCTCTGAAATGAAAGTAATGGGTGTTCCAGTGAAAAACTAATGACAAGACGGACAAGTAGCCCATGGAAATCTGACTTCCAGTCATTGCACAATGATGGGAGATCAGGGATTTAATTAGCAACCTTGGGGCCCAGGGTGTGTGTGCACAAAGGAGCAACGTTTTGATCCTCTAGGAGTTTGTCTAATATTGTTTTTTTTTTTCAGCTTACATTAAATACCTAGCCAATCTATATATATATTAAAAAATGCGGCATGCTATTAGCTCTAATTGAGATACACACAACAGACCTCATAAGTCGCAGTTGTTGTTTTTTTTTTAGCTGCTTCATCTGAACCCCCAGGTGAATACAGGCCTGTTTTGGAGCTCTTATCTATAACACAGTGTAATTTGACAGTGAATGGTGGCACTGAGGATGGCTGCACAGTACAGTGCAAAAGAAAATGGCCCTCAGCCCCAGCTCTGTGCACAAGCATGTTTACAGTTCCCAGTGTACTGTTGTGTTTTGATAACCTTTCCTCACAGAACAGCCCCCGGAAAAGCTACTTGGTTGGTTTACATAAATGCATGTGTATACACACACACACACACACCCACACACAGGCAGACAGGGCTATGAATGGAGGAAGTCTGAGACAACCATCAGAGGGACAGAGAGTGACCAGAGGAGAACTAAGGGCTGTAATCACTGCGGCCAGCCGCAGACAGGACGCCGGAGGAAGCCTCGTCATGGGAGTGAACCATGAGGTGCTTATCTGATCTAAGTTCAAACCAACCTGATACGGTGACCTCCTCTTATCCTCGACACTGCCTCTCTCTGCTGGTCTGTTTACAGATGTGTATGAATCAATCTGTTTTTCACGTCTGGAGTAAACAGGCTCCGACAACTCCTGACAGCTGAATGAGCTCAGGTCATTTTAGCACTTCAGTTACTACTTGTTCAATGAAATCATTTATGTTGCTTTGTGATTAAGTGTATGAACCCAATAATGTAGTACTCAGCGATGGTGGAAGTATTTATCCTTTTACTTGAGAAATAAAAATATTGCAATAAATAAATAAATAAACCACAAAAAGGCTGTTGTTAGAGTTTTACCATTTTGTATACTACTAAATTTAAGTTTCTCAATCAGTGTGTAGGCAGCATTTTGCTATTGTAGTTGGTCCCCATGGTGCTAATTTGAATTACCTTATACTCTGTTGGTTAGTTTGATATAAACAAATACATTATATTTGACATACTCATATCTTTTGTATGTAAATCTGTTTGTAAGCTACAGCTATCAAATGCATCATCTGTATTTCCTTCTAAGTTGTGGTTGTGGTGGAGTGCAAAGTACTGTCAAATAGTAAGACTGGGACTGATACTTCAGTAAATTTTCTCAGAAAATGTACTTATTTATATTCCACCATTGGTATTATTGAAGACTACAAAGTAGTACTGGTTGAGCAAAACGGTCACAAAGGAACATTGATTTATTTTGAGAAAATGTATCGTTTGATGGATTATTAAATGGACTGTAAGAAAACTGAGCAAAATAAAAGCCAACTACATGCTTAGATATATCATTAAAAAGTAATAAAAATGCATATACAAGGTAATACTGCAATATGAATGTCACATGGAAAACCAAATCATTTAGAAATGTCATGGTATAGTTTGATATAAAAGATTAACAACATTGTATTGAAGTATGTCATAAAATGATCATAAAAAATTGATAGTAGAGTATGACAAAAACAGTAATAAAATAGTCATGGTATAGTATGAAATAAAAAAAGTAATAAACCAGTCATAGTAAAGTATAACATAAAAAGTCATAAAACAGTCATAGTAATCGTCATGGTATAGTATGCCGATTTAAAAAAAAAAAAAAAAGTCTTAGTATAATATGTCGATTTTTTTCTCCATAAATACAGTCATAGTATAGTATGTCAATTTTTTTCATTAAAAAAAAGTCATAGTATAGTATGTCAATTTTTTTCCATGAAAACAGTCATAGTATAGTATGTCGATTTTTTTCCTTAAAAAAAAGTCATAGTATAGTATTTCGATTTTTATCATAAAAAAGTCATAGTATAGTGTGTCGATTTGTTTCTCCATGAAAAAGTAATAGTATGCTATGTCGATTTTTTTTCCCTTAAAAAAACGTCATAGTACAGTGTGTCGATTTAAAAAAAAAAAAAAAGTCATAGCATAGTATGTCAATTACTTTCTCCATAAATACAGTAATAGTATAGTATGTCAATTTTTTTCCTTAAAAAAAGTCATTGTATAGTATGACGATTTTTTTTGTCCCGAAAAACAGTCATAGTGTAGTATGTTGATTTTTTGTTCATAAAAACAGTCATAGTATAGTATGTCAATTTTTTTCCATAAAAAAATCATAGTATAGTATGGCGATTTTTTTCCATGAAAAAACGTCACAGTATAGTATGTCTTTTTTTTTTCCCTTAAAAAAACATCATAGTACAGTATGTCGATTTTTAAAAAAAAAAAAAAGTCACAGTATAGTATGTCGATTTTTTCTCCATAAATACAGTAAAAGTATAGTATGTCAATTTTTTTCCTTAAAAAAAGTCATAGTATAGTATGTTGATTTTTTTCATAAATGAGTTGTAGTATAGTATGTCAATTTTTTTTGTCCCTAAAAACAGTCGTAGTGTAGTATGTCGATTTTTTTTCCATAAAAAAGTCATAGCATAGTATGTCGATTTTTTTCCTTAAAAAAATGTCATAGTATAGTATATCTTTTTTTTCCTTAAAAAAAGTCATAGTATGGTATGTCGATTTTTTTCATAAAAAAGTCACAGTATAGTATGACGATTTTTTTTGTCCCTAAAAACAGTCATAGGGTAGTGTGTCGATTTTTTGTTCTTAAAAACAGTCATAGTATAGGATGTCGTTTTTTTCTCCATAAAAAAGTCATAGTAAAGTATGTCGATGTTTTTGTCTATAGAAAAGGTTATAGTATAATATGTCAATTTAAAAAAAAAAAAGTCATAGTATAGTATGTCGATTTTTTTCTCCATAAACACAGTCATAGTATAGTAGGTTAATCTTTTTCCTTAAAAAAGTCATACTATAGTATATCTTTTTTTTATAAGAAAAGTCATAGTATGGTATGTCGATTTTTTTTCCTTTAAAAAAGTCATAGTATAGTATGTCGATTTTTTCTTTTTTTTTAAAGTCACAGTATAGTATGTCGATTTTTGTTTTAAAAGTCATAGCATAGTATGTCGATTATTTTCTCCATAAATACAGTAATAGTATAGCATGTCAATTTTTTTCCTTAAAAAAAGTCATAGTATAGTATGTCGATTTTTTTCATAAAAAAGTCAGAGTATAGTATGAGGATTTTTTTCATAAAAAAGTCAGAGTATAGTATGACGATTTTTTTCATAAAAAAGTCAGAGTATAGTATGACGATTTTTTTTGTCCCTAAAACCAGTCATAGTGTAGTGTGTCGACTTTTTGTTCTTAACAACAGTCATAGTTTAGTATGTCAATGTTTTTGTCCATAAAAAAGGTTATAGTATAGTTTGTCAATTTTTTTCCTTAAAAAAGTCATAATATAGTATGTCTTTTTTTTCATAAGAAAAGTCATAGTATGGTATGTCGATTTTTTTTTCCTTTAAAAAAGTCATAGTATAGTATGTCGATTTTTTGTTCATAAAAAAGTAATAGTATAGTATGTCGATTTTTTGTTCATAAAAACAGTCATAGTATAGTATGTTGATTTAAAAAAAAAAAAGTCATAATATAGTATGTCTTTTTTTTCATAAGAAAAGTCATAGTATAGTATGTCGATTTTTTGTTCATAAAAACAGTCATAGTATAGTATGTTGATTTTAAAAAAAAAAGTCATAGTATAGTATGTCGATTAAAAAAAAAAGTCATAGTATAGTATGTCGATTAAAAAAAAAAAAAAAGTCATACTAAAGTATGTCGATTTTTTTCATTAAAAAGTCATAGTATAGTATGTCGATTTTTTTTGTCCCTAAAAGCAGTCATAGTGTAGTGTGTCGATTTTTGGTTCTTAAAAACAGTCATAGTTTAGTATGTCGATGTTTTTGTCCATAAAAAAGGTTATAGTATAGTATGTCAATTTAAAAAAAAAAAAAAAAGTCATACTATAGTATGTCGATTTTTTTCTCCATAAACAGTCATAGTATAATATGTCAATGTTTTTCCTTAAAAAAGTCATAGTATGGTATGTCGATATTTTTTCATAAAAAAAGTCATAGTATAGTATGACGATTTTTTTTGTCCCTAAAAACAGTCATAGTGTAGTATGTCGATTTTTTGTCCATAAAAACAGTCATAGTATAGCATGTCAATTGGTTTCCATAAAAAAAGTCATAGTGTAGTATGTTGTTTTTTTCTCCATAAAAAAGTCATAGTATAGTATGTCGATTTTTTTCCTTGAAAAAAGTCATAGTATAGTATGTCGATTTTTTTCATAAGAAAGTCATAGTATAGTATGTCGATTTTTTTCATAAAAAAGTCATAGTATGGTATGTCGATTTTTTTCATGAAAAAAGTCATTGTATAGTATGACGATTTTTTTTGTCCCTAAAAACAGTCATAGTGTAGTATGTCGATTGTTTGTCCATAAAAACAGTCATAGTATAGCATGTCAATTTTTTCTCCCTAAAAAAGTCATAGTATAGTATGTCGATGTTTTTGTCCATAAAAAAGGTTATAGTATAGTATGTCAATTTAAAAAAAAAAAAAAAAAGTCATAGTATAGTATGTCGATTTTTTTGTACCTAAAAACAGTCATAGTGTAGTATGTCGATTTTTTGTCCGTAAAAACAGTCATAGTATAGCATGTCAATTGTTTTTCATAAAAAAAGTCATAGTATAGTATGTTGTTTTTTTTCTCCATAAAAAAGTCATAGTATAGTATGTCGATTTTGTTGTCCCTAAAAACAGTCATATTGTAGTGTGTCGATTTTTGGTTCATAAAAACAGTCATAGTATAGCATGTTTTTTTCTCCATAAAAAAGTCATAGTATAGTATGTCGATGTTTTTGTCCATAAAAAAGGTTATAGTATAGTATGTCAATTAAAAAAAAAAAAAAAAAAGTCATAGTATAGTATGTCGATTTTTTTTTTCCATAAACACAGGCATAGTATAATATGTCAATGTTTTTACTTAAAAAAGTCATAGTATGGTATGTCGATTTTTTTTTCATAAAAACAGTCATAGTGTAGTATGTTGATTTTTTGTCCATAAAAACAGTCATAGTATAGCATGTCAATTGTTTTTCATAAAAAAAGTCATAGTATAGTATGTTGTTTTTTTTCTCCATAAAAAAGTCATAGTATAGTATGTCGATTTTTTTTCCTTAAAAAAAGTCATAGTATAGTATGTCGATTTAAAAAAAAAAAAAAAAAAGTCATAGTATGTTATGTTGATTTTTTTCATAAAAAAGTCATAGTATGGTATGTCGATTTTTTTTAATGAAAAAAGTCATTGTATAGTATGACGATTTTTTTGTCCCTGAAAACAGTCATAGTGTAGTATGTCGATTGTTTGTCCCTAAAAACAGTCATAGTATAGCATGTCAATTTTTTCTCTTTAAAGTATAGTATAGTAGTAGTAGTAGTATGTCGATTTTTTTCATAAAAAAAAGTCATAGTATAGTATGTCGACTTTTTTCATGAAAAAAGTCATAGTACAGTATGTCGATAATTTTTCCTTAAAACGTCATAGTGTAGTATGTCGATTTTTTTCCTTAAAAAAAAAATTCATACTATAGTATGTCGATTTTTTCATTTTTTTCATAAAAAAAGTCATTGTATAGTATGACGATTTTTTTCATAAAAAAGTCATAGCATGGTATGTCGATTTTTTTCATAAAAAAAGTCATTGTATAGTATGACGATTTTTTTTGTCCCTAAAAACAGTCATAGTGTAGTATGTCGATTTTTTTGTCCATAAAAACAGTCATAGTATAGCATGTCAATTTTTTCCCATAAAAAGAGTCATACTACAGTATGTTGGTTTTTTCCTCCATAAAAAAGTCATAGTACAGCATATCGATTTTTTTTCCTTAAAAAAAAGTCATAGTATAGTATGTTCTGTTTTGTGTTGTTCTCCATAAAAAAGTCATAGTACAGTATGTTCTGTTTTTTTCTCCATAAAAAAGTCATAGTATAGTATGTCGATTTTTTTTGTCCCTAAAAACAGTCATAGTGTAGTGTGTCGATTTTTGGTTCTTAAAAACAGTCATAGTATAGTATGTTTTTTTCTCCATAAAAGAGTCATAGTAAAGTATGTCGATTTTTTTCCTTCAAAAAAGTCATAGTGTAGTATGTCAATTTTTTTCCTTCAAAAAAGTCAAAGTGTAGAATGTCAATTTTTTTTTTCCATAAAAAAAAAGTCATAGTATAGTATGTTGTTTTTTTCTCCATAAGAAAGTCATAGCATAATATGTCGATTTTTTCTCCATAAAAAGTCATAGTATAGTATGTCTTTTTTTTTTTCATTAAAAAAGTCATAGTAAAATATGTCGGTTTTTCTCCATAAATGCAGTCATAGTATGGTATGTAGATTTTTTTTTTAAAAGTCATAGTATAGTATGTTGATTTTTTTTCTCCATGACTACAGTCATAGTATAGTATGTAAATTTTTTTCCTCAAAGACAGTCATAGCGTAGTATGTCGATTTTTTTCATAAAAAAGTCATAGTATAGTATGTTGATTTTTTTCTTTAAAAAGTCATAGTATAGTATTTCGATTTTTTCTACATAAAAAAGTCATAGTATAGTATATTGATTTTTTTCTACATAAAAAAGTCATAGTATAGTATGTCGATATTTTTTCATAAAAAAAGTCATAGTATAGTATGACGATTTTTTTGTCCCTAAAAAAAAGTCATAGTGTAGTAGGTCGATTTTTTTTTCATGAAAACAGTCATAGTATAGCTATGTCGATTTGTTTCCATAAAAAAAGTCATAGTGTAGTATCTCGGTTTTTTCTCCATAAAAAAGTCATAGTATAGTATGTCGATTTTTTTTCCTTAAAAAAAGTCTTAGTATAGTATGTCAATTTTTTTCAGTAAAAAAGACAAGTATAGTATGTCAATTTTTTTCCTGAAAAAAAGTCATAGTATAGTATGTTGATTTTTTTCATAAAAGTCATAGCAGTGGGTATTCGATTTTTTCATAAAAAAGTCATAGTATAGTGTGACGATTTTTTTACATAAAAAAGGCATAGCATAGTATGTCGATTTTGTTCATAAAAAAAGTCATTGTATAGTATGACGATTTTTTTTGTCCCTAAAAACAGTCATAGTGTAGTATGTCGATTTTTTTGTCCATAAAAACAGTCATAGTATAGCATGTCAATTTTTTCCCATAAAAAGAGTCATACTACAGTATGTTGGTTTTTTCCTCCATAAAAAAGTCATAGTACAGCATATCGATTTTTTTTCCTTAAAAAAAAGTCATAGTAAAGTATGTTCTGTTTTGTGTTGTTCTCCATAAAAAAGTCATAGTACAGTATGTTCTGTTTTTTTCTCCATAAAAAAGTCATAGTATAGTATGTCGATTTTTTTTGTCCCTAAAAACAGTCATAGTGTAGTGTGTCGATGTTTTTGTCCATAAAAAAGGTTATAGTACAGTATGTCAATTTAAAAAAAAAAAAAAAAAGTAATAGTATAGTATGTCGATTTTTTTGTTCATAAAAACAGTCATAGTATAGTATGTTGATTTTAAAAAAAAAAGTCATAGTATAGTATGTCGATTAAAAAAAAAAGTCATAGTATAGTATGTCGATTTTTTCTACATAAAGAAGTCATAGTATAGTATGTCGATTTTTTCTACATAAAACAGTCATAGTATAGTATGTCGATTTTTTCTACATAAAAAAGTCATAGTATAGTATGTCGATTTTTTTCATAAAAAAAGTCATAGTATAGTATGTCGATTTTTTTCATAAAAAAGGTCATAGTATAGTATGTCGATTTTTTCTACAAAAAAAAGTCATAGTATAGTATGTCGATTTTTTTCTACATAAAAATGTCATAGTATAATATGTCGATTTTTTTCCTAAAAAAAAGTCAACCTATAGTATGTCGATTTTTTCTATATAAAAAAGTCATAGTATAATATGTCGATTTTTTTCATAAAAAAAGTCATGGTATATTATGTCGATTTTTTTCCTTAAAAAAAAAAAAGTCATAGTACAGTATGTCGATTTTTCTACACAAAAAAAGTCATAGTATATTATGTCGATTTTTTTCATTAAAAAAGTCATAGTATAGTATGTCGATTTTTTTTCACAAAAAAGGTCATAGTATAGTGTGTCAACTTTTTTTTCTACATAAAGTAGTCATAGTATAGTATGTCGAGTTTTTTTCCTTAATAAGAAAGTCATAGTATAGTATGTCGATTTTTTCCCTTAAAAAAATGCTATAGTATAGTATGTCGATTTTTTTCATGAAAAAAGTCATAGTATAGTATGTCGATGTTTTTCATAAAAAAAAGTCATAGTATAGTATGTCGATTTTTTTCATAAAAAAAAGTCATAGTGTAGTATGTCGATTTTTTTCATAAAAAAAGTCATAGTGTAGTATGTCGATTTTTTTGTAAAAAAAAGTCATACTATAGCATGTCGATGTTTTTCATTAAAAAAAAGTCATAGTATAGTATGTCGATTTTTTTCATTAAAAAAAAGTCATAGTATAGTATGTCTATTTTTGTCATAAAAAACAAGTCATAGTGTAGTATGTCGATTTTTTTCATAAAAAAGTCATAGTATAGTATGTCGATTTTTTTCATAAAAAAGGTCATAGTATAGAATGTCGATTTTTCCTACATAAAAAAAGTCAATGTATAGTATGTAAATTTTTTTCCTCAAAGACAGTCATAGTGTAGTATGTCGATTTTTTTCATAAAAAAGTCATAGTAAAGTATGTCGATTTTTTTTCATGAAAAAGTCATAGTATAGTATGTTGATTTTTTCTTTAAAAAGTCATAGTATAGTATTTCGATTTTTTCTATATAAAAAAGTCATAGTATAGTATATTGATTTTTTTCTACATAAAAAAGTCATAGTACAGTATGTCGATTTTTTTCCTTAAAAAAAAAAGTCATAGTATAATATGTCGATTTTTTTCCTTAAAAAAAAAAGTCATAGTATAATAGGTCGATTTTTTTTTCATGAAAAAAGTAATAGTATAGTATGTCGATTTTTTTCCTTAAAAAAAATGTCATACTATAGTATCTCGATTTTTTCCATAAAAAAAGTCATAGTATAGTATGTCGATTTATTTTCCTTAAAAAAAAAAAAAAAAGTCTTCGTATAGTATGTCAATTTTTTTCAGTTAAAAAAATGCAAGTATAGTATGTCGATTTTTTTTTTCTTAAAAACAACGTCACAGTATAGTATGTCAATTTTTTTCATGAAAAAAGTCATAGTATAGTATGTTGATTTTTTTCATAAAGTCATAGTGTGGGGTGTCGATTTTTTCATAAAAAAGTCATAGTATAGTGTGTCGATTTTTTTCTACATAAAAAAGTCATAGTATAGTATGTCGATTTTTTTCATAAAAAAACTCATAGTATAGTATGTCGATTTTTTCTACATAAAGAAGTCATCGTATAGTATGTTGATTTTCTACATAAAAAAGTCATAGTATAGTATGTCAATTTTTTCTACATAAAGAAGTCATAGTATACTATGTTGATTTTTTTCATAAAAAAAGTCATAGTATAGTATGTCGATTTTTTTCTCATAAAAAAGTCATAGTATAGTATGTCGATTTTTTTCCTCATAAAAATGTCATAGTATAGTATGTCGATTTTTTTTCCTAAAAAAAGTCATAGTATAGTATGTCGATTTTTTTTCATGAAAAAACTCATAGTATAGTATGTCGATTTTTTTCATAAAAAAAAGTCATAGTATGGTATGTCGATTTTTTTTATAAAAAAAAGTCATAGTATAGTATGTCGATTTTTTTCATAAAAAAAGTCATAGTATAGTATGTCGATTTTTTCTATATAAAAAAGTAATATTATAGTGCATCGATTTTTTTCATAAAAAAAGTCATAGTATAGTATGTCGATTTTTTTCATAAAAAAAGGTCATAGTATAGTATGTCGATTTTTTTCATAAAAAAGGTCATAGAATAGTATGTCGATTTTTTCTACATAAAGAAGTCATAGTATAGTATGTCGATTTTTTTCATAAAAAAGGTCATAGTATGGTATGTCGATTTTTTTTTCATAAAAACAGTCATAGTGTAGTATGTTGATTTTTTGTCCATAAAAACAGTCATAGTATAGCAAGTCAATTGTTTTTCATAAAAAAAGTCATAGTATAGTATGTTGTTTTTTTTCTCCATAAAAAAGTCATAGTATAGTATGTCGATTTTTTTTCCTTAAAAAAAGTCATAGTATAGTATTTCGATTTTTTTCCTTAAAAAAAGTCGTAGTATAGTATGTCGATTTAAAAAAAAAAAAAAAAGTCATAGTATGTTATGTCGATTTTTTTCATAAAAAAGTCATAGTATGGTATGTCGATTTTTTTTAATGAAAAAAGTCATTGTATAGTATGACGATTTTTTTGTCCCTAAAAACAGTCATAGTGTAGTATGTCGATTGTTTGTCCATAAAAACAGTCATAGTATAGCATGTCAATTTTTTCTCTTTAAAGTATAGTATAGTAGTAGTAGTAGTATGTCGATGTTTTTCATAAAAACGGTCATAGTATAGTATGTCGACTTTTTTCATGAAAAAAGTCATAGTATAGTATGTCGTTTTTTTTCATTAAAAAAGTCATAGTATAGTATGTCGATTTTTTCTACACAAAGAAGTCATAGTATAGTGTGTCGCTTTTTTTCTACATAAAACAGTCATAGTATAGTATGTCGATTTTTTTCATAAAAAAAGTCATAGTATAGAATGTCGATTTTTTCTACATAAAAAAGTCATAGTATAGTATGTCGATTTTTTTCATAAAAAAAGTCACAGTATAGTATGTCGATTTTTTTCATAAAAAAGGTCATAGTACAGTATGTCGATTTTTTTCCTTCAAAAAACTCAAAGTGTAGTATGTCAATTTTTTTCCGTCAAAAAAGTCATAGTGTAGTATGTCAATTTTTTTTTCCATAAAAAAAAGTCATAGTATAGTATGTTGTTTTTTTCTCCATAAGAAAGTCATAGTATAATATGTCGATTTTTTTCCAAGAAAAAAGTCATAGTATAATATGTTGATTTTTTTTTCCTTAAAAAAAGTCATAGTATAGTATGTCTTAGTCTTTCATTTAAAAAAGTCATAGAATAGTATGTCGATTTTTTTCTCCATAAATACAGTCATAGTATAGTATGTCGATTTTTTTCCTTCAAAAAAGTCATAGTGTAGTATGTCAATTTTTTTCCTTCAAAAAAGTCAAAGTGTAGTATGTCAATTTTTTTTTTCCATAAAAAAAAAGTCATAGTATAGTATGTTGTTTTTTTCTCCATAAGAAAGTCAAAGCATAATATGTCGATTTTTTCTCCATAAAAAGTCATAGTATAGTATGTCTTTTTTTTTTCATTAAAAAAGTCATAGTAAAATATGTCGGTTTTTCTCCATAAATGCAGTCATAGTATGGTATGTAGATTTTTTTTTTAAAAGTCATAGTATAGTATGTTGATTTTTTTTCTCCATGACTACAGTCATAGTATAGTATGTAAATTTTTTTCCTCAAAGACAGTCATAGCGTAGTATGTCGATTTTTTTCATAAAAAAGTCATAGTAAAGTATGTCGATTTTTTTTCATGAAAAAGTCATAGTATAGTATGTTGATTTTTTTCTTTAAAAGGTCATAGTATAGTATTTCGATTTTTTCTACATAAAAAAGTCATAGTATAGTATATTGATTTTTTTCTACATAAAAAAGTCATAGTATAGTATGTCGATTTTTTTCCTTAAAAAAAAAAGTCATAGTATAATATGTCGATTTTTTTCCTTAAAAAAAAAAGTCATAGTATAATAGGTCGATTTTTTTTTCATGAAAAAAGTAATAGTATAGTATGTCGATTTTTTTCCTTAAAAAAAATGTCATACTACAGTATCTCGATTTTTTCCATAAAAAAAGTCATAGTATAGTATGTCGATTTTTTTCAGTTAAAAAAATGCAAGTATAGTATGTCAATTTTTTTCATGAAAAAAGTCATAGTATAGTATGTTGATTTTTTTCATAAAGTCATAGTGTGGGGTGTCGATTTTTTCATAAAAAAGTCATAGTATACTGTGTCGATTTTTTTCTACATAAAAAAGTCATAGTATAGTATGTCGATTTTTTTCATAAAAAAACTCATAGTATAGTATGTCGATTTTTTTTTCATAAAAAAGGTCATAGTATAGTATGTCGATTTTTTCTACATAAAGAAGTCATAGTATACTATGTTGATTTTTTTCATAAAAAAAGTCATAGTATAGTATGTCGATTTTTTTCTACATAAAAATGACATAGTATAGTATGTCGATTTTTTTCCTAAAAAAAGTCATAGTATACTATGTCGATTTTTTTCATAAAAAAAGTCTTACTATAGTATGTAGATTTTTTCTATATAAAAAAGTAATAGTATAGTGTGTCGATTT
Source organism: Cephalopholis sonnerati (assembly GCA_019142605.1). NCBI lineage: Eukaryota > Metazoa > Chordata > Actinopteri > Perciformes > Serranidae > Cephalopholis > Cephalopholis sonnerati. The sequence goes on along the minus strand of JAGQAX010000020.1, from coordinate 14,384,834 downwards.
TTTTCATAAAAAAAGTCATAGTATAGTATGTCCATTTTTTTCATAAAAAAAAGTCATAGTATAGTATGTCCATTTTTTTCATAAAAAAGGTCATAGTATAGTATGTCGATATTTTCTACATAAAAAAGTCATAGTATAGTATGTCGATTATTTTCTACATAAAAATGTCATAGTATATTATGTCGTTTTTTTCATTAAAAAAAGTCATAGTATAGTATGTCGATTTTTTCTACATAAAGAAGTCATAGTATAGTATGTCGATTTTTTCTACATAAAACAGTCATAGTATAGTATGTCGATTTTTTTTCATAAAAAAAGTCATAGTATAGAATGTCGATTTTTTCTAAAAAAAAAAATCATAGTATAGTATGTCGATTTTTTTCATAAAAAAGGTCATAGTATAGTATGTCGATTTTTTCTACATAAAAAAGTCATAGTATAGTATGTCGATTTTTTTCATAAAAAAAGTCATAGTATAATATATCGATTTTTTTCATAAAAAAGGTCATAGTATAGTATGTCGATTTTTTCTACATAAAAAAGTCATAGTATAGTATGTCGATTTTTTTCTACATAAAAATGTCATAGTATAATATGTCGATTTTTTTCCTAAAAAAAAGTCAACCTATAGTATGTCGATTTTTTCTATATAAAAAAGTCATAGTATAATATGTCGATTTTTTTCATAAAAAAAGTCATGGTATAGTATGTCGATTTTTTCCTTAAAAAAAAAAAAGTCATAGTACAGTATGTCGATTTTTCTACACAAAAAAAGTCATAGTATATTATGTCGATTTTTTTCATTAAAAAAGTCATAGTATAGTATGTCGATTTTTTTTCACAAAAAAGGTCATAGTATAGTGTGTCAACTTTTTTTTCTACATAAAGTAGTCATAGTATAGTATGTCGAGTTTTTTTCCTTAATAAGAAAGTCATAGTATAGTATGTCGATTTTTTCCCTTAAAAAAATGCTATAGTATAGTATGTCGATTTTTTTCATGAAAAAAGTCATAGTATAGTATGTCGATGTTTTTGATAAAAAAAAAGTCATAGTATAGTATGTCGATTTTTTTCATAAAAAAAAGTCATAGTGTAGTATGTCAATTTTTTTCATAAAAAAAGTCATAGTGTAGTATGTCGATTTTTTTGTAAAAAAAAGTCACACTATAGCATGTCGATGTTTTTCATTAAAAAAAAGTCATAGTATAGTATGTCGATTTTTTTCATAAAAAAAGTCATAGTATAGTATGTCTATTTTTGTCATAAAAAAAAGTCATAGTGTAGTATGTCGATTTTTTTCATAAAAAAGGACATAGTATATTATGTCGATTTTTTTCATAAAAAAGTCATAGTATAGTATGTCGATTTTTTTCATAAAAAAGGTCATAGTATAGAATGTCGATTTTTCCTACATAAAAAAAGTCAATGTATAGTATGTAAATTTTTTTCCTCAAAGACAGTCATAGTGTAGTATGTCGATTTTTTTCATAAAAAAGTCATAGTAAAGTATGTCGATTTTTTTTCATGAAAAAGTCATCGTATAGTATGTTGATTTTTTTCTTTAAAAGGTCATAGTATAGTATTTCGATTTTTTCTACATAAAAAAGTCATAGTATAGTATATTGATTTTTTTCTACATAAAAAAGTCATAGTATAGTATGTCGATTTTTTTCCTTAAAAAAAAAAGTCATAGTATAATATGTCGATTTTTTTCCTTAAAAAAAAAAGTCATAGTATAATAGGTCGATTTTTTTTTCATGAAAAAAGTAATAGTATAGTATGTCGATTTTTTTCCTTAAAAAAAAAGTCACACTATAGTATCTCGATTTTTTCCATAAAAAATGTCATAGTATAGTATGTCGATTTTTTTTCCTTAAAAAAAAAAAAAAAAAGTCTTCGTATAGTATGTCAATTTTTTTCAATTAAAAAAATGCAAGTATAGTATGTCGATTTATTTATTTTTTCTTAAAAAGAACGTCACAGTATAGTATGTCAATTTTTTTCATGAAAAAAGTCATAGTATAGTATGTTGATTTTTTTCATGAAGTCATAGTGTGGGGTGTCGATTTTTTCATAAAAAAGTCATAGTATAGTGTGTGGATTTTTTTTTACATAAAAAAGTCATAGTATAGTATGTCGATTTTTTTCATAAAAAAACTCATAGTATAGTATGTCGATTTTTTCTACATAAAGAAGTCATCGTATAGTATGTTGATTTTCTACATAAAAAAGTCATAGTATAGTATGTCAATTTTTTCTACATAAAGAAGTCATAGTATACTATGTTGATTTTTTTCATAAAAAAAGTCATAGTATAGTATGTCGATTTTTTTCCTCATAAAAATGTCATAGTATAGTATGTCGATTTTTTTCCTAAAAAAAGTCATAGTATAGTATGTCGATTTTTTTTCATGAAAAAACTCATAGTATAGTATGTCGATTTTTTTCATAAAAAAAGTCATAGTATGGTATGTCGATTTTTTTTATAAAAAAAAAGTCATAGTATAGTATGTCGATTTTTTTCATAAAAAAAGTCATAGTATAGTATGTCGATTTTTTCTATATAAAAAAGTAATATTATAGTGCATCGATTTTTTTCATAAAAAAAGTCATAGTATAGTATGTCCATTTTTTTCATAAAAAAAAGTCATAGTATAGTATGTCGATTTTTTTCATAAAAAAGGTCATAGAATAGTATGTCGATTTTTTCTACATAAAGAAGTCATAGTATAGTATGTCGATTTTTTTCATAAAAAAGGTCATAGTATAGTATGTCGATTTTTTCTACATAAAGAAGTCATAGTATAGTATGTTGATTTTTTTCATAAAAAAAAGTCATAGTATAGTATGTCAATATTTTCTACATAAAAAAGTCATAGTATAGTATGTCGATTATTTTCTACATAAAAATGTCATAGTATAGTATGTCGTTTTTTTTCATTAAAAAAAAGCATAGTATAGTATGTCGATTTTTTCTACATAAAGAAGTCATAGTATAGTATGTCGCTTTTTTTCTACATAAAACAGTCATAGTATAGTATTTCGATTTTTTTCATAAAAAAAGTCATAGTATAGAATGTCGATTTTTTCTACATAAAAAAGTCATAGTATAGTATGTCGATTTTTTTCATAAAAAAAGTCACAGTATAGTATGTCGATTTTTTTCATAAAAAAGGTCATAGTATAGTGTGTCGATTTTTCTACATAAAAAAGTCAAAGTATAGTATGTCGATTTTTTTCATGAAAAAAATCATAGTATAGTATGTCGATTTTTTTCATAAAAAAGGTCATAGTATAGTATGTCGATTATTTTCTACATAAAAATGTCATAGTATAGTATGTCGTTTTTTTTCATTAAAAAAAGTCATAGTATAGTATGTCGATTTTTTCTACACAAAGAAGTCATAGTATAGTGTGTCGCTTTTTTTCTACATAAAACAGTCATAGTATAGTATGTCGATTTTTTTCATAAAAAAAGTCATAGTATAGAATGTCGATTTTTTCTACATAAAAAAGTCATAGTATAGTATGTCGATTTTTTTCATAAAAAAAGTCACAGTATAGTATGTCGATTTTTTTCATAAAAAAGGTCATAGTATAGTATGTCGATTTTTTTCATAAAAAAGGTCATAGTATAGTATGTCGATTTTTTCTACATAAAGAAGTCAAAGTATAGTATGTAGATTTTTTTCCTAAAAAAAAGTCAACCTATAGTATGTCGATTTTTTCTATATAAAAAAGTCAAAGTATAATATGTCGATTTTTTTCATAAAAAAAGTCATGGTATAGTATGTCGATTTTTTTCCTTAAAAAAAAAAAGTCATAGTACAGTATGTCGATTTTTCTACATAAAAAAAGTCATAGTATATTATGTAGATTTTTTTCATTGAAAAAAGTCATAGTATAGTATGTCGATTTTTTTTCACAAAAAAGGTCATAGTATAGTCTGTCAATTTTTTTTCTACATAAAAAAGTCATAGTATAGTATGTCGATTTTTTTCAACATAAAAAAGTCATAGTATAGTATGTCGATTTTTTTCCTTAAAAAAAAAAGTCATAGTATAATATGTCGATTTTTTTCCTTAAAAAAAAAAGTCATAGTATAATAGGTCGATTTTTTTTTCATGAAAAAAGTAATAGTATAGTATGTCGATTTTTTTAATAAAAAAAGTCATAGTATAGTATTACGATTTTTCTACATAAAAAAAGTCATAGTATAGTATGTCTATTTTTTTCTCCATAAAAAAAAGTCATTTTATAGTTCGTCTTTTTTTTTTCATAAAAAAAGTCATAGTATAGTATGTCGATTTTTTTCATAAAAAAGGTCATAGTATAGTATGTCAATTTTTCTACATAAAAAAGTCACAGTATAGTATGTCGATTATTTTCTACATAAAGTAGTCATAGTATAGTATGTCGAGTTTTTTTCCTTAATAAGAAAGTCATAGTATAATATGTCGATTTTTTCCCTTAAAAAAATGTTATAGTATAGTATGTCGATTTTTTTCATGAAAAAAGTCATAGTATAGTATGTCGATGTTTTTCATAAAAAAAAAGTCATAGTATAGTATGTCGATTTTTTTCATAAAAAAAAAGTCATAGTGTAGTATGTCGATTTTTTTCATAAAAAAAGTCATAGTGTAGTATGTCGATTTTTTTGTGAAAAAAGTCATACTATAGTATGTCGATGTTTTTCATTAAAAAAAAGTCATAGTATAGTATGTCGATTTTTTTCATTAAAAAAAGTCATAGTATAGTATGTCGAATTTTGTCATAAAAAAAAGTCATAGTGTAGTATGTCAATTTTTTTTCATAAAAAAGGTCATAGTATAGTATGTCGATTTTTTCTACATAAAGAAGTCATAGTATACTATGTTGATTGTTTTCATAAAAAAAGTCATAGTATAGTATGTCGATATTTTCTACATAAAAAAGTCATAGTATAGTATGTCGATTTTTTTCTACATAGAAAAGGTCATAGTATAGTATGTCATTTTTTTTCTACACAAAGAAGTCATAGTATAGTATGTCAATTTTTTTCTACATGAAAATGTCATAGTATAGTATGTCGATTTTATATAAGAAAGTCATAGTATAGTATGTCGATTTTTTCCCTTAAAAAAATGTCATAGTATAGTATGTCGATTTTTTTTCATGAAAAAGTCATAGTATAGTCTGTCGATTTGTCTACATAAAAAAAAGTCATAGTATAGTATGTCGATTTTTTTTCATAAAAAAAGTCATAGTACAGTATGTCGATAATTTTTCCTTAAAACGTCATAGTGTAGTATGTCGATTTTTTTCCTTAAAAAAAAAAATTTCATAGTATAGTATGTCGATTATTTTCATAAAAGAGTCATAGTATAGTATGTCGATTTTTTTCATGCAAAAAAATCATAGTATAGTATGTATAGTATGTCGATTTTTTCATAAAAAAAGTCATAGTATAGTATGTCGATTTTTTTCATAAAAAAGGTCATTGTATAGTATGTCGATTTTTTCTACATAAAGAAGTCATAGTATAGTATGTCGATTTTTTTCATAAAAAAAGTCATAGTATAGTATGTCGATTTTTTTCTACATGAAAATGTCATAGTATAGTATGTCGATTTTTTTAATAAGAAAGTCATAGTATAGTATGTCGATTTTTTCCCTTAAAAAAATGTCATAGTATAGTATGTCGATGTTTTTCATAAAAAAAGTCATAGTATAGTATGTCGATTTTTTTCATAAAAAAAGTCATAGTATAGTATGTCGATTTTTTTCTACATGAAAATGTCATAGTATAGTATGTCGATTTTTTTAATAAGAAAGTCATAGTATAGTATGTCGATTTTTTCCCTTAAAAAAATGTCATAGTATAGTATGTCGATGTTTTTCATAAAAAAAGTCATAGTATAGTATGTCGATTTTGTTCCTTAATAAAAGTCATAGTATAGTATGTCGATTTTTCTACATAAAAAAAGTCATAGTATAGTATGTCGATTTTTTTCATAAAAAAAAAGTCATAGTATAGTATCTTGATTTTTTTCATAAAAAAAAGTCATAGTATAGTATGTCGATTTTTTCTATATAAAAAAGTCATAGTATAGTATGTCGATTTTTTTCATAAAAAAAAGTCATAGTATAGTATGTCGATTTTTTTCATAAAAAAAGTCATAGTATAGTATGTCGATTATTTTCCTTAAAAAAAAGTCATAGTATAGTATGTCGATTTTTTTCATTAAAAAAAGTCATAGTATAGTATGTCGATTTTTTTCACAAAAAAAGGTCATAGTATAGTGTGTCGATTTTTTTCTACATAAAAAAGTCATAGTGTAGTATGTCGATTTTTTCCATAAAAAAGTCATACTATAGTATGTCGATTTTTTTTTCTAAAAAAAAAAGTCTTAGTATAGTATGTTGATTTTTTTCAGTTAAAAAAGTGCAAGTATACTATGTCGATTTTTTTTCCTGAAAAACAACGTCACAGTATAGTATGTCAATTTTTTTGTAATGAAAAAGTCATAATATAGTATGTTGATTTTTTTCATAAAAAGTCATAGTATAGTATGGCGATTTTTTTTCATAAAAAAAGTCATAGTACAGTATGTCGATAATTTTTCCTTAAAACGTCATAGTGTAGTATGTCGATTTTTTTCCTTAAAAAAAAAAATTCATAGTATACTATGTCGATTTTTTTCATACAAAAAAATCATAGTATAGTATGTATAGTATGTCGATTTTTTCATAAAAAAAGTCATAGTATAGTATGTCGATTTTTTTCATAAAAAAGGTCATAGTATAGTATGTCGATTTTTTCTACATAAAGAAGTCATAGTATACTATGTTGATTTTTGTCATAAAAAAAGTCATAGTATAGTATGTCGATATTTTCTACATAAAAAAGTCATAGTATAGTATGTTGATTTTTTTCTACATAAAAAAGGTCATAGTATAGTATGTCATTTTTTTTCTACACAAAGAAGTCATAGTATACTATGTTGATTTTTTCATAAAAAAAGTCATAGTATAGTATGTCGATATTTTCTACATAAAAAAGTCATAGTATAGTATGTCTATTTTTTTAATAAGAAAGTCATAGTATAGTATGTCGATTTTTTTCCCTTAAAAAAATGTCATAGTATAGTATGTCGATTTTTTTTCATGAAAAAAGTCATAGTATAGTCTGTCGATTTGTCTACATAAAAAAGTCATAGTATAGTACGTCGATTTTTTTCTACATAAAAAAGGTCATAGTATAGTATGTCATTTTTTTTCTACACAAAGAAGTCAAAGTATAGTATGTCGATTTTTTTCATAAAAAAAGTCATAGTATAGTATGTCGATTTTTTTTCATGAAAAAAGTCATAGTATAGTCTGTCGATTTGTCTACATAAAAAAAAGTCATAGTATAGTATGTCGATGTTTTTCATAAAAAAAAGTCATAGTATAGTATGTCGATTTTTTTCATAAAAAAATCTTAGTGTAGTATGTCTTTTTTTCATAAAAAAAAAAAGTCATAGTATACTATGTCGATTTTTTTCATAACAAACGTCATAGTATAGTATGTCGATTTTTCTACATAAAAAAGTCATAGTATAGTATGTCCATTTTTTTTCATAAAAAAGGTCATAGTATAGTATGTCGATTCTTTCTACATAAAGAAGTCATAGTATAGTATGTCGAGTTTTTTTCCTTAATAAGAAAGTCATAGTATAATATGTCGATTTTTTCCCTTAAAAAAATGTTATAGTATAGTATGTCGATTTTTTTCATGAAAAAAGTCATAGTATAGTATGTCGATGTTTTTCATAAAAAAAAAGTCATAGTATAGTATGTCGATTTTTTTCAAAAAAAAAAAGTCATAGTGTAGTATGTCGATTTTTTTCATAAAAAAAAGTCATAGTGTAGTATGTCGATTTTTTTGTGAAAAAAGTCATACTATAGTATGTCGATTTTTTTCATAAAAAAAAGTCATAGTATAGTATGTCGAATTTTGTCATAAAAAAAAGTCATAGTGTAGTATGTCAATCTTTTTTCATAAAAAAGGTCATAGTATAGTATGTCGATTTTTTCTACATAAAGAAGTCATAGTATACTATGTTGATTGTTTTCATAAAAAAAGTCATAGTATAGTATGTCGATATTTTCTACATAAGAAAGTCATAGTATAGTATGTCGATTTTTTCCCTTAAAAAAATGTCATAGTATAGTATGTCGATTTTTTTTCATGAAAAAGTCATAGTATAGTCTGTCGATTTGTCTACATAAAAAAAAGTCATAGTATAGTATGTCGATTTTTTTTCATAAAAAAAGTCATAGTACAGTATGTCGATAATTTTTCCTTAAAACGTCATAGTGTAGTATGTCGATTTTTTTCCTTAAAAAAAAAAATTTCATAGTATAGTATGTCGATTATTTTAATAAAAGAGTCATAGTATAGTATGTCGATTTTTTTCATGCAAAAAAATCATAGTATAGTATGTATAGTATGTCGATTTTTTCATTAAAAAAAGTCATAGTATAGTATGTCGATTTTTTTCATAAAAAAGGTCATTGTATAGTATGTCGATTTTTTCTACATAAAGAAGTCATAGTATAGTATGTCGATTTTTTTCATAAAAAAAGTCATAGTATAGTATGTCGATTTTTTTCTACATGAAAATGTCATTGTATAGTATGTCGATTTTTTTAATAAGAAAGTCATAGTATAGTATGTCGATTTTTTCCCTTAAAAAAATGTCATAGTATAGTATGTCGATGTTTTTCATAAAAAAAGTCATAGTATAGTATGTCGATTTTTTTCATAAAAAAAGTCATAGTATAGTATGTCGATTTTTTTAATAAGAAAGTCATAGTATAGTATGTCGATTTTTTCCCTTAAAAAAATGTCATAGTATAGTATGTCGATGTTTTTCATAAAAAAAGTCATAGTATAGTATGTCGATTTTGTTCCTCAATAAAAGTCATAGTATAGTATGTCGATTTTTCTACATAAAAAAAGTCATAGTATAGTATGTCGATTTTTTTCATAAAAAAAAGTCATAGTATAGTATCTTGATTTTTTTCATAAAAAAAACTCATAGTTTAGTATGTCGATTTTTTTCATAAAAAAAAGTCATAGTATAGTATGTCGATTTTTTTCATAAAAAAAGTCATAGTATAGTATGTCGATTTTTTTCCTTAAAAAAAAGTCATAGTATAGTATGTCGATTTTTTTCATTAAAAAAAGTCATAGTATAGTATGTCGATTTTTTTCATAAAAAAAGGTCATAGTATAGTGTGTCGATTTTTTTCTACATAAAAAAGTCATAGTGTAGTATGTCGATTTTTTCCATAAAAAAGTCATACTATAGTATGTCGATTTTTTTTTCTAAAAAAAAAAGTCTTAGTATAGTATGTCGATTTTTTTCAGTTAAAAAAGTGCAAGTATACTATGTCGATTTTTTTTCCTGAAAAACAACGTCACAGTATAGTATGTCAATTTTTTTGTAATGAAAAAGTCATAGTATAGTATGTCGATTTTTTCTACATAAAGAAGTCATAGTATAGTATGTTGATTTTTTTCATAAATAAGTCATAGTATAGTATGGCGATTTTTTTTCATAAAAAAAGTCATAGTACAGTATGTCGATAATTTTTCCTTAAAACGTCATAGTGTAGTATGTCGATTTTTTTCCTTAAAAAAAAAAATTCATAGTATACTATGTCGATTTTTTTCATACAAAAAAATCATAGTATAGTATGTATAGTATGTCGATTTTTTCATAAAAAAAGTCATAGTATAGTATGTCGATTTTTTTCATAAAAAAGGTCATAGTATAGTATGTCGATTTTTTCTACATAAAGAAGTCATAGTATACTATGTTGATTTTTGTCATAAAAAAAGTCATAGTATAGTATGTCGATATTTTCTACATAAAAAAGTCATAGTATAGTATGTTGATTTTTTTCTACATAAAAAAGGTCATAGTATAGTATGTTGATTTTTTCATAAAAAAAGTCATAGTATAGTATGTCGATATTTTCTACATAAAAAAGTCATAGTATAGTATGTCTATTTTTTTAATAAGAAAGTCATAGTATAGTATGTCGATTTTTTTCCCTTAAAAAAATGTCATAGTATAGTATGTCGATTTTTTTTCATGAAAAAAGTCATAGTATAGTCTGTCGATTTGTCTACATAAAAAAGTCATAGTATAGTACGTCGATTTTTTTCTACATAAAAAAGGTCATAGTATAGTATGTCATTTTTTTTCTACACAAAGAAGTCAAAGTATAGTATGTCGATTTTTTTCATAAAAAAAGTCATAGTATAGTATGTCGATTTTTTTCTACATGAAAATGTCATAGTATAGTATGTCTATTTTTTTAATAAGAAAGTCATAGTATAGTATGTCGATTTTTTTCCCTTAAAAAAATGTCATAGTATAGTATGTCGATTTTTTTTCATGAAAAAAGTCATAGTATAGTCTGTCGATTTGTCTACATAAAAAAAAGTCATAGTATAGTATGTCGATGTTTTTCATAAAAAAAAGTCATAGTATAGTATGTCGATTTTTTTCATAAAAAAATCTTAGTGTAGTATGTCTTTTTTTCATAAAAAAAAAAGTCATAGTATACTATGTCGATTTTTTTCATAACAAACGTCATAGTATAGTATGTCGATTTTTCTACATAAAAAAGTCATAGTATAGTATGTCCATTTTTTTTCATAAAAAAGGTCATAGTATAGTATGTCGATTCTTTCTACATAAAGAAGTCATAGTATAGTATGTCGAGTTTTTTTCCTTAATAAGAAAGTCATAGTATAATATGTCGATTTTTTCCCTTAAAAAAATGTTATAGTATAGTATGTCGATTTTTTTCATGAAAAAAGTCATAGTATAGTATGTCGATGTTTTTCATAAAAAAAAAGTCATAGTATAGTATGTCGATTTTTTTCAAAAAAAAAAAGTCATAGTGTAGTATGTCGATTTTTTTCATAAAAAAAAGTCATAGTGTAGTATGTCGATTTTTTTGTGAAAAAAGTCATACTATAGTATGTCGATGTTTTTCATAAAAAAAAAGTCATAGTATAGTATGTCGAATTTTGTCATAAAAAAAAGTCATAGTGTAGTATGTCAATTTTTTTTCATAAAAAAGGTCATAGTATAGTATGTCGATTTTTTCTACATAAAGAGGTCATAGTATACTATGTTGATTGTTTTCATAAAAAAAGTCATAGTATAGTATGTCGATTTTTTCCCTTAAAAAAATGTCATAGTATAGTATGTCGATTTTTTTTCATGAAAAAGTCATAGTATAGTCTGTCGATTTGTCTACATAAAAAAAAGTCATAGTATAGTATGTCGATTTTTTTTCATAAAAAAAGTCATAGTACAGTATGTCGATAATTTTTCCTTAAAACGTCATAGTGTAGTATGTCGATTTTTTTCCTTAAAAAAAAAATTTCATAGTATAGTATGTCGATTATTTTCATAAAAGAGTCATAGTATAGTATGTCGATTTTTTTCATGCAAAAAAATCATAGTATAGTATGTATAGTATGTCGATTTTTTCATAAAAAAAGTCATAGTATAGTATGTCGATTTTTTTCATAAAAAAGGTCATTGTATAGTATGTCGATTTTTTCTACATAAAGAAGTCATAGTATAGTATGTCGATTTTTTTCTACATGAAAATGTCATTGTATAGTATGTCGATTTTTTTTAATAAGAAAGTCATAGTATAGTATGTCGATTTTTTCCCTTAAAAAAATGTCATAGTATAGTATGTCGATGTTTTTCATAAAAAAAGTCATAGTATAGTATGTCGATTTTGTTCCTTAATAAAAGTCATAGTATAGTATGTCGATTTTTCTACATAAAAAAAGTCATAGTATAGTATGTCGATTTTTTTCATAAAAAAAAGTCATAGTATAGTATCTTGATTTTTTTCATAAAAAAAAGTCATAGTATAGTGTGTCGATTTTTTCTATATAAAAAAGTCATAGTATAGTATGTCGATTTTTTTCATAAAAAAAAGTCATAGTATAGTATGTCGATTTTTTTCATAAAAAAAGTCATAGTATAGTATGTCGATTTTTTTGCTTAAAAAAAAGTCATAGTATAGTATGTCGATTTTTTTCATTAAAAAAAGTCATAGTATAGTATGTCGATTTTTTTCACAAAAAAAGGTCATAGTATAGTGTGTCGATTTTTTTCTACATAAAAAAGTCATAGTGTAGTATGTCGATTTTTTCCATAAAAAAAGTCATACTATAGTATGTCGATTTTTTTTTCTAAAAAAAAAAGTCTTAGTATAGTATGTCGATTTTTTTCAGTTAAAAAAGTGCAAGTATACTATGTCGATTTTTTTTCCTGAAAAACAACGTCACAGTATAGTATGTCAATTTTTTTGTAATGAAAAAGTCATAGTATAGTATGTCGATTTTTTCTACATAAAGAAGTCATAGTATAGTATGTTGATTTTTTTCATAAAAAGTCATAGTATAGTATGGCGATTTTTTTTCATAAAAAAAGTCATAGTACAGTATGTCGATAATTTTTCCTTAAAACGTCATAGTGTAGTATGTCGATTTTTTTCCTTAAAAAAAAAAATTCATAGTATACTATGTCGATTTTTTTCATACAAAAAAATCATAGTATAGTATGTATAGTATGTCGATTTTTTCATAAAAAAAGTCATAGTATAGTATGTCGATTTTTTTCATAAAAAAGGTCATAGTATAGTATGTCGATTTTTTCTACATAAAGAAGTCATAGTATACTATGTTGATTTTTTCATAAAAAAAGTCATAGTATAGTATGTCGATATTTTCTACATAAAAAAGTCATAGTATAGTATGTCGATTTTTTTCTACATAAAAAAGGTCATAGTATAGTATGTCATTTTTTTTCTACACAAAGAAGTCATAGTATACTATGTTGATTTTTTCATAAAAAAAGTCATAGTATAGTATGTCGATATTTTCTACATAAAAAAGTCATAGTATAGTATGTCTATTTTTTTAATAAGAAAGTCATAGTATAGTATGTCGATTTTTTTCCCTTAAAAAAATGTCATAGTATAGTATGTCGATTTTTTTTCATGAAAAAAGTCATAGTATAGTCTGTCGATTTGTCTACATAAAAAAGTCATAGTATAGTACGTCGATTTTTTTCTACATAAAAAAGGTCATAGTATAGTATGTCATTTTTTTTCTACACAAAGAAGTCAAAGTATAGTATGTCGATTTTTTTCATAAAAAAAGTCATAGTATAGTATGTCGATTTTTTTCTACATGAAAATGTCATAGTATAGTATGTCTATTTTTTTAATAAGAAAGTCATAGTATAGTATGTCGATTTTTTTCCCTTAAAAAAATGTCATAGTATAGTATGTCGATTTTTTTTCATGAAAAAAGTCATAGTATAGTCTGTCGATTTGTCTACATAAAAAAAAGTCATAGTATAGTATGTCGATTTTTTTCATAAAAAAATCTTAGTGTAGTATGTCTTTTTTTCATAAAAAAAAAGTCATAGTATACTATGTCGATTTTTTTCATAACAAACGTCATAGTATAGTATGTCGATTTTTCTACATAAAAAAGTCATAGTATAGTATGTCCATTTTTTTTCATAAAAAAGGTCATAGTATAGTATGTCGATTCTTTCTACATAAAGAAGTCATAGTATCGTATGTCGATTTTTTCTACATAAAACAGTCATAGTATAGTATGTTGATTTTCTACATAAAAAAAGTCATAGTATAGTATGTCGATTTTTTTCATAAAAAAAGTCATAGTATGGTATGTCGGTTTTTTTCATTAAAAAAAAGTCATAGTATAGTATGTCGATTTTTTTCATAAAAAAGGTCATAGTATAGTATGTCGATTTTTTCTACATAAAGAAGTCATAGCATAGTATGTCGATTTTTTTCTACCTAAAAACAGTCATAGTGTAGTGCGTATATTTTTGGTTCTTAAAAACAGTCATAGTATAGTATGTTTTTTCCTCCATAAAAAAGTCATAGTATAGTATGTCGATGTTTTTGTCCATAAAAAAGGTTATAGTATAGTATGTCAATTTAAAAAAAAAAAAAAAAAAAGTCATAGTATAGTATGTCGATTTTTTTCCTTAAAAAAAGTCATAGTATAGTATGTCGATTTTTTTCATAAAAAAAGTCATTGTATAGTATGACGATTTTTTTTGTCCCAAAAAACAGTCATAGTATAGTATGTCGATTTTTTTCCCTTAAAAAAAGTCATAGTATAGTATGTCGAGTTTTTTCAGAAAAAAGTCATTGTATAGTATGACGATTTTTTTTGTCCCTAAAATCAGTCATAGTGTAGTATGTCGATTGTTTGTCCATAAAAACAGTCATAGTATAGCATGTCAATTTTTTCCCATAAAAAAAGTCATAGTACAGTATGTTGGTTTTTTTCCTCCATAAAAAAGTCATAGTACAGTATATCAATTTTTTTTTCTTAAAAAAAAGTCATAGTATAGTATGTTCTGTTTTGTTCTCCATAAAAAAGTTATAGTACAGTATGTTCTGTTTTTTTCTCCATAAAAAAGTCATAGTATAGTATGTCGATTTTTGGTTCTTAAAAACAGTCATAGTATAGTATGTTGATGTTTTTCCCTTAAAAAAAGTCATAATATACTATGTTGATTTTTTCCTAAAAAAACCCCCTCATAGTTTAGTATGTCAATTTTTTCTCCTCAAAAAAGTCATAGTATAGTAAGTCGATTTTTTCATAAAAAAGTCATAGTATAGTATGTCGATTTTTTTTGTCCCTAAAAACAGTCGGTGTAGTATGTCGATTTTTTTGTTCATAAAAACAGCCATAATATAGTATATCAATTTTTTTCCATAAAAAAAGTCAGAGCATAGCATGTCGATTTTTTTCGTCCCTAAAAACAGTCATAGTGTAGCGTGTCGATTTTTTGTTCATAAAAAAGTCATAGTATAGTATGTTGATGATTTTGTCCATAAAAAAAGTCAACGTTTAGTATGTCGATTTAAAAAAAAAAAAAAAAAAGAAAGTCATAGTATAGTGTGTCGATTTTTTTCTCTATAAATACAGTCATAGTAGGGCATGTCAATTTTTTTCCTTAAAAAAAAGTCATAGTATAGTGTGTCGATTTTTTGTTGTACCTAAAAACAGTCATAGTGTAGTATGTCCATTTTTTGTTCACAAAAACGGTCATAAAACAGTTATAGTATAGTATGACATAAAAAAAGTCATAAAACAGTCATTGTATAGTATGACATGAAAAAGTCATAAAAGTCATAGTATAGCATGATATAAAAAGTCATAAAACAGTCATAGTAAAATATGACATAAAAAGTCATAAAAACAGTAATAGTATAGTATGACATTAAAAGTCATAAAAAAGTCATAGTATAGTATGACATTAAAAGTAATAAAACAGTCATAGTATAGTATGACATAAAAAAGGAAAAAAACAATCATGTATAGTATGACATCAAAAAGTAATAAAACAGTCATAGTATAGTATGACATAAAAAGTCATAAAACAGTCATTGTATAGTATGACATGAAAAAGTCATAAAAGTCATAGTATAGCATGATATAAAAAGTCATAAAACAGTCATAGTAAAGTATGACATTAAAAGTCATAAAAAAGTCATAGAAAAGTATGACAAAAAAGTAATAAAACAGTCATAATATAGTATGACATAAAAAGTCATAAGACAGTCATAGTATAGTATGACAGAAAAAGCCATAAAAAAGTCATAGTAAAGTATGACAGAAAAAGTCATAAAACAGTCATAGTATAGTATGACATAAAAAGTCATAAAGAAATGTCATAGTATAGTATGACATAAAAAAGTAAAACTGTCATCATATAGTATGACAAAAAAAATCATAAAAAAGTCATGGTATAGTATGACATAAAAAGTCATAACAATAGTCATAGTATAGTATGTCAATTTTTTTCTCAATGAAAAAGTCATAGTATAGTTTGACGATTTTTTGTCCATACAACAGTCACAGTATGGTATGTCGATTTTTTTTCCTAAAAGAAAAGTCATAGTATAGTATGTCGATTTTTTCCTAAAAAAAAAAAAACCTCATAGTATAGTATGTCGATTTTTTCTCCATAAAAAAGTCATAGTATAGGATGTCGTTTTTTCATAAAAAAAAGTCATAGTGTAGTATTTCAATTTTTTTCGATAAAAAAAGTCATGGTATAGTATGTTTTTTTAAAAAAAGTCATCGTGTAGTATGTCCTTTTTAAAAAAGAAAAAAAAAGTCATAGTATAGTATGTCGAATTTAAAAAATAAGAATCATAGTATAGTATGTCGATTTTTTTCTCCATGAATATACCCATAGTATAGTATGTCGATTTTTTCCTAAAAAAACCCCTCATAGTATAGTATGTCGAATTTTGCTCCATAAAAAAGTCATAGTATAGCATGTCTTTTTTTCATTAAAAAAAGTCCTAGTATAGTATGTCGATTTTTTCTCCATAAAAAAGTCATAGTATAGCATATCCTTTTTTCATTAAAAAAAGTCCTAGTACAGTATGTTGATTTTTTTTGTCCCTACAAACAGTCATAGTGTAGTATGTCGATTTTTTTATTCATAAAAACAGCCATAGTATAGTATGTCGTTTTTTTCTCCATAAAAAAGTCACAGTATAGTATGTTGATGTTTTTGTCCATAAAAAAAGTCAACGTATAGTATGTCGATTTAAAAAAACAAAACAAACCCATAGTATAGTGTGTCGATTTTTTTCTCTATAAGTACAGTCATAGTAGGGCATGTCAATTTTTTTCCTTAAAAAAAGCCATAGTATAGTATGTCTATTTTTTTTTTGTCCCTAAAAACAGTCATAGTGTAGTATGTCGATTTTTTGATCACAAAAACAGTCATAAAACAATCATAGTATAGTATGACATAAAAATAGTAAAACTGTCATAGTATAGTATGACATAAAACAATATAAAACAGTCATAGTATAGTATGACATAAAAAGTTATAAAAAAAAGTCATAGTATAGTATGACATAAAAAGTAATAAAACAATCATAGTATAGTATGACATAAAAAAAAGACATAAAACAGTCATAGTATAGTATGACATAAAGAGTAATAAAACAGTCATAGTATAGTATGACATAAAAAGTAATAAAACAGTCATAGTATAGTATGACATAAAAAAGTAACAATACAGTCATAGTAACGTATGACATAAAAAGTTATAAAAAAAAGTCATAGTATAGCATGACATAAAAAGTCATAAAACAGTCATAGTATAGTATGACATAAAAAGTCATGAAACAGTCATAGTATAGTATGACATAAAAAGTAATTAAACAGTCATAGTATAGTATGACAAAAAAGTAATAAAACAGTCATAGTATAGTATGACATAAAAAGTCATAAAACAGTCATAGTATAGTATGACATAAAAAGTCATAAAACAGTCATACTAAAGTATGACATAAAAAGTCATAAAAAAGTCATAGTATGGTATGAAAAAAAAGTAATAAAACAGTCATAGTATAGTATGACATAAAAAAGTAACAATACAGTCATAGAAACGTATGACATAAAAAGTTACAAAAATGTCATAGTATAGCATGACATAAAAAGTCATGAAACAGTCATAGTATAGTATGACATAAAAAGTAATTAAACAGTCATAGTATAGTATGACATTAAAAAGTAATAAAACAGTCATAGTATAGTATGACATAAAAAGTCATAAAACAGTCATAGTAAAATATGACAGAAAAAGGCATAGTATAGTATGACATAAAAAAAAAGACATAAAACAGTCATAGTATAGTATGACATAAAAAGTCATAAAACGTCATAGTAAAGTATGACATAAAAAGTCACAAAAAAGTCATAGTATGGTATGAAAAAAAAGTAATAAAACAGTCATAGTAAAGTATGACATAAAAAGTTACAAAAAAAGTCATAGGATAGCATGACATAAAAAGTCATAAAACAGTCATAGTATAGTATGACATAAAAAAAGTACCAAAACAGTCATAGTAAAGTATGACATAAAAAGTCATAAAACAGTCATAGTAAAGTATGACATAAAAAGTCATAGTATAGTATGATAAAAAAAGTAATAAAACAGTCATAATATAGTATGACATGAAAAAAGTACCAAAACAGTCATAGTATAGTATGTCATAAAAAGTCATAAAACAGTCATAGTAAAGTATGACATAAAAAGTCATAGTATAGTATGATAAAAAAAGTAATAAAACAGTCATAGTATAGTATGACATAAAAAGTCATAAAACAGTCATAGTAAAGTATGACATAAAAAGTCATAAAACAGTCATAGTATAGTATGACATAAAAAGTATAAAAAAAACTGTCATAGTATGTATGACATAAAAAAAATATAAAACAGTCATCATATAGTATGACAAAAAAAATCATAAAAAAAGTCATAGTATAGTATGACAGAAAAAGTCATTAAAAGTCATAGAATAGTATGACATAATAAGTCATAAAACAGTCATAGTATAGTATGACATAAAAAAGTCATAAAACAGTCATAGTATAGCATGACAAAAAAATCATAAAAAAGTCATAGTATAGTATGACATTAAAAAAAAGTCATAAAACAGTCATAGTACAGTATGACATAAAAAGTTACAAAAAAAAGTCCTAGTATAGTATGTCATAAAAAGTCATAAAACAGTCATAGTAAAGTATGACATAAAAAGTCATAGTGTATTATGATAAAAAAAAGTAATAAAACAGTCATAGTATAGTATGACATAAAAAGTCATAAAACAGTCATAGTATAGTATGACATAAAAAGTATAAAAAAAACTGTCATAGTATGTATGACATTAAAAAAATATAAAACAGTCATCATATAGTATGACAAAAAAATCATAAAAAAAAAAGTCATAGTATAGTATGACAGAAAAAGTCATTAAAAGTCATAGAATAGTATGACATAATAAGTCATAAAACAGTCATAGTATAGTATGACATAAAAAAGTCATAAAACAGTCATAGTAAAGTATGACATTAAAAGTCATAAAAAGTCATAGTATAGTATGACAAAAAAAGTTATAAAAAAAAGTCATAGTATAGTATGACATAAAAAAAAGTCATAAAATACTCATAGTACGGTATGACATAAAAAAAAAAGTCATAAAACAGTCATAGTATAGCATGACAAAAAAATCATAAAAAAGTCATAGTATAGTATGACAGAAAAAGTCATTAAAAGTCATAGAATAGTATGACATAATAAGTCATAAAACAGTCATAGTATAGTATGACATAAAAAAGTCATAAAACAGTCATAGTAAAGTATGACATTAAAAGTCATAAAAAGTCATAGTATAGTATGTCATAAAAAGTCATAAAACAGTCATAGTAAAGTATGACATAAAAAGTCATAAAAAAAAAGTCATAGTATAGTATGATAAAAAAAAAAGTAATAAAACAGTCATAGTATAGTTTGACATAAAAAAAGTCATAAAACAGTCATAGTACAGTATGACATAAAAAGTTACAAAAAAAGTCATAGTATAGTATGTCATAAAAAGTCATAAAACAGTCATAGTAAAGTATGACATAAAAAGTCATAAAAAAGAGTCATAGTATAGTATGACAAAAAAAGTAATTAAACAGTCATAGTATAGTATGACATAAAAAAGTAACAAAACAGTCATAGTAAAGTATGACATAAAAAGTCATAAAAAAAGTCATAGTATAGTATGACATTAAAAAAAAGTCATAAAACAGTCATAGTACAGTATGACATAAAAAGTTACAAAAAAAAGTCATAGTATAGTATGTCATAAAAAGTCATAAAACAATCATAGTAAAGTATGACATAAAAAGTCATAAAAAAAAGTCATAGTATAGTATGACATTAAAAAGTAATAAAACAGTCATAGTATAGTATGACATAAAAAGTCATAAAACAGTCATAGTAAAATATGACAGAAAAAGGCATAGTATAGTATGACATAAAAAAAAAGACATAAAACAGTCATAGTATAGTATGACATAAAAAGTCATAAAACGTCATAGTAAAGTATGACATAAAAAGTCACAAAAAAGTCATAGTATGGTATGAAAAAAAAGTAATAAAACAGTCATAGTAAAGTATGACATAAAAAGTTACAAAAAAAGTCATAGGATAGCATGACATAAAAAGTCATAAAACAGTCATAGTATAGTATGACATAAAAAAAGTACCAAAACAGTCATAGTAAAGTATGACATAAAAAGTCATAAAACAGTCATAGTAAAGTATGACATAAAAAGTCATAGTATAGTATGATAAAAAAAGTAATAAAACAGTCATAGTATAGTATGACATGAAAAAAGTACCAAAACAGTCATAGTATAGTATGTCATAAAAAGTCATAAAACAGTCATAGTAAAGTATGACATAAAAAGTCATAGTATAGTATGATAAAAAAAGTAATAAAACAGTCATAGTATAGTATGACATACAAAGTCATAAAACAGTCATAGTAAAGTATGACATAAAAAGTCATAAAACAGTCATAGTATAGTATGACATAAAAAGTATAAAAAAAACTGTCATAGTATGTATGACATAAAAAAAATATAAAACAGTCATCATATAGTATGACAAAAAAAATCATAAAAAAAGTCATAGTATAGTATGACAGAAAAAGTCATTAAAAGTCATAGAATAGTATGACATAATAAGTCATAAAACAGTCATAGTATAGTATGACATAAAAAAAGTCATAAAACAGTCATAGTATAGCATGACAAAAAAATCATAAAAAAGTCATAGTATAGTATGACATTAAAAAAAAGTCATAAAACAGTCATAGTACAGTATGACATAAAAAGTTACAAAAAAAAGTCCTAGTATAGTATGTCATAAAAAGTCATAAAACAGTCATAGTAAAGTATGACATAAAAAGTCATAGTGTATTATGATAAAAAAAAGTAATAAAACAGTCATAGTATAGTATGACATAAAAAGTCATAAAACAGTCATAGTATAGTATGACATAAAAAGTATAAAAAAAACTGTCATAGTATGTATGACATTAAAAAAATATAAAACAGTCATCATATAGTATGACAAAAAAATCATAAAAAAAAAAGTCATAGTATAGTATGACAGAAAAAGTCATTAAAAGTCATAGAATAGTATGACATAATAAGTCATAAAACAGTCATAGTATAGTATGACATAAAAAAGTCATAAAACAGTCATAGTAAAGTATGACATTAAAAGTCATAAAAAGTCATAGTATAGTATGACAAAAAAAGTTATAAAAAAAAGTCATAGTATAGTATGACATTAAAAAAAGTCATAAAATACTCATAGTACGGTATGACATAAAAAAAAAAAGTCATAAAACAGTCATAGTATAGCATGACAAAAAAATCATAAAAAAGTCATAGTATAGTATGACAGAAAAAGTCATTAAAAGTCATAGAATAGTATGACATAATAAGTCATAAAACAGTCATAGTATAGTATGACATAAAAAAGTCATAAAACAGTCATAGTAAAGTATGACATTAAAAGTCATAAAAAGTCATAGTATAGTATGTCATAAAAAGTCATAAAACAGTCATAGTAAAGTATGACATAAAAAGTCATAAAAAAAGTCATAGTATAGTATGATAAAAAAAAAAGTAATAAAACAGTCATAGTATAGTTTGACATAAAAAAAGTCATAAAACAGTCATAGTACAGTATGACATAAAAAGTTACAAAAAAAGTCATAGTATAGTATGTCATAAAAAGTCATAAAACAGTCATAGTAAAGTATGACATAAAAAGTCATAAAAAAGAGTCATAGTATAGTATGACAAAAAAAGTAATTAAACAGTCATAGTATAGTATGACATAAAAAAGTAACAAAACAGTCATAGTAAAGTATGACATAAAAAGTCATAAAAAAAGTCATAGTATAGTATGACATTAAAAAAAAGTCATAAAACAGTCATAGTACAGTATGACATAAAAAGTTACAAAAAAAAGTCATAGTATAGTATGTCATAAAAAGTCATAAAACAATCATAGTAAAGTATGACATAAAAAGTCATAAAAAAAAGTCATAGTATAGTATGACATAAAAAAGTAATAAAACAGTCATAGTAAAGTATGACATAAAAAGTCATAAAAAAAGTCATAGTATAGTATGATAAAAAAAGTAATAAATCAGTCATAGTATAGTATGACATAAAAAAAGTCATAAAACAGTCATAGTATAGTATGACATAAAAAAGTAACAAAACAGTCATAGTAAAGTATGACATGAAAAGTCATAAAAAAAGTCATAGTATAGTATGATAAAAAAGTAATAAAACAATCATAGTATAGTATGACAAAAAAAAGTCATAAAACAGTCATAGTATAGTATGACATAAAAAAAGTCATAAAACAGTCATAGTACAGTATGACATAAAAAGTTACAAAAAAAAGTCATAGTATAGTATGTCATAAAAAGTCATAAAACAGTCATAGTAAAGTATGACATAAAAAGTCATAAAAAAGTCATAGTATAGTATGATAAAAAAAAAAGTAATAAAACAGTCATAGTATAGTATGACATTAAAAAAAAGTCACAAAACAGTCATAGTACAGTATGACATAAAAAGTTACAAAAAAAGTCATAGTATAGTATGACATAAAAAGTCATAAAACAGTCATAGTAAAGTATGACATAAAAAGTCATAAAACAGTCATAGTATAGTATGACATAAAAAGTAGAAAAAAAACTGTCATAGTATGTATGACATAAAAAAAATATAAAACAGTCATCATATAGTATGACAAAAAAAATCATAAAAAAAGTCATAGTATAGTATGACAGAAAAAGTCATTAAAAGTCATAGAATAGTATGACATAATAAGTCATAAAACAGTCATAGTATAGTATGACATAAAAAAGTCATAAAACAGTCATAGTAAAGTATGACATTAAAAGTCATAAAAAGTCATAGTATAGTATGACAAAAAAAGTTATAAAAAAAAGTCATAGTATAGTATGACATAAAAAAAAAGTCATAAAATAGTCATAGTACGGTATGACATAAAAAAAGTCATAAAACAGTCATAGTATAGCATGACAAAAAAATCATAAAAAAGTCATAGTATAGTATGACATTTAAAAAAAGTCATAAAACAGTTATAGTAAAGTATGACATAAAAAGTCATAGTATAGTATGATAAAAAAAAAGTAATAAAACAGTCATAGTATAGTATGACATAAAAAGTCATAAAACAGTCATAGTATAGTATGACATAAAAAGTATAAAAAAAACTATCATAGTATGTATGACATAAAAAAATATAAAACAGTCATCATATAGTATGACAAAAAAAATCATTAAAAAAAAGTCATAGTATAGTATGACAGAAAAAGTCATTAAAAGTCATAGAATAGTATGACATAATAAGTCATAAAACAGTCATAGTATAGTATGACATAAAAAAGTCATAAAACAGTCATAGTAAAGTATGACATTAAAAGTCATAAAAAGTCATAGTATAGTATGACAAAAAAAGTTATAAAAAAAAGTCATAGTATAGTATGTCATAAAAACTCATAAAACAGTCATAGTAAAGTATGACATGAAAAGTCATAAAAAAAAGTCATAGTATAGTATGATAAAAAAAAAAGTAATAAAACAGTCATAGTATAGTTTGACATAAAAAAAAGTCATAAAACAGTCATAGTACAGTATGACATAAAAAGTTACAAAAAAAGTCATAGTATAGTATGTCATAAAAAGTCATAAAAAAAAGTCATAGTATAGTATGATAAAAAAGTAATAAAACAGTCATAGTATAGTATGACATAAAAAGTTACAAAAAAAGTCATAGTATGTCATAAAAAGTCATAAAACAGTCATAGTAAAGTATGACATAAAAAGTCATAAAAAAAAGTGATAGTATAGTATGATAAAAAAAAAAAAGTCATAAAACAGTCATGGTATAGTATGACATAAAAAGTCATAAAACAGTAATAGTATAGTATGACATAAAAAAGTAACAAAACAGTCATAGTAAAGTATGACATAAAAAGTCATAAAAAAAAGTCATAGTATAGTATGATAAAAAAAATATAAAACAGTCATAGTATAGTATGACATAAAAAAAGTCATAAAACAGTCATAGTACAGTATGACATAAAAAGTTACAAAAAAAGTCATAGTATAGTATGTCATAAAAAGTCATAAAACAGTCATAGTAAAGTATGACATAAAAAGTCATAGTATAGTATGATAAAAAAAGTAATAAAACAGTCATAGTATAGTATGACATAAAAAGTCATAAAACAGTCATAGTAAAATATAACATAAAAAGTCATAAAACAGTCATATTATAGTATGACATAAAAAGTATAAAAAGAACTGTCATAGTATGTATGACATAAAAAAAATATAAAACAGTCATCATATAGTATGACAAAAAAAATCATAAAAAAAGTCATAGTATAGTATGACAGAAAAAGTCATTAAAAGTCATAGAATAGTATGACATAATAAGTCATAAAACAGTCATAGTATAGTATGACATAAAAAAGTCATAAAACAGTCATAGTAAAGTATGACATTAAAAGTCATAAAAAGTCATAGTATAGTATGTCATAAAAAGTCATAAAACAATCATAGTAAAGTATGACATAAAAAGTCATAAAAAAAAGTCATAGTATAGTATGACATAAAAAGTCATAAAACAGTCATAGTATAGTATGACATAAAAAAGTAATAAAACAGTCATAGTAAAGTATGACACAAAAAGTCATAAAAAAAGTCATAGTGTAGTATGATAAAAAAGTAATAAAACAGTCATAGTATAGTATGACATAAAAAAGTAACAAAACAGTCATAGTAAAGTATGACATAAAAAGTCATAAAAAAAAAAGTCATAGTATAGTATGATAAAAAAAGTAATAAAACAGTCATAGTATAGTATGACATAAAAAAAAGTCATAAAACAGTCATAGTACAGTATGACATAAAAAGTTACAAAAAAAGTCATAGTATGTCATAAAAAGTCATAAAACAGTCATAGTAAAGTATGACATAAAAAGTCATAAAAAAAAGTCATAGTATAGTATGATAAAAAAAAGTCATAAAACAGTCATAGTATAGTATTACATAAAAAGTCATAAAACAGTAATAGTATAGTATGACATAAAAAAGTAACAAAACAGTCATAGTAAAGTATGACATAAAAAGTCATTAAAAAAAGTCATAGTATAGTATGATAAAAAAAATATAAAACAGTCATAGTATAGTATGACATAAAAAAAAGTCATAAAACAGTCATAGTACAGTATGACATAAAAAGTTACAAAAAAAAGTCATAGTATAGTATGTCATAAAAAGTCATAAAACAGTCATAGTAAAGTATGACATAAAAAGTCATAAAAAAAAAATCATAGTATAGTATGATAAAAAAAAAAGTAATAAAACAGTGATAGTATAGTATGACATTAAAAAAAAGTCATAAAACAGTCATAGTACAGTATGACATAAAAAGTTACAAAAAAAGTCATAGTATAGTATGTCATAAAAAGTCATAAAACAGTCATAGTAAAGTATGACATAAAAAGTCATAGTATAGTATGATAAAAAAAGTAATAAAACAGTCATAGTATAGTATGACATAAAAAGTCATAAAACAGTCATAGTAAAGTATGACATAAAAAGTATAAAAAAAACTGTCATAGTATGTATGACATAAAAAAAATATAAAACAGTCATCATATAGTATGACAAAAAAAATCATTAAAAAAAGTCATAGTATAGTATGACAGAAAAAGTCATTAAAAGTCATAGAATAGTATGACATAATAAGTCATAAAACAGTCATAGTATAGTATGACATAAAAAAGTCATAAAACAGTCATAGTAAAGTATGACATTAAAAGTCATAAAAAGTCATAGTATAGTATGACAAAAAAAGTTATAAAAAAAAGTCATAGTATAGTATGACATAAAAAAAAGTCATAAAATAGTCATAGTACGGTATGACATAAAAAAAGTCATAAAACAGTCATAGTATAGCATGACAAAAAAATCATAAAAAAGTCATAGTATAGTATGACATTAAAAAAAGTCATAAAACAGTCATAGTACAGTATGACATAAAAAGTTACAAAAAAAAGTCATAGTATAGTATGTCATAAAAAGTCATAAAATAGTCATAGTAAAGTATGACATAAAAAGTCATAGTATAGTATGATAAAAAAAAGTAATAAAACAGTCATAGTATAGTATGACATAAAAAGTCATAAAACAGTCATAGTATAGTATGACATAAAAAGTATAAAAAAAACTGTCATAGTATGTATGACATAAAAAAATATAAAACAGTCATCATATAGTATGACAAAAAAAATCATTAAAAAAAAGTCATGGTATAGTATGACAGAAAAAGTCATTAAAAGTCATAGAATAGTATGACATAATAAGTCATAAAACAGTCATAGTATAGTATGACATAAAAAAGTCATAAAACAGTCATAGTAAAGTATGACATTAAAAGTCATAAAAAGTCATAGTATAGTATGACAAAAAAAGTTATAAAAAAAAGTCATAGTATAGTATGACATAAAAAAAAGTCATAAAATACTCATAGTACGGTATGACATAAAAAAAAAGTCATAAAACAGTCATAGTATAGCATGACAAAAAAATCATAAAAAAGTCATAGTATAGTATGACAGAGAAAGTCATTAAAAGTCATAGAATAGTATGACATAATAAGTCATAAAACAGTCATAGTATAGTATGACATAAAAAGTCATAAAAAAGAGTCATAGTATAGTATGACAAAAAAAGTAATTAAACAGTCATAGTATAGTATGACATAAAAAAGTAACAAAACAGTCATAGTAAAGTATGACATAAAAAGTCATAAAAAAAAGTGATAGTATAGTATGACATTAAAAAAAAGTCATAAAACAGTCATAGTACAGTATGACATAAAAAGTTACAAAAAAAAGTCATAGTATAGTATGTCATAAAAAGTCATAAAACAATCATAGTAAAGTATGACATAAAAAGTCATAAAAAAAAGTCATAGTATAGTATGACATAAAAAGTCATAAAACAGTCATAGTATAGTATGACATAAAAAAGTCATAAAACAGTCATAGTAAAGTATGACATTAAAAGTCATAAAAAGTCATAGTATAGTATGACAAAAAAAGTTATAAAAAAAAGTCATAGTATAGTATGACATAAAAAAAAGTCATAAAATACTCATAGTACGGTATGACATAAAAAAAAAGTCATAAAACAGTCATAGTATAGCATGACAAAAAAATCATAAAAAAGTCATAGTATAGTATGACAGAAAAAGTCATTAAAAGTCATAGAATAGTATGACATAATAAGTCATAAAACAGTCATAGTATAGTATGACATAAAAAAGTCATAAAACAGTCATAGTAAAGTATGACATTAAAAGTCATAAAAAGTCATAGTATAGTATGACAAAAAAAGTTATAAAAAAAAAGTCATAGTATAGTATGTCATAAAAAGTCATAAAACAGTCATAGTAAAGTATGACATAAAAAGTCATAAAAAAAAGTCATAGTATAGTATGATAAAAAAAAAGTAATAAAACAGTCATAGTATAGTTTGACATAAAAAAACGTCATAAAACAGTCATAGTACAGTATGACATAAAAAGTTACAAAAAAAGTCATAGTATAGTATGTCATAAAAAGTCATAAAACAGTCATAGTAAAGTATGACATAAAAAGTCATAAAAAAGAGTCATAGTATAGTATGACAAAAAAAGTAATTAAACAGTCATAGTATAGTATGACATAAAAAAGTAACAAAACAGTCATAGTAAAGTATGACATAAAAAGTCATAAAAAAAAGTCATAGTATAGTATGACATTAAAAAAAAGTCATAAAACAGTCATAGCACAGTATGACATAAAAAGTTACAAAAAAAAGTCAAGTATAGTATGTCATAAAAAGTCATAAAACAATCATAGTAAAGTATGACATAAAAAGTCATAAAAAAAAGTCATAGTATAGTATGACATAAAAAGTCATAAAACAGTCATAGTATAGTATGACATAAAAAAGTAATAAAACAGTCATAGTAAAGTATGACATAAAAAGTCATAAAAAAAGTCATAGTATAGTATGATAAAAAAGTAATAAATCAGTCATAGTATAGTATGACATAAAAAAAAGTCATAAAACAGTCATAGTATAGTATGACATAAAAAAGTAACAAAACAGTCATAGTAAAGTATGACATGAAAAGTCATAAAAAAAAGTCATAGTATAGTATGATAAAAAAGTAATAAAACAATCATAGTATAGTATGACATAAAAAAAGTCATAAAACAGTCATAGTACAGTATGACATAAAAAGTTACAAAAAAAGTCATAGTATGTCATAAAAAGTCATAAAACAGTCATAGTAAAGTATGACATAAAAAGTCATAAAAAAAAGTCATAGTATAGTATGATAAAAAAAAAAGTCATAAAACAGTCATAGTATAGTATGACATAAAAAGTCATAAAACGGTAATAGTATAGTATGACATAAAAAAGTAACAAAACAGTCATAGTAAAGTATGACATAAAAAGTCATAAAAAAAGTCATAGTATAGTATGATAAAAAAAATATAAAACAGTCATAGTATAGTATGACATAAAAAAAGTCATAAAACAGTCATAGTACAGTATGACATAAAAAGTTACAAAAAAAGTCATAGTATAGTATGTCATAAAAAGTCATAAAACAGTCATAGTAAAGTATGACATAAAAAAGTCATAAAACAGTCATAGTAAAGTATGACATTAAAAGTCATAAAAAGTCATAGTATAGTATGACAAAAAAAGTTATAAAAAAAAGTCATAGTATAGTATGACATAAAAAAAAAGTCATAAAATAGTCATAGTACGGTATGACATAAAAAAAGTCATAAAACAGTCATAGTATAGCATGACAAAAAAATCATAAAAAAGTCATAGTATAGTATGACATTAAAAAAAAGTCATAAAACAGTCATAGTAAAATATGACATAAAAAGTCATAGTATAGTATGATAAAAAAAAGTAATAAAACAGTCATAGTATAGTATGACATAAAAAGTCATAAAACAGTCATAGTATAGTATGACATAAAAAGTATAAAAAAAACTGTCATAGTATGTATGACATAAAAAAATATAAAACAGTCATCATATAGTATGACAAAAAAAATCATTAAAAAAAAGTCATAGTATAGTATGACAGAAAAAGTCATTAAAAGTCATAGAATAGTATGACATAATAAGTCATAAAACAGTCATAGTATAGTATGACATAAAAAAGTCATAAAACAGTCATAGTAAAGTATGACATTAAAAGTCATAAAAAGTCATAGTATAGTATGACAAAAAAAGTTATAAAAAAAAAGTCATAGTATAGTATGTCATAAAAAGTCATAAAACAGTCATAGTAAAGTATGACATGAAAAGTCATAAAAAAAAAGTCATAGTATAGTATGATAAAAAAAAAAGTAATAAAACAGTCATAGTATAGTTTGACATAAAAAAAAGTCATAAAACAGTCATAGTACAGTATGACATAAAAAGTTACAAAAAAAGTCATAGTATAGTATGTCATAAAAAGTCATAAAAAAAAGTCATAGTATAGTATGATAAAAAAGTAATAAAACAATCATAGTATAGTATGACATAAAAAAAGTCATAAAACAGTCATAGTACAGTATGACATAAAAAGTTACAAAAAAAGTCATAGTATGTCATAAAAAGTCATAATACAGTCATAGTAAAGTATGACATAAAAAGTCATAAAAAAAAGTCATAGTATAGTATGATAAAAAAAAAAAAGTCATAAAACAGTCATAGTATAGTATGACATAAAAAGTCATAAAACAGTAATAGTATAGTATGACATAAAAAAGTAACAAAACAGTCATAGTAAAGTATGACATAAA
This sequence comes from Cephalopholis sonnerati, assembly GCA_019142605.1. Lineage (NCBI taxonomy): Eukaryota > Metazoa > Chordata > Actinopteri > Perciformes > Serranidae > Cephalopholis > Cephalopholis sonnerati. The sequence continues at coordinate 14,354,904 of JAGQAX010000020.1, read as the reverse complement.
AAGTCATAAAAAAAGTCATAGTATAGTATGATAAAAAAAATTAAAACAGTCATAGTATAGTATGACATAAAAAAAAGTCATAAAACAGTCATAGTACAGTATGACATAAAAAGTTACAAAAAAAAGTCATAGTATAGTATGTCATAAAAAGTCATAAAACAGTCATAGTAAAGTATGACATAAAAAGTCATAAAAAAAAGTCATAGTATAGTATGATAAAAAAAAGTAATAAAACAGTCATAGTATAGTATGACATTAAAAAAGTCATAAAACAGTCATAGTACAGTATGACATAAAAAGTTACAAAAAAAGTCATAGTATGTCATAAAAAGTCATAATACAGTCATAGTAAAGTATGACATAAAAAGTCATAAAAAAAAGTCATAGTATAGTATGATAAAAAAAAAAGTCATAAAACAGTCATAGTATAGTATGACATAAAAAGTCATAAAACAGTAATAGTATAGTATGACATAAAAAAGTAACAAAACAGTCATAGTAAAGTATGACATAAAAAGTCATAAAAAAAAAGTCATAGTATAGTATGATAAAAAAAATATAAAACAGTCATAGTATAGTATGACATAAAAAAAAGTCATAAAACAGTCATAGTACAGTATGACATAAAAAGTTACAAAAAAAAAGTCATAGTATAGTATGTCATAAAAAGTCATAAAACAGTCATAGTAAAGTATGACATAAAAAAGTCATAAAACAGTCATAGTAAAGTATGACATTAAAAGTCATAAAAAGTCATAGTATAGTATGACAAAAAAAGTTATAAAAAAAAGTCATAGTATAGTATGACATAAAAAAAAAGTCATAAAATAGTCATAGTACGGTATGACATAAAAAAAGTCATAAAACAGTCATAGTATAGCATGACAAAAAAATCATAAAAAAGTCATAGTATAGTATGACATTAAAAAAAAGTCATAAAACAGTCATAGTAAAATATGACATAAAAAGTCATAGTATAGTATGATAAAAAAAAGTAATAAAACAGTCATAGTATAGTATGACATAAAAAGTCATAAAACAGTCATAGTATAGTATGACATAAAAAGTATAAAAAAAACTGTCATAGTATGTATGACATAAAAAAATATAAAACAGTCATCATATAGTATGACAAAAAAAATCATTAAAAAAAAGTCATAGTATAGTATGACAGAAAAAGTCATTAAAAGTCATAGAATAGTATGACATAATAAGTCATAAAAAAAAGTCATAGTATAGTATGATAAAAAAGTAATAAAACAATCATAGTATAGTATGACATAAAAAAAAGTCATAAAACAGTCATAGTACAGTATGACATAAAAAGTTACAAAAAAAGTCATAGTATAGTATGTCATAAAAAGTCATAAAAAAAAGTCATAGTATAGTATGATAAAAAAGTAATAAAACAATCATAGTATAGTATGACATAAAAAAAGTCATAAAACAGTCATAGTACAGTATGACATAAAAAGTTACAAAAAAAGTCATAGTATGTCATAAAAAGTCATAATACAGTCATAGTAAAGTATGACATAAAAAGTCATAAAAAAAAGTCATAGTATAGTATGATAAAAAAAAAAAGTCATAAAACAGTCATAGTATAGTATGACATAAAAAGTCATAAAACAGTAATAGTATAGTATGACATAAAAAAGTAACAAAACAGTCATAGTAAAGTATGACATAAAAAGTCATAAAAAAAGTCATAGTATAGTATGATAAAAAAAAATATAAAACAGTCATAGTATAGTATGACATAAAAAAAAGTCATAAAACAGTCATAGTACAGTATGACATAAAAAGTTACAAAAAAAAGTCATAGTATAGTATGTCATAAAAAGTCATAAAACAGTCATAGTAAAGTATGACATAAAAAGTCATAAAAAAAAGTCATAGTATAGTATGATAAAAAAAAGTAATAAAACAGTCATAGTATAGTATGACATTAAAAAAGTCATAAAACAGTCATAGTACAGTATGACATAAAAAGTTACAAAAAAAGTCATAGTATGTCATAAAAAGTCATAAAACAGTCATAGTAAAGTATGACATAAAAAGTCATAAAAAAAAGTCATAGTATAGTATGATAAAAAAAAAAGTCATAAAACAGTCATAGTATAGTATGACATAAAAAGTCATAAAACAGTAATAGTATAGTATGACATAAAAAAGTAACAAAACAGTCATAGTAAAGTATGACATAAAAAGTCATAAAAAAAAGTCATAGTATAGTATGATAAAAAAAATATAAAACAGTCATAGTATAGTATGACATAAAAAAAAGTCATAAAACAGTCATAGTACAGTATGACATAAAAAGTTACAAAAAAAAGTCATAGTATAGTATGTCATAAAAAGTCATAAAACAGTCATAGTAAAGTATGACATAAAAAGTCATAAAAAAAAGTCATAGTATAGTATGATAAAAAAAAAGTAATAAAACAGTCATAGTATAGTATGACATTAAAAAAAAGTCATAAAACAGTCATAGTACAGTATGACATAAAAAGTTACAAAAAAAGTCATAGTATAGTATGTCATAAAAAGTCATAAAACAGTCATAGTAAAGTATGACATAAAAAGTCATAGTATAGTATGATAAAAAAAAGTAATAAAACAGTCATAGTATAGTATGACATAAAAAGTCATAAAACAGTCATAGTAAAGTATGACATAAAAAGTCATAAAACAGTCATATTATAGTATGACATAAAAAGTAGAAAAAAAACTGTCATAGTATGTATGACATAAAAAAAATATAAAACAGTCATCATATAGTATGACAAAAAAAATCATAAAAAAAGTCATAGTATAGTATGACAGAAAAAGTCATTAAAAGTCATAGAATAGTATGACATAATAAGTCATAAAACAGTCATAGTATAGTATGACATAAAAAAGTCATAAAACAGTCATAGTAAAGTATGACATTAAAAGTCATAAAAAGTCATAGTATAGTATGACAAAAAAAGTTATAAAAAAAAGTCATAGTATAGTATGACATAAAAAAAAGTCATAAAATAGTCATAGTACGGTATGACATAAAAAAAGTCATAAAACAGTCATAGTATAGCATGACAAAAAAATCATAAAAAAGTCATAGTATAGTATGACAGAAAAAGTCATTAAAAGTCATAGAATAGTATGACAAAAAAAGTAACAAAACAGTCACATTATAGTATGACATAAAAAGTAATAAAATAGTCATAGTAAAGTATGACAAAAAAGTCATAAAAAAAAGTCATAGTATAGTATGACAAAAAAAGTAATAAAAAAGTCATAGTATAGTATGACAAAAAAAGTCATGACATAAAACATCGTACAAATAGTCAAAGTAAAGTATGTCTTAAAAAGTCTTAATAAGGTCATAGTATGGTATGTCATAACAAAAAGTCCTAGTATAGCATGTCATAAAAAGTCTTTGAAAAGTCATGAAATAGTATGTCATAAAACTCATAAAAAATCATAGTACAGTATGCCGTTAAAAAGTCCAAAAAAGTCATAGTTTAGTTTGTTATTAAAAAAGTCTGTATAGCATGTCACAAAAAGTCATAAACATGCCATTGTATAATATGTTGTGAAAATTCATAAAGAGTCACAATATTGTATGTAAAAAGAAGTCATCAACAAGTTGTAGTATAGTATGTCACAAGAAGTCATGAAAATGTCTTAATATTTCATAAACAGTATACTATTTTGTAAAAAAAAACTCAAAGTATAGTATGTCAGAAATTGTATAGTATGTCATTAAAAAGTCATAGTGTAGCATGTCATAACAAGTCATAAAATTGTAATAGAACAGTTTGTCATAAAAGGTCATTGAAAGCTATAGTATATTATGTCACAAAAATGTATGGAAAAAGCCATAGTATAGTATCATCATATAGCATGTCATAAAATGTCATAAAGAACTCGTAGCATTATATGTCCTGAAAATCATAGCATAATATGTCATAAAAAAATCATGAAAAATTTGGCAGTATAGTTTGTTACAAGTCATAAAATAGTCATTGCTAGTATGTCATTAAAAAAAAAAAATCAGTACAGGGTGTCATAAAATGTCATTAAAAACTGATCAACGCCAGTATGAAATAGATGATTACAGCCCTGATTCTTAGGCCTTGAAATCCTCAGTGACAGCTATGGTCCTGCATTGTTACACTCACCCTTGTGGAATTGTTTTTTTTTACCTGTACAGTACTTCAAACCATAATTTTGTGTTTGCAGAGAAGAAAAAAATATTACAGACAGATACAATACAGACAGAGAGACCACTGATCAATCTAGATTCATCATCAGTCTTCAAGATCCACCACCGCTTTTTCTGAAGCCACTTTAAAAATCTGGGCCTGCATCTAAAATTGACTACACCATTGACCTTTCAGCTGCTTCATCAGTCTGTCAGAAATAAAGAGAGAATTGCCTTAATGCGCCTGGACCGACCGATATAGCGCCTATAGGCTCCTCCTGCACCAGCGGGGCCACACACAGAGGCCTGGCAGTCCTCAGGCTGTTTTCCCGGCCTCTGTCGCCTCACGGGAGACCTCCAATTGCCCCATTTAGATCCCTTCAAAATACACATCCCCCTGTTTTATAGACACGGAAACAATTTATGGCCATTAAAGAGCATTATAGATAGCATCTCCAAAACTTCCCGTTGTTGACTAAACGTCTGCCAGAGTGGACACACACACACACACACACACACACACACACACCCCAAAGACTTAACAGAGAGAAAAAGAAAACAAAGATGCAAAGGATCTTGTTTGTTGGTTTGGGGATAGCTGTTTTAAGTACAGTTAGAGAGATTAGGCTATAAAAGAGCCAAAATAAAACACAAGGGCAGTCTACGAGCCCATGTGGACCACCCAGAATCCTGCTGAAGGTGGGGGAGAGCAAAGTGGTGATCAGGCTGCTACCGAGAGACTGACTGATCTGTAGAGTCCGAGTTAAAGGGCACTCCACTGATATCACATGTCAAAGTGTGTTTACAAATGTTGGCAAGTTCAGTTGCACTTGTGAAACATGTTGAGCAAAGCCTTTTCAGAAGGAGCTGTCTGTAATCCGATAAACTGCCTCAAGTGATGTCACTTGAGTCGGTGTGAGTTGCATCTGAAGACTACATGTTTAAAACAAAAAAAATCTGAAAAGCTCGAGGCTACATTAGCCGCTACTAGCATAACACAATTTCGAACTGAACTGTCTTTAGTCACGTTGCAGTGTGGGTAATGTAGGCACCAGGTTTTTTTTGACACAGAAAAGGAATGTATAAGGATAAAAAGCATCTTTTAAAGAGTTCGTCTGATCTGAATTTGTTAACCGACCAAAGATGGCTGCCATTTATAGCTCATCAAAGGTTAACGGACCCCATAGCCCCAGGTCGCTGTATGCTAAAATACAAATATAATAAAAGGGAACAAAGAGTCCTGCTCGGCCTGCAGGCTAACAGCTACAGCGTATAGCCCAGGGCAATTTGATGCACTGAAGCCCACTGGCATCTGCAGTTCAGCATTTCCTGTTTGCTGGTTTTTACTCTTCACTTCGAAGGGAAAACATCCAACTACTCCACTGAATGTATTACTACTACTACTTTTTGAAGGCTACTTTTTTCATTTATGAAAAAGAAGAAAACAACAGTTAAAGTGTATTTAGGTTTTAAAGACTTTCAAGTATAGTATTGTCTGCACAAACATACATTTAAAGATGAAGTACAGTAGGTCATCTTTATTTTTGTCAGTTCACCTTTGGATATCCCAAAATCTGTGCAGGGCTGGTGACAAAATGTATACAGACCAAGTACACACACACAAAAAAAAATTAGAATTTTGAATCTGAAATCTGAAACAAGTCCATAACAAGGAGTTGAAATCCCACAGAGAGGTGGTCCCGAGTCCCGAGACCCGCAGCCGCTCCTGGAGAGCAGCTGGGACGAGGAGGGGAGAAGGGGGGCTGCAGGCAGCCGTCATCAGCAGAGCTCAGAGTGAGTGTCAGCTGGCTGAGCAGAGCATGGTGGCAGAGCAGAGCAGCAGGACAGGGTGTTGCTGCTGGGCTTTGGCCAGGAGAGTCAGAGGAGCCAAACAGTTTGGATCGCATCACATCCGACTCCTCAAAGTGTAAATATGTTTGACAACTCCAACTACCCCTTCAACTGCTTCAACTATGATGGAGACGGATACCCTTCATCCAGCACGGACGAGGAGAAGAAAATGTGCAGACCCGCATACAGGTATGGACCATTTACTATGTGTATATATATATTTTAATTTCAGGAGCTGTTGTACATAACCTTATAGTAGGTTTTAGGATTTTAATAAAAAAATATATATATATATATATTTGGCCTTTAAGGTGTATTTTTTCCTCATTTTTATTCCATTTAAAAGTGTAAAATTATCTTTGTTTTCATTATGATTTGAATATTTTGTATCAAGTTTGTCAGTTTGGGCAAAATAAAACTTTTTTATTAATATTTTTTCACTATTATTTTATTGTTGTTTACTGCAGCCTTCCTTGATCTTTTTTCAGTGTGCATAAAATACACATTTCATATGATAACTTTTAAAACATTTATCATAATGAAGAAATAACCTTGATTTAAGAGGCATAATTGGATATACGTATAGTGTGGCTGACTCATATTTAGGTAGGTGCATCATTTCCCTTCAGCGGTGCACTGTACGTCATTTTTTATTATTTAAAGTCTTTTTTTTCATTAAAAATGCTATTTCATTGTTTTTTTTTAGTAATATAAATGTAAAGATGTTTTTATACCACAGCCTAGTTTCTTGTGGCTACATGCATTTGCAATAATGCAATAATTTCTGTAAATTTCTTTAACAGCTAAAAAAACACACCTAATGTTGTTTTATCTTCTCGAAGATGTTTCTAAATTTTATAAACACTGCTCACAAACATAATGTTGATGTAATGACGTGTTATAAAAGTCTGCAATTAAAGAAAATAAAATAAAATCACACGTCACTTCTCTTTGGGTTCTCAGAGACCCTGGCTGTAAAACGTTTAAGTCCATAAGCCCGTGTAGATTTCTGTCACTTGAGTCTTATAACAGTTTGGAGGTCTCATGTAGCCTCTTGCAACATCAAATTTTACATTTATTTGTCTTTTTTGGCAAAGAAAAATATATCTATCTTTATGACCAATGCAAGGTCAGATGTAAATAATAAATATTAAAGGAAAATAACTGGCAGATTTTGCAATTATTGCCACTTTATACATAAAAGTCAACACAAAGATTAAGAGCCTTTATAATGTGATAGCTTTTTATTACACTTTGCACAGTGTGTTCCTGATGAAAGTGTGTGTCTGTGTGCCAGCTACATAGCTCTGATAGCCATGGCCATCCAGCAGAGCCCCGAGCAGCGGGTCACTCTGTCGGGCATCTACGAGTTCATCATGAAGAGGTTTCCTTATTACCGCTCCAACCAGAGAGCCTGGCAGAACTCCATCAGACACAACCTGTCTCTCAACAGCTGCTTCATCAAGGTACACCAACACACTCAGGGGACACTGGGAAGTGATGTACATTTAAGGAGGTATCAAAGTGTTTTACTGCCTGTTGAAGGAAAATTTTCTTCTTATGAGGAATTCATTCCTTAGAGGAATGAATAGTTGTAGTTTAGTGTTCTTCCTTTCCCCAGCAGTAATAGTGTATTTTTCCTCCTATTATCACTGGTTGTGTGATTTTTTAATCATTATTAAGTATTTTTCATAACTCCTGCAGGTTCCTCGGACAGAGGGCAACGAGAAGGGAAAGGGTAACTACTGGACTTTTGCCACTGGCTGTGAATCCATGCTCGACCTCTTTGAAAACGGCAACTTTCGACGTCGCCGGCGCAGGAGGAACATGAAAATCGGCTTCCGCGATTCGGGAGAACCCCCTTTCCACCCTCTGGAGAGCCACAGCAATCAGCACGTACCCGCAGCCCGCCGCCCCGAACCCGACTCCACCCTCTGCCCTTTGAACCCTGAGAGGCCGAGGCCGGGCCCCCAGCAGAACCACCTCATCCCAAACCCTACCCAGCAGGGGAAACCAGAGTCGGAGATCAAGTTTAGCATTGACTACATCCTATCCACCCCGGATCCACCCCTGCCCGGGTTCAGATCCTCCCACGGCCCCGTTCACATAGGGCCCACAGGGCCGCCCATACATGTTCTGGAGCCCCAACATCTGAACCTGCACTTCTGGACTCTGTAAGAGGAGAGGAAGCACAGACTGAACTTCTGCTTTCATTATCATCTGTGTCCAAAACTGGGAAGTACTGTAAGGACATCCAAAGACTGAGGAGAAACTCCATGAGAGGAATTTTACTGACTTGAAAATGTAAATGAGGAACAAAGTATAAAGGTACAGTATTGTGTGATGATGGATTATAGATGGAAAAGTCACTTAAAGAAAGAAAGAAAGCATCATGCCGACTGAGAGTTCATCCAAAAGATAAAATGTGAACAAAACAGAACAGTATTCATATTGTCATTATACTGTATGTGCAGTGTCTAGTGCTGACATAGACTAGTTTACAGTATTCTCTATATGTATATACACAGCACAAATATGATGTGAGTAGGTAAATCAAACTCCAATTCTTGGATTTATTGGATTATCTTATGATTTTCCCTGTCATTCTTTTATCCAGACATCACAGCCTGTTAAACCTGAACATGATTTATGTAATTTATCATATTTATTATTGATTGATGATAAATTTGGGCATATTATTTCTGCTACCTTATTTCAATGAATCACAAGATAAAAATGTCTTTGACAGCATTACAAAACCTTGGATTTTTTAAGATCTCCTCCAGGCATGTTTTAATACATATAAAAATACTCATTCTCACACGTTCACATCTCAAACTCAGACTTAAGGTGAGCACAGAGAAACTCTCCTCCTCCAGCACATGAACTCTGCACCATGAAGCTCAAACATCCCAGTGAAGCAGGAATAAGGGAAAGAAATTATATGAAGACATATTTTTTGACAGGGTGATGAAAAAAGGTCAATGAAGAATTAAAATAATTTGCATTTTGAAACCTTTTCCATTGAAAAACATAAGTATTTAATTAATATCAAGGATATTAATATTTTAGTTTCTGAAAAACACAGTCAATATATATAAAAAAAAAAAAAAAAGCAAATGATCTGCCTTGTTTTAGATTGATTCTATTTTTCAACGGAAACCTTTTTAAAATGTTAATTGTGACAGAATGCTTTCAAACCACATACAGCATACGACAGTCCCCAAAATGTGTTTATGAGGTTTTCACCTGACGCCTGCATGCCTCCAAACAACAAAGTTGGCAAGCAGCTTTTTTTTTTTTGTTTGTTTACAGAGGACATTTTGACACATCACAGTAGGAAAAGCACAGGTGAAATCATAAGATTAATAATGGCTGAATTCCATTTAGCTGCTTCAGTTTCAGCATCCTGTGCATGCTGGCTCACTGCTGGTGTGTCCCAAATCTGTAAAACACATAAAGTCTGCACAGTACTATTTACAATGTGTCAAAGTACACAGTTTTAGCAATTAAGATACTAAATACTTTACACTGTCATACTAAAAGGAAATAGTACAATATGTGCAACACTAGATCAGTCAAATGGTGACTTTGCAATGCACCACTGCAAATTAGACTCCACAAAGTAACTGTGTCCCAAACCCGTCCTAAAAAGTAACACTTCATGTTGGAAAAGTGACAAAAATTTAGGATCATTAAAACATGCAGTATGCTTACAAAAAATTACTAATGAATTTTGGTGAAACTTTTTTGCTGCCTCTGTATTTATTGTCATTCTAAAGTCGCAGTGTGACTGCCTTTGCACAGCACAAGTATTGCATCATTTCCTGTTTTCTTCCTGATTTCTTTGCATACTTGCATACTGCAAAAAACACAGCACACTTTTACACTGATGACATGGTAAATAATGTGTACATTAGCATGTGGCATGGACATGCATAACCCAATCGCCAGAATAAATGTTGGCATTGTATGTTTCTGCAAAGCACAGATATGATACAATATACACCATTTTATATGTAGCAGATATGTTGAAACCTTTCTTTATGTTTCAATATTATGTTGTGACAGCGCTGTGGTAAGAGTGTGGTGAGGTTTAAGTACAAAACCCATTTGGTTAGGGTTTGTTGCCACAAACACGATTAGAAATGTCCTTAAGACACACTTTTGTTGTTTGTCTTTGACAGTGGCTAAACTGTTGTCTGCTGCTTTGCAGCCGTGTCACGCAGGTGTCACATCACCTACCATCCCTCCTCCTTCTGAGGAGAAACTCAGCTCCTATACATGTAATCTGAAGTACAAAGAAATGTTGATATGTTTAAATTGTACAAATGTAACATATCCTTGGTGTCCAGAAATGTACAATGCCAACATTTTTTTCGGGCAACTGAGCTCAAATACAACAAGGAACATTTTTTAATATGTAATTCTTTAATGCTACCACCACTCAAAACTTATTTTATTTCTTTCCAGCTGAGTAACTCCTCCATTTCCATGTCCATCATCTTATTTAGTATGCACACTGTCTAGTTTCAGTATATTCCATTTGTCACTTTTCCTATGTAAAAATATACAGTTGCGTAGAACAAGTATGTTATATGGATGTGGGACAAGTTGACACTGTCATGGCTTCCTGGGACACTTGAAAAGAACGGAGCCATCTTAATGTTATCAGTAACACCTGTGCTTTTCCGGCTATGACATGTCTCCTGTAAACAAAGGCCTATTCTGACTGAGCTCAGTCATTTCAAACCCACCTCCTGCAAACATTTAGCTAATTTTTTCATTGACCTTTTGAAATCCTGATTGACTGACACTTAAATTCTAATCCAGCCACTCCTTATTATAACACACTGTATTCACACACTTAAAGGAGGCCTAACGAAACAGAGGTCTGGCTAACATTTCCTTGCCTGTACAAGGGAGATCAATCATGGCGTGTTCCTGCGCCGTTGAAGGGACATTTTTCAATTTAACCTTTATATTATGTCTTGACTACATCGGAGGAGGGTTTCAACGCACTTAACATGAGTGGCATTTAATATAGCATAACACTTGCAAGGTGAGGCCGAGATGTGACCCTATTTAAATACAGAGGCCCCTGCCTATGAGCCTTAACAGCAACACCTCCCCCCAACAAACACACACAAACCCCCCCTTTGACGCAATTATAATTAAACACACCTTATGCCTCCTTTGCAAATGCCCCTCATCGATCTGTGGGTTTTTAACATTCATATGTGAACTGCCCCCCAGCAAACGTCTGCAAACGTTTATGGATCAGCAAGTTTCCATTAACAAAGTTGTTGATGTTGAATAGCGGGGGCTGCGGCTGCCATGATGCCGCGGATATATTTGGGTAAATTAACTTAGCATAAAGTGCTCCGAGGCTACGGGGGTCTTTTGAGGCAGCTAAAGAGAAAGCAAGGCACCAGTCAGGCCCGAAAAGTCAATGCACATATTATGTTGTCGCTGAATATTTGAAACTGTAGCTACTGGCACAGTGTCCCATTGAATGGCCTCTATTAAATAACTCTTCTAAATCCAAGTGTTTGGTTTCATTCCCAGTTAATGCTTCGAACATCTTGTTTATAATTACGTTCACAATAATATTTCTCATTTATAGAAGTGTGGGAATTTATTTTGGTTGAGACGTGGTTATGCTGGCAGGTAAAATGAGCAGCTCAGGGCGAGAAACAGCAGAATTGCAGGTGGAGGAAATTGGGAAACCATTGATCTGCAACGTTAATATAAAGTAAATCATAAACACAAATAGGTCATTTTATCTTGAGTGCTTGTTTAGCGATCAGATTTCACTGAGGCTGTGGTGAGGATTATGCGGATGGAGATAAATATTATTCTGCTGTTTTCTTCCTCTGAGTATGAATGATCTACACCGCAGAGACAGTACGAGCTACCAGCTAATGAAGATCAGTGAAATAGCCCGAGGCCTTTGACATACACACATCTGCAGGTACACAGCCAGTATGCACTTTAAGGCTGGAATATGCTATTATTTTTAAATGGCTTCAAGTGTGTGTGAGTGTGTCAGTAATGAGAAATCAACACAGCATGTCAGTCAATGGCAGCAGGCAGACGTGTTTACATTTCAGCTGTTAGAGGGACGTCCCTGCCAGGAATACCAGGAGGGTTTTTTTTCCAGAAAGAAAATGGAAAATAAGGAATTTAATAAAGGAAAGGGCTTGACATTTAAATGAAAATACAACTCAGAAATCTGCCAGATATCTGTTTAAATTTGTCAGCTCTCATTTGGTAAACACTTCACTGGCAGTAAAGTTTCAGGAAAGGTGTGAAATATTTGACCCACTGTTTGAGATCAGTTATCTAATACAGCAGGCTCAAGTATTGACATATTGAACCAACTGAGCCAATGAAAAAGTGCCGTTACATAAAAAGGTTTTAAGCGTAAAAATGGCAGTGGTGGAAGAGGTACTCAGATCGTTTGCTTTACACGTAGCTATACCACAGACTAGAAGAAGTCCTGCATCAAAGTTTCCTTCAGCAAAGGTTCACAAGTATTAGCATGTAAAAATAACTGAATTATAACAAAAGTAAAAGTACTCATTATCAGTGGCGTAAGGTAGTTACATATAATAATAAGCATATATAATAAGCATATAATTTTGTTATAGATGCAACTGACTATTTTACAAAAAAAGAAAAAAAAATGGCGCAGATGGATTTGCCTTTTTCAAGAGCATATATACAAAGGCACTGTTTTTAATTTAATGAGAACTGTCCTTTGAAAACAGGCATATTTCCAAGGTGTCAAGTGCTCATAAGGGCCCATTCTCCATTCTCACATTGTTGGAGGGCCCTCTCTCTGTATGGGCCCCCCACCTCATGGGCCCCAGTGCAACCACACTGCCTGCTACTGTCTACATTTACACCCCTGCTCATTATGCAGAATGGTCCATTTCAAAATAATACATATTATAGAACTAAATTATAATTATTGATGCATTAATATGTTCATCACTTTAATGTTACAGTTGGTGAAGATAAGCTAATAAATATTGTATATACTGCTGGGACGCTTGTGAATTTAACACTGCAAATGAATGCATAATAATATAAATATTACTTGATAACTGTAATAATAATAATAATAATAATAACTGTTGTTGTATTTTCTGTCATTAACATGAGCCTGCATAGTAACTAGTAAGTTAAATTGAAAAAAATAAATTGAGTGAAATAATTGCCTCTGTAATGGAGCAGAAGTATAAAGTAACAAAAAAAAATTGAAATACAAAAAACTGCTCAAGGGAATACTTCACCCACAAAATGACAGTCATGCTGTGTTACCTTAAATTCGTGAAGATTTTGTTTTTCTCACCTGCCTCCACAGAAAATGGCGTACATATTGATATATTATTTATTGATTGATTGGTGAGCAAGTTTAACAACAGCAAAGCTATATCATAAAATCCATTTTCCACGTGTCACACAACTCGTGCTCCAAGTCTCATTTATCCAGTCGTATGCTCAGTACTTCACAAACATATCTATTTTTAAAACTGAACTGAAACTTATCTCTGCTCTCTTCAAAGCCAGACCTCAATAACTTTTTTAAGTGAAGGTGTTTGGGAAGTGCTGAGTGTCCGGCTGGATAAATGAGACTTGGATCATACTAACTGCATTATGTGAGAGTTTGTAAATGGAAGTTATGATATAGTTTTGCTGTGGTTAAATATGGTCCCCAATCAATAAATAAATCAAAATGTTCAACATTTTTCATGGAGGCATGAGAGAAAAACTAAGTTTTTTTTACTAATTCAAGGTAACACGGCATGACTAATGGATTAGTGGAAGTATCCTTCAAGTACAGTACTCGAGTAACTGTATTTAGTTACTTTCCACCACTGAAAATGGTACTAGATTACAGTAGACTGTGCTAGAAAATGATGAAATAACAATCACATTTACAATTGTGATGACTTCTTATGTCGAATAACTAATGTCAGTTGTACAATAATAGATGACGCTTGGATCACACTTGTTGGTGCTCATGGTTGAGCTGCTGTACGAGCAAGTTCTGTGTTGCAAAGCAGATCCATTGCACTGTGTTAGCATTACATGCAATGCAACTACAATGCACCACAGCTCTGGCCAGCGTTCCCACTCTCACATGGTACATTTGCCAGATGTAGTAGTTTAAGTTGTAGTGTCAACTTTGAGATGCAGCTGTTTATCCAGTTTCATTGATGGTTCCAGTTGTAGGATGATGATTGCCATCCCAGATCCTTCTCCGCTCAGTTCGACCTCTGACACGTGTGTGATCATGCTCTGTGGCCCAACCGCAAGGGTGCGCTGACTGCTTGTGGAGAGAGGAACCACAGACAACACGGTGGAGGTATCAGTCTGAGAAAACGTGGATCCTCTATATTTCTGCTCTGTGGTGAACCGATTCTTGCGAGTCCAACTGCTCCACACGCTCAGGCCTCTGCAGCAAACGAATTGATATTAGGGTTAAATGATGCTTACCAAAATATGACAGAATCTGACATGTTTCATCAAATGTTATTTTAGCGGGAGAACATGCAACGCTTGATTTTTATATCTCGTTTTTAGATTCAGATTACTGTTTAACTATCAACACGTGTCTTGCAGCAGCAGTTGCGGTAGCACGTTTTCACACACACACATTACACAATCTGACACTAACAAGCAGCACATGCTGCCTCAGCTACTGTACAAGTAAAGCAAGATTTGCTCTTCAAATGACCACCATGTTCGAATGGATTTTTATCTCAGACTAAAAAAACAAATCCTAAAATGATAGAACACACTTCTAAAAATTTAAAGATTTTCCCTTCAGTGATTAACTTAAATATATAAAAGCATCCATTTACCTCTTAAAGAGAAATCCACCAGCTCTTTGGTGCAATATGACTTTAAAGAGACTGTGAGGTCTCATTTAAAAACAGCACATGTTGAGTCAAACAGGGATCCTGTACGCTGCTGTATTCCAGTCTACTGTCCAACACACGCCCCTCTTTTTCTTTTTGACCGGGAAAATGCTCCAGCGACTGAGGCTGAATGTGAGGGGCCATGTTGTGGGATGAGGCGATTCCAGACGACCAATGGGGAAGCCCCTGGTGTGGGGCCCATGGGCCTCCGGAGAGGGTTTACTGCAGGTCAGCTCCAGCTATTACCATCTGAAGAGGGAGCCAGGCGGAGGGTGGTATGCCAAGGAGAGGGCTGGAGTGGAGCAGCGGTGGCAGAGAATAACTGTAATAAACTGCAGGGACTCCATCAAAATAACGACAAGGATGTGGACACACTGCTAATGTTTTATTAGAGTTCATGCATAAGTCAAACAACACAAAGAGAAATGAGAGATGAGGCAACTCAGGAAAGTAGCAGTCACACAGCACAGCCTCCCTTATCAGCATCTCTTTTCATATTATCCAGCGACGCACAAAGAAACGGATTGTTCCTCTGCAAAACAGGTCTGAGATGACTCTGGCGAAGTCTTACTGTAGGTATGCTGAGATTCGGTTACAAATCACTGACAGAGCTCACACTGATATAAACCAGGTTGATCCTGGGCGGTATCAAACAGGATAGTAACAACATGTATTCTTTAAAACACACATTTGGAGGCTTCTTTTTTTTCAACTGAGATAAAACTTCTGCGTTACAGAACAGATGACACACACACACGCTGAACACTAAAACAAGGAAAGGAGGTTTCCCTTTCAAAATGTGCAATGTTGATGCTTTGTCGAAAGTGTCCAAAGTAAGTTAATCATGTCTGTTTTGTCAGTCAGAGTGAAGCTATTAAAAATATGTATCCTTCATGAGATAAATAGAACTGGTGAGATTCTCTTACAGCTATGGACTGCCCTTATTAACTATGTCCATATTTTTTTTTGTTACCATATGGACACATTGAACCAACAAGAATATCCACAGAACCAATAAACTAACAATGACACACAAGATACATTAGCCAGCAGCAATGTATAAAAAGGAAAATCTGAACTCCATTAACAAAAACACTCAAACTAATTCCTCATTCTGTCCCTTAACATTGTTTCTTTTGTACAATAAAATGATTTAAAATACTGATCTGAAGACAAAAAATAGTGCTGAATAAATTATTTCTACACTTCTGCTCAAATATTCCCAAACAATTCTCATTAATTACATCTGGTTAAGTGTTAATTTACAGTAAGAGGTCGAAAGGTAACGCGACTGTCAAAAGTGCACGCTTGTTTTAAGCTTGTCGTGATTGTGTAACATGTTGCATTTATTATTGTCAGAAGAGGGAGAAAAAAAAAAGTCTCATTTGTAGCGCTCTGTCTGCAGCTGGCTCATTTCTGAAAACAAATGTCATGTCAGAAAAGGTCAGAGCCTTTTAAGATGTCAGCGTAAAGAAATAAAGGAGAAAACGCACGAAAAAATAATAATGTGCAAACAGCTTTCTGTAGTGTGATATTAAATTCTCATTACATCCCTGGATATTAAGCTGTGGATTCTGAGACAGCTAAAGGACCGGATTATGTGTGGACAACCCAAATACTACAGCCAGAAGAGAGCGCAATTTTGGTCCTCTAAACTCAGCTTTTAAAACAGAAATCATACAGCAAAGTCTACTCAAAAAAAAAAAAAAAAAACCCTACAGTCAATGAGTAAAAACTCACCAGCATGTGTCTCTTCAGCTACCAGTAAGACCAACTCTGACTGGGATTCTGTTCAAAATAACATTAACCACTCCCAGTAAAGATGTTTACATGAATGAGAATAATTAGCTTTTCAGCAGATGGGATTTAACAACCTGCGAAAATTCTGACAGCAGCTTTAGGCAAATAAAATCTCAGCAAAATAATCTCAATACCAACAAGTGCGGTTACGTTTGTCAAAGAGAAGTGTACAACGTGTGACTAATGCTGCGTTCACACGCAATCAGGCAGATGGACAACACCTTCTGGACAGCACAGGGAAAACAAACAAAACAGTCTGTAAGACAAAGCATGACAATCTGCTGTGATGGTGGTGACGAATTGTTTACAGGGACTCGAATTAAATATAAAATTGTTTGGTGTTTTCAGGGTTCCCGCACATTTTTGCCAATTAATTTTCAAAAGTTATTCATAACTTTTACATAATATTTTACCCCATTTCCATGACTCAATTTACGTAGCTGAGTACAGCTGTATATTATTAAACACACACTTCCCAGGCATTTGCAGATTAGCAAACTGCTAGCGCTTATGCTAACTTTACTAGTTAAACTACTGGATGTATATACCAACAGACCAGACCAGCACATACGGGTACTTAGCAAAATGTTAAGGCCACATCCCTTTTTGGGGGATAGAAAACCAAAGATTATGTCAATGTATTTTGACATGTCTCATGTGTTTAAATTATAATTTTCTAAATTTTTGTATGAATAAATTTCTTAAATTAACATTTGTTCTATGGACATGTCTAATAATTGTTTTACAAGCTTGCCTGAAACAGAGCATACGTGATAATTTATTAAATGACGGTTGACTAGGACTATATTTTGTTTTGTTTGAACAAATTTTAAATAATAGCCAAAAAAAGCCTTTAAATTTCAAAACTTTCCCAGTAATTCATGACAGTGTGTACCCTGTGTTTATTATTTTATATAATTATTCTAGTAATGTCTATTAAATGTCCAGATCGCCTGTGTTTTCTCCTAGTGTGAGGGAGCTAAATAAAAAGTTAAAATCTTTTGACTTTGAATGGCAATGCCATCAACCCATAGTTACCCATAATCCCTGCCGGCCTCATCTAATTTTACCGTCCTGCTCTCATCCACTAACAACAATATCCAGTGAGCCGTCTCCCGTCTGATTCCATGTGAACGCAGCATTAGAGGAGGGTAAAAAGGACACATTGTTGAGTTGGTGCGCAATTATGCCAATCACAAAAACTACATTCCCCTCTTCTTCTCTTTCTTCCTGTTACATTAGTGTCTGTAGATTATCGGATGTATACCATTCCCTTTTCTTGTCAAAAAGCTGACCCCAGTGAGGTACATCCCTATCGTCAGAGCAGCTGGAAGATAAACCCTTTTCAAAAGAATCTACATTAAATCAACATCTCTTTCATACATCTGTAGCTTAAATATACACACGACTAATAAACTTGACATTTGTCATTTACAGATTTACAGTTCAACTCGCACTGACTTGCAAAGGGACCGATACAAACATCAAAACAATATCCTCGTAGGTATGCTCAGTGCTGCCTGCAACAGGCATTTCTGTAATAACAGCCATCATGTTTCTGTTGGGGTTCTTTAATTATAAAAACTTAAATGATAGTGTTTGGTGTTAATGCATGCTTTGAGGGCTTTGGGTAAGAAATTGATTTCCTACTAATGACAAGCACAGCAGGACTCTCTTTTATAAAACTCTATTTTAGGATTAGCTGCAACATGAAGCTCTGCAGTCCACAACAGGCGGAGGGAGATTCTTCACACATAAAGAAGAAGGGCAAAGCAGGCTGCCTCATAGTCTCTGACACCAGTCGTTATGTGGGTGAGATCCATCGTCTGGCGGCATATCAAAAATAGGCCTTTCGTATGGTTTTCCCTTTCTTGTGAGAAATTAACGGAGAACATGAATAATTCCCTTTTTTATAAGGAGAGCATGTACAGATCTCTGTAGTGTGACTGAATAGTGTTGAATCAGAACGGAGGCGGGTGTGTTTTAGTGTCGGGTCAGTCTGTTCTCAGGTGATGCTGCTCGGCTGGTCGGGGTCTTAGGCTGGGGGTCAGAGGACAAAAGGTGGAAGGTCTACATGGCGAACAAAGCGTCCTCAGGCCTGTCTGGCTTCTTGCGGCTAGGGGTTCCCTGCGCCGCACCCGGCTCACCACTGGGGGGCGACGGTAGGCTTGGGACCATCTCCGCAGCTTTGGCTCTCTCCTCGAGGAACTTGTCGAACTCTGGCAGCATCGAATCAGTGAGAGAAAACAAACAGGAAGAGAATGTGAATGTGAGATGAGGTTCAAATATAGCAGAAACAAAACAAAATTAGAAAAAACTGAGATTAATCATGTCTCACCCTCACTTGTCACGCCTTCTTCACCTTCATCTCCTTTCTGGTGAAAAAGAAAAACAACAATGTCACACACCGGAGTTGACTCTACCAAACCTCATCCACTGCAAATCACCGCAAGCCATGGGCGTGGGAAGGTGGGTGCTGAGGGTGCTGCAACACAATTTATTGACAATAGGTGGAGCCACATAGACTGTAAATATTTAGCTATTCACCATAAGTAATGGGCTATTTGAACATTTATCTTAAATCTTAAGCAGCATACGATAACATGACTGTCAGAAAATATTTGAAAAACAACATTAAAAACGTGCGATTTGAACCAATTCCTCTGATCTGACGTGACATCATGTCAGGTCTAAGTACAAGGGTCAGGCCAGCAAAACTTGGGGAGAGATTTGAGGTAGCGGGAGCTAATGAGTGATACAGACAGGCTGAACAGACTAAGAAAGACCAGAAAATTGCCGGGACAGCTTTGAAGCTGCTTTTTAGGCACACAGGCATCAGGATGCAGTTCTATGGAAGCTAATGATGGAGCAGACGATGAATGGGTGTTTGATTTGCCCAGGGCATGTGAGTGGCTTCACCACTTCAAGAGCAAACTAAATGTTCAACACCGCTCAAAATAAAATATAAGAAATTTTGGTGCATGCAGTCTAGAGAAAAATCATGTCTGAGACAAGGAAGCTCATAATCTTTGGACTAACAGCTGATGGCACCAGCAATGTGAGTACATCTGAGTAGTTTTCTTATAGCTCCTGTGTAAGCCCATGTCATGAACCCACATTTGTACTGTGCAGCACCCTTCAGCAAAAACATGTTCCCACACACATGCTGCAAACCAGGTAAAGCTCTGATCCTATGCTTGTGCCCCAAATCACCACAAATCATGTATATATGCGTTTTTACACATCCTCTCAACAGGTTTATTATATAACAAGGAGCCACTTACCTCTCATTACCACTCAACTCAACTCAACTTTATTTATATAGCACTTTAAAAACAACCACACCCAAAAGTGTGTCGAAATAATTATAGTACATTTTCCACTTTTCCCTTTATAGAAAATACCATGAATACCAAAATTCCCACCAAATGTTTTCCACCTAAAACAGCTGGATATTATCACCCAATAATCCAAAACAATCTCATACATGTGTGTAAAATGAGCATGACTTCTTGTAATACTTATCACTCATTCTGCACCACAAAAACAAAATTATATGTGACTTTCTTCCATAGACTGTATCAAAGACGTGGACGTAGCCTTCAGGTCTGAAGAGTAAAACCAATGGTCCCTTTCACACTGCCTGTTTATGGCAGGAACATCATGCCGGTATGCCGCCTTCCCGTGCTGTATATAAGGTACAATCACGGAATGGGGGAACAGAATGGTCTTGCATTTAAGCTGCCACAGGAGGAAGTAACAGTGCTGAAAAGGTGTATAAAAACGACAGCCAGCAGGATGGGACCATGGGCAAGATGGTGCGATGTTTTGACAACGTGTTATGCCTGTGACCCACCACGGGAGATTTAAAAAGTAGCTACTAGCAGTTAGCGGCTAACTCGAAGAAGAACAGTGGGCTTAATTGTCTGCAAACTGGGAAAACAAGATTCAGGAGCTCCTTACCCTCTGAGCAGAGGATGAGATCTGTCGCCATTTAACAGGAATGTTGATGCAATTGTTATTGTATAAATGTGCTGCCGGTGCGTGTGTTTTATGCCACACTAGACGCCGATGCCTGTGGTACATTCTGCGATGCCGACATGCTGTCTATAATGACACACTAAAGCAGCTTGATGCTGGCGTTGTTTGGTTCTGTGTCAAAATGCAAAGGCGGAACAAAAAGGGACTTTCTAGCAGCTCTATAGCGCAACCTCTGTGTGTAAAAACACACAGGTAAGGTAATGCGGCAAGTGCCTTAAAGCAGGCAATGACTCCACTGGCTGCAAAAAGAAGTCCAACTGCATGGAGTCTATAAGAAAATAACTTCCCACTTGATTTGTTACCTCAGTCACAATCACAGGTTTGAAGTTATCAATACAGCATGATGTTCATTTTGTAAATTATGGTCCCAGTTAATGTAAAATAGACGATAAAGCAGGATATGCTTTCTGGCATGGCTACCTTTTGATTGACAAGTCGCTACCATCAATCAAGACAGAGCGTAGCAATATGTATCCTCTCCAGTTCCACCCTCTCATCTAGATATGGTCACTTTTAGCTCCAAAAAAGCCAAGATGGCGACTAAACTGTCAATTATGAGGCTTCAGAACTGAAGTCCACAAACCAGTGGTGGCTATACCCTCTTCTTTAATACAGTCTATGCTTTCTTCCCTTTTGTCACATCTAAAAGTTAGATAAGGTTAAGCGAGTCACGCATTTTTGTTCAGATTAGGTTGAAGTTCGGCAACAAAATTTTGATTTGATCAAAGTTACACAAATGCACAGCTACTACAAAAAATCTCACACAGTAGTGTTCCCTGGTTGTCAGAGCTGAAACTGGATGAATACATTCACAATCAAGAATGTCCATTGAGATGTGTGTGTGCCAGACTATAACCATGTTATAGACACTTTCATAATGTGTCCATTAGTGGTGGGAAAGCAAGATGTCACGCTGTACACAGTGACATCCTTCTGCATTCAAAACCTCATGCTCATTTTACACAATTTTGTCATGTCAGTTTGTCCCCACAACACACCGTTAGTAACTTAAAGTGAACTAGGATATTAATGTGTGATTGGTAAAAAAGTGAGGAAATGTAATGTAAGAGAAATGTGTTACTTTGTGGCATTAAAAAGACCTTGGAAATGAGATAAGGGGATAACACAGAGTAAAAAGGAAAGAGAAAGGGAGAGAGAACTGCAGGCAGAAATAAAAATCATGATGGGCTCACCACATCGGTACACAGCCACTCCTCTATGTCATCCATAACAGAGGACTGGCCTCCGACACCCTACGGGGCAGCATCAAGACCGCCACAGGTGGCCAGGAGGGGCAGCAATGCCACAACAGAAAAAAAAAAATCCCGCCCCAAACACAACAGAAAATATGACTTAAATGAACTTCAGTGTTAACTTAAATGCAACTTAAGAAAGTATTTTGTGAGGAAAAAAATAAAGAAAGGGAATGGAGATAGATGTTTGTGGATGGTGTGACACATCACACACAGTGTTGATGATAAGGAGTCACGCTGATGTGCAGGAGAATCCACTTTCACATAACAAAACCCTAAGCACATGACACAAGCTGGTGAAGATGAAAATAACAGCATATCTGACAGCACAGCTGGTTGTTTTCGGCTGTGACCACCAAGTTTATCATTTAATTTGACCATTCTACACAAACAACAACCCACAGTGCACACCAAGCAAGTGTGGGTGGAGTTGTCAGACTCTAAAGCGTTACAGCCAGTCACTCGGATATAAAAGCACTAAACAACGCCGCACACACACTACAACTGGAGATAAGACAAAATCTTTGTCAGTCTTGTTAGTAATGGATGAAAGACAACAGCCAAGAATGGGTAGCACTTAAGATGCTTAATAAATTAAATCCACTGGAGACTCGTTAAGAGCCGCGCAGTACAAACAAACAAAGAAAAAAACAACTGGAAGTGAAGCCTGTATAATTTAGATACTGCTGTTAAAACTGCAGGCTTGGTTAGAAATACAAAAAGCCGAAAAGTAAATCTTCAAGACGAGTTTAAACTTTTCTTAATTTGTTAACTAACTGAGCAATTAGCAGCATCCAGCAGCACAAGTTAAAGCATGAGGCCAATGTCTGCTACAACTATAAGGCGCACATACAAACGCACACTCCAAATGTTTTTTGAGTGGTGATGAAAACACTGACTGAAAATTATAGCCCACACTGCACATAAAAGCCTTTGCCACTGAGACTCACCGCTCCTGCAGTCGGCTGTTGGACATCCAGAGTGGGAGGATGGCCGTCAGAGGCATTGCTGCCTTCTGCTGTAGTGCTGAGACAAGAGGTTGAAATGGGCTTTTAGAATCTTGTTTTGCCTAATTGTTTGTAATTAAAAATATGACTAGAGCTGAAATGATAAATTGATCAACAGAAAATGACTCGGCAACAGTTCTGACAATCTATTAACAGTCCTCAAAATCACTGTGGAATCTAAATTACCAAACTTAATTAGTACTCTGCATCTAAAAACAGAATACATTTTAAATGTAGAATTGATTCAACGATTCATTTCTTAGGCATCCTTACGTCTTGTGTGGTTCAGGCAGAGCTCCAGTCCTGGTCTGAGCGAACACATCAAAGTCATCCTGGCCAGGAGGAGGCTTACAGCTAGACAGAGAGCTCAAGGTGCTGCTCACACTGTCAGCGCCCATGTCTGGAGGAAAAAAATACACTTGACTGTCTACAGCATCAAACAGAATTCTACTGCAAAAACTACAAAGCTAATGGAATCATGTCTGTCTTTCAAATGTTTTTTACAGAGGCTTCCTGTAGCAACGACTGCTACTGCTAAATAAAGCTTAAATACAGAATCAGCTTAATTACTGTAAGTCTACAACAACTTGTAGTGATGCAGGGGCAGTGATTAAAGGAACATTTCAACTTTTTTTCCACCCTAATTCCAGTCTTTATGCCAAGCTAACTGAACTGACTGACCAAATTTAGCTCCACTATCAATGCAAAGACATGAGAGTGTTATCGAGCTCCCTGACAAAAGCCACAGATCAGAGACAGATGGGCTTGGCGGTCGCAAATCAGAGCTCGAACGCTATGCATAACCTGTTCAAAGATGCATGCCAAGAGGCCTGCAGGTGCCTCACTGAGATATCTAGCAAGCTAAACATCTGGACCTATCGGGATGTAGTTGGCCAACTTCAGTCAGTGAGAGCACAAGACACAGGTTAGAGGACAAAGACAGCGCTGCATCGCTTTCCAACATGTTTGTGTGTCTGTATGTGTCCAAGAGGGAGAGACAGAAAGTGACAATAAGAGGTAAAGAGAAGGTGGAAGGTGGACTATTGTATGCAATGTTTCTGAATGCTGCTTTGTCTTTTTTTGACTTTGATATTTCCTGAGTTGGGGTTTCAACTGCGCATCACACGACATACCCATCTGGAATTTCTCTTCAAGACTCACTTTGAGACTTTCACTTCAAGACCCCTGATTACGACACAGCAAGTTGTATAGAGTCCACAGTACAGAAATCTGACAACTTTGAAAGTTGATAAGTGTGAGCTTATGTAAGTGAGTGTCTGTGACCTAAATCAGGCAACAATTAAACTGTCTTATCTTCAGGTGTAGTCTCTATTTCAAAACCGTTTTAGCATGACAAGACCCAGTTTGGCTCTTGTAATACATAGCTGGACTAGCCAGCAGGCTAACTTAGCAAAGCAACTCATGTTTGTGTGATTCAGCCAAATCAATGAAATATGTTCAGAAACATCCATCTCTACAGATATTGTTAATAAGATAACATACAATATGTATTTAAAGGAGAATTTTGACAACTGTAATCACAGACATTTGCAGTATCAGTAGGAGAACAGCATTTTGTTATCTGTATTGTGAGCGCTTGGCTGATGTCTGGGGTAGGGTGTACGTACCAAGGCCAGCCAAGCGGGACGCCAAGGTGGCTGGGGAGGAGGGCCTTCCTGCTGGGGCTGTGATGGTGGGAGGCAAGCTGGTTGGGGCTGCGTTCGGCATGTTGCTGACCACCGCTGGGGAGCCTGGGCCGAGGTCTATGAGGTTGTCCTCTGTGGCCTCACTCAGGACCTGTTAAAAAATGAGTCAATTAGAGACACTGTAGTTGTTGTTTAATGTAGAAGCTGAGAGAAAGATTTAAGGTTTCTGGCTCATGAGCAGCAAAACAAATCCTTTTGTGGAAGGCTAAAAAAAGGCAGGGTTATACAGGAGTTCCTTGATTGTGTCTAGAAAAAACTCAAATCAAAATACAAAACCGTGTGGTCCAAAAATAAATAAATATAATAATAATAATAATGAGGGTGTGGTGGATGATAAAAATAAGTACAATCTTGGAAAACATGTTGGTTAGCTTCAGGAGAGCATGAAAATGTCTGTAACTGAGGATAGCAGGAAATTAAGTAACTTTCTGAAAAAATGTTTCTTAAGGGGGTCCAAAGAATATTGCTCTACAATGGAGACATATTTAAATTTTAAAAGTGTTATTCACAAATTTGTGATAGTGTTTTCAATAGCTATAAAAGTGCTGTTATCCATAAAGACAAAACAATCCCCTTAAGAAGGCAGAAATACAGCAGGGAGGGAGAAGGGAAGATTCAATCTTTGGGCTCTGGAGGAGTTCATATATCAAGACCATTTTGCAAATCCCAAACCCTGACTGTTTGAGACGATGCAAACACAACATGACAGTGATTCTAGGGACATTTTCATTTTAGTGCCATCTTAAATCCTGTGTCACTGTCAGTCTACTTCCAGGTTCGTCTTATCATCGGCTGTTGGGGGCTGCATAGTGAAAACATGCCATATGGGGGTGACAGATACAGGTGGAGGCAGGGCCCATATTATTTAGCCATGTTTCAACAGTCGCTGTGGGGTGACACTGGCCATTTAGGAAGGTTGACAATATTTTCATACTTGCCTGTCTCAGCTAGCCACAGAAACAGAAGAACAGAAAAGAACAGAAAGGAAGAGACAGTGAATACCATTAACATGCCTGTGCAGGGACACAATGTAATGGCATGGTAACTATGGAAGATATAGCATGCCTGATAAACTGGAAACCCAATGAAGAGACATGTATGTTCCAACAGAGTTACCTTGCCTCGTGCTTTTTGTCAGATTCCTGGCAATGTTTTTGGTGCGTCTAGATTTTGGTGTGTAACTATAAAAAACAGTATTTACAGATTGAGACAACAGGAAACTCACAAAAGGCATGAAGCAAGAGAGCCCTCTACTGTAAGCAGCTGCAGGCATGTGACAGACAGTACATGGACCTGTTAAGGGAGCTGCAGTAAACTGATGTGCTGCTTCAATAAATTTGCTCTCTATCTAAATTTGGACATGTTTGCTCTTTTTTGGCAGACAGATTTGAAAAAGAGGAAGAAATGTATTAGAAAGATAAAAGTAAAAACAGACAAACAGTGGTGAAATAAAACAATGACGTCTACTCGATGCTGTGCACAACAATGCATTCAGGTCTTTTGGTTGATGAATCCCAAAGTACCCTTTTGGCATATACCACTGCTGCAGAGCTGTGACTGGACTGTTGATTGTATTTAATTCTGGCAGGGGCACAAATGAATCTCTAAATACAATCAGCTCAATTCCAGTGTTTCCCCAAACGCAATGACTTTGCTTTGCATTGACTACTGTATTATCACAGTCAATGTTTCCCCCTACTGGACAGGACTAAAACTCAACAGGCCTGCTCCAACTGTATTGCAGAAAAACAATGGAAGACTGAATATTTAAAATGAATAACAAAAATGTAAATACATATACTGCATTGCATTTAATAATTAAAGTAAATGCATTTATGTCTTTGTTGAGTTTCCATTTAATTAGGCACGTACATCTGGTAAATCACTGATAGGTAAATGACAGATAACAGCACTTGAAAGACATTGTAAAGCCTGACTGGTAATGTAACGTGCAAGTCCACACTGCACAGAGTGTGAGAAAATATGAGCAGAAAATAAACACCATGACATGGAAGGACTAGCTTAGGGGATTCAGACAGGTAAGCCAAGAATTTTTAAGTGTGATGCAAACATTTGGTGATTAACCACCTAGCAGCTGACTCACCCCATTGTTGACACTTTGAGCTGAGGACCTCCCAGACCTAAACCTCTCATACCTGAGGCAAAGAAAGAACAACATGAAAGAAGTGGCAAAGAACTCGTTCAAAGTTTACCTAACCAAGTCTGTGCAAACATTCAGTAATGTGAGGGTAAAGATGAGTTTGGATGTGCATACAGTTTTACTCCCAAAAATGAGTTTGCTCTAACCGTTCATAGCGTAGGAAAATGTTATTGAGGTCATCGTTGACATGCAGCAGCTCCTCGGTCACTGACTCATTGGAAACACAGGAGATGAGCTCTACTATCCTCTGCTGCATGGCTCTACAAGTCCTGTTCAGCTCCTACACACACACATGCACAAAGTATATATAACATTACATACACATGTATGCACAGTGATTTTATGTTACTGTTTTCTTAATGCTTTATACATGTCTTTTTAAACTTTTTTTTCATTAGATCACTCACACACAATTTATAAAGAATACAACACTTAAAGTGACAGACAGAATCACACACACACACGACAGGTTCCTTGCCTGTAGTAACTCATAGTCTGAAGCATCCTCCTGTCCCGGGACCATCTCAGTCAACATCTCTGACATCACTTTAGTGTTTCCACGAACAATGTCCAACTCACTGCGCAGCCGGCAAATCTGGGTGTCATAGAGTTAAATTAATCTACAATTAGTCTATTATCTGGCCAGCTGGTGCTAAAAATGATCACATTTGCAGCCAACAGTATTGCTTAGGACCCAAGGTGTACATGGAAAGCTCAACTAATAATTCAAGTTAACTAAAAATAAACATTTTTTATTTGATTAAATTTGTGCTCAGAAGAATAGACGGCCAAAAAAGATTACAAATTGTGTAAGGCTGACCTTAAGTACATTTACAATAACACATATGCTGCCCATCATCCTGCATTAGTTGTAACAAAATACATGCAAGTAACGCCACATCTAGCAATTGAGAGTACATGAAAACTAACGTTAGTTAGCAAATGAGCAGAGAATTTGACAACGTTAGCTTAAAGTATGGCATAAACAGTTAAAATCATTAGCTAAAAGTAATAAACAAACACTTGAAATAGATAGCTAACAGTAAATGATAAACAGTTGACATCACAGACTGTATAAAAAAGATGGACGACATGACAACTCCCGAAAAGTGAAGCCAAAATATTTTGATCGTTCTCTAGTGGCTGGCTGCAGTACAGGTCATAAACCACGCTCCCTCAATGTTAGTGGATGGGACATGAGACAAATTAAAAACTCAGAGTACAGTCATAGTTCCTACCATGCTGCTGTATTTTGTTTTTCCTACACATTTGGTTTAATGGAGTTATTTGATGCTATAATAAGGGCGTATGACATCATGATTGAGGTATCTAGGATATTTTTCTATAGTTGGGGTAAGTGGAGATGTGCCGTACATCTTTGTTTACAATCTATGGTTGAAATAGTAAGCTTAAAGCAATAAACACTTGACATAGTAAACTAATTAAGTTGAGATAGCCAGCTCAAAGTAATAAACAGCTAGAAGAGTTAGCGAAAGTAATTAACAGTTGCAACAATTAGCTTAAAGTAATGATTAAACTGTTTGAATTGCTAGACAATTGAAACTGTTAAAGGGAATAAATACACAGTTGAAAAATTAGCAAGTGTTTAATCGTTTTCTTTGGTCTGTTTGGATCAGTACAGACTGTGCCATTTTGACTTGCATGGTACCAAAGAAGAAACCTGAAAATGCAGGTATGGGGTGAACCTACTGTTCTGTTTCAGTGTGTTTATGGGAGTAACAGTGTACCTGTTCAGGTGTAGGATTGATGGATCCAGAGGCATGAATGTTGGGGACCTGAGGGCTGGTGTAGGCTGGTGGGACAGCCTGCGGTGTGGGCTGAGTAGTGGTGCTGAACTTATGTAGGGTGGAGTCGCCCTCTGGAGCAGATGCCAACTAGAAGCAATAGAGAAAGAGAGAATACACATAGCACTATGTGACAGATTATCTGGAAAGATAATCACGCTATGCTTGGTCTTTGCACAGAAACTTCTGTACACAGTCAGGGGTCATGTCCACTAAAGCATTTTTTCCTGAGGCTGGCTTATTTTTCTAATCCTTTGCAATGGGAGTGCTGCTTATTTATGTTGTGCTACAAACATTAGCAGCGTGTTCAACTTAGGGTTGCACTAGTCACTGTCACTTTTTACCCAGCCATCCATTCACAGTGCAGGAGGGGCAAGACAAATGGCCTACTGCAAAGACCAACAGTCTCACCTAACATGTGTAAGTGCTGAAAAACAACAACAATGAAGAAGAAGTATGTTAATATACTCTGTATTTACATTAATATATATTTCACCTCATGAACCTACATAAACTGGCAGGTCTGTCCTCTTTGCCTTATCCAGAGCGAGGGCCAGAGGAAGTACTCTACCTTGCCTGACATTTTTACTGCAACCAGTCGCAACAGAGCTGATAAAGTCCTGTGCCTCCAAAGCATCCATAAGCACTCCTCGCTGGGCGTTTCCTGAGAAGAACCTTGTGTTTTTCAGCTGGAAAAAAAGGCTTTGGTGGACATGGGGCCTTTTACTGTTTAGTATGATGCCTCCTACCCGCTGAGGTGTATGTATAGGTGAC
Organism: Cephalopholis sonnerati; assembly: GCA_019142605.1. Lineage (NCBI taxonomy): Eukaryota > Metazoa > Chordata > Actinopteri > Perciformes > Serranidae > Cephalopholis > Cephalopholis sonnerati. Next base: position 14,325,381 of record JAGQAX010000020.1, on the reverse strand, counting down.
AGGGTTTCCAGGTCTGACATGGGGAACTCGATGCCTTTCCTCTTTAGCTCCTCATAGATTTGGACCACGCCTGTGAGGTCTGGACTGCTCCTGAATGCATCTGCCCACGCCTGGAGAAGGCAGGGTAAGAAAAGAGTTAAAAGGAAACAGAGGGAGAGACTGAACAGAAAAAAACAATGGGTAAAGGGAGGGCTGACACAGCAAACAAAGCAAGGGATGTCAGAATAGTAAAAGAGGCTTGTTCTCTGATCATTTCTGTTTGTCTGCTTTGAATACATTCAGTCAGCAAACCACAAAGCTCTTGGCTTCTCTCTGTCACCAGTGGGCAGGTTAAAGCTAAACTGGGCCATTACAAGAGCTCAAATACATGACACATTTTTAAAAAAACAAGTGCACAAGGGCTTTGAAGGTGTTCTTTATCCAAAAGTCTTCTACTCAGTCACTTTAAACTGCCAGCCAGCTTGATCAGAAAAGCTAATTTCCACAATAGCTCCATTATTTTTGTCACAGTGAGTCTGAAAACAGCATAAAGCAGATTGCAAAACCAACACTCTGACCAAGGCTGCTAAGAGTTTGGCTAGAATATATCAACTCTGAAATATTTGATGCTAAAAAGGTTGTAACTACTATCAACTGTGCACTCATGCCCACTTTTATCAACTCCAAGGCACACACATTAACACCTGAGAGATGAGACAGGTGGCTAGGGAGCTGCACAAATCAACCACAGTCTGCTGCCCAACTGGGTATTATGCATCTTGCCTGAAGAAATGTCAACAATACTCTTGCTGTTGTGTAAAGGGAGTGCTGTTCGATAAATTTTCCCACACCGTTTTCCCAGCTGACCCTGCTAATGACGAGACAAACAAGAAACAATTCGATTCTGCCCTCTTCCTTAGAGCTACTGTATGCATACACACACCACATGGTTTCCCTGGTAGAAACAAGAGAAGCCCACATGAGCCTAGCAGCGTTATCCGAGCTGTGACAGGTAACTAGAGCTGCTCCTGGCTGAAGCCCTGGAGACACTGTACTTTACCTGAGGCTCTGCCTGGGGATGACAGGACACCTTTTGGACTGCTACACACCTACGCACAGCTTACTAAACACCTACGCTGCAAGCCCTACTTCACATCTTACTCACAAACTCAATCAGAAACACCAGTTTTCTCTCACACTGATATAAAACATTAAAAAAATGTAAAGACTCCCTATATGTCATGGGAATAACCTATTAAGCTTAATGACATGACAACACAAGGCAACAAACCTACACTAGGTGCAAACAATTTTACTGTCAGCTTACCTGAATTAGGGCGAGAACTTTATCTTGAACGATTGTAGGCGGGTTGTTTTTAGGGGAGATGATTTTAACAAGCACGCCATCAACAAAGTCCCTGCTAGTGACCAAAGCATGAAAACGATGGCCGCAGTTCTTCACACACGTCTCCAGAACCTGATGGATGCATAGGAGAAACTGCTGTCAAAATACACTAATGTCTTGCATACGGTGAATTAAATACTGTTGTAGGCATGTTAAGAGTTTTGCAAACAAGACATATAATAGACAAAACATTCTGGATTGCAAATTCTCAGTGAATGCAAACTCTACATAATATTAAATTATGTAAGAGAAAACACACATTATCAATTCATTTCATAAGTGACTTATTCATCTGATTGGGACATGGGGAGAACTAGACTATGTGAATAATGTTTTTAATACTGTAAAATATAAATACAGAGTAGCTGCCCTCCAATTGCCCTCTTGTAACTCACCGTTAAAGCCAGCATCACTTCCCTATAGTTCCTGTTACCATTCAGCCTCTTCTTCACTGCTCTAATGGCATCCTTTGGCCTGCACACACACATAAACACACAGGTAAAAGCACGCAATAAACACACCAGGATAGCATAGCATAGTATACCCACAGCTTTTAAATGCATTGGTAAGTCAGTTCAAGCAGAACAAACTCAATTACCAAGAACTTAAAGACCGAGGGTTTGAAAGGGCATTTTGAATGGCACTGAAAAGATGATGAACACGACTACAAAAAGCTGAATACCAGGCTCTGGTACATGTCAATGATTCGTTGACTTTTCACAATCTCTGCATTGACAATGAGGCTTTTCAACTCTAAGGTAGTAATAATTAACTTTTGAATTCTCTGACCACTACTAACAGATCGAATCAGCCTCACAGCAGTGTGCGTACGACACCCCTTACATTCCCCAGGGAGAAGAAAAAAGTAGAGTCAGACTTCTTTTTATAGATTGCTGATATACAGCAAACTACACCAGACTAGACCCACCTAAGGCAGTTTACAACCTACTAGTCAAACAAGACCTGGACTCAACACACCAGTTTAAACATACAGTACAAGGTTAATGGAGGAATGAGATAAGCAATGAGGCCTTGCATACAACACAGCCAGAGCTAGGCTTTCTCTCTTAGTATGACACAGATAAAGGGCTGACTCTAATAGTGTATGGTGCTGCAACAATACATTCTATCAACAGCACAGGAACAAGGATAACATTATTAAGCCAGTGCATATGAGAGGTTTAATCAATAACACATATGGATATTCATTGATTTTCACTGGCCACTCACCCATCCTCTGTTTCATTAATGATGTCACATATTTCCATGTTGAGGGTCCAGTCTTCACTTTGCAGAGAGCCATCAGTGGCTCTCTCTGAAAAAGACCCGAGTAGTTAGTAAAGAAACTAACCTATGAACACCTCTCTGCGAAACACAGTAGTCTAATTATAAGACGATGACTGGTGGCTAGCTAACTGTTAGCTAGCTTCGTAGTTAGACATCCCTTAGGATATAAGTAGTTGTATTTGTGAACGTTTTTAACACTAACCTATGAACTGACAATGACAGAAAACACACATTTAGTTTGTTAACGGTATTCATAACACAATGACAACAGATGTTACCGTAACTACAAGTTAGCTAGGCGGCTAACGGTCCAGCTGTAGGAAACTCATTCAGGGACGTTAGCATGCTAAAGGTAGCAGGCTCGTAAATGACTACCGCACAACGTATAAACATTTCCAGAACATAAACATCTCTCTCCAAGCGATGTCGCTTCTTAAACATCTGGTTACGTACCAATGCAATGCCCCACTGGCGTACTGTAAGGATTTCCCAAAAGGAACTCCATCTTTGCTCGACAACAAACAAGTCAGTCCATGGGCTGATGATGATACATGAGGAAACGTCTACGAAGTCCCGCCCACAGAGCTTCGTAATTGGTCGAGAAATCCTGACCTTTAGCGTGATTGGACAGCTAGAACATCCATCATGGGAGTGGGGCGATTGTAAATAAAAAGCACCAAAGGTTGCATCAATAAAACTCAACGACTATTTTATGACTTAAGCACTCATTCTGATATGAGCTGACATAAACCATGCACATCTGGTACTTAATTATGACAGACATCTGTAATGTTTTACCTTGTTTGTGTTTTAATTCACAAAACTTTACTGACATTTTGGTTGCACTAGGTGGAGAGGGCACAGGCAAACATGAGTCACTTTAAATTTAATTTCAGCTGTAAAAGCAACTAAACCTTCAGCTTTGTACATGAAAATTACAACTGAATAACGATGCAGTCAAGTTTTCCAATATAATTAAACTTTTTGTAGAAACATAATTGCGCAGTCAAGGTGGCCCTGCTTTCTGTGTACAACATTCAATCTTCCCTTATTACCACACTAAAAATCTCAAAATACATACAACATAAATGATGACAGTCTTAATTACAGAAAACAATCTGAATGCAGTATGTTTCACCAGCTGCACATGAATATTTTTCATGCATCGTACCATTACCAAACACTACACACAGCACAATTAGTATGGATACTGTGCTGTTAGGATGGCATATGCACATTGCAGTATTCAAATGTGGTAAACAGAGAAAGCAGACATGGAATTAACATTCCATCACCAAACAGACACAACAACATTAGTCACTATTCTCTTGAAACCATGAACATTGTCCAAAATGTCACGGATGACTGAGAACCGACTGGAAACTCGGTGAGGGGTGGCACACTTGGCAGCTGCCACGTATAAACACTGCAAAAAGACAGCCAATGTTTTTTACTGGGGTGAGATGACTCTATAACAGATTGCAGACAAAGCAGCTGTCACTGCTGAATAGTATAAACAGGAGGTGTTGCGTTTGTCTGCATTGATGTAGAAACATGGATAAACTGAGCTGCTTGGGGTGTTCTCAGTTTGAGGGTACATTTCATGACTGGTCACTAAGGGTTTTATATTTGCGCTTGTCCTTCTCAGTCCTGCAGAAGCTTGCGTTTGACAGTTGAAGTCTCAGATGAGAGGTGAACAAAAAGAGCTCCAGCAGCAGTTCTTGCCCTCAGCTCATACATGTCGTAGTCATGGGCCCACTCCACGTTTCCCCAGCGCTGAATCTGTGCAGGAGAAAAAAAAACATGTTAGAGGGATAAACAGAGAATAATAAGACTGTCAGCAGGACGAGCAGTGAGTTTCTTAATTGTTACACTGAAAGCACCACATGCAGCGGTGCACTATTGAAAAATCTTTACTATAAGTAAAGACGTTTGTAGAACTTCTATAAACAAGTAAATACTCAAAAGAGCACGGTCAGCTTCTACAACGCACTGTACAATGTGTACTACCAGGTAAAATTAAATGGGGAATATGATGAAAACAGAAGAGGGTGCTGTTTTTCCAGAGTAGAAGAAGCAATTCTTGTAATTACAGTGTGGGGGCAGAGTGACAGAAAACAGCACTTCCAACATGTTTTCTCTTTGCTCTTCAGTAAAGCCAAAGAAAAATTTTGACTGAAGAAGCACAGATTCCCTTATCACGAGACGAACGGGAATATCTAGCAAATGTGGTTATGATAAACACTAATCAAACTGGGTCACAAGATAGAGGCCACCAAGCATCTTGACCTCATTTGTTTATGGTTATCACAGGGTAATGATATGCCAGATGATGATGGATAAACATTCTGCTACTCTCCTACCTGGTATTCCTCCTCCAGTCTGGAGAGCAGCACGGCCTGTTCCACACTCAGGTGTCTGTCAATCAGCCCCATCGACAGCACAACAGACTTAAGCTGGGTGATCACATATTCAAGCCCTGCACGAGAGAAACCATATTACTGTATTGCTCTGTCCTACTGCAGTTACATCTGATTACAATACCCAAACAAACATATTAAATATCAAAACTATAACACTGATTACAATAACCATACAAACCCAACTAAAAACTTTTCTATACGGTACATATAAACTCACAGTATGTATGTATCATGTAAATCAAGGCTTGTTTCAAGAGAGTACATGATTGTTAGTGCCTATCTTGGATCAGTTTAGAGAAGTTTTACCTGTCAGAGACCAGAAGTTGTAAGAATTCAGGTGTTGTCGGAACGTGTCTTTGGTCGTTTCTGGGATCTCGGGACCCAAAATACTGGACGAGGAGCCAATAGTGACATTATATCTGCATTTGAGTGATGGGAAGATATACACAATTAGGAAAAATTGTTATTTATGTCTATAAAATTTTATTTTTTAGCTACATTTACATGGGCTGTATCACCATTTGGGGGGCTTTCATGTCAGTCATTGTGCTTTGACTATAAGCAAAGCTAGTGCTTTTCTTACCTGTTTTCAATCCAGTGCAGCACAGGGTCCCACTCATTCTTCTGTAGCTCAACCAAACCAAGGGGCTCATCTACTCTGTAACTGCACAAAACATAATCACATTTAACATTTAGAGCCACAACTTCAACTAACTCACTTTTAGCAATGTAAAAAACAACTAAGTTGGCAAATAACCATCACATATAAACTCTTGGGTCAACAAGCTTGTCCAAATACAGGACAGCATGTTTTCTGAAGAAATCAAGTCCAAAATTACGTGACAAATAATCACTGACTTTGATCCTATTGTTGTCACTGTGTTGATTTTCTTATGTCTTACACAAACATGGGTTTTTAATTGAAAGGGGTGTTGCTTTATTAATACATGAATATATGGATGTACAAAGCACTGATTACATTATTGTTGTTATCTATAGCAGCAAAAAAACAAGGTTTTAATCATGATAAATTTAAGTATATAATAAATATATAGGTAGCATACCAGACAGTATCAGTCTCCAGGAACTTAAGGGCTGCATTGATCATTTGGTCCTTGTTACGCTGGGTGGGATTATCCAGAGCTGTGTTGCACAGTGTACTCTGCAGGAAGAGTGTACAGACAGAGCTCAGTTAGTTGCATTTTTAGTTTAACATCCTTCACAAGAGGCAAGAAAACAACTAAAACAAATGGCAAGAAAAACATTTGCTAGCAAGGTGTATTTCTATGAATCAGTCCACAGTTATTTCTGGAGTTTCATGTCAATTAGCACATGGCACACTTATGGCATAGTCGATAGCACAGAGGGAGCTCTGAATGTATTGCGTATGTAATTTCAAAACATTGAAAACATATCAATATAACTGTTTTAAAACTAATCGCACTACCCTAAAGTAAATCTGAACACAAGGATACAAAACTCTGCTTTAAACCCCTTCCATTTTACAGCCAAAAGCCTTACCAGGTGCATAGTGTAGAACTTGAGCGTGTCCCTCTGAGCATCCCACTCGGTTGCCACGGCGATGGCCAGGGCTTCATTTGGCACTGTGAACAGCTTCCCTCCAGGAGTTTTCAGTTTCCTTCTGTCCAGGTTTATCTCATATACACCACCTAAATGAAAATGAAACAACTAGAAATATTAATTAAGGAAGGGCACTGGTACGAAGAAGGCGCGACTTCTTCAGATGTTATGTCAAAAACTTTAAATGTGCCTTTATTACCAACTAAGACAGCTAGGAGACACTTTCCACAGTGGAGGGCAGATTTTCATTCTCAAAATTGATATTGCCAATCACAGAACTGCCATACTAGACCTATTACTACTGCATTTGACACTTACCTTCACCTTGGGATATACTGACATCTTGATAAAATCTTTTTCTCTCTGTAAACAGCAGAAAACATCACATCAGTCGACACTCAAGGCACAAGGTTAAGTTATACAATGTGTTACTGCAGCAGAAAGGATGAGGTTTTATCCACAATGGTTATTTAGCTTACCTGCTGTGGCTGTGGAGTATCTCAAAGAAAGCGGAAAGTGCTGACTTCTCTGGCATACTTTGCTTGGAGACAGGATATGTCCAATCTGACTCTGAAGTCTAACAAGGCTCCTTAACATTGCTGCAGTGCTGAGATGCAATGTTTGTAAGAAAAGCTAGCTGACAGGCTAGGCTACCTCTCTCTGACCCCACTTCGTTAATTATTTAAACGCCACATTTTCACGCGAGTGAATGTTTTTCGCTTTAGCATTAATATTTGTTCATACTGTACTGGCTGACTGTATAAAGTTGATACGTCTCTATTTGCTGCGGCACATTTCTTCTCCTGCTTTCACGTAGCAGCTCCTGTGTTCAAAAGCACGCGTGTGACCTTCTTTGCTTGCCAGTTGCTTTTGATAACTGGGAAATGTAGTTTTATGAGTGCTTCTACGCACCCCAACACGACAGGAACAAACTACACTCAGATATTCCCATAAAGCCTTCCGCAGGTTGAACCAATGAGCGTTGAAGATGTTCGCAAGGTGAACTAAACTGGCCAATCAGAGGGGCGCATTCTGCTGCCTACGGCGCCGCGTCGAAGTCCACTTACTTTTCTGGAAGCTTGGCGCCTGGTAAACTAAACTGTGGAGCAATCGGGGGGGATTTGAATGTTGGTGGACCTCTTCAGTGCTCTCCCAGCTCTTCGTAGAGACGCCGACAGAGTCCATCGCCCAGACGGCAATTGACCGCGGTCGGTGCCCAGCCAGCGAAGCGGGAGCCATGCCTGTCCCCGCTGGATACCTCAGCGACTCCCCCGCCGCGGCCTTCACATCCTCGGGCTCGCTTATCCCACCGCCACCGATAAACACCCAGCAGCCCGGTGTTGTCACCTCGCTGCTGTACAGCGGCTCCAAGTTCAGGGGCCACCAGAAGAGCAAAGGGAACTCTTACGACGTGGAGGTTGTTTTGCAGGTGAGGCTGTGAAGCGGATATTTTATTATTCAGGCCAGCTGTCAGGGGCATTTGGCGATCTGTCAAACGGGCGGTGCGATGATTGACAGCTGGGCAATCAATGAGCGCTGGCCTGTGGTTGAGTAACTCGCCTAGCTAGCCGTGGATGTAGCAGCTGCGACTGTTTACTAGGAACCCTTTTAACCATATGTAGACATTTTAATTCAAGTTATTACAATACATACGACGTAATAGAGCTTTGCATTTATTGTAAGAGCCCCAGAAACCTACACGTTTACAGCTGTCTTGTGTAAGAGGATATTGTATGTGTCAGCATTGTCACTTACTGTCATTTGAATGTAGGAGTAAACACATAATGCAGATATTAAGTAAATGTCAACATTGTCTTTTTAGCATGTCACCATGGAGGACTCCTACTTGTGTGGCTACCTGAAGATAAAAGGACTGACTGAGGTGAGAGGAGTAATTCCCTTTATTAAGCCACCAACACAAATAATGTAGGATGGCCTGTACTCACTGTGTTTGTGTCCTCTCCAAGAGACTATAGTGTAGCTCTTTATTTTTGTTTATATCAGAGTACATGTCATGTTAGGCTGCTTAAGATTCAGCTGTCCTGCTATACAAAACTGTATCATAATTTACAGTATCGTAAATGCCACAGTATGACTACAGTGACTGAAAATAAGCAATGAATATATGTATTATGTATATATATGTTAGGCTTGGATTGTGTCCGGTATTGCAGTATACCAGGGTATTCAGAAATTCAGAAGATATGATTTTCAATACCATCGAAAAAGACGCACCTCTTTCTGTTAAACTGACATAGAGATACTGTATTGAGGCTATGTATTGTAGTGCACAGCACACACTGAGAAAGATGGCAACTGCAAGTGGTGGGGATAACGTTAAAGGACTCGTAAAAAAGAGTATTGCTACTTGTAACTTTATCTTGAGACAACACTTTTTTAGTCACATGATTTTATTCAACACATCATCCCCATCCACTGGTGTGTTGGTAGCAACAAAGTGTCATCGGGTCCTCCAGAAACAAGGGCGCTCATCTATCCGTTAATTATTCTATGGGCCATAAGTACTTGAACCCAGGTGGACTTGACAAAGTAGGCCAATTGCATATTTGAAACACTATATTCCTGGCTAGATAATGAAATACATGCTACATATGCTGATTTATGTCACTAGTAGCTCAGGTTTTATGTCTTTTTTTTTATATAAATACCATGATGAACCATATACCCTGGTGAAATGTCAGGAAGGCATGAAAAAATAGATACTGCCAAAGCCTAATATGTATTTAGAAGTTACTTGCTACCCTGTATTTTATTTTTAGATGAAAACATTGAACTGACAGACCAACTATTAGCACTGAGTGTGACATTCTGTCATTTACATAGAGAAGAAACGAAACAGTTTCAGACCAGCTGCACCAGAGCAAACAAAATACCACTGTTTCTTTGCTGCGTTCACTCCCACAGGAATACCCAACTCTGACCACGTTCTTCGCCGGAGAGATCATCAGCAGGAAGCGGCCGTTTCTCACCCGGAAATGGGATGCAGATGAGGATGTGGATCGTAAGCACTGGGTAAGGTGAAAGCGTGTACATTCATAATCTGCACAAGCTCTACAATCAGCTCGTTTATCATGACATAATCTTTTTACTTTTTGTGTCAAGGGCAAGTTCCAGGCCTTCTACCAGTACGCAAAGACATTCAACTCAGATGATTTTGACTATGAGGATTTGAAGAACTCTGACTATATTTTCATGAGGTGGAAGGTAAGGTACTGCCTAAATTGAGTCTGACCAAATGTAGGACGTCTCCTTTAAACCGCAGCTGTTGCTAATTCTCACTCTGTCTGTCCCTGTAGGAGCAGTTCCTGGTCCCTGACCACACAATAAAAGACATCAGCGGGGCTTCCTTTGCCGGATTCTACTACATATGCTTCCAGAAATCCACAGCAACGATCGAGGGCTACTACTACCACAGGAGCTCTGAATGGTAATGAAACACAACACTGGTTACTGTGAGGCAAAGTAGAGTCATTTTACGAATTAGCAGACTTGTGACTGAAAGGTTGCTGGATCAAAACCCAGACCAGCTGGAAAATCTGGGCGGGGAAAGTCCTTTACAGACAAAATTTCCAGCTTTCTGCAGCATCTGTCAAGGTGCCCTTAATTCTAAATTTCCCCTTGCTCAGATGAATAGAAGATGATGAATGTGGCTTTTTCTGAACAGCTCTAAGTTAGACTGTGTAACCTTATATGGACGAAGCGGGACAATCTAACCCTCAGTTTGTTACATTTGATTTATAGAGCTGTGCTGCCCGGTTATAAGCAAACGGAGGCCTGCTAGTACTCTATCTTTAGTGTTCGCATTTTCATTTGACATTCTTTGGCATTTCTTTCAACTCCCTTTGCACATAATGGTTTGGCTATTGTTACAAAAACCCTTTTGATTTCATTCCGTTCAGGTCTTTTTTTATTCCCATCTTTGACCAAATACTTGGACGGCAGTTTTGTTTCCCTCTCCGATTGCAGAATACCTCAGTTTCATGTTGTTTTTAAAAAGTGGAAAATGATCAACAGCCAGCGCTTCTGTCATACTTGCTACGACACTGGCGTTTATTGTGGGGACTGAAAACAGTATTAACTGCAATGTGAATGTTGTTATGTGACTTAAAAATAGCTTGTTTATAGGATCGACTCTTTCCTCTTTGCTGCCTTTCAGCAGCTCTGGTGTGAAACCCCACAAACCACACGTGAAGAAAAAGCTGAGCATGAGCATCAGTCCAGGCTGTGGTTGACCCTCAATTCATTTTGTTCCTCAAGCATAATTTACTATTGGCTTTCAGATGTCAACATCTGTCTTTTTATTTTAGTCAAGCCTCTCATTTTGGGGTTGTTTTTGACTAACTGGACTGCAGTTGTGTCAGTGGAGTCAAGTGAAGTCAATTTATTCAGATAGTCATAGGGTTGAGAGATGTGGAGAAATCAGAATCACAATATTTTTGACCATATACCTCAATATGGATATTGTGAAGATAATGTAGTGTTACTACTGGTGCTTTCACAAATATTTACACAATGAGATTTTTTGATAATCTCAGTAATGTGGACATAATGACTAAGTAGGTAAAGTCTAATAATAGAACAGTTAGAACAGTCTGGTAAGCTCAGAAAATGACATCACTGTACTGTAATGCAGGCTCCCAGCAAACATCAAGACATTGAATGATCATTGTTTGAACGTTCAATCAAGACGTCCCGTCATGGTTTAAGTATAGTTCCAAAATGAACGTTCTGCCGATGTCAACTACGTTACCTGGCTGTCAGATGGACGTCTTTTCTGAGCATTCTAGCAAGATCAAAATACAACGTTAACATGACCAAATAATAAACTAATGTTGACGCACACAAGACTCAAACTCCGGGCTCCTGTGCAAAAGTGCTGTTTGTTATCCATTCATCCACCACGATTTCCAGTCCATATGGACCTTGTCACTCTTCATACTAGGTCACCTGACTACTTCTCCCATGTGCAAACAAGGAGAGCTTGGAAAAATACTTAAGGCTCTTACAAATGTGGCAGGCTTAAAACAATGAGACATGAATATAATTAACATGTAGATATACATGGCACAAACGGTTTTTGTATTTAAAAAATGGTCTTTGGACATGGAGAGGACGTCACATTGTGGCAGTGTGATCACAACCATTTCACAACCAAACAATTAAAAAAGACAAAACACAAAGATACATGTTAATAGCAATAATGTAACAGAGGGTCTGATTGGACCATTATTGGACATGGACATAACATCACCACCTGGCTGTCTGTCTCATAACTGAGTTACAGTTTTAGCATCCGACTGGGACCAATTTTGGCCACGGACATGACGTCAGCTTCTGACCAATGTTTGCTAGGCTCTAAAAGCAGGAAAAGACACCACTTGCGATATTATGATGTCCAAAATCGAAGACAATATCTAGTCTTATATCACGATATTGACATATCGCCTGGCTCTTGATAGGCACATTTTAAGCAACAAATGAGTAGCTGATTGTTCTCACCTAGCGTGATGGACCAACCTGAAGGAGTAAAAGGGAATGGTGTTGCTCAAGCGTGAATTGTGTCATTGTTTGTTGTTGCTATGTAGTGAAAACCCCGTCTCTTAGATTTTTTTTAAAATAATGTAACAGCCTAAACACCAACCTATAAAAGCCACACCGTGTTTCGCCAGGTGAATGCTTATAACATGGGAGTGACAGTCGGATGTTCGCATTTGCATTTGCAGTAACTTAATTCAACTTTGATATGGTGCAAAGGCAGTGAAGAGGTTGATATTAATGAAGTACAATTACCTGGCTTATATGTGTGTTGTGCGCGTGAAGGCAGTTTGAATCCAGTGTGGCGATGGCGGACTCCGCCACAACAGTGATAACTGATACATAGGTAATTGCTGAAGAAAAATACATTGAACAGCTATTGCAGAACAAAATGCTGACCATATATGGTATCAAAAAAGGTGTTTGGTTTCATTAAAAATTTTGAGGATTGTATCTTTAACCTAAATAAACCACTTAAAACTTTTTTAGATCTGCAAGCAGAAAGCAGGCCGTGTATTTCTAACACATATACATATTCTAACATGTTGTGTGTTGTTACACCACAGGTACCAGTCTCTAAACCTCACCCACGTTCCCGAGCACAGTGCAGCCATCTATGAGTTCCGGTGACCCCGGCCGGCATCGTTGATCTTCTTTTTGATGGACAGAGACTTGAGGCAAAGCAGAGGTCTGCGGATGCTACTGAAGAGGAAAATAAGAATGACTGTGGATGAGATTTTGGGCTTTGGAGAAGTGCAAACTCTTACGTGTTCCCAATAAGTGGATGGACAGCGGATTGACCAGTGGACGGGATATCGGGACAAATGAATGTATGGATGAGATGAGAGGAAAGAAAGGGAGGAAGTGCAGTTCTGCTCCCTGGCTGGAGCCTGTAAAGTTAGAACCAGCAGCAGAGACTGGGTGTGGCTCATATAGTGTACCCCTTTCTTCATTTGTTTTAACGTCTGGTTTTTAAAAACGCTTGGCGCAGTATCTCAAGACACTTTATAAGCTGAGTTGGGAATTTCCCCTCCTGTTTTGCGACTAGAAACCAGCTTTCATCCAGCTGACGCAGAGTGAGCAACATAAACACATTTGACTACCGTTGGACAAGGATTCCTCTGAGGAGTCTGCTCCCATATTAACCATCTCTGAAGAAGTTAATCGCCAAGTCTGTGTGGAAGAAACGCAAGAGAGAAGTTTGGGTTCATGATTGATTGGAGCTTTAATCAGCCCATAAGCTAGAATGACAGTATTTGCTTTAAAGCTAAGCTGGTTCTTTGTTTGCCTGCCAAGAGGATATTTTGTGATTTTACTCTAAATGATGGACGCAGAGTGGCACTTTTAAACGCTGCAATGTGAGTGACACACAAAACGAGCTTTTCCCCCCCGTGTTCATACAATTGCTTGGGAGATTATTATCACATGTGATTGCTGTGGATCTTGTTCTGTTGAGTTACATTTGCACAAAGACGGACTATATGTTACTAACGCTTGCAGTCAGGATGTTACACTCACGTGCCCTAGCACACAAGGCGGCAGTCGAGCTTTCTGACTCATTTTTGAGAGTTTGACTGTGTGGGGAGTTCAGAGCCAAAACAATCACAGAAAAGTATTCAAAAAAAGAGAGTATTTTTACCCTGCACTCTGCATTAAACAAAGAGCTTTTTACTCCCCTGTGTGTCATTTTAAATTAAGATCCCTACTGTCCCTACATATTTGTCCCCTCAACTATGCAACACTTTCAACATAGCACTCTCCAAACATAAAACCTTCAGTTTTCAGAGACAAAATTTTATTCTATCCTTATAGTATATGAAAAAAAGAATCTATCTTCATCAAAGGAAATATTTTTGTTAAATTGCCTATGAAAACACTCCCTTATCATGTTCCCTTCCCATGTGATGGTGCCATCTTTCTAAAGCTTATCAGAATTGTATTATAACAGTGTGTTTGTTTGAGAATAAGCCTGGATTTGATTGATGGTGTGAGTGTTAAGAATGGATTATGGATTTTAAAAAATCATATCAAAACAACTTTTACCACTGTGTCTATCTTGTTTGACCAACATACCACATACTTTTAATGCTTTCATACCATACTTCACATTAATCATTTTAAAGACTAAAACAAAGGTTCATTGTATACAGTTAAATCTGAAATTGAAATATTTTTCAAAAATTCAGTTTCCTTAAAAAAGAAGCTTGGTAGTGTACTTGCTGTTCCTGGTTGAACATTTTAATAGGAACAAGGCTGACAGGTGCTTTTCAACTCTTCACTGCCCTCTGCTGGTGTGTTGAACTATTTCACACAGTCCTCTGGTTTAGCATGAAGAGATATGACCCAGTGACAATGCTATGGTTAAATACCACATTAGATAACTGAAAATTTTGACCTAATATTTGTGCTAGATCAGTGGTTCTCAAGGGTTGCAAGATAGTTTCTGAGGATTGCGAGGTGGTTGTAGAGAAAAAACGTACCATATTAAAAATCAAATAGCCTTCTTTTTTAGTCAGTCATGAGACCAACATTACATCATCTGTACAAGTGGTATAATTCGCCTGAGAATTAATTTTATTGAGCGTTAGAGTCATAGTGGGTGTGCACAGAGTGTTCCCAGCAGGTCACGGAGAGGGAAAAAATCATGGAAGGCCTGGAGCACGTTGGACAACGTCTAGGTGCTAGCTGTTAAAACTCAACAAAAGTGTCATTCATTCATTTCTGTAACTGCTTAACCTCTTGAGGGTCGCGTGGGGGCTGGAGCCTATCCCAGCTGACAGGTCACCAGACTATCACAGGGCTGACATGCAGAGACAGACAATCTAGGGTCACCAATTAACCTGCATGTCTTAGACCATGGGAGGAAGCCGGAGTACTGTGCCACCCTGTCATCACAAACAAAGCATTATTTTATTTGTTGACATTTTTTTAATCAGAGCATTCACAATAATTACTTAAAATCAACAGGGGGAGGCGTGTACAAGCAACTGGTTGCAGCTCCTGTAAACCCCAACCTGATTATTCTGTGGAGTCGCCGTTCGAAAAGGTTGAGAAACCCTGCGCTATTGAAAAGTCAGGGGTTTGGTTCGGTTCATTCTGGGGGGGTAAATTGTTTCTAACTTCATGGCAGTTCATCCAGTAGATGTTGAGACATTTCTCTTAAATCCAAACATCAACCACATGGTGGCACCAGAGTATAAGGCAGATGATCACCAAAGTCAGTTTGTACTAGTCCATAGATGGAAAAGTTTGAGCTCTTGGTGGCACCAGAGGACAAATCTTGGGTCACCATAGTTGACAGGATTAATTTTCCAGGCACTATGGATATGTTTATTAAATATAATGGGAATCTGTACAATAGTTGTAGAGATATATCAGTCTGAAACAAAGTGGTGGACCAACAGCCCAACACTGCCATCTCTTTAGACATCCTGTCAGCATGGATAGGGATGGGAGTTGATTGGTATTTTATTGATGCCAATGCCATTATTGATTCTGCTTATCGGTTCAATTCCTAATTGATTTCCTCATTAATCCCTGATCACTTTTCTGTGCAGGAAAAAAGTAGGCCTACACAGGTTTTAGGTGTCAACGCAGTGTGTTAATATCATCAAGTATGAACACTGTAGAAACAGTAGAACAAAGGCCTGCATGTCACGCACGCTGCAAAAGCTTCACTTTTTAACTGTTTTCTTCGACAAAGGGGAAAAAACTATTAATCCTGCCTGTGTGGCATTAATGTTATTGTACCATAGGGTATTTAAACGTGGTAACACACATGCTGCTCATTTGGGAAGCAGTGGCACTCCTGTGCAGAGCGTCAGATACATAGTATTCCTGGAATCTGAGCCCATGTTGCGAGAGATTTATCAGCATGTTGGTGTTTCCACTCTTACATGAAATGATCATATCACGGACAGTACAAGTTCCGCTGTTGTCACCTGTCTTCATGGAATGAAGCCACGCCTGAGACAGTTTCTTTCTTTCCGCCATGACTACTTGTTGCAAGTTTCCAGCAGCGTAGACGCATGAGTTTGGCAACATTGTTTTGCAATGTGGAACTGTCCAAAAACACGCTGATATCAATAAGGGCATTATTAAGCTCTAAGGCATACAATTGAAATTTTGGAAGCGGTTTCCGAGTGGAACCTGTTTTTGACAGGCCTGCACACAGAAATAAGGAAGCCCCTGAAAAGGTCATGTGAATGGGCCTTCCACTAAATCTACTTTACTCATATCAGTGCATACACACGCTTTCTCTTTCCTTCTAACTGATATATGAGAGAGACTAACTCAATGATGGGCTATATAGGTCAGGCGCTAGCATTCTTACTTTCATAGTGGTTGTGTCCAAACAAAAAAAGACTCGTACTGTTTTTAGGACGGGTTTCATTCTGAAACTTGCTTCATTTGACTAAAGCAACAATAAATCCAGTGTTTATTTTTGTTGTTTTCATAAATATATAAGTTATTATTGTATATATTTAGGATGAAAATTATTATTGCTGGCCTCCATGCCCACCATGCCCCCATTCCACCCTGCAGCTGGGCCCCAGACAGCCTTCTGCTTTTTACCCCCTCATGTGCGGCCCTGGTTTTTGCCTTTCATTCATAAGTGTGGCTGAAGTGTTAGTAATGTTGGCTAAAGTTTCTAGCTAGCTCTTTGTTTTTAAATTTTACACCAGCCTATTTCCCCCCCAGAATTTTTTTTGTCTTTCTCAGGGTTCATGATCAAAGTGCCGGACGCCACAATGTCCACCAGGCTGCAGGGTGTGTCACTATCTTTGCTCTCGTGTTGACTTTTTAGTGAAAACCGCACAGGTAAAAGACATACAGCAGTGTCATAGAAAGTAGATGCACAGTATTTTCACCAAAGTGCTTTGCAGAAAAAAAAGATAGTCACCAAAATGAAGATTATCAGTTACACTATGGTCTGCTAAAAGTACACATGATAGGTATATGTGTTCTTCGTGGGAACAATGTGAACAAACACGTGCATGTGTGCATGTGTGTGTGTGTCTGTTAATTGCAGGTCTAATATGCTGTAATAAACCAGACTAGAATGTCTGTCAATTACAGTTAAGTCACTTACCGTAATATCTGTCTACACCTTGACTACCCAGTAATTTCCAGTTTGCTCCCAGTCATGAGACAAACCTTTAAAGGAACTGGACAAAATGTCCGGATGGGTGGGAAAACTCAAGAACTAGTTTGCCGTACATACTTTCCACTAGGGGGCAGCGATGCGCTCTAGCCTGAGGGCAGCTCAGCCTATACTCAGTCAGGCTCAGGGCTACATTGTTTGACTTGGCCTAACTTCTAAAGGCTTGGTCAGAGTGTGGTGGAAAACAGGTGCACCTGGGAATACACAGGGTTGCATAATAAGCTGACATGGAATCAGTGTCTGCAAACAGTATTAATACACAAAACAAATGGCGTGGCTTTAGCACACGCTCTTTTATTTTCTTTTTTAGAATAAGTTTGCCCATTGCACTCATTTTAAGTCACTCATAGGAGAGTCAGCTAAAAGAGGTCAAACCATGTGTTATAATTGCCAAAACCTGCACAATTATTTTTAATGAGCCAGGTACTTTCTGTCCACATGACCACATGTGATAGTGTGTGCTTTGCAGCTTGTGCTGGTTTGTGGGTGGTTGCAATACAGTGGATGCTCCTTCGCTTCATGTGACACACCCATAAAAAATTTTCCTGTATCTGGCACACCACAATCCTGCCAACTAATACACCCGCTTTATTCCTTAGTGTTATTTTTGGCTTGGAAACTGCTGCTTGCTTGCCAGGTGTGTCACAGACAATAGGCAAAGATGAAGAGAAAGAAACATCTTGTCAAGAGTAAAATATTTCTGGAACGCTGAGGCACAGTGCAGCAACACTGTCAATTAAATGCTGTAGTGGTCTGTAGTACATTTGTGTATGTCGGCCTACTGTACATAAGTACAATTTTAAGGTACTTGGGTAATTCCATTTTCTGCTACTAATGCAAATTAAGGGTATTATTATAAAATATAGTCAACACATAAATTCTAATGTTAATATTATGGCTAAAGATAGGACTTTATTGATCCCTTGAGGAAATTCACAAGCAACCCGGCAGTATAATAGGTAATAAAAATAAGCCCCACCTTTACCAGCTGCAACATTAAAATAATCTGCATATTGCATCAATAGTTATAATACTTATGAAATCATCCTGTCTGCCATGATGAGTACTTTTTGTACTTATAGTATATTCTAATGTTAATAATACCTTAATACCTTTGTAATTTTACTTAAGTAAAATGTAATGATCTAGGACTTTTTACCACAGAGTATTTCTACACTTTGGTGTTGCTACTTTTACTTTTAGTAAAAGATCTGGGGCCAGTTGCACAAAGCACCTTGAGATTTTCCTCAAAGTCCAAGTTAAGGTTTCCTTGACAAAAAAATCAGTTACACAAAACATCCTCAAGTCTTCTTAAGGTTTCCTTAAAATGTTTACTGAAGGATTTAAGTGTTTACTTAGACTTATCTTAGTCTCATACTTAAGGAATTGCTTAAAGTTTGTTAAACCTTTGCACAAAGAACATGTGTAACCAAAGTAAGCAAAAAAACATGAAGTACCTCTGACTCCATCTGGGGTTGGATCACTGAACTTTCCAAAGTTGCCATCTTCTAGCCCCTTTACAATTAATGATTGCTCTGCAGTATTGGTGAGGTATTTCCTGTAAGCCTTAAGTGTCATTCTTGAGGAGCAAACTGAAGGAGCTTTGTGCAGCTGGCCCCTGAGCACTTCTTAAATCACTGACTGTCTGTCATCGACTCTAAAACTCCCGAAGCTGCCGAAAACTGTTAAAAAACTACTCAGTCTGAAATATCTCAACAAATATTGAATCACCATGAAATTATGTACAGAGATTCAAGTTTCTCAAATGATGACTCCTAATGACTTAGGAGATCCCCTGACTTTTGAAGCCTATGGGCCCAAAGTGTCAGGGCCCCCCCTTGGCCTTCACCTGCAAAATTTCACTCAAATTAACAAGTGCCGACCCAAGAGACTCAGAGTGACCACAAAGAAATGTAAAATGAATACAAAGAGACAAAAAAAGATAAAAAAAGAGAAACAAAATGTCACAAAAAGACATAAAGCCACTACGAAGAGATTCAAAGTGACTATAAAGAGACACAAAATGACTACAATGAGATGCCAAACAACTACAAAAAGGGCCTAAACAACCATGGACAAAAAAACTACAAAGCCACACAAAACCAGAGAGAGATGCGTAATGACTACAAAGACATGCAACACATCAAGAACAATAACAGAAGGGCTAAACAGCCGTACATTCTGTTAGTCTAGTGTCTATATATCAGAGGTGGTGGCAGGGCCTTCTACATGTTTGTGCCTATTGTGTCATAATTCGGCTATGGTTCTGAGTGAAAACAAAACCTTTAAAAGGGATTCAACTGGATGCACACACATTCACGTTCCCTTCTGGATGAATGAAATTTGCAATGCCTTAACTCTGTCTCTGGTGTCATCATCAACTCACATTTGTCCAAAAACTTTGGTTTGTGACTATGTCATTCCCATCAGACTCAGATATATGTTAGTTAGCAAATATTAGCGTGCTAACGTGCTAAACAACGATGGTGAACATGGGACACATAACATCATATTCACGAGAAAAAGGAGTTAATCTCTGACAGAGTTAAGACACAAAAACTTCGTGCGTGCTCATCAGCACGTTGTCAGTGTGTTAGCATTCAGCTCAAAGCACCAATCTCCAGCTGCAACGTTGCAGCCGTGTGGTATGTGCCACATCCATTCGGCTGCCACGGTGCTCCACCCTGTAATTTGATGGAACATGTTATAGCATTTCCAGTTACTACCAGTCTCTGACCCAGTTATGAAACTCTTGGACTGAAAGTTCCAGAAGAGCAGGTAAATCCATGTACATGTTTGTCAGTTGTGAACTCCAGAAATGCGGTGACTCAGTTTTTCCACCTTACATCATGCATTTGTATAAATCTTCAGCACTACTTATTAATCAATGGTAGGTTGTTTATGCCAGTTTTTCTGAATGCCTAAGTACTAAGTGATTCTAATAGCACTATCTCTGAAATAATTAACACTTGCAGCTAATGCATTCAACAAATGTGACAAAATAAATGTTTATTCTCTGCTTCACACCCATATTGCAATTGTATAACACACTTTTTACAACACTGTGAACACTGGTCTCTACGTTGCTTCACTAATTTGCAAATTACCTTTCAACATTGACACATTTGAAAACACTTTAAAATAATGAGGACACTCACAAATCAGAGCTTGAGCACTATAAATAGGCCACAGATAAACATTTTAACAAAAGTAGAGGCCAATATTGGACAGAGGGATGTGGATGAAGTGTTATGGCCAGATCTACAAATGTTTTTGTTTTCTTTGTCTACACTTTAGTTGTTTAAGGAGTGATAGAAGATTTTGAGAAAAAAAAAACTGTTCCCCCTTATTTGGATTACAGTTTTATCAGATTACTCAGGCACTGTTTTTGAATGTATTGGCTATTTTTTGCAAGATTCTACACACTAACCAGCAAAACATTATACATGATACACACACACACACACACACACACACACACACACACACACACACACACACACACACACACACATGTTTGTACTTCTATCTTTGTGAGGACCCTCATTGTCATAACGCATTTCCTAGCCCCTTACCCTAACCATAACCATCTTAACTAAATGCCTAACCCTAACCAAAACCTAATTCTAACCTGAACCCTAAAACCAAGTCCTAACCCCCAAACAGGCCTACAGTATGAAAAAGTGAGGACTGACCAAAATGTACTCACTTTCCAAAAATGTCCTCACTTTGTTGCCAAAATACAGTTTTTGGTCCTCACTATACAGCATGTACAAGAACACACACACACACACACACACACACACACACACACACATAGATTCTTGTACTCCTATCTTTCGGAGGACATTGACATACTGCATTGCCTAGCCCCTTACCCTAACCTTCACCACCATAAGTGCCTAAACCTAACCCTTATGCTATCCCTAACCTAAACCTAATTCTAACCTGGACCCTAAAACCAAGTCTTAACCCTACAAAATATGCTTTTGAAAAAGTGAGGACCGGCCAAACTTTGCAAAAATGTCCTCACTCTGTTGCCAAAATAAATTTGGTCCTCACTGTGTAGTACAAGTACTCACACACACATATACACATACACACAGGTATCAAAATGTGTAAAGTATAGTTGTGTATTCCAAACATAACACACTAAAACAGTTTTTTTTTATAAACGCTTACACACTAGCAGTTATTGTTGAAGCATTATCTCAGAAATCATTAACACTTGTAGCCAAGTGCACCACACTGTATGCACGTTCTCTGCTTTACACTGAGTTTGCAAATGAATAACACACTTCTTCACGCTGCTACACTGTTTTGCCAACTGCCTTTTCACACTGACGCATTAACACATTGACACTTCTAGATAAGTTCACTGACACATCAGAGCTTGAGCACTATAAATAAACCCAGGTAAACATTTAGTTTGGACAACAATGGAGGCCCATAGTGGACAGAGAGATATGGATGACGCCTTATGGCCAGATCGACAAAAGAAGGCAGGGCTTAGCCTTTTTTCTAAAACAAATAGTTTTGTTGTCTTCTGTTGTTTGAGGAGTAGTAGAACATTTGAGAAAAAAAAGTTCCCTTATTTGTATCGATAGTCATGCACGTGCCTTAGCGCATGTCAGCCCTGATTCCTTTAGGGTATTTGACTGTAAAGGCTCATGCACACCTTCAGTTTCCTGAAAGCAGGTGCATAGGACGAAATGTCCATAGGCAAGAGGATTCCCGCACACTGTCAGTATGTTATGATGTATAATGTTTTCTTTGTTTGGTCTAAGGTATTCTGGTAAGCATATAGAATCTTGCAAATTAGCACATGTTTCAAAGATACTGCCTCCTACTGCAGAGGAGCCAAAAACATATTAATGGATGCTGATTTAGACCTATTAGTAATGCTGATGGGCTCATTTAGACCATATAAGGCTCAAAAGTGTTTTGTGGCTCCTGGCAGATTTTTTAATATTGTTCTTGGTTAAAAATTTTGATCATTAAGATAGCTGGCACAAAAAATCAGAATACACTGTAAAGCAGCAGGCACACATATCAGCCCCTGACTTCCTTGAGGCCATTTGACCTTTGACCTTCAGTTTCTTGTAAGCAGGTGCAAAGGAGGAAATATCTACAGGCCAGAGGATTCCCGCACACTGTCACTGTGCAGGAATTTTAAAAATCCTCTACAAGTAAGAGCATGAGAATTATTAAACCAAATTAAATGCCTAAAAAGTTGAAGAAAAATAAATAAATGAATGCACAATAACACCTGCAGATATAGGCAAACAGGATAGAGCTAAATCTGGTTCCTTAGTCTGTGGATTGCCAAACCAAATTAGGACATCGTATTTTTATATAATTGTTTGCAGTGTCAAACATCAAAGAAGGAACAAAAGTGAGAGGTTGCATAACACACAAAAACAGCTTTGCAGGATACGTGCAGAATCTCCTCCACCAGAGAACAGAAAGATAAAACAAAATATCGATAAAACATTTACCGTAACTGTGAATCACATGACTAATTTGAGCATTATATTTTGGGTGACTCATGTTCCCCTGAGGGTGTATCAGATAAATTGCATATTGGGTGTTGTTTTGCAGGTGTGTTTAAATCTCTGTGGACCTGATTTCCCGGCACTGACTATAGAGTTACAGTTTGTTAAATAATGCACAGCTTCCGTCTACTTGTGATAACACTTCTCAGAAGCTTTACACCCTTTTTCTACAGACTCCACCTTCTTCTGGGCAAACTATTGGATAACCATGTATGATTATTTAATGATACATGTTTACCAAACACTTAACCATAATGGCATTGGTCATCATCTTCCCGTTATGTCCCAAGTTTAGTGTCAAGTACACGTGTGCAGCTTCCTTGTAGTTTTTATATCATGCTTGTTTTTTTATGGCTCAGTAACAATGCTATTGAGGTCACTCACCTAATCTAATCAGTGTGGCTAGAGGCCAGTCTCTGCAGCCACCTGATTCTGTTTGGTGTTTAGAGAAATATCTGTGTTTATTTTTTCACAGTTTGAATAATGATGTGAAATCAACTAGCATATTATCCCTAAAGATTTGTCTTCTCCAGTATATGTAAGATGATCAATTCCTGTTGCTTAAATGTATTTTATTTCCTATGGTTCTCCAAAAGTGAACAACTAAAAGCAGACCCACTGGTTCACTGCTTAAAGTCTGTGTAATTAAAACCGAAGTTTATGTCCTTGTCTCAGTGCGTTTACACCCAGAAGGATTTGTCACTGTTTGTCTGGGTGCCTTGCTGCAAGCCATAAAGCGTGCCTCCTGTCACGTTCTCATGTATTTGGCTTGCGGTTAACTGAGAACTCGAGGGAGCAAGTATTAACATGTCCTTATATGATTAAACACACAACAAAAAGTACCTTCCTTCCTTGTTACAAAAACATGCATCATTGTTGCTTCATTTTCCTTGTTTTTAATTAGTAACTTATAAATTAAAATAGACAATGCTGTTATATCTGACATCTATTTACACTCAATATGCAAAGGAATCTGTTGAGGTAATAATATGTGTGAGATTTTGTTTTTGCAGAATGATAACATTCGTATTCCTGTAAATGTTCAGTAGAGATAGAGGGAACTGAAAGCTATGAGCCGTGCACCTGGACACTTTCTCTAACATTTCCATTGTCAGTTCCAAGGCAGCCCAGACAAAGAAGTGATTGTGAAGCGAGTCCAAATCAAACAAGATGATGCGCTGTGATGCTATGTAGAAAATCCCTGAGAAAAAGAAATGTTTTTCTTTCTTTTTCTCTTTTTTTGTTTAACAGAGGGGATGGTCTTTTTGATAGACAGAGCTAATAAATCATTGGCACACAGACATCCGCTGCATAGCTAAACTCTGAACTGATCCGCACAAAGACTCATAGAATTTTATTATCTAATAGCCTAAAAATAATCCTCATATGTCCTCTGTGTTCATGCCTGAGGAATGCACACAAGCAAGTCTTGTTAAGTTTCTCTTTTGTTTAGGGTCTCAGAGCAAGTGTTATTATTTATTTTCCATATTGCCCCAAAACAAGACCTACACATTTTTTAAATCATGATAAATACCATTTAATAATGATGACATAATCAGAACATTACACGAAATCTAAAAATAATTCATGTTTGCTTTTCTTTTTCGTTCTCTTTCTTTTGTTTTTTCTTTCTTTTTTACCACTTATCATATTATCTACGTTAATTGTGACTGCTTTATTAAAGAGGTGTTCATTTTAATGCACATTGATGTATTTCTAGGAGCTACACTCTGGTTTATTTACACAGTATCTGGTATATTCTCACTTAAGTTAATATTATATAGTCTGATCAAGGTTTTAAATATTCATATTTCTATAATATGTATTACTATGTAGCCTATTACTTAAAACAACTGCAGAAACAACTCCATTCATTTTCATCTGCTTATCCAGGTTGCATGAGCAGCACATTGGGCAAGGTACGCCAGATGTCCCTCTCCCCAGCAGCATTTTCCAGCTCCTCCTGGAGGACCCCAAGGCGTCCTCTGGCTAGATGAGATATATATTCCCTCCAGCATGTTCTGGGTTTACCTCGGGGTCTCCTTCCAGTTGGACATGCCTGGAAAGCCTCTAACAGGAGGCACCCAAGAGGCATCTAGTTGACCCCTTTGGACGCGAAGGAGCAGCGGCTCAACTCCGAGCTCCCTCCGGATGTCTTAAATCCTCCCATCAGCTTCCCTTTGAAGGAAGCTCATTTCGGCCACTTGTATTTGCTATCTCATTTTTTCGGTCACTACTCAAAGCTCATGAAGGTGAGGGTTGGTCTGCTGTACTACTGCTGGTTTGAAACAACAGCCACCCCGAAACCCATCCAACCATCCTATACAGCAGTTAATTCACAAATGCAAATGACCATCTTTCCCAGCACCAACTTGTGCAGAGATAAAGGCAGAACTTAGTGATAAACACTGTGGGCGATCATCACTTTACAAAGTGTTGATAAGAACAGGACATTGTTGCACTAGTTTAACCCTACGTTCTGTGACATCATGATCTACTCCTCAGGCAAAACCACAGACACACCAAACACCTGTCATTCCATGAATGCTCATGTCCAATAGCACATAGATCTCCACCCACAGTCTATTTATCCTTTACATTCCTCTTTTTCAATGTACATTATGACACAATATGCCTTATGGGAATGTGTGAGGTAGTAATTACGTGATCGTGTCCTTAAGCGACCATTTTGGCACTGAATGACTGTGTGTTATGTATTTTTTCGTGTGTTTTGTGGCCATACACAGTACACATAATGTATTGTGTTATCAACAGATGCTCCAAAATATTCAGAGTCATGGTCCTTTTGTTCAGTGTGGGGAAACCTCATGTGGCTTTACACACAGGTGTTGACATCTCCACGGGTCGTACACTAAGCTGGACAGTCCTGACCTTTTACACCATAACGCTGTGTGTGTTGGCACGAGTGTGTGCAATACAGTCCTGGCATCACTTCAGACAAGGACTCCCACGCCCACGTCCATCTGATGAGTGGTCGGGATAACCCCCTCTGACTGTGGCCTTCTCATGCAATCCTCACTTTGAAGAAACACCTGCTCCCCACCCCCCCAAACACACACACACACACATGCTTACCTATTTCGTCAGTCTCAAGAGACGCACACAGCTCTCCACACTAGTTCCTGATAAGGGATATTGCTGCCAGATGACAAGTGTGAAGTGACTGCACGTGCAAGAAAAGTTTTAATTATTGGAGTTGAGGATGCTGGAGATGCAGGAAGTGATTACGCTGATGTAATAAATTCTTGAGAGAGCAATATCATGTTTGTTTGCTTCAAAGATTGATTTTAATCCGTGCGTCAAATTAAACTTCTCAGCGTGTTGGGAAATATGGCTAGCTGTTGTCTTGCCATGTGAGCTATACAAAAACATAGATACCACTCTCATGTCTGTCCGTTAAATATGAAGTTACATCCAGAAGACTGTTAGCTTAGCTTAAAGTCTAGCAGGAAGGCACTGAAAATCTTTAGAGGGTCCTCCACCAGAAAAATTGAGCATCAAAATGTTTCATTTCCTGCATTCTGTTCCATTTTATGTACAATTTTATGGTGAAAATGTCTTTAATTTTGTTAAAATAAAAGTCCTTTCAGCATGGTTGTGGGCTCTAGTGCAAGATTTTGCATCTAAACTAGCTACAACTTGACATTGGACAACATCAACATACATATTACCCTGTATATGACGAAAATTCCAAATAAAATAAAAAGGTATTCATCCAATTAAGTTTTTTTATAGTTTATGTAAGGTAAACAAAGATTTTTATTGTAGAATAGGTTGCTAGTGACTCTAAAAAACATGATGGGTTTGCCTTTACAACAGTATATAAAGCAGTTGGTCCCACTTTATGAGTTCTTCTTCGATCATCTCTGAGTAGGCAATCTAAGTGAGTTACAAGAGCCTGTTCTCTGGCCAACACGCTGTTGGAGGGCCTACTCTCTGTGGGCCCCCCTATCCCATGGCCCCCTGTGCAACCGCACTTATATTACACCCCTGCCTTTCATAGTTTTGTTGAAATCTTTGCCCATGATAGCATGAGACTATTTAGCATTAGCATAGGAAATGCACAGAAATACACTGATATGCTACCTTGCTGATACTGTGCTGATAATTTGGCTCTTTTTATCAAATTTTCTAACAGCACAGACTTGTTCTATGTCTGCAGTTGGTGACTATCTGGCAGATTAACAAATATATCCTCACAAAATAATCTTACTTGGCCTAGGCTACAGTATGAGTCACGCATTGCTGTTCAGTTAATTGAAATCCTTTGTGTAAATAATTGGCTGTGAAATAAAACTGAATCCAATAATTAGGCCTGGCTAATTGCATCAGCTGGGTTTTTTCCCAGGTACACGTGGAGTAATTATTGTTTTAATGATAGCTCTACATTCTCCTGACCTCGCCTCCATCCTTTTCTCTACAGCTCTCAGGTGTTTTTTCAGTCAGGCTCCGCCTCCGTTCTGTGAGGCCTATATCTACAGCAGCAGACTCTCTGATCTGGCAGAGCAACAAAGGCCGGTCAACGGGAGACTGAAGGTCAAGAAAGCAACTATTCATCCTGAGAACTGAGACACAAACGAGTGTACCATGGCCGGTGAACAGCGTTTTGTAATCAGTGCCCGCATGATTGGAGCTGTCCACAGGGACACACCAAAGCTCAAGGTGAGTTAAGACCTCAGACATTTTTATTTTAGGTGTTAAATATCTTTGCTGTATTTGAGAATATTTCTCTGATCCTTTGTTTTCTCTCTCTCCACAGATGTTCATGATATCTGTGTTATGGTCTGATCAGACTGAAGTGATTGTCTACAGGTCCTTCAAGGATTTCAAGAAATTTCATGTGAGTTAAAAAAAATCGAAATAACTGCTCAGTGTGATGTTTATATTGTATGAGTGATAATTGCTAAATTTCTTTGGTTTTTTTTTCTAACAGAGGCAGCTAAAAAAGAGATTCCCTCACATGAACCCTTTTAAGAAAAACGACAGAGTGATCCCAAAATTTAGAGGTAAGATTATCACTGTTTGAACACACGGAAAAAGCGACAGAAATTTCATTTTATGCTTTATAGGCATAGTTCTCCTGCTCATCTTCTTCGGGGCAAATATGTTAACCATGATGTCATTTCCTCTCCTCTATCCAGGGCAGGCCAGGAAGAGCAGCCTCCAGCAGAAAGGATCCAAACGATCCATGCAACGCATGAAGTTCCTGGACAGCTACTGCGACAAACTGCTGAAGTGTGACCAAACTGTGACTCAGAGCTCACAGCTCACACAGTTCTTCATGCCCAAAGACCATGACCTGCAGCCAGACTTCACCAAGAACAGGTAGCTTGTCATGTCAGCATGTTCCTTCAAATCATGTGAGAGGCTGATAGAACTTCTTGATTATTAAACCACTGACTTCTCTCTCACACAGCATCATGATCCTGCTCTCTGATGATCTGCCTGATGGCTCCGGTGGAGGAGGTGGTGATGGGACTCGCCAGAATGCAGGCAACGTCACTCACCCGTTTGTCACCCAGACTTACCGCTGCGTGGCTGCTTACGAGACAAAGGACACCAAGAATCGTCCATTTAAGGTGGCTGTGGACGAGAAGCTGGATGTCCTGATCAAAGACCCTGCAGGTCAGTTCTTCAGCTTTCATGCAGTTGTGTACTAAAAAAAAACCTTCCTTCACTTTTATTTCTGTTGTGCTGACAGTCTGTTTTATCTCTTCTCCAGGTTGGTGGCTGGTAGAGAATGAGGATAAGTGTTTGGCTTGGTTTCCTGCTCCCTACCTGGAGTTGTGGGATGGAGAAGATGATGATGATGATGATGCTGGATTCCAGCTTGGAGGTGAGAACTGACTGAATAACTGTACGTTTGTAAGGCTGGCATTGGTGTGAGCTGTGACATCATTCAGCATGCATTGTGCCAGTCAATTCATGCCAGATGCACATACTTAGAATTTTACTGTGAAGCCTGGTTGTTACAAACAGCCAACACTGGGGAGCGCTCTTTCACCATTGGAAGTTAACATGCAACCACTCCCTTCTACCAAAACTCTGTGCACTCTGGTTTTATAAATAAATCTGTGTATTTGTGTTAATTTTACCACATGTCTCAAGAGAGACTTTAGCTGTGCAGCAGTTCCTGAACTTGTTGTCTTGTTTGTGACCTTCAGGTGCCCTGTACTGTGCTGTGAAGAGTTATTCCGCTAAGGAGAGTGATGAGGTGTCTGTGCCCATTGGCTCTGTGGTGGAGGTGCTGAGGAAGTCTGACGACGGCTGGTGGCTCATCAGGTATCACTATCTTATCTGTCTCTGCCATTGTCTACCTAGAGAGTTTGAAAGATGGTTTTGTTAGAATAAGAGCTGAAGTACTGACAACAGCAGTATCAAATGTCAAATAAATTCCTCAAGTCAGTCTAGGATGTTGCTATAGTTTGCGGGATTTAAATGAATTCTCTTTTCTTTGCAATCCTTGTTCCAGATTCAATGGCAAAGCAGGTTACGTCCCCTCCATGAACCTGAAACCATACAACAACCCACGGGCCGGCCTTTACAGCCTGCAGAGTAAGCTGCACAGCTCCACTCTGAACCTGGCAACTCAGGCCTCTCGTCGACCCAGCACCAATGAGGATGGCCCACAGCGGGATTCAGCAGGTCGGTCCAGAGGAGAGCCCAGTGTGCCCGGGCGTCTCCACAAGGCCCGATCTCTGGATGTCCTCTCTGAGACCTGGACACAAACACAGATGGAGAGGGATGCCCCCACCACAGATGGCCGTGCACGCAGTGGAAGCAGCACAAGCACCGAGATCAGCTTCTCAGCCTTCTCCTCAAGCAGCGAATCATCCTCAAGTTTAGCAGAGAGCCGCTCAGGCAGTCCTGCAGCCTCATCTCAGGCTAGTGTCAGCAACAGTGGGAGAAGCAGCCCTGATCTCAGCCTCTCCGACCGCCGTGGCTCCAACACCAGCACTGATAGCTCTGTATCTGTCAGCTCCAAAGGCAGTGAGATGGCTTCAATCGCTCCCAGGGTGCCACCCAGACCCAAAACAGAGGAGATCCTGACCCGCTGCACCACCATGACCCGCAAAGCAGCCCTGGCCACCAAGACCCGGCTTCAGATTCAGCCAGAGTCCATCCACAGCCGCTAGGCCATCACAAGCCTTTGTTTTATTAAGTATGCATGTAACATATGAACTCTTGTCACACCAAAGATTGTAGAGATATCAACCTGGACAAGATAAATGTATGATGACCACTAGATGAAGTCTAGATATTTCCCATTTGATCAAATGGAGAATGGCATCTTAGGTTTGAATATTTCACTCAGAGTAAGAATAAAAATGTAGCTTCAATGAAGCGTTAGAAGAAGCAGATACAAGAAAACGTATGTGACATTGTCATACAGCAGTAAACAAATATTTTCTCCAGCTTTGAAGCCACTTAAGGATAAATTTAAGTGGATTGTTGTAGTTGAAAGTGTTAAGTATTTACACTGAACTGTATTTTATGTATCTCTCTTTTGAACACATAGAAATCAAATCTGCATGTTCTGGAATGTTTGATGATATAAAAGATAATTTATCACTTTTTGTTAATTATTAATATTTTATTAACTATATCATTCACAGCAGTAATTTTACTTTTTAATATTTTATATTACACCATCTTATATACCGTAAGTAAACAGTTTCTCCTCATGGAAATATATGTATGGCCTCTAGCAGGCTGGCTTGTTGTAAACACCAGCAAAGAACACGTCACTGAATAGACTGAATACCAGTATGAAGGCTCAGGCACTGAATTATGACAGGTGTGGCAAATAAGCTGTCAGCAAACAGGAAAGGATACATGTTTCCTGGCAGGACATGGTCTCATTTGTTACCTTATATATCTGCTATGCTGCTTATTGTATGAACATGTATAAAGTCAACCTTTTATGTACAGTATGTGCTGCATTATAACCTGTTCACAATACTATATCATAATGTGTAAGTTTTACATAAACATGTCAATAAAATTTAAGTTTATCTAAAGTAACAAGATGTCCCTGTTTAATGAATATAGAAGAGAGGAGTGGGTATAAATAAACATATGCACTCACTGCGAGACACCATCATGTTTTTATGCACTGTGGCCACATTCCTCGTTTTGGTGATTTTTTTTGTATTGTCTTGTATTAATAAGGGAAATGGGCGAAAAGTAATAACAACAATAATAATCTTTATTTATAGTGCCTTTCTTAATAACGTCGTAAGATTTGGCACAAAAGTTAAGTTACAGCACAAATATGTATGAATAAAACTTCATCACAAACACCATAAATCCTACCATAGCAGTAAAAATTAAAGTGGAAATACACAAAGACATGAGTATAATGTGTTGCAATAATGCAGATGAGACAAAACTGGAGCAGTTAATAGTGTCAAGGCATCACCGGGGATAGAGTGTATCTTATTTTTAAACAGATCATTTGCTTGAAAAAGTTTGATTTTACGATTCCTTTCTCAGTTGTGTCAGAAAGCACATCCACAGTTTTGGTTGTTTTTGTTGACTGTAAATCAAGGGTCTTTAACACTTTTAAGGCCAAGGACTGCTTAGCTGAAAGAGACGGAGCAGTGACCCCCTACCACATATACAGTATAAAATTGAATTGTATATTAACCTGGGCAGGTGGAGGTTGTCGGACAGAGCACCATATCAGCCCAAGGGAGGAAACTCCACTTTCACAATAATAGGTTGTTGCTGAAGGAGAAATATGTTGTTCATGTTTATTTTCACATGCCTGTCTATGTCAGTGGTCATTCCAACAGCGACCTACGCCTTACCGACATGTTAGATGTCTTCCACTGACGATGCCTCACAACCATCTCGAGGATCTCATGGCAAGACCACATCACCGACGATGAGGTGATGAGAAGGGCAGGGGTGGTGCTACTGTCTGACATGGTCTCTGACAGGAGATGAAGAACGGCTAGACAAGCACTCCGACTGCCAAGAGAGAGACCAGCGAGTGTGGCAACGGACTGGGTGCCTGAAGGCAGCAAGAGGAAGAGAGGGAGGCCAAAGAAGACGTGGAGACAAACGTTTAAGGAAGACCTAGGCAAGATGGGTGTCAGCTGGCATGGTGCAAGGAGGGTCGCCAGGGACTGGGGCAAGTGGAAGGGACTCATCGCCCAGTGTTCCAGTAGGAATGGGAGGAACTAAGTCTAAGTAAGTAAGTTATGTTCACACACACTGTCATTTTTGAAAAGCAAAAAGATCTTTAAAAAAAGATCAAACAATAATTTGGCTCCACCCTGCTGTAACTCTGAGGAACCCCTATGGGTCAAAGACCCCCTGTTGATGAGCCAGGATGTAAGCTGAAAGGTTTCCATGTTTTACCTAGAGTAATACTTAATAAAAGAACATCTAACCTGTCATTCAATTCAGTTCAATTTTATTTACAAAGCCCAATATCATAAATCACAGTTTGCCTCAGAGGGCTTTACAGCATATGACATCCCTCTGTCCTTTAGACCCTCAATGCGTATAAGGAAAAACTCCCTTAAAAAAAACCCTTTAACTGGGAAAAAACAGTAGAACCCTCAGGAAGAGCAACTGAAGGAGGGATCCCTCTAATAGGACGGACAGACGTGCAATAGATGACGCACAGAACAGATCAACATAATAAATTTGCAGTAATCCATATGACACAATGAGACATAAAGAGAGACAGAGACAGAGAGACATGCAGGTCAGACAGCAATGCTAATAGCTACAATAACATTAATTCAAGTAATAATATTATGATAATAATAACGGTAATTGTGGTACAATATGTTGTAAGTACATATTAATATATGATAGTATATGTATGTGACAATAATCATATGTGTATAATAACAGTACAAGGATGACCCTGCATTCTCAGAGCACAGTGTTCTGGTGGGATAATAGGGCACTATGAGCTCTCTGAGATATGATGGAGCCTGACCATTTAGAGCTTTGTTAGTTAGGAGTAAGATTTTAAATTCAATTCTGGATTTTACAGGGAGCCAGTGCAGAGAAGCTAAAACAGGAGAAATGTGATCTCGTTTCTTAGTTCCTGTCAGTACACGTGTTGCCACGTTCTGGATCAGCTGGAGAGTCATGAAGATTTTGAGAAGAATGAGACATCCGAGAGTGAATGCCAAAAGCATTAAAGCATTAAAGCATTAGTGTGACAATGAACTATAAAATCATTACAACAATAGTGAAGTCCCTGCAGCTTTGATCTCAGCAGTCAGTCATGT
This sequence comes from Cephalopholis sonnerati, assembly GCA_019142605.1. Taxonomy (NCBI): domain Eukaryota; kingdom Metazoa; phylum Chordata; class Actinopteri; order Perciformes; family Serranidae; genus Cephalopholis; species Cephalopholis sonnerati. Next base: position 14,292,151 of record JAGQAX010000020.1, on the reverse strand, counting down.
TTGCGGTTTGGTTTCATCACCTGAACTTATCTGAACTACCTGTTGTTGAGCTCCTTGACAAGGCGACGTACGTCACGGTTTTGTACACAGTATCACTTCCTCTCAGTTATTAGCCAACCTCTTGTTTTTTTTCTCCGCTTCTCTCCGTACTTGTTTGTTTTTGTGTAACCTCATTACATTGTTGCAGATGCTTGATTTCATAATACGTTCAGATGCAGCATATTATCTCTTTGTGTGTGGATGTGGATGTGTATTACTCATGCTATGAGGCCATAAATCTGTATACACAGTGACACTGTGGGGACTTGCCCTCCCTCGGGGGACAAAACAGAAGTCCTGGAATGTAAACCAGTAAATTTTAAGGTGATGACTTCAGTTCAGGTTAGGGCAAGGGTAGGTTAAGGTTAGGCAATTGTGTGTGTGTGTGTGTGTGTGTGTGTGTCATGTCTGTTGATGCAAGTGTGGGTGAGTGTATTACATGAAATGACACTAAGTCCAATATGTGTTCATACACATATATACAATTACTTATCAATTATTTTAAATATTATATAATTGAAATGTTTAAGTAAATTAGAAGAAATGTCTTTCCTGTTTGAACCTGTGATTATAGACGGGAAGATAACAAGAAATACCACAGGCATTTTCTACTGTACGTCATCAACGTGTGACCTTAAAGCTTCAGACCAACCAGTAAATATTGGTACTTCCCAAAATGCCAAGGCCTCACCCCCTTTTAGAGGAAAAAAAAAGCCAAACATCCTGTTGATGTCACTGCAAACACATGTCTGGATTATAATTTTGACACGTCTGTGTTCATTCATTTCTTGGTAAATAAACATTTCTTAGTAATATCTTAATAAATGAAGGTTGATCACTGTCATGTCCCTTCAGTCTTCCTTCCTTCCCTTCAGTCTGCGTTGATGATTAACCCAGCACAGTAGCTGAATAATGCTTATCTGGACATCTTTATTTTATGATATCACTAGTGTTGTCTGTAAATAAGCAACCTGTTAACAGCTAACTGTATGATCTGCAGGCTCAGATTTAGTTAGCTAATGTTAGCTAACCATCAATAGAAACTGTCACCAGCATGATTTAGCCATTTACCACACTGATAGTGAATGTTCATGTATATTATGTACCTGAAATCTCAGTGAAAGCCTTGGTTACCCCCTACACAACAGCTTGTCAGCATTTTCCCATTTCTCTCCAAAACCACATATCTATCTATATCCCTTAAAGGAGACACAGAGTTGACGATGAAACTATTCCAGCCTGCTGTATAGCTTGGAGCCAAAGCCCTAGCTGCTATCTTTTGCCTTTGTTATGACATGGCAGGGAAACAAATCAGAAATCAGTGTTTTTTAATGTTTGTTGCTTTCATTTGTGCAGCACATTGGAACCTTGTTAGAAAAGAAAATATATGAGCAACAATTATAATTAAGGTGTTTTTTTTTTTTTTACTTTTGGGCTGTTTTCTTCATGAATATGAAAAAATCATCACAAACAAAATGTGGCCCTAGAAGCATCATCTGTAGCCCAGCTGTGGTGTCAGCATGCTTTAGGGTACATTCACATATTTGAAAAGCATATTTAATGCTGAAATACATATCCACTCTTCTCTTTCATTTCATTAAACAGAGACATCTTGTTACTTTCACAAAAATTGGACTTTATTGACTTCATGTTAAAGTTATACATAATGAAGCTTCATTGTTTAAAGCTTCATACTGTACATAAATAATATACATATTCATACAATAAGCAACACAACAACAATGTAAGGTAATCACTAAAAAAGACCACGTTCTGACAGGAAACTGGCATCCTCTCCTGCTTGCTGACAGCTTATTTGCCACACCTGTCATATTTCAATCCCTGAGCCTTCAGACTGGTATTCAGTCTATTCAGTGATGTGCTCTTTGCTGGTGTTTACCACAAGCTGCTGCTGGAGGTCATGAGTTCATTTCTGTTAAGAGAAACTGTTTACATAAAGTATGTTTGATGGTGAAATAGATAAAGCAAATAAAATATTAATAATAAATAAAAAGTGATAAATTATCTTTTATATCATCAAACATTTCAGAACTTTCAGATCTGATTTCTATGAATTCAAAATTTGATAAACACTAAAGAGAGATACAGTTCAGTGTGATTACATAACCTTTTCAACTACAACAATCCACCTAAATTTACCCTTAAGTGGCTTCTACGCTAGAGAAAATATTTGTTTACTGCTGTATGACAATGTCACATACGTTTTCTTGTATCTGCTTCTTCTAACGCTTCATTGAAGCTACATTATTATTCTTACTCTGAGTGAAATATTCAGTAAATCTAGACTTCATCTTGTGTTCATCATACATTTATCTTGTCCAGGTTGATATCTCTACAATCTTTGGTGTGACAAGAGTTCATATGTTACATGCATACTTAATAAAACAAAGGCTTGTGATGGCCTAGCGGCTGTGGATGGACTCTGGCTGAATCTGAAGCCGGGTCTTGGTGGCCAGGGCTGCCTTGCGGGTCATGGTGGTGCAGCGGGTCAGGATCTCCTCTGTTTTGGGTCTGGGTGGCACCCTGGGAGTGATTGAAGCCGTCTCACTGCCTTTGGAGCTGACAGATACAGAGCTATCAGTGCTGGTGTTGGAGCTGCGGCGGTCAGAGAGGCTGAGATCAGGGCTGCTTCTCTCACTGTTGTTGACACTAGCCTGGGATGAGGCTGCAGGACTGCCTGAGCGACTCTCTCTTACACTTGTGGATGATTCGCTGCTTGAGGAGGAGCTGGAGAAGCTCATCTCGGTGCTTGTGCTGCGTGAATGGCCGTCTGTGGTGGGGGCATCCCTCTCCATCTGTGTTTGTGTCCAGGTCTCAGAGAGGACGTCCAGAGATCGGGCCTTGTGGAGACGCCCGGGCACACTGGGCTCTCCTCTGGGCCGACCTGCTGAATCCCGCTGTGGGCCGTCTTCGTTAATGTTGGGTCGACGAGGAGCTTGAGTTGCCAGGTTCAGAGTGGAGCTGTGCAGCTTCTGCAGGCTGTAAAGGCCAGCCTGTGGGTTGTTGTATGGTTGCAGGTTCATGGAGGGGACGTAACCTGCTTTGCCATTGAATCTGGAACAAGGATTGCAAAGAAAAAGGAATTCATTTCAAGCCTGCAAAACATCCTCCACCCTAGATGAAGTTTAGGAATTTATTGGACATTTGATACTGCTGCCAGTACTTCAAACTCTTACAGTAATAAAACCACCTTTCTCTTGAGGTAGACAAAGGTACGTTTGTCATGTGTTAAAGTGCAAAGACAATGCAGGGGCATTCAAGAACGCTTCACCACAACCTCTTCTAATGTGCTCCTGATTCCTATCCTCTATTGTGCATTGCAGACAGATAAGACTGTGATACCTGATGAGCCACCAGCCGTCATCAGACTTCCTCAGCACCTCCACCACAGAGCCAATGGACACAGACACCTCATCATGCTTCTTGGTGGAGTAACTCCTCACAGCACGGTACAGGACACCTGAAGGTCACAAACAAGACAACAAGCTCAGGAACTGCTGCACAGCTAAAGTCTCTCTTGAGACATGTGGTAAAAATAAGACAAATACACAGATTGATTAATAAAGCCAGAGTGCACAGAGTTTTGGTAGAAGGGATCAGTTGCATGTTAACTTCCAATGGTGAAAGAGCGCTCCCCAGTGTTGGCTGTTTGGAACAACCAGGCTTCACAGTAAAATGCTAAGTATGTGCATCTGGCATGAATTGACTGGCACAATGAATGCTGAATGATGTCACACCAATGCCAGCTCACCTCCAAGCTGGAATCCAGCATCATCATCATCATCATCTTCTCCATCCCACAGCTCCAGGTAGGGAGCAGGAAACCAAGCCAAACGCTTATCCTCGTTCTCCACCAGCCACCAACCTGGAGAGGAGATAAAACAGACTGTCAGCACAACAGAAATAAAAGTGAAGGAAGGTTTTTTTTTAGTACACAACTGCATGAAAGCTGAAGAACTGACCTGCAGGGTCTTTGATCAGGACATCCAGCTTCTCGTCCACAGCCACCTTAAATGGACGATTCTTGGTGTCCTTTGTCTCGTAAGCAGCCACGCAGCGGTAAGTCTGGGTGACAAACGGGTGAGTGACGCTGCCTGCATTCTGGCGAGTCCCATCACCACCTCCTCCACCGGAGCCATCAGGCAGATCATCAGAGAGCAGGATCATGATGCTGTGTGAGAGAGAAGTCAGTGGTTTAATAATCAAGAAGTTCTATCAGCCTCTCACATGACTTGAAGGAACACGCTGACATGACAAGCTACCTGTTCTTGGTGAAGTCTGGCTGCAGGTCATGGTCTTTGGGCATGAAGAACTGTGTGAGCTGTGAGCTCTGAGTCACAGTTTGGTCGCACTTCAGCAGTTTGTCGCAGTAGCTGTCCAGGAACTTCATGCGCTGCATGGATCGTTTGGATCCTTTCTGCTGGAGGCTGCTCTTCCTGGCCTGCCCTGGATAGAGGAGAGGAAATGACATCATGGTTAACACATTTGCCCCGAACAAGATGAGCATCATTTTCTTTAAATGAAAGGATGCTCTAATGAGACAACACTGTACCTCAGAGAAGGAGCAGCTAAGTGAATCATGTTTGTATTAAACTGTTTTAGTTGGATGTTCCTAAATTGAAATAGACCTTGAAACACACAAGGATATTCTTACCTGTAAATTTTGGGATCACTTTATCGCTTTTCTTAAAAGGATTCATGTGAGGGAATCTCTTTTTCAGCTGCCTCTGTTAGAAAAAAATACATTTTTATTAATGATTATTCATACAATATAAACAGCACACTGAGCACTTATTTAGATTTTTTTTTAACTCACATGAAATTTCTTGAAATCCTTGAAGGACCTGTAGACAATCACTTCAGTCTGATCAGACCATAACACAGACATCATGAACATCTGTGGAAACAGAGAAAACAAAGGATCAGAGAAATATTCTCAAATACAGCAAAGATATTTAGCACCTAAAATAAAAATGTCTGAGGTCTTACAGTAACTCACCTTGAGCTTTGGAGTGTCCCTGTGGACAGCTCCGATCATGCGGGCACTGATTACAAAGCGCTGTTCACCGGCCATCGTGTGCTGGTTTGTGTCTCAGCTCTCAGGATGAATGGCTGCTTCCTTGACCTTCAGTCTCCTGCTGACCTGCCTCTGCTGCTCTGACAGATCAGAGAGAATGCTGCTGTAGATATAGGCCTCACAAAACGGAGGCGGAGCCTGACTGAGAAGCACCTGAGAGCTGTAGAGAAAAGGATGCACACATGCAGAGGCAAGGTGAAACAGGTGGGGCTGGATCTCATGTCAGATGAGCATCACAGAGATGATGTGGAGAGCTGTCATGAAAAGACTGGCTCATTTCCCTGAAGAATTCCTGTTCTCTTCCTGTCCAGAATCAAAGCCTCACACAAGAAAGAACTGTCCTCTAACCTACTTTTTACATTTCACTTACATAATATTGAACATTATGTAAGTATGAAAATATTTGGACGAGTATCATTTTGATAGACATGTACTGCATTCAGAAATACTTGAATGTGCAGATGTGCCAAGTCACACACACGCGCGCGCGCTGTTTTTGTTTTTTTTTTTCCCAAAGGGCTGTCATTAAGATTGGCTACACAAACGTTCAATAGTTTGAATCACCTGTTATTTTAATGTTTTTCCTCTTTGCTTTAATGATGGCCACATAAGAAGAAATAAACAAGTGTTTAATTCAGACCTCAAAATGTTTTGGCCCCAAAAGAAGACAAAATAAATGTAAGAGAGTCAAACCTCCATTTAGTGGTTGTCCCCACAGTGAAGCACGAGAGGGAGGAGTACACTTGGAATCATTTACCTCTCAGGAACACTGTGATTTTGAATTTGTTTTCCAGTCCAGAAAAGCACAAGTGACCTTGGATCATTACTGAACCACAACGGTGCATTTGGACTCTTAATGTTTTGAGGATCAGTTTTTCTTTCGACCCTCAGCAGTCTACTCAGTGGTTTGATTGGATAGGTTTGAACTTTGATTTTCAGTCCAGAATATGTTCAGCTTATATTTCCTGATCGAATTCCAGCAGTGTTAACCCCTGACTAACCTTCTGTTTCTATTGTGAAGTTTTAAGAACTGCTTTGCTGAAGCAACATGTCTGTTAATTCCAGCTTTTTACAGGCAGTGTTGTGCACTTGACACTGAAACACAAATCTGTTCCTATTTAAATCTGCATTTTGATGCTGACCTTCCAGTTTTTTTTTCCAATGATGATGATTTCTTCAAGTCATGTTCAACTGTTGTCACTGCAATTTTACATGTGTCTGGATTATAATTTTGATACATCTGTGTTCATTCATTTCTTGGTAAATAAACATTTTTAAGTGATTCCTTAATAAATGAAGGTTGATCACTGTCATGCCCCTTCAGTCTTCCCCCGTCTGTGTTGATGATTAACCCAACACAGTAACTGAATAATGCTTATCTGGACATCTTTATTTTATGATATCACCAGGTAACATCAGGCTAAGTGTTGTCTGTAAATAAGCAACCTGTTAACAGCTAACTGTTTGATCTGCAGGCTCAGATTTAGTTAGCTAACGTTAGCTATGCATCAGTAGAAACTGTCACCAGCATGATTTAGCCATTTACCACACTGATAGTGAATGTTCATGTATATTATGTACCTGAAATCTCAGTGAAAGCCTTGGTTACCCCCTACACAACAGCTTCTAAGCTACACAGCAACTCTTAAGGTTGCTTTATTAGTTTAAAATGGTTTGTTTACAGCAGAAATTTGGAGACATGTTACAACTCCTCTGTATGCGCTGCTGTCTTCATAAAAAGCTTTTGTGAGGTAGTGTTTTTCATGTGTTTAGTGTATTATTTACTGATCTTATGTATTGTCATGGTGGGTTTTATTGGTGCTTTAGTTATCTGAGTTTGACTCATGCATACATGTGTTATTGACTGTTTTAATGTTTGTTGCTCTCATTTGTTTGGGGTGTTTTTTTTTAATAATTTTGAGCAGTTTCCCTCTTGAATATTAAAAAATCATCACAAACAAAATGTGGCCCTAGAAGCATCATCTGTAGCCCAGCTGTGGTGTCAGCATGCTATAGGGGACATTCAGACATTTGAAAAGCATATTTAATGCTGAAATACATACCCACTCTTCTCTTTGATTTTCATTAAACAGAGACATCTTGTTACTTTCAGAAAAAAATGGACTTTATTGACTTCATGTTAAAGTTACACATAATGAAGCTTCATTGTTTAAAGCTTCATACTGTACATAAATAATATACATATTCATACAATAAGCAACACAACAACAATATAAGGTAATCACTAAAAAGACCACGTTCTGACAGGAAACTGGCATCCTCTCCTGTCTGCTGACAGCTTATTTGCCACACCTGTCATATTTCAATCCCTGAGCCTTCAGACTGGTATTCAGTCTATTCAGTGACGTGCTCTTTGCTGGTGTTTACCACAAGCTGCTGCTGGAGGTCATGAGTTCATTTCCGTTAAGAGAAACTGTTTACATAAAGTATGTTTGATGGTGAAATAGATAAAGCAAATAAAATATTAACAATAAATAAAAAGTGATAAATTATCTTTTATATCATCAAACATTGCAGAACTTTCAGATCTGATTTCTATGAATTCAAAATTTGATAAACACTAAAGAGAGATACATCAAATACAGTTCAGTGTGAATACATAACCTTTTCAACTACAACAATCCACCTAAATTTACCCTTAAGTGGCTTCGACGCTAGAGAAAATATTTGTTTACTGCTGTATGACAATGTCACATACGTTTTCTTGTATCTGCTTCTTCTAACGCTTCATTGAAGCTACATTATTATTCTTACTCTGAGTGAAATATTCAGTAAATCTAGACTTCATCTTGTGGTCATCATGCATTTATCTTGTCCAGGTTGATATCTCTACAATCTTTCATGTGACAAGAGTTCATATGTTACATGCATACTTAATAAAACAAAGGCTTGTGATGGCCTAGCGGCTGTGGATGGACTCTGGCTGAATCTGAAGCCGGGTCTTGGTGGCCAGGGCTGCCTTGCGGGTCATGGTGGTGCAGCGGGTCAGGATCTCCTCGGTTTTGGGTCTGGGTGGCACCCTGGGAGTGATTGAAGCCGTCTCATTACCTTTGGAGCTGACAGATGCAGAGCTGTCAGCGCTGCTGTCGGAGCTGCGGCGGTCAGAGAGGCTGAGATCAGGGCTGCTTCTCCCACTGTCGCTGACACTAGCCTGGGATGAGGCTGCAGGACTGCCTGAGCGGCTCTCTCTTACACTTGCTGATGATTCGCTGCTTGAGGAGGAGCTGGAGAAGCTCATCTCAGTGCTTGTGCTGCGTGCACGCCCGTCTGTGGTGGGGGCATCCCTCTCCATCTGTGTTTGTGTCCAGGTCTCAGAGAGGACGTCCAGAGATCGGGCCTTGTGGAGACGCCCGGGCACACTGGGCTCTCCTCTGGACCGACCTGCTGAATCCCGCTGTGGGCTGTCTTCGTTAATGTTGGGTCGACGAGGAGCTTGAGTTGCCAGGTTCAGAGTGGAGCTGTGCAGCTTCTGCAGGCTGTAAAGGCCAGCCTGTGGGTTGTTGTATGGTTGCAGGTTCATGGAGGGGACGTAACCTGCTTTGCCATTGAATCTGGAACAAGGATTGCAAAGAGAAAGGAATTCATTTCAAGCCTGCAAAACATCCTCCACCCTAGATGAAGTTTAGGAATTTATTGGACAGTTGATACTGCTGCCAGTACTTCAAACTCTTACAGTAATAAAACCACCTTTCTCTTGAGGTAGACAAAGCTATGTTTGTCATGTGTTTATGTGCAAAGACAATGCAGGGGCATTCAAGAATGCTTCACCACAACCTCTTCTAATGTGCTCCTGATTCCTATCCTCTATTGTTTGCATTGCAGACAGATAAGATTGTGATACCTGATGAGCCACCAGCCGTCGTCAGACTTCCTCAGCACCTCCACCACAGAGCCAATGGACACAGACACCTCATCATGCTTCTTGGTGGAGTAACTCCTCACAGCACGGTACAGGGCACCTGAAGGTCACAAACAAGACAACAAGCTCAGGAACTGCTGCACAGCTAAAGTCTCTCTTGAGACATGTGGTAAAATTAACACAAATACACAGACTGATTTATAAAACCAGAGCGCACAGAGTTTTGGTAGAAGGGATCAGTTGCATGTTAACTTCCAATGGTGAAAGAGCGCTCCCCAGTGTTGGCTGTTTGTAACAACCAGGCTTCACAGTAAAATGCTAAGTATGTGCATCTGGCATGAATTGACTGGCACAATGAATGCTGAATGATGTCACAGCTCACACCAATGCCAGCCTTATAAACGTACAGTTATTCAGTCAGTTCTCACCTGCAAGCTGGAATCCAGCATCATCATCATCATCATCATCTTCGCCATCCCACAGCTCCAGGTAGGGAGCAGGAAACCAAGCCAAACGCTTATCCTCGTTCTCTACCAGCCACCAACCTGGAGAGGAGATAAAACAGACTGTCAGCACAACAGAAATAAAAGTGAAGGAAGGTTTTTTTTAGTACACAACTGCATGAAAGCTGAAGAACTGACCTGCAGGGTCTTTGATCAGGACATCCAGCTTCTCGTCCACAGCCACCTTAAATGGACGGTTCTTGGTGTCCTTTGTCTCGTAAGCAGCCACGCAGCAGTAAGTCTGGGTGACAAACGGGTGAGTGACGCTGCCTGCATTCTGGCGAGTCCCATCACCACCTCCTCCACCGGAGCCATCAGGCAGATCATCAGAGAGCAGGATCATGATGCTGTGTGAGAGAGAAGTCAGTGGTTTAATAATCAAGAAGTTCTATCAGCCTCTCACATGACTTGAAGGAACACGCTGACATGACAAGCTACCTGTTCTTGGTGAAGTCTGGCTGCAGGTCATGGTCTTTGGGCATGAAGAACTGTGTGAGCTGTGAGCTCTGAGTCACAGTTTGGTCGCACTTCAGCAGTTTGTCGCAGTAGCTGTCCAGGAACTTCATGCGCTGCATGGATCGTTTGGATCCTTTCTGCTGGAGGCTGCTCTTCCTGGCCTGCCCTGGATAGAGGAGAGGAAATGACATCATGGTTAACACATTTGCCCCGAAGAAGATGAGCATCATTTTCTTTAAATGAAAGGATGCTCTAAGGAGACAACACTGTACCTCAGAGAAGGAGCAGCTAACTGAATCATGTTTGTAGAGATATTAAACTGTTTTAATCGGCTTTTCCTCTTATTACCGGCTGCAGATGCACAGCTGCTTATATGAAACCATTTAAACAGACTTTGAAACACAGGTGATAATCTTACCTGTAAATTTTGGGATCACTTTATCGCTTTTCTTAAAAGGATTCAAGTGAGGGAATCTCTTTTTTAGCTGCCTCTGTTGGGGAAAAAAATACATTTTTTTTAGATATTATTCATACAATATAAACAGCACTATAAGCACTTATTTTTGTGTGTGTGTGTGTGTGTGTGTGTGTGTGTGTGTGTGTGTGTGTGTGTGTGTGTGTGTGTTTGGACTCACATGAAATTTCTTGAAATCCTTGAAGGACCTGTAGACAATCACTTCAGTCTGATCAGACCATAACACAGACATCATGAACATCTGTGGAAACAGAAATAAAAAACAAAGGATCAGAGAAATATTCTCAAATACAGCAAAGATATTTAACACCTAAAATAAAAATGTCTGAGGTCTTACAGTAACTCACCTTGAGCTTTGGTGTGTCCCTGTGGACAGCTCCGATCATGCGGGCACTGATTACAAAGCGCTGTTCACCGGCCATCGTGTGCTAGTTTGTGTCTCAGCTCTCAGGATGAATGGCTGCTTCCTTGACCTTCAGTCTCCTGCTGACCTGCCTCTGCTGCTCTGCCAGATCAGAGAGTCTGCTGCTGTAGATATGGGCCTCACAGAATGGAGGCGGAGCCTGACTGAAAAAACACCTGAGAGCTGTAGAGAAAAGGATGCCCACATACAGAGGCAAGGTGAAACAGGTGGGGCTGGATCTCATGTCAGATGAGCATCACAGAGATGATGTGGAGAGCTGTCATGAAAACACTGGCTCATTTCCCTGAAGAATTCCTGTTCTCTTCCTGTCCAGAATCAAATCCTCATACAAGAAAGAATTGTCCTCTAACCTACTTTTTACATTTCAGTTACATAATATTGAATATTATGTAAGTATGAAAATATTCAGACCAAGTATCATTTTCATAGACATGGCAGGTTGTAAAGCACATTGTGTTGAAGTGTCTATATTTGGCTATATTAGAAAAGCTGACTTGACCTGACCATAAAGAACCCTCTATATGTTATTCACAGATTAACCAACAGGAAAAGAAGCACATTAAGTAAAATTTAAATGCTTTCTTGCACTCTTTGTGTTTGTGTTGGACTCTGTGCTTTTCTTTAACAAAACATTCACACCATTCAGCGCTGACAAGCGAGTATAGGGGGGTTCATGTCTTTATGATGCTGATGCATCACTGAGAATTACTATTAACAATATTTTAGGAAGGTTTTGGGCAACAAATCCTTGTGGAATATAAAGAGGCAGTAATTGAGATTTGGTGTAACTCAGTATATCTGCAGGGCTCCAAATCAGTCAGAGTATTTTCTTCTAAAAGCTGCACAAAGCCAGTTTTAAAAAAACATAAGAAAATGTCAATCAATGTGTTTGCATGAACTAAGCTAATCTATTATGTGTTCATTTCTGCCTCCCATCAAATTCATGTGAGTTAAATGAGTCGACTCATTTGAACAAGGAAGGAAAATATTTCTACAGAAACTAGCCTGTGTAATTCCTTCATTATGTACAAAGTGGGTATTAAAGAGCTGACCTTTAACACATACAGTCAACCATTTATTTGTTCTTGTTCTGATGAAGAGATTAGTGACCTGGAACGTGTTAGACGTGCTTCCTTAAAGGAGGGGTAAGTGATTCTGGTAAAATACTGTTAATATTTCAACTCAACACCGAACCATATACGCCGCTATCAGTGCTTCTTTAGAGGCCCCAACTCCCAAATTAACAAACAAGCGTCACCAAGGCAACAACATTGGGCTAGCTGACTGGTGAAAGTAATGTTTTTATACCAAGTTGGTGAGGTAATATCTTTGATGTCACTTACAAATCATTATGTAATGGTGTAACGTGGTTTCTAATGGGCAAAGACATTGAACACAGACACATAATGACCAGCTAATGGAGGACATATTTGTTGAATCTGATAAAGTGTGTTCCATTAGAATCACTGACTGCGCCTTAAAAGAAATCACATTCATATTTGAACAGGCAAAAAGGGCTCCTCCATCAACAGTATGTCTAAGTATAGCTGTAATATCAATACAGCGATGGCTGCAATTAATTGTGATGGGAAAAGGCCAAATTAAAAGTTTGAACTTTTGCTCAGGATTGCCTAAAATTTGATACAGATATTAATGTGCCCCACATGATGAATTTTAATAACGCCTCTGATCCCTTATTGTTCACATTGTGCCATCATCGGGTCAAAATTTGAAATCTCTATGACTCATCACAGAAACCATCAGTATCGTCTGACAACAATAGGCCCGGGAAATCCAACGCATTCTCACTCCAACCTCATCACATTGATGTGCTTGGTCATGGACTTTCCACATCCACATATGACGTGAAAGGTACCCTGGGTGCGTTGGTTGTTGATGTTCTGGAAATCCGTCCTGCCCATCCCACTTGGACATTCGCCACCATAACTTTCGTCATTGGCTCACCGCGTTTCCCCCTGACACTGTCAAGCACTGTTAAAGTATAAGGGCAACCAGCCACATATCATACTGACGTTAAAGGATGCCTTTTTTCGTTGGTTTCTGACACCGCAAGTCACTGCCCAAGCACCAGAGTTAGACAGGGCTCAGAGATCCAGTTCAGCCTGGCCAGTGGATATCTGGGCCAAGACTTCCTCTTCTGTGCGCCGGTCATTTCAGCTCAACTCTCTAAACAGTAAAATTGACAAAAGCTAATAAAGAGCTAACTTGTTGTCAGAGGATACCTGGAGGGTTCTGAGATTGCATTTTGGCCAATGCATTGTGATTTGTCAATACTACTCAGACTACATAGGAGAACCAGAAATCTTCTGAAACCAAAATCTTGCATACACATGCATCTGTTTATAAAGATTACTTTATGTCCAGATCCCTGCAAAACGAAGACTATTCCCATTAGCCTCAGTTGTACATACTTGTTTAGCCCTTGTTTAGCAAATGTTAGCATGCTGAACTACGCACATGGCATACATTTTATCTGCTCAGCATGTTAGCATAATTATTGTGAGCATGCTAGCACAAAGCTGTGCCCAAGTACAGCCTCATTAATCTGCTGGCACGTGTGACAGCTCTTAGTCTGGAGAGTCTTGCATCATGATCAACTTTTAAGCATTTTAGGATTTCATCATTTAGCAGGTTTGCACACATTCCTCAGATGCAGAATTCACGAAATAGCTGGAACACGTCAGAGGAATTTTTGCGACTTCAAACGGCAAACAAAGAATCTCAGGTGAAAGGTGAGCTATATCCCTGTTCAGTTTTTTTTTAACTTGTGCAATGATGGAAGGTTGAGCCACAATAAAACAATCAAAGCGTTACCCAATGTCCATTGAAACCTGGGTCGTGATTAATCAGTACACACAATGCATGTGAACTGCATTAGATTACATTTGACCTAGAGAACATATTTCGTGTGATTCAGCTTCAGGTTAGACACAGTATTTTGGGCTTTCCCTGCTTTCAGCAGTGATAAGAAGTGAACTAATGCACAGAGCTCAAAATACAGGGAGTGTTTCGGTGCTTATCTACTAAAGGCAGCAACGTCCATGTCAAAAACATGTCTGTACAAATGGCATACGTGGAGCCTTTTGTTCTTGTCGCAGACTCTGTAACCTTGACTTGAGCAGTGCAATACATTCCCACAGTACTACAGTTTTATATTACAGGAGATCTAGTCGGACTGTTTCATGCAGCCGCATTGTTTTATTATATTCTGATTGCTCAATAAAATGTGGCAAGAAAAAAAACCCCATGGCAATAAATCTGACTTTTATCATCCTTCGTTCGCCACGCAGAAAGAAGGAAACAGGTCTGCCTCATATTTCTTAGCAAGAATCAGCTCCTTCGTTTACTTTAGGAGGGACAGTTGTCGTCACATAGAAAGGATTTATTGTGTTAACGGAGAGCGACAAGGAAGCACGAGGTGAATAATTAGTCAGAAACGTGCTGCTGATCGGAAAAGATGCCCTCTGGCTAGACTGACAGCATGCTCTTTACAAACAAACCTGTTTTATGGATATAATGAGTCTGTCTCTGCGTGCGTGCGTGCGTGTGTGTGTGTGTGTGTATGTGTCACACAGTAACCGGGAACCTTCAGGAAGTGCTGTGAGATGTAGTTGGTCATTCAGTAGTTTTGAGGAATGTACAGAGTGTGTGTGACACTCTGTTACACACAAAACACACTGTGCATGACTATTATGTAAAATCACCTTCTTTAATAATGACCAGAAACATTGCCACTAATTATATCTGCTGCAAAACTCTTTTTAATGTGAAACAATATCTGAAGGAGAGAGTAAAGTACAGGAAAGGAAAATATTTCTGAGTACACAGTCCCTTCATTATGTAAAAACAGGTATCAATAAGCTGATCTGTAAGATGTCTGCAACACATCCAGTCAACCATGTAACCACGCTGATGATCGGATTACGAGGTTTTCGATATGCTTCCTTAAAGGAATCTCATTCATGTGCATTTGAGTAGAGAGTGAGGGACTTCTTGGTAACTAACAATAGTGAATCTAATTATAGCTGTTATGTCACATCAGTGACTGGGCTGCCATCTGGTAACTTAACTCTGATTGGAAAAAGGCTGATCCAGAGTTTGAGCTTTTGTTCAGGACTCATTGTTCAGATCTTGATTGGAAAGAATTACACAATGACGGATGAAAATTCAGGTGGGTGTTCAAAACAAGTCCCCACAGGTAGTCTTCCTGGATGAGGTTTTACCACTCTGCAAGTTTGGTGTATTTCAGATCCTAGACTTTAGGCGGCCCCAGGCGAAGAAGCCCATTGAGGCCCCAGTGTTGCATATGACTGCCCTAACTCACAGTTTACTCACTAACTTACTTAAACACGATACATACTTAGCATTTTACACATATTTTCATATTATTAAATATTTTACATACCAGTGTTAAACATTGCATTTTTTGTACTTCTTATTTCTACTTTCTTATAATCACATCAGAGTGATTGTAACATATCACAAAATCCCAACAGGGATCAATAAAGAATTTCTGATTTCTGATAATTAATGGTATGTAGCTATCATGTGGCAAGGTTTTTTGATGCAGTGCACTCTACATAGTATTACTGATTTTATCCCAGCAACAATTCATGTCTCTTGCTATGTATTTTATTTTATATTTTATATTAAGGTTCCGGGACCTTCTGTGCAGAGTTTGCATGTTCTCCTTGTGTCAGCGTGGGTTTTCTCTGGGTACTCCGGCTTCCTCCCACAGTCCAAAGACATGCAGGTTAATTGGTGACTCTAAATTGTCCGTAGGTGTGAATGTGAGTGTGAATGGTTGTCTGTCTCTATGTGTCAGCCCTGTGATAGTCTGGTGACCTGTCCAGGGTGAACCCTGCCTCTCGCCCAGTGTCAGCCAGGTTAGGCTCCAGCGGTTACGGAAAATGAATGAATGAATGTTATCCATAGTGAAGGGGGTGTCATTACAAAATGTGCCAATTTTACTGGCCACTGGAGCCCTGTTTACTCCTACAAGAAACTTTTTGGGGGTGGGGATTGTGCAAACATTTGCTGCTCCTGGTGGTGTGCCTATGATGTATTTTCGTTCTTAATGGGAAAGCAAACACATGAATTGTTATGGAATATCTTGATATTCAGAGGTGTCACCATTTCCTCTGTGAAATCTGTGCAAATAGTGGTGCCGCAGTTAGCACTGTCGCCCCACAGCAACAAGGTTCCATGTTTGAATTCACCAGCTAGATGGGACCCGTCTTTGTGGAGTTTGCATGTTCTCCCCATGTCAGCATGGGTTTTCTCTGGGTACTCCAGCTTCCTCCCACAGTCGAAAGACATGCAGGTTAGGTTGATTGGTGACTCTAAAAATTGCTTGTAGGTGTGAATGTGAGTGTGAATGGTTGTCTGTCTCTGTGTCAGCCCTGTGATAGTCTGGCGACCTGTCCAGGTTGTACCCCGCCACTTGTCAGCCCCTTTGCAACCCTGAACGATAAGTGGAAAATGAACAAAAAAATGAATCTGTGCAAAGTTTAATATTTGTCCAAAACTTCAAGATAAATTACTTTAACTGTGGTTCAAGAGTTGTACATAGGCTCTGATGAAGTTAATTCACAAAATAAATAAATAAATAGGTGAATACTGGGAAAATATTTACAGCTGCATAAGGAGTTCAATTTGGATATTTTTTTAATTAGGAAAAACTATTGTGGACGGATACATACTATCATCATCACACATTTCCTTTTTTTTTTGCTTCTGTTTTTTAAAGCCTTAACCGGTCAGGTACAGCTTATTTATACATATTTTAAAAGTTCCAGCACCACAATCCCTGCACTCATGTTTAAGCTCACATCCTTTAGTATCAGACCAGACTGCTATGCTAAGGCAGTTTCAGGAAGAAGTTGGAGAAGGAAGATTGGATGCTTTCACTTCTAAAACTAACAGACTTACATAACAAGTGTTTTTTCTGTTACATAATGAACAGTAATGCACCGCCCACATCAAAATCATGAATGAAATATGTGGAGCAACACAGTTTGATTGACCCATCTGGCTCATGTTCAGCGCTGACATAATGTGTTAACCTAACAATACTATGCCTGATTGTGACTGTAAGGCCGCGGTCTGGGAGCTTATTTGTGATGGGAAAAGCTTTTGTTCAGAATTCAATTTTCAGATTTTAATTTGAAAGAATCCTCTCTCATGTGAAGGCTTAAAATTCAGATGTGTGTTTAGGAGCCACCAAGAATGTTTTCCCCTACAGCTAATCTGCCTCACTTTAGACGAGATACCATTCTGCAAATTTGGTTTATTTTCATTCTTGCAGAAGTGAATCTAAAAGAAATTAAACTACTAAAATTACTAGCACTTGATAGGCTATATATTTTATCATTGTAGGAAAAACGGTTACTAATAACACTAATCATGAATCATGATCATTTTGTTTGAGTGTATGCATGAGTACTAGTACTAGTCATCATTCGTTTTATTATTTACACCTGTGTTTGACCTGCTGCGAAATGCTAAAAAAAAATGTGTAAAAAAAGGCTTTAAAATATTTCTGTTAAAGTCTGTTATGGAATATCTTGATTCATGCAAAATTTATGTCCTCTGCATTAAATATTGAATCTTTACACACCAGTCACATTACACACATCATAATTAAAATAAATTAATTTAATTAAAGTTCATGTGTTGTACTCATGGTCTCTGTTAACTAAATAATTTCACAAACAGGTAAATACTGCTTTAGATTTGAGGGAAAATGTTTACAGTTGCAATAATTTTAAGGTCTCAAATTTGCATAAATCAAATGGCAAAGTTACCAGGTCACATCATTAGTGTCATACAGACTGCTCTGCAAAGGCGGTTTCAGGAAGAAGATGGAGAAGGAATGAGGAAGGATGATTTGACCTCCAGGACTTCCAGACTTACATAACAAGTTTTTTTTTTTTTTTCCGTTACATGATGTACAGTAATGCAACACCCACATCCAAATCATGAATGAATTACAGTTTGATTGTCCTAGTTGGCTCATGTTCATTACTAACATGCCTGTACGATTACAGCACAATGCTTTCTGAAGAGAGTTTCATTGTCAGAAACAGAACGAACATAATGAACAACTGCAGCAGTAAGTCTTTAAATTGTTTATAAAAAAAATGACACAAAGTGTAAGATGATACTGTAAGTGATTTCAAGGGTATATTCCCATTTTTCAGGTCTACCTTAAAACAATACTGATGTGCTAATATGCACATTTACAGGGTTGTTTGTCACTGTGACTGGACCTCCTACAGGTCTATGCAAGTCTACAGGCCTTGTTCTGAGAAGAATGCAGTGTTTCCCACAGGATTTTAGGAGACTGTGGTGGGAGAGTCTCTGACCCTCGGCGGTTTTAATGTGTGTGTACGTTTTTAAGCGCGATGTATCGCCCTTACAGTAAGTGCATTTTGGGACCATGGACATGAACATACGTTGATAAATAAGAACTTACAAAGGCATATCAGAAATATTTTAAATTTAATTCAGAAACAAAACCAAAAACTCACTCACTCACTCACTCACTCACTCACAATCTTTTGAACAATTTACTGAACAACATTTCAACAACAGGTTATTTACACTATTTACACATTACACTACACAACTATTTACAAACTTGGGCTATTTACAAACTCTGACCATTTACAAAATGCCTATTTACACACTCTGCTCCCAGGTGCCGAACATTTTATTTGGGAAGCAAAGTGGAAACCCTTGATATTGTTTTAACATCTTAAAAAAAGATTTTTTGGGATAAAGGGTCAGATTACGATTCTTCTTCTCTCTGCTCCCTTATTTGGATTTGGGAGTGTTATGTTTTCATTCTATTTTTTTTTCTACAGTGACTGCAGAAAATAGCCTAAATAAATAAAGATTCCTAAATTTGCTGCGGCCCAATTCATCACAAAATGTAGCCTAAATCAATGCAAGATCATTTTCTGACTGATATTTCCCAATATTGCTGTGTATCTCGCTTTGAGAGAAATTCAGCTTCTTCCATGCTCTCTCCGTCTGTTGTGTTCACCGTCTTACACTGACGTCACTCCACAAAATCCCAGAGCGCACATGGCTACTTAATATGCACGTACTGATTTGCATTGACCATATAGGCTATGGTTATGTTCGGGCGTGTTCAAGGCGGGAAACGAGGTGTGTTCACATCCACACTTTTCTCGGCGCGGTGTGATTTATCACGGGGAATAGCGTGCAGCCGTATGTACGCAGAGTTTGATGGATCTGAAAAGAGTGTATATATTTTGGTCGTACGCACGTTTTTCCTTTTCGTCGTAAGTGAAATTTAAGAGGACTTTTACACGCTGTAATAAATGAGGCCCCAGGAGAGGAGAATATGAAATAATAAGCCGCGTCAGCTCGTTGGTATGGTAACAGGTGATTGTAGTGTGTGCCTGCACGGACTCTGAATGCGCGGTGATAATGAAGCAGCGTGGCCGCTCTCGTCACTGAAACTCTGGAACCGAGACGTGCGCGGTGCAGCCGTTCCTCTTCCCGAGAAGGGGGGCAGACAGCGCAGTGAGATACTGTGTCCACGGCCGCAGTTAGCATGGGCGCTATTGCCCAAAAAAGAAGTTGCACTTACCTCAGAGTCAGACGTCCCGCTCCAGTGTCGCTGGAATCTGGTTCGCGCCAAACGTATCTAGTAAAGAGCGACATCTATGAGCGTGACCAGTGCGCGCGCACTCTTGTTCTCGCTTGTTTACGGGCGGTAGGAAAGTACAGCTGTGTAATGGTCTGACAGAGTGACAGATCGTATTTTTTTCTCCATATGAGACTGTGGCGGGCCCAAATGAGACTGTGGCGGCCGCCACAGTCTCATTGATTAATGGGAAACACTGGAATGCATGCTAAAATATCACTAAAACTAAACTGACACTTCAGTAGTATCTTTCAATGTTACTGTCTTTGTAGTATTAAATTCCCTTCTTTTGCTTCCTGGCAGTGTTTCCCTGCTGAGCCATTGTAGTCAGTAACACGAAGTGAAAATTTGGTTCTAAAAGGCTGTAACTTTATACCCACCGTTTTCTAATTTTGACTGCTGAACCTTCATTTTAACTTTAGCTGAACTTCAAAATGCATCTTTCCATTTAAAGGAACAGTTCACCCAGGTTCAAAAATGCATATTTTTCCTCTCACCTTTCTGTGAGTCTAGATTATTTTGGCGTGAGTTGCTGAGTGTTGGACATATCGGCCACAGAGATGTCTGTCTTCTCTCAAGTGTAATGGAACTAGATGGCACTCAGCTTGTAGTGCTCAAGTGCCAAATAATACATTTGAAAAACTCAACAGCAATGTCTCTTTCCAGAAATCATGACCTGGTTACTCAAGATAATCCCCAGCCCCTGTATCAACACACATGTATCTGCACACGGATGAAAGGTTTGTACTCATGACATTAATGGCGTCTTCCTTGGCTGATGTGTATCGTTAGCTAGCTCAGTGGTGCTAGGTGAGCTAGCAGTAAATTCATGCTTCCTTCTGCACAGTGATACGGCTGGCTGGTGTCGTTAAGTAGAAAGAAAATAGTTCCTACATGAAACTGCTCACAACAAGGTCTGTGGATTATCTTGAGCAACCAAGTCATTATTTCTGGAAAGCTCTGGAAAGAGACATTGCTGTTGAGATTTTCAAATATATTCTTAGCGCTTTGAGCACCACAAGCTGAGTGCCATCTAGTTCCATTATGCTGGAGAGCAGGCAGACATCTCCAACACTCAGAAACTCACACTAAAACAGTCAATTCATAGCACTGCAGGTAAGAGGAAAATTATGCATTTTTGATTTTGGAGTGAACTTTCCCTTTTAAGTGCTTTAAGAAAGGGATTTCATGTGTATGGCATTGACACATGGAACAATTACAGGGACCCATACTCAATTTACAGGCAGGTGAGCGCTGGGTTAAGATGAACTTGGAGAAATATGACTATATCCTTTCAGGATGAGAGTGAGATAGTAAGAAAGTCATGCTGCAGACGTCCCTGCTAAATGATGAGCAGGTGCTGCCCTCTAATGCTGGGCTGAAGACACTGCATGGTAAATAAATTATAATTTAGGGATTTGGTAACTAAGACACTTATTAAAAGGCAGCCAATGAAATTAGGAAAGAGCTTCTATGTTCATATGTCTCTATGGTTATTACAAATAAGCTGTAATGGATTTGTTTTTAAACTTTTGATTTCAAGGTAAAGTAAAAATGAAGGTATTGGATCTTTAAGTGGTGACTGTGAGTACGAGTTGCGGTTAAGACAACGTGACATCATCTTTTTTCCCCAATAACCATGACTGCAGACTTGAAAGCAGGCGACAGATCTTTCAGTCCAACTTGATATTTGTTTCTTCTGTTTGTTTCTTATTTGTATAGAGTTATTGTGCGTTCATAAATTGACCTGGAAACCAGAAACATGTTAAACTGAATCAATACGAATCTGTGATGAGCAGAGAGAATTGTGGGTATTCTGGAGGGGTTTAGTACCATGATGGGAAACTGCTTTGATGAATTGTGATGTTTCATGATCCGTAATCTTCCCGAAATAAAGAATCTAACATGAATCTGAAGAAGCTCTGCTGTGTCTGGATTATTTTCCTACATTTTATATAATTACATATGTTTTATGTTTGTTGTCTTTCTGTTAGCCCACAGACACCCTCACAGGCAGCTATTTTCGATTTAGTTTTAGTCTTAAGATTGAAGAATGTTTATTAAGTATTAGTCACATTTTAGTCGTTTTTATCCTTCATAGTCTTGGTCTAGTTTTGGTTGTTCACATGTTTTTGTTCTCTTTTATACTTCCACACTGTCATTTCTCCAGCAGTGTTTTAGGGCTGATTTATGAGTACACACTTACTGATCATCATTTGAAAAGCTCAACATCTCTGTTTATGCTCTCAAAAACTTTGACACCACAAATAACTAATCTAAGACAACTAGGATTTGTCCCCAGGTTCAAACTCTGACTTATCCATCTGACTGTTAAGAAGCACAAAAATAACTTGATTAAAGCTTGAATTCTTTCTTCGTCTGGGAAGGGGTTAATAAGTCCTGTATGTAGACTTAAGCACTTTATACTTGTGCAGCAGACCCCACGCTGTAGTCTATGGATGTGGCCTACGCTGTTGTGAGCATTTATACTTGTGCGGTGGTGTGTCTGTGTCACTCTGCAGTTACACCTCCAAAACACTAGTCGGCGGTGGAGATTTCTATAAAGTGCTGAAAAGTTTAGTTCATTCAAAACACACATTAAACACACAGTAAACACTTATTAATCACACATTAAACATATTAATCACACATTTAACACATTAAACACACATTAATCACACATTCAACACACATTAATCACACATTCAACACACATTAAACACATTAAACACACATTAAACACACGTTAAAAACATATTAATCACACATTAAACATATTAATCACACATTAAACATATTAATCACACATTTAACACACATTAAACACACATTAAACACACGTTAAAAACATATTAATCACACATTAAACATATTAATCACACATTTAACACACATTAAACACACATTAATCACACATTAAACACACGTTAAAAACATATTAATCACACATTAAACACATGTTAAACATGGCTTAATAAAGACAATTTCAAACACAAATCAGCTTCATTATAACTCACAGCATTCACAGACAACACTTGTCTTTATCCAGACAAATTTCCCCACAAATGCAAAATGCTAATGTTTTTAGCATAAGCCTATGGCATTTTACAACAGCAACAATTACCAATGGTAATGTTACAAAATTCAGCTCCTTTACAGTTCACAGGGTTCACTGACAAAACAACTGTCTTATACTAAACACATTTTCCAAACAAATATAAAATGCTAACGTTTTTAGCACAAGCCTGTGGCATTTTACAGTGTATAAATTAGCCTAGCCACCAGCAGGGATTTCCTGTACTTATATAAAGTCAGGATAAATCACACACCAGACTTAAAATGCTATTTGTAGAGGCTTTATTGTCTTCACAATTTATTGTTTCTTATCTGTGAAATTAAAGTCTGGAGGTGAGTCATCATTATCAGAACCAGCAGCCAACAATGTCAGGACTAAATTACAGTGAACAAGATAAAGGAGCTGATGAGATCACACTTCACTGGAACTGTTGTATAATTCCATGTAACAAATCAATGATTGATTGATATGACTGTAATGTTTATAACACAGGGTTGTCCCATTTAAAACATGTGCTTAATGATATTCAGATATTTTTTGGCAAAGTGTCTCCCATATATATTGCCACTTTATAACCAGGGCAGTAAGTTCAGCAGCTGGACATCCTGCAGAGGAACACACTTCTACAACAAGTCAAATATTATATAAAGGAGGGATCGCTGTGCTGTTCCTGCATCCTGAAATACCACTTCCAAACTGTTGAACACTCCCTGAGGAGAAATCATAGATCCTCCAGGGTTTGAGAAAAAGTCTGAAGATCATAACGAGTTTGTGATGTCACCTGATGTCAGGGGCTTGGCTCAGCATCACTGCATAAGAAACGGGGGGTTTTGGGGGGGCCTCAGCATCAAACCTGCACTCTGGTTATTTTTTTCTGCATCAATTAATGGTGTCTAGTGTCTTTAATTGTACTCGTTTTTTGTTTTGTTTTGCAAGGGTTGTTGTTTCATTAAAACTTCATAAACTGTCTTTTGGGTTAACGCCCACATTTCTCCCCCAAATCTGATTTGGACAACATCCTTGAGGTGAAAATCAGAAGTAGGTCCTATTTCTCACCTGTATGGTTTGATTCAATCCATCACCTCCACTCAAACTGTGCCCTCCAAACAATCCTGGGAACCTGAACCTGACCTTGACCACACATTTTCTGATGCAAAATGGAGCGACATTATTTCTAAGAGTTTTACTTCTTCTATTTGCACTCTCCAAAGCCTATTTCACTTAAAGCTTATTCACAGAGTATACTGGACTAAGACGAGGCTTGCAAAAATAAAACCTGACATAAGCCACATTCTGTTCAGACAGACGTCATCAGTCTGTAACTACTTATTCACCCTTTACCTCAGTAGCAGAAACAGTCTGGTGTTACTTTAAAGTGTTTATGTGACATATACAGCTCAGTGATACCTGCACGTAATGTAAGTCTCGGATGACGGTAAATTTTTGGAGAGTGTTTCCAATGTTTATCGATTTCCCGTTTTAAGATACGGATTGTCTTTACATCTTGTTAGGGTTGTATGTTAGGGTTCGTCAAACCAGATAACAAGAGGATATCCTAGGTAAAATGAACTGGCTTCGTAGTTCAGGCCTCTGCTGAGCTTCATGCACTTAGAGAAAATAAGATACACAAGGAAGAATGATCGAGAAAAGTCTCATTTCATTTCTTTGAGACCGAGTGAATTCTCCTCTCTTACCTAAGATTGTATTGTCTATGTGGTTTCTTAAATACATGTGAGCCTTGAGTACACCTTCTGGTCGTTTTCTCTTTATCATGTATTCCATTCTTACATCTGTTGTACTCGCTGCTTATTGTGCTGCTACTTGTTTTGTCCTGTAACAACAGGAAACTCAACAAAAAAACTGTCTTTTGGGTTTAAATTTCTTTCTTTAATTCCTAATCATCTGGTAGTACGGACACATTGGCAGAAACAGGAACTCAATAGTACTGATAGAAAATAAAGTCTGTTTAAAGAGGAACAGGAACTACTTTTGGATAAACAGACATGATCAGTCAGTAAATTAGATGATGGGTTATAAAATAAGTATCCAGCTGTGTTGGCATTCAAATATTTGCTTTGAATTAAACACACTTTTACAGAGTTCCCTGGAATTGTGTGTTTATTGACTGTATTTTTTCTAAATGTGACATCACAGTGCCTTCTGCAGATATAAGACGGGATGTTTTGAGAGTGTGACAAACTGAAGGAGAAGCAGCAGTTTGTTTCCTCTGAAGGTGAAGCCACGTCTCTTTGGTTTGATCTACAAGTGAGTTCAGACAGGTAAGCATCCAACGAGGAGACATTATTGTGTTTTTTTGTTGTTTTTTTTTTCTTTTTAAATGACTAAAATAACAAAAACTTGAGCTGAACTTTGTGAGATTACAATAATCTCATCTTAACGGTGAAAAGCGTTCTGTAAATAACTTATTATTATTAATTAATTGCAGTAGTATTTTATGTCAACTGTTAAAAAAAAGCTCACTGGTTATCTTTCATATCATTGTATAAATTAACATGAATTAACAAGAGTGAGTGCGGAGATTTCCTCTGCTCACTTGAAGCCAGGATGAATCACATACAAGATTTATAATGCTATTTCGTGGAGGCTTTACTGTCTTCACAATTTATTGTCTGTGAAATTAAAGTAAATAAAAGCTTTGTTTCCACTGAGGGAAATGGTCTCAGCTTACAGAAACAGACAGGGGGTCTGCATCGCTGCGACATGTATTTACATTTCTGGGTAGGTGCACGCCAGGGTATGGCAGAGCCCAGTGCCTATGCCATAGGTTCAGTGTCCATTTTATGCGGCGGTATAAATTTTGTTGTAATCTTGTTCCCCCTTTATTTATGTTACGCACATTTAATGCACCTACGTAACACTATGCCGATGACACACAAATCTATCTTCCGTTAAACCCAGGGGATTCCAGCTCCATCACATCCCTCCTGAACTGCCTCCAGGATGTGAAATCCTGGATGGCTACAAACTATCTTCAGTTGAACGATAACAAAACAAAGGTTTTGTTAAGTTCTGGTTTTGTTTGGACCCCAAAGTAGATACTGATGCAATTAAGTAACAAAAAGAGTTTATTAATGACAAGAAAAACAAAAGAGCAGGCAGTGGAGGCAGGGAGCTGGCTGGCTTGTAGAATATTCACAGAAGGATGGATTGAAAACTCAGGCACATGGTGAGGCACACAGGACAACCTGAGCACAACAGGAAAAAAAAAAAAAGGTAAGTACCAAAAAACTCCAGCAACACTAGAAGAACAGGCAGCAAAAATACTGCTATGAAACAATTTGATCACAAGATACTAAAGGTAAGGACACAGAGCTCTACCGAACATGATGGAATTATCTGGCAGCGTAGTGGAGTGAAGACCAGGCTTTTGTAGACAGGAAGATGAGGTGAGTGAAGACAGGTGTGCCTCATCTGCTGCTGCAGGAGAAGCCAGCCACACCCCCTGACACACACATGCACTGCAGAAGAGAAAAGAGGGGAGGGGGAGAGAGAGCAGACACAAAAAACATACCACAAAAAACAAAAATCATCACAGGTTATTGTTTGTGGTACCCCCAACAACACAAGCAGTCCATCATCACATCACTTTTTCAATGGCCTGTGGTTGTTTGTAGTGGTTTTAATATTTTAGTATTTTATAATCTTTTCATGATTATAATTGTTTTCATGGATTTTTATTCTGTTTTATATTTGTGTACATTTTATATTGCTATATATTTGTGTGTCATTCTTTTATTCTGCACAGCACTTTGGTCAACTGCAGTTGTTTTTAAATGTGCTATGTAAATAAACTTCATTTGATTTTGATTTGATACGTTTTGTCTTGTTTCCATGTTCATGTTCATGTTTTCCTGCATCTGTGAACTTGTTATTCCAAAACTTTTCCATGTAAAATAAAATGAGTGCTGATAGTGCAACATGACATATGTGATTTTATCTTTGGCTCAATACAAATACCTGAAAAAAAAAAAAAATCTTATTGTATTTTCAGATCATCAGACAGATCTTCATCAGCTTTGAATTCATTTCAGCAGAAATCTCACAATGAAGGTAAATTTGTGAACTCATATTTTACAGATCTTTAAGTTCTGTTAAACTGTGAAGAAGCTTGTAAGATCAGAAGGGACAACCCACATGGGTAATTATTGTTATATAACTCCCACCACCATAACACTAAAACCAAAACTGCTGAAACACTGCGTGACCTTCACACCTCAGCAAAATGACACCTTCTCTGTTCCAGCTGGTATCAGTCGCCCTCCTCCTCCTGGCTCCAGTGTTGACCAGCAGCTACAAGCTCATCCTACCGTTGGACTGCAGTGACATCTATAATCATAACAAGAGCCGACCCAGTGGAGTGTACACCATCTATCCCATTGGAGCCACGTCTGCTGTCCAGGTACACTTCATCCTCTCAATCCAGGCTGGTTCCCACTGGCATTAAATTCCTGGAAAAGTTCTGAAACTAGGCCTGGAAATGGTTTGGAATTCAAAGAATGTTTGGGGACTGTTTAAAATATGTTCATAAAAATCTTAAAATATATCTAAAGCCGAGTTCAGACCAAAGATTCACGAGAAGAGTTGAAGCAGGAAACTACTTTCAATGTGCCATTCTTCAACATTGTGAAAACACCAAGTCGATTAGTAGATGAGACGGTGTATCATCTCTAGTCAACAATTCGTGAGGACGGAAACAGAGGGCTCAACGGGGACGGAGCACCTGCCACAGCAAGCCAACACGCTGTCTGCGGTCATTTTGACTGATCAGCGAACTTTACTACAAGTTGATTGGCTGTTGAAACAGGTGACGTGCTTCAAAACCAGCCGCCGGTCATTTGACCAGCTGAGTTGCAGGTGCCAGCTCAGATGGCCGGTTCATACCACTGCAACTTTTCTCTGTAACATTCAAAAACGCTTTGCGTCTCATCACAAAACTTTGGTCTGAACTGGGCTTAACATTGCGCAAAATATGTTCTTGTGTCACTAATTTAAGATCTAGTGCAGTGCTAGTTGAAATGTCACAAGTATCATGTGATACACATAGAGCAGAGTGGCACTGTGTCATTCTCAAGGCCACGCCCCCTTTTGCGTGAAAGAAAGGTGCTGTCACATCAGGAGAGACACAAGAGAATGCTGAACAATACGTGAACATTCACTGTGGTAAATGGCTAAATGACGCTCGAGACAATTACTACTAATGGATATCAAATAAATCTGATCTGTATATTGAACAGTTGGCTATTAATAGAAGGGTTATTTACAGACAACACTTACAGTACATTGTGATTCAATCAAAAACACATATTTGATTGAATCACCAGGTATCACAAACAATATGTAATGTCCGGCAGGGGTGTTGGGTCATTGATCCGCTTTGACAGGAGAGGCCTGAGGGGGCGGCAATCAACTTTAATTTACTGAGGTAACACAAACGCTCAGGTTGTATCAACGACCCGGGTACCCCGTAACTCTTCTCCAAGTCCACAAAACACATGTAGACTGGATGGGCAAACCCCCAGGATCTCTCCAGCAGCCCTGCAAGGGTAAAGAACTGGTCCAGTGTTCCACGGCCAGGTGCAGAAGCCGCATTGCTCCTCCTGAATTTGAGGTTTGACTGAGTGGTGTGATACTCCGATAACTGGAGCACCCTCTCCAGTCTACGTTTTTGAAAATGAGGACCACCAGCCCAGTCTGCCACTCCACAGGCACCGTGCCCAACCTCAACACGACACTGAAAAGGTGTGTCAGCCAAGACAGCCCAACAATGTCCAGAGCCTTAAGCATCTCAGAGCGAATCTCATCCACACCTGGCGCCTTGCTGCCAGGGAGCTTTTTGACGACCTCAGCGACCTGTGCCAGGGATATAAATGAGAGTTCTCCCTAGTCTTCAGGCTCTGCCTCCTTTACGGAGGATGTGATGGCCAGGTTCAAGAGTTCCTTAAAGTTCTTCTTCCACTGCTTGACAATACCTACCCATTTATAACTACTTAAATAAAGTTATGGAAATGAGGCAAAATATTATGGAAACTTCTGGAAAAAAAAGAAATTTCTGGTTTAAACTGTGTGGGAACCTTGTTACAAGATGCTGCTGATAGAACAGATACAAGTCATAGTTGTAGAAGCAGTGAGTGAATGTGTTGTAATGACTTTGTTTATGTGTAGGTGTACTGTGACATGAATTCACGGGGAGGACGGTGGACGGTGAGTATTTACACTGAAGTCAACTTTATCGGGTGACGGGTGAGTGACTTTTATGTGTAAGTACTTGGTGGTGGACACTCACAATAAATCATATACTACTTAAACTTTATTATCTGGTCACATAAGCTGTCTGATATGTGTTTAGCTTGTGACCCTTCATCCTGTTCTCCCAGGAGTTCCAGAGGAGGTTTGACGGCTCGGTGAACTTCTACAGGCCCTGGGATCACTACAAGATGGGCTTTGGTATCGCTGCTGGAGAGTACTGGCTCGGTGAGAAATGAAACTAAACCATGTGACCACTTTGCTGATGGGAATAAAGAAGGAAGTAGTAACTTTATTTGCCTAAACCTAACGACGTCTAGTCATGTTTATTTTCCTAAACCTAACCAAAGTAACTTCACGCTAAGTACGTACCATCAATCCTGGGTACCTAATCAGATATCCTATGGACCATTCAATGAAGACACATAGCGTAATGAAGCCCACTATTTCTGTGTTCATATATATGTTTGTTTTCAGGTCTTGAGACTCTCTATCACCTGACTCTGAGGAAAAAGCATGAGCTGCTGGTCAACATGGAGGACTTCAAGGGAAACAAAGTGTTTGCTTATTACTCATCATTCTCAATTGACCCAGAGTCCCTTGGATACAGACTGCATGTATCTGGATTCGTTAATGGAGGGGCAGGTGAGTGAAGCAGGAGACATACTTGCTTTTAACTTCGCGTTTGCTGAGGTAACAAGTTGAATAGCGGTTGAATAGTGGATATT
This sequence comes from Cephalopholis sonnerati, assembly GCA_019142605.1. Lineage (NCBI taxonomy): Eukaryota > Metazoa > Chordata > Actinopteri > Perciformes > Serranidae > Cephalopholis > Cephalopholis sonnerati. The sequence continues at coordinate 14,262,507 of JAGQAX010000020.1, read as the reverse complement.
CAGAGGATGAAGCACTGAAGGACTACACTCAGTGGTGTAAATAAATTATAAACAGAGGCTTTACTCATGATAGATACAAGCTGATACTGTTATGTAGCAGGCACATTACTTTAGAACAGTGAACAGACAGTTTAAGTAGAACTACTAAGTAGGTGTCTTTTATCAGTGCTTAAACCCTGCAGCCAATCAGAATCAAGTATTCACCATGACCATGGTATAATACTACATAATACACTAGCATTAGCATTGTGATTATACATTCTACATGTATCTGTAGGAGACTCCCTGAGTTCCCACAACGAACAGAAGTTCTCCACCTTCGACAGAGACCAGGACGCTGCACCCCACAGCTGTGCCAAAAAATTCCTGGGAGCGTTCTGGTACAATCGTTGTCACAAAGCAAACCCCAATGGCGTTTATCGCTGGGGGGCTGATGGCACTCTCCATGCTGTTGGAATGAGTTGGTACTATTGGAAAGGTCATGACTACTCCCTGAAGTCCATCAGCATGAAGATCCGTCCTGTGCAGTAGTTCTCCAGGTTCAACGTACAGCAGAATATCATCAGCCAATCTCTTGTGATTTCTTTCTCTTTCCTTTATTAATCATGTAGTCTCACAATGGGCCTTATTTTCCTGAACCTGGGCACAAAAAAATGCATCTGCACAAGATAACAAAATGATGAGTGTCATTTTTGTACCCTTTGTGGTGACACAGTGCACAATCACACAGAAAGTGTTTTGCGGGTTGCGAAATGTGACGCACACCACACTTAAAAAAAAAAAGAATGCCATTAATAACAATGCATCATCTATGTATGATGCATCTTTTTTTGGTGCCAGGCAACCACCCATCACCTCTTTGCCCTAACTTTTGTGTGTAATCAATCTCCTGTTTATTATTATATTTTTTATTTAGTTCACAGTGATTAGTAGCTAGTTCCTATTATAGACAAGTATAGGGTACTTGCTGTAGCTCTGGTTGAGGGTGAGAGGGGGTCAGCAAATAGTTTGTTGGGCACAGGGAAACGGAGATCTGTGTGGGTACATGAGACTCTAAAAAAGAGGGTGGATCATGGGGAGCACCACCAGTTGGTCCAGGAGCTTTGCTTCCATGGTGGCTGTTTTCAGGCATATTTTAGGATGACCCAGGGGAAGTTTGACAACTGCTGCCTGTCGTCAGGCCTAGCATAACAAAAATGAATATTAACTACAGGGAGTAAACTGGTCGTACCGAGTGAATGAGCACCACAAGTTAGTCCAGGAGCTTCACCTTCATGATGGCTGTTTTAAGTACTGTAATTGTATGCCTTTGCACCTGCTGTTTTGAGATCATGGTAACTGTGGTTTGTGAAGTTGTATAGTCGTATCCAGCAACTGCTTCCACCAGTTTCTTCTAAACTCGTTGTCGTGACCACCACAGAAGGCCCACCTCTCAAATCATCTGATTGGACTATGGGAAAAAGGGGCGCTTTTCTGCTCTGAATTGAAGCTTTCTCAACTCTAGGAGTTCAGAGCGCTCTGGCAAAAAAAGGCCAGATGCATAGAGCATGTTGTTGTGACTTCAGTTGAGCTGCTGTAGCAGAAAAGTCGGGCCCCTAACTTTTATATAGAAACACACATATAGAGTCTGATTTAGTTTGAAATCACTGCATCGATGGCCGACATGATTTTCAAAGAGGAAAAGTAAAAAACAGCAAAAAAAGAAAGTGCAAAACAGTTTGCAGTTCAGAACAGTTGATGCTTGGTGGAGGTTTAAAACTCTGATATGAATCACTATCTGCTGTACAGTGGCAATAAATAAGAAACTGAGCAGAAAGCTGATGTGATCTGATGTCTTTACTTTGTCTCCTGTGTCTTTCTGTATGAACTCTCTCATCGTGGAAGATGGACTGACAGTGGACCTGAAATATAACACTCTGGTGTCATGTGTTTGATTTGATTCAATGACTTTTTGATTTATTTAGTCAATGCTTAAAGAACAAATGGCAACAATAGAGATAAAAACACTCGAATATATATAAAAAAAGAACGAAGAAGAAATATTTAAACTTTATGAAACAACAATAAATAAAACACATTCATGAAGCACATCGCACACACAAAGGACGGGCAAACTACTCTGGCCCATCTCATGTTTCTGTATTGGTTAAGAGCTGGTCCACTGTTCTGCGACCAGGACGGAATCTGCTTTGCTTCTACTGATTCAGACGAGGGCATATCAGCCGGGTTCCACTGTTCCATAATGTCGTCTGTTTGGTTCAACAGCTCCCCTCCCTTGATGAAAACAACCTGGGCTGAGATCTGAGATCTGACAGTCTTTCTCCATGGCCTCCCTCAAACTCTTCCACCACAGTTTTTGTCTCAGCATCCAGGGAAGCTCCCCTGGGCCAACCAGGCCCAGAAGAACTCTGTCGTCATCTCAATAGCTCGTTCATAGCTGGTGTCCACCTGCAGATTCTTTGTTTGCTACCACAACAGACACCTATGACCCTCTGGCCAGAACTCTTGATACCCCTTTGCATCAACATGGAACAATTTCTGCTCCAGTTCACACACCTTATTTTGAACCATTTGGAGCTAGGGGTGCAACAATCCATCGATCTGGATTGATATATCTTTTAATGATCAACAATCCAATATCACTGATATACAACTAAAACATCGTCTATATCATCATCTTTATGTTACCCCTTTAGTTTGAAATTCTGTGTCATCTTCAAACAGCAGTAGGCAGAAGGCAAGCAGCCAAGAAAAAGACGGAGAGGATTATGTTATTTACTCTGGTATAAATCATCCATTCAGCCATCCATTTTCATCCGCTTATCCAGCGCTGGGTTGCAAGGGCAGTAGGCCAAGCAAAGCACCCCAGACGTCCCTCTCCCCAGCAACACTTTCTAGTTTCTCTTGAGGGATCCTGAGACATTACCAGACCAGATGAGATATGTAACCCCTCTAGTGTGTTCTGGGTCTGCCCCAGGGCCTCCTACCAGTGAGACATGCCTGAAACACCCCTAACAGGAGGCCAGGAGGCATCCTGATCAGATGCCCGAACCACCTCAACTGACCCCTTTTGACGCGAAAGAGCAGCGACTCCACTCAGCTCCTCACCCTATCTCTGAGACTGAGCCCAGCCACCCCACGGAGGAAACTCATGTGGGTCACTTGTATCCGCAGTCTCATTCTCTCTGTCACTACCCAGAGCTCATGAGCATAGGGTATAAATCAACAATGAGAAAATAGGGGTCAACAGGCGTGTCACTTTGTACAGGTTGGAAAGAGAGAATGGAGAAGGCAACAACAGAGACGTTACGTAAGACCTCATCGAAGAAAAAAAAGAGAGTGTAGTGGTCAGTCCGCGCTTGTGTTTGGATTAAAAGAAATATCTGTAATACCGGAACAAAAGTAGTAGTAGTAGTTTGACAAGGATTTTAAACTAACTTTATTCAGACAGCATTATTAATGTTACTTTAAAGTCTCACCAGGTCTGATCAACTTGGATGAAATCAAACATAATAATCGATAATAATTTGGATATTCTGAGGCTTAGTTTTGTTTTGTTTCCATCAGTCAAAGGACCATACTAGTAAATATAGTTAATAAGTTACTATCTATATATATGACTTCATGTAGTTTATTTCCACAGTGGAATAATTACATTCACTGCCGCAGTGAATTTGCACCTCATAAGAGTTTGAAACACAGACCTGAGGTCTGTCTAATGAACCATACCGCATATAACTCAACAGTATCCCACAGAGTGACATGTGCACACACACTCTCACACATGCACCCTCCCACACGTTATCACACCTCCTTCTCCGTGCGATTTCATTTCATGCATCAGGACTCTGCATTCTGTACGAGCTGTTTTACCACCATGTTTTGTTGCCGTTTAATTGAACAGTTCATTTGAATCTTTCCCATTGTGCCTTCTGTATCATTGAATTACTTGTGTTTTATTTAATCAATGACCATCTGTTATGATTATCTTCTTTATCTTCTTTTCCAGCATTAGATGTTTGATTTTGGATAAATCCTGAGCTAATGAGTCGTGTTTTCTGAAGCACTGAAGCAGAGCTCAAAACCATGAGAGCGTTAATGAATCACATTTTCCCCTGACTTAGAGTTCACCTTATCTCTCCTGTTGAATGAAGCTGTGCCTATGAGATAATGGAGTCACGGTCATTTGAACTAAAGCTCAAACTTTTTCACTTCATAACAACTGCGAATGATATTCATATTATTTGGGTCAAGTGATCTGGTGCCATGTTCTTCTTCTAATTATCCCAAACAAACCAGAAAAATAACTTCCTGTTCATCAGAGTGTATTTAAACTCTGCCTTGTGGCCTGCAGGAGAGTGCTCACTAGAGTGGGGGGTAGTTATTTTCTCCATCTTATCTGTAATTCAACTCAAGTTGATGCCATTGGAGCTGGTGTTAAAATTGCCATAATTATTGCCTCACATTGGTCATCTAGAATCCAACATTAAGACATGATTTAAAAATATGAGCACAATATTTGGCTTTTCTTGCTTGATAACTTTTCAGAAGAATCTGAATGCAGCCTTAATACTGATTTTTGGAAAACATATGCTTTGTAAATAAAGGGGTGGGGGGTTAAATAGGGATGAACAAGCATAGCAAACAGTAGGTTTTTGGGTGTCTGATTTAAGAATAATTTAATTATTAAAGGTCCAGTGTGTAGGATTTAGTGGCATCTAGCAGTAAGGTTGAGGAACTGAAACTTCTCCCGCGTGTCAAGCGTGTAAAGTAACAATGTGAATGGCCCTGTCTAAAGTCAGTGTTTGGTTTGTCCATTCTGGGCTACTGTAGAACAACATGGCAGACTCAGCAGAAGAAGACCTGCTCCAAATGTAGATCAGGCCCTTGAAAGGCCCCCAAGCTCTGAAGTCTGTCACGTGATGTCTGTATGAGGACGTGGGATGGACAGTGGTGGATACACCAAATCGTAAGCAACAGATTAATAAGAGCTACACCAAAAAAAAAGTATTGATGATGTCTTTTAATACAGAGCAGTATTATGTTTAATAGATTCTTCGTAATCCATGAAAATGCTGCATGTGAATAAGTTCAAGTATGTGCAGGAGGTCGCATAAAAGATTCACAAGCATTTCATCTTTGCAGTCTTTATAAAAAGGTTCAAATGTAAGATTTAAAGAGGAAATGTGTTTTTGGTGCGTCATGAAATTTTCACATTTACTCTGTGCATGTAGCAGATGTTTTAATTTCACAATGTCCATCATCTTATATCCAAAGTGACACTGAGCTGTAAACGTCACATATATAATCTCATAGGGGTCGTTCACATGTAAACATTTGCAAAAGGTATCACTTGTACTTGTGCAGTAATCTGTTACAAACAAACCCCACCAGAACACCTACAGCGCTGAACATCTTTAGAAACTCCTGGTTCAGACATAAACACAAGGGTTAGTGAGTCTGCCTAAGAGCTGCTGAAGTCTGTAGAGGCAAGTGTTACTTTAAGTCCTCATTCTTCTGCTTCCTCCCCCTTTTCTTACTGTGAGTATATAACGCAATGAAACTTGCAGGGTCTACAGCGAGGCACTAGTCAGACTCTGCCCCAGAGATCTCAGGTGGGATCCTCTCGATGGACTCTGTGGAGGAGCTTTGGGACCGATGGGACTGAGAGGACAGATGCTGGGAGGCTCTAGGGCTGTCCACAGCAGAGTGCATCAGGGGTAAGTAGATGTCGTCCATGTTTGGCAGTACAAACACTTTCTGGAGAAAGAAGAATCATGACTGGTAGAGAAGCTAAGAAAATGGCAGCATTTTACATAGCAGGTACTCTTGTTGTATTTTATTTTACCTGAAACTCATCCTGCAGTTTCTTTTCTATCCACTCAGTCACGTGACAAAAAGTCACCTCCCTCTCCCCGAGTTTAGGACGGACATGCAGATCCAGCTTGGGGGGCACACAGAAGCTGTACCTACAGGGGACATAAGAACAGGATCAAATCACATCTATATTAAATTTTCAGCCACATTTCAGCCTCATGTTGTTGCTTGAAACAGGCTCAGGAATCAACTAAAATAGATGCTACAACAAATAAATGTTCTATTGGCAGGAGATGAGGTGTGAAGAGTGAGTCACACCACAAACATTCACAAACACAACATGTTGCTGAGGATGAACTGATTTGTTTCTGAATTATGACACGCCTCTTTACAGCCATTATGCATCTTTTTGTGTTTTGTGTCACTTTGTGATTGTTTTGCCTGCTGTTTTAGGTTTTTTTCTATGTGTCTTTGCAGTTCCTTTTGCCTTTGTAGTCTTTTTGTTTGTCTTTGTGGTCACTGTAAGTCGTATTGTTTTAATGACATTTTGCCAAGTGAAGGCCGGGGGCTCCCTAACACTTTGAGCCCCTAGGCCTGTGCCCTGAGGGCCTGCTCACTGATCCACCCATGGCGGTAATTGGTACAACAGAGTATATATATATATATATATATATATATATATATATATATATATACACACATGTAGACTTAAGGTAATTCTGTCAATATCCAGAGTAGAGGTAGACCAATCATGCTGACTGCAGATAAAGCTGTATTTGTGTGTACGTCGGCCAATAATTACCAAGAAACCGCTGTAGAGAAGTTCAGGAAATTCAGAAGTACTGTCACCAATAGTACATTGTTTGTCCACCAGAGAGCACAAGATGACTTTTACACTGTAAAATGTCCCACCATGTCTCTTGGTCACAATTTAAAAAAAAATGTTATGTATTTATGTTTAAAAATATATATATGGGTAGATATATCTTTTTTCGTTTGTTTGTTTTTTTAATCCAGTATTCATCAGCGATAATTCAAATAATAATTAATAATAATTTAATTTTCCTACACATAGTTTTTATACATTTTTTACATGTTATTTTGAGAAACACAAGAAAAGCAAGAGAATAATTGAAAACTGCAATCCTAACTAAAAGAAACTGTTGATTGCAATTTACAAAGACAATAAAAACTGATTACATTCTGCCAGTTTAAGTGACAACTGGTAAATTTTTGTAAAATAAAATAACATTTTTCATATTTGCAATCTTGTGATGTCATTAGAGTCTGTGCAGTAGTGATCAGAGGGTGGAGCCGTGGTATATCCAGGTCCCACCCATACACACACTAAACGCAATCACGAGTCAATCACCTGGACATAAAACACGCCTTTTATAGCATTAAATTACTAATTAAAACCAAACTTATCAGAAAAAGCACTTATACGCACATCAGTGTGGTGAGAACTACCAAAAAAGAAACAATCTATTAGAAAAATGTATATGAAGTGTACTTTGATTCCTATCCACTAACATTGAAGGGGCAGGGTTTATGACCTATACTGCAGCTAGCCACCAGGGGGCAATTGAGATGTTTTGGCTTCACTTACAGGGAGCTGTCATGTCATCCATCTTTATTATAAGGCTATGTTCCAAATCGTAAACAGTGGCAAGATGCTCCTCTAATGCCTCAGTATTTACCATATCCTGTCTGTAGGAGGTGGTGGGATGTTGACGACCAGAGATCCTGACAGCTCCTGAACCTCCACGGTGAGCAGAAGGGGCGTGTTGGACATCTCCTCAAACTTCTTCTTAATGAACTCGTTCTCTGTCGCCTTCTGGAAGTACTTGGATTTAGCGATTTTGTCCACAAATCTCAAAATCTTCCTTCCAGTCTTTCCACCCCCTGTCCTGTAAGAGAGGATTAGAGGAGAGGAGAGGAGAGGAGAGGAGAGGAGAGGAGAGGAGAGGAGATCCAGTATTCAGATGCTTAAGTCATAAACTGAGGAGTGAATAGTGTCTGAAATGTAAATGAAAAGGAGAACGAAAGCCATCTGGAGTGTGACGCAGTTTATTTTCTGATTTAGAAAAATGAGCATTCACAACACAGAAGGGCAGAGGTAACACTTAGAGGTGTTGCGTACTCAAAGTTACACTTTCACTCCTTTTACGTAGCTGTAAATAGGCCTGTCTTTTGACTTCATTATCAGTAGCAGTTGGTGGCTCATGGGTAATATTCCTGAATAAACGTAACCTACTCTGAACAACTTTTGGCACTGAATGAGTCAGATGATTCTTCTGTCTCCTGTTTAGTGACATATTTTAGTACACATGTACACACAAAGGCAGTGTTTTTGTTTGATACTACAGTACTTAATATCTCAGTTTTTACCCATCAGTAGCTGGGGTGGATCCCTTCTCCCCCACTGGACCCTGAGGCTCGGAGAGAGGCAGCTCTTCCTCATCAGAAGACCCAGCGCTGGAGGACTCCTCATCGCTGTCCGCCAACACGCTGAAGATGGGCCTACAGCTGCAGATGCACGGCAAACAAGTTAGGAATGGGCGGATGGATGACAAAATGATGGCATGCAACTTTAATCACTTTAACATTAAAAAAGGGAAATATGACAACACAGACTGACTTAAGGACAGATGCATCTTTAAGATCAAGTTTTTTGTCTCGGTGTAAAGCTTCAGATGTGAACCAGACAGCTTTGCCTGGACTGTAATCCCCACAGCTGCAGGTCTATGACAGGCAGGTCTATGCTAATCAATGTAATGTGGAGCTCTGCTCTGTAGATCTGACACTAGAGGGATAAAGGGATAGAAAGAGAGGTGCGTAGGTGTGGATGTGTGCATGATAAAAATGCAAACACAAGGTTTATTGCTATGTGGGCTATCGCTGCTGCTACTTGGCCCAGGCAATATGATAAAATACACTTTAAGATGACAGAAATATTGAAGTATTGATTTTCTTTAAAGGGCAACCACAGATTTTTCACATAAATAGCAGCTTACTCATCACAAGGAGTATGAGTCATGGCCAAAATACATAGGACATGGGCAGAACACAAAACGTCAGATGTGGCCTGCAGGAGACAGTGATTATTTTAATTATCTGGCACTGCTACACTGAACACGGAGGCCACGCTTGCCCACGTGGACACCACACTGCTCAACTCTATTTTTGCTCAGACAACAAGATTTGGTTGGAGATTGCCCTCGTTTTGCGATGTGACCCGCACTGTTGGCACTAGTCAGTAAGTGACATCCCTCTGTTTGGTTGTTCAGCTCAGTGCACAAGTGGAGAAACTAAAGTGAGGAAAGTAAACAAAAGGCTAAAGTCAAGAGGGAGGGAGATCAAAACGAACTTATTATAGTAGGTAAGGTTTTTTAGCCACTGAGCTCTAAATCAGAAATGCTTCATAATTTCTTGTGTTATTGTTCACTAGCACAGGGTAATATGCTTTATTCTTTCAACACTGAGTTGTGTTGTTAAAGTGCTAACTGGCCAGCTAGTGTCTTGAATCCATCCTGTCATTTTTTAGGTTTCCCTTTGTGAATGACGATTACATGCTACTGTCGCCTGCTGATTTGGAGAGTAATTTCCTTTTGTGAACATACACGCTAGTTAGCTGTTGGCTATAGTCTTTGTGGTGTGTTCAAGTGCAACTTTTTGGCCAAGACATAGGCGACGCATGGCGTTGCAACAGTCAGTCTCTGTTTTTTGATGTCGGTTTGGTGTGCCCAGAGATAGGTCTGACTCTGTGGGTCTACGTAACGACAGCTTCTTGTTCAACGAGCTAACCCAATAGCACAAGGAGGATAGTACCAGCAGAGAGTGGGAAAAAACAGCGCATAGAGGAAACTGTTTTCACATCTAAACTCAGTAAATTCAGAGTTTCATTGACCAAACCAAAGTTGAAGATTGTTGAAACAATGGGAAGACTAACTAAGATGGTTTTGGTGAGTTTTATTTTGTCTCTGTTATGATAAGTTAACAAGGCAATTAAGCTGGTCTCATTTAGTGAAAGAAAGAAACTAATTCAGGTGTACAGCAGTTTTTTTGTTTAATGAGGAATTAGTGTAAGAATATTTCCTAATGCCTTTTTGTATTTATCATTTTGTCCAACTCTAGTCACCCTTTAATACATCTGGGTATCAAAACAGACATTCTCATGCATTTTTAGACACAAAGTGCTACAACTAGGTATTGAAAACTGTTGAAAAAAAACATAGAAATGTGCTAGGGTAGGGACAGTTGTTGTCACAAAGAAAGGATTTATTGTGTTTACGGAGAACGACAAGGCAGTATGAGGTGAATAATGAGTCAGAAACGTCCTGCTGATCAGAAAAGATGCCCTCTGGTTAGACTGACAGCACACTCTTTACAAACGCCAGACTGGTTTTATGGATTTAATGAGTCTGTGTGTGTGTGTGTGTGTGTGTGTGTAGTACTGACCGTGGGCTACCCGTTTCAGTCATACAGTCTGCGTCCTGACCACCCTCTTTCCCCAGTTTGGACAGGTTGAACTTTGTCTGCAGGGTCATCTGCAGGGCACCAGTGTAGACCAGCTGCAGCTCCACCCACAGGCCTGCAGGGGGCAGCAGGAAGAGGTCAACGCCAGACCGCCAAAATGAAGACAAACTCACACACACACACACACACACACACACACACACACACACACACACAGCTCAATCTGGACATACACACTGCTTAGTGGGCAGATTAAACAGCTTTTACAGTGATTATCAAGCCTTGAAATTAAATTTATAACAAATTACGAGGGATTGTAAATCCGCCTTTAGGAGCTGAAAATGGGATAATTTGTTGAGGGGTGGTTGTGTAACAGCGAATTGGGCGGAGAAACAGAAAAATCATGAGGTCACACACGTAGATGCACGCTGACACACTTTAATTCCTCTCGTCAGTAGGAGTGTTGTCTGCCAGATTGCCTGATTTTAAAACACACACACACACACAAACACACACAAGCCAATATGCTCTAAATTTTAAAGGCTGTGGCGTAATGGCTCTTCTGCTCCATGAGATTACAACAGGATAACAACGTCTGATCTGATGCTCTGCAGTACTCAGCTGTAATCACACGAGCAACAGGTCATCTCCTCACTCATCTCTTGCATGTGTGTTACACTGGATGTGTGTGTTTTTTGTTTGGTCTCCAGTCTGTCCTCACCTCTGTGGTTGACCTCTGGTCTGGAGGTAGTGGTGATTTGTGGCATAGAGCAGCCCATATCCAACTCAGTCAGAGTCAGCTCATTCATAAAGTAAGGCAGCTGAAAAGAATATACCATATTTAAAATGATGTTATAAGTATTAACCATATAGGCACAATCCCATTTCTTATTTTTCACCCTACCTTGTCCCTGGGAACAGAGTTACAAGGGGTGATGGCTGAAAACTTCCCCTGTAAAATGGCACAACCCTTCAAGACCCTGATACGTCAAACCTTGGTTTAGAGAGACATGTAGCCCTAACACATCACCTGACCCCTCTATCCAAACAAGAAATCAGAAAACCCTACCGCTCGACATGAATGCACAAAGTGGAGGGGTAAGGGCTAAGTGGAAGGCGGGAAGGGGTGCATTGGGATTGGGCCGTCGTTACTTTTGAATTGAAACTGAGACAGTGAGTTAAATTTAAACCGCACACACTCTGATTTTGCTCAGCTTCTTCTGGATCTTGCGGGAAACCATGTCGGCCCAGTGCCTCTCTCGCAGGAAGTCCCAGAAGATTCGACCAATTAGAGCGTTAGCCCAGTCAGTCTGGCTCGTCCTAGGATGCTCTGCTAAATCACAGGTACACTGTAAAGAAGACACCTGATTAAGGGCTAAGCAAGGACAAGAAATACAGAGGAAGAAGTCGTTGCTATCAGCACTGTGTCACTGTACTCTCTGCACACGCAGTATAACATGTAAACTCTCCACCTCTGGAATGTTCCTACAGTCTCACTTCATTTTCTGCACTTAATTGTATCTGCAAGCATGGCTTACATGTCCTTTGATGGTGGGGCTTGTCTCTGTGCTGCCGGCTCCAGGACTGGAGAGGGGCGTCAACTCCTCTGTGGCCAGGAGACGAGCCATGTATCCGGGGTAGTCTAGCAGAGAAAGGCCCCTGGTGCTACTGGAGGTCTGAGTGATGGGAGCTGCAGGGATGCAGGGGACCAGAGGGGTGAAGGGAGTGTCGTCGTCACTGCTGCCCACTCTGCTGGAGCCTCTGCTGCTTGGGATGTTACCCTGGTTAGTAGCGCTCTGTGCTAATGCTGGATCACCTGGGAAAACAGGCAGCATTTGGAGTTAGTTGACATAATATTCAGAAAATATGTTTCATTTTTGTTCTCAGCACACTGGAAATGAGCATATTTTTGGTGACAATGATCATTTACAGAAAAGTAACTACTGTGATTTTTGAGGATGCAATGAGAAAACTATTTAAATAGGAGACTATTCAGCCTAAATTCTCAAATAGTGACAAAAAGAAACAAGAAACACAGCACTTATTTCATTGGTACAGCAAGAGACATGTCATTTTTTCATTCAGAGCTTCATTTACTTTACTTTTATTAAAAGTCTTGAAGATTTCCATTCAAAGGTAGGTTTTTAAAGTGGAGAAAACTTCAGGAGGTGTTGAGGTTTGTGTGAAAACACAAGTTCTATTGAAAACAAAAAGAGAAACTGAGCGAAATTGGCGCTACATGACCAGAGAAAACAGAGAAAAAGGGCTGTGGTGTTTGCTTAATTTGCTCAAGAGGCAGAAAACCTACAACTACCAGAATGCACTGCCAATGCACCAGTAAGTGCTCCCACTGGTGGGTGACATAATGCGAGCTTGTTGATTTTGACACAGGAAACAATATGGCGGCCAGCTGGTAACAAACGATCTTGAATTACAGTTAAACTGTAAGCTAAAATATATTTATGAAAGCATTTAAGGCAGGAAAATGAAAGCTGGCTTTACAGCACAAATGAAGTGCATCAACAATTGCGCAACCCCGTAACTATCGGTAGCTATCCCCAGTTACCAAAGAGTTCACTTTGTTCCGATAGTAATTTACATTGTCTCTCTTAAGTGACGCCATTGGGACTGCCATGTTAATGAGTCGGCAACAACTTTCCACTTTAATGCATAGACATATAGGTATAAGAGTGGTATAAATCTACTCAACTGACTCCTTGCAAAAAAACAAAACAAAAACAAAAGCAGGTATATTTCCCAGAATGTCAAACTCTTCCTTTAAATCCTCAAATCACTTCCATTTATCACCAGCAATTCCCAACTATGTGATGGAGCAACTGTTTTTCGTGCTCCTAAGTAATGCATTAAACAAGAGCGTGGGAATGGAAAGAGGAGGTGTGAAAGATGACAGATCCAATGACAGATGCGCATTAAAAAATTAAAATGCTAATGAGTGTTATGTATTCCCACTCAAATATTTTCTTCAAAACAGAGTAAAAACAACTGTTTTTTTTCCCTTTGCCCTGTCATGTCACCAAACAACTGTGAGATCTGTGTGTTCCCTCGAAAGGGATTGGCTTTGAAATGCAAAGAATTGGAGCATGTAATCCATAATCCACACATACAGCATTTGTATAGATGCCTTATCCGGAAGCCCTCTCTTCTCTAATGCATTAATAACGTTTCTCATACCCGATCTGGACACACATCTGCCAGGCTTCTGTCTGTCCCTCTCATTCTCCCTCTCTGTATTCATGGATGCAAACAGGAAGTGACGAAACCACTCTTCTTTCTCTCTTCCTGTGCGGCCAAAGAGGTAAAGAGTAGTTGGAAGGTCGTGGACGTGTTTGGCGGAACTTTGCTGCGGACTTGCTGGTTCGGCTCCCGGCTCCTCTCCTCGACTCTCCTCCGGCCTTCCTCCCTCATCCTCCAGGGAGTTCGCTCCCCTGGCCAGTTGGATGCAGATGGGATACTTTGGGTTCCACATCCTCTTCCGAGCCAGCACAGATGGCAGCAGGAATACCTTTGGGGAACAGTGGCAGTTTTGTTGAGTCAATGCAGAAGACAAATGTTAAATGAGCAATGCAGACAGATAAATTATTAACTCATTCTAAATAGCAAAACCAATATTGGCAGATGATTTAAAGGGACCTGTTATGCTCACTTTTAGGTTCATACCTGTATTTGGAGTTTCTACCAGAAATTGTTTACATTCTTTAACGATCAAAAAACACTTAATTTGTCTCATACTGTTTGTGCTGGAACAACTGTGTTCAACCTGTGTCAGAAATGCTGTTTAGAGCCTGTATCTGTAAAGGCTGATTTATAGTTGTGCATAAGTTCTGCTGTAGCGTCATCTAGGCTGTTGTGAGCATTTACTTGTGTAGTGGTGTGTGTGCGTCACTCTGCAATCACACCTCCAAAGTGCTAGTTGGAGATGCTGTCTCTATAACACTGTGTTAATTCAACTACAACACCTAGGACACACATAAAACATGGCTTAAAAGCAACAGTAGTAAAAAAACATATTTGGCTCCAGTATAACTCACCAGGTTTACTGACAAAACAATAGTCTTCTTTCAAGAGTTTCCCCACAAACACAACATGATAACGTTATTAGCATAAGTTAAATTTCCTGTTGCATAAATTGGCCTAGCAGCTAGTGGACTTGTCTTCACAATTTATCATTTCTTATCTGTGAAATAAAAGTAAATGAAGGATCCGTTTCCACTGAGGGAAATGGCTTTTAGTTTACAAAAATCAACAGGAGGTCTACGTCACTGTGACGTGTAGTTACATTTCTATGCGTCTCGGCATTTCTGCACTTAATGCAGCCAGTGAATGTTTGTAACAGACTATATTCCCACCTTGAAAAACAACAATAAAAACTAAACCAAAATCTTCCCAACCGGACATGTTCAAGCAGGAATATGACCCAAAATCAGGTAAAAGTTAACAACAATGGCAGCCAAGGTTACATGTTTCCCTGATGTTAGCATGTAGCTACATGTAGGAGTGTATGTAACGTAAACACTTCGCCTGGAGCAGATGACCATGTGAAGAAATACGTCACAAGCTGATGTCAGCTTGTCACAAATGTAGACCAAAACATCAGAAACAGAGTATTCAGAGCAGTCTGAAGCCTGAGGTTTCTGATCATAGGGATTACTTTCACCTCATTATTTGAAATTTTGGCCACGTTTAATTTGAACGCCTGGCATTGTAACATTTTAAAGACGACAGGAAACAAGGAAAAGCACAACAGGTCCCCTCTAACTATTTCTTGCCAATAAACCTTTTATGTCAGACATGCTTTTCTCCGCATTGTTTACTTTCTCTCAGGCATTACTTACATTTTCAAGCACTGTACTAACTGTAAATGTCACTCCAACATCCATGCCATAATTAGTCAAAATCCCATGCATTCATTAATTGGATAGTCAATGCTACATAAGGGGCGGCATGTTGGTGTGGTGGTTAGCACTGTTGCCTCACAGCAAGAGGGGTGTGGGAGCCCTTCTGTGCGGAGTTTGCATGTTCTCCCCATGTCAGCGTGGGTTTTCTCCGGGTACTCCAGCTTCCTCCCACAGTCCAAAGACATGCAGACTGGGGTTAGGTTAATTGGTGACTCTAAATTGACCGTAGGTGTGAATGTGAGCGGGAATGGTTGTCTGTCTCTATGTGTCAGCCCTGCGATAGTCTGGTGACCTGTCCAGGGTGTACCCTGCCTCTCGCCCAATGCCTCAAGAGGATAAGCGGTTAGAAAATGGATGGATGGATGCTACATAAGCTGGGTTTAGTTTACAGCAGCTCTGCACTGATATAGTATCAGAACATCACCAGAATACCAAATATACCAGGTCTTCTCTTTCCGATACATCCCATAAACAAACACAGCAGCCTCAGATACTGAACAAATATTCCCATACAACAGGAACTTAGTCATCATACTTTGCTCTTCGCAAGATGAAAGGAGCGTGACTTGACGAAGGTGGCCTCATGGACTCTCTCGTCGTACGTGGCCCTGCGGCTGATGTTGTTACGTGGGGAGTCCAGACGGAGACAGGAGCCCTCCAGGGTGGCAAACACGGAGTGAGTCAGAGCTGGATGGTAGGTTTCTGGGTCGTAATCGTGTATCTCATTCATCCAGCCCTGAAAGAGCAGACGGTAAGTGTTCATTTCAATCAACACTGTACAAGTTACAAGAGAGTAATAAACATGAGTTATGGAATTGTTCCAGTCCTGAAAACCATGTTGTGATGACTGTTATTAGTCTAAAAATTAAATGTACGGCAGGTAAATTTTACACTGCTTATTTCAACATATGATTTCTAACATCAACTAATTAGTTGTGGAACAAATGCAGTACAGAGGCAAGTCTGCAAGCTGAAGGTTTAGGGGATTAGTCATCCATAGTAATGTGAGTACTAGAGAATATGCATGGAATATAACAAAAAATATCTTTTTATCTTGAGGGGCATTGCGCCCTGGATGTGGCTTCCCTGGCAACAGTCTCTACCAATCAGAGACTTTAAAGTAGAGATGGTAAAGGCTGGAGTAAACCAATCAGAGCAAATCAACCCCTAGATCTTATATACTACATTATACATTCACTGTCACTGTAGTGGCTAAGAAATGCTAGGGCTGAATCCAAATGTCCACCCTCTGGACATGCGGACTGAGCCCTGGCGGACTTCAGTGGTATGTACTGTGACAAGTTCACCATTGTCACGTAAAGTCTGCGAGGGCAGAGACCGCAAGCCGCTGGTAGACAGCCCTGGAGACTGTTTTACCCGTTGCCATGGAAATGATCGAGCTAGAATTACAATCATTGTAATTGCTGTCATATTCTGTCTGCTCATCTGTCCCTGCAGATAACGAGATATAAATCTCATGTATAGGGTTCTTTTGTGAGTGAACAAAATACATTTCAGTATAACATACAGACCTGCAGACATTCAAATATAGAGATGTTTGTAAATATGGATAGCGAGGCCTATTAGTTATATCAGAGGATCTTCTTTTGTCGTCCTTCAGCCACTTTCTAGCCTACATACATTGAATTTTGATGACCTGTATAGTCTACATTTCTAAATATTTCTGTATCTTGATGTTGTTGAATATTACTTCTGGCCTACATAATTCAAGTATTGTTTTAGGCTACAGTAACTGTTTTACATATACATAAATTTTGTTTTTATGGTTGGCTATTAAAAAGGAAACTACCATGTCATGTCAGTTTTGCAATGAATCCGTCCGCTAGAGGCCCCGTGTGGACTGGTTGAATTGCGAATTTGGATGAGTCTGCAAGTGCGGTGAAGTACAGGACATTTGGATTCAGGCTAGTTCTAGTCATTTAGGGAAATATGGTCATTTGCTTTTTTGCTCAACTTACTTAGCTTGGCTAAGCTAATAGACTTTGTTAAGCTAATCAAAGTTATGTGCATGGTTATTTGTTAAAACTATTGTTGAGGAATGACCATGGATGAGTTATCAGATCTGGATTCTGGACCCCAAAATGGAGCCTATTCAGTCCAATGAGTTGCTTCACAGCACTATACACCACAAAGTTTCTAGCTTCTAGGCTTACTTTCAGGGTATGCAGCCCACTAAATTTGTGCAATGGATCAAAAATTAACACAATAAAAGGAGTCATAATTGTTCATGTTTGCAGTTCAGTGTTTCCTGTCAACAGTTTTACAGATGTTTTACAGAAGGTCTCTTAAAAAAGGTGGTCTGTGGAGAAAAAGCTTAGTAGGCCACAGATTTTTTTTTGCTGCAATACTGCGAGTGTCATTGGGAAAAATTGGAAAAACTCTCACCTGCATGTCTAAGTTAAACAATAAGTTTTAGAGGTGCTAATAAGTGATTTTTTTTTATCTTCAGACAGGGCCAGGCTAACTGTTTCCAGTCTGTATACAAAGCTAAGCTAACTGTCTCCTGGTTCTAGCTACATAATTAGCCAACAAACACCACAGTGATATCGATCTTCTCATCTAAACCTTAGCAAGATGGCAAACTTTTCAAGACCATGTCTTTAATCAGTACTTACATGGGTGCATGTAAATTCACATGCTTAAACACAGCTCCTTAATTTTGATAGACATAAAAGCATAATGGGTTTAAACCTGCTGGCTTTAAATCCTTTGAAATATTAAAAAAAGTAGAAGCTTGGGGATAAAACTTTGCTCATACTGAAATATATGCTGAAGTGTTCATTAGAACGGTTTCATGTCAGCTGAATTCTGTCATACGATTCCCTTTAAGAGTTTGAAGCTCCCTCTTAATGTTGCAGTTAACTAATAAACATGTATTATTCATACTGAAATTTTATTTGTACTTTATTCATAGCGGTGTCAGCCTGTGCCCTCTCAGTCTGTCATCTGATTTTCCCGTACTTCACAAAGCTTGGCGCAGTGACGTTCACATTTCAACAGCCGAAAGACTGAAACCAAACTGCTAATGACCAAACAAGGGAATTATCTCAACACTGAGACAGTAAACCCCCTTTTCCAACCATCACCACCACTCTGCACCCCCCCTCCCTGCTTCGCACCCTGACAAATTACAGCTTCCTCCTGCCTGTATCCCACACTAATTGCCTGTGGAACTGACAGTATCTGGATGGTAGCTGTCCTCTCCAGTTGCCCTGTGTCGAGCTCAGCCAGGAGGAGAACAGCAATTACCGCTGCGGCTCAGGCAGATTTTTATTATTGAAGGTTTTAATTGCATTCTGGGCATCTTATGTAGTTGCATGCCACTTTCGGAGGCTTTCATCTGTGAAGGAAACAGTCAGCGGAGGTGATGAAGCGACTCGCCGACTTGACACTGTTCTTTGAGAAAAAATTAGCACAAGTGAAAACTAATGTGAAAACTAATTCTGTATTTGGTGTAAAAGTTCACTCACATATCAGTCTCTTCAGTCAGTGTCTTTATCATAATAAATCAGTTTGTATAATATCCTACAAAAATGCATATACAGTGGATTGTACAATATGTAACAAAGTAGCGCCCCACAAATGAAGTTACATACTTAATGTAAATTTATGTGGCTTAGATTTAGGCAAGTAAAGTCACATAGGTTACGTTTAGAAGGAGAAACACAGACTTCTTTAGGTTTAGAAATGTAAAGCTACAGGGTTATGTTTTGGAAAACAATCATGGTCGAGTGTCGTCATGTTACGTAGTTAATGTAAAGTTACATAGGATTAGATTTAGGGAAGTTACGTGGGTTAGGTTTAGGAAAAGAAACATGGTGACAACATACTTTAAACTTACTCAAAGTTTACCTACATGATCCTGAATGCAAATTTGTGTTTCCTAGATATGAATGACCTTCCCTATTCTGCCTTACTTTGCCTCTGATTGACTTACACTGACATTCTTACCCTAACCCTAACCCTAACCAATCTCACTCTTCTTTTCTAAACCTAGCCCAACAAACCTAACAAACAAGGCAATGAACTCTAGCCAATCAGAGGGAGAGTAGGACAGGTCATTCCTTGCGTCTCAAACACCAGTTTCCTGGACAAAGGTCCTGTGTTTCCCCCACCGGCCTCCTTAAACTCTTCATACTACTTTCTTCTTTATTCCCATCAGTGCATTGGTCACATGATTGCAGCCTTCATGTTTACGTGGGTTATATATGTAAATTGTGGTGCATTATTTTAATCAGTTCCTCCTGTGAAGAAATTTAAATTCAATGCTTGATGATTCTTTCTCAGGTGTTATTTAAACCTACATTGGATAACATGTTGAGAAATGTGTCAGAGTTGGATTGAGACTGAGGTGGCTGAAAATAACGTGAGAATAAAAATTCGACAGTTTCCGCCTTAATGATTCATCGGATTTACCTTAAGGGTGTCAGGCTCAGCGCTGATGGTGCCACCTGTCAGAACCGCCTCTCCCAGCAGAGTATGTGCTGGTCTGTGTGGAGGAGCTGAGCAGCGAGACCTGGGAGAACCAATCCTAATGAGCAACAGTCCTAACAAGAAGCCCAGTGCTAATCCCAGAGCCAGGCCAGAGAAGTACGGACTGAGAGGTAGGATGAAATAGCCATAGGACAGCACTCCCACGCAGAATAGACTCATGCGTGGCAGAGGGTGAGGGGGCTGAGAAAGGGGGGAAGTCCTAATGAGGGGTGCTGTGAGTATAGGTGATCTCCTCTCCTGTCTGTGAGTCTCCGTAGCCAATACTTGCATCACATCACCGTCTGTACATATTTCCAGCTCCTCTTCCCTGTGATGTTGTCTGCTGTGATGCACAGGGCAGGAGCTACGGTGGCTTCTCCCAGGATGTCTAACAGACGGCCAGTCAAACACAGGCAAAACATCAGCATCTGCTTTCCTAGTGTTCCTCACGGGAGACTCAGAAAGAACTGTGTCCGTGCTACCTTCACGTCCCAAACCTCTGGAGCTGACCTGATGAGCCCCCTGGCTCTTACTCTGGTGTTTGGGGCTGCCTGCGCTCTCCTCCCTCATGATCTTACTGAACATGCTGCTCAGAGGCTCGTGCATGGCCTCCGACAGCTTCCTCTTGGTGTCCTCTAACTCCATTTTGAAGAAGCCCCCTCTCAGACTCTCTCCGCTGGGTGACAGCGAGCTAGGAGATGGGGGTGCAGTGCGAGAGTCCCCATTGCTGCGGGTCTTTGGTTGGGTGAGCTGCTTCCACAGGTGAAGGTTGAGGCGGGAGTCTGATTTCGACTGAGACACCTCCGGCTCTGAGCGGGAGATTTCCGTGGAGATGGACTTTACAAGGCTGAGAAGGGGCTTGGGTCTGAGGGTGGAGCTTTCTTTGAGCTCCAGCTCTGTAGAGAGAGACTTGACCAGGCTTGCAAGGGGTCGGTGGGTGGGTGAGGAAGGGCCCGGGGAGAGGAAGCTGGGGCCAGTGGTGGAGCAGTTGCCCAGGGAGCCAGGGGACGAGGGGGAAAGAGGGACATGGAAAGCTTGGGACTGCAACCGTCTGTCATCTTCAACAGAAAGCTGCCTCTCCCTAGAGAGAGATATAGATGGGTAATCGTCGTCGTGGTCGAGGGAGAAGATGAGCTCACTGTCATCCAGACTGTCCCATTCTCCCTCTGTCCCAGTCAGCTGAATCACAATCCCTCGAGGAAGGTGCCTCTTGTTCCCACCAACAGGGGAGAGGCCAAGAGGCGAGCTGCGGGGCTCCTGGAGAGGTTTCCCGCCTCCTCTCCCTTTATCCTCGCTTCTTCTTTCCCCATTGCTTCCACTCTCTGCCATGTCTTGACTTTACATCGCAGAGCCAAGGCACCTAAGAGTCAGTGATAGTGAATAAATAAAGACCACGGTCAGCTACATTATTAAGCCTTGGAGGCAGAACAAATAAAAGCAGTGAGGGAACGAGCCACAGAGGGAGAGGAAGGGCATCTTTTCTACGCTTGTGCCTCACTTTCACAGAAACTGCTTACCAGTGCCAACTCCGCATTAATGTGTGAATGTCACGTAGTTTAGCTCTGAAGAGTTGTGGAAACCTACATTAATCTGAAGACAAGTGACTGAATCAGATCCAAGTAAGTAGCCAACCTCTCCCATAGCTGTCGCTCCACATAGTGAATGGGTTTTAGAAGCATGCAAAAATAGACATTCTGTCTCCCCCAAATGTTGCACAAACTAGGACAGCTCAGGCTTTGATCTAATGTCTTTTGGGGCTGATTGAATTTCTATACAGAAGTCATCAAATTTATGTTTTCTGTCCACATTAAAAAGCACAGTTTGAGTAAAGATGCAGCCTTTCTGTATGAAACAAAGAGGGCATATTTTTGGCTTGTTAAAATTATAATCTCTGAAGTAGTAGTCAGCACGCTATCCCCCCAAGGAAACAGCTACAGCTCAAACCCCTACAGAGCTAACTGTCAGCCAAGTCACAACCCTCCCTCTGGTGTCCTCTCGTGCCGTTTAAAGAGTTACTTATGTAACCCTGAAACGAATAGTGAGGGGAGTTCAAATATGCCCTCTGTCGTTCCCCACATGTGGCTGTTGTGTGTCAGCAGCATTAACGCATTATAGAGCCACCACCTACTGACTTGTCAGAAATGATACTAAGGAAAGCCCAACGCAGAACAGAGAGGCGATGTGTGCTATCAGCTGTCACTTAGTGGGAGAAAAGAGCAGCTCTGCATCACTGGACACAAGCTGGGAAACAGCACAAAGCCCCAGTGGGGACCCTTTCATTCGCTGTCTCTCTGGGTCAAGTGCCCTGCTCTTCATGCAAGTTAAACCCTACCTCTGACTGGTCGCATTTACGTAACTGTATTACAGCGCTGTGTGGCACAATTTCAACCAATTCCACAGCAGCTGGTGGATTCTGACTAATCTGCTCTCACCCAAAATGGACGGTGGGGAGATAAACCTCACAGACGCACACGAGCCAGGCGGCATTAGACTCTCCTCATAGCTTTTCACAGGGTGAGCGAGGGACCAGGGCTTGCAAAGTGCCAGAAAACACACGCATGCATTCACACGCACATCAGGAGGGCTAAACCACTCTTAAGCTAACAGTGTTTTGTCCAAGCTAATTGTGGCACACAATCAGGACAGACCAGTGTTGCCATATTGTCATGCTGTTGTGTAAAGTGCTGTACAGGGACTCCAGATGCTGCTGTACTTTTTCCACTAATCCAAAAGTTCATTTATCAAATCACTGAAGCTACAAGTCAGTTTTTGTACATAATCTCATTGCAACTGGGTATAAAATAAACCTTTCCCACAGCAGAAGGAAAAAATTAACGAGTTAATATACGTCTTTTGGCCCTGAGTGTTACGATATCCAGCGTGCAGAGAGTAAAAATTGTCATTTTTAGAGTCTACAGCTCGAGTTCCTGCTCGGCTCATAGACTTTACATTGTGATGACATCATGTATTTTTAAATTGCTTTGACAAAAGTTTTACAAATATAAAACCACCATGGCTCAAAAATTCAGAGTAGAAAGATTCAAAATTCACCTTGTTTGCAGTTGGAGGTGTCCTGTCAACAATTTCACAATAACTCTTTTACAACAGTGGTCTATGGGGAAAATGCTTTCTCGGCCGTAAGGGGATTTTTTTGCTGCAATACTGCAAGTGGCCACTGGGTAAAAATTGCTTCAAAGCTGAGCGATTTTCCTCTGGGCTTTCTCAAAAGAACAATTTAAACCTGCTGCTGTTTAGCAGATATGATGTTTACCATCTTAGATTATGTTCACACGCAACAACGTGACTAGCTGCATTATCGCCAAGTCACCGTTGCTCAAGCACTCATTAACATAGTTACACTATCAAGGGTTTGTGTGTGACTGCTTCTTGCTACAAAGTTCAACTGAACGTCATCTATGTCTGTGCCTCATTTGCGCATCACATTTCGCCACCTCATCGCATCCCATTGTGCACAGCAATGCCCATAAAGCTAGCATAGCATCAGCAAACTTGGCTAAATAACAGTACAACAGCTAGAAACAAAAACATCTGACATGTTTTAACAGTTGTTAAGTAATTTCACTCAAAACTACAAACCTCATTTTCATGCTAGAGGAAAAGTCAGAGGATCAGCAAAGTCAGTAGGATTAATCCTCTGGGGACCATGAGTGTGTGTTTAAAATTTATCGATCCACAGACCCACACTGCTAGCCATAGCCAAAAGTGAAAGTGATAAACATGAAAGTGATAAACATGTCATATATCTGCACTGACAGCAGCCGATGCGTGGTAAGCTTTGCATGAATTACTGGCCCAATAGAGTGCATTTAGCAGGAATATTAACTCACAGGTTTCTGCCCCAAATTCCCTGATATGTTGTTAAGTGTTTGTGTGATTCCTGCGACTCTGTCCTTTGGGTTTTTGTTTAAACCGTGTTGTTGGAAGTATCCAGCTGTGACAACCCCAGAGGCCACAGAAAGCTGAGGACAACTAAAGAAAAGAACAGAAGGAAGAGTGGGGTGAACGTGGCTATGTGTATATCGCCTACATGCAAGTTTCTCTCATCACCTGAGCTTCTATTTGCAAGGAGTCATTTTAGGTCCCTCACCAGCAGCATGTGATGCTTATAATGATGAACTGTAATACAAGAGAGCTGTTGATGTCTCCATGAGGCTGCGTGTGAAACATAGAGCGATCGTGTGACAACTGCAGCACGAAACACACATCTGCTCTGAGTGCACTGTAACATGTTTGATGAATCTTTTACATTCTCAATCAGTTAAGCATCAGCCTGACAGCGTAACTGTGACTGTGACTCACTGTGTGTGTGTGTATGTGCTGGGGTTTGTGTGTGTTTGTGTGCCACCCTCTGATCAGACACGAACAGTAACAATCTCAGATTAACATTAATGCAGGGTTTTACTGTGAAATCTGACAAATCACACAGCCGGATTAGAGGCTAAACCAACATTTGGTGGGATGTGTTTCCAAGCTAGCTCATCTTCGTGACCCAGTGTTGATTGTAGTTATTAGTAACATCACAATCCTTCAGAGTCGCTTGCGGTCAGCGCTCTCATTCATATGCTTGAGGTCAGATGTTCGTGTCCAGGGTGCAGGGGGTCACTGGACGGTTTAATGAGTTTACAACATATTTCAACCAATGAAAACAAACACTGAAATGAAATGAAAAGCAACCCTTACTCTCAGTAAGTGTAACACAGTCTCAGTCATAATAGGCCTACTATTAAACAGAAAAAATATGTCACTTATACCACTTTAGTATTATTGAAGGACAATGAGAGCCCTTTTGAGCATGTAGTGAAAGTCAATATATCATAATGTAAAGAAAGAGAGAAAGAAAGTGCCACACCTTTTGGCTCCTTTTTTATTACATACTGTACCTACCCTCCTGAGACCGTATGTCTTCATATGAGGACATCACATTTTGGGTTTAGTTGACCTAATACTTCATTCTACTTAACTTAGACCTGTTGTCCTTGTTCGTGGACACTTTTTTGTGCCATCTAGTGGTAGTAAAAGTGGACAAGGTCCAAAACCTGATCATATTTTATGGTTGAAACTTGTTTACTTGTGATTAATAATGTTTGTAGTTTGATATGGCAACAAATTTGACCAACAGTAACAAGCTTTTACACTATTAATTAGGAAGTACTTGTTTGAAGACATTGGGACTTCATTACTGTCTTATATGAGGACATTGGAACTTGATTATTGTTGACAATGTTTAGTTTTTTTATACTTAGCGGGTCCTCCTGATCCCAAATAGCTAAGAGATATTAAAAAATGCATACCAAACAAAAGTCTCAGGAGGCTGTTGTTAAACGACATATATTACAAGCTTAGTAGCCCCCTATATGTGCCCTGTAATTGTAGTACATGTTAAAGAGTACTTATACTTAGGGTCCTCCCTTAATGCAAATCAAAGCACACACTAGATTAAGCCTGGCCCACCCATGGAAATGGCTAGGCCCCTTAAAGGCTCCAGTGAATGGGCCCTCCCCAAACCTGCTTTATTTACATCAACACATATGCATGCTCTCTCTCTCCTACTAAACAAATACATGTAAAATAAGAGACTTAATCAGTGACGGGTTATACAGGCTCGCTGCTCATGTTGCTTTTTTGTTTTTGTTTTTTTATTCACAACAATTGCATAGAAAAAAGGGACTCATGTGATTCTCAGGAAAGGGAGACGTCATTATGAAACAAGCTACATTTTACTAAAACAACAATAAAAAAAAATGTTTATTTCTTGTTGGAATAATGGTGAATGGTGAATACTTTTGTTCAATATTTGTGGTTATCATAGCTGAAATTCAGGATGAACATACCCCATACCAGCTGGACCCCAGAAAGCGCTCCCCTTTTTACCCTGGAGTTAACTGCTAAATCAAAATTACATAGGTCTGTATTCTTCTTGGAAACAATAACAAAGTATTTTCCATCATGAACGCTTTCATTGTAAAAGCTGACCTCGGATCAGAACAATTAGTGGGTTAATTCGTCAGTCACAGAAATGAATCTGCAGCTATTGTGATAATCAGTTAGGCCTGATCAGTGAATTTTGAAATCAAACATTCGCTGGCTCCAGTTTCTCAAATGTGAGGGATTTACTGCTTTTCCTTTATGAGCGAAGTGAGATTTGGACTGTTAATCAAACATAGCATGCAACTCAAATGATGCATGGGCTCTGGGAAGTTAAGATGGGCATTTTTCTCTACTTTCTGACATTTCATAGACAAAATAATAAAAATAATTTGATTAACTCATCATCAGATTAATACATAATAGCAGTTGTAGCTATAGTTACACCAGAATGGGTACACCATGTGCAGACAGAGAGATCCTTAAGCGAGTAAAAACAAATTTCTGCTGTCACAATCAGTAAAATATGTGACCCAAACAAAAAAAAAACAGGGCCAAAAATATAAATGCACACAAAACAGCATGTGGCACCCAATTTATGCAGTATTTACAGTATGTTATTTTAACACAAGTCACAGATTTCAGTGTAACACCTCCACCTTCAACCCCAGAGCTGCATTCTTTGTCTTTCTGGACGACTCACATGCACAAGACAAGAGTGACATGCAGACATGACAGCAGAAGTTACAGTGACTGTTGCAGTCAGTGCGCATCCAGGATAGTAATTTTCATGCAGACTCCTGGTCTTACTTTTGCAAATCTGTGCAGTGCTGATAATGATAAAAACATAAATGAAGATAAGGAATATATACAGCAGTACTTACATGAGAAATTATTCTGTGCATGGAAATGTGACTAAACCCACCGGTCAGGAATGTCTTCTGCTGGTTCCCTCTCCATCTGTGTGCGCAAGGACCGCGGAGTGAGTCTCAACACTCTCTCTCTCTCTTTCCCTCTCCCTCTCTCTCTCACGCAGTCACACACACACACACCTCCCCTTCACCGACTGCCTGCATCCAGATGTGTCAGGCGCTGCCGAGAATCACAGCTCACCAAACTGATTATGAAAAGCATGGCCGCGCTGTATGATAATCCAGATTAAGAGTCCTGCAGCAGCCCCAACAGACGCACACACAAAACTCACCCACACAAAACTCTCCATGCAGAGTGTAAACGCTGTGTAATTGTACAAAACACGGTGACAGCTAAAGTTCAGCCTGAGGGTTGAATAGTGTTATTTTCTAATCTGGTGAGCACACATGCAAAACTGAGGCACTCACTTTATTATCAAGTGCAGCAGTGTCTAAATTACTGCTAATTGGGCTCTAGTTGTTTTCCTGCTGACTTCATTAATGTGTCCACTGGCAAAGACACGGAAGTATTCTCGTGACAGTAAAGAAAGGAAGAACAGGATAAAAGGATGGATTTCTTTTTTCGCCCTCCTTCCCTCCCTCCATCTTGGCCTACATAAAACACACCGGAAGCCCTAGAAATGACAATATGAAGAACGGGGCTGAGTGGTGTGCAGGCTGCAGCTGGGGTTAGAGACAATAACCTCCATCCATCACTGACTGGAGGAGATGCTCCTGAATAGCCCGGCTCGCTGGATGCATGACGGACAATATCACCCTCCAGACCACATATTAGCACAGAACACACTCTCTTAGTCTCATTATCTGTTGTCTTATACTTTGCAGATTTGTCTTTATATCAGTTTCTTTGTGCTTAAGCAGGGGATCCAAGTATCCAGGGCCCCGACATGAGGAGCAACTGGAGTCAAAAGTTTCTTTTTATCTGCAATTTTAAAATTTGACATGTGTTGTTAACAGCGTTGGATAAGGTAGTTTCAAAATGTTAATGTTCTAAAACCTCATCATGAAATCTTCACACACTTATTAAGAAAAGAGGGCTGAAATATGCAGAGATTTCTCACTGACTGCAGAGCCGTAAGGGTGGCATGTCATTTTCTTTATCAAAGATTATATCTGCCTCAAACTCCTGGATCAATGCCTGCATTGTCAGAAATATTGATTTATGAATACATATTGATTCTGAATAATCAAAACCGTTTCAATACTCATTGTCCAGAGTATCGATACAACTGTGCTTTGTTGCTCGTTGTTATTGTTAATGTTTACTACAGTCATTCTTCTGTTCTCTGCTACTAACCATAGAAAAATCATTGTTGTCATGTTACAGCTTTCTCATGTTTATCTTTTAATAAAACTTAAAATTTCATGCCCTCTGCAAAATTTTCCCCTGAGTATTGAATACCAATATATTTCAAGGCATCATATCGAGTTAGAAATTCCAGTAATGTGACAACACTAGGTACCCTCCTGCTTCTGTTTTTGACATTCCAGGATGGCGTGTCAATTTATGTTTGTTAAATGCATTGTGTGTTTTCAAAATTGACTTCCATGATGTTTTCACATGGAGAGTGAACAGCAAGCTTCCAGGTAATAGTCTGGGGTGAAAGTCCAGCTCCTTATATTACATTGTTACTGACATTGCGGTGATATTTGATGACTTAGGTTGGTGGCCGCTGTGTCAACTGCCGCCACCCTGTGCTTATTGTACTGCGCCAGTAGCGCCCATATTACTGGCAAAGTAGTGGTATCTGATAAGTTGGGAATGAGAACAGGCTGAAATACATTAGTCTGAACCACTAAAATGAAAGCTCAGAATGAAATCGAGCTGGGATTGTACATGCCATGCTCGAACCGCACAATGCTACGGTTTTGGATCGCCAGCAGCAGCCACTAAAAAGGTCAAACTCATCGTCTTTGGCCTGGCATGTCCTGTGTGCCGTTCAGCCTGGTGTCTGTGTGCAGACCACCTGGTACGGAGCACCCGAGGTCATGCTGCATATTTCATTTAATGAGGCCATCAATACGTAGTCTCTAGGCAGGGTAGCTGCACAGCTGTCTACAGGGTACCCGCTCTACCCTGGAGAGATGAACTACAATGTACTCAACTTCATCATCAAAACTCTGGGTCAGCCAGCAGTCTATGTGTTGGTCAGAGATTTAAGACCCCAGAGCAGTCTGCTCATGAGACAGGTTTGGAGATACATCATTCTCAGATGTCTTGATGGCCTTGAGCAGATGATGAAGATGAACAGTGGACACCAGGGAGACCAGCATCTGTTCCATCAGTCCTTTACTCGCAGCCTCGCTCAGAGGTCCCACCCTAACACCTATATAGTGATAGTGGACACTGAGGAGGCTGAGGCAGACAGCAGCTGGCAGCCTGCCTCGCATCACACTGCCATATCAGAGAGCGCAAGAACACAACTACAACTGACATTCAAAAAATCAAGCACTGGAGTAAGAGAAAATGGGGCTTTCCTAGGGCGCTGAATGTGCTAGGTCCGGCACTGTTCAAATTAGACTTGTTATGTAACTAATGAGGGCTATACCATATTGTATAATTAATATGACCTAATTAAAAATACCTGGACTGAAATGATATGAGCTACTGTAAATCAGCAGTGACAGTGTGCAGGATCCTTTACTCTCAGCTATAAATAATGAATAGAAACTTATCTTCCTCTTATTCCTCCTCATATTCTCATGCTGTAATTCCATTATCATAATAAATCTCCACAGCCCCCTCTATCCTGGTTTATTACTTTAATTGCTGCTTTACATAAGAATGAAATCCACACTGTATTTGCGTAGCATGACTATATTTAGAGTGCAGATATGAAAGGCCTTCTGTTTAACATATCTCCCTGGCATATGGTA
This sequence comes from Cephalopholis sonnerati, assembly GCA_019142605.1. Classification (NCBI taxonomy): domain Eukaryota; kingdom Metazoa; phylum Chordata; class Actinopteri; order Perciformes; family Serranidae; genus Cephalopholis; species Cephalopholis sonnerati. The sequence continues at coordinate 14,233,106 of JAGQAX010000020.1, read as the reverse complement.
TTATAATAATTACGCACACTATTACCTCAGAGCACGGGTTTGTGAAATTGAATGAGCACCGTGGCCGGGGGGCTGAGTTGCTCCCACTAACCTCACCTCTGTGCTTGTCTGGTGTGAGTGAGTGACTGTGGGCATGTGCATGCTCACACAAACACGCGCGCACACACATACCTTGCCATCTGTTGACATGCAGCGTCAAAAATAGCCCTCTACCAGAAGCTTCCCTGAGTGGCTCACAGATAAGAAGAGCAGGGATCTTTCCTTATGGAGCGGGAGTTGTTGTGCCTCTGCTGTGACCATGTGTACCGGAAAAGTCCGAAACCACTGCAAGACTAATTGATTGGAAAGTTTCAGTAAGTCTGCCTCTGTTTGTCGTGTTTGTTGACAGCTATCCAACTGGAAATGGAGCCCTTTCCTGACCAGTTCATGGAGTTCCACCCGATCCATGGCACCAATGTCAGACTGGACCACTCAGGAACTAAGGCCACCAGGGTGGAGAGCTTTGCAAATGGAGTGTGTTTCAGCAAACACCCTCTGAAGCCCGGGGAGATTTTTCTAATAGAGATCGAGGATAAGGAGCTAGGCTGGTGCGGCCACCTCCGGGTCGGCCTGACTGCCAAGGACCCCGGGAGCTTAGACGTGGTACCTGAATACTCCATTCCAGACCTGACAGACTCAGGGGACAGCTGGGTGTTTGCCATCACTCGCAACCACAATAAGATCATAGAGGATCCTGAAGCAGAGGGTCAAGAGGCTGGAGACGGAGGACTGGGTGGGGGCCAGAGGCTTGGACGAGGGGAGGTTGAAGGTGGACCTGGCGGCGGTGAGAGAGATGAGGGAGGAGGCAACATCAAACCAAAGACTTTTTTCACTGACTCTCACTTGCACATTGGGGATGTTCGCATCCCTAGAGACAAGCTGGTCGGTCGGAGCAGGCCTGGACGCTACAGCCACATATTGGACGACTTGTATAAGACCAACGCTCTGCCTCCCACAGCCAGACGCAGCCGCATAGGAGTGCTGTATGTGCCTAAAGGGCGAGACCTGGCTGACATGCACATCATCATCAATGGTGAGGACATGGGAGCATCTGCAAAGGGGATCCCCTCCATCCAGCCTCTGCACGCTGTGGTGGACGTCTTTGCTGCTACTAAATGTGTCCGAATTGTCCAGGTGGAGTATGGATGTGAGTGTCACACTGATGTGTTTATGATGGATTATGGATGTTGTCATTTTGCATCTCTTAAATGTCACTTTGTTTCTCTCTGAAGTCGCTTTGCATCTCTTTGTAGTTGTTTCGAGTCTTCTTATTGTCATTTTGCATCTATTTGATATCATTTTGTGTCTCTTGAAGTTGTTTTTCGTCTCTTTGAAGTTGTTTTGAATGTCATAAGTTATTTTGAGTCTGTCTGAGGGTGTTTTGAATCTTTCTGTGGCTGTTTTGTCTCTCTTTGCGGTTGTTTTGAGTTTGCTTGTTGTCATTTTGCGTCTATTTTATGTCATTTTGTGTCTTTTGAAGTTGATTTGCTTTTCTTTAAATTTGTTTTGAGCATCTTTGTGGTTGCTTTTCATCTCTTTGCAGTTGTTTAGAGTCTTCTTGTGGTCACTTTGTGTCTATTTGATGTCATTTTATGTCTTTTGAAAATGTTTTTCATCTCTTTGAAGTTGTTTTGAATGTCTTTGTAGTTCTTTTGATTCTCTTTGAGGTCGTTTTGTGTCTTTCTGTGGCTATTTTGTATCTCTTTGTGATTGTTTTGAGTCTTCTTATTGTCATTTTCCATCTATTTGATGTCATTTTGTGTCTTTTTACGTTGTTTTGCATTTCTTTGAACTTGTTTTGAGCGTCTTTGTGGTTGCTTTTCATCTCTTTGCAGTTGTTTAGAGTCCTCTTGTAGTCACTTTGCGTCTATTTGTTGTTTTTCGTCTCTTTGAAGTTTTTTTTTTAATATCTTTGTAGTTATTTTGGGTCTCCTAGACGTCATTTTGAGTCTGTCTTCAGTCGTTTTGTATGTCTTTGTGGTTGCTTTTTGTCTCTCCAGTAGTTGTGTGACTCTTTGTGGTTGTCTTGTGTCTCTTTGTGGTCACTTTGTGTCTGTTTATGGTCATCTGATCAACTTTCCTACAAGAAAAAAAAAATCATTATATACATATATATAGGCTCTGGCCCAGGAACCCATTCAATAATCCATTCAAGCTTTTAATGTGCATTTCTTTATAAGTTCTTCTTAATTTACCTTCACTACTTATACTCTGCTCATCCACTGTCTTTTTGTGTTTTTTGTCCTCTTTCCGTGTGTCTTCAGTCTCGTCCTTGCAGACATTATGTAGGAAGGCCATCCAGAAGCACATTGTCCACAGGATGGCGATCGATTGGCTGGAGCTGCCAGAGGCACTTAAGCACTACTGCAAGTATGAATAAAGGATAAAGCCCTGCGATGGACAGAAATACAATATCTGAACTCTCTCCCAGAGTCTGCCAAGAAAAGGATATTTATTTTCATGATGGAAGTCTTTGTTTCATTCATAAAATAAAGCTAGAAGTGTTTTCACAGTTATGTTCTTGACCTGCCAGACACTGATAGCGCTGACTGTGAAGCATTGTCTGTGATAATGACTGCTAACTAAAATAAATCCACGGTATTTGCTAGGTTGTCTCTCTGTGTGATTCTAATTTCTCCTCAGAGTGTCACCATCAGGAATAACTACACTATGACTCATCACTACTTTCTCCCCCACAAGAACAGAGTCACTCCTCAGTCATTACTTATAAGTTCATGGTGATTATGAAAAGTTATATTGATTTTAATATCATCAATCCTAGTTTACAAAAAAGGGAAGCATGTCTTGTCTATTGTATTTTTGTGATTTCAAATGATCAGTGTCATTTAACAAGTGAGTAACTGAAGTTGCAGCTCAATGGGAACGGCATCATGGTGAGCAGGATCTGTTGGAAGTCACGAATCAGACAAAAATCAAATGTTTAATGCTGACATTGCAGCATCCAAATTCACAGTTTTGGGCACACTTGAATTTTCACATCAGTTGTCTCCTGAGTTTTTTGAAAGAGTGTGTGAATTAACAAAGCCCTGGTTGTCAGAATATGATATGAAAAGGTGGCTAAGAGTAAAAACAGGCTGACCTGACTGTCATTGTCGTATTTCTTCGTGCACAGGTTTTGACAGTGGGGTGGGGGTGCAGGGGACACGTTCTTCTTTTAATATTTAGAGCATATGGATTCGTCTCCCTGAATAAAAACATGAAAATTAAAGAAATTTACACCATAAATTGATGCAGAAAACGTCATATATTGGTGCATAAAAATGGGAAAATAAAGTGTTTGATGCTCAAGATTTTATGGGGGAGGACCCCCAGCCCTGCATGTCATGTGTCCCTCCATGTTTAAACAGAAACTGCGCCCTTTTTTTGTGATGTTTTGATATATTAAATGTCTCAACTTGAACCAGTTTTCTTTTAGATCTAGGTGAGACAGACTGGTGAATGTTGCAAGTCAGAGTACATCTGTGTTAGGTTGAACTCTTGCAGTGCCACACATCCACCTGCAGCTCCTGTTGTCAGACACTGACATCTAGTGTTAATACAGAGAACAGCAGTGGGCGGAGCTCCCGGTAAATCTCCAGCCAGGATCACTTCACACGAGAGGAGGAAAAACAGGAGAGCGTCCGGTCATCTGTCACCGCCGTTTGAAAGGCAGACTACAGCACCCTAAAGGTTTATTTGGCCTTCAGCTGCTCCGCACACACACCTCAACATGTCTTTCTGTAAATTTTTTGGCGGTGAGGTCTACAAGGATCATTTCAAACCAGGTGAGCAGGCGGTGGCTGTTGTTCAGTGAGCAGTGAAGTGATGTAACCTGCCTTTAGTCTGGATTATAGAGGACAAAATAAACATTTCATTTATGTTGGGCCAAGGTTTGGCAAATTATTATATAAATTATTGTGCAGTATCACGGTGATGAGTGGTGAGGAAGGGCACGTGGTGTGACAATATGTGGGATATTTATTTATTTTTATTCAATTACATTTATGGTTTGTAATATTTAAATTGCCTTTCTAACAGAAATAGTATAGTAATAATAATAATAAAGCTGTTAATAAAGTAATTTAGTTGTGGTTTATTTCAGTAAACTGACCCTATCACAGTGTGTCTAACCTGTTTTTGGCCTTTAACCTCTTGGAACTCCTCATCACATGTTATGGCCTCTTTTTTTGACAAGTTTTCAGCAGTTTAACCAAAGAGGGAACATGGACAAAAAAATTGTTGGTACCCTTCGGTTAATGAAAGAAAAACTCACAATGGTCACAGAAATCACTTGAATCTGACAAAAGTAATACTAAATAAAAATTCTATGAAATTTAACCAATGAAAGTCAAACATTACTTTTCAACCATGCTTCAACAGAGTTATTTAAAAAAAAAATAAACTCATGAAACAGGCCTGGACAAAAATGATGATACCCTTAACTTAATATTTTGTTGCACAACCTTTTGAGGCAATCACTGCAATCAAACGATTCCTCTAACTGTCAGTGAGACTTCTGCACCTCTCAGCAGGTATTTTGGCCCACTCCTCATGAGCAAAGTGCTCCAGTTGTCTCAGGTTTGAAGGGTTTTCCTCCTGCGGCCACGTCCAGGGAGGTTGGCTCAGTCCCATGGATCTTAAATTCCTGAATAATATGTGCAACTGTAGTCACAGGAACATCAAGCTGCTTGGAGATGGATGGTCTTATAGCCTTTACCTTTAACATGCTTGTCTATAATTTTCTTTCTAATCTCCTGAGACAACTCTTTCCTTTGCTTCCTCTGGTCCATGTTGAGTGTGGTACACACCACGTCACCAAACAGCACAGTGACTACCTGCAGCCCTATATATAGGCCCACTGACTGATCACAAGATTGTAGACACCTGTGATGCTAATTAGTGGACACACCTTGGATTAACATGTCCCTTTGGTCACATTATTTTCAGTCTTTTCTAGGGGTACCATCATTTTTGTCCAGGCCTGTTTCATGAGTTTATTTTTTTAAATAATTCTGTTGAAGCATGGTTGAAAAGCAATGTCTGACTTTCATTGGTTAAATTTCATAGAATATTTATTTATTATTACTTTTGTCAGATTCAAGTTATTTCTGTTTTTCTTTCATTAACCGAAGGGTACCAACAATTTTGTCCACGTGTGTACATGTATTGAATATTGCAAAAAAATAAAAGCACATATAAGGAAAATTTGACCCATTTACATACTACATTTTATTAATAAGTAGGGGAGACTGAGGCTGGTTAGCACACAGCTATATTCTGGCCCTTCAAGGGTCACAGAAACAAAAATGTAACATAAAGTCACTAGCTTTTTTAGTGTGGGTAGACTGAGGACTAATTGTATTATAAAACTGTGTCAGATAGAGATTATACTCTTAGTAAATAGATATAGGAATCAGATACGTATTTGTATGTGATCAGCTTTTATTTTCATTTCTGTGGTTGGCACATGTGCTATCCAATTTTAACAGTGTATTTTGAGAGATTGAAACTATTTTGAAAGAATAAAATAATATTTATATTGTATGGTAATCATTATTTTTTTTAAATGGTAGTGGCAAAATAATTTATTATTAAATAAAATATATGATAATTATTAACATTTTAAAACATTCCTACTGATGAATTGCTTAAAATATTTGTTTTTTTAAATAGGCAAATATTCCATTTGATCTTCATGTTTTCTGGTTCTTGTTAAATTAAATGTTTGAATTATGATAATATTGGTTGTTTCTTTAAAAAAAAAAAAAAAAAAAAGATATATATATAGTAACTGTTTTATAAGTGTGCCAACTAACCTTGTTACATGTGCCAAGCAATCCCGTGATGGAGCTGCTTGGCACAAGTGCACAATATGACTATTACGACTCACCTGATTTTAGAAAACCTCTCTGTACATTAAAACATATAAATAGCGGATACTTTCATCTTCTATTTGCTGCTGGTTCAAATATTCTATCACAACTTATGCCAGAGTAGTATGGAGAGTGAAACCTATGTCAACAAACCCTGGTCTCCCCAGGTGTCTCAGGTACGAAATGAAAAAAATGCAATGACTTTTAAAACTAACTTTTACCTGCAGGTATGTATGTGTGCTCCAACTGTAACCATCCGCTGTTCTCCAGTCGGTCCAAGTTCGCCCACTCATCTCCCTGGCCGGCTTTCACTGAGACCATCAGAGAGGACAGTGTCACCAAGATGATGGAGACGCTCACTGCGTACAAGGTCAGAGTCCTCTGGACCCTTTTTTTTTTTTTAACTGCTGCTGCATCGTCCACATGGTTTTAACTGGATGGGACCCAGGAGGTCGATGTGACTGTGTTTCATGTACGCAGGTTCTGTGTGGCAAGTGTGGAAACGGGCTGGGCCATGAGTTTGTAAATGACGGCCCGGAGGAAGGAGTCTCACGGTTTTGAATATTCAGTCACTCACTCAAGTTTGTCCCCAACAAAGGTAAGATGAACACACAAGTGAGGCATCGGCAGGTGTGTCATCTATTGTTCGTATATCAATCACCCATCCTATGTTACACTGAATTTGTGACGACGTTTTTTTTTTAGAAATTAAGGACTTAATTTCTAAACCCAAACTACTTGAATAAAGGGACTGTCAGTAAACGGACATTTCAGAAGCAGATCACTTTTTTCTTTTTTAATTAGTTAAGTTTAAATAACCTCAATAATGAGAATAATCAGCAGAATATTTATGGTATGGGCCTCTGCTGATGAATGTTGAGAATAAAAGTGAATGTATACTTTTCATTATGTTCACTAACCATTGATGCAACATTCTGCTGCTACACTCCACATTCACCTATTTTTGTATGATTTGACTGATGACAAGTTTTTGTGTGATCGTAAATCAACATTTTTCTGACTTCACATATATGCTTTTCTCTTTTGTCTCTTTCCCAGGCAAGGACAAGCAGTAAAGAGTGAGGTATGAGTTTCCACTCCAGCTGCTGTATCTGCTGCTCAGTCAGGAACTGTGATCAGGTCGGGTCAGTGGGTGACGTGGACAGGAGAAAGGCCTGAGAGGGACGCCCTGTCCACTGAAGAATCTTTGACCAGCCTGTGACACAGAGACAGGACCACACCTCTGCAAAATGTTACATTCCTTGAATACCTCATATTTAAATCACATATTAACTTGTTTTTGTTGTAGCAGATGCATGTCACTTGAGGAAGAATTTAGGTTTTTTTAGATACAGAAAGATGCAACAACATCGTGTTTAATGTCAGTTTAACTTTAATTTAATTCACTTCCCTAGGGTAAATATAACCATACTATCTATGCACTGAAGAAACCCACCTGTCTAGTCTGTCTGCACTCTTGGTGTCTGCTTAGTATGTTTAATTTAAGATTATTCAATAGCAAAGAAACTTAACTGACTGTATTAATTAGCTACATTTTTTTTTCATGTACTGTGAGCCGGTTTACTTGAACAGATACTAAAATGCAAAATAATCAGTTTCTCAGAATTTTTGTTTTTGTGCATTTTCATTTTACTTTGCAAAACTAACATCTTAGTCAAGAGCTTAGTGGACAAATACACAATGTTTTGTTTTAACTTCTACTGTTAAAGGATACAAACAATAAATTATAGTTTAACAGACTTTTGCCTTTTATGATTTATTTGCAGTGGGGGCACCTTAAGTATAGTAGGCTACTGAAGTACTCGTAGTATTCAAGGCTACTTTCTACTTGTAATTCAAAACAATTCAGAGGTAAATATGATTATTATTTTGCTTTATACATTTATGTGACAGCTAAAGTAGGTTTATGAATTGGGATTTTACATTCAAAACATATGATGAGCATATAAAACATGATGCATTGTTGTAGATTTAAATACCCAATTTCTTACCAACAGTGTGTTAAATTGTTGAAATTTGCTTTAGTTCCATCTTCTATGATAAAATGCTAATATATCAGTAATAATTCTGCAATATGTAATTGTTTTTTTTTTAGCTCAGTATTCTACTTTTATACTAATAATACAATGCACTCGTAACCAGAGGTGTGGACTCAAGATCACATGATTTGGACTGGAGTCAGACTCGAGGCATAAATCGAGTCACAAATTTGATGACTTTACACTTTACTTGACAAAGTTAAAAAAGACTTGAAACTCAACTTGGACTATAACACGTCACTTTAACTTGAGCTTTATGACTTGAAAATGACTGTGTGTAGTGTGATTGCTGAAAAAGCAAAAAAAAAAAAAAAAGTAAAAGCCCAAGTCAGAAGACGGAAATGAAATGAAAAAGATGCAGTAGGCTATTTCTCCACTGCTGCTGCTGCTGCTGCTTTTCAAAGTCCTGTCTCTGCTAAAGAAGGAAGAGCGGCCTTTGCTGGTGAATGTTGAGAATAAAAGCTTACAGCACCGGGTATTCCCAGGCGGTCTCCCATCCAGGTACTGACCCGGCCCGACCCTGCTTAGTAGCTGAGATCGGGCGTATTCAGAGTGGTATGGCCGTAAGCACTTGAAGCAGGTGGACACAAACTATTTAAAGATGCTGAAACATCTCCAACCCTTTTACAAGCTGTTCAACACAGCTAAACATCTTTGCTCTTTACAAACTCAACACATCTCATTAAAAGGCAAGGGCAAGGCAGCTTTATTTATATAGCGCATTTCATACACAAAACAACTCAATGTGCTTTACATGATTAAAAGTTCAACATATAAAAGCATTCAAAAACAAAGAGCAAAGAGCATTTAAAGACAAAGTACAGAAAAAAGACAGCTTGCTAAACATTAGAGCACAATCCATAAATAAAGGTTAATTAAAACATACAGTGCAGTATAATGCAACAGCATAAAATCAATAAAATATTTAAATATTTCAAAGTGCTTTAAAAGAGCTTAATCATAAGCATAAGAAAAAAGAAGAGTTTTTAACCTGGATTTAAAAACATTCACACTTGGGGCTGACTTCACTACTGTTGGCAGCTTATTCCATTTGTGTGCAGCATAACAGCTAAATGCTGCTTCACCATGTTTGGTTTGAACTCTGGGCTCCACTATCTGACCTGAGTTTGCAGATCTCAGAGTCCTACTGGGTTTATATTCCATTAGCATTTCATTCATGTATTCTGGACCTAAACCATTCAGTGATTTATAGACCAGTAGCAGAACTTTAAAGTCTATTCTATAGCTGACTGGTAGCCAGTGTAAAGTCTTCAGAGCTGGAGTAATATGCTCTGATCTCTTTGTTCTGGTCAGAACCCGAGCTGCAGCGTTCTGAATGAGCTGCTGCTGTTTAATGCTCTTTTGGGGCAGACTTGAAACTCAACTTGGACTCTAACACGTCACTTGGACTTGAGCTTTTTGACTTGAAAATAACTACCTTCCCCCAAGTCCAAAGATTAACAAGTATATAATTTAAAAAGTGTGTCACAAATCAGTTCATTTCCTCAGTCAAATGGAGCAACACCTGCCGGCTAGTTAAGGCAGTCAACTCAAGCTGCACTGATTCATACACACATTATACGTCACTCTTCATATATTATCTACAAAACACACTCTTTCGATATGGTGGGCTGTGTAAGCTGCAAAATCTTTCCAGTTCTCCCTTTGCTTTGTCTATGCTACTGCTGCCCTGCATCAGTACTGCTGCTTGCTCTTTCAGCCCCACCTCCACCCCAGCATCCACCTGCAGGCTACAGCTAGAGGGGGATATATTTAACCATCACTCCCCAATATCTCATGTAAACATATCTGCAAGGAGCGACGAGGCCGGAATCTAGATGCCAAACTTAAACTTGTTGTGCTGTTGAAATAAACATTAAAAACATGAGTTGTCTGACTGAACTAATGTTAGTGCTTAGACGACACTTAAATCTCCAGATCCACTTTGTTTGAATCAATTTAATAGCATCCAATCAATGTGGTATTGCTTTTTGACTTCAGTAAAGGATCTGAGTACTTCTTTCACAACTGTTAATTTATGAGGAAGTCTTGAACAAGTAGAGTATTTGCTCCCTGAATTGACCTCTAGAGGGAGCTATCAGCCTGCTAGATCGCATTCACTCCTCCACAGACAGTGTGATGTTAACAATATGTGATGCTATCTGCTCTTGTGGTGCACTATCTGAACGGGTGAAAGCTTGATTTACATGAAAACAAACTGCATGTGTTTGTTTTTTTGCATTAATTATGACTGTTGGTTGTTTCAGTAGCTATCAGGGGGCTCACGCTCTCTCTGTGGCCCAGCTGCAGGCCATATTCTCTGGGCTCTGGGGGTTGGCAAAGACCATGAGGTTTAGAGGAGTAGCCTGGCCGCCTGGTGAGAGACTGAGGGCTATCATTACAAAGGAAGTATACACACACGCACACACACAATCCCAGAAAAACACGTGTGCCAATCAACACACTGCCATGCTCCTCTTGGACTCTCGTGTCTCTTTTCACCTTATGTTATTGCATGCATTAATGTCTTACACACCGCCTTTACATACAGCGTTCACACGCAAACTAAAACACACACAAAGACACACACTGTACTCCAATTTTATTGGTCTCACCACAGACAAGTTAAGTTTGAAGCATATTTTCTTTCATAACATCACTTCTTGTAGTGTGCAATTACGGGAGGTCATCATAACATTGGGAGATGTCGTTGAACTCTCAGCATCAACAATTTGAATATTCTGGAGCACCACTCCACATCCATCCAACTGCACTTCTGCACGCTGCCAAAGGTATTCAAATGAATTTCAGCCCTCAGTGTGGTGGAGGAGCCTGACCTTGCATTGAGGTTGTTATGGCTGAGTAAATTTCCTCTTGTGTTGTCTTGGCAGGGAAACGCTCGGCAGTTTATTCTTTTAACACAGCATAGTCCATATGGTGGATGTTTTTTACCCAAATTGCCTTTACTGTACTGTGAGTGCGTGCATTTTTAGCATAGGTGGTCCCGCTAGTAATCAAACCCACAGCCTTGGCAGTGGTTGTGTTACGCTCTGCCCATCTAACTGAACAGGAGTGGCTATGTCAGATAAGCATAAAGCAAATACAGGGAGATGAGAATGCGATTGCAGCGTCAGATAAGTGAGGTGAACTCTAATTAAAGCAGAAAAACAGCCCTTGGATCATCTCCTGTTGTTATTCCATCACTCTGAGGTTTGGTGCATTCCAGCTGTAATTTACCTTTTTGATGTACTCACAGTACTTTAGCCTGTCATTTATGTTAGGTTACTTCAGCTTTGCTTCCCACGTTAGCTTTCGCTTGTGTCCTATTCTTCAGTTTCCTTTTTTTCTTCTTATTTTGAACTTTTCTTCAGCAGCTAAGAAGAGGGAATCCTTGTTGTTTAAAAAGACTTAAGTCACGCTAGCATCTCTGTGAGGCTGCGCATGAGCTCAGTGGTGCTTTGAACTAAAAACCAATGTCTAAATTTTACCTTGATGGCAGTAACAATATAAACATGCTGATATTTAGAAGCTTGTAACTATCTTTATGTTAGCATGCATGCTAACATTGTCTAATGAGCACTAAACGTATGTTTGATCATTAACAAACAAAGGTCTTGTACAAATTAAACTAATCATGCTAGATGAAAGCCAGCAGTGACCAAAGTTATTAACCCTTTCAATCCTGAGCAAATTGGCTTGATTTGCTTTGAAAACTTGGGAAGAACGCTATGAGCAACAAAAAAGGAACAACCCAAAAATAAGTAAGAAATTAGTTAAAAAAAAAAAAGAAGAAAATTAGTTTAAACAAAATGTTATAAAACCAAACAAACAAGCAAAATGGCCTGTAAATAGTGCTTACATTTTTTTTTAATTCTGTAACATAACTAGTTTTCCCTAGCTTTTTTCTTTTTTCCCCATATTTTTTTAAATCAATTTTTAAATCTTTCTTTTTTTTTTTGTAATTTGTAGGACATTTTTCACCAAGTTGCTCATTGCCTTCATTCCCCATTTTAAAAAAAAAGAAATCACAGCAATTTTCTCAGGGTTCAAAGGTTTAAGGTGTTCAAGCCACAGAAACAGAATAGATAGAAAGGACATTGAACTGTTTCTCATGGTAATTTGAGTAGAAGAGCAAAGTAAAACTCACCAAAACTGTCTTGGTTTACATTAGTCTTTCGACTGTTCCAACAATCACATAGATCACATGATTCCTTCTTATGCAAGCAATGAACAAATCTCATTCAGGGTGCCCTGTTTAAACTGCTCTAGCCTGCCTACTGTTGCTGCTTCCTCTGCAAGCCACTTTGCAATCCGCCACCACCCCACCTCCTCCTTTTCATGCTGTGTCTGACTTATCAATGTCATTTCTGTTTGTCATTGATGCTGGTCTGTTCTGTTTCCAGGCTACCTGCTGCTCTCCCTGCCTTAGGCTTCCATGTAGGCGCATGGAAGGGCAGGGAGGTTTGCTCTCTGGGCCTTAGGCTTTCCTCATTTGCACATGGAAAGGCAGGGAGGTGTGCTTTCTCAAGAACAGAGCCATACTGCCAAATGTAATACTGCAATGGAGGTAAAGTTTTACCTGACTTAAGTGGTCCTGACTGAACTCTGGTTTGGTTGAAATAATCCCTTAATTCATAGAGTTAGAAGTGAATCTACACGCTGTTTTTCCCCGGTGAACAGCTGCTGAGCAGCAGCTCTCACTTTTTCTTTGGAGGCAGCTACAGTAGGCCAACATCATGTTTATATGGAGGTTTATATGGAGGTTAGCCCACTGCAACAACTGCAATGGCAATGATACACATACAAATGGCAGCAGCTCTGACTTTCCTGCTGTGTTGATTCAAATGGGAATGTCCTTTTAATCCATTCTATTTCTATGGTTCAAATATAAAGCAAAGTTTATTTTCACCTTGCCTTATTTGCACAACTTTAACACTGGAAAGTTTGTGTTGTCCCAAACAGCCAATATACGGACTGTAAGCTACAGACAATAGCTGTGAGCTGGCTATTTTTTCACTTTTTACAGTATATCTACGTCTGTTTGTGATTTATAATGTTTCAGAATTACTTCAGAGACAAACTGTACCTTCAGGTGGTTTACTTTTATTTTTTCTTTCTTTCATCCTTTTCTTTGCCTGACTTGACACCTGACTTTATTTTTAATGACATAATGTTATCCTCAGGGAAAAGAAAATGCACCATGAGAGACAGCGCTTACATGTTTTTCCTCTCAGGGTGACATAGGTGGATGATAGTAACCTTCCCATCAGTGTTTTACAGTTCTATTTCCCAGGAAACCAGGACTCAAAGGAGTGTTTTGGCAAAAACAAAGTGGCATGTGTCTGGACCACAAATAACTGCAAAACTGGTTTGAACAGAGATGCGTTTCATAAAATGCTTCCTCCGGGCATTTTGCACTCAACTACGAGACAAATTCATCAGCAATAATTTATCTTCCCATCACTGACGTAAACCACTGTATGACTCATATCTTCAGACCCACGCAGCATTTTGGGTTTCACATTGTGTTTTCCGTTGAAGAGAAGTCCTTTCTCAATGCAGTGTGAATTCAAAGGCACCTTTTTTGTGTACCGGTGAGCTCGGGGTTAATGGTGAATCTCCTGAGAGGGCAGACAGTATGCTGTTGGGTCACACGGGCACTGCATTAACCCAGCTGCCCTGAGACATTTTGAACACGGAGTTAATGTTTGATTCAAAGGGGGGGGGAATGTTTGCGTTAGCACAAAAGTGCTACCTACACCATGTTCTTAAAGGTCATTTTCATTGCACTGTTGCATTCAAGGACCCTTACATTTCCTTTCAGGAGCCGTACAGGTGAATCCTCCATTAAATGTGGAGAGCCCAGGAAGAAATCCCCTGCCACAAAATGATTGAAAGGGTAACTGAAACAAATTAGTGTATTCTATGAAAGTAAATGATTTGGTCTACAAAACAAACACTTTTTCAGACTTGATAAACATTATTTTAGAGAAACTGTTGTACCATTTTCCCCAAAGTAGATAAAGCCCTGAGGTATTTCTGAATAGACGACTTTTCACATTTATGGTTTATAATTTCTTTGGGTTTCAGCTCATGAGCTCTCCAGATCAGATAAGATGATTATTCAAAATTGTCCCATCAGTCATCAACGCCCCCGAGCCGAACAACAGGTGGATGACATCATGGATATTAGGGCATATTAGAGCAGCCTGCCGTGCCAAAACACACACAAACACTTAAACGCACACACACACAGACAGTGGTTTTGTTACGGGACAGTGAAGCACTATTCTCTAGATCTAGATAAAGTTATAATTAATCATTAAACATTCATGTAAGCACCCTTTACTCATAGGGGCAGTGAAGGCTTTACCACACCAGCATCAGGGTATATTGGTGGTCTCCTGTCTGACAGGAAGACTGCCTAATCTCCTTTTTCAGATACAGAATCTGGCTCGATTAAACCTCACTGAAAGGGAAGTGTTATTGTGAAATGGCCACCACTCCCTCACCAACAGGAACTGTTAAAATGCCTTTGAATGTCATACTTACAGGAAGACAGCCTCATGCTGGTAGATATCAGAAATATGTTGTACTTGACATTTTTGGCACATTATGTCTCTCAACCTGTTATTGCCTTCATTCCTCAGGCCTCGACTTGCTTTCACTCAAAGGCATGTGATGTAATTTTGCACAAACGCAATTATATTCTACTTAACTGCTGTTGGCAGCCAACAACGTTTTAACAGCAGGGTGTGTTTATGATGTCAGCCACGTACCTCTTACAGTGTGATGAATTTACTGTGTATGACTGTTAAACATTGGTGAAAAATGATGAAACTTGATGGTTGCAAGTGCAATGTGGCAAAGTGTGGTGGCGTTGATACAGAGCTGTTTCTATGTGGTCTCTTTTATTTGTGCATTCGTTTGTTTACATGTAGCAGTCTTTCCTTTAAAATGGGTGTCAAGCTACTGTAAATAGCTTGAGGGGGTTGTTCTACTGATTTAAGTGTTGCACTCAACAGTGTAGTTCAGGGTGTATGGAGTGTACCCACCTCTTTCTCTGGCTGTTTACAGTATACTCACCTATCAGCCAAAAAGCCTTTGGATGTTATGGGAGAGTATGTCCACAGTATGACTGTCCTCCATTATGGGCTGTCTACTTGTGGGTATTCAGATGGCTGTAGATGCCGATCGATGATCCACATACTTTGGTGCAGCATGAGCAGGGGAATGTGATGGTGTTTGAGTTTTTCTCTCCCCTTACGATGTTGTCCTTTATCTCTGTGGCACAGCAGAATTCTGTTTCGTGACATGCAGCACCTTCCTTTATAGATGTCTTCCAGGAGTGCCTATCAAGCACAATGTGCTCCCAGTTGCTCGAAATGATGTGGATTTTTTTAGATTATTCTTTATGAAGAACGCCTGTGCGTGCCTTTGTTTAACGTGGGGAGACTGGCGCACAGACAGCCACCACATGGTCCTTGACAGATGTGGGTCAGGATCCAGTGGCATGGAGTCCGAGATGAATGGGGGCCAAATTCTGCTGCAGCCTTCTTCCCAGTCCTTGTGATGCTCTCCAAAAGTCAGCCATCATCTTTTGCCTGTTCTGCCATTGAGGTCAACCAACTATCACCACACCACTGACTGCACTTTCTTAAAGTTAGGAGAATTAATTATAAAAAAAATTGAATAGGGATAATTGCGTTATCAAACCAAAGTTAACCCCAAAAGTAAAAGTAAACTGATTGTAAAATCAGTTTTCTGAACAGCATAGTCATTTTCCATCTGCCATTAGTGGTATGTTCAATTTTTTTAAGCTCAGTGATTGGTTGGTTTTTGTTAAGATGCACCTTGGGAGTCAATTTTGTTATGTACACATGCTTGTACCTTCGACATTCTATCAAGAACCAGATATTTTCTACTGCAGTTGATGATTGTTTAAGAGATTTAATGCCGATCCAGGTCGTAGAAGAGCTCTAACAGTGACTCACATAAAACTGTCTATAGAAAAAAAAGCAACCCAACGGATACAGTACATTTGTACATTATTATCCAGTGGATAAGTTGAAAGTTAATGTTCGTTTGGTTCAACAATGCTGTGGTTAATGTGTGGTTAGGTTTGAGCACAGAATCCACTTGGTTATGGTTAGGCAAAGATCATGTTTTGGCTTTGGGGGCACAATCACTGCTGGAAGAGCAGCAATGTCAGCGATCAGTTTTCATGGCACTATACCCTTTAGAAAAACATAGAAGGGTTGCTAATCACCCATGTTTGGTGGGTAAAAAGCCTCTGGAAACACTCGGTGTTTTGAGTTTGTTTGTTGGTCTTGAACAGTGGTCTTGGCAGGCGTCTCACCTAGTTGTCACAACATCCACCATCCCTCCACCTCCCAATGACGAAGTTAACTTATATACCACAGCACTTTACAAACATTGATATGTATGAAACGTACAAATGTAATGTATCTGTGGTCCGCAGAGACGTTCAGTGCCAATATTTTCTTCTTGAGATTGGGCTGAGAAATGAGGCGGACTTTTACTTCAGGAACCAGGGGCGACGACAATAGCTGCTCCCACTTCACAACTGTATAGCTGCAACAAGCCTATTGATTCCAGCCTGGGGCCTTAATTTCATAACACCCTTTTTTTCTCCCTATGTTTAATCCAATAAAAGGAAAAAATGTCCCAAAAAAAAGACCTGGATCCTATATTTACCATAATGCAACCCATCAGCATATTTGTTCAGCCTTCCCCAACCTGTTAGCGTCAAATCAGAGATAACTTTAAAATGCTCCTCAAGAGTCACAAATGACATTATACAAAAGTTTTCACAGCCTGAGTCATATTTCAAATGACGCATAAACTGATGACGTTATTGACAGTTTAAAAATCTCTCCGATCCCTGTTACTTCCTGTGACACACAAGGCAGAAATACTAGAGATGGAAAAATAGCCCTTACTTGCAAAATCGCTCACCACTAGCTGTTTCTCTAAAGCATTTAGTCATCCGCTTCTGATGTGTGAAGACTGCGTGGTCAGAAGTTTAATCATAAACTGGCTGCAACCACCATCCTCCCGCAGGCGGCTAACCAGTCCATCAATGGGACAAGAGGCACTCGGCACCTGGGCTAAATTATGCTCCATCCTCTGGACAAAGAGCAAATCTCTACCATCCATCTTGATGTCCTGACATGCGGTGCCTGCTGACTGCAGCGCCCAGCTCACCGGGCCTGCTGCGTGTCCCCAGTGTCAGTGTCGGCCTCTCTCAGGTCCCTGCGGACCCCACACACGGATCGCCATGCATCATACTCTGAGGTCCATAGCATTGAGCTGCTGCTCAATAAGTCAGTAGACAGGCGGCACAGACGGAGAGGTATCGACACCTTTGAGCTTCAAATGGGATTTGAGTTAGAGAGCAACAAGGGACTTTACTGACTTATTGCCTTCCTTTCTAAATGTCTCACAATGGCTCTGATTCTGTTCTGTGTCTGTATGTTAAATATTTGTGTGTATACATGTAATGCTCTCATATGTTGCTACAACACTATTTTACAGGATTGCTGTCAGAGAGGACTTGGTGTTTCACGTCCCTGAACACTTTCAATATGACTATCTAGTATACTTCACCCTCACACAATTACAAGTCCACGGTATGTTGCATGATAAAGACATTTTTAGGACAAATAAAGACAAACAAACAAACAAATGAAAACTAAATGTGAACTCAAAACACTAAATATAAAGATCAGTATACTGCGTGTGGATATTCTACACGTGGAGCAGCTCACCCAAATGACAAACCCATATTTTATCGCCTTTACCTCTGGTGGTATCTAACTATGTACATAGTTTCATTGTTATTTGCCCAACGTTTTAGATATCAGGCTCTGAGTAACAATGGATAGATGGGGAAAAACACAACATGGTCAACTGTTTTCCAGGGGCTAAATTATTTATTATTAGGACTTTTATTTTACTGTATTTTCTGGAAAACAGTTTCACTTTAGTGTGTTTGTTCTGTAGATTATATGGAGTACTTACTTTTGGGGGTATTTTATGAGTTTATTAGATGGTTTAATAGCAGAAAGATTACAGTAAGAAAGGGAGAGTGAGATGAGGAACGGCACAGTTTCCTGACCAGACACAAACTGGGGCATTGCAGTTCATGACTGACACCTTAAACCCGAGGCCACCATGGTGCCCCCGCTGTTTGAGGTTTTAAATGTAATTTTCTGATGCTTTGAGTGCCACAAATTAAAGGGATACTTTGCTGATTTTAAACCAGGTCTGTGTCACAGTGGTGTGGGCAGTGTGTGCAAATGAATGTGTCAAGATACCCCCTGTGCCACTAACTCACGGAGTCCCCGCCCATCTGCCGGCAAAAATCTTCCAAATGATATAAAACAAGTCCTGTTTGAAAATTAACAAAGTATCCCTTAAGTTCCACACATCTCCATTAGGGTAAAGAGAGGCATCTCAAAATGTGTGTAAATAAAATCAAGACTGTATTTAGGTTACCTTGCACGGTAGCTGGACTCTCACGATATTACGAGATCATGCAAGAGTCCGTTTTGTCATGCTTCAAACAAAGATGCTGTATAACAAAAGACAACACATTATGAGCACAAATTTAATGTCTGCATCCTATTTTGCTGCTCTTTTTTCCTGCTATTTTAGACTCTGATATCAGCCAAGTACAAAGTCATATCAGTTATTGCCAGATCTTTTGACAGTGTGTTGCTGAGACAGAGACAGGCCTCAAACAAAGTTTATTTTCTCCTGATTTGTCTGTCTGAAGAAAAAAAAAAACAATTTTTGGGAGATATGGGGCTTATGCAGGGTGGTGGCAAAACCCACGTGACACAGATACAGGAAATTACACTTAAACGTGCCGTCCTGTTTTGAGAACAGGGTTCTTCTAAAGTCAGCATGACTGGATAGGGAAAATTCAAAGTAGTAACCTAAATTATTTGTTAAAACGAACATAACTTACCCTCCACCGTGGAAAACTAATGAATGTGCACCATGGATGTATTTAGAGACCTGGATACAGCATTTGCGGTGGGGCTGCATTCATTTCTATGGAAGCTGCTCAGTAGCACAAAGTCCAAATTGCTCTATTTCCACAGTAAGAAGTTACCTGGATGGTTGGCACTGCCTCAGCATCATTGGGCCGGAGTAGAGACTTCTGGTTTAGCGCTCTGCTAGCTTGAATGGGGTTAAAACAATTTAATCATGTGCCTCCTTTTAGACTTGCCAAATGTTATTGGACCAAATGGATTAAATCTTGATAGTGGAATGAGTCATTTTGCGGGGGCGGTAATATTTACTGATTAACAGACGTCTCTTTCCCAATGTAAGTCTATGGGAAAATGTTTTTTTGGGCCCAATAGCATCAAGTGACAGACCCCGAAAATTGCAGTACCACTGTTTGACCACTACAAAAATTGGCTTTAAAGCCCAGCACACTTTCTGGGGGCCTGGGCACTCAGAGCACTAGCAAAGCAGGGCTGAGATTGTCGCCAAGCTCGCCGAAGAGTGCACTGCTATGTCCTGCTAAACCGCACCCATCCGGGTGCAACACCATTATTTCCGAGTCATTCCTAATCTGTCACTGCTTCAAGCATTGCATTTGTGTACGTGCCACCAGAATCAGCATTCTGTGAGGAGCTACTGGCAGCAACAGCATGGTTTAGGCGTGAGTGACGACACAGAAAGGCGACTGTTCGTTCAAAACAACAATGGCGGCTCTAAAGAAAGTTAGTGTAGATATTGCAATAGCATGAGTTATATGAGGACTGGAGACTATTTCTTCATCAAAAAAGGCCAAAGAACAATATGAAGGCTTTTCTCGATGGGAGAGATGTATTTTCTCTTCTCCCAACTGGCCCGTGATAGACAGTGATAGATAGATCCAATCGCCTGCCAAGTATTTTTCTAAAGTGCTTGCCCTTTTCCAAACAGTTTCCACTGACAGCTTCTCAGACGTTTCTGTGTAACAAACCAGCCGGTGCATCAGGTTAGTATTTGCGCAGCTATTGTGAAAAAAAATATGTTTCTACATAATTTGGATGGACTGACCCTTTAGCAAACACCAAATGAAAAACAGGACCAGCTATGAGCTAATTCAAAGTTTACACAAAGTGATTTATGGCGTGTCTGGCAGCAGCAGGTAGAAGCACATCCAGGTTTTAAGCTACATCTGCCCAATCATCGCCGTCTGCTTCTGCTGAGCCACATTTCTGCATCACCATGGATCCCTCCTGACAGCGCAGCTGACTGTTAGTAAACATCGTCTGTGAGCGCTGTCTAACTGCGTTATCTTCAGTCCCGAGAGCAGATAACAGCCGAACACAGCGACTGGCTTCAAAGCTGCTGAGCTCCCTGAGCCGGAGCGACGCACGCTCCAAAACTATTTAATCAGGAGCTGTTCTCTTGGCTTCTGCTGCAGACCTGGAACTGTGATACTCTCTGTGAAAGCAGACGTTAGTGTGTGTGAGTGTTGTTTGTGTGTGTGTGGTGGTTGTGGTTAAGGGGGTCATGTTTGTTTAGGCTGCCTGTCTCTTTCAGTGGGTCAGGCTCAGGCTCATAGAGGTATAATTCTGTGGTGAGGCTGCTGAAGATCTTACTAGTTTTCAAAGTTTTCCTGAGGCCCCTCGTGCGCCACAGTCCATTGATTTCCGCAGCTTAAATTGTCAAATAATCAAACAGAGGATTGTATGGCATGTTGATGAAGTTAAAGCCAGGCATCCGCACAAACACCATGTCAGAGGCCGATGCTGGCATTAGTCATTTTTATTTTGTCCTTGGGTTCTGCAAGTACCTATCAGATGGTCTACCAGCGCGGTGTGTGTCTATATTTACAGCCGCGTCCAGCTTCTGATATATCATCCTCCTCCGTGGAATTTCATAGCAGAGAGAAGAAGTGACCAGAATGATTATAGGCCAGTTTTTGTTGCATGAATGACATCATGACTGTAGATCATGGAATCGTACGGTTTTGCAAATCCTCTGTACACGGCGCAGTAAATCGCACAGTAGCTGTAGCGTGCAGTCCAAGATTCTTGGCTAAATGTTTGAATTTGATGCAGAGGAAAATGGAAGGTCAACGAGGGGATGCCTGCACGCAAGAACTCACAGACACACACACACACACGTAACCTGTGTGTAGAGTGGAGTGCTAATCAGCACATTTTACAGGGTGGCCTTATTACCCCGAGTTACACCTGGCTGTCTGATAACCTATCAGAGGAGCTGATTGCTTACTGCTGTTTAGTGCAGCACAGATCAGCTGATAGCTCCGCTGTCATTAAAAGAACCTGACGTCACCTGTGCTGTAACTCCATTCCTGTGTTTGGATCTAGGCTGTTTTATGACCTAACTTCAAGTGAAGGTTTTCAGTTAAAGGAACAGTTTATGAAAGACATTTATTAGCTTTGCTGCTGAGAGTTAGATGAGAAGATCGACACCAGTCTGGCTGTTACGCTTTCTTGCCAAATGTTAGATAAAAATATCGATACCACTTCAATGTCTGTGTGGTAAAGATGAAGCTACAGCCAGCAGCTGATATGTTTAAATTAGCACAGAGACTGGAACAGGGGAAGTGGCTCTGTCTTGAGGTACACTGAGTTTTAGGTCAATGAAATAGAGATATTTTAAAATGCCTTTTAAGGCCTTGATCACACAGACACCATTTTCTTGTAATTATTTTTAATGAGACTTAATTTTTGTTCACTGTGTTTTGCGTTGCTACACACCTGGTGTTTCTGCACTCAAGGCACCTGGCGTTTACAGTAGGTAAACAATGGAAAACAAACTGGTGGTACAGATTGCCAGATACCCGGAGCTATACAGCCTAATGATAGACAGCAGGTTTTCAACTTCCCCTGAGTCATCCTAAAATATGCCTGGAAACGGTCACCACCAAGGGGAAGCTCCTGGACCAAATGGTAGTACTCCTCATGATATGATCCACCCAATTTTTTAGGGTCTCATGTACCCACACAGAAACTTCAGATGCTGACAGCCTCTCACCCTCAACCAGAGCTACTTAATTCAATTCATTCAATTCATTCAATTAAAAAAAAAGGCAGTGTGGTGCACTTCACGTTTTGCAACCTGCAAACCACTTTCTGTGTGATCGGGGCCTATGGTTGCCTTGATCCAAGCCTCTGAATCCACCCACTCCACTGAGTTCCAGTTGACTGATTCTGGTCTGTCATTGTCACATGGAGCAGCGGTTTCTTGCCTAAAGTAAAAAGACAACTAATGACTGAAAGCCATGGGAGGGACAAACGGTAAACCATTTAGCCCCGAGGGCAGGATTAATGCCATTGTCAAGCTGTTGTCAAGTAGTGCACCACTCTTAAAACCCCAGCAAAACAGGTCTGCTGGCATGACTATGCATCAGTGTGAAATTAAAATGACATTAGATTCAGGTGCATATGTTGGTATCTAGTGGTTAGGGAAAGTCAAATCTCCCTCCCTCGTGGAATTCAGTTAGAGTGGATGCGATGTTAGACTGAAGATGGAAACAGAGTGTCACAAGTTGACAAGTGGGCCTGACATCAGACAGCTTCTAAGGTGCAGTTTTAAAAAATCATCACATTGTGTCAGTTTGTATTTAGTGTGTTTCGGTGTTGACATGTAAAACTAAGCATTTGGAAATAACAACCAACAATGTCAGACTATGGGTACTGTAGGGTGACACTTACTTTGACTCACCAGATGTAGACCGTGGCTATAAGACTGACACCTAGGCCAGCATCCCACCCCTGCCTTCACTGTCAACAGTACAGGAAACAACAACGACCTCCAAGCTAATTGGCAAGTTTCAACAAAGATTTGAATCACGCAATAAAGTATGCCTGCTTTGTTATTTCAGTGAATTGTTGTAAGATAAGATAAGATAAAACTTTATTGATCCCACACCGGGGAAATTCACATTACAGCAGCTCAAATAGTGCAGATAGAAAACCAAGTAAAATGGCAATAGAATAGAATAAAAATAATATATATCAGAATTAGAAAAATATAAAATATAAAGTACTAAATTTAGACACAACTATACACTCAACACTATTTACACTACACCTTTTACTTATGATATACAACTAATAAAGCAACTTGTAAATGTCTCACAGGGCTCTGCTGATTTACCACATCTTTTTACTCTAGCAGCAGCATGCACCAGTGACATTAACTTTACCAATGTACTGATTCATTCCACTTCATATGAGCTTCTGCAGGAGCCTCATACAGCCAGCAAACTGTCTGTGGTTTCAACAGGTCCAGTGAGTTCCTCCAGAGCTTAAGTATAGTCAGGCTTCACCTCCCAGACACCGTTTATCAAATGAAATATCTTTTGTATCGGTAAAAGTTCTCAGTTCAACTCATACAGTCAGTGCCTATTTTTTGTGAGGTGTTATTTTGCAAATATGTATAAATAAAGAAATAATCAGCTTCTATTGTTTTACGATTGGAAGAATATTTGACAAATCATCGATGAAGCCTTTATCGCCACCTACAGGCCCCTTGAGTGTTTTGAGTCGTTTTTGTGCTCTTGTGTGGACAGAATTTTTTTTTTTTTTTTAAATAAAGGGTTAAATATCAGTTTCCAAAAAAAGCTGTACATGTGTATACAGGAGCCTATGCCCCTGTTGTCAATCTTCTCATCTAACTCTTGGTAAGAAAACTGAGGCATCGAATTGAGGGCATGAGGTTTGAAACACTGAACTACTTGAACAATGTGACACCTGCTCCTACAGATAGGAGTCAGTTCCTGATAATGCAGTCAGATACAGACCTTACAACTCTCACTTTGGTGATGTTTGTGTAATTTGAAGGACTCTGTGCTTTCTATAGAGACAGGAAATTCTAAAAGCTTTGGGTTCAAACCTTTTCAAACCCAATGGCCTCAAAAATGCACACGGCTGCAGACAGCTGTTTTCCTTCCTGTTCCTGAGAAGTGGACATTTTGAAAGTGTTTGACCACTCGACTTGTAAAATGAAGTGTCTTAAATCTTTCATCATAAAATACATGTGTACAGTTCGGTTTTAAATTGCAGGAGAAACACATTCCTTGTCCCACTGAATGTAACATTTTGTCTCAGCCACTTTCGTCTTTCGATGCTGTAGCGACAGACGTGTCAGATGTCACGAGATAAGCTGATTTCTCGCCATGTTGTTTTGTCTGGATCTCAACACTGCATGACACACCTGAGGCCTTATCTCTTCCTGAATTGTTACTCCTCAAGGTTGTGAATGGGCCCGGAAAGTTCGGGGCATGTGAGTGGTCAGCATGCTGTCAACACAAATCAACAGGTCATTATAGATTTCCCCCAATCCTATTACACAGAGAGCACATTTATAATGACTGAATGAGAGTCCAAATATTTGTTTTAGTGCTAAACCACAATGTTTCCGCTTAGCAGGAACCATCTGAAGTTGATTTGTTCCCCTCTAGTTTTGCTCTCAACCAAGACGCTTTTTTCCTTCACAGTTTATGCTATCAAAGGAAATCGAGAAAAAAATCAGCCAAGAAATAAACACAAGTAAAAGACTGTGATTGCTCCCTGTAAATAGTCAATGCAGAAAAACTGTGAGGTTTTATTAGAGACAATGGCCGCTGTTTAACCACAATGACCTGCAGTAAAAGTAAAAAATATGATAAGAGGCTTCAGGCTGAGTTTCATAAAGCAGTGACTCTCACCTTTTCCCTCTGTAATGACTCTGCTTTAAACCGGTAAACAGTTTTTGTTATTACCTTGAAATTTCCCCATGTGACACAGTGAGGCGACGAGCCTGTGCAGGCATGCCTGGCACTTTACGTGCCTTCTTTACTCCTCAATTGAAAACATTTTTCGAGCAGCGAGCTCGTAGCCACACCCATGTGATAATGTACAGTGCTGCTGTGCCCTATACTTACCCAGCTCGCCGCAGAGCTCTGCCCTGCAGTTAAGGCTGAGAATATGGCCCTGCCACTGGCTTTCACACAACACACAGGCAGTGCACACAGATGCCAGGACTGTATGGACTCTCTCATTGGTTGATGCCTGGGCTTTGTTTGTGTGTAAAGCTTTTAAATGGTCATCTGCAGAGGTTTGTTTTCTTGGTGGCATCTTTAGTGCTGAACAGGGGGCGGAGCCAGATGTTGTAAACATGCAGGGCTCAGCCTAAACATAAAGGGGGTTCAGAGTCATACTTTTTTTTAAAGATTTTTTTTTATTTACAGCAGCCATATGCACTATTTTTTCACGCCATTTGAGATAACATAATGCCTAAAAATATGTATGTCATTTGGGAATAACATGATGTTTGCCAAGGAAAAAAAAATCCTGTAGAGCCTGCATATTTTTTATCCATTTGATCTCCAACTGTCTTCATCATTCTGAAACCATCACACAACAAATGTCAAGGATGAATACTCTTCACTCCTGTCATCTAAAAGAAGGCAAAAATTGTCTCATGTTACCAGGGCTGCCCCCGAATAGTCGACCAAACGTTAGCAGACCAGAAAGGTCATTAGTCCGCAAGATTTCATTGGTCGCTAAGTTGCAGAAAAAACAAAGGGCCAGAGCTTTATATCTGTCCCACGGACAATATGCCTACATACATATAAACAGCCCCTGGAAGAAGATCAGCTCTGCACTCAAGATTTCAGGTAAATTGGCCTCGCATTTTCCAGGTGGTCAAAGACATTGCATGTGTACAGCTTCTAATTTCCACAGGTTCTTATTACACAGGCTAGTTAATAACATGTCGGGCAGGAAATCCAGAGTGTGGGATCATTTTGAGAAAGTGAAGGACGAACCCAAGGTGATATGTAAACTCATCTTCATTGGTCGACCACAAACATGACGTATCATCTGAAACATCTAAGTAGCTACATGCCCATTAGCCACTTAGCACAATCATTACTGCTTTGCCGACAGCGTCATTAACAGGCGGCTCGCTCAGTGTGTGACGTGCACTTGTAGATAAAATATAGGCCTATATTAATGAAGGTTCATTAGTACGGTTTTGTATTTCTCTGTAATGTAGCACAGTGTTAACAATGTTACTGATACTATTCTTTCTCACACCTTCAACTCAAACCATTGTGTTGCCCCTCCTTAGAGCTTAGAGAAGCTGTCTTCCTGTATGTGACATAATCTCTATGTTAAGTCTATGGGATGAGTAGACAAGGCCAGAGAGAGAGACATTAATATGTTCAGTATGTTAGATGGACCACACAAGACAGATGCAAATCAGGAAGTGAAATAACTCTCATTGAAATGAATGGGTGCCATCTTTTAGTTCGATTTCTAGTTCTAATAATACATTTGTGGGTTATGCCACATTCACAACCATAATTACAAGCAGCTGAAAGAAAAAAATCTTTCAGGTCAGCCTGCGACTTTAATTTCTAGTTAGAGATATCAAGAATTTTACTGCTTAGTAAAAAAAAGAGTGTATTAGTGTCAACAAACTGGTGGTGAAATGACTGCAAATCATTGCTAGCAGCTGCATCAAAATCCTGCAAAAATCCAAAATTAACACGAATGGAATCAGTTTAGCAAATTAAAAAAGTTTAAATGCTTTCCCTCTCTGCACACAAGGACACAGCCTGGAAAGTGAAACAGCTTCCCCTGAACTTTGGATTGAATCACTTGGACTGACTTAAAGAAAACCTACATGTAACTTATCCTTTAATCCGTGCTGGCCTTTAATGACGGTGATGTCTGGGGGAGTCTGGTGACAAGTTTCTGTGTGTGTGTGTGTGTGTGTGTGTGTGAGAGATGCATTCCATCCAGGTGAGTTAACAGGCCATTTGAAGAGCAGCTCTTCAGTAGCTGGTCGCATGTATTGTATCCTCAGTGATCCAGTACAATACTGGGACAATGCTCTGTATTCTCCTGCGGGACAATGACTGCAACGCCCTCCCGGACAACTTGAGAAGTCTGGTGTATTCACTTTGACCTGAAACAGTGAGGGGATTAGGTATTGTGAGGAACACAAAAAGAGGAGGCCTTTAAAAAGAGACACAAAGCAGAAAGTCAGTGAAAACACATGCATTGGTTTTAAATGCATTGAATTTGTTAACCTCTGAGGGAAATCTCTGTTATCCCACTACTAACTGATACGTGACGAAAGTTTTAAGTGAGACTGTTACTTTAAAAAAAAAAAAGACCACATGTTTTTTGCCTCGGGCTGCTATAATGTCAAACTCTGGTATTTTTTTTAACAGTGGTGCCCCCAGAAATTTATTGATAGGGGTGGCCAAATGGGGCCACTGAAATCTTGGGGTGGCACACCAAAACCATAAGCCATAATTGAGTTTCAGTTGTTGTTGAAGTATAAAGGCTAATTGAAAATTATGTCAGTATGGAGAGTTAAGGAATCTTATATTGATTTCATATTTTACAGATAATAGTATTAACTATCTGATGTGCATAGACAAATATTGGTACAGGTAACATTTTGAGTTCCACAACAACCCTGGTTTTATGTGTTATGTGTGAGTATTGGTACATGTCTTGTAAGTCATTTATTCTTCAATTTGTCTGGTTGTCCTTTTCTTTAAAAAAACAAATATATAGCTTTAATTTGACAGTAAGGAACAAAACATTTACAGGGAACAAGCTTTCTCAAGTTTACGGGAGACTCGTTGGTACCCATAGATCTGTAAGGTTTACAAGTTAATTCAAGTGTTTTACATTTACAGTGGTTGTACAGTTAACTATCTACACATTTATGTTCTCAATTATTATTTACATATTTACATGTTCAAATATTCGCAGCAGCATTGTAAAAAACAGTTAAATAATTTGCTGGATCTGCCTCAGTAATTCTCACACACATTTACCACAGTCTAAGTCCTTCTAGCTTTTCATTGGTTAGTTGAGACATGTGACCCATAATAAGGAAGTGTAACCAGGAAATGTGGTTGTTGTGAGGCTGCTTAAATGCGAAAAATAGTAAAGTGCTGCTTAAGAGAATATCCGTCTCTATCCTGCTGTGTACTCTCAACAAGAGTGACCCAACCATCACACATTGAAACCTCACGATACAGAACCCATTTTTATTCATCAGGTGAGAGTTCAAGGGCCCTTTTTAAAAATGGCCATGTCAGTTGTTACCTCACCAAAATGTAGCCTAACTTTAGTGTTATTTAGCTCCTTCCTGACGAGCTTTGCCAACATAGTTGGAACAAATGGATCCTTTAGGTTGTCTAGTTTCACAAGATACCACTGCCTAGCATAAAAATGAGCCTCTTACAGACAGAAATGTCGGCCTCCAATTATTTTCACTGCGGGTGAGGGGGCAGCAATTGTATCATGGCCCCCCCTTGGGGTGCAACTGCTTTTTAGGGCAAGATAGTAATCATTTTGTTTTTGAATATGTGGTCATTTTATCAAAATAATGCCTATTTGGAAATGTTTCTGATGTTTTCGGAAAGGTTAGGACAGGTCAACATCCTTTGTTATCTCAAGTAGAACATTCTTATCTCAGAGCTGCCCTGATGTCTCTGTTCTGTTTTTAAAAATGATATAATTCCTTTTAGAAGATAAAATTTGGCAGAAATATAATATTTGTTGCTGCCAAATTTATCTTGGGTAAAGTCAAGGTATAAGTTTTCATTGGACAGTAAACATCTGCATCTCAGGTCAAATGGAGTTTGTTTGTTTTCAAAAAAGTCACTTGGTGGACCTATAAATTCAGATTATTTTGTCAAAATAAAGTAAGGTACAGTTGTTAGGACTAGTTTGAAGTTCGAACTCCCAAGTGCGTGAGTCGTTACTTGGAGTGCTCTGTACTGAGAACAGCCTTCCGTCTTTGAAGCAGCCGCCGCCGCTCGTCACAGGGACTTTACCGAGGATTACAGAGCACAACAGTCACTGCTGAGCTTTGTACAGCTGTCTGCCTTCCCACAGCCACAGGCCTTACACAGGTGGGTAGGAATTCGACACAGAGGATGTCACTCACAGACACAGGTGTGTGTGGGAATGCCTGAGTTCAGGTGTTCCCCTGTAAACTGTCAAAAGGAGTGAAGTTCTCATACATTAGATTGTCATTCAGGATTAGACAGATGCTGTACATGATGGCTGATATTGGCCTAAACATAACACACACTGCAGGTATGACGGCTTCTTTTATGCAATGTCCTACAATATGGTCTAATAATAACCCAATGATTGTGTTTTCCTCTTTACACCTAGAAATCAGTTCTTCATTTTATGCAATGATTTAACTCAAGTTTAAGTGTCTCATGATAGCAAGAATCAGGTTCTCTCATGCAAAGTTCATTGGTGTACCTGAAAATAGTAATGCACTGGAATTCATATCTGACCCAGGTAATCAGGGAGGTTGTGATCATGTGACCAATGTGCTGACAGGAGTACATAAGGAAGTAGTAGAAGGAGCCGAAGTCTGCGAGGTAGGTTGGGTGGTGTTAGGGTCAAACAAACACAGGACTTTCCCCCAAGAGATCAGTGTTTGTGACCAGTGTGAAACCAAGAGAACTTTGAGTTATTTTAAGGTACATCATCAGCATATGTCTTTTCATAACAGAACCTACATAGCTTCATGTGAGGTACGTAACTGTACTTCTTTGCTTTCTTAAACCTTGCCTACATAACTTTTCCTTCCTAGTATTAACCTACGTAACTTAACTATACTAAACCTAACCTACGTAACTTTATGTAGTATGCAACTTTACGTTCCAACTTTACGTTCCTAAACCTTGCCTACATAACTTTACTTTCCTAGTCCTGACTTATGTAACTTTAATTTCGAAACCTAACCCATGTAACTTTGCTTTACTAAACCTAACCTACGTTACTTTATGTAAAGTACCGTAACTTAACATTAGGTGCATGATGTAAGCAATGCCCAATCATGTTTCTTTTCCTAATCCTAACCTATAACTTTTCTCTCCTAAACCTTGCTTACATACTTTCCTTTCCTACTCCTAACTTATGTAATGTTATGTTGAAACCGTAGCTCTACTTTCCTAAACTTAACCTATGTTATGTTAAGAACATTACTTTCTTTTCCTAGTCCTAACCTAAGTAACTTTACTTGCCTAAACCTAACCTACATAAATGTATGTGAAGTACATAACTTTACGTTAGGTGCATGATGTGAAGACACCCAATCGTGTTTCTTTTCCCAGTCCTAACCTATAACTTTTCTTTGCTAATCCTCGACTGCGTAACTTTACTTTAATATTCCTAACCCACATAACTTTACTTTGGGAACGTAACTTTCCTAAACCTAAACTGCGAAACTTTACAATGAGAGCGCAACTATACTTACCTAAACCTAAACAGCATGTTGAAAATGTAACTTTACTTTTCTCCACCTATGTAACTTTTCATTAAGAATGTAACTTTACTTTCTTAAACTATCAGGATGAAAATGGTCAAATTCAAATATGACCATTATTGATACTAAATGTTGCTAATTTTTGCCCACAAAAGCAAAACACACTGACTATATTTGTTTTATGATCTGTTTTATGACATCAAAACACTGAATGTATAATTTCTTTGAAAAGCAGACACATCTCGATCCAAGGGCACAGTGCCCTTAAAAATTATCTTGCAGACATTCAAATATGAGTGATGACAAAACTGCCTTCACAAACCTAAATCCTTTGACCCTTGCACTTAAAGTACAGAGAACACAGCTCTGTATGGCATACATTAAACAAAACAAAGCAAGCCCACATTATTGATCACTTTGACTACAGAGTGGCACGTCTCCGATTGTTTTTCAACATCGCAGCGGATCAATATGGAGGAGTGCTCGCAGAGTACAGAAGGGTAAATGATGCCTTCTCTGTTTAGAGACTTGGGGAAATTGACATACTGCCAGGTTGGAGGAGGCCTGGGTCGATAGATATTGTCATCCCCTTCAGATTTATCATCCATATGGATGTGCTGCCATGTAGCACCTCACTTATATTTCAACATATAGGGTGAAAGTGCCAATAACCTGTGATTTATACTGTAACACATATATTGTCAAAAACTATTTTGGGAAAATGGGTTTAGTATCCAGAAGCATTTATTTCAGAACGGTCTGATACTGAAGGCTTGTTATGGGTTTGATCAGCCCAGGATTTCTCACCATGGCACGATTAATCTGAAACTCCACAATGCATCAGCAGAGTGTCATCTCCTCAACCCAGAAACAGTGCAAGGAACCCAAATGTGGTTCTCCATGTGTGGTTAAAAGAACAGTGGAGAGGACAACACTAAAAATCTAGTAATGTGAAAACAGAGGTTGGCACTCAACAAGCAACACACCTGTAAGGATTCAAGCTGCAGCTGTGTTGCAGTTTCTCTGGGCTTTGGAACTGTCAGTCTGTCTTTCTATCTCTTCTGTGATGCATCTTTCATTTTTTCAGAAACAATTTTTCTCTTTTTTTATCTCCAATCGGACAAGAAATGCAGATAATAACTTGTTTCCCCTTCAATGGGTGCTAAACTCAGTTAAACTCTCCCTGTTCATCCATATTACTTCTTAATTTTCCATGTTGTTTATCTCCCTCTTACTAACTTTACTTCGCCGTTTACCATTCCTCAATTTGTCTGCAACCTCTGTATCTACAGTCTCTCCAAAATAAAAGCACCTCCTGGTTCACAGGAAATGGCAAAATAAATGCAACATAAATACATTACAAATGCAAATGTAACACTACTGGCAATTGGGGTCATTTACAGGAAGCATTCTGGTTTTTGTTTATAGTCCAAGTAATATTGACTAGTCACGTTTGAGCAGGCTTTGGTTGCCTGTAGGTAAAAACAGTCTGCAGCAAAAGATGTAATGCATCAGGCAAAATGCACCCTCGAAGCCCAGTGGCTATCGTCTGACAATGGTTTAGCTTTTTATTGTTTTTTTTATAGTTTAGCTGACTTCATATGCAGATACCTGTTTTTTAGCTGTTGTCTCTACCTTATCGAACCATAGGTGTAGATGTCAGGGGGACGTAGAACATGTGCATTTATCCCCCTCAATAATAATGTGAAAGTAGGGAAAGGACTTTTATCTTAACGAAATTAAAGACATTTTCACTATTAATTGATGCAGAAAAAGCTCAAGCTGGTGCAGAAAAAAATCCCCAGAATGCAGGAAATTGAGCGTTTGATGCTTAGAATTTTCTTGCAAAGTACTTCCCTAACCCCCCGTTTCATATGTGTCCACTCCAGTGTTGAAACGAAACCTACACCCTTGAATCAAACTGTAAACAATGACCAGCACACGGAAGATGAAGTCTTGGACCAGATATCTGCTGGCTTAGCCGGATCTCCTGAAATATTGGCTGTTGCCTCCAGAGACTGTTTGTCCACTGACCATTGTCAGATGATAGCCGATGGATCCACGATTGTCATCCAACTAACCGAATAACCAAAATATAATTTCATCATGATTCATATTCTTGGAAACACCATATTTTTGGATATCTCACCAGCTAGCTAACGCATGATATAGCTCTGTAACTATAGCTGTAGTGCCAAAAATGGCACAAGATAAGTCCAACATGTACTGAATGATGCCAAAGAAATTAAATTTTTGCGACATACAACATTACAGCTTGATATTTCGTTAATGCTGTATGCATTGTTACAACAGCTTTAAAGCCACTTGAGGGGGATTTTAAGTTAAATATTGAGATCATATGGGTTCAAAATAAAATTTAAAAAAAGGAACAGACACATGTCATGCAAATTTCCCCAGTGTGGGATCAGTAAAGTTTATCTTATCTTATCTTATCCTCTCTTATCTTATCTTATCTTATCTTATTTCAAAGGGAAGAACCAGCTTTAAACTGTGAGGGTCATCAGTGTGCATCTTCAGGTTGCAGAAATGAAACAGGGCTATAGGTTTTTCAGTGCAGCTGTACACTTCCAGTAAATTAGGCTACAATATCACAAAGAGGAAGAGATCCAGACATTTTATCTGTCTGCGTCATTGCTGAAAATATAATCTGTGTCCTTAGGCTTTCTTGGCAAGATTCAGGAACACATGGGTAGATTTCAAGGACATACGAAAGATTTTGTTCCAAAATCCTTTATATCAGCAAATATCTCATGTGACAGCTAAATTTAGATTTTTCTTAACTAAACTGTTTTGAATGTTTTGGTTTCCATGATTTGAAAGTAGCAAGAAATAAAGAGAATAGGGGGTCTGGATGCAGGTTTCTTTATATGGTTTCACACACACACAGGGAGAATTAGAGAAAGCTGTTGACACCTGTCTGTCCCTGTTGGGCAGGAGTGTAAAGGTTAAATGTGTGTGTCATAGCTGGCTCCATGGGGGTGTGTGGTCAGGAGGGCTAGCAGACAGCAGGTGGCCACTAGCCCCATCCACAGTGAGCAAGCTGGGCAAGCAGCAACCCGGAGCTCAGAGCAGTAATGTAGACGTCTCACGGTGGATGTGGTGATTTAAAGGGGAAATGAGGGGAAATTGCACCCTCAGTCCGCAATCAGAAACTAATATCCCCTCTTCATCATGTTCCAGATATTTCCCTCCTCTTCCAATGCATTAAATACAATTACACTAATGACTATATTTCTCTATAATAATAATAATTTGATTTGAGAGTTTCTCCCTGTCTGACAACTTGGAGAGATTAATTGTTTCTCGGTGTTATTCTAGTGTCGTGCGGGCTGAGGATGGAAGGGGCGTGTGTTTGATAAACAGGGCGTGGATTTGGCAGTGAGACGGGAAAGGGGGTGTTGAGGGTTTCCTACAGAGCCGCTGCCAAGGAGCCACGGGAGCGCACAGAAGGCACGGAGCGCTGCGGGACGTTAATTCACAGCCACCACTCAGCTGAGCCTGCGCTCAAGTTTTCTGAGCAGATCTACAAGTTGTTTTGATGCTTTGACGAAAGAGGGAGAGCCAAAGGCGAGGCAGATCAGCTGAGGAACATGGGGAGCTTTTTGACGCGCGGGGGGCAAGTTTTACGCCACTTGCTGCTGTGGCAGGAGCGCGGTGATTTTTCCAAAGCCTTCTCAGTCTGAGCAACTTTTAAAGTATGAAGTCCTTAAATGTGGCATGTTTCCTCCGTTGTGTCTTCACGCTCAGGGTTGCGACTCATGGGATGTAGTAAATGGAGAGCTGCGTTCAACTTTGGACACCTGAGGGTGCAGTCCAAGCTGTCCGTCTTCTTTACCATGATCATCCTCTTCATGTACCTCTTTTACTGCCTCAACGGATACTGTGACTCATTACCCAGGCCTGTCTATGACCAACAGAGTAACTTTCAAAACAAAATCATTTTAAATGATGGACATGACGCGTCACTGCAGCAGCAGCAGCAGCAGCTCGGCGCGTATAACGCGTCTCAGGTTGTCCGGGATCAGCTGTCGGACTTGTCGAACAGCGATGCTCCGTCTAATAATATCTCTATAGCCAACACTTTCGGCAGCAAAAAGTTTCCTCAGGCCATCATCATCGGGGTGAAGAAAGGTGGCACGCGGGCTCTGCTGGAGTTTCTGCGCATCCATCCGGACGTGAGAGCCGTCGGCTCTGAGCCGCACTTCTTTGACCGCTTCTACGATAAGGGACTGGACTGGTACAGGTAGGCAGTGCTTTTGTCTTTTGTTTTATTTTGTCTATTGAACTGATGATACAAGTCATTAAATATTTATTTAAAAGCAGGGGTTCCCCGCTGTGCCCAAACGGGGAAATGACCGGAATAGCAATGAACTGTAAGGGTCAAAGTTCAGGGCAGGAGTCATAGATGTCAGAGAAGTTGTAGCTGTTTGCTTTCAGTTTCTAAAAGAAAATGTTAATTTATATCTAGTAAAGTTAAGTTAAAGACTTTCTTTTTCTTCCTCAGGATCTACATACAGCAAACATTTAAGCTCCAGGAACACTTCCTTTAATAGGCTGGTTCCTTAAAGGCAACAAAAATATTTAATGCTTTTAAATTTAATTAAAAATAAATGTTTGATTATTCCTTTGATGGGTTATGTATTGTACTCAGCCTGGTAGTGTTAACTTTCTGTAATAAAATCAAGTCATGCAGGGCAGGTAGAGTGGGGCCCCCTACTACAAGTGGCCAAAAAAGTCCCGTGTTTGATTACGAATCTGCTCTGCAATGCAAAATATGCCTGGCGTCTCTTTTATCTTCAAAAGTTACACATGAAGTGTATTTACAGCTCTGGTCTGACCAGTCTGATGGGGTGGGTGATGTCTGATTAGGCAGACGTAGAAGTTAAATCTCATTTTGTTTCCTTGGAATCTGACTGATCTTCAACAGAAAACTGTGTTTAGAAATATACCCTAGTAAATTATGAGGATTTCAAACTGTAAAGTGAGTTTTTAAATGCAATATGTGTATCAGAGATCTTTTTCTTACTTTTATTTGACCAGGCTGGGACCACGTTGGAAAAAAGGGTGCTTTAGCTGGTATTTCCATGTGCTGTCGTTAGATTACTATCATGCATTTTATCGTTCCCTCTTACAATAAATGACAAAAGTCATTAGTGACTGAGCATGATGTAACAAAAACACAGCTATTTCAAATACACTTTTTAGTCCACGGAGCATGTTTGTCTGCAGGCAAATATCATCTGATGCGTGTTGTGATCTGTCCGTCTCCTCCTCTCTCTTCATTAATATCCCTCAGCACCAATAAGAGGCTCTGCTGATAGCTTCCAAGAATGGCAGCGTATTCAGTCCCCTGCCAATAAATTGCTGTTTATTGAGCTGACACGCTGCTTCCCTAAGTGTCCAGTGTTGGTCCCCTGAGGGCCTCGCCACCGGCCTGATCACAGAGGGAGGATGGGTCGTTGTGGATGGTGGTAGTGTGGATGACCCTTCGGTCAGGTGTTTGCTTGAGGATCAGCCAAAATGGGTTTCTGAAGGCTGACGGGGATATTTTTCTTGTCACAAATAGCCTCCGTTTTAATTTTTCCAATGAAATTCAGACACATAAGATTGTTTGCAGGATAGCAGCATGCAGAGAGACACTGTCTTCTTAGTTTGCATGTATACTTTTTTAAATAAAATGGGTGAATTTTCTTTTTTTGCAATTTACAGAATGGAAGGGAAGAAGCTTTTGGGTGGACATGCCTGATATCTGATAGCACAGAGATGAGAGAAAAAGAGAGAGGGAGGGACAGGGGAAAACCATTACAGAGGAAGAATGAGGAAAAAAGATCTGGGGAGTAAATGACGGTTTGATAAAGAGACGAGTAGAAGAGAGAGGAGAACGTCGAGGTGTGGCAGAAAAATGTGTGGTGGGAGAAGAAGACAGAGAGACACAGGGAAAGATCAATACGGCCGGGTAATGATCGGTTCACTGCGAGGCTCAGGTGGAACAGCACTCAGTGACATCAGAGATCAAAGTGTGTATGTGTGTGTGTGTGTGTGTGTGTGTGCACAAGTGTGGTTCTTATTACTCTGTACAGTTTTCAGGAACATGAGGAGGCTGGGGTTTTCCTGCTGCATGCAAAATGTCCGATGCATGTGTGATGAGACGGATGTGAGTGATGTGGGCAGCAGTTTGTCGAGGCAGTTTAACTTTGAGTTTATGAATTACTAAAACTGAATCCTCTGGAATGGTTTCAACACAGACATGTAAGTTTTATTCAAGTAGTTGTAACATCTGCAAAACAGCTGTTTGCAATCACTTCTCTTAGATGAAAAAATACAGGATGAACAAGAAGCTTGGTGGTTGTACATTCTGTACGTAACGTCTTCCCACTCCGTTAATGATAGGGGATAGGGCTGAAACCAGCAATTATTTTTTAACCGACAATTATTTAATAACATTTAATCTGCTGATTACCTTTTCAGTCAATGTTTTTTTCTATGAAATGTCAGAAAATAGTGAAAAATGCACATTATTGTCTTTCAGAGTCAAAGTGACTTTTGCAGATTCCTCAATCCAAAACTCAAATATGTTCAGTTTACTATCACATAAAACAAAAAAATCCTCACATTTGAGAGCAAATTATCAAAATAGTTGCAGACCAGTCTTCTGTGGATGATTTAATCAGTTAATTGATTAATTGTTTCAACTCTAACTTGTTGGAATCAAAGTAAATGTGTAAAAAATAATGCACAACAATTCTCATTTTCAACATTTTATGAAGTTATAAAAAGGTCCTTCTTAGATGTTAAAATTTTACCCCAAGCAAGCATGATTTGTCATGAAGGAGAAGTCTTACTTTTTTATTTATTCCCCTATTTATTTTACAAACGCGTTCTTTTTTTCCATCATTTTTTTCTATCATTACCGTCTTACTCTTAGCAGATGTAAGGGGATATTTAAGGGGAACATAAGGGTTCAAGAGGTTGACTGAGACTGGAAATGTGTCGTCTGTATAGTCACGTCTCTCCTGAAATAACCCTACAAAGCAGCAACTTTAGGATACTGTGGACTTCACTGGGATATTAAATAATCACAAAAATTCTTTTTTAAACCATTATCTCTGTCCTCGCTAATATTTTCCACCACGCTTCAGATTTTTTAATCAAGTCCTGATATGATCGCACAGTAGATCTAAAGAACTCTGCGAATTCAGAGATGCACAAAGTCTTTCACTGTCCTTTCTTCAGTAAATTTCATTTAATGTACGTTGTTGAGGTCAGTGTAGGTAAAAAAAAATGGCCTTTCTCTGCACAATGTTGTAAGAAAAAGAATAGTTTTTCATTTTTTCTTATTTAATCAAATTAGTGTGTGCATTTTTTTAATTTAATTTTATCAGTGTTTTATAACTTAAGGTGACAAAGCACCACTAGAAAGGGTTAAAGGTGAGAAGATGAGCGACCTTTACGCGTTTCATTTTACTGCTTTCTGTTGTGGGGAAACTGACCTTACCTTGTACTCTCTTAACGCAGACATGACGTATTCACCTCTCTTTTTTCTCTTCCTCTCCTTGTCTCTTTTGAAGGCGTAATGAAACGTGTGTTTTTGCTCCGTCCTAATCCGCTGACAGCTCGTGTCAACACATTGTGAATTGGACCGGTGTAATGACAGGTCAGGCATTAACATGGACAGCTCAGGGACATGCAGAGTGGCTGAGAAGGATTAGGCCCCCTGTCGCAGTTAAACAAGGCCTTATGAAGCATTAGTCAACACCACCACACAGCCACCCCCTCATCTCGCAGCACTGGTCTATGATGAGCTCCTCAGTATTCCTGCATCTCAACCTTTAATGCTATAGGTGAAGCTTATTGGACCCAGGGGCTGTGTAGCTCACTGGCTTTCAGACAAGCATCAACGCTTTTTTTTTTACATTTATATGAGACAGATGTAAATGTCTGAAGCGTGTATTTCTGCAGTTGTCAGATGGTCTGTCGAAAGATTGTCGAGTATGTCAACTTAAACAGAAATAATGCTTTGATCTTATGAAATATATCCACGTCTGTAACACAGAAAATGTCCTCCATAGAAAGTGCAATTCAACAAGTGCCTGAAAACAACATTACATCCAGGTGATAAAGCTTTTTAGCAGAGGCTGGTAATATGACCCCGGCCTGACAGGATAAAGTCCAGAGAGGGATGCAGGCGAGTTGGATGGATGGCTCCACAAAATGTCAGACGTCGCCATGGGAGATCTCTGTTCGTTTCTGTTTCCTTCTGACAGTCAACTCTGGTTTCTTTTAACCATGACCGGGACCGTTCCCTAACTCTAAGCATGTGGTTATTACTGTGACGATGACGACGAAAGTCCAATGAGCTTAACGAGGAAGTCATTTTTTCCCAACAGGCACAGATGAATGATGGCATCAGGTCAGGACAGCTTCTACAGGGCAGTTACGGACAACATTTTTTTTGGAGTGCCCGAAAACTAGCTAGCAAGCCTCAGCATATGATGTAGAGGTAGCCTTGGTGTGTCTGCTGTAAACGTTTTGGGACACCGTGTCAACTGCAGCCTGTTATATGCATCGTGTCTTTTCAAAATACACTTAACGTTCTCGCAGGAAATGTACAGTTTGCATACAGTCTCTTTAAAAATACATTGGTACAACACCACAAATTGATGTTTTTTTCCTTCAACAACAAATGCACTGGTTATGTTCAGCCAGCACACTCACATGGTTAGGTTTAGGCAACAAAAGCAAGTGGTTAGCTTTAGAAAAAAATAACAGGGATTGGCTAAAGTCGATGATTCTTGGACTCATCCACCACCTCTCCCAACCACCCAAGTCGAACTTTTGCCCACTTAACTTACGTTGTTGTCCAGCCGCATTTACCCCTGATGCCGTCAAGTGCTGTTGCACACTGTCGGCGCCCTGCCACCTATCTTTCCAACATGACAGCTTGTTTCGTTGGTGTCTGATGCGGAAATCAGGTATTCGACGACTTCGGAATGAGGTTGAGCAAGCAAGTATGTTTCAGCTGGAAAAAGCAATGAATAAACAGTTAAAATGGTTAGGTAAATGTCATGGATAAACAGTTGAAATAGTTAGCTATAAGTCATGAATAAATGGATAAAATGGATATCCAGTTGGCTGATACTTAGCTAAAAGTCATGGATTAAGGGTTAAAAAGTTAGCTAAAACCACAGACAAATATTTTAAATAGTTTGCTAGAAGTCATGGTTAAATAAATGGTTATCCAATGGTTGAAATAGTTAGATAAATGTAATTGATAAATGGTCCTTGCCTTCCCAGTGAAATTCCAAAGCCCCGATAGTTAGAAAAAATGTACCACTGGATCAAAAGTCCATTTGACGAACTGCCGGGTACCCCAAAAACAAACAGCATTGCTCTAAAGGGCCATTTCTCCAGAGCACATGGCTAATTATTATGCAGAATCAACTCTTCCTAATGTGGCAAGGCATGACCTGGACTGGAAATTGGTTGAGGTTAAGAGCATCAGGTTAATCCAGTCACAATCAGTGCAGGGTGGGTCATACCTTGACCATGGTAGGTAGGTCAGATGATGTCCGTCTGCATAATAATTAGACATGTACTTCTGTGTGAGAGAGTGTAGCCCGTTTTCAGAGAAATGGCCCTTCAGAGCAATGGGTGTTTTTTTTTTTCAGGATACCAGGCAGTTAGAAAAGTGGGCTTTTGGTCCAATGGAATATTTTTCGGACTATTGGGGCTTTGGAATTATGATTGTCAGAACAGTGGCAAGTCGCTGCCTTTCCTTTATCTCACACACATCACTATACACCTCACACATAGTTCTGAAAATGTTATTAATTTAGTGTAATTATGTGTTAGTTATTGCATGTCTGCATATGTTGTAGCATCTGACTTCCTTGTGCCTTCCTACTGTCCTTTCCTACTTCCCTTTCTGCCCTCCTGCTATTCCGTACTGCCAGATATCATATATAGTTATAAAAATATTATTCATTTAGTGTAATTACACGTTAAGTACCCTGTGTTTCACATACATCAATTTGAAACAGAACCGTTGAATGTGAAGCCAACAATATCATCTGAAACTGGGCTGGAAAGTATCACTTAAACATTTATTCTCCGACAGAGCTCTTCATTTCAAAGCGCTGTCTGCGTCTTTGAGCTCTGAGAGAGAGCCTTGGCCTCTGTCTTCAGCTGGTAACCAAGTAAAACACATGGACATCCTTAAAGGAAGCATTTGGCAAATTGTTTTAGAAAAAATGCTTATATGTGGAAAAGCCTTGGCTTTGCCATCTACTGGAAACGATTCTGTGGTTTCGTGGTGGGGAACGAGGGTTTAGACAGCCATGGTGTGCAAAGTGAGTGAGTGTGAGCATGTGTGTGAGATTCATTCACACTGCCTCAGCTCTACCTGAAAGTCCGTCCGCTCCCCCCTGTCCTTCTCAGCGCCTCTCAGGCTGCTCTTGACGCTATAAATATCCAGCAGATATAAATGTCATTTCCCGATATCGATCACCTAAAATAGGTTCTTTCTATTGATCTGTCTCTCTCTGCCTTTATCACGCTGTTGCAGCAGAAATGAATTAACTTCTGAATATTCAATCTTGTTGACAAGGAGCTGTTACTCCCTTCCACTGCTGACATTTATACCCCACAGTCAGGAGTGTTGCCGGGGTGGATTTATTGGCTTGTTCAGGTCACTCAAACTGTGTAATGTAAAGCCACTGCTCCTGCTAGAGTAGCTGTCCTCAGAGTCGATGTTTTTTTCTCTCTGTCTCTAAATCTCTCTCCTTATCGACTCATTTCTTTGTCTCATAGTCTCCTCTCTCTCAGGAAGCATGTTGTATAATTCAGCTACCTAGACAGGAATGTCCAGGTTTTATTTCCTGTCAGACTTTTCTACCAATCACAGGGGATTCTCTGGTTGAATTCCTCTCCGCTCGCATTCTTGGAAGCCGCATGTTGCAGGGAGTGTTTTTCAGACTGACAAAGGGGTTTTGGGGGGAAAGAGGGGCTTTCAGGGAAGAATTTGGAAAAATAGAAAATGTATAGATCTTGCTGGAAGAAAGGGGGCTTTGTGCAGGAGACAGGGTTGAATGCTTTGCGAGTATTTCGAGCCGCATCAGGGTAGGAAGGAAAAACTAGTCGGTTATATGCATGAACATGAGGAACCCTATCCGGCAAGTCTGTCAGAGCTAATAAACATGACATGACATGTGCTGCTATTTACATGTTAAGAGATTTTTGTCAGAATTAATATGTAAATTAAGCTGTAAAAAGTATATGTATATAATCAAACATGACTTGATAAATCGGTGTGGGACAGGTATGGATTTTTACTCGGTGAAAAAAAAAAGGTCTGATCCAACTCAGTCATCAATATTTTGACAGCTTGTCATTGGTCGACCTTTCGACTCCCAGCATGCCGTGTCTCATCCAATCAGAAATAATGGAATCAGATGCACGCTGAGAGGATCGCCGGGGAAACTATGAACCTGACCACACTTCAATCACAGTTAGGGAGCGCAGAAAGAGACGGTTTGCGTCGTTCATCAAAATCTGTGACTGATTTTTAATTTCAATCGTCTGGATTGTAATACCAGACCATCAGACTGAGAATGTGCATTTAAAGACATACTTTTACTATAGCCACAAACTCGTCAAAGTCTGCCTTTTCTTATTAAACAGATGGAGATCAGGATGACCGTTGAGCCGCCATGTTTAATGGACCACAACGAAATAATCATCTTTTTACTTCCACTGCTTTTATTTCCTCTTCTTTTTCCTTCTGTCTTTGCTTTGTGTCATCAACTTTGCGTGTTTAGTTTGCATGCATACTAGAGATGAATAACGATGACAAAGATATTTAAGATAAGTACTTCTAGGAAAAAAGGAACTGAAAGAGGAATAACAAACGGAAAAATGGTGACACAACAGCAACAGTCATCAGATTGTGTAAGGTGTGTGCGGTGGTGGAACGTGACTAAGAATATTTACTGAAGTGTTGCACAGTTTTGACGTTCTAGAGCCATATTATGTCACTTTATATATTTTTTTACACTTATTTGACTCATATTACATCGTTACCAGTAACTTTTTACATTAATACTTGCAATTCTAATGATTGGAAAATAAATAACACATGCTCTGAAAGATTTCATCCCCTCTTAATGCTGTTCACGCAATGTGAGAATGACCTCTTTGTGTTTGAACAGGGATTCCTCACTGAGGAGAGGGATCATAACACAAAGAAGGAATTTTGTAACTTTGAAAGATACTGACTTGATTTGTCTAACTCGATTTGTCTGACTGCTGAAGCTTCATATTAGCCTCCACTGAACTTGTTAAGAGCAAGGACTGTGGGTTTTTGTCCAAACTTACATTGAAATTGTATCAAAATTCTAAGAAAATCTACTGTTGTGATCTCAAGTTAAGATTCAAAAATGCAATAAAATAATTTGCTTTAACTAGAGATGAAACAGCATGGCAATTTTATATGACATTTATAGTGACAGTCTTCACGGGATTGGTAAACGGTGCTGAAAATTTTTACGAAGTTTTATATTGAAAAACACTTTTTGTTTGCATACTGGTAACATTAAATAATAACAACCAACACCTTCTGTTAACATATGAAAACCATCTCTAATGTGCATTAACATTAAGGACAACCTGTCCTTGAAATGACTGCCTGAGTGTCTGTGTCACTGTAGACACAAGACCAGTCGCATCACTGGGTTTGCCTACTGCACGCCCACTCTGTCAACAAGAGAACAGCAAAACAAACCCACATTGCGTGCTGCGCCTGGGTCTAGGACAGTGCTGCTAACTTTGGTTGATGCTGGACAGTTTATTGTGAGTTTGTCAAAGTGCAGTACGCGAATGTTGTGTGCTTGATAAAGTTTATTGCATGTGAAAGGACAGTGTGTGGGAATTCTCTTTTCTGCACTTATGGACACTTACAGAGTTTTTGATTGCGTGCATGAGCCTCCACATTCAAAGCACAGTAAACTGGGGGCGACCTGGTAGTGTCTGCCCCGCATAGGCTGAGGCCTTTGCAGCAGCCCAGGTTCAGTTCTGATCCTAAGCCCTTTGCTGTATGTTATTCCTCCTCTCTTACCCAACTTTCCTGTCGAACTTCAGCTATACTATCAATAAACACCCAAAAAACAAAAAACAAAGGAATAAATACATTTTAAAAAATAAACTGGGGGTGCCCCGTGGCTTCGTGGGCAGAGCAGGTGTCCCATATACGGGGTGATGTCAGCTCTAGCCTGCGGTCCTTCACTGTTGTCCCCTCACTTTCTCCACCCCCTGCTTGGACTGTCCCATCCAATAAAAGCCGAATAAATACAAAACAAATTGCAATAGTAACCATCAGAAATTTTGCGGCGGTTTATCATGAAACCAGTAACTGTTTCATCCCTACTTTCAACGTCAACACATCATTACTGTGATTCTAATGAGGACACTGTCACCCATAATATTAGTGCAAACACTGACCATTATTTCATTATTGA
Source organism: Cephalopholis sonnerati (assembly GCA_019142605.1). NCBI lineage: Eukaryota > Metazoa > Chordata > Actinopteri > Perciformes > Serranidae > Cephalopholis > Cephalopholis sonnerati. Next base: position 14,189,291 of record JAGQAX010000020.1, on the reverse strand, counting down.
TTAATCTGCAGATTGTTTTTATGATTAATTGAACAGTTGTTTGGTCTATAAAATAGTAAAAAATGTCTGTTACAGTTTCCTTAAGCCTGAAATAAGGTTTTTGCTCACGTGTTTTGTTCGACCAATGATATCCAGTTTCACATTTTTGCCAGAAAAATGACTTAAACAATAAATTCATTACAAAAATAACAGTTAAAGTAGAGCACAAAATCAATATTATATTGATACTGTGATATGAGAGTAGAGATTGTCTTAGATTTTGGATATCTTAGTATCATAAGTGTCGTCTTTTCCTGGTTTTAAAGGCTGCATTACAGTAAAGTGATGTAATTTTCTGAACTCACCAGACTGTTCTAGCTGTTCTGTTGTTTGCCTTTACCTGCTTAGTCATTATATCCATATTACTGATGATTATTTATCAAAAATCTCATTGTATGAATATTTTGTGAAAACACCAATAGTCAAAAATATTGAGATATATGATTTCCTCCATATTGCCCTTCCCTAGTAGTAGTTACCTAATATGATGCGAGATTTAAGTCACCTTCTGATTCTGCTTTCATCTGGCTCCATTTACCTCACAAATACACACTAAAGACGGACATTCAATATCAACTCACTCTCTCCATTACATCAGTTATTTTTGTCAGGAAAAGAGATACATACTGACATGGTTACGCTCATTCATAGTTTCTGCTGTTTGATTTTTATGAGCAGAACAGATTCTCAAACCCACACCCAGTTAACCATCACTGGTCTGTCTGGAGAGGCAGGTAATTATTGACTCTGTGTGTGTGTGTGTGTGTGTGTGTGTGTGTGTGTGTGTGTGTGTGGCAGTAGACCTCTCACTGGTGTCTATCTCTGTTTAATGTCTGACTGCCTGGGTGGGTGGGGGGTCGTGAGAACCCACAGCCACCCTGAGAATCCCACAGAGAAACACACCTTTCTTTGTCTGCTATTCAACCCTTCCTAGAAATCTCCCATCGGTTTGACTTAACCAACTTGAACTGGTTAATTGTCGGTGATGTCTGCGCTGGCTTTGAGAGGAAATGAGATTAATTATGCCTGAAACTCTGGCACAGAGAGCTGGAGCTGAATTTGAGGACAAGCAAAACATCAAACAAGACGCTGTGATGGGAGGAAATCTGGAAACGGACAGCAGCTCCCGCTTCATGTGCATCCAAACTCGACTGTGTCCTGTATGTTTGATGTGTGTAAACGTAGCCAAGGCCTGCTGAGTCCACCCTGATGAGCCTGATAGATGGCACTAATAGCAGACCGCTGAATGGACTGTTTGCCAGCAGTGATTTCCGTTTTTCAGCTTAAGACGCTGCTAACAATGAGCTGAGAAACCACAAGGAGTGGCAGGCTGAAACTGCTCGGAAGTGGGTTTTTAGGATCGGACAGTATCGAGTGTTCTTATTGGTCGGGACCTGGGGAGTTGCCAGACGAGCAAAAGTCCATATTGAGTCGATTACAGTGTTTCTGAGGTGTGTGTGTGCACATGTGTGTGTACTCATTTAGAGAAGCTGTTTAATTAGTGAAAACGTGGTTGTTTTCTCTGTCGCCTGTGCAGACTCAGAGAGGAGGGTAAACATTAAAGTATGTACATGTTGACTCAGGTTTAATCTTTAACTGGACTGACGAGACTGAAGGCCAAATCTATCTATCTATCTATCTATCTATCTATCTATCTATCTGTTCATCCATCCATCCACAAACCCACCTACCCATCTATAAAATAGATAAATAAATAAATGAATAAATAGATGGATAAATAAATACATTTAATAAAGTATAAAAGGAAATACTTGTTCCCAATTTATGTGCCCAATTTAAGAAGAAAAATTTGATGTACAATCAGTATAACATCTGATATTTATGATTAAGTAAGATTCTGATTACTGTATATTTTTTAAATACTTTAAATGCATGTTAATATGAATATGTGCTCTAATGCTGTAGCTAATTTATATGGTATTTTCTCAAACAATTCATTTATTTTTGGTTTATAAAATGTCAGTAATAATGTGGCAACATTTTTTTGTTACACATTCCCAGAACCCAAGTTGACATATTCAAATGTGTTGTAAGATAATTAGTGTGAAAGTGAGAAACTGGCATCAGTTCATTTGTGGCATTTTTACTTAAAATCATTTTAACAATGAGGCGATAATCAAAATCATTCCCACTCAACGTTCTGCCATTTAACTGCTCAAGTAACTGACTAATGGCTTCAGCTTCAATGTGCTGATTTTATTGTAAATTGACAGATTTCTTTCATGAATTTTAAATTTAAATGACTAGTTACCTAAACTGAACTGAGTCCACATACATTCATCCTGCTAACAATCCCATTATGTAACCATGGCAAGGACATCATGACATCACCGGGGTCAGGATCTACCCGATCTATCTGTCCGTCCCTCCCTCCATCCTGTGTTCAGGGGATCGGATGAAGGCAGGGTGGGGCCCCCGGGGCCCCCGGCAGCTGGGAGATAAAGCCACACAAGTAGGCCACTGTGGGCCCGGCAGGAACACGACTGCAGATTTTCCCATTTGATAAGTCAGGAGGGGTGGGAGCAATCAGTGCACACACACATACACACACTTAAAGTCGCTCATGTGGACACATACAGTAAACTCATACATAAACATTTAAACACACAACAGGCTTACTTCCATGTTCAGTCATTACAGGTTGTTACGCTATCAGAGAGATAAAATCACTGCATCCTTTCTTCCTGTTCTTCATTTTCTTACTGTGGTCATTCTTTAAGTTATTAAGTACTTTGGTGATGATATGCTTGATTCTAAGTTCTCATTATTAGATTGTACTTTACATCCCGGAGATAAATTGTTACTTTATCAGCGGGGGAATACGCTTATTCACTTTCTTGCCAAGAGTAAGACATGTTAGCCACTTCATGTGCCAATGAGCAACTTTCATAGAAATGAACGGGGCTCCGCCTCCAATCCTGCATCCAGTTCTCTTTATACATTCATGCATGAAAGTAGTATCAATCTTCTTATTTGCCTCTTTCCAAAAAAGCGTATGGCGTATTTCCCAAAATGTCAAACTAGCCCTTTAAGATGAATCATTACTGTGGTACATCAGTCAGCAATTAAGAGACAGGCTTGAGTCAAACAGTTGCAAGCTAATGCTAAAGATCAAACTATGTAGAGTTGGCGGCTTCGCTGAACTTCACTCACAAAAGCACACGCACACACACACATATAGATCTTCCTCTGTCATTAGGGCTGCCCTGGTTCCTCAGAGGAAACTCTGACTGACCACTTCTCACTCACTCACCGCTCTCAGGCCCTGTGATGTCTCTATTAACTGTTACGCCTCTCTTTTTTCCCCTCAGCTAGACACATTCTTCATCTCTTTCCTACCGACCTACCCCAGTGATGCAAACCTCCTCGGTAAAAATACTCCTCGCCACCCTGGTGCGTCAGCCAGACGATAACCTTCGGAGTGTGTAATAGTCTGCCACACACACGCTGAAGCGTGATACAGTAAAGTTGTGGGCAATTTATGTAATGCAAATGTTGTGTAAGGGGCAGATAATGCGCCAATATTCAGTGTGGATCAGAAAAGGCTTTAGAAGCACTGAATTCAGTTCCCCCCAAAAACCTGCTATAGCCTGCTACAGACAATAACATCCATCATATTTCTACTGCTGATTCTGGTCAAAGTCAGGTTTATGTAGGTAACAAAAATGTGACATGTAAGTCAATAAATTCATATGCTTAATAAAGTTGAATAGGCCCTATTGTCCCCACTGGTATTATTGTTATTCTTTGGCTGTTAAAAAGGTATTAAATCACATACCATATGGTATTAAAAAAGGTCTTTAAGAAGTCTTAAATCTAATTCAGTGAACACTTCAGAAACCCTTAAAAATGTTGACTCCTTTCATTCCTAAAATTTAAAAGTTCAGATCATTTCCATTTGAATTCTTTTGCATTAAGACACAATGAAAACCAGATGCAATTGCTTATCATTAATTACTTTAGACTTAAAATCTCCTTTTGGCAGCCCTGACGACCAGAATACCTGAAAAAATAAGAAAATGTCCAAGAAAGATGTTTTTTGATACATTTAACAAAAAGCTAAATTTTGGCCAGAAACATCATCCAACTAATGTAATGGCCCAACTCCAACAGACACAAAGAGAAGTACTACTTTACCTCCCCTTTTATTGAGCTGCTTACAGTCCCCGCTGACTTCTAATCAGCCCACAGAAGCTCCTCAGCCCTGTATTTGCCGTCAGTAATGACAAACCTCTCCCTCCACGCAGCAGCTTTTACAGAGCTTTGAACACACGCAGGCAGCCTGTATCTGTCTTCATGTGTCCTTCTGTAGTGGTTGAAGATGTCAATGTGTTTTAAAATCCCGTCATACGTGTCAAATGTACTCATAACAATCTCACTGCGAAGGATACAGTAGAGGCCAAGTGGAGGCTTTGAAGTTGTAAGAGGGGAAAGTGGAAAAAATAGAGGTGAGTGAAGGAGGAATGGAGGGATAGAGGGATAGAGGGAGGACAAGAGGGGGAAATGTTGCATGTAGAAGAGAGAAATCTGCACGATGACATGTTGCATTACATGATCCCCCGTGATCCCAGGTGGTCTCGCCCTCTGAATCACAAACATCTGCCGCTGACCTTCAGGGTGGAAGAGTACATTTCCGTGCAGTGCAGGCTGGTTGGGATTAAGAGGGTCTGGGGGTCTGGCTTCGGGCCTAGCAGAGCCGGTATGGATCACAGCTTTCGGAGCTCTGAACCCCGGTACCAGAGGGAAACTTCCTAACCCAGAAACACTTCCCTCATCTCCGCCATACACACACACACACACACACATACTGAGGGCTTCATTGCTCCCAGATGTGGATCCATCCTGTGGAAGGCATGTTCAGATGGTTGCTGTGTGTGTGTACGTGTCTGTGTTGTATTTACGTGTGTGAGTGTATGTCATACTAGAGAGCATAGAAAAGGGAGAGATGGGTGGTGTACAAACAGATTGGATGTGGAGTGTTTGCTTCCAACTAGAAAAGCGATAATAACCGCTGTGTTTACAGTATCTGCAGGTGCTTTTTTTTTTTACCTAAAATTAAACACACACACCCACATTTGAGAGGCGCTGTTGTGGGTGAACCCTTTCGTGCCCTGCAAAGTCATAGAACAACAGAAACAGTGAATGTGATACAAAAAAAGGGGTTTTCTGGCTGCAAAACAGAGAGACTGCATTTTTAATCTGTGTTTCTTTCAGCTTTTTTGTTATTTGACCAATATGTTAGCCTCTTTTTTACCTGAAAGTTCAGCAGATACACAGTATTTCTGTTCTGCTATGTCTATTATTTGTTAAAAAAATATATTTTCATTTTAATGAACAATCTAATACGAAACAATTTAATTAAACATTTTATTGTCATTTAAGGTTATTTTTTAAAGGGGATACTTCAGTGATTAAGTGTTGCTCTTTCACATAATTACATTGGGAGACTTGCAAGAGAAAGATTTGAAAAAGTGAAGCTGAAATAATATTTCAACTTATTACTAGTATGTGTCAAACTCCAGCGCACTTAAAGGCTGCATCCATCTGCATTCTTTTCCGTGTGTTTCAAATGTGAACTTCCACTAAGCCGTCATCAAAAAGCAGTGATATGGGTTACAGCGTTGACCACAGCCAAGAGGAGTCTGGTACCACTTGTTTCCTTCCTTACCTTGCCATGAGACAGGCTTTCCAACAAGGAACTCAAGCTCTTATCTTTACGCTAAGCCACCAGACTCCACTGATAGAAACAGTAATTTTACCTCACAGCACATGGGAGTTGCTGATCTCCTGCGAATTCGATTGTTTAGTTAGTTTGTTCCTGTATGTACGTATACGTGGGTTTTTAATTTTTTTTTTATTTTTTTTTTTTACAATTTGTAACCAGGTTAAGTCCTATTGAGATGAACGATCTCTTTTTCAAAGGTGACCTGACCAAGACAGCAGCATGAGAAAAAGTTACAGCCAAGCAACAACCACACAAGCAAAAACACAAGATAAACCGTAACACAATGAGAAGACCCAACTGATTCATTCATCCTTGTGCTTATACGAGTTTAAAAATCAGGCAGAAACATAGTTTAAAATCTTTTAGAAGGTTTTTCCAAGTGAGAGGAGCAGAGCACAGCTCAGTCTGACACTAGGAGCATGCAACAAAAATACATGTTGAGCTCCCAGACTATAGCCACAATCAGATCTCTGTTCAAACAAAGTACAAATGTATGAGGGGAGTTTACCCAGTATGGCTTTATAAATGAACAAATACAAGTGACTGAGCCTACGAAAGGTCAAATATGGCCAACCAGCCCTGGAATAAAGTGTACAGGGATGAATGAGGGCTAGCATTTTGAGACTAAACATACATACTTTTACCTGAATTTGAATTTTTGGATTTGAATACATCAGGAAAAACAAAGGAAAGCTACAGGATGATTTAGAAACCTCAAAAAATAGAAAGAAAACATAATGGAGTCACCTTTTAATGCTACTGTTAAAATGTTTAGTCTCAAAGCTAAAGCCGAGATAACTCTGCACCAGATTAAAAATAAAAGCTGTGTGCCGAAAATTCACTGTACTTAAAAAAAAAAAAGTGTTTTTACAAACTTGATATGTTTGCGACCCACTTTTGGACCGCAACCCACCAGTTGGGAACTACTGACAGTGTGACAGCTGTTACTTCTCCTGTGCTACGCTAGGCTAATTACCCTTTAGCAGCACGAGCTAAACGTATCCTGTTTTGTTCTCACTAATGATTGGATTCAGTGACTGCATCATTTACATGTACTGAGATGGCACTTCATCAAAGTTGATATTTTTCAATTACAGAGAGCAGCTAGTTGTAGACATAGAAACTAAATATACCTTTAGCTAAGGGTAGCTGTGGCCATCTCACCACCCACTAGCTTTAACTTGACATAGCTGTCTGTCTGTGGCAGAGAGTGCAGTTTAGCGAGCCAGGGTGCAGAGTGCGGTTTGGCTCGTATTCGCAGTTACTGCAAATTCTGCATAGTGTTTTCATGGAAATTTTACATTTCTCTGGCACAATCATTTTATTGTAGTAAAAATGTCCAAAGATTCTGGTGTTAACTCACTTTTAAGCAAATATGTTGTTATCTCAACTCGGCCTGTCAGGCAGAGATGGAAAATGCTATTCATCCAGTCTGTCTTCACATGAAGCAGCCCACACTTGTCTCCTGTTGCTTTTGTTGAGAGCCTGACGCAGGTCGGGTGTACACAGCTCACCCATGTGCCCTCATATTCTAGTCATAAACAGTAGCCTATTAGCCTGCAGTGCTTTAAACAGGCCCTAATAAAGCTCAGCCCACCCACACAGAGCGCAGCTAGATGTGGAGTGAGAGCGTCTGGACACATTTGTACGCACAGATAAACGCACATCTGTGCACTTTCAAAGCTTACTGCATTCCTGCTCCAGATGCTAACTGTAAAGGTGTGATGAAAACAAACATCAGGTCGCTAGGTTTCCCTAAACACTGTTTGGAAACCGTACAGAGGCTGGTATCAGATATAAAAGAACAAACACTATCTTCATGAGAGAAGAAGAGATTAGATGCTTTTGAGCAGCGACTCCAGGTTAATGAGAGGATTACGTTGCTGCTGTTTTTCTTCTCTTCATCTGCGCTCTTTCCTCCCGTTCCCTCTTTCCTTTTACTCGTGCCCACTCTTTTCCTTTTCTTCTTCTTCTTTCTATCCCTCTGTTTTATCCCCCCCCCCCCCACCCTCCTCTCTGTACTCCACCAGTGTGGCCTCCTCCTGGGCTTTCTGTTGTAGCCGAGCTGTTCTGTGATTACAGGCTAGTGGTTCAAAATGTAAACATGATGTCAATGGGAGCCCCACTCAGCCTCGAATGGAACACCATGGCTTCCATTAGACTGATTGGATGAAATCAAACATCCATTTAGTGCCATAGACACACTCGCAAAACACCAAACAGCGCAAACACACCGGCACCTCGGTTGTTTTCAGCTCTCAGATCTGGTTGCGGGCTTTCGATGTCGCTGCCTGCAGCCACAGGGAAAAACACAAATACTAAAAATATCTTGCATCATGCATATCTGGGCCCATACTGTTGTTTTGTAGTGTGTGTTTTCCTTTGCATTCCTTCAGATGAAAAAAAAAGAAGATGCCAATCGAGGTTCTTCAGAAGCACAACAGCTATGTTTGATAAGAAACAACTGCTCCACGATGTAAAATACCAACAGTCAAGTTCTAGTGACAGTCCCTGTGGAGCAGAGGGTTTTATTTCTGCAGCCTCTGTTTTGAAGTAATGCTGCATTCATGTGCTCCTCGGATGATCCTATTTCCTGAGTTGGGAAGTGGTTCCTCCGACTTTCACGTGTCATTATGTGGAAACAACACTGACCCGTACAAAAAATGTGTGTATTTTATTGCTCGCAGAATTTAATCAACACGTTGATAACAGTTTGAAGCTTTATATTACAAGGTGATTTTTTTTTTTTTACCTCAACTTTTGTGCTGCACCACTACGTCCCCTTAGACCAGGGGTGTCATGCATACAGCCAGGGGTCCAAAAGGGTCCAATCCGGCCCACTGGATGACCTTGCACACCTAATAGTGACACACTTGTGAAGACTAAGAGGGAGCAAGTTAAACCCTGAGTAGCTTTCCTCTCGTAAAATGCTGCTTCAGAGGTCTTTACGGTTCTTTCCTTTTGCTGTAGTTTGGTGTGGTGTTGCCAGGGTTACTACTCAGGGGAGGAAATGTACAGAAAAATGCACATGTCATGACAGCGAGCAGCAGACTGACTGAGTGAAAACTGAGACATGGTTGAAACGGCATTTATTCTTCTGAAGACATCACTGGCTGTTTTGTAAATGGATAAGTGTTTTTAAAATGTACCTCTTTAAACAAAAAAGGAGGAAAAATGGTCATTTATGGGATATTATGCAATGGTTTTACTGGTCCAGGCCCACCTGTGATCAAATCAGACTGTATGTGGCCCTTGAACTACAATGACTGTGACCCCCCTGCCTTAGACAGACTGTTCTCTTGCACTCTTTCTGTATTTTAATCAGAAAAGTAATGCATCAAAATTTGTATATATCCCACGAAACCATGAGCCAGTAATTTGGGAAGGCTGTGATCAAATGACTAATGCCCCGATGGGTGTAAAGAAAGAAGCAGTCCCACAAAATGGCAGGTTGTAATGGTGCATGAGTCACAAAACACTGGACTTTCCGCAGGAGGCTGGTGTTCGGAAGCATTTACTTTTCCAAAATCTAACCCACGTAACTTTACTTCTCTAACGCTAAAGATGCCCAATCATGTTTGTTTTTTTTCCTAAACCTAACCACATTAACTTTACTTGTGTAAACCAATCCTCTGTAACTTTATATAAAGTACAAAATGTCATTCTTGGGATGCAAAATCGTGGGATCACACACAAGCCGTTACATGAAGATACATTGCCTTAAAACTAAAATATTGCTATACCTGACTGATGGTAATAAATAGCTTTTCTAACTAATCTAGGTTGAAACCTAATACCATAATACAGATTACATGTGAGCAAATAATTGACATGCAACAATAAAAAGTTACCATCAACCAAACATTAACGTTTATCCGTCGTGTTTCTGCACATATGATGTGAAGTCGGCACCTCGTTTACCAAAATTTTTGCCGTCTGGGTTGTTGTTTCGACCATCACGTAAATTTTCCCAGTCGGGAACTCATTTTTCCGATTATTCCAACACCACATGAATGCAAAGTAATGCTCCCCAGTCGTACTGGAAGACTCCACTGACAAGTAATATTGAGGGACTCGAGTGTATTGCAGCCAAAAATATGATGATTAAAGGATGCAACTCTCCTTTTTTTCTGTACTGGAAACACTTAATTTCTCAGGCATGTTCTCTCTGTGGTGGTCGGGAACCAGTTTTTGAAATGTAGCAAACACAGGTAGACGAGACAGGAGGTAGATGAACCAAAAGCTGTAATTACGACAGAATAACCTGACAGATTGATGGCACACGAGAGTTTAAGTATCCAAGGGTGGAATTTCGTGTCAAAGCCAGAGCTGTTAAACTTGTCCTTGGATCCAAATGAGAAATTTAGCTTTAGATCCATAAAAACTATATTGCCACTCACGTCATGTGGTGACCAGAAATAAGCCCACGACCCACAGCCTCACAGAAACTTGGCTTCAGAGCGATAGGTTGCAGCTTACGCCTTGGCCCCAAATGCTCATTGTAATACATCCCGATGTTGAGACTAGCCATAGAAACAGCATTGTTTTTCCAAACATTTCTCCCTTTGGTATTTGCTGTATTACTCCTGATTTTTTGTTTAGCCCTGTAATACATCTCAGGGGCTTCTTATGAATACCATAAGTTATGTATTTGGTGTTACCCTTGTAGCTTCATGCCAGGGGACATGTCGGACTTGGAGCTAACTGTGTGTGTTGGATCAGAGAGAGAGAGGAATGGAGTCGGCTCCATCACCACACACCAGAGCTCAGAGCCCTATAAGCCCTTCACTTACAGACCAACCACGAAGACTCCGACCCAACCGTCACCACATGCCTGCTGAGGAGGGAGGAGGGAGGGAGAAGCATGGAAATTAGCTGGGGGATCTTTCACAGTTGCACCACTGGCATTCCTCATCGCTTAGATTTCTATAACACAAACTAAGCCCGAGCTTTGAGTCTACTCTTTAAACTCAACAAAAAAATTGGCAGGGTATTTCTTTTTACAGCGGAGGTTATTAAATTCCATTTTAGCGTTACGGTAGCATTTGAATGTAATAAAGGACACAAGACAAATAGGTTTTCCTTTCCCTCCCATTTCCCTCGTTTTATATACAATGTGCACTGGCACGCTATGAGGACTCTCCGTCAAACGACTCTGGTCAGGGTTTGTTGATCTTTTTTAGGTACTACCTCGTCTCCTCAGCCTCTGAGTCATCTAAGTAGGGGTAAAGATCAAGAGGAAGAGGGCAGCCCAGTCCTGTGAGCCAAAGTGTGCCTAGAATACCTCTACCACTGATGATAATAACAATCACAGGGCCAAAGGCAACAACCAGGATTGAATGCAAACACATGGCAACCATAAGACAGAACTCCTCTAACTGTTTGTTACAGGGTACTTTTGACCTTTTTTTGGGGGGGGACTACTGCAGCCAAAAAAATCAGCAAATTAAAGGTTAATTCCAGTATATTACAAACTGAGTCTTATTTTCATAACTTTGGTCCTCATATCTATCAGTAATGATAACATTGTACTCACCAAAATAATTTATAAGAAGCAGGAATGTGGCAGTATAAAACGACGGGGCAAGAACCGGTTGCAAATAAGCCAAATGTTTCGCCTAATTAGCTAAACCACTTTACTCAGTGATAAAAGTGTTTTTATTTCCAAAGTTTGGCTAACCTGGGCATTTGTTGAAACTGTGTGATTTTCAGAGCACTTATGTCGCTTGCCCTTCCAGATCTAATATTCCTGAGTACTCAGATGTTTAGTGAAGATATTTTGACATGTTACAGAGAAGCACAGGTTTTATTAATAAAATCAATGATGGCTGAATTCCATTTATGCCATCACACTGTTATAGCCTACTGGGACACTTGAATAGGACAGAGCCATCTTCATGTGTGCTTTTTTTGTATGGCAAGTCAAATGTCGATGAAAAAGGCATATCAACTTTGGAAGTACAATGTTACTATTACCTTTTTACATAGGTGAGGGAGGAAATTCCTTACAAGGATAAGTTGTTGCAACAGGCAAAATATGTTGGAATTTAATGTGTATTTTCAGACATATTTTAATTTTTGAAAAGAAAAAAAAAACAATCAATAATTCTGCAGCCCCCCTGCAGTAACTCTGAGGAAGTGAAGTCACAAAATTTCCAGTTGCAATCCCTTACACTACTAATCACTGACAAAAGTCATTACACTACTGCAGGCACGTCCAAAGCCTGGCCCGCGGACTGATTTTAAAAGGCCTGCAGCCTGTCTTTGAAAATATGCTACATGTTCAGGAGTGGTGGAAAGTGGACTATTTTGTCAGTGAAAGAAGAAACAGTTGCATTTGTCTCATTTGTATGTGATTTTTTTTTTTTAATAACCCACATGATGCGAGAAGCAGCTCGCCCCCAGGTGCTTTCACATTATCGAATCTGCCCCCCAAAACAGTTTGGACACCTCTGCATTACTGTAACGTGAATTTATGTTTCCTAGGATAGCAAAGGCATGACCTACCCTACTCTCCCTCTGTTTCGTTGCCTTCATTGCCTGGGTGGGTGAGATTGAGGCAGGAGGAGTGGGACTGATTTAGGTTAGGGTCAGGGTCAGGGTGAGCCAATCAGAGGTAGAGTAAGGCAGAATAGGGTGGGTCATGCCTTCGTATCCTAGGAAACTCAGGTTTGCATGCTCTGTTAGCTTGGCACAGGCGCTAAAGATGCAGTTAGTATCTAAGAGTATAAATGTGCGTCCCAGTTACAAGGTTGTTTTTTTATTTTCATGTAGTGTGTTCTGTTTTTGTTGGAGGTGTGTTAAGCCCACAGCATCACTGCGAGCCTGGAAAGCTGTGTGCAGTCACTGGAGCTAATGTTAAGCGAGCTGCTGATGTTCAGTTAATGTATCCAAACAAGGCTGGCTGCTTGTTAAACCAAATGATCTCTTTTTTGTTTGTTTATTGCTTTTACACCCATTAAATACAGAATGGTTGTTGAGGATTTGTCATGTGTAATGTAGCTGACTTTAATTATTTTGGTTGTTAAGTAGTAAAAAAAATAGCTTAAAAACTTTTTAATATGAGTAAAATATAGTGATTATTTTATTATGTTTTTAAAGCAACTTGTCCAGCACTGTCATGTGATACAGATTAGCTTGTAGTACACACAAAAAGGAAAAACAAGCAATTAAAGTGAAACTATATAGTAACTTTTCCAACCCTGCTGTAAGACTACAAATACCAGTGGTATGACAGTAATGTGGCTATTATTTCAGTCCTGCGGGACGGTCTCCCAGCTTCAAGGACCAAGCGCAGAGGGAGAGTCCAGGCTGTTTAGGAGGAGGCAGCGGATGAGAGGAAATTACTTTCCTGAGGTTAATATAGCCTTGCGGTTTTCCTACAGTAGCCGCTCACAGTCTCCCTCCCAGTCTGCTCTGACATGGTCACTCCATCAATGCCAGCAGCTAATGTCATGTTTATCTCCCTCTAATCGCAGATTTAGCCCACTAATTACAAAGCAAAATCAAAAAGCCTTCAAGGCAAGTGAGGCATCATCACAGGAATGCTATGAGAGTTATGAGAGAGTCAAGGGAGTGTATTTATTTCTTCTAATATTAAGATGTTATTTTTGAACATACAGCATGTTGGAGGTATACAGTCATGGTATATTTGCATTACAGTTTTATTAATGGCAGTGTTTCTTTTCCTCTGTCACGCAGGAACCTGATGCCTCGCACTCTGGAGGGTCAGATCACCATGGAGAAGACGCCCAGTTACTTTATCACCAAAGAAGCCCCTCGTCGTGTCTTCTCCATGAGCCGCCACACCAAGCTCATCGTGGTGGTGCGTGACCCCGTGACCCGGGCTGTTTCTGATTACACTCAAACTCTTACCAAATCTCCCGGGCTCCCGTCCTTCAAGAACCTGGCTTTCCGCAACGCCACCACAGGCCTCATCGACACATCGTGGAGCGCCGTGCGCATCGGCATCTACGCCAAGCACCTAGAGAACTGGCTGCGCTTCTTCCCGCTCTCGCGCCTCCTCTTCGTCAGCGGCGAACGCCTTGTGTCGGACCCCGCGGGCGAGATGGGTCGGGTCCAGGACTTTCTGGGGCTCAAACGTGTGGTGACAGACAAGCACTTCTACTTCAACCAGACCAAAGGTTTCCCCTGCCTAAAGAAGCCAGAGGGGAGCAGCAGGCCGCGCTGCCTGGGGAAGTCGAAGGGCAGGCCCCATCCCCAGATCCCCTCTGAGGTCTTGCATCGGCTCAGAGACTTCTACAGACCCTTCAATCTCAAGTTTTACCAAATGACTGGCCACAATTTTGGCTGGGACTGAACGGCTACTCGCCAAAGCTCTTAAAAACTGTTAGTAGCATTCTTGTTAAGCCAACTACCAGAACCAGACAGGGATATCTTGAAGACGCTGTGTGTTACCAAAGCTTTTACTGTGCAAAATATGCCTTTCCTTCATTTCTTAAGCTATGAAAACTCCCGCCTTCCTCCAGATTTACAGCCATGCTAGCAAAGTTTGTGACAGCTTCGATCCCCTGAGCCACTTAAGCAAGCAATGCTAAGAAAAAGCTTGTGAGAAGTGCTAGTTGCTGCTGCAGTGTGACGAGTGCAAGCACTTGGCACCCCGAGTGCCAGAAGTACACTGAGCTCTTATTGCTGTCCCAAACACTTAACAGCACAGCCTCTATATTGAAAATAACACCAGAAATACGCCAGCACTGCAAAGAGATGTGCCTGAAGTTAAACCAAATGGCAAAAGAGTAACAAGTCTTGACAGCCTGGCAAAGCTACGATAAACCAGCTCTGCTTGAAAAAAGAAAAAACTCAGAGAAAAGAAGCAAAGGAGGTTTGAGTTATGCACAATGGCACAATCAAAATAAATGTAAATGTGGGTTATTGACACATGAATTAATCATCCAGAATCATTTAAATCCTGTTTATACAGTGTACGCAGTTCTTTTTCTTCAGTTCCTGTGATGCAATCTCCTTTTCTGGACTGTCTTTAATAAAGATTAAAGATGTAGCAAAAGCAAGAGGATGCCTGGTACTGCTGCAAAACGGTACCATAAATATCAAACAGTCCACCATGTGCTGTAAATTTGCTGTTATTTATGTCGTCGATACAATACTTGTATAAATGTTCTCTACAGACAACACCTGTATCTGTGAATGTTCTTCATTTAATCAATATTCACCTCCACCAACGGTACTTTACATGCAACTGTATATTTCTAAAAGCTTAATTTATAAGATGACAAACTATTGTTGAGATGTTTTCTCTGAGACTTTTTTGTATATGAAATTCTGCTGGAAGTTCTGACTAAAACTTTTATTCTGAAACATGTGTTTGAGGCTGATTTTTGCTCTGCATTTCTGAGAAGCACTCAGCTCATCCTCTTTGTATTTATTCCAAACAAACCGATGTTGCGGCTGCCGGGACTCTAAAATACATCTGTTTAGCAGATGATTGTTTTCCTGGAAGAGACCTAGCAGACACTGGATGATTAGAAAAGAAAATGCAATTAATCACTGTTGTGTGATTTTAAGGGATGATTTAGTAGGAAAGCTGACATGTATTTAGAGTATATGGGAATCTTGTGGACTGTTATATTTATACTGAACCTTTGCTTATTTGTTAAATCAAGTGTTACACTCGTAAACGGCCAGAAAATAACTTTTAAAATCTGGGACTTAAATGAATGAGGAATATTATTCACATCAGCAGTTGGAGCTAGGGCCAGCAGCCAGTTAGCTTAGCACTGGAAACAGGGAGACAGTTTGCCTGGCTCTGACCAAAGGTAACAAAATCCACCAACCTGCAGCTAAATGTCAGGGTGATTGCAATTTTAAAAACATCTCTGACATTGACTCAGTCGTTCCACTGAGCTAAAATCAGTAACATTATATCAGCACAACACAACTAAAACAGCAAGAAGGCCTGCCACGGTTTAAAAAGCTGTTTTAATCCTCTAAAGGGAGCCATATTGGAAAATCAACAGCAAAACTTGCCATCACGGTCAAAGTGATTGACATTTTGGGAAATACGCTTATTGACATTGTTGCAGAGAGTTAGGTAAGAATGTCAATACCACTCCTTGTCTGTAGGCTATATATATAAAGCTACAGCCAGCGGCTGGTTAGCTTGGCTCAGGCTTAAAACATGATGAGCCAGCGAGGTTAGCTCTGTCCAAACGTAACAAAATCAGCCCACCGGCACCTCTAAAACTCACAAAGTAACATGTTTGTTTGATCTAGATTTTGTTACCTTCAAACAGAGCTAAGATAACTTTCCTCATTTCCATTGGGGATTGTCCATTGTTAGGACGGCTCTTAATTTTGAAACCCCAGTAGTCCAAAACATGTCACATCTGACTGAAAACCAATTGATTCAACAGCTGGTATTCTGAACACAAATGCACAAAAAAGGGCTACACATTCTCCTAAACAGAACCACATGACTAGTTATCACGCAGAATGATGTCATCAGAAATTCTTACTCTGCCTCTGATTGGCTAGTACTCATTGCCTTCTCAGTTTGTTTGGTTTGTAGGGTTAAGACATGAGGAATCATCACCATAGCACTGAGATAGCAGCTACAGTATTGGAAAACAGCTGTATGGCACAATTTAAGTAATTTACTGTTAATCAGAGCACTAATGAGATAACAATTAGCACAACAAAACAACTCTCTTTTTCACTCACTGTTTTCTTTACTGTCTCCTCCTGCTGCAGCTGTTGGTTGCATAGTGATGAAACGCCATCTAGCTGCTGCTGCACTGAGGAGCTGCATTGCTGCACGGTGCATCAGCCACTCTCGCCTCAACTCAGCAGTTATTCTTTTTATGTTTTTTTTGTTGTTATTCTAACAAGACTTTTCAAAATTTTCAAATGTTGTGTGATGTTGGGGTTTCAGACTAATGAGGCATCAGGACAATGGTAGGCACCTTTCATGACAGATATGAGAGTGGTTTTAATCTTCTTTTCCTTCTATCAACAAGAAAACAAATCAGCATATTTCCCAAAATGTGGAGCTTTTTCTTTAAGCATAAGTGAGCGATCAGGAAATCTTCAACACTTCCCAGTTGCAGGAGTTGGTGGTTGTAGTGGGGGATTGGTTGGGGTGGTGAAGGAGGGGTCATATGGCTGCAGGGGCTAAATGTGAAGTTAACTCAGGGACAGTGGCTTTTCTGATGTGTAAGCAATCAATTCACTGCTGTGATTGGAGACCTTTTGGGAATGGACAATCTTTGACCTCTTCACTCCCCCTTGACCTGTGAGCCTGGCTGCCATAAACTGCTGACCGCTACCGCCAGTCCGCCACGCTGGTTAATGGAGTCACCCTGCATGAGCTATGAGTGCGGATGCATGCTCTCACACACATGCACACACACACATACAAATAAACACACACACACGGGCATACAACAACTCCCCCCCGATCCATTAATATTGCATTCTCAACCTCAGGGACTTCCACTGAGGGGAGATGCTACGGATCAATAACTGCCTGTTTAGTTTATAGGCGGCGGGGATATGTGCTTATACGTACCATGTCCCACTGTCACTGTGATTTAACTCAGGGGTCGAGCACGGGTCGCTATCATACATTTGTAAAATATTATTTAACACCTGATATATCTTCCATACATCTGTAATCGATGCAGGACCTAAACACACATACACAAGGGAGCACACATGGACGCTGGACCAGGGTATGGCTTTAATCTTCCTGTTCCATCCGTCTAGTTTCTCATTTATGTGGCTGTTAAATGCGTGTATATGACATTTATATTTATGTACATAAATGTAGGTTTTCTTCTCTTAACGTAACATAGCAGGCGAATTTAAGCTGCTCAGAAACCAATTATGTTCCAAACACAAAAAAATATTGTAAAGGTGGACTTCTACTCTTAATGCACCCATAAATCATCAGCTAAAAATGTTTTTTGATTAAAATACTTTATTTTATTCATGTTGTGTTTCTGTCCATCCCAGTGGATGGGGAATCTGAATGCATGCAACCAGCTAATGGTAAAAATGGCAATAAATGGTCTTAACAGACCCTTTTTTTAACAAAAAAACATGAGTAAATTTATTTTTCATGACTGGTTAACTAACTTTAAAACATATTGCATATATATTTTGTATTGTATTCATTATCATGACTCAAAATATCCTTATTTTCTGAAGTATCTCCAGAAAACAGTGTGTTCAGAACTTCCTGAAATGAATATTCTCTCTATATAATCAGCAGGATGCATTATAAGCTAACTGTATCATTAGAGAATAAGATTTAGAACTACTTCCCTATTTAAACTATATTTCCCCTTTTCATTTTCAGGTGACATTCAGATCCCCGGATCATTCCAGTGGACGGATATATTTGAGAAAATCATGAGTAAAAGATGTAAATCTTTCATATGATGTTTTGACATTTCTAATTAACATGTCATTTTCACTTTAAAAGCGGCTTGAACATGTATTGAATTATATACATGAATTATGTACTTTAACAATTGCGCCTCCTCCTTGCTTCACAGTCGGCCAGACGAAAAAGGGGCGTGGTTCTCCTGCAGTCCACTTTGGATGATGTAGAACACCGTGACTGGCTTATAGACGTCCACTCAAATAAGTCTGTGCATTTAGATGGAGTCAGAAGACAGTAATCATACATCTAGACATCCTGTAAGAGTTATGTCTGTTGGAATGGACAGCAGTTACCCTCAGCACTACGGACCTTTACAGCAGTTTTCAGCTCATTGTTTTGGTGTTCCAGCCTACAAATTTACTGTTTTTGATCTATCTCTCTCTCTGTTTTTGGCAGCAGCAGGAAGCTTTTTCTTGCAAAAATACAGCAAAAAAGCTCTGATAAACACAGACAGACTTGTGTCTCTCTGCATTTCCACCAAAAACTTTTGATGTAGTACCCTTAGAACCATATGTAACCTATACAGACATGTACCTAAACCCCAGATCTGTTTGACAGTACTCTTAAAATGCAGGCAGGATTGTTACTGGATAGTAATAGCTGTGTCACCTCTCTGTCCAGCTCTTGCTGTATTTCCTTTTCACGGGTGATGCAGAGGAACGTCTGCACCTCACTGATTGTACAGGGAATGGAGTTGCACATCCACATTTCAGAACAAAAAAGAACAGGCTGGAGTGTTTACAGTCACTGTTGCAATAGATGGATTTTCAGAAGTAGCAGGTTTGTACACTGAGTCATTGTCAAGCAAGAGAGACGATTCTCTCGAGACCAATCAACGGACTACAGAGTGTCTGGCTCCACCCTTTAGTATAGGACTTATGTGCAAGGTGCCACAACAAAGGAGTGACTTTGGATAGTATGGAATGGTTACATTGGCACCGTTCAAAAATACACAAAAATTAATATGTCAGGAACTGAGCTGAACTGGTGTGCTTTGTGGAAATGAGGCTAAAGTTAGCAGCTAATGTCAGCTGGTGAACATCCTGGACATTTAGCAGCAAAAGAGCCAGATATTTATTCTGGTGGAGACCAAAAAAGAGATTAGAAGAGGGGGAATAATTGATTTACATTTGCCAGGTGACCAAAAAAATCAGTTACTGCAGATTTGAAAAGCAAAATAACCAAAAGCAGGATTCGAAAATCTACAACATATCTTACTTTTTCCTATAAAAACTACATTTTCAGAGTAGACTTCAGATGATTACCTCCATTTTTACAAAACCTTGCCAGCATTTGGCAGGTGGGTGGTGTTTATTTCAACCAGCATGCTCTTCAGTTACAGAATATCTTCAAGTCACACAACCCCATTCATTGGTGAGGAGCGCGTAAAGGGAACCAGTCAGCTATATCGTCAAGTTTCCAGCTGCTGAAAAGTTCCCTTTATGTCTCTCTCTGCACCAAAGATCCCTGAGACCTGAGATAGCAGCAAATCTCTCATTCATCAGCTGACTGACGTTATTCAGGTCTGAAGGTATTGATATGCAAACAGGTTGGTTCAGCTGCAGGTCTGCAGAACAGGCCTTTATCCAAAAAGGCCCTGGCTCCATTCCTGATACATTTCTCTGTCGCTCACACAATGACCTCCCTGTCAATGGTCCATGTGAGCGTCTGGCTCCACTGAGGGTGCATAGGATCCAAACACACATGGATTAGACCTAACCCGGATATTGGGATGGATGGGCGAATGTCACCCCTTCAGATCTTTACACCTCGAATGAAAGTGACTAGTGACCCTTGTTGAGGAGGTCAAGTGTCCTCACTTGGGTGGGAGAGGAGTGGCTGCTTGAGGACTGCCTGCCAGCTTGTTTACAGGGCGTTGCACTGGGTTCAATCAGGCATCCAACAGCTGGAGGACAGGGGGAAGTTTTTGGAAACCACATTTGTTTGGCAGTTACACAGCTTACCACAGTGCCTGCTCCATGTCTGAACTGATGTGAATGATTACCTAGTTCATTGAAATTTCACTGTCCAATCAGGAATGCCAAACATTTTACCAAACTGTTACAGTGCATGAGCCATGCAGTATTGAACCTGTTAGGGATGTATCTAAATCTGTTGCTCTGGAAAACACAGATAATGTGCTGGAAAGAGATATTAATTATGCCTGAAGTTGCTCGTTATTACGTTTGCAAATGTAATTTTTTTGGGTGCTTTGAGCACCACAAGCCAAGTGCCATCTAGTTCCATTATACTGGAAAGAAGGCAGACATCTCCACAGCCGATATCTCCAACACTCGACCACTCACACCACAACAAAAAAGCAGGTAAGAGGAAAAATGCGTATTTTTTTTAATTGGATGTGAATTGTCCCTTTAAGGACTTCATGTTCCTTAATATGTTGACCAAACCGTGCCATCATGGTACTCTAAAAACCCACTGAATAAGCACTAAAACAGGCTGGTTTTCAGTTTGGTTACTGAAAACAAGCCTGTTCTGTTCCCACAGTGTCCACACACAGCCTGTCCACATTCCCCCTTAATGACCCAAACAACATCTCCTCTCCCTCCCAAAGTGACTTAAGCAACTGGTCAGCGGTCACTGCTCCGCTCCAAGACTTGCTCTTCTCTGTGGAGGTCAGGATCAGCCCTCTGGCCTGCCTAGAGGTCAGAGTTCAAAGTGCATTCCACTACCAGGGTCACTTATGGTCATTTGACCCTCATATGCTGAGGGTTATTCTCAGACTGATGAGGGGAAAGTGATTACGATCTGCTACCGTCCCCATGTAATGGACTCATTTACTGTGAATGATAGAGCTAAATTGGTCATTATTGAGGAAATTACTCAGGGAGAAACCCTTTCATTGACATTATTATGTATGATCCCTTATGTTTTGCCAGATTGCGGCTGAGTGTGACTGTGGTGGGATTTCAATCAGCTACAGAATAATATATTAATCTGAAATGTAGATCACTCAGTGTAATATAATCTGAACAGAAGCATAGATTTAATGAAACAACTGCCAAACAGAGTGATTTCTTTGTGGGTGGGGTGTGTCCTGGTGGTCATTTAATAGAGGAGTCATCTGTTGCCCTTTGACCTCAAAGTATGGAAGTGTGAGGAGGAGGGAGAGTCTGCTGTCAGCCAGACATACCTGAGTCTGAAACCTTAACTCTATCACTCTCGACACAAAGATCCCTCATTAATATGTACCACATTTTGTCTGACACTTTTCTGATTTTGGCCCAAATCTCCAGTTCTAAGCGCTAAATATCCAGTTCCTCTATTTAGTGTTGCTGCCAGAAACCAAAGGATCTTTCTCAGGATATACCACCGGACACTGAATGTCCAGGACTGGCCACAGGCTGAAACAATTCTCAGATAATTATTACGTCTCTGTCTCAAGTTGACCGACTCTTGGCTAACGTGCTAACATCAAAACATGCAACTCTGTTGTAGAAACCACGTTGTGCCCCACCTACCAGAGTCAGGAGGTGATGGGCAGCTGGCTTGTTAGTATTATGGATAGATTACTGAAATGGGTCTGGACCATAACCTCTGAATGAAGTTAACATTTCCAGTTAAAAAGTCAATCAAATGACGCAAAGAAACATGAAATGACTGCAGAGAGACAACAAGGTGTCAGAAACCAGCTACAAAGAGACACAAAATAACAATAAAAAGATGGAAAACGAACCCAAAGAGATGCAAAATATTTACAAAGAGACTGCAAAGAGTCATAAAATGACTAAAAAGAGACACAAAATAACTATAAACAGATGCAAAATGACCACAGAGATACAAAATGTTTACAAAGAGACTACAAAGAGTCAGAAAATGACTAAAAAGAGACACAAAATAACTATATACAGATGCAAAATGACCACAGAGATACAAAATGTTTACAAAGACACCACAAAGAGTTGGAAAACAACTACAAAGAGACACAAAATAACAATAAAAAGATGGAAAATGAACCCGAAGAGATGCAAAATATTTACAAAGAGACTGCAAAGAGTCAGAAAATGACTAAAAAGAGACACAAAATAACTATAAACAGATGCAAAATGACCACAGAGATACAAAATGTTTACAAAGACACCACAAAGAGTTGGAAAACAACTACAAAGAGACACAAAATGACTATAAACAGATGCAAAATGACCATGATGAATAGCAAAATATCTACAAACAGACTACAAAGAATCAGAAAACAACTAGGAGATGCAAAATAAATACAAACAGATGTAAAATGACCAAGAAGAGATGCAAGTGACCACAAATTAACACAAAACGCCATAAAATTACTGCAAAGAGATACAAAATTTATATGAAGCAGCATAAATTATAATTCTGCGGGGACGTGTCCCATCTGATATTCGCATAAGCTCAAAATGTCCACCCTAATATATTGATAAAAAAATATACTAAATTAAAATTTGTTATGCAACACCAGCCACTTCTGTCTGAAATAATCATTAGCAGTTGTAATTATAATCCTAAATACACTTAACAAATTGACATTATTATTACTACCAATTCAAGTATTATGATGTACTGCAGTTCTGCATGTAGTTTGTCCAAGTGGTGTTGCTATACCCCAGCAGAAGCCATTGATTAACGTCAATACATCATTTTCCATCGGAACTGTAACCATCAATGGTGCTCACAGGCCTATTCAACTACTGTTAATGTCTTAATTATGTTATATTTGTCAGATAGCCTACATGAAGCAAAATGTCGATCATTTATGCTGTGCTGCTTCAGTATAGATGTACCAATAAAAGATGCAAAATGACCAAAAAGAGGCACAAATTACCACAAATAAATGTCTACAGAGAGTCATAAATGGCTGCAAAGAGACTGAATCAACTGCAAAGAGACATGAAATTACTATGTAGAGACACAAAATGACCACAAAGAGGCCCAAAATGGCTGCAAGGTGATGGAAAATGGCCACGAAGACATGAAAATACACAAAGCAAGTACAAATGCAGTTGTTTGTAGCATCTCTTTTTAGTCTGGGTGTCTTGCTCCTCTATGTAGACCAGGTGTAGAACCTTTTACATGTCTCGTAATCTGTCTTCATCTGCAGGCTATATAGTGTTACAAAAACTGTTCATTTATCTAGTTTCATAGTATAACAATCCTTCTTTGCATTCATGTATTTCCTTGAACAATGAAAGCATTAATAAGTACAGTTTACTGTCGTCAAGAAGCAGGGGTTTCAATTTAAGTTTTAACACATTTACACTTCTTGAAATTGTGCCCCCCTTCTTTAAACTGTTCCATGTAGACCCCCACATTCAGAAGCCCCTGGAGGAACTGCACTGGCAGTGAAGTGATTGAACTAGAGGCCAGCTCTTCTGTAAAAAAAGGACTGTTGAATTTCGTCTATATCCTGCTAACAAGAACTTGGTCAGCTCCAAAGGGAGCTGGAATCAAAGCCTTGAACATCAAAAAGGTGTCCTTCAGACTCTCAGTCCTGCTGTTGTCTGTTTATCATAAAATCCCTGAATGCATGCCAAATCATACAGCCTGTGATTAGTTTAATGTGAGGCCTTCAATACTTTGACAAGCGAGCTTCAAATTAGGAGCAAACACTTGGTCCTGGCTGCAAGAGCCACATTCCTCCAACGAAGCGGAGAGGATTTGCACCCGTGTTTCCTCTCTAATTAGCCGATCAAGGGAGGAACAGAGACATGTACCATACATTAATTACAAATCACTGGGAATGAATCCAAGTTCCTGTGTTACATGCTCGTGTGTGCTATTTTCCATTCGAACGGCCTCCTGATGACAGTTTGCTTAATGAATGGGCCCTCTCATTGATTCCACCATATGTTCAGCAGAGCCAGTTCAATGAGGTTTCGTGTTGTTTCAGATCCAAGATGTTTGGTGGTTCAGTCATTTAACGTTTCGGGGAAAGGAAGGAGACAGGGAAAGTGGAGAAACAGCCAGATTAAGGGATCACAGAGAACAGGTTGTTTTCTATCATAAAAAAAGGAGCTGATTAATAAGACAAAGGTTTGAAAGCGCAGCTGACAACTTGCCCTCAGGGAGGGTCATTAACACCTAATGAAGCTGACCCCACAGTGGGTATCTATGGATGACCTCTGACCTTTTTACACACTTACAGACTCAGCACAATGAGGATATATATTATATTCTTAACATCTGAAGTACCAGTGTTAACACAGTAGCACAATGCATGTTTTTATTTCTATTTTATTGTATTTTATTACTTTATATTTACATACCTGTATTTCATCCTCCTGTTCTTACTTCTTATAATTCTCTATTCTTTACATCAAAGCGACTGAAACAAATCACAATTTCCCCTCAGGGATCAATATCAATATGAAGTATTTCTGATTCTTACTCAGATTTAAGGTGTATGTCAAACTCTTGAAACAGGCAGATTACTAGACAATATCTGACTGGGGACATGCAGTTATTCTTTATAATGAACTATTGTTATAGATTATCAATGATTTACCGATAATTACTGGAGATTTTCTTAAAATTGTACAAGAATAATTGTGAAAATGATTTAAACCCAGCTCTCTTTTTTTGAATAATAAGGTGAATAATTAAAAATATTCTCAGTGGTCGCCTTTGACCGAAGTTAGAATTTAAATGTACATTTTTATATGTGCTCCTAACCAGAGTCAGGAGGATTACATTTGGAATGTGATAGGTTACAGATTACCTGTTACCCTGTTTAAATGTAATAGGTAGTGTAATCATTTTAATTTACTTCATCAAATTAATGTAATTTCTTACATTTAGTTACTTTCTAGCAAATGTTTTAAACTGGGCAGTAAAGCAGAAAAATGTCCAGAAATAGGCAACAGAACTCATGTTATATTCTACATTGAACTGAAATAAGGGCTTGGGTTTTATTGTGGTTTTTCTCCTTTTAATATAATTGTATAAAGATGTGATACCTCCTGCGGATGCTGTGCATATGTTACTTATATATATGTATATATTTATATTAATTGTCAATAAAAAAAATCACTTCAATTCAGATTTCATCACTTTGTAATCACCAACATTTTGATGAGTAACTGTGATTTAATTACATATTTTCTCACTAATTGTATCTAATTACAGTTACATTTATTACATTTAACTAATAACTGTCCAACACTACTCCTAACGTACGTAAAATGTAATATTTTACATGTTCAGCTGAACATAGACTTAAGCTTAACAGAGAGAGAAGCTAAAATCCTAAAACAAAAGAGTAAAAACTAAAGATATATTTAATGTACTAAAACTTTAATAATGGGTTAATAATGGAAGATTGATTATTTATAATCATTTATCTTTGAGCGTGTCATTTAAATTTCTTAACAAAAAGCTTTTGCAAAGTGAGACATTTGCAGTGAACATGAGGACCTGGAGTGACACCCCCCCCCCCCCCCCCCCCCCCCCCGACCTCACCTGCTCACTTTTTGCTTCCCTGTAGTTTCCTCAGTGTGAGAGACCTGCCATTACACAGCTGTTCCTGGAGATTGCACGCTGACAACAGGCTGCTGCTCACTTGACTTCACAGACAACATGGGAGACTTTGTTTTAGTCGGTGCACACACTGTGAGGTGCACTCAGCCTTGGTGCCAAGTGTTTGTTGCTGTTGTGCCTCTGAACTGTAATTGAAAGTGTGTGATATGTTCTTCATTGGATTGTCTGTTGCCTGACTTTTTTCTCCCCCTTCCTATACACAGTTGTGATATTATTTCTAATTCCATATAAAATCCATCACTTCCTGTGTAGGTCAAATCAGTATTCAAGGGGCAAAATGTATATGGGAAATGCCACAGGCAGATGTGACAGGCAGTAGCAAAGATAAACACACACACATACAGACCTCTATTTCCCATTCCCATCCCTCTACTTCCCTCCCTCCCCTCCTGTCCTTTGTTTTTCCCTCTGCACCCAAAGGTAAATTAGATGCCATTCCACATAACAGATGTCTGGGGAGTCAGGTCTCCCCTCGTACGCTGGAGCCTCTCTCTGAAGGCTCTCTCAGGTCAGATGGAGTTTCCTCTCGCTCCCGCTGAGGAGAAGGAGCATGTCCTCAAGGACCCGATCGTCTTTCAGCAGCTCGGGGGACGCTGCAGAGAGGAAAAGCAAAAACTCCTGCTCATATGGAAAATGTGCTGCTGCTGTAAGGTTCTTTTTAGTTTATTAGGAAAGCATTTCATGATGGTTTTATGCATGGTATGAAGCAAAGTGTGAGGCAATCCAACCAACATGTATGTCCTGTGTGAGTCTGCTGCTGATACTGGTCATTTAAAGAAAAAAAAACAGTATATACTTTGTTTTCATTTTACTTTCATCTTTTAATTTATTCATGAATTTTATTTTCAGTCTTCGTTTTTTTTTTTTGTTAGTTGGATTTAGTGCCCCGTGATGGTTTAACTGCTATTTCCTGTTCTGTGTACGGAGCCTCAAAGCTAACAAAATGCAGTAAAAGGTCATCAGATGAGGCAAAAATTGAATAGATTAATAACAAGGCTAATCAAATAGAATAATAAATAGAATTGTTTGTTGAATTATTAAATTACAGTGTAAAGAAGTGAGTCTTTGTACTTCTTTTATCAGCTATAAAAAGGCTTTTTGTGTACCACCAATTAGTTAATAAAATAAACGGATTATTCGAGTATTTCACTCTATTTCTTTTCTCTTTTTGAACTTTCACTTTTTGTTCTAGGTCATAAAATGCGTCAGTAAATACCCCACTTGCGAAATCTGAAGCTTCTATATGTTTTTTAAAAAGGCAGGTGCTAACAAGTGGCTAAATGAGACTACAGAACGTCATCATTCTGCACCACGCTAAACATGGCTTTACATTCTTCTCATGCTGGTGATATTAGTGTAGTTTATTTAGAGCCTATTTATATATTTTTACTTCTGGCGATTGCATTTAGGCTTAAAAATCACAAGTGGTGTTCATTTATGAAGATTATGTTGCTGAACAAGTTTATTTTGAGCAATTATCCAAAATATAATGGAACTGGTGCACCAGCCCACAGAAAAACATCATCAAAAACAGAAGTCTATTAGAAAATAACCCAACTTCCGGCTTGATTTATGACCTCAATAAACATTTTCCTGATGAGTTTATGGTCTCAATCACTAGTTTCAAGTCCTCCTTAATACAGCATGATGTTCATTTTGCACAGCATGTCTCCATTTAGAGTAAAATAGATGATAAAGCAGGGCATGGCTACCTTGTGATTGACAAGTGGCTACCATGGTAACCCTCCACTTGTTGTGCTAAGCCTCACCACCTCCACCCTCATATCTTCTGGCTTCAAAAACCAAGATGTCACCTCCAGCCTCCAAAACAGTAGTCCACTAACCAGATGATAAAGTGACGGTGGCTACTTTCACTTCTTTGTATTCTTCTTATATAGTCTATGTTTGTAACAGCAGCTAAAACACGTTGACTTCAGCTAACTAACACAACTTGGACGTTCACCAACACCTTGCTTTAATTTTTATGACCTCTACATTTTCAAGTGCGTGTCTCTTGTTTTCCAGACCACAGTGGAAATTTTATGATACACATTGGTGTCATTTTTCTTTTAAAAACCCATAACGGTCAAAGTGTACTTGTGCTGACTCACTGTGTACTCACTGAATGTCAGTAGCTGAGTCTGAGCAAATATTATCTGTCGGTATGAGGAAAGATTATCAAGCTTTATTATCTCCAGTGATTACCCGAGCGCATTGGAGACAGTGTCCTCTTCCTTTGTACTGCTGGGAGCCAGGCTACAGTTAATTCCCACTTTGGAGCCAGAGATGGGAGCAATATCACATCTCATCCCTTGGGGGGCCTGACAGGGGACCAGATCACGTCCCCTAGTCTCATTATTTAATATCAGAGCGCTTTACTCAGAGGCTGCAAGGAGGTCAGAGATTTATAGTCAGTGTTCAATAAGAATCATGTCACACACACACACGCCAGAAAACCCCAACACAGACACACACCAGCCCACGGTTAACAGACTCTAGTTTTGCTGCAGTGATGACCAAGAGATCCAGAAAGACTGATGCAGATTCAGACAGCACAGCAACACTGCTGTTGCTGTAGAGGATCGAGCAAAGCTTAGACTGTTGCCGCCTGCCTCTGCCCTTTATGCTAAGCTAAGCTAACTGCATGCTGGTTTCATACATGGTGCACAGCTGGGACTGGTTACTGATTCTTTCCTTTTTCTTTAACCAAAACCAACGTCTTTGCAAATCTTACCTAAGCAGTTTTACTTGCCAAAACTTGAGCTGGCGGATTATATTAATATTTTTCTGGTTATTTTTGAAGCAACTGGCAAAACAGCCTTTTGTCACCTTTTAACCTTTTGTTGTTTAAAAGTTGAAGAACTTGACAGCCAGTATTCTTTTGAAATGTAACCATTTTAATGGAAATAAAGAGGAAATTTTTAAAAAAGTACTGTTTCTCCTAGAAATGTATTTGTTTTTTTATTTTATTTTAAATGAACCATGTTAAAATATAAAACACAAATGTAATGTAGGTGCTGTAACATTATTTACAATTTAATTTTACAATTAAAATACAAGAAAAGAGGCAGACATTTTTTATAGTTTATTTTTTGACATAGATATAGATGATAGAAATACATATATATGAACTAAACTAACTCATAATTCTATTTATAAATGCTTATAACATATAACATATATACCCTGTATTACATACATAAATAAAAAATCATATGATATGAATCTAATAATAGATTTACAACAATATAATGTAATAAAAATGTAAAATATTTTGTAAATGTTTTATTACATTTTCTATGGAAAATGAATGCAAATATGTCTCGAGGAGTCTCAGGTGGATTATTACTCCTCCTCCAGCTTCTCCTCCTTCTTCTCTTTCTTCCTCAAACCGATGCGGTGAATTTTTTCCAGACTGAAGGTTCCTTTTCCTTTCTTCTAAATCTGTTTCTCAGAGTCTTTTACCTCTTCCAGCACCTCAACACTCGGTGAATCCTGGAGGGAGTCCTTCTCATGCTTCCTTGTCTCGTCTTGGTGCTGTTCTTTGAGCTGGGTAAGTCCAGTACGGAGGCCATGGCTGACTTCCATCTCAGTCTGGAGCTTAGTGACCAGCTCCTGGTTGGTCCTTCAGGTCCTCCAACTCCAACTTCTCCTTTTCTAAAGAGTTTTTCCTCAGAGTCTGGATCTCCTGCTCCATCTGGTGAATCATAATGTCCTTCTCTTCGAGTTCAGATAGTACACTGGACACAGGGAAACAGAGATCTATGTGCATATACAAGACCCTCGGAAAGAGGGAAATCACAGGGAGTGCTCCAGGGGCTTCGCCTGGATGATGGTGCTTCAATGCTTATTTTAGGATTAGTTGGGGACAGTTTGACAATCTGCCGTCAATTGTCTGGCCTACTTATAGTTGCTAGAATGTTAGAGAGTAGTTAAGACCAGACATTATCCGGATATGTCTTACAGCTTGCCTAGGACAACGTTTACAGTGAGCTAGCTCAACACAAACCATGTACAGTGCTCCGCTAACTTGTTGTCAATGCCTCCACAAAAGGACAACCTTTAAATCTATCTGGTTGGACAATGGGGAAAAAAATGCCAATGATTCCTGATTTCCTGGTCTGAGTTTAAACGAAATGCAAGGCACTCAGCAACACAAAAGCAGTGAGCAAAATGCTTCACTCTCATTGAAAACAACACAAAAAGCCACTCCAGGCTGCTAAAACGTGCTCTGTCTCATCGGGGCCTAAGAATTTCCCATCCAGCCGAACATGAAAGACTTTCTCTGATGTCTTTCACAGATTATGAGGTATAAAATATTGTGTAAGTTTTTCAGACATTCCACACCAGTAGCTGCTCTGCTGCAAATATCTACTGACTAAACATGACAGTGACTCATTCAGCAGAGTTTAGAATATATTAATGACACCAAAATTCTTAGGGGGTTCATAAACTTTTTCAAGTCTTAAATGTAATTTTTATTCATTGTATTGGTCCTCCACTATTTATATTTGGTAGTATTTTTTATTCTGTTTTTTACTGTTCTATAAGCAATGTGAACGAAGTATTGACCTGATTCTCAGCTGCATTATGAATACTCCCCTAATTTGTTTTTATTCTGCAAGGGTTTTGCTTGTGGTTTGGTAAAAATATTCAAATGTGAAGCACTTTGTAATACGAGTTTTGAAAAGTGCTTGTTTTACTTACTGCTCACAGGCGGATAAAAAGCAACTGGGAAAGAGAGGGAGAGCAAAAAGATGGGATGAGGGCGATTAGACAAGGATGGAGAAAGAGGGAATGAGTCCAGTGTCCAGGTCAGGCCTTCAACACCGGGGAGAGAAATGAGATGAGAGGTCCCAAGAAAAATAGCAATCGTTGGCCACACACACACTTTCCATCTTTCTTTTCCCTTCCCTTCACAATAAGAAGCACACAAGCTGAGATAGAAGATCAGCATCTATAACTACAAACAGATGTGGTTATCACTCACAATTCAAATCAACAAAAAATAATATGAACGCACTGACAATATATAGTCGTAACTGTTCATCATCTACACCAAAGTATCACATTGTTTTCCGGCCACGATGGCTGTAAACTGCAGTTTTGTCATTTCTGTCATTTTGAGGCAGATGCTCCCACATCAGACTGACATCCTTTGGTTTGGGGGATAAGACAAACCAGAAATTAACAAAGACAAAAATTACATATCTATTATTTCTGCCATTAATCCCAATGACTTTAAATAGTACTCAGCAGATGGGAAGAGGCTGGAAAGACAAACATAACTACTGATATCGTTATTTTTTTAATCATATGAAATGACTGCTCTGATGTTACCGATGGAGCGATGGTAGACTCAGGCGTCTCATTTATCAGAACGCCCACAACACTAGGCAGCGATACAGCTGCACATGTTTCACAGTGAAGGTTAACTTTCATACAAAGAGACATGTTGTAGATCTTGAAGTCTGGTCTCGTCAGAGGTGAACATTCACTTCTTGGAAACACACAAATAAGCTTTACAAGGACAGACTGAAATACTAGACATATTGGAGCATTTAATAAAAAAAAAAAAAACATAATAACTGGCAAGACTTGGTGATTCCTCACTGATATGATGGTGGTTATGAGTTTATTCTCTTCGTTCGGCTTCTTGGAAGAAGTCATTAAGTCCTCACCCTTTTTTTCAGGATTTGAGTTATTTAAAATAAAGGGTTTAATTTCGTGTTTGGTTTCAGCGGACAGTTTTGTCTAATATAATGTTCGCAGGTTGTTCCAGACTGTGACAATCACTCCCTCCTCGCTATCTAGTGTACTACTTTCTACCATTTTTCAAGGGTGCTGGAAGTGTCAAATACAGTATATGGTGCATTGAAACCATAAAAAATGTAGTGTCAATAGCATGTACAAGTTTTTTAGCCATGCAAGAATTATGGCTCTATAATTGGTAATGTCAGTCAGTTAACAAATATCTCATCCCCTACTATCTGATGGATTGCTTTGAAAATTTGTTCAGACATTCATGACCCCAGGAGGATGAATCTGAATGACTTCAGGTGACATGACTTTGAAAAGGTTTTTGCCTAGATGCTTGAAATAAGGTCTGTGGTTAACAAAAGCTTTTGTTTTACGACATAAAATAGTCAGTAAATACCCCACTTGTGAACTCCGAAGCTTCTATGTCTTAATAAAGGCGGTTGCAAACAAGTGGCTAAATGAGACATCATCACGCCAAACACGGCTTTACAGTCTTGTTATGGTGGTGACTTTAAGTCATGCAACCATAGTGTAGTTTGTTTATAGCCTAACGTTGGCTTTTTAATTCTGGCGATTGCATTTACACTTCATGAAGATTATATTGCTGCACAAAATTTGTAAGTATCATAAACGTCTGTTTGTCACAGAGCTTATTTTTGGCAATAATACAAAATACAATAGATGAATCCCAGAGGCTTTTTTTTTTTTTTTAAGTGAGCACACTTACGCACTCTAAATAGCAAGCATGAGTACAGAAGTATCCAATTTAGGACACTGCATAAGATGTTGAACTGTAATTTGGCATTGTAAGAATATTAGCATGCTGATGTTAGCATTTAGCTCACAGCACCGCCATGCCTAAGGATAGCATTATATCATTTTTAATATGAAATTATTTTATGTAATGCAACACTGCATCAGATGCTGAAGGCACAAAATAATATTGAATATGTGTCTAAAACCTTATTTTACTGCTCAGTAAATTGTATCGAGATTTTATTATGGTTTGAATAGGAGATCAGTGAACAAAGCAGCCATTGCAGACACAGCTATAATCTGTGTTATATTTGTATTGTAATGGTCAGTTTAAAATATAAAAAATGAATGCCACCTTCAATACAAAACCATCACTTCTAAAATGAGCCTTTGAAAATCCATACCAGTCAAAACCTAATCCATACATCCTATGCAGGCCGCCGTAACATGCTCCTTATGCCATAAAGTGTCCATCTGTACCAAAGACACTTCACATTCCCAGAGATGAATGTGTAGCCTGGACAAACCATAATCCCCCTCCACTCCCAACCCTCCCATGATGCGCAGTCAAACCCCTATCTGAGAGGCTGACACTAACACACAGGTAATAGAGCACATCGTAACCAGCACATGAACCGTTGCTGCAGGCGTGATCAATAGGCAGCTAAAGGAACAGGTAATATGATATTGATGGACCCACAATTACAAGGATGGTGAGCAGATGTATGTGATTTTATGCCTGTGTGTGTGTGGCGTCCCTGCAGCCGCCTGTGCATGCATGTGTGTCTGAGTTAATATATCTTTTTACAATACAAATGTATCTTTGGCCAACTTGACATGCCAATGCATTCGTAAGAGCCGCTCTCCAGGCTGCAGCTCGCTGGGCCTGATCACTCTGACACACTGGAGTAGTCATGAGGTCTAAAGGAAATCATTACACAGCGACTGGGCTGTTAATATCAGGACTGTATTGGCACTTACTCATGAATGAGTACCCATTTACACATACATTAGTTGTTATTGAAAAATAAACAAGCAGGGAAAATCTTTCAAATGATCTTTTGAAGATGGATTATCTCACAAGTCACTGATATTCAGTTTTATATGATAATCTGCGACGACTCCTGTAAATTTTCTGTGTTATTTTATCATCGCAGCAGTGTGCAGTAGCAGGACTGAGCTTTCAGAGAGAAACCTTCTAGATGTAATTATTGCTACATATACTGTAGGTATGTAATCCCAACGCCAGAGTGAAATAGCAGAAGTCCAACTCTGGTGGTCTGGAGTCTAACGTCACTGACAGACATTGAAGGGGAAAACGACTTAGAGGTCAAAATAAATGTCCCAAAAAGAGAGTGGGAGAGCAAATCAGGCGAGCTGGTGTCTTCTAATCCAAATATAACAGACGTCTGTGTAGGTTCAATGAAACAGACCCGTTTTAAAGACGGTGAGCTGGCATGGAGGTCTGTATCAAATGACCAAACACAGTAAAAGGGTGAAGCAGACAGTAGCAAAGTTGTTGAATCTAAGCTTGAAAATAGCTCAGACAGCCACCAGCCAAATATAAGCCTGCTGCTGCCTTCACAGACTTAATCTCAGGCAGAGGCTGAAACGGTGACACGCAGGTCAAAAGCAGAGGAAATAAAACATAACAGACGGTGCACTTGTCCTGATGGAGCCATTAGGATTCCCTGCATTGCTGTAGGTCTGAACTAACATGTCATCTCCTGCGCTGGCAGCTGATCTAAGGACAGACATGTCACTGCATACTGAGGTGAAGGTTACAGCCAGGTCTGCCCACCCAGGAAGTACCGGCACCCACTTTCACTACCAACTGCTCTGCTCGTGTCTTCACCCATTCTGTCATTCTCTTAATCAAGCTTGATTGACTTTTTAGATTTACATAAATAGACAACAGGCGATATGGTTGTTAAGGTGGTGATCACGGGGGTGACACTCCAAGGTGGTCTTGGTGGTGGGGTTGAGACCCCCATGAGAGGTGAAATGTCAGGGTGAGGCTCCCTGTATGTGGCAAAGACAACCATGTCAACACCACAAACTAGATTTATTTAACTGGTCATTACATGTCATTGTATGATATTGCAGAGGTCACTTAATTTTATTTTAATTCACAAATAAGTGAGGGCGAGCACTCACAAACTTCCTTCATGCAATGTTCTGTTTTATTAAAAACATAGCAACAGTCCACTTACACATACAGATGAGACAGACACACACCAAGAAAAACAGAGCGTGAAGCATCTGCGAGTGTGCACATGGACTGTTGCCGGTGATTTAATAATGAAAACAGAACATTTGCAAGTGCTTGTTCTAGTTACTTGTGACTCAAATAATATTTTAAAACATGAATATGTGTGTTCTTGTCCCGTGTGTGTGTCACTGGGCTGCTGCTCTTGATTTAGTCCCCCCTTAAAATAAAGCAGTATCTACATGTTAAGCATGGTATGTATTAAAGGTACCTTGTGTGGATTTTTTGACTGCTAGTAGAGCAATAGAACAATGTCTTTATGAGTGGGCATCCATTTTGTTTGTGTCATGCATGGTCACTCTTTGTAACCATGAAGAAAAATAAGGTTTAATTCAGTGTAATGTTCTTCATAATGCAGAAAAATAAAACTACCAGTTTCTGTTCCTCGTATTTAATCTGTACATGCTGCAATTTTTACCTTATTTTCATATTGTGTTTTTGTTATTAAAAGAAATAAATAACTTGATAAATTAATATATTTAAAAAGAAATAAATGAATAGAAATAAAAGTTACTCCTGAGCTTCTTTGGTAGCATTTTTTCCTTTTCTTTTGTGAACATCTTTTGGCTTTTCACTCTGATGTTTATAAGCTGCTTGGTTTTTGTAGCAGTTCTTGTACATGTACAGCACTATAATCAAATATACAGTGCATCCGGAAAGTATTCACAGCGCTTCACTTTTTCCACATTTTGTTATGTTACAGCCTTATTCCAAAATGGATTAAATTCATTTTTTTCCTCAAAATTCTACACACAACACCCCATAATGACAACGTGAAAAAAGTTTGAGATTTTTGCAAATTTATTAAAAATTAAAAAAAAGAGAAATCACATGTACATAAGTATTCACAGCCTTTGCTCAATACTTTGTTGATGCACCTTTGACAGCAATTACAGCCTCAAGTCTTTTTGAATATGATGCCACAAGCTTGGCACACCTATCTTTGGGCAGTTTTGCCCATTCCTCTTTGCAGCACCTCTCAAGCTCCATCAGGTTGGATGGGAAGCGTCGGTGCACAGCCATTTTCAGATCTCTCCAGAGATGTTCGATCGGATTCAAGTCTGGGCTCTGGCTGGGCCACTCAAGGACATTCACAGAGTTGTCCTGAGGCCACTCCTTTGATATCTTGGCTGTGTGCTTAGGGTCGTTGTCCTGCTGAAAGATGAACCGTCGCCCCAGTCTGAGGTCAAGAGCGCTCTGGAGCAGGTTTTCATCCAGGATGTCTCTGTACATTGCTGCATTCATCTTTCCCTCTATCCTGACTAGTCTCCCAGTTCCTGCCGCTGAAAAACATCCCCATAGCATGATGCTGCCACCACCATGCTTCACTGTAGGGATGGTATTGGCCTGGTGATGAGCGGTGCCTGGTTTCCTCCAAACGTGACGCCTGGCATTCACACCAAAGAGTTCAATCTTTGTCTCATCAGACCAGAGAATTTTGTTTCTCATGGTCTGAGAGTCCTTCAGGTGCCTTTTGGCAAACTCCAGGCGGGCTGCCATGTGCCTTTTACTAAGGAGTGGCTTCCGTCTGGCCACTCTACCATACAGGCCTGATTGGTGGATTGCTGCAGAGATAGTTGTCCTTCTGGAAGGTTCTCCTCTCTCCACAGAGGAATGCTGGAGCTCTGACAGAGTGAACCATCGGGTTCTTGGTCACCTCCGTGACTAAGGCCCTTCTCCCCCGATTGCTCAGTTTAGATGGCCGGCCAGCTCTAGGAAGAGTCCTGGTGGTTCCAAACTTCTTCCACTTACGGATGATGGAGGCCACTGTGCTCATTGGGACCTTCAAAGCAGCAGAAATTTTTCTGTAACCTTCCCCAGATTTGTGCCTCGAGACAATCCTGTCTCGGAGGTCTACAGACAGTTCCTTTGACTTCATGCTTGGTTTGTGCTCTGACATACACTGTCAACTGTGGGACCTTATATAGACAGGTGTGTGCCTTTCCAAATCATGTCCAATCAACTGAATTTACCACAGGTGGACTCCAATTAAGCTGCAGAAACATCTCAAGGATCAGTGGGAACAGGATGCACCTGAGCTCAATTTTGAGCTTCATGGCAAAGGCTGTGAATACTTATGTACATGTGATTTCTTAGTTTTTTATTTTTAATAAATTTGCAAAAATCTCAAAAAAACTTTTTTCACATTGTCATTATGGGGTGTTGTGTGTAGAATTTTGAGGAAAAAAATGAATTTAATCCATTTTGGAATAAGGCTGTAACATAACAAAATGTGGAAAAAGTGAAGCGCTGTGAATACTTTCCGGATGCACTGTATGCGACTGATTTCTAGAGACTAGAGAAGGATATATATTATCCTTTATACAATGTAACCTTTAAGATGTTAACAGGCCTATAAATGTCTTAGATTGAAAAGTTTATTCTTTTACGGGTAGTCATGGAACTTAATTTGTATGGAGCATCATTCATAGTGACCACAATACGGTGTTGCACATGATCAGTAGGTTGGCATTGATGCAGACTTCCACTCCTCACTAGATGGTGAGGGATGGCACTCAATGTGGCTGACCCGCAGCATGAACGTGGGAACGGAGTGAAAGTGGGTAGGGAGAGGGTTGTAGGGGGTGGTTTAGGAAAGGCAGAGCAGGATTTAAGACATTTAAAAAATCATTTTTGCAAATGTTTTTTAAAGAAAGGAAACACGTGCAACACATTACGGTAAGTAAAACTAATGTAAACATAACTTTTATGTTTTCACAAAAAAAAAAATAAATAAATCCAGGGCACCTTTAACCAAGAAATTTCCCCTTTTCAGAAAGTTAAAGAGAGAGTTCGGATTTTTTGAGGTGGAGTTGTATGAGGTACTTATCCACAGTTAGTGTATTGCACACAGTAGATGTCAGTCGGCACAACCACAGTTTGGAGAAGCAGACTGGAGTACTGACACGGAAGCTCACACAGTAAAACTAACTAACTGTCCAAGGCAGCTGTAGACCAACAGCTCCTATGTTGGGTGAGCTTGAATTATTATTTTTCTCAATGGAGTGTGGTGGCATTGAAGACATCACGAAGGGAAACAGAAGCCATTAACAGCTTCAGCATTGGAGAGGGCATTCTGTAAAACAGTGAGAATATTCTGAATATAGTGTACAGTTAAACTGAATTGACATCTGTAGGTAGCTAAAATACCTTTTGTTGCTGACCCCATCCACAGCAGTGCATTGCTTCACTTCCATGGTGGTATTCCTGCCTGCTTCTCCAAACTGGGAGGTGTGCTGACCGCCACCTACTGTAGGTAATATGCTGACTATGGAAAGATACCTCATACAACCCCACCTCAAAAGATCCGTACTATCCCTCTAAATATGAACAAGGCATAGAGACACACAAAGGGTAAAAAAAAATTCAGTATTTTACAAAAAAAAATTAAATAATTATCGAAAACTTTTTTTGCTTCTTTCCCATCCTCGTGTTATGACTGCATGCATTTTTTGTGCGCTGTTTACGGGGTCCCAACCCCCAAATTGGGAACCACTGCCCTAAAGGACTTCAAGAGATTTTAAATAAAAACAAGTACAGCCCACTTTTCTTAGTTTTGACTATTATTATAAGTCACTAACTTGATCAATCACTCATTCAGCAAATCAATCAACCAGCCCTGAGTTTAATTTTTCTTGTCTCCAATTTTACATTCCTGCAGCTCCACATCTTTCTCTCATTCTCAGTGGGATCGTTACTGCTCAGTCCCCAGAGACTCCCTGCGTTCCCATTTATGCACTTATTTAGCTGAGCATGACATACTCTGACTTCCATTTTAATCAAGACTCAGCTTAACATCTTTTGTTAAACTGGTTTTGACGTTCCATTACCCCTGGCAGAGCCTGTCTCAGTGCTGCCCACAGGCTTACTCCCCCTATATATCTCTCTGTGTGTTCCCCCTCTCACCACAGCATCGAACCCTAAGAGCCTGACTGGTTATTGCTGGGAACCCTGGCCCTTCCCAGTCACATTCTCCCCCTCTCTTTCTCTCTCTCGCCGTCATCCCTCCCAGTCTCTGCTGGTCTGGACTGGCTGCTGAGGCCACGCTAATGCGCTGCAGTACATGATGGCCCTGGCTGGGATGGGGCCATAATTCGTTCCATTCCTTTTTATTAAACCCATAGCCACACTGTTATTAGTGCTTGGTGAGGAGAGCTGCTCTGTAACAGCATGATGTCTTCCATATGTGATGTTAGTACCATCCCAAGGAGAGAGGACTGGGAGACACAGATGAGACGGAGCCTTTTCTCTCTAATGGCGGAGTTTGGTCTGAAGAAGGCCTCAGTAACATCCAACAGGATATGGGTGCAGAGCGGCAGGGCTCGCTCTCACAGGCACCTAATGCATCATTGCAATGCAGGGCTCATTGTGGACATTTCTGCAGTGGCAATGTAGAAGTCTGCCTTCAATGCATTTCTCCTGCATCTGTATCTTAAATGATAACTGTACTTCCGTATTAGGTGTGTGTTTTACATCCAATCTCTTCTCTTTTTTTCCTGTTGCTCTTGTGGGAGAAAAATGTACACAGTGTTTCATCAAACTTCTAATAAAGTAAAAAGTACTGAGGCTTTGTTCGTGACATCAATGTCTTTTCTGCTTCAGGAATACTGCTTTATTATGAATGTGTGTTTAAGGAGGGGTTCAACCTTTTCAGAAATAGGCCTACATGTGTATGTGCTTTCTTGCTGACAGTTAGATGAGACAATAGAAACCACTCTTTGGCTAATACACTAAATATGTTGCTAAAGCCGATTAGCGATAGCAACAACATCCGGGGTGGCTGTTTTCTTTTCTCATAATGGATGTAGCTACAGTGACGTCACCCATTGGTTTGTGGACACTTGTTTTGAATCCTTAAGTTCAGCATTTCGGCCGTCACCATCTTGGTTTTTTGGAGCCAGGAGTGACCATATTCGGGGGAGAGGTTGGAGTTGTGAAGGAGCAAGGGTTGGATTTGATCCACAGACTGTAGTGGCGCCCCGCAGCAAGACGCCAATAGATGAACTGCAGTTTTGGGCACTTATGTGTTTACTTTATTTTTCAGCTGCTTGTTTTTTCCTGGGTTCAAGCTGGATTTCCAGAGTCTTGACAAAAATCTGTAAAACACTACCATGTCTAAAAACTGAAATGCACCATTCTTCTGCATTCAACACTGACTTATCTGTGTGTGTGTTGATCAATCAATGTGTCATTGTCACAGCTGTTGCTATGATGCCTGCGGCTCTTTCTGACAGAACCAGTTGGTATGCAAATGGTTAACTGTCACGCCGAAGAGCTCCAGGAGGCTTACTCCTTTCTTTATAAAGTACCCGGTGTGATCCACACACAAAAACAACACATGCAAAACTGCTTTCAGTTTCACAAAGAAGTTTGCTGAACATACTCTGTTTAATAGCATCCATTCAGCAGTATTAGTGTCATACTCTTTCTGAAGCTAACCCTTTCTCTGTGTTTCTGCGCATGATGGCAGACAACTACACAACACCTGGCAACAAAAATGCTTCATTCATGGCATCCATCCTGAAATAACTGTCCCCCATCCTGATGACAGTGCCTATGGTGCACGCGTAGGCTGTGATAACTGAACTGTAATAACTGAAATTATTGTTGGATTTTCACATTCCGACGGTCCAAACATTATGCACAACAAATGCCGTCAGGAAACATTACCAAATATAGCCACCTCCCTCCTCTGATAAGTAAAGAACAGTCCCTTAAATTTAGTTTCTACAAAGAGAAGTGTAAGAACATCAAGTTGGGGTTTCCGCAGGGCTTGTGTGCGAACTGTTAGCTAACTATCTGCTGGCTGGTTTCATATTTAATGGACAGACATCAGAGAAGTATTGATTGCAGGACATGGTGTACAGCACAGACAGCAGAGATCTGTCGTCAGTGGGCAGAACATCCTTGAGATCTTGAGATACCACAGTATCAGTGGATCTGGTTGTCTCTGTTATGCAGCATATTCAATCCTTTAGTAAACAGATCGTAACTATGATAAGTAAAAGGGAAAGACAGAGGAAGAGAAAAACTTTTAACCACACAACGAACATAAACAATGGATAAGCATAAAAATGCAGATCTGATAAATCATATTTTGTTTTATATTGTTACTGTGAGATTCCTGAACTTCTCTCTGAGCACGTCTAACCATGGCACCAGTAAATTAGAGGACAAAAATTCCAGTGTGTTCATTCCACTTTTGGAAAAAAAAAAAAACATACAAATGATTCATGCCCAAATCTGGTACTCTTTGGAAAGTCAAAGTCTTACAATAAGTCCAGTAATACACCATAATGAGTTTTATATTCCAAACAGTAAGCACTTTACTAGACTTGATGTCACTGTTATTCAAACATTGCATATTTCACTCTCTAATGAAACTCTCCAAAGACAATATTCCATTATAAATAACAGAAAAGACGCTTGTCTGCATATGTTGAGGCCATACAGATGATGCTTTGCACAGACCATCAGTCCTACATACCATAAAATCAGCACCTAAACAAAGCAACACTGAAATCATTTAACAATCAGCTCATAAATGCCATTATAGCGTGAAACTGTGTCCTGCTTTGTACCACTTTTAGGAGCGATGCTCCAGAATATAATGATTTCATTGTTCAGTGGAACACATGCGGCAAAGAAATGAAAGCTTCTGTTTCATATATCACTCTGTAATAATTGAAGAAATGTGT
The DNA here is from genome assembly GCA_019142605.1 of Cephalopholis sonnerati. Taxonomy (NCBI): domain Eukaryota; kingdom Metazoa; phylum Chordata; class Actinopteri; order Perciformes; family Serranidae; genus Cephalopholis; species Cephalopholis sonnerati. Next base: position 14,148,072 of record JAGQAX010000020.1, on the reverse strand, counting down.
TTCTCCCCTCATTTGGGGAAGAAAAAACACTTCAAAGATTTTTTTTTTATTTTGAAAAAAAAAAAGACTCTTAGGGGTCAAATGTGGAGCGAGATATTTCTGTCAGGGCTTGTCAGAGGGGAACTACCTAAACAGTGGATGTTGTGAAGACGTTTGTGATAGACTGGGACAGCAGGGCGGGCTTTGATGTAGCTGAAATACAGCTCTGGGCCCTTCCACAGTTAAAATGATGAATGGGTGAAAACTTCTCTGGGTAACATTAAATTGACAGAGGCAGTATATCAGACGGGATTTTTGTCTGAGTGGATAAAAAGTTTCAATTGAGTGATGCTCGACTCGATACTGAAAACTACGTGCACTCATGCACATATGCACATTTAAACGCATAACATGCGTGACAAGATGAACACACTCACCTACACACTGAAAATCTGATTTAGGATGAATAAAATAATACCCCTCTGTTTCCCATGAAATATCTCACGCAAAACATCTCCTGTGTTCCAAATGCAGATCAGAAAGTAATGATTTACCGTACTGGGAGCTGAAGAGGGGTGTGTGTGTGTGTGTGTGTGTGTAGAAAGTATTAGCCTACAAATGTGGAATAAAACATATGACTTTGAATATAGAAAAAATCTTTTCTTCAAGATCCACAGGTTTTAGCCACGCTAACATTATGGCTCTAAGGATCACAATGCTGGTTCACAGGTCGGTCAGTCCACCACATGTTTTCAGACTAAAATATCTCTACAGCTATTCTATGGATTGACATTCATCGTCTCCAGATGATGAATGTCAATGACTTAAGTGATCAGAGTTTGCTCTAGCACCGCCATGAGATTGACATTTGAGGTTCAGAATGAAACGTCTCAAGAACTATGGACTGAGGGATTGTAATGAAATTGAGTCCAGACATTCATGTTCCCCATAGGATGAATTGGTGACTCTTTAAAGTACAGGTAAAGTAGAAAATAAATATGTGTTCTGAGTTTGTCACACCACAGAAAAATATGTCACTGACCACCTAGGTTTTATGTAGTAAGGGAGGGGTTATGTAATGGATGGCTCCTGTACATCATTGAGCCATGATTTCAGGCCTGGACGCAAAAACAGCGAAAAATTGACCTTTCCTGACTGAGTCCACTGTTTTCATCCCAAATTATCGCACATCGAAAATAAATACGACCTTGACCTTGACTCCAAAACTTTTGTCCGTCATTACAGTTTTCGGAACAGGTTCGATTTCCTGTGTTTTTCGCATCCATCACAGCCTTTGAGAGTTGTTTGACCAAGACACATGAAGAAAATGTGGCAGCAAGACACATCCACAACAAGACAGAAGAACGAGTCACACAGTATCATTCATCACTTAAATACCTCACCTTCGACAGGTTAGATAGTAATATAAGGTGGATGATGATGACATAGACAGACAGAGTGCGACAGGTCAGCCTCTGGTAAGCATGGTGGTGCCAGACAGGGAGGTAACTCCAGTAAAGAGAAGCAAAGGAGCAGAAGTGTCTTTTCATTTTATCGTGTATTACACATTTTCACAACAAACAGAACAATAAAACACATCAGACTTAGTGTGCAAGGCTGCAGTGTGCAATGATTTCTTTTGGGTAATGGATGAAAAAACTCAGACAAAAATAACAGACTCACTGTGCAAAGGCTTTTACTCCACAATATTCTACTACAAGGTTTCCAGTCTTTTCATGTTTAGTATTTCCTGTGTGTTTACATGTGTAATGTGTCTATAAAGAAATCTCTGATTTGACTTTACCTGGACTTTAACTTTTTCTTTTGCATCATAACATAAAAATTCAAATGTGTCCAATACTTTGATTAATGACCAAATAGCTACAAAACTAATGGCAGCCCCATCAGCCTCAGCTATATCCATCCATCCATCCATCCATCCATCCATTTTCAACTGCTCATCTGAAGTCGGGTCAGGGGGGCAGCAGGCTGAGCAAAGAACGCTTTCCAGCTCTTCCTCTGGGACCGCAAGACGTTCTCAGGCTACACAAGATATGTAATCACTCCAGGGTGTTCTGGGTCTGCCCCAGGGCCTCCTACCAGTGGGACATACCCGGAACACCTCTAACGGGAGGCGCCCAAGAGGCATCCTGATCAGATGCCCAAACCACCTCAACCGACCCCTTTCGATGGCAGGAGCAGCGGCTCTACTCCGAGCTCCTTCCGGATGTCCAAGCTCCTTACCCTATCTCTAAGGCTGAGCCCAGCCACCTTCTGAGACATCTCATTTCAGCTGCTTGTATCCACGACCTCATTCTTTGGGTCATTACCCAGAGCTCATGACCACAGGTGAGGGTTGGGATGTAAATGAACCAGTAAATCAAAAGCTTTGCCTTCCAGATCAGCTCTCTCATCACCACAACAGTCTATCGCATCACTGCGGACACTGCACCAAACCACCAATCCAACTCACGCCCCATTTCACCCTCATTCGTGAACAAGACCCTGAGATACTTGCACTCCTTTGCTTGGGGCAGTAACTCACTCCCAACCTGCCTCAGCTATATTTTTTGTTTAATGCTTACAAGCAAATGTTAGCTAGCTTGCACCTTTTTTGCCGTTATCTAAGCACAGCTAATCACTGACTCCACCTCTATCATAGCACTAGCCGAGATTACAGAAAGGTTTGTGGAGCCAGGCCACAGACTGAATATCTCCACCCATCCCCCACATTCATTCTAACTTGCATATGAGGACACCACAAGTTTGGATTAAGGCCATAACTGTGCAAACCAGACAACAGAGGGATAAAGAACATGCCTCAGTTGGGCGTGTAGGTGTTGGTACCTGTTTTTTGTAGACAGTGACGTACAGTAAAAGCACCCAAACCACAAGCAGCATCAAAACAACATGCATTTTTTCATTCAGTATCAGCGTGGGAATGTTCCCTGAAAACACACCACGACTGAAAAGAGTTGTTGTTCAGTCATGTTTTTGCAACATAAATGTCACTTTCCCCCTCATTTCATTTAAATGTCATGTAATGTAATGTTTCCTGTCTCACTTCAGTCTCGGTCAGGACTCATAGCAAAAACATGACCAACGCCACAGTGTTGCTCCCATTACCTCAACATGGTGGCACACGGCAATAATGGGAGCTGACATCATGCATGCCACTGATTTCTGTCTCTGTGCTGCTTTTCAACAGCACGTTATTAACATCATTTAAGGTTTCCTCCACAGTCGCGCACCCTCCCTCCGCTAGACACGGGGATGAGGAGACAGAGCGCATTGTTCTAGCAGAGCCCAGCTGGATTCAATGGCTGTGAGCAGACCCAGTGGTGCAGCAGCTACAGTGTAGTTAGTCACACAGGTGGCAGGGAAATTACAGTGTACACATACTTGTAGTTTGGACGTCTTCCACTTCTGGAAGCCAATAAAGACTGCTGCCAGCGACTGCAAAAGCTATACTTGGATGTAGACGTATGGGTCATGCCAAAATATTGCTCACCGTTCAGAACAATATGTTTTAATGATTGGATTCAATAAACTAATGATGATTGGTTCCATTAGATCCTCGCAGAATATCTCTGCACTGAAAAACAATAGCTCTATTGTCTATGTGTGTGTGCATGCTTGCATGTGAGCTAAAGCCCTTTGGTTCACCAACCTAAATACTACAACTTGTCTGCCCACTTCCTGTATTCCTGCGCAGGGTTTTTTGGTACATCACATGTGGATATAGTGTAAACACCAGTTCTACGACTTCCTGATTACAAATGTTCATTTAGATCTAACCAACAGTCGCTGCAGCTCTGCTGTTAGAGAGAGAACGAGCGCACAGACGGCTAAAGAAGGAATATGTAGCTGTCACATCCTTTCAATCCCTTCGTCTCTAAAAGGACTTGGGCTTGGCTTTGTGTTTGTCTTTGTGTTGCCATGCCTCTGAGCAGTCGCCGCTGTCTTTGCTTCCTTCTGTCTTCTCATGTTTTACACAGGGTGTGCAGCTGAACCACAAATCTCCTGTCTGGTGCCATCGTGGAGGTCCAGAGGACAGTCGCTAAATATGACAGCGGTGGAAGGAAGTATTTAGGTCTTTTACTAGCAATACCGCAATGTAAAAATACTCCATTACAAGTAAAGTTTGTGCATTAAAAAGTACAAGAGAGGAAGTATGATGAGCACAATATAATTAGAGTCTCAAAAGTGGCTGATACACTTCGGGTCCTGTCATTGGTATATAATTTAATATCATATTATTAATTATGAGTGGTGTGTTTACTACTGATTAGGACTGCAACTGATGATTATTTTCATTCATAATTAATCAGCTAATTATTTTTCTTATTAATCGATTAATTGTTTTGTCAGCGAAGTATGAATTGATCATTTGCAGGAAACAAGATCTGAGGACAGAGCCAGTTTTACTCGATGGCCAACAAGTTGAAACTGTGGAAAATTTTAAATACCTAGGTACGGTTCTGGACTCCCATGTGAGCTTCTTTGGAAATATTGAGTATATTCTCAAGATATGCTCACAGCTACTTTATCTTCTTAGCAAAACTCAGTGGCCTCTGTGTCAGTCAGATTTTAGAGTCTGTGTACCAAGCTATGGTTGAGACAATACAGATATATTCTATTCTATTAATTTTCTGTCAATCCACTAATCAGTGCAGCTCTACTGATGTATTAACATGCAAGCAGCATATATTACAGCATATCATAAGCTCGTGTTCTGAGCTCATTATGTCAAATAAAAATTGTGTGTGTAAATGTAGTCCTTAGTATTAAGTTTGCCCCGGAATTGTATTTAAATACACTCGCCCACTTATGCGAATTTACTTTGTTTCTGCCCACCACTATGATTTAATAACCAGGCAAGAAAAAGAGAAATACTTTATTGTTGGGGGGTGGCTGTGGTTCACTTTGCATTGCCATCAATAAAAGTGAATACTTTAATGTGCTAGTTTTGGGTGCAATTTTGACATGTGCTATAGTGCCTTTGGTCTGAATCCCACAACACCGTGATATATGATGCAGGATTTTCCTAAAAATAATGTACAGACTCACACAAGTAATCCCTCTTAATCATCATTTATGACCTGCTCTTAGTGTGTGGTGGTGTATTTTTGTGCAGAGACACTGCACTCTTGTTATTTTCTTCTTACTCTTTGTGTTCGGGATTTGCGGGCGTGGACCGCCACAGCTCTCAGGTGGGTTTAAGGCTTTATAAAAAGGTAGAAACCAGGTGCCAGACTGTGAGCAGCAGGCATCCAAGAGACATATTGCAAAAAAAGCAAATACACTTCAACTTTTACTTACTTTACTTTACCGACAATCCTGCATGCCATACCTTCAGTGTGAGCATTATTTTTTTGTATGTGTTGTTCTTGCTCACTAGCCAGTCTGCCATCTGTAAAAGAGTGCCATATTTTATTCTTAAACTTAAATTTAGCCTTTGTTTACCTTGAGATACATTTTCTCATTTCCAAGAAATGCCTTGTCAAAGATGCGTAGATCAGTGAGACCAGTAATTTCAAAAAACATTTCACATAAATAGCAGATGACACAGAGGAATAAAACTGTCACATTCTTCATGAAGAATGTTTTGAATGTGGTATTTGAACTTCTGGTAAGATGTCTGCCTTTCCAGACAAAGTTTCTTTTATTATTCCAAGTGTTTAGTGCAGAAATGCAGCTTTCTTAAGTAGCAGCAAATGTGTCCGCAACAATGTGCTGATTGATGTACGAGTGGCAAAATAATGAATTCCCACTGCAGCAGAAACATCACAAAAATCTGCTGAGTTCAGTTGTGATGGACATGTTGCATATTTCTTAAGACAATCAGCTTAATCAAGTGCTTGAGTTCCCTTTGTATGGCTACCTGTAAGCCTGAGGGTGTGTTACTGCAAACTTTAGGGCCTATTAGTATTTTATCACTACAACTATAACAAGTTTCACCTCTGATTGCACTTATTATACTTGCCACAAGGGCAGCCTTGTGTTTATCATGCCTGTGTGTGAATGAGCATGGCAGCTCTACACACAGCACATAACCCTACTGTATTCACTGACATGCATACGGAAAAGAACACACACACACACTCACGCACTTATACACACACAGCGAGATGATGGATTAATAGCCGAGGAGCGGTCAGACGGCTACAGGCCCTCCAGGGAGCCGACCTGAGGCAGGGAGGCCACCCAATCACAGCACATTCCTGCAGTGACTGTGTTTGCAGCCCTGCAGGTACTTCCTGCTCGCCTCTGAATAAAGTCATGCCATCAGAGGGGACAAGCATGACCTTATGCGACCGCTCATCGTAAAGAAATTCAAATAGTTTATTCAGATTACTTTAAAAGAAGCACCTGAATGTCGGACCAAAGTATGATTAATGACAGATTAACTGAGGCCATGAATTCATTATGGTTAAATCATTGAAGCAAAAGCAAGGTTCACTTGATTTATCTGATGATGCTTTACAGTGCAGCTGTGATTAATGGACTCACAAACTGTAGTCAGAAAAACCTAATGAAATTAGAATTTGAAATTTGGTGTCATTTGAATAACCACTGGTGCAAATAACAAATCGATTCCTTAGCTACATGTTCAGTGTATTTAATCAGTTCACATTATACAACATTATACAAAGTCCATCAATACATTGATGGAACATTACACACCAGGCTGTCTGCTGAGAAACAGTCTCCCCATGTTGTGTTATTGTGTTGAAAATGCCTTTATGGCTGCTGCTGCTGCTGCACTGTTTTCTCTCAGCGATTAGGAACACATTGACCGTAGAATCACATCAACAGACATATGACTGCCTGAAAATCTACATTAGTCACAGGGATGATATATCCGATCCAAACGCCCGACCGCGAGGATTAGTCACCGTGGAAGTGGAACAAGGCGGTGTGAAGCTGAATGAGGGTTTACTGTTACACCTTTTCATTCCAGCTTAGGTGCATGAGACAGTATCACACGTCAAATCCAGCTTTGTGCTATCAAAGCAAACCAGGAAACTGTCAAATTCATCTCAGCACTGCCGTCTGAGAACAAATCCCGTGCTGTGGATGATGACTGGGATGGATTATCAAGGTGATATCAATGTCTGGGTGCAGGGATATCTTTCACAGTAGAGACTTTTAAGAAAATGACTCCCATAGTGCACAAATATAATGTGTGTGTGAGGTGAATGTGTGTATAAGTGTGTGTAATTGACAGTTTCCAGTCAATGGGTCCATCAGTGATAGCAGTTGTACTGTTCAGTTCCATTTCATGCATGTTTGCACAGCTGTACAGATGTTTACTGTACTGAATGAGTGTTGAAATTGTAGATTTCATCCTAGGCAACATCACATAAAGTCTACCAAAACATTGGGTGGGTGCAGGTCGCTTTTCACTACAAGAGAACCTCTGAATAAGCATGAGCAAATTATACATTTACACAGGATATCAGAGTCTGTGAAATAGTTCTGAAAAATGTTATGGAGGAAGGAAATTATAGTAAAATAGTAGACTTTTCATACAGGAATTTAACCATATAAAACTACATTTATGAAGATTTCCAGACAGATAATTGGAGAGAAAAAAATGGGTGGTGTGCAGGCTTACTTGCCTTTGTGTGCTTCTCACAAACGTCTTGCTCCATAAGTGAACACTTTTACAAAGTTGGTTCTGCAAAACAATAAAAAGAAAATGTAGTTTAGTAAATAAATAAAGGTGGTTGGTGGATGCTGTTTTACTTCATCGTACAGAGACAGCTGAGATGCAAAAAACTGAATTCAATTCACTTCAATAGACCTTTATTTATCCTGAAGGAAATTCTTGTGCCAGAGAATGTTTCAAATTACAATAACACTAAAATAAACAGTGACCACAATTTTAACAATTCACAACCAGTTTCAACCACTCAACCAGTGGGTTCCCCGGGTCAGGGTCACTCACTGGGCCCAGTCTTAGAACAATAGAGTATTAAATATCTGGCAAAATATAAACAAATATACAACTTGCAACTAAAATGGTGGAAAAGACAGACTGCTCCTGATAATCACCCGAGAAATAATTGCACTACACACAAGTGAACATGATATTGAAGAATAATATTGCACATGATGATAATCTTATGTTATGGAGTTTTCATTTCTGCCTGTAGGATACCAGCAACATTTACTAGCCCCCCGTAAAAGAACAAAAGGAGCATAGTATGTGCTGGTCAATGCATTCTCATCCCAACTTGTTAAATATCGCAACTTTGTGGACTTTCACGTCAACATATGATACACAAGGTACCCCCCGGCATCTGCTCTTGACTTTCCAGGACGCCATGTCAATTCACACCTGTTACATGCATTGTGTCTTTCCAAAAAAGACTGGTTTTAACAGGAAATGTACAGCCTCTGCTCACAGATGCATACAGTGTTTTTCAAAATAAAGTTACAATGTCAGTGAAACACCTCATATTTACATTTATCGCCCTAAAAGCACATAGTTAGGATTAGGCAACAAAAGCACATGGTTAAGTTTAGAAAAAAAACATCATGGTTTGGTTCAACATTCACACAGGAAGCGAACAGTGGCCTCCCAGGTGAAAGTCCAGGGTTTGTTTGACCCATCCTCCTCGCCACCCACTCACCCTATAGGCACATTCCAGCTCCTTATATTATGTTGTTACTGGTGGCGTCACAAACTGCCACTGGTCAGTGCATTTCATAACGGTGCCTTTGTACGTCGAAATCCGGCGTAGTGCTAGTATTTGACAACTTTGGTTGGTGGCCAATGCGTCAACAATTTCGACCGCCAGATGCATATTATACCACTGCGAAGGGTGCCTTTGTACATCGATATCTTATGCGGATGTCCACTGACAGTGCCAGCTTTTGACGGCTTGCGTTGGTGGCCGCTGTGTCAACAACTGCCTGCCCAGTGCAGATAATACAGCTGCGAAAGGTGCCTTTGTGTGTCAGTATCTAACGGCCACATGACTGACAATGTGGCAGTGTTTGACGAGCTCAGAATGAAAATGTCCAGGCAGATTATATTTTAAAAATTAAGTGACTGTATGTTATAGCTAATGGCTGAATAAGCATTGATGAGGCTCTTGAATGTCTCCTTACATTCATACATCCTTATTTATTTATCTGTTAGAACTGTATTTAATCTGTCCTGACAATTAGGACATAACATATAATAACATACAACAAATTATAAAACATATATCATGCTAAATATCAGCATGTGACAAAGCCTCTACATTGTCAGAGATTTATTTGTCACACTGACTTTTTTTTCTTATCAGATTATTACAACTTCAAATTTTGATTTTTTCCGACTGTATTTGAATGCAGCACCTGAGCTCTGCAGGTTGTGTCGCGTGCAGCAGCTCTGCCGCGGTAAACTGAGGCAAACTGACGCAGGTAAAAATATAACTTATTAAAATTGAAAAATGCATTGGGTAAAGCTGGAATAAAGCTGATATTAAGCTATTTAAATCAATAAGTAATTAAGAAAAAATAGGAGCCCTCTAATTACTTACCATGTTGTAGGTTAGTGGTGAGATAGCAGTGAACAAGTCAGCTAGCTTAACATTAGCCTTGTTAGCTAAATTAGCTAACTGTCACAGTTTACCTAATAATTTAACTCTTGTCGTTTTAAGCTAAGGTTTTAAGTATTTAGTAATGTTAAAACACAGGATATACTTTAACACCCTTTATCCAGGTGGAGTTAGCCAAAAATACAAGTGTTAACATTTGTTTTTCCTCAGTTACAGAGACTGTAAATAAAACGAAAACTGGACTGGATAGGGATTAAGTTATGAGTAAACAAAATGGCTGCTCAGACCTACATTGCCATCTCTGAACTGCATCCCAACTTCTCTCATCCGGTGAGTTCATTTCTAAGTAATTATCCCACAGCGATGTAATGTTTTGTTCCTAACTTACAGCAGCCCTCAAATAGACAGATATAATTTTCTTCAATTGTGGAACAGGATGTAATTCAGGCCTGTTTTTCTGAGTTTGTTTCGTAATTATGTTGAATTATGAACATCTCTTCAAATGGCTGCACACTGTCATTACCCTTGTTTTTCAGAAAGTGGCAGGCATCGTCATTGGGAAATCTGATGTCAGAAGCTTTCCTGACAGAAAAAGTTAGTATCTTTTTATATTAGTGCACCTAAGCTGTTACTTTGATTCCTCAAACAGCGCTGCACCTTAGTGTGTTGTACACTGGCCCCCTCTTCTGGAGAATCAATAAATTAATAACCATTCTTGCAGCCTTCTTCAACTCTTCTCCATCATTAAGCTGTAACACTAACCAAACCTGTTCATCTAAATTTCAGATATTGGTGTGGACAGATTCACTTTTGGCTTCACCATTAAGGACTCACCTGACTTCTTCATCAATGTGACAGCCTGGGGAAACGACGAATACATCATCGGGCTCTCCAGCAGCTTCAGCACTGGAGACTGTGGTGAGGAAATCACTCTCATTGTCAAATATCAATTATATTTGTAAATCTATTTTTTCTTTTCTGGATGGAATGATGCAGAAATTCTTTTATTTTTAATCAACATATACAGAATCCTTTAGTTGCGTCCAGTCTCTTGCTTGCTTCAAAATCTGCCAGTGCTTGAATGTGATCAACAAAAAGCACAAAATTGTTTCTCATTATTTTTCCAGTCGTCATTGACAATCCTTTAGTCACCAACAAAGACCCAGAGAAAGGGGACAAATTCTGTCCCACAACACCAAGGTAATTAATCCTTTAATAAAAATGTTGTAGAAGAATTACTCACCATCACCCTGTGGTACTTTATAATAGCTGAAGGGTAGTGAGGTTAGCACAGTGTAATGCTGTATAATATATGATGTAACAGTGTGTAATGTCTGATGATGGTTTCAGAGGACTTGAAGGTTCAAAGGCTTGTATTTGCTGTCTCAGCCTCTACAGGCTGCTGGTGACGGAGGCTCATTCCCAGGTGACTCTGTGTGCTGATATGGACACCATCGACAGGCTGCTGCCGCTGATGCACCTTCCAGTGAAAGACTCAAGAGATTTCTATTCTCTTGGAGACATTGTGGCCAATGGGCAGAAGCTGGATGGCGCAGTGATAAATATACTGGCTGCAGTGAAATTGGTAGGGCACGTTAAGGTCGCAGTTTGTCAGTGTTAAATAGAATTAAAGAAGAAGTTCACCTTTGAATATATCCACAGTTATTAATCAACTTTTTAGTGTGCCGACATTTCCATCAACCTGCCACATCTACTTTTACTTATGTCAGTTATTTCCTATATTACCCAGAATGCTTTTCTCAGTGAGCTAATGCTGCATTCACATGCTCCTTGGATGGTCCCAAGTCCTTCTGTTCATGAGCTCCTAAATTATTATGTGGAAACAACATGGATGCGACAAAGATGATGTGTTTTATTGCTTTAAACAACACATTGATAGAGTTTCCATTATGTAAATGTTGATTTACCTGACTTGTTGTCAGGGTTAATGCTATTACATAACTTTTTTTTTACCTTTTATAACTTTTCTAAGTAATCCTGGTCACTTTACATGGACAGGAACTAACAATTACAACCTAATACCATATTAAAATTACATGTGAGCAAAAAATTGATATGCAGTACGTGAATTAATCAAAAGTTTCTTGCCATGAACCAAACAAATACTTTCATTCACTATGTTTCTGCATATATGACATCATATTTGATCAGTCGTATACCAAAATCTTCGCCGACCTTTCAAGTTGTTCCTACTTGAGGAAGTGTTCTGAATTTTCCCGGTCACAAACTCATTCCTCAAATTTGTCTGACACCACATGAATGCACTCTAACAGTTATCATTTGCAGTCAAATAAGAATTGCTTGTTGACTCGATCATGGTTCCCACTGGTAATGACATTTTTTGGATAGCATTGATTTTTGAGAGATGTTTTTCAAACAGGGAATGAGAAGAAAATTTCGAAGCTCACAGAGAAACCAAAATGTATTTTCCAACTTTTTCACACACTGGTTGCATTAGATGGTGGTTATTCGATTGACTTTTGCTCCACAGTATGTTTAACTATGGTGGAAAACAGGCTGTTTAAGTTTCCTGAGCTTAAAAACAACATTAACAAGAAGGGAAGGGTCGTTAAAAAGTAACATTATGAAAGTCCCAGCCCTGGAAAAGTCATGGAACCTGTCAATGAGGTCAGGGTGGGAAGCCTGATAAGCATGAAGTGGGACGTTTTGGACAATGAGTGTGGATGCTGAGCAAATATTTCTTTGCTTTTCTAAATTTACTGATTTCATATCTTATAAATTTCCTAATAGACTACATTGTGCCTGTTTTGTCTGTGTGGTTACATGGTGGTATGCTCATTGTTTGCCTTGAACAGACCAGCTTACCATAATGGCCCTAAAGACATGCCTCAGAGTTCAGACAGAGGCCAGACCCTTCACTTAATGTCACTGCATTTTTTATACAGGAAGGGAAGATATTGTGATAGGAACTTCAGATGATTCTGTTTACATTTACAGATTGGAGAGCTGAAGCAGTTCACCACTTCAGACAGACGCAAAGGGCAGAGGCTGGAAGTGAAGCTCTTTGATGACTCTGTCTCTTCCTTCCCTCTCGTCTGGTGCGTCATGCTCCTTTATTAATTTGGAAAATGAATAAAGATGAATCACTTTTGTGCCATATTCCATCTTATTGGCCCCTTGGATCTCTGTTGTGTATCTTTAGTTTACCACAAATTTACTTTAGTGACATGAGGCTTTAGATTAACCTGCTGAACTCCATGTGTGTTTGATTTTCACTGAGTAACTCCCTGACCTCTGTTTCACTCACAGCTGGGACAGAGAAGCCATTCAGCTCGTGCAAACTTTGATACCCAAGGAGACGGGTAGGTTAACAGCTGCTGCTCATTCTCAGCCACAAAATGAATCTTTATTTAACTGTTATTCCCGCCTGTCATGTCCCATTAACATACTGTACTGAAGGGAAACATGCAAGTGGATATCTGAGATGTGACTGCGTGTTTATGTTTAAGATGACTTACTGTTGTTTTAACTTTTATTCTTCATTCAAAGTGCTCTTCATTGCTGATGCAAAGATTAGCTTTGACAGCTTTCGCAACGGCATGACAGCAACCGTTAACTCGAAAACTATTATCACTGTCAATCCCGGTAAGATGTCACAACAACATTCACAACAATATAACGATGTATTGCGCAAATCACAGACAAGGTTGAAACCAAGCAGTCGTGGTGTACACTGCAAGTAGAATATTATTAGTTTTTTGCTGTCCAAGTCAATCCTAATTTGCTCTCAGACACCAGAGAGGCCAGTCTGCTCTACAGCTACGCTAAAGAAGCATCTGAGTCTGGTGTTCTGGATCAAGATGAGAAGCCAGAGGACGTTCCTGGTAGGTTATAAAAAAGAATTTGCCTCATTCTGTTACTGTTATTATTGCAGTGAATTGAAGTCTCGCTGTATTTTCATATATAATGTTCTTTGTATCATCAGGGCTCCCCTTAAAAAGTATTAAAAGACACTGAATTTATTAAACTAAAAATAAGGCTGTAATTGGTATTAAAATGTCTAAATCAGTCTTTAAGATGTCCTAAAAATGCTAAGACGGGGCGTAGGATTTTATGAGTGTTTTTTTCTGACAATGTATTGTAAAATCTCAAAAAAAAAAAAAAAAAAAAGGCATTTGAAGTGGATCATCCAAGTTTTTAATTTGACCAAAAAGTCTGTTTTTTTTTATAATAAACATTTGGGCAAAATTGTCCCTAACCCTGTGTGAGTGATGTCACGTCATGTTTTTTTTTTTTTACATTCAGTTTTGGTTATCGTGAAATTAGTCTTAAATTTTACTCTCACTGGCACTGAATCATGCCTGCCTTAATCTGTAGGAGCTCTGATTTTAAGCCTCAGCTCTTATTTCTCCTGTGTTCGTCATATGCAGTGGTTGACGTACTTCCTTTGTGTCATAAATCGAGTCCTCATTTTCCCGAGAGATCGAACCCGATGCAGACAGACTTGCACAGTGAAAACTACAGTGCCTATCAGTTTTAGGACAGTACTTACCCTGTTTTAAACTTAAAAAAACTACATCTTTATGAGTCATTTTTGGAGATTTACATCTTTAGGTGGAACAAATAAGGCCTGGGGCTGATAGTTATTTGTTCTTTGCTTGTTCTGGGAGCCATTTGACTTGACCAACTTGTGGACAGATGCACTGTTCACTTTGATGTAACACATTAAATTATCAGGAGACAATGTGACAAGTGCAGCCTGTGTGAGTGCCTGCTTTCTAAAGGAAAAGGCTGCAGACATGAGCTGTGTGGTGCTGCTTTTGTCTCTGCAGTGGAGTCCATCACTGACGTGTACACAGTGAGCCAGCTGAAGCAAAAGGCCCGGGAGGACTCTGAGGCTTTCTTTGGCATCACATACAGCTTCATCTCCAGGCTCGACCTCGACTCCTCTGTTTCAAAAGTCATCAGGACACGATGGTAAGTTCATACAGTTGCTGTATTATTTTTATTTCCCCTCACAACTCTGATGTTGTACTTCAATTTTTGACCATGCTAAATAAAATAAATTAGTGTGTCTACTACTCATGATGAGCTTTAGCTAATAAACAATTCCCTGATCGGTCTGTTTCCCCTCCTGTCTCAGCTCCAGGTGTAAGTTCCAGGTGAGTGAGGATACGCAGAGCTGCACTAACCAGTTGTGTCCAGGGAGGGATCAGGCCCTTTCAGCCTCCACAGGCTTTGACCTGCTGGTGGACTTCACAGACCACACCGGCACCCTGCACGCCTGCACCCTCAGAAGCCCAGTGGCAGAAAAGACACTTGGCTGTACGGTCAGTATCAGTACACAGAAGGATGTTTATTCAGCCCCAGTTCTATGTGTAGTATCCCCTGTGTACAGGCATTAAAGAACACGGAGAAAGAGAGACGAATACTGGCACATGTTGAAACGTAATACGAACAACACTACACTGTGTTAAATCCACGTTAGAGTTTATATTTTGCTGTTATGATTCACATTAAAAGGGAGCTGCAAATCCATGAAACATTTAGCATGTGTGCCTTCAGGTGAGATAAACAGCATTTTAATTTCACCTGTTGCAGACGGACGAGTTTACCAGTTTGACCGATGACGAGCGGACTGCGATGAAGTGGAAATTTCTCTTGGAGAGATGCAAAATATATGTGAAGGTATTGTAGCTTTTCATTCTGTGCTGTGTGTGGTAGCGACTACAAGCAAATCACAAGTTTAAAAAAATCTTATAATATGTTGTAGATACTGCCTTCTTCTAAAATGAAGTCTGGCATCAGGGGGACGGTCCTGGCCTGCTCAGTGGCCTGACCCAGGAGAGGTGAAACAGCACATGTCTGCCCTGCTGCAGCGCCTGTGACCACAACACACACTGACTGAGTGGGAAAGCACATGTGTTGCATTTGGCTGCTTTACCTGCTGTGTGGTACTGTTCTGACTGAGATGTTAACAAGGGCAATAGTTATTTAAACATGTGGGATATATGGTTTGTGAATTGATACATCCTCCGCTTTATTTATCTAAGTTATTTATTTAAATATATATAATATAAAGAATGTACTGTTGGCTTGACTGCTTTTTAAAACTGTTTAATAAAAGTTTAAAAACAGTTATAGCATGTGTTAATGTATTATGTGTCAAATGTATCAGTCAGGAAAGGGTATTTGATGAGCAGATAGTTACAAATAATAGGACAACAAGACAATTATCTAATTATTCATTCATCTTTTGTAACTACATATAATGTAAGGGGTTGCAGGGGAGGCTGGGAGGCACCCATGCTCATACACCAGTAAAGCAACAGTTAATGTTATTTTTTAACTGGATATTTTTTTTGCTTCAGTAAATTCTGACAAGCAGCAGCACCACAAACTACAAAATATTCTGCACAATTAAATTCACTTGGTCGATTTAGACCATGTAGTCGTTACATGGCTGTGGTGTATTTTCCTGCTATGATAAAATAAGTCAGTAGGTGGCGGCAGAGCGTTGGTTTTCAAAGCGGAACTCTTGAGAAATCGCCGCATGTTGCTGACGGACACATTACGGGGACGTACTGATTTGTCGTCAATACCAACAACTGAAGGTAACGTAAACTTGCCAGATGTAATCATTCTGTTATGTAGTCCTAAAGGTCATAAATAATGTCCTGCAGTTAAATGTGGTTAGAGGCGCATTGTGTTAGCTTTGAAGTAGAAACGTTAGCTAACTGAATGAATTGCAGGGCCCGTGAACACAGCACGGTAGGCTACTTTGCTAACGCTAGCCTGCACGTTATAAGTCCAATCTTTTATTTTCATTGTATGCAATATTTAAACCACTTTCCTGTTTAAGATGGACACGAAACGGCCATAACTCTGCATCCGCTGACTGTCTCCTATATTTCCATGCAGTGTCATACCTGCCTCAGTCACTCTGAGCAGTGACAGCCAGCAGTCAAGCATGAATGTGAACCAGGGGACAGTGGGCAGCGACCCGGTCATTCTGGCCACGGCTGGATACGACCACACTGTCCGGTTCTGGCAGGCTCACAGCGGGATCTGCACCAGGACAGTCCAGCACCAGGACTCTGTATCCTTACTCTGCCTAACAAACAGTGTGCTCTGACTAATTAAATCTGGAACAGATTTTACAATGTGATACAAACAATCATGTTTTGTCCAGTTGGAAACAAACATTCAAGATTTGAGTTTCAGATTACATCCGTTGGAGCTGATTTATTGCAGCGGTGGATGAAGCACCTGAAAGCCATACTTGAGTAAAAGTACAGATATCTTAGTAGAAATTGACATTGATAGAAGTTAAAGTCACTTATTACAATATAACTTGGGCAAAATAATATTTATTGTACTTAAATAGTAATTTTGTGATACTGATACTGATGATAAAATTAAAGTACAAGTAAATGTTAATATAAAAAAAACAAATGGTCAGAATTTTGAGAATTATGTTTATTTCTTCTGTCTTTTCATGTGGTCTTTTCACAACTTCAAGCATTTAAAGAACAAAATCCAGTTTTTCCTTTCCTCCCATTTCTTCATTCATCCAGCCCTTCCTCCCTCCTTTCTTCCTTATTTTGTTGTAATTAACTAAAATACCCTAGGGGAATAGTATTGCTGTAAAAGTACACATTTTATTCAAGAAATGTAGTGAAGTAAAAGTGAAAGATGACAGAAATGTAAAAACTTAAGTAAAGTACACAATTGACAGCAGAAAAAGTGACAATATGACTTTATATTTACCATTTCAAAATGAGTTATGTTTTAAAATAGTGCACACTGAATCAGAAAATCCCCTTATGTCTTAGTAAAGTCAACATGGATGCTATCAAAGGAGCTGTTGTTTACTGTCTTTGCAGCGGCTCCAGGATTTGTCAGTGCATGGCGTCATCACTGTAGTGTGTCAGGACTGAGACTTGTTCATATTGACTAATTATAACCAAGCTATAAAATGTTATAAAACATAATTTAAACAATCCACTTCCTTAACATTTGCTCCCAGCAAGTAAATTCACTTGAGGTCACCCCTGACAGGAGTATGATTGCAGCTGCAGGTTGGTTAAGTATCTTTTTAATCTCAAACCTTCTCCTTCTCCCTTCATTACATAGTTGAATTCATTGCTGCTGTGTCTCACAGTAATATCCGCTCTGCTTTTTAGGTTATCAGCACATCCGCATGTATGATCTGAACTCCAACAACCCCAATCCAGTGATCAACTATGATGGTGTTAGCAAGAACATCACATCCGTAGGCTTCCATGAAGACGGACGCTGGATGTACACAGGAGGAGAGGACTGTATGGCTCGTATATGGGACCTGAGGTACTGCAAAGAAAACTCACTGTGCTAAAAACACATCAACTACTTTGTGTTAAGCAAGCTAACTTTGATCCCTACTGCTCTTCTCAGATCTAGAAACCTGCAGTGCCAGAGGATATTCCAGGTCAATGCTCCTATCAACTGTGTATGCCTGCATCCCAACCAGGTGAGGCGTTCAGTGTTCATAAATCTACTCGTATACCATTGTTTATTATTTTAGTAGTTCAGGATATATGTGCTTTCTAATGTAAGTCAGATGCTGTATGTGTCAGTAAACAGTCAGAGTTGTGTTTTTCAGGCAGAGCTGATTGTTGGAGACCAAAGTGGAGTGATTCACATCTGGGATTTGAAGACTGACCACAATGAACAGCTGATTCCTGAGCCAGAAGTCTCAGTCAACTCAGTTCACATTGACCCAGATGCCAGTTACATGGCAGCGGTCAACAGCTCGGTCAGTATCCAAGCAGAAAAGGGTGTTGTATATTTATACTTTGGCGTATAAGTTATATTAAATCATTAAAACATCTTCTCTGTTCTGTAACAGGGGAACTGTTATGTGTGGAACCTGGCTGGAGGCATTGGAGATGAGGTGACTCAGCTCATTCCCAAGACTAAGATCCCTGCACACAAACGCTACTCCCTCCGCTGCAAGTTTAGCCCTGATTCCACGTGAGTGCCCTCCTCCCCTCTCCATGCTATATAAGTCTTTCTCTGACGTTGTTGCTGATGATGAGTTTTTGCGTTTGTCGTCACCTCCAGTCTGTTGGCCACCTGCTCAGCAGACCAGACCTGTAAGATCTGGAGGACGTCCAACTTCTCCCTGATGACGGAGCTGAGCATTAAAAGCAACAACCCAGGAGAGACGTCCAGAGGGTGGATGTGGGACTGTGCTTTCTCTGGAGACTCCCAATATATTGTGACTGGTCAGTACATGCATCGTGGCAAGTTATCAATACTCTGTAATATCAGTGCACTTGCATCAAAATTATTCTATAATGAGATCCTCAATTATCATCTCAAGATCAGGGCAGTGTTACTCACTGTCAGACATAAACACAAGTCCTGCTGTTCTGAAGTTATGATATTGAATTGAGATTTTTTTTTTTTAACAGAAGTAGTGGGAAAATTTTATATCATAATTTATGTAAATGCGCTCCTTGTGTGAATAGACCCACAGACAGGTGCTCCAGGACTAAATGCTAGGCGCTCTATGTGTAGTAACCATGGAAACTGTATCATATTTCCCTCATCACAGGTTGATTTGTTCACACATAGTGGCAGTCCCAGTATTTGATGTCAACCACAGACTTTTTATTGTTGATAGCTTAGCTACATTAGCATAGTTATAACTTTATTGCCTAGCTTAGGTTGAACCTTCACCAAAGATACTCTATAACAAAAAATAACGCATTACAAGCTGTGCCAATGGTGCGAAATGGTTAACACTTCAAGTCTCCTAGGTGGGCATGGTCGTCTTCCCTACATACTCCCACCTCATTTGGAAGTGTAGTAAACATCGCGTGGATGAATGAAATCAGATTCAAAACCATACAACAGTATATACAGTAAAATTTAATGTTTGTCCTTTTTTGGCACTTGTTTTATCTGCTAGCTTGATGTCTGATATCAGCTGAGTGTAAGATTATATCAGTTCTTGCCAGATCTCATGAGAGTATGCTGCTAAAACAGAGACATGACTTGAAACAAAGTTAATTTCTCTTAATCTGGCTGTCTGAACAATTGTCATTTCAGTGTCAGAATGTCTAGAAGGGTTGAGGCTTGTGAAAAATAGGTCCAGTATTTACTTTGGTGACTATGGGAAAAAGGAAACGGCCATAATCTGTGCGAAGTTCACTTTTTCTGTTGAATTGAGTGGACATATGCATTTGCTGCTGATAAGTTTGCAAGCTGTTGATAAAGATGTCCATAAGCTGGACTTGGATCAGTCTATGAGAGTATGAAGTTTGTTTTGTATTGATGTACATATGGCCACACATTGCTTTTATTTATGCATATTTACAGTACAGCACAGTGTATTTGTAGTGAAGATCAGTCTTGATTATGTAGTGTAGCAGCGCAGCTGGCAGTCACTATCAAGCTAATTAAGGGTGCATCAATAAAAATGTTCATTTTCAGTCAGGCTACGAAGTTTTACAAATACTGGAGGAGTTTAATATCAGCACAGCAAAGTGTAAGAAGAACAGAACCTTTTGGAAAATGTGTTTCCTGTTTTTCATGAGTACAGATGTTTTTTCTAACTGTGTAGTTCAGCACAGATTAAGTTACTTTTAGAGCCTTTTAATCAGAAGCAGGTAAAGGTTTGATACCTGAAGTGTAATTACACCTTGAGGCGAATTTCTGGCTCTGACTCTTGTTTCCATCCGTAGCCTCCTCAGACAACCTGGCTCGTCTGTGGTGCGTGGAGACCGGGGAGATCAAGAGGGAATACAGCGGCCACCAGAAAGCTGTGGTGTGTCTGGCCTTCAATGACAGTGTGCTGGGCTGAGGAAGAGGAGGACGAGGAAGGAGATGAAAATTGCAGACAGTCTCTGCAGAGGTGGGACAGGGACTGAAAAGAAATGGACTCTTTGGGAAATGTGCCTCAATTGGGAATTATTAATAATTTCCCCAGAAATGATCATCTTGAGAAGGTGGAGGCGCATGTTTGAACATTACGATGAATCTCAGCTGTGTGTTCCAAGATCACTGCAGTGATCGTCCATGCCTGGTATCTGTAAGTATTCAGCATAGCAGCAGGGCCAAAATGTGAACTCATAAATCCAGCTTAAAGGGCCAAGTACACTCTTTTACACCAATTATAAGCAGCCATACAAGAAAAAGAAAGAGAATTGGCACAAGTCAGACTAAAGCATATGTCAGCATCCATCAACGACCCTTTATGTTTTTAACCTCATCACTCAAGAGGCACAAGAGGAGATTCTTTTCAACTCTTTGTTTTTATAGTGCACCATATTTATTGTATTGAAAGGACCACATGTCTTGGTGACCTGGATGTGCTGCGGAATTGATATCTCTCCTGAGTGATGTGTAATTCATTTGATACTCATCTTTCAAAGTGAAGTTGTACTATTCTTAAACATTAAATGTGGATTAGGAAGTGTGGAGAGAAAATGCTGTGCAGAAAATGCTTCCGCAGTAAAGACGTCGCTCAGAAAACGCCTTACAATCTTTGAGTTTCTTCCTCTTTCAGAAAAATTGGCCACAAATACACAACAGTCTTTTATTGGACAGATCAAAACGTAATTATACTGCAGCAGTGGGTTACAGGAAATACAATTAGAGGCACGTACAAAAACAGGGGATCTTTCTTCTGTAATCTCTGAAGTGTGCCACCAGAGAGGGTATTACACATGAAGAGAGTGACGATGGGGCTTTGGCGATAACCATGACAGCCTGTCTCCATCTCTTCTCTCTCGGATGGATGGAAATAAATGGACTGGGAGGGTTGGCTGCTTCACTGGTTTACTGGCGGCTGTATGGCACAAAGGAAACAGTCAAAGCTGGCTTTTGTTCTGTGTTTTTTTTTTTTTCTTGTAGAGGGAGCTAAAAAGACAACTTTGTTTCCCTGATCTCTTGCTGGGAGCAGAGGCAGAGAACGCACAGTCACTCTGGCAGGTAGTAGAAGCACACAGACACGCAGATGTTGCTGGGAAAGCAGATGTCGATGCAGAAGTAGACCAGCCTCTGTTTCCCCGGGCCTGTAAACAAGACAGACACCACCAGTGACTCCTTGATACAATACAGATTTAATGAATACAACCTCACTGTGGAAACAGGCTATCATAGTGGAGACAGAGCAGCATTTACTGGTGAATGGTAGAAACTATAAAGGATGAAATAACCTGACTTTCTAAACTCAGAATATGATCAAGAGCCGAAATGACTGATGGATTAGTCGTCAAATATGAAATTAATTGCTGACTAATGTGGTAATCAGTTGGTTTTAATAATATTTTAAGAAAAAAAAGTTAAAATTCTGTGATTTAGGCTTTTAAAATCGGAATATTTGCTGATTTGTTCACTTCTCCATGACAGTAAACTGAATATCTTTGAGTTGTGGACAAACAAGATGTTCGAGGACGTCATCTTGGGCTTTGGGAAAGAAACACAGATCTATATTTTTCACCATTACCGGACATTTTACAGATCACACAACTTAACTGAGAAAATAATCAACCCGTATTATTATCCCATTCATCTGCAAACATCACCCAAATTTCACTCTGTATAACTGGAGAAAAACCCCTTAGCAACATAACATTTAAACTGACATACTGAATCAGTCAAAAAATCCCTGTCACATTTTAATTATGAAGTTTTCGGCAATATTTACAATGTTTAGAGACATTTTTATGTCTAAAAGCAGGCAGATTAAACAGTGATATTAATGCTGCTTCTGTATGCTGAAGATCTGCTGCCAGCACCCCTGTGTAGAGTGCTGAGTGAGTACTAGTCAGCCTGTCACCTACTGCAACAGTGGAAAGGTCATTGAACGTCATAGATTAGTCTTAGGTTTCATCCTGACACGTTGGTTCATCATGAAGTTGCCAGCTGGCTCTTTTTAAAAACTCCATTCATTCAGTGTCTGTGAGTCCTGATGAATCTTGAACTCTCCCGCTGTGTAATCTGGCCGTGCATACTTTGATAGTATTTAATATAACAGTGTAATTTGACACTTTTATCCAGAATGTCAGTACGCTGCTAAAATCAAAATGTTCAGTATATATTACTATAATGGCTGTACTTTCATTTTACCTTTGAAATGTCAAAGTGTGCAGAATGACTTCTAATCTGTTTGACAAGGATTTAAAAGATATGGCTGGCTTTAGTCTGTATTTTTCTTATTGTCAGAAAATCCCATTAAAAGATTAAATGTAATATGTCTTAATACTTAGTCTTATCTATCTGTCTGCCTGAAGGCCACATGTTTAAACTGAGGAAACAAATATTTTAAGGCTAAAGGCATTTAAAGATCAGGAGCATGACGAAATAAACATCACGAAAAATCTCCCTAAGAATGTTTTGCTTCAGAAGTTTTTATATCTGAAGTGATGCGACTTTGCGACAGTTGCAAAACTTGTTCAATAAAGGATTTGGATTCACATAGATTCACCACATTTTTATCAACTAACTGGATGCTATTAAACCAGGAAAGTGCCTGGCAGTCGGTCTGAGGTAAATTGTTGTTTTGCCTACACTACTGTAAGCTATTTTACTGAGTTTCCTTTCAGCGAAATGCTCTGAGTGAATTTGAGTTCCTTCTGGTAAACAGTTTATTGTTTAGTGTATTTTTCTAGGGCTTTTATTGTGAAAGGTATGAAAGCAAGGAGTGGATCTGATATGCGCTGCTTTTTTCAAAGTTGACAGGAGGGAGAAAGTTTGCCTTCTTGCAAAGCCTCTGTGTTTTTTCAATAGCCTTACAAGTACAGGGGCAATATTATTATTTGATGCCTTTATCCATGGTGCGAACATTTAGAGAAGTCGACGTTCTAGGAAAAAAATATGTAGCTTTTTTGCTGCACAGTATTCATGTTCTGTATGCAAGTACTGATGACAAAATGAACAGTTTGAAAAAATGTAAATTGGCATGTTATTAATTAATTACATAGAATTAAAAAAAAAAACGCCCCAGTATGTAAAGCCCTTAAAGGTAATGACACAGCTGGGCACTGTAGCTCTAAGCAAACATTGGTCAAACAGGAGTAAATAGGGCATTTGTTTGGGACTATTTTTAATGGCGGATTAGTTCAGGTATATTTTTGATTGAGTTAAAAATAATCTACAGCGCCCATCCTCATAGCACTGAAGGAACATGTCACCGAGTGCAATAGCATGGAGGTCTATAGCGCTGAGATACTTTCTAACCAGGGTGGTGATCAAAGTTAGATGTCCTAACTCTAGTAAAAGGTCTGGTGTGTAGGATTTAGTGGCATCTAGTGGTAAGGTTGTAAAATGCAACCAACTGAAACTTTTTCCCGTGTGATAAGTGGTAGCAGACGCAAATGGCCTCATCTAGAGCCAGTGTTTGGTTTGTCTGCTCTGGGCTACTATAGAAACAATATGGCACATTCTGTGGAAGAGGACCTTCTTTGCATATAGATATAAACGGCTCATTCTAAGGTAATGAAAAAACACAACAATACTTAGTTATATTATAGCTAAATAACTAAATCATTAAATGATATATCTCTTTAAACCCTACAAATTGGATATTTAAAGCCTCTTTACATGGCATTTGTGTTTTATGTCAAAGCAATCCTGTCTAAAATATAGGCTCTCACCCTCGACCCTCCTGGTCCAGTGGATGGAGCTGTCCTGACACAGAGCCTGGAGGGGCTCCTCCAGCGTGGACACATCCACCTGACTGGCTGCCAGCACTCCCAAGAACTCCGTCTGCCTCTGGGTCTCATTCCCGGACAGCTGGAACTGACTCTGTTGACGACAGTATCAGAGCATCTTCACAGAAAATCCACCACAGACCAAAGAGTTTTGTCCTCTGCAGGACTGAATGGCGACTTTGACGCTGAAGTGTCATATAATAAGTGTGAGAAATCATATTCAACTCACACTAACAAAGTAAAATGAATAAATTGGAGTCAAAGCGAGGGAGATATGAAGAATAAAACCAAGATTGAAACTCAAGCAGCCATTAGCCCGATATCGTCGCTGATGAGGTCAACGCAGCTGCACATTTGCGCTCCTACTCGTCACAAAGGCTGTGTGTAATTGCACCACTTACACCTGTGATTGGCTCCGATAGTGAACCACTTAACGAGCTGTTATGCTCGAGTGGGTCACGTAACAACCAGTTTTTCCTCTGCTGAAAAAGACCAAGAACATCATTGTGCTGCAGAATAGAGGGACAGAACACATTTTCTCTCCATCCATAAGGGGCCTATTCCTCCTATCATAGATTAAATGACTACACCGAGGAGCTGTATGAGATATGTGACACCACGAGACAGGATCACAAAAAACACTGGGAGACTCGACTCCAGGTGGAAACAGGTGCCATTGTGCCAAAAGATAAGGCAGAGAAACAGAAGTCTCATCTCAGTTTACTTGCAAGCTCCCATTCGTGGCCTTTCACCTGCTCGTTTTGTCAGAGAATCAGTCCCACACAAATCATATCTGAGGAGCTTAATTCAGAACTGAATCAGCATCAGAGATCCAGGTATTTGCCTCAGAGCAGACACACACAGGCCCTTCCCCCTCTGCCACAGCACCAGGCTGTATTTTAATCCAACAGAGGAGTCTTAAAAGCTAAAAAGCCCTCACACAGAGTGGCCATTGTGCCCACTCCGGGGCTCAGGCTCGCTGCCGTAGCCTGTAAGAAGATCCTGGGCATGCTGAGGGAGCCTGGAGGGATCAGATGTGCTGAGGAATTCAGCCGTGGAGGGCGAGAATAGAAGACTATACGACTCTTCATACGGCCCTGTACGCTTCACCCCTCTCTTTGTACGGAGCGGCGAGGAAGTCGTGCAAAACCTATGAAACCCAGCAGGTCTTGGCTCAGTGGTGCTTTTGGGGATAAGCTATGAGTCACGGTCAGAAAGGCCAGTTCACACATTAGCGAGGCAGTGACTTTACAAACACTTGGCACAACTAGAAGGGCAAACGTGCTTTTTCTTCATTTGCCCAGGTACGTTTTCATCTAAAGCTTTGTAGTCTCACATATCCTGAACGCAGCGAGGGAGACCCTATTACATAACGTGACTGTTCAGTTCTCACGTGTTAAAATGTCACTACCTTGTGTGCGGAGTCGTTGAGGAGGGAGTGCACGTTGTCATAGTCAGACTTCTCCATCTTTCGCAGGAAGCAGCTCT
The DNA here is from genome assembly GCA_019142605.1 of Cephalopholis sonnerati. Lineage (NCBI taxonomy): Eukaryota > Metazoa > Chordata > Actinopteri > Perciformes > Serranidae > Cephalopholis > Cephalopholis sonnerati. The sequence continues at coordinate 14,122,358 of JAGQAX010000020.1, read as the reverse complement.
CCTGGTTGACGGGTTTGTAACATATCAAACCCTGCAACACAACAGCAGAGAATCACACCGGACCTTTTTACTCTGTACCATAAAACACCTGAAATCTCATGCATGTCATCTAAACGTACATGTTTGATGTCAAACATCACAGTGGACGTCTGATTTGTGGGTGAGATCACGGAAAAAGTCACCACGTCATTCTGCTGGTCCACAATAGCTGACTGGTTGATCAGAACTCCGCTCTGATCTGGAGCTGTGATTCGGACAAGCTGTAGAGACTACAAAAGCAGACTCCTTATTAACATAAACAATGACGAATACACAACATTTGGTTCTGGTGGGTGTGTAGTGACAGTCACATACCTCAGAGTGAGGCTGCGACAGTCCCAGGTGCCCAGTCAAACCGAGGGCGATGACGACCAGGAGCAGAGAGGCTGAGAGGCTGACCCAGAATGCCTTGTGTGGGAAGTGGGACTTGGAGGATGCAGCAGAGCCCCCATCCTGTTCAGCACACACAGTGATAAGCCATTTAAACAGTACTTGACGCAAGCATCAAATGTGGCAGGGTGGGAAACAACACTGCTGCTGAGATTTGTACTTAAAGGGAGAGTTCAACCAAAAATAAAAATGCGCATTCTCCCTCTTGTAGTGCTGTTTACCAGTCTAGATTGTTTTTGTGTGAGTTGCAGAGTGTTGGAGATGTCTGCCTTCTCTCTAATATACTGGAACTAGATGACACTCAGGTTGTGGTTCTCAAAGCGCCAAAAAGTACCTTCGAAAAACTCAACAGCAATGCCTATATCCGGAAATCATGACACAATTACTCAAGATAACAGACCTTGTTGTGAGCAGTGTCATAGGAAAGACTTTCTTTCTACCAAACTAAACCCGCCAACCGTTATCAAAAGTGCACACAAGGAAGCATGCAGCTACTCATGGACATGAGGCTCATGCTTGTGACAGCACGGGATGTAAACTGTCCTCTTTGGCTGAGCTGTAACGTTAGCTAGCCCAGTGGCGCTAGTTTTGCCAGTCACAAGTAAGACTTCAGTCTTCGCTCTCAAGTCCAGAGTCCTAAACTTTGAATTTCAAGTCCTAAACAAGTTGAATGGGCTCTTCACTAAATTAATGTAATTATTACATTTATAGATATGATTTTTTTTTTTAATTTGCCTTTATTTGTAAAATAAAAGTTTGCTTCACATTTACTTAGCTATAAAGCTAACATTAGCTAAGCATTAGCTCGCTATGTTAATATTAGCCTTGACTTACTGTTGTTTGTGCAACACCAAATATAAAACCAACTAAGAAGTTGCTGCGTCTTCATCTGTGATTTGCTACGTGCACATTTTGCATAGAGAAATTAATTTTTGTTGACCACCACAGTTTTCGTACATCAACGACATTATCTTTGGTGTAAGTTTTTTCAATTAGCACTCAGTAACGTCATGCCAATTCTTCATGGTTCTCTCCCGTAACTTGACTGGATGCTGTTGGATGGGTACGAGCAAAGTTGATCTGGGGTGATGACTTGCTGGGAATAAAGTGTTAAAGTTAGTTGATTCAGGAAATGAATTGATTTGTGGCACAATTTTTAAATGTTTTACTTTTGAGTCTTTGGGCTTGGGGGAGGGTGTCAAGTATTTTCAAGTCAAAAGGTTCAAGTCCAAGTGAAATCAAAGGTCACTGGTGCTCAAGTGCAAGTTGAATTTTTTTCTTCTTTTTTTAAATTTTGTCAATTCAAGTTTAAAGTCATCAAATTTGTGCCTTGCATCCACACGTCTAGTGCTAGGTGAGCTAGCAGTAGATGCACAGGTGCGCGGGGGCATGGTTGGCTGGTGTAGTCTGGTAGAATTAAAATAGTTCCTACATGAAACTGCTCGAAACAAGGTCTGTCGATTATCTTGGGTAACCAGGTCATAATTTATGGAAAGAGACATTGCTGTTGAGTTTTTCACTCAGCTTGAGCACCTCAAGCTGGGTGCCATCTAGTTCAATTACATCGGAGAGAAGGCAGACATCTCCAACCCTCGGCAACTTACACCAAAACAATCTAAATTGATAACCAGCACTACAAGTAAGAGAAAAATTAATTTAGCAAAAGTGTCTGGATTTGAATATGCAAAAACAAACAGTGTCCTGCCTTGACCCTTTTCCCAGCTGATATACTTTCCTCAGTCAGTAGTTGCTCTACAAATTAAAAGCCACCTGCTTACCGTGCACTGAGCTTCCTCCAAACTGTTTTCTGAATGTTTCCAACACCTCACCATCCTGTGTCCCTTGACGGCTCCTCACTCGGTCTGCTCCCTTCTCTTAGCTACCGGCATGGAGCTGTGGTCATGACTGAGACTCAATACACCTTCCAGCTTCTCTTTGTCCCTGCAGACCTCCCCCCCCTCTTCCTCCCTCTCCTCCCATTAGTCTCACTGTCTCCCTCCTTACACAGTCACCCACTTCACACAAAACTCTAAATCTTGCCAAACCCAATTTTCGAGTCTTGTCTTCCTGCAATTTCCTTCTTTTTTTTATGTCTAATATGACTTAATATGCCTCTCTAACATTATCCATCTTTCCGCTGCCCCTGCTCCCCCCCCTCACTTGAACACACACTTACACGAGAGGAACTGGCTGCCCTCCCCGGCCCAGACAATGGACAAAGGGGTGAGGCAGGTGCAGCTTAGAAAGCCTCTCTCATCAGGTGAGTGGAGATACGCGGTTCTGACTGTTGCAGCATCCAGCTGATGACAGCCCAAGGTGACTTTTAAGCACAGGACTTGGAGGAAGGTTTGATGTGTTTACTTTGAACTTAAAGCCACAAACAGCAGACGTTGATTTAGTAAAGATCGTGTGCATTTTATTACAGATTCGAGCGTTGCTTTCAGCAATTCGGGGAGTCAAGGACAAACAGTACAAAGAAGGTACAAGGAAGACCTTTAAAAACATGTATGCCATTACGTTAATCACTGCTTCACTACTGAGCTGACATGACAAGACTTAGTATGATTGCACTGTCCCGTGAGTGTAACTGCAAATGTTTGCATTTTCAGCTGAGGTGTGAAAATACATAAAAACAGAAGTCAGACAAGTTCAGTGCCTTTTAGTCCCAATCTCTGCCCGTTATTTATAGACTTTAAAACAGCTGTAAACCTGAACACACATATATTGCCAAACTGTTGATACACTGTGTACTCATTTCCCTCCTTGAGTTGACTTGTAGTTGCTTAAGGGGAGATTGCATCACAGGCAGTCTTTAAAGTACACTCTCCTTTCCCCCAGAAAGTGAACATACACACACTGAAACAATACTGTAAGTCATTGTTCTGCTGTTCTTAATAATAAATCAATCATTAACTTGTTAAATAAGCAGGTTTTAATAATGGTTTAGTTAAATAATGGAGTCTTTGTCTCCTGTCACACAGCAGCTAGCTGCTTGGTTGTGACTTTGATACAGAGATGCGTATAATCATATAAATTTTAATGAAAAATATTCCCTTTTAGAAGACAGTGTCGTCTGGCATGTGACAGGCTAGCCTAACTCCTCAAGCTTATAGCAGCTAGGCTATCACGAAGCTACACTCAAGTCCTGAGAGACTTGAGTTTCATCCCTGCAGAGCTGGAAGGAGGTCTGCGATGCTCTCCACGTAATAATCCGGCACCATCCCCTGCCTCTCCGCGCAGTCGCTCTTCTGATGGGCCTCAGCGTCTGCTACCGTGCAGACCCCTGTGAGGGTGAGGAGGGTCTTCAGGCCGCAGTTGGAGCCCAGCAGGATGTCGGTGTCCAGGCGGTCGCCAACCATCAGGCAGCGGTCAGGGTCCACGCCGTACTTGGAGGCCACGCAGTCGAACATGAAGTGGTTGGGTTTGCCAACCGTCTGGGCCTGGCGCTGGGCTGCTGTCTCCACGGCCTTCAGCAGGCAGCCTGTACCTGAGGAAGGAGTGAGGAGCAGGAGGTGAGAAGACCTTTCACTAAATTCCCCTAAATATCCCATCTGTTTTATTTCCTGTGTTATCAACTGACCAGGGGCGGAGCTGGGGCTGGCTTCTGGGGCTCCAGCCCAAATGTTTTCTCACAGGCCAAAAACTCTTCAACTTTGTAATTTAGACAATAATATATCCTCATGTTGTTTACCCTACTATTCTATTTCCTAAAGAAATGCAGTATAATTGAATAAATGTTCTGTTGGCCTAATACTGAATTGAGAGTATTAAAGACCACATTGATTTAGCATTGTTAAGAATCCTTGATTTGCAATTAGAGCAGCTGATATTATCATGGTATGGATTCAAATGTAGCAGGTTTGTCAGATAAACATTTATTCTGTGACCTCTACTCCAGTGTAGTATAACAAAAATGGGTTTTGAGATTAGTAATGTTGTTTGCGCCAAATTCACACCCTACCTACAAGGGTTAGAGGTCAGGTTTGGGTGAAAACTAGTCATCCTCAATATTTGCTGTGTTATGGATCAGAATGATAAAGACAGTTGGAGGACAATTATATTTGGCAACCATTAACGGACCAGAACCCGTTTGGTGCTGGCCACTGTTTCATTCGACTGCCCTGCCTCAACCATAATAGGTCCGTGTCTTCCAAACCTAATTGGCCCAGATTTGGTGACCATTAACAGGCCAGAACCCATTTTGTTGTTGGCAACCGCTTCCTTCGGCAGAGAATAGGCCCATGTCTGTAATAGCTAAATCTGGGCCAGATTTGGCTAAATCAAACAGGCCACAACTGGCTCACATTTCACACTGTGGAGCCATAACAAAGCCAAGTCAGCTGACAGTTGACCGCAACTGGGCTGATTCTGATGGTTATCTGAGTAGATACAAAACAGAACATAAGCTCTATTGGGTGATTTATCTCCTTGGCAACAATCTTGTTTGATCGTTATCGTGCTTTACCCAAGTAATGTGCAGATTTGTAGGCGTTTTATCATCTGACATGGCTTGAAAAATAGTGCATATGGCTGCTGTAGATACGAAAAAAAATCTCCATGCCCCAAGACCTCCCTTGGTTTGGGCAAAGTCCCAGATGTTTACAATGTCTGGTGCCATCCCTGTAATTGACAGTTTCATTAACCTTTGTAAAGTAATCCACTTAGATAAGAATCTGAGTTCTTGTGTACAACTTATTAGGTTAGGTGATCCAATACCTGCTTTGTCTTCATTGGGCAAGTTGCGTCAAGTTCAACTTTCTAATACAAGCTTTGGCATCATTTCATTCATTCACCTCAAATATGAGAGTGTAAAATAAAAACTCCCATAGGCTTTGGAAGATGTTTAGTAAGGTTTACCTTCACAGTTAAAGTTATAATCAAGTGTCAACTTTGAGAGCACTTTTGAAAAGCTGGAGCCTGAAGTTTCAGGCAGGTGGGTGCCAAAGCTTCTGCCTGTAAAGGATGTGCTTTTGTGTCCTAGAAAAGCCTTTCCAGGAAGTAGACTTTAAATTACAGTTCCTTCCTGCATCTGACATGTTTAGGTATTTTAAGTATGATTCAGTGTTCAGCATGATTTTGAGAGTCGATGCAGGTTTGAGACACTGTAATGTGTGTATCCAGTGAGTGTCCCTACCTGGGACGGCCTTGCCCCCCTCCAGAGGCAGCCTGGTGTCCCTGTTGGTTCCCACAAACAGACAGTCCGGCTGGGTCAGGTACTGCAAGGCTCTGTTCAACTTCATGTAACTGAAATGTTCATCAAAGCCGACCACCACCGCCTTCACCTCTGGATCCAGAGGCACATTGGCCCAGTCGTGCTGCTTCCCGGTGATGTTGTCAGGTCCCACCCCGGTCTGCTGGATCCCCACCGCCTCCAGCTCCTCTCTCATGGCGTTGCTTCCTACCAGGTACACTTTGCCCTCCAGTCCAGCAGACCGTCTTCAGGTACATGGCGGAGCAGTACGCCGTCCCGAACACCTCCTCTTCGTTCGCGTTGAACCCCAACATGGCCATTTTGTCAGCGTACATCTTCCTCGTCTTGGTGCTGTTGTTGGTGACGAAGAAGACCTTCTTCCCCTTTTCCTTGAGCAGGTTTATGACTTGAGGGGCGCCGGGGATGGCCTGGTCCCCCCGCCAGATGACCCCGTCGCAGTCAAACAGGACGCTGTCCACCGAGTCCAGCACCTGTTTCACCAGCGCGCCGCTCAGCCGCGTGCATTTTGACCCAGACATCAGGGACGAGTCGGATTCAGAAATGAATTAACTATCCGGACGGTATGTCCCGTTACTGCGCGGTGTTTCCGTTACCGAGCAAAGTCACGGGACGTTACAGCGGGCATAAAGTTAAGTACCTGCTGTGTGTAGAGACGCGTTGCGTTTGCTTGCTAACAGTTTGTTAATAAGTGTAGTGTTGAAATTCACCGGAGAGAAAACCTGACCTTCCACTGAGTGTTACAGCAATTCTGCGCCTACTTCCGCACCGGCTTAAAGGGACAGGAACCAAACAGGAACAAGTACAGTCCCACTTCCGGTCAAGCTTCTGTCACTAACCACTGCCCACAACCTGCAATTGTCTTTCCAAACACAATACTGGGGCAGTCTAAGCTACACAGCCAGAGCCCAACACCCTGTTATTTTAATTTATATTCTTAGCATCACACTCAAGGGCAGAGCAGGGGGTGTCCTCTGGGGCTCCAGCTCCTAATGTTTTCTCAAAACCCTTAATTTATTATCATTTTTTAAAATACTAAAGATGCACAATATTGGATTTTTTTGCCAATATCTGATATGCCAATATGTAACAACTCATTTGACTGATAACCAATACAGATATCGATATATTCATCTTTTTCCCTACCTAATTTTAGTGATCATTAGCCCTCTAATGTAGTGGAATTGACATCATATTATGCATGCATACTCTTATTGTGATGGCCCACATAATATAAAGTACAATACCTTTCGATGTATGTATTGTTCCTTCATTATGCAAAATAAGAAAAAAGCATGTTGGCTGATTCTGATAGTTAATTTGAAAGTGGATATTAGCCGATACCAATGACATACCAATATTATCGTGCATCTATATTAAACGCTGTTAACTTTGTGTGATTTAGATAATAATATATGCCCATGTTGTTTACCTTACTATGCTAATCCCTTAACAAATCTAAAATAACTGTGTAAGTATTCCTATATTTGCCAAGTATTCAATTCAAAGTACTGAAGACCCCATTTACGTGGCATTGTTGTGGAACACTGATTTGCAATTAGCAGCCCATGTTATTAAGGTGGGGATTCAAATGTAGCAGGTTTAGCAGAAAAACATTTATTCTGTGAACTTTACTGCAGCACAGTATAAAAAAAATAGGTTTCATGATTAGTAATGCTGTTCCAAATTCCTAGCCTATGTGTACCTATGTTGTGTAACTTAACAACAGTAACATCAGACAATTTTTGACTTTGGGAGGAGTGAAAATTATTCATCCTCAACATTTAATGTGTAATGGTTTCAGTATGATGAAGACAGTTGGAGAACAATTTATACAAAATACAATGTACGCTCTACAGGATGTTTCTTTCCTTGGCAAATATTATGTTTTTCCCAAATCATGTACAGATTTCTAGGCATTCTATTGTCTCAAATGGTTGTAAATAGTGTAAATAGCTGCCATAAATGGGAACAAAAAAAGCCTCCCTGGAGGAGCAAGACCCCGGACCCCCAAGCTTTGGGCTAAGCCACAGATGTTTACAACGTCTGGGTCCGCACCTGATCAAACCACAGTTCCCATGAGTCTTCAAGGCACATGTTCAAGACCCAGTCGGAGCTGTGTTTGACTTGATGCTAAAGAAACACCAGTGGTACTTAGGACATTTCAGAAGACAAAAAACAGAAAACACATTAAAAAAGTAGACAAACATTCAACATGTCGATTTGTTCAGTGTTGTGTTTTGCATCTCAGGGCCACCGTACTTATCCTATAGCATGTGAATGCAAGTTCCATTTTTGCATCTGTACAGTCCAACAAGCACAGTTGTAGTTCATAACACCATCGAATTGTCATAAACATCAGTGTACCGCTCCCCCTGCTGGCTTCATTGACCCCAACAGATTTTAACATGAATAATATTTATCTCAAATCAAAGCCTACCCCTTAAATACACCCATACCTGATAATTAAAAAAACATACAGTGCACCATATTCAAAAGCTGAGTCCTAATGCCATCATCATGTATTGAAAAAAATTACAATAATAAGGAGGCATGATCCAGCTTTAGAAGCCTTCATGCTTTAGTTGATGGCAGGCAAAGGATAAAAAAGGTGTCCTAAGCTTGCAGTTAGAACATTTAATTAACCGAAAAATGAGGACACTTTTGTGCTTACTGCCTGTGTTACCAGAGCTTTCCAATAAGATGTAACACCTTGTGGGGGATAAACACCGGAGCCCATAAAGAAATCGCTAAGCTTTATTTCTTCAGTCAGCAGTAGTTCCCAGGGGATGTACAGTAAATGCAGCATAACAACACAGAAGGCTGTATCTTCTCTTCAGTTGTCTTTTTTCTGAACAGGTTGTAGAGGAAAGAAAATCTCTCCCAGGTTTCGGAGTAGCCCTCTGCTGTAGTAATATCTTTTTGAGTGGTCTGGCGCTGGGCCACAGAAATTGTCTACTGTTGCAGTTGGATGGCAGTGCTGACACACGTAACCTCGACTTTTGTACCACTCATTGGAGGTCTGGTTGACGAGGGCCAGGTAGGAATGGAAAAGGGCGTAACCCGCCAGGAGGAAGAAGACAAAGACCAGAAATCCAAGCATGAAGACGATACGGGGGAAAGTCAGGAACAGATGCTGAAGGGAGAGAGAAAAAAAGAGAATTATTTCAGGTCAACATGACAGATTAGGAGTAAACATGGCTGCAGCACAGTGTATGATTCACAGTATATCAGTAGTACTGAGTCTCACCTGTACAACAAACAGAGGCCCTGCTGGCTGCTGCTGGCCGTCCTCATCTATATAACTGGCCCTCAGAAGCCCTGACCGCAGTACGGCATGAAACAGCATGTCTCCTGTTAGCACGGCAATGTCGCCTGCCATGGCGCACACGCTGAGGAGGTACAGCAAGAAGTAACGTGTGTTCTGAGCACCGATGCAGTTGTTCACCCAGACACAGTGGTGGTCAAAACGCTGGACACACCTGTTGCAGACCCCTGAAAGACAGACACAGTGTGAGTATAATTCTGTGTGCTTTGTTCCGATATGTTTTGCTGAAACAATACATTCAATATTTACTATGGTACACATGTATCACTATATATTATTTATCTACTCACTGCAGTGTTTGGAGCGAGCTGGTTTGACAAGCTGGCAGGTTTCACAGGAGACTCCCGGGTGAAACAGCCTCCTGTCATACGGATAGATGTGCAGCTGGCCGGCAATTTTCTTCTTTGTCACTGTGCCTGCCAGAGTCAAGAGGACACATCCGAGTACTTCAGGCTTTAATATGACAAGGAGATGTCTGGTGATTTTGTAATTTTTTTTATACCTCAGGTCAACATGAACTTTCTCCTGTCCTGATCTAACTTGTCAGTGATTTTCTCTGGTCATTCTTGCAGATCACAAGCTGATATGATCTTTTTAATGTTAATTAATTTGAGTCATTTAAAGTCTGTAAGAACTAATGCTTAATGCAACAGCTTTCTTGCACGCCCACACTGAACAGGGGCCTTATTATCAGTTGTAAGGCAGACTATCATCACGCTTTAAGACTAAATTAAATTATCCTAGTGGGGAAACTAACAGCAAATGTCAATGTGTAAACAACAGAAAAATTCAAGCATACAACCAAATATAAAGTAAGATATAAAAAGACAGATGATTTAAGTTGAGTTTGGTCCCAAGAACAAAACAGTCATAGACAGCAGACATGAGCTCAGTAGCTGCATCTGGCAATCCCATGGCATGGACTCACATGAGGATTAAATGTCTTACTGTACCATGGGTGATGCTGTGTAGCCTGTCCCTTGACTGCCAGGCCTCCACAGAAAATACTTTTAAGCTCCAGGTGACAAAATTAAATTACTGATTTGCATGGCTGATATGTAATTACCAGCGTCCGTAGTTATTACTCATAAAACCCTAAAATATGGCAGCACACTAACAAAGAATACCACCTCATCACGCCAAGGTTCCCTGCAACCAAAAGCAAATGTATTTGAATATATTTCAGCTAATATAATAATAACCTGGGTCTCTCCTGATGCAGAGGTAGAAGAAGAAGGTCTTGATAGCCAGCAGGACATAAGGCACAGACAGGCTGGTCAGAGTGGTGTCCATCTCCCTGCAGAAGCCAAACACCTCATAGGTGAACTCTGCATACACAGCAGCCTCCAGCAGGATATGCAGGTAGATGAACATGTTGTTCCTGCAATAAGAAGCAAATGACGAACAGGATTATAACAAAAAGTACAATATCACACCAGATACAGGCTCAAAATATATTATGACAGTGTCTTTATTTCTGGGAAGACTTAAACTACAAACCTTTGATGAAACAGTCTGTGCATGGTCCACTGGGAAAACGTTTGGAGCCATTTTGGCGTCAATGGCGCAACTACCTGAGAATATAAATGCAGCAGCTTTATTTGCAGTGTGTATTTGTATTGTGTGAATCACTCCAACAGCGCCACACAGTGTCGCTTTGTTGAAGTGCACTTATAATGCTTCTTTCCTTACCTTTCCCACATAGTTGAAGAGGATAGTAAAGGGGGTTTGCTGCTGGCCTGAGTACTTGCAGACTAGGACGATACATGTCAGCACCACTACCACGTAGATAGCGAACAGGGTGAGGAAATCCATGTCTCACCTGGCGGCTTCAAAGAGACAAAACAACAGGTGTTTATGGTACAAACTCACCACGAACAGGTAGCAAACTCACTTAGAAGCCACACTTAAATTACTGTTACGTTTTTATGTTTGTTTAAACTTAGCAAACGACTTTTAAGCGAAGTAACTTTGAGTGTGTCTTGTTAAACGACTCACATGAACAACTTGGTCGTTAGCATGCTAACCTACGTCAGTGCCCAACGTTAGCAAACCTGTGTATCTATTCCTGCTTTCTTTACTCCCTAAAGCTATTTACTCATTATTCCAGCCTTACCTTCTAGTCGAGGTCACACATAGCTGCCTTTTAGTGTTTTATCTCACGTCAACATAGCTGGTACTGTTAGCACTATGGCTACCAGCATCACTTTCGGTGCTGCTGTGTAAACAATGCTACTTCCTTAGCATCTTCCAAGCTAGCAGCTAAGGGGTTGTGCTAGTGTGGAGGCTGACACTGCTGCAGGAGGGTGTGTGAAAGCATCTGTATCTAGCTGCATGTGGATATAAATGTGAAGTTTGTCCACATATTAATAGTTGTAATGCTAAAAGACCTAAATTTACATTATCCTGCATCCTTTGTTAGAGTTTACATATATATTTTCACCCATTTTAGAGTGTCATGAATGCCTTTGTCTTGATAAAGACTTTTATTTTCCAAACATTCAGCTAGCAAAAAAGTCTAGTCTCCCATTTGTTTATCAGAAGTTTGTCTTTTTGCTCTAATTGCTCCTAGCTTTCACTTAGATTCAGTTTATTAACTGCAAGGATTGCAGCAGCCACCAAAAAGTCAGACACAAAATCAGACTACTGAAGAGGACTGGACTGTTTTCAACATTTTGTCTCCAGTTACTTAGTCTTGTTTTCTCTCTGTCACTGCCATCCAGTGCTCCACACAATGCAACAAGGCATCACAAGACACCTGTTGGATCTGGTTGCTGACATGGCCCAACACTCATATTACAGCTCGCAGTGCAGGAGAAGGGAGCATTACTCTTTCTCAGGAGCTCTGCATGCACATATCTGGATGCTGCTTCAAAAGGTACAGGGTGTTTTGATATACTGTGCTGGTGTGTTGATCATTGCAGTTTTTTATGTTTGATATGTGGTCGGTCACAGCGCTTTGAGTGTATTTGCAGTTGTAGTTTGAGGTTGAGTAGTGTTCCTAAATACTTTTCTTTCCATTTATGGCTAATGAAGGACCAGTTTTTCTGAATATACAATATTGCAGGTCCCTTTTTATTTAATATAAAAGCGTAAGCTAAAGTAAACTGTAGATATGCTCAAATGTATGAATGATTTCTCTGAGGAAGAATGATGTATTACTGGCTGAGTGAGTTTTATCAGACTCGATTGCCTGTGAAATGTCAGTTTTCTGTCTGTCACACATGAGTAGCTGTCTTGGCTGTAGTGTAAGGGGAGAGTTTGATTGGAGTGAGCAGTGTCTATTTGGAGAAACAGCCATTTGTGTTTAATTATTCAGTTGGTACTGGACTGCCTGTGCATTGCCACCAATAACAGTTTGCAGTCCAATAACCAGCAGGCTTCCTCAGTACTTTCTCTTCAGCTTTAATGTATTCTCATTTAAAGTAATTACTGACTGCAGCTTTTTAACTGCTGTGTACAACCTACTTCTGGATTAACATCATATAACAAGTGTATCTGAGGTGCACCAAAATTATATTATATTATATTATATTATAACCACTTTTTTGATATCTTTCTCCCAAACATATTCTCTCATATTCAAAGGTGAAAGTAACTAATTACATGTGTGTTTTTGTGACCTCAATATTGTAAGCCCAATATTCACTCTCCTAGCTCTGTCACCAACTTGTGACAAATGTATCTGGGTCTTTAGCTGCTAAATGCTCCACCGTGCTCACCAGCTAGTCACTACCGTTGCCGTTTGTTGCTGGGCAGGTAGAGTGCAGCTGTCTGGTGTGACTCGGAAAGTGTCTGTGAGAATAGTGAGGGTGAACCAAAACAGTTATGCGTAAAACCAAACAAATGAACTGAAAGGTGCTTAATACTCCAGAAAGCTGAAGCTAACAGGTGAAATTCTCTGTGGGTTCATCACTAGAGTTAATCTGCACACAGTGCTGATACAGAGAAAGTCACTGAACACGCGCCTCCAGTCACGTGGTGGATTCGTTGCTGGAGAGAATACAGTAATAACCACAGGTTGAGGACCATTTAATTTTCTTCCCTGTTATTTCATCTCTGCAGCCTAGGGTTGTAAAGCTAATTGCAGAACAGTCTTTTTAATAGCTTTGGCACTTTGATACAATCAAACACATAATTAAAGGAGATTGTATCGTTTTAAAAACACGTGGTTCGAGAAAAATATTTAAATTTTGATTCTTTTGACAACCTAACTATGAGTCACCGCTTCTACATTACAAATAGTTTTTCATTTTAGTGCTATTACAAAACTGATTAGTGCAATTTTAGTAATACACTGTGACATTGTTTCAGCACCACCTCAAAAGAAATACACATATCATTTTAACTCATTTGTTTTTCTATTACCCGATGATTTTACTGCCACAAGGTTATTGTCAGGGCTCCACAGCTTTAACCATTGAACTCCTAATTTTTGGTTACGTATAATATGTGTTCATTTACAAAGACACAAGGGTTAAGGGAAATATACACACTGGAAAATGTTTAGAAAATCTGTGTTAGAAAGGCAGCACACAAATCCGATTCGGGATACAGAATGAACAGCCTTCAATCAATGTGTTGACTACACCAATTCTCACCAGAATTTTCTCATAATCTAGAAAACAAATGTCATCAGAACAATTTGGAAGATGCTGTTATCACCTAAAAATGTATATGCATTACGGCTTTAACCCCATGATACTGATACTGCACACACACAAACTGATCAAGGCAGAGGTCGACCAGCAGCTCCTGTGTTCAACGATGTTAAATTGCTGTTTTTCTCAATGGAGTCTGGCCTTGAAGAAAGCGATGTAATGGCTTCAGTTTCACGTAAGGAATCGCTGTCTGACAGCATGGTAGAGCGATGAAAATATTCTAGCAAGCAAACACTTACATTGATATTGATTGACTGCCTTTCTTTAGGTGGCTAAAATATGTTTTGCTGCTGCCTCTGTCCACAGCAGTTGCCGTCCGCCATCTACTGTAGGTAAAACACTGACTATGGATGAGTACCTCATATAACCCCACTTTAAAAAATCTGCACTATCCCTTTAAGCCTAAATTGTGAATGTTTTCACTCCAGCTTTGACCCAGACTCAGCCTCTGATACAGATGGTTTTGTGACACTGCAGTGTTGTCATTTGGTATGCACAGGTCCTGTGTGGCTCCAGTACTGTCACTGTCTATATTCATTAAGGGAGGGGAGCATGTGCTCCTTCAGTATTAATGACAGGGGGGTGGAGGAGTGCTGAAGATTCAGCTCATAATCCTACTAATCCTACAGGCTAAAGTCTTAAATTGCCCCCGCTCCTTCTCAATGGACTGAACATCTCCGTGTGCTCACACACAAATGGACACACAGAATTCCAGGCATGCAGACGCTCCAATTAGTACTCATCAGGCTTTCTTGCATCGACGCAGAGTGATTCTGGGGCAGCAGCGGTCCCTCAGAGAGCCACCTAGCCAAGAGAGGAGGAGGAGGAAAAAGACACATTGGTGTATTTATAGAAAAATGAGGCCTCACAATACCCTTTTTGGAGAGAGAATTATTAAGGAACCGAGGTGCGCGGGTGCATGCGTCCCAGTTTTCTGATTAACACTGTGGTAGCAGGCTGGCCCGAGGATGAATCAGGGATGAGACGCAGGACTAACTCCTTGACACACTCACAGAGAGGCTGCACTCGCGTCTCATGCGCACTCACCGTTTGCTCATGAGGACACTGCTGAGGTTTCAGGGTGGAAGAATGGGGCAGTGTTTTGAGTTTGTCACCCTCTCTGTTTGACTTTGGGTCGGTCCTTGTCTTTTTTTAAACATTACACTTAAGAAGACAGATTGGATATCAGGCTGCCAGCAGGCCTGCCTGCTATTTGACATTCAAGATGAAGAAGTTTTTGCAAAACAAAAAAGGCAGATACTCTTTCCGGCGGGGCTCTCGGTATCCATCTAAAGATTTCTGTAAGTCTTTTATCAGCTTCGTCCACTGTGTGAATCCTGCTGCGCTGTGGCTTTGGACGATGTGGAGCACATCATTAGCTTCCAGCTGAGCTAGAGGGCTTATACTGTAGCAAAAGCCAACATGTCCATATTTGTAATTCTGTATTTGTCGTATTAGAGTTGTTTTTGAAAACTGTCACATGTGCATTAATTCATTATCATTTTAATATTTCACTCCAAAGTTTGGCCTGCAAGTGCCACAAGTGCCTCTTTATTCGCCATTTTGCCTTATTTGGTTGTTATTTGAGGCCACTTTGTATCTCTTGCCTGGTTAGAAGTTATCAGTGCAGCAAAGGGTGTGCTCTATCACGTAATTACCATTCAACAGGATAGACTTGCATGTGCACGGAGTTAAAAAAAAAATTGCTGGGGGAACTTTTGTCTCTCAAGCTAATTAAGGTCACAATCTCTGCGATGCCTTAATTTGATTGGCTGCTATGAAGCTTGTGAACCAGGTCAGGGAGCGCTGAGTGTGTCATGGTTCAGGGTAGAGGGTTACAGAGTCGCACTCGATAGTACAAGTTGAGACACGGGAGACAGCAGCAGGGAGAAGAGATCGGGAATGAATGCATAGAATTAGAGCTCTTTTAAAACATGCAAAGGAGTATTTGATCCAGAGGTGTTCTTGCAATGTCGATAGACTTGAACATTTTGGCCACAGTGGGTGAGTGTTTGTGTTTGAACGTCTCTGTGTGTGTCTTTCTTCATTTTTCAGCACACTGTGTCATAACCTCATCGATTTCTGTCTGCAGTGAAACTCCAAAGTGCAGGACCCCACTCTGAAGTCCTTGGATTACGAGTGCTTGCTTCCATCTCCAAATATCAGCATCCTTTTTTTCTCCCACCTCACCTATTTTAACCCATCCTCTCATCCCTTAAGTCCTCAGCATGCCGTCGTCCAATCAGGGCTGGCCTGAGGAGTTCGGCTTCCAGCTGGGTGGCAATGGACCCAGCTACATCCTGTCTGTGGAGGAGGGCAGCAGCGCCCACCTGGCAGGGTTGCAGGCTGGGGACCAAGTCCTGGAGATCGAGGGCCACAATGTGTCAACGCTGGGTCCCCAAGCTGTCATCGCCATCGCGCAGACTCAGAAGAACATCCCTCCCAGTATCGGAGTGGTGTCTCGCATACAGCAGGTATTACTCACAGCCTCCGAATCCATCAGAGTAACATTCGTACATGGGTTAATGACTGTGAAGTTACATGTCGTAGACCAGACCCACTGATGCAGAGATTTTTTAAGAATGTATTAAATTAAAAAACAAATCTTAATCATTACAGATGGACATCATACCAGGTCCAGGACGGTCGTTTTGGATTCACCATCGTAGGAGACTGCCCCCTGCTGGTGGAGGACTGCTCACCTTGCTCTCCAGCCGGCCGTGCAGGTCTGAGGGCCGGGGATTACGTCATGGAGGTCAACGGCATCCCCGTCAGGCAGCACGAGACGGCCGCAGCGCTGATCAAAGCCTCCCAGGGAAGAACGCTCCGTCTGGGGGTGCTGTGTCTCGGACCGAGGCAGAAACGCAGCATCAGCATAGAGGACAGTCAGATGGGAGGAGAGGGGGCGAGACTGGACCGTAAGCATAAAGCTCTGGAGTTCAACAGGAAGGTGCGTTTAAGTACGCAGCTGGATTTAGGTTAATTTCGATAGGGTACTTTAAGACACTTAGAGCAGTTTGCTTCTTTTACAAGCCTTTTATTGTCTTCTTCTTCCTGGTTTCAATCAGAATTAGCTCAAGTGTATTTTAATCTGCTAAGAGTTGTGGGGTTGCTAGTCTTATGTTGTAATGGACATGCGACTGTCAAATCTGCCACAAACCACACCCACGCAGTTCCTGATGAAGCAGGTTAGCTGAAGTTTTACCTGTTGCTATATTTTCTAATTTTAATAATTTCTTACTAAGTCATGAATTTTTTATGTTCTAGAGAAATATTTGTGTTCAAACCAGGTTTTCCAGTTCTGCCATGTCTTTGCAAATGTTACAGCAATACTAAAGAGTTTCCATCAAACAGGGCATACAGTTGCTCTGTTAAATCCTTAAATATCCTACAAATGTATGTGTGAAATTTCATGCATTGCACAGCCTTGAAATAGTTTATAGTGTGTGGAAAAAACAGAGGCCCACAAAGCTGAAACTTTTGGAGGGATGGTAAAAGATACTAGACTGGAAAAATGAGATTTGACCCAAGCTTGAGACCAAACTCAATAGCCCTCAGTGAGGCCATTTTCTTTATTGAACTGCAGAAGAAGTGTTGTTATGGTAACAATCTGGCACAGTGACAGCATCTATCCTGTTTTTCATTTTACCGACTTGTCCTTGAACCCCTCTCAGCCTCTGACATCATCGCCCTTTCACCATCAGGTCGACCAGATTTTAGGTGACGAGCCTGAAGTAAAAGAGAAACTCTTCACTGTGCTGAAGCAGTACGCGGCCGAGAAGAGAGTCGAGTGGTTGGCCGCGGTCCTGCCCGAGATACTCACCACAGATGAGCACCGACAGCTCATCTCCAGCATCAGGTGAGGGCTAAGCGCTTCAGCTCACATTACAGTGGAGTGCCAGACGTAGTATAGAGTAGAGCTTTGATTTTCTGCCTGAACTCGATTGGGCCAGCTGTGATTTCTTAAAATTTCCTCAGGCTGGATTCGGGTCAAGTTTGCTCCAATTTCCTGGTGTTTTTTTTTTTTTTTCAAATATAGACTTTATACATTAATAATGTATGGGGTGTGTTGCCATCAACCCATCTGGACTCCCACCTCTGACAGTTTTTGGGCTGTAGGAGAAGATGCATGTTGGAGATCGGCTCATAAATGACCTAAGCGTGTATATGTTGTAATGTTTACAGTCTAAATTTGAGTTGCTAATCAGGCTCAAGCTTAAAACTGCCACAGTGGATCAGGCTCAGATCGGGCTTGGACAAAAATATGTGTCATATAGGGCTGGGTCTGATTTTTTTGGGCCCAATCAAAGCTCTAGTATAGAATCCAATGCTTATAGAAAGTGGAGGAAAGATTAGAAAGATGGCTGCATTCTTCTCTCTAATCCACTCTTTGAAACCATGGGTAAATTTAGCAAAGTGGCCAACTATCGACCACACAAAGCAGCATCCTGAGACCCATATAATGTAACCAAGACGTCCCTTGTTTGAATATTGCTGGAGGACTCTTCTTCTTCATTATCCCCCTCTTTCTACTTTCTCCCCATGTTTCCTGTCAGTCTACGCTGCCAAACTGTCCATTAAAGCCAAGGACAGTTTGTGCTTCTGCAGAGCTCCCAGTGATGTTCAATTATTACACCCACTCTTGGTATTGTATCCCACACACATCCCCACTTGTCATTTTCAAGTCCCAGTGGAAAGTTTGATCATCTCCAGGGATTTAAGTAATAACGAGCGCGTAAACAGGCTTTTCCTGTTGCTCATTCTGCAGGGATGGATTAGAGGGGGGTCCCGACCGCTGCCAGCCATTTCAGAGCTGCGCTTTAGGTTTAGGTGGGCCCCATCTGCCACCCGGGGTAAATCCACAGTGACCCCTTCAAGTCGCTTACAGTGTCATGAGTGTTTGTGAAACTGAGAGACTAAACCGACACGGAGGGGGCCCCAAGCTAAGAGTTTTTAAATGAGGATTGGCAACGTGAACGGCATTCACAGCATGGAGGTGTCTGTGATGATGAGCCACAGACAGATTTAGTTGAGTGCTCGCTTCGTGGAAACATAATTTAATACGGGTGGCCATACCAGGAAAAAAAAAAGAGAAAAAAACTTGGAGCTACACCCAACAGGTTTTTTTTGAAAGTGTGTGTTTCCGTGAAGTGGAATAACGCCAGATAACTAAACGTGAAAAACCACTCAGGTAGCCAGAGTTATGTGGTTGTCTGTGTGCCAAAATGACCATGCCTTTCCTCTAAATCCCCAGACAGTTTGTCCACAGATTGCGCTCCGTCCACAAGTGGAGCCAATCAAACCTTTAACTCTCTTACTACAATGGCTCCCTCCACTACTACACCACTTTGAACTCTTTTTAGTGGTATTAATATACCGTAAGAGGGGTTTCCAGCAGTGTGAGGTCAGTGTCAGGGTCATTTCGTCACTTGAAATGACGTCAGGCGACAGGATTTTTCTGCCTTAAATTGGTCATGAATAATTCCAGCACTGAGAACTCCTCATTGGTATTTGTTTAATGAAGGACACTCCTATTTGCACAGGCACCAATAATAATAATAATGCCATCTCTTTGTGGTTTCTCCATCCCCCACCCATCTCACAACTCTCTTACCTCCCTCTCTCTCCCTCTCTGCGAGGGTTTTTTTTTGTGTTTTTCTCTGATGGATTTTCTTCTCATTATTCCGCTCAGAGCTCGGGCTGTTCCCCGCTCTCTCTCTGCGTGGTGACCGTTTTCCCCTGACACTTGGTAAAGACAGCCTCCCGCACGCACCAAGGTCCCACCATATCTTTTATCTCCCTCAGAGAGGCAGCACTAAAGCATAGGTGTGTCTGCCATTCTGCTCACTATTAGAAGGTGCAACTTAGTGGTTAGTTTTTTTTTTTGGTTTTTTTTTTGAGCTATGGGTGACAGCTAAAACGATGAATTGTCTGGGGTGAGTATACCTTTCCATTCTTTGTAGTTGAATTAATGAAGGTTTTATTAAATTATTTGTCGTTGGTTGTGTATTTTTGAGAGAACTTGTACATTTTTTCAGCTTTTTTGCATCTGGCACCTGCAGTGTTTTTACCATCAGTGTAATTATGTATGTGAAGTGGGAGGCAAGTGAATATTTAATGGTGTACAGAACAAGACGGTGGCTGCTGTTGATGTTTAATATCTGATGTTTCCAGCTCTGAAATCCTCTATTCCCTTGTCATGTTCTAACCTTTCTTCAAGGCAATTTGGAGCTTCAAATCTATAATTTATTAATTCAAGCCGTCAGCAGTGTGTTCACGTACTTTGATGTGATGTGACCACACTACGATGGACACAGCTAGTTGGAACACAGTTATCACTACAAAGACATGTTATTGTGCCTTTCTCTGAAGTGAGTGAAGTCATTAGGTTGAGTGATGCTCTGCTTTTAGGATGTAATCTCTCGCCACGTGTTTGAGAGTGTGTGTGCGCATCTGTGTGTGTTTGTACATGCTTTTGAGCTGAATGTTGGTTGTACTGATTACATAAATATTCCTTTTAAACTATATCAACCTGTATTATACTGAGTGTGTGTCTTCTTGGAATAAAGCAGGCACGTTTGGCTTTTGTGTACCACGTGATGTCTGCATGGGTGACATTATGGTCATGGAGATTTGTTTCAAAGCAAGTGTGGCTTTTTAGCTGTGTGGAAATCAAGTAACGTCTCTATTACTGCAGTGATAGTTGTGCCCTGTGAAAGAATAAGACTAATTAGAGGATGTTCCCGGTGGGTGTAAATATCCACCTTCTATCTGTATTCATCAGTCCCTCTTTACCCTACAGTGTGTGCTGTGCGCAGAGCTTTCTTTTCCAATAGTGCTGATAATAATGGTGTTTAATGGTAACTGTAGGAGTCAGTGGAGCTTGTTTGCAGCTACCGCTGAGCTGCTGCACTGCACAAGATGAGAAACATTAGTGGCTCACAAGTGCCTCGCAAACTGCTTTTTATTAAAGTGGCTGATGAGCACAGGAGATACTAAAGGCAGTACATTCATAAGTAAGTGTGGAGCAAGTTGTCTTATCATGGTTATTAGTAGTAATAGGTGCAGCTTGTTCAGGCTGAAGGAAGAACAAAAACCACAACGGACCATCCATGATAATTTGCTTTTCAGCCACGCTACCAGCTCTAGGGATGGCAGTGCCAGTCGGTATACACAGGCTGTTTAACTCGACTACTGCTGGGTATACTGACTTTAGTTGATCCTGTGACTTTTTATCTTGTGCCACCATGAGGTTGACATATTTAATTTTTTGTAAAATACCTCGACAGCTATTGGATGGATTGCCACAAAATTTAGTTCACACATTCTTGTCTCCCTCAGGATTAATTATAATAACTCTCAATGATCATCTGATGTTTCATCTAGTGCTACCATCAAATCAAAGTCTCATTTACTAACCAATACTTTGGTTTTTGGCTGAATACCTGTTCTCATCACCCTAAGCTATACTTTAATTTCAGATGGAGTTTTTCTCAGCTTTTTTTTTTTGTTTCATACTTTATAGTTTAATCACGTATTGTTAAAGTACCTCTCCTGGCATTGATAATAATTACACCCCTAAAGTCTCATCTCTGTTCATCATGATTACATACTTAGAAGTTTTTTTCCATTTAAGAAAATCCCTTCATGCCTTAAAATGGTTCAGACATAACTCCACACTTTTACCTTATTTAGTATGCTTGAGCCTACCTGTTCATACTTGTGACTCTGCTCGTCAAACATACAAATTTTACATGCAAACAATAATAGATAACATCAGCCTTCAGCTTGACTACATCATCAAACAGCTAGTAATATGTGTATGCTAATATTAGATAAACCTTATGGCCAGCTCTGACAAGTTGAAGTGAAAGTAAAACTTAGCTTGCAAAATCTGATATGTAGCTACTGACACCCCTTGTTTTGTTGTGGCATTATGTCAATGATATAGAAAGCGCCACCCTGCAAGTTGATGTGATTGGTTCCGTAGGATTGTGATGTAACAAACCTTAGCTGTCTGAATCCGTGTTCTTGAAACTGTCATTGGTGTGCTGCAGTTCCAAGGCAGAAATGCTCAGTCATGGTGTTGACTGCTTATTTCACTCATTATGTCTTGTAAAAAAACACCATATGGACATGTTAGCAAGGTTAAAACTTTATTTTCACCAGAGTCGGTCTTTAACCTTTTTAATCCAGTGTGTTCGTGTTCATTCAGTGGATCAAATATGGCTGACCTTTTTACCAGCACAATTTTTAATCATCTACTTTTGTCCCTGGACACAGACCAGACACCCAGTGATGCACATCTATAATCATATCATTATCTTTTAATTCCTATGGCTTTATCCTTAAATGTGTGACCCACCACTGCGCCTTATTTTGGCAGTGATCAAGAGAAGGACAAATAGATCATGCTAGAGTCTTCGCAGCGTATCTTCCATTATTTTTGAGCACACACACTGTTACAGCTCTCTATGTGTGTTTAGACATGACATCAGTCTCATTCCTTAGCCTCCCTTAAGCCGCATCTGGACACCTGAAATGAAATGAGGTCTCCTCTTTGTAGTTTTTCGCTTGTCATTCTTCCCTTTTGAGAAATTCGTCCCATCCTCCCTGCTTGCTTCCTCCTCCACAACCCTCCTTCAGATAATTATAGATCTCTGTTCTTTATAAACGAGGTCAAATCAGAACACTCATTTAGTTTCCAAGAGTTGATGCGGAGAACTTTTTTGTGATGAGGTGGCTGTTTCAACAGATGGTTGTGCATTCTGAGGTGTGAATATCTGCATTTGTAAAAACACAATGCTGATAGCTGCACACACACTTCCACACACACATGTACTGTTTCTGTGTGAGAGACAGAGACATATTAGTACTGTGATATGAATAGATGACAAATAGCAGGGAAGCGAAGATAGCAAACACAGAGGGACCGTGTGGGTTGCTACTCCTACATCACTACAGAACATTTATTTATATCTCAGGAGTCTGCTCGGTGTAGCCAGTAGTCTGCGCTCAGGCAACACTGTCTCAGGCAGCAGTCAGCTACATGTTCGCCTGAAACCTGATCAGAATCTGCAGAGACAGTGACAGCAGGCTAAGAATATGTGGCCTATATCTTTAACTCAACAGATTTGCTCCAAAAATGAGATACCCACCATTTCCTTAAAGTGCCAGCCACTCTAAAACAACTGTCTGTGTTAAATTAAAAATAATGGTGTGTGGTTTCAAAGGGATAGCTGAAATTAAAGGGTTCTATCAGATTTTCTGCAGTGGGGTTGTATGAGGACATGCAGTGTATTACATACTGTAGATTGTAGATGGCTGAAGCCATTATCTGTGCTGGTCTACTGCTGCCACAGTTGGTTACTTTCTTTGTGTTATAGCTAACCCCAACACCAAAGTCACACAATAACACAAACAGCGCACACACACACACCGAAAAAACAGAAGCCACTACATGTATGGTTTGTAGATTGTTTTAATTTTAGCATCTCTCAAATTATTCATTTAAGTTGAAGAGAGGACACTTTTTGGAACCGCAATAGACTGAATCACAGTGATGTCATGCTAACAGCAACAGTCACCTCCAGGTAGACAACTGGCAATCGATTTCAGTTGTGGAGGAGTATGAAAGCGGCAAACTTGTTGAATTCTGCTTTAAAGATTGATGATTAAACACGATGGTCCGACCTATCCGACGTCTCCACTGTGCTAATGTTATGTACTGTGTTGCTTTGCTGTCTTTGATAATCCAAATCTATGGGCAGAGACACTTGGCAATGTACTGCAAAACGTATGTTAGCCACCTACAGGGTTCATGAAATTCCTGGAATCCCTGGAAAAGTAATGACATTAGAGAAGCTGTTTTCCAAGCCTGGAGAAGGTTTTGATGAAGTTCTGAATATTTGTTGTTTTGGCTGTTCTTTAAAATATGTTCATACAAACTACATGACTAATATTACACGAAACACGTCCCTTGTATTACTAATTTAAACTCTAGTGCTGCAGTGCATGACTGTTGAATCATCACTTCTGTTGACATAAGAAGCTAGTCGGTGGCAGGAATGTCAACATGCCAGCAGAGTAAGCCAGCGCTCTCAGTTTGCTTATCCACAAGAGCCTGGTAAGTGCATGTTTAATAATGTCTGGCTTTCAAACAACATTTATAAAACATGGCAGACTGACTCTCACTGCACTGGATGGAGGTTTTGCGCCAAAACTTTTGATGCTTTTGGTGCAGGGCAGAAGAGGGTCCAAATAACAAAGTGTGCGTACCCCTACATATTTGGAAATGTACACTACTTCAAATTGTTTTGAATTGTTTTGGTAAAAATGTGTGGGAACCCTGCACCTTAAGAAATCAGTATCAGTGGTAGTGTTCACAATATTTGAATATTTTCTCTGCTTTATCTTACACACCAATCGAGGTAGTGTTAGACCAGCAGCGTCAGTTTTCTAGAGTAAAATGAAGTAAAAGTAAAATAAGTGGAGTCTGGTGGCTTTGTGATAACGGCTTCAATTCCCTGGCCGTTGGAAAAGGCTGTCTGATAGCAAGGTAAAGCGTTGACGTAATATAGTGTAGTGGGGGTGAGGCTGAAAACTAACCAACTGAGGCAGCACTTTCACAGCACCACCAGATTTTTGGTATTCAACACAAGAATTTTTCCACCCAGAATCTATTATACGGTACAGTTTATAGTACATTTTTCCCAACATTAGTATTATTATCATTAATTCTAAATCAGTGGGTGCTTTTTTATATTTCCTAAAACATTTAAAGTCCTTTTGACTACACTGTTATTGTGAAAACATTAAAAAGTACCCAATAAAGAGTAGAACTCTGCATGACAATTAAGCTGATCTTATTGTGTGAGATTGGTGAGTTTCCCTTCTGTAAATATTTAACTGGCTTCTTTAATCATATTGCACTACACTGGATGGGCTGTGAGCCATGAAAATTCCAGGAAAAATAAAAAATTCAAGCAGCAGATTAGGCAAATGTGTCCAGAATAACAGGCTGCTGCATCGCTGGTCTTTTGTCCTGTGCTGTCGTGGTGCTGAATGGAGAGCTCCTGTACAGAGCAGCATGCATTGTAATGTGCCTCAGTGTATTTTGGTGATACCACCACTGGGGGGCCCAGAGTCAGAAGTGTCTGAATACTGTCTGTATTCTATATGCTTTTAATATATGAAATATTAGACTTTTTTAACTGATTAGATCTGTAATGTGGCATTTTGCAAGGTCCTGTGTCACCTGTGTGTGATTACCTTCAGCATATGATAGTCAAAGTCAAAACATAGTGATGTGAATGTCAGTATCGGCCTTAAAAAGAATAGTTGAGCCTCTAATTACATCCTCTCTAACTCTATAGGCCTGTCTGTACAGCTGCTAAAGAGTGGAGAGCTGCTGTGCCGGTTTTTTCATAAATCAGCTCTTCATTACAGGCGACTAGTGTTGTTAACAGAAGCTTTGACCTTTAGGTTCCACATGTAAGTGAGACTTCATTATTCAGTGCGTGGCAGGGACGGCACAGTGCTGGAGGTGCTCTGTATTTACCTGAATAATAAAACTCGGTATAATGAAATGAACAGTGGCCAGGCCTCACGTTTGCTGTGAAGTTTTTCTCTTTCTCCTTCTCTCTGTACTGTAAGTGTGTCCTATTTGCTTTATTTAGCTGTCAATGTTGTTTTTATGCAGCTTAATTAGCTTCTGGAGGACATGGGCAGTGGTAGCTGGTGTCTCTCTGTTTTCTCCATCAGCGTGTTTGTTGCTAATTACTCCACTGGGGCTGTTTTTTGTTTCACAGACTGCTCCACACCCGGTCTGCTTATGGCTGATTCATCTGATCAGCAGATCAGCAGCGAATCAGCTCGTCAGAACACAGCAGGCTGGTGTAGGTGGGAATCAAAACAGTTGTTTGTGCAAAGCTGTGCTCGGGCTCCGCTCTCAGTTGGATCTCAGTGCTGCTGCGATTTAACAAACATCGAATCAGGGGCTTCGTTCAGACTGCAGGCAAAACTGGATCTTTTTGCTCATGTGTGACTCAGATCTGTTTGTTTTTCACATAGTGTAAACGGCACAAATCAAATGGAATCTGATCTTTTAATTCTGATTTGGGTCACTTTCATATGTGGCCCTAAATCAGATACAGGTGTGATTTTTTTGCAGTGTAACCTCAGTCTGAACAGTTATATCAGAAATCATGCGACTTTCACACCACTCTAGATCAACATCGTCACGATTCTGCGCTGGCGAGAGTCACTCCACGAGTACAAACACATTATCATCATTATCACATCCTGAAATTTTGGATGAAATGTGTTTCAGTGAAGCCATTCACATGTCATCCTCACCGCTCCTGGCTCTGCCTCCACATCCACACACACCTCCGTACAGGAGTAGCAGCCACTGCTCCATTAAAAGCCATCATAAAAAATTTGGCTCTCATTCTCCTCATCCTCGTCCTTGTTATCATCTGCTCACAAATTCACTGGCTTTCACTGCACATCAGCACATCAGCTAATGTAGACAAACCAAAACTCCTGACTCACCTGATGTATCAACTGAGATTTTGGTTTTCTTTTATTCACATCAATCAGTGTGATCCAAATTTTTTCCAATTCATTTACGTCTGGTGCGAAAAAAAAAATAGGCCCGCATTTATCAAATGAACATGCGACAGAAAACTGAACGTATGGTCTTTGCCATGCAAAGTTTGGCATTTATCAGTGTGGACATGAGCAGAGGCTACAATCAAATCTTACATCAGGTCTCAGCTCGTGTACGCACGTTAGAGTTAGCATGGACTTGTGGTGCAGCGTATATAAATCTGGCTGAGTTGGAGAGTTGGTATTAGACCATATCCTGACTGGTATCTATGTATTTGCAGCCACATATTTATCACTTTAAAAATGTATAGCCTATGAGGAAGATATTATATTTTGTAAAGGCCTACATACATCGCCACATGCTCTCTATCACAGCTGGCAGTTGCCCTGGCTCTATGGTATTGGCTCCAGGCTGACTGAAGGCTGAACACCACTGACAAACCAAAGCATGTTTATATCATGTATCATTAAACATTATTAAAAAAAAAACAAAAAACCCTGCAACAGTGTAATTATTTAAATAATAGTAGCCAAGGCGATTAAGTTTTACCGTTGTTTGGCTTAGACACACGTCTCCGCCTCCTTTTATGCCTGAAATGGAAGCAGACAAGATACACACGACCCTCCCCTAGTCTGTGTCAATTATAAGCTTGTATATGAATATTATAACAATATTAATATTATATAATATATAGGCTAACATTATTAATATGTAGGCTATACGTTGGTACATATCATGGATGTATAAATTCAATATTCCAACCTCAGCTGGAGTTCAGTTCCCCACAGCAGTGTTTTCTTTTCATACTGCTTAGAGAAGTTTCTCTTCATGGCCGTATTACACTTCTCAGTGTCATAAACTTTTGAGGCGAGACCTGTAAACCGAGAATATATTGGGTGGGATATAAACACCTGATCATTCCTTTGCTGTGATTGGTGAGATAAAAGCATTTTATGATCACACGCAAATCCCATCATGAGATCATTTCTGTGCTTGGATCTGCGCTGGTTTGTACATTAGATTAATAAGTGATGGCTATGGTGTTTATATATTGTAGGTTACTGTACATGTGTATGTTGTTTTCCCCTTTTCGTGAGAACACAGTTGTTTTAATAAATCCTCCTAAATTGGGTGATTTTAGCCAGTTCTCAGTTATTTAAGAACCTAGTTTAGTGAGCTCAAATCAATAGTTTGACATACTAGGAAACAGGCTTATTTCCCTTTTTGCCAAAAGTTAGAAGAAAAGATTGATACCCAGTGTTGGGCAACTACTTTGAAAGCTACCAGTTACTTCATACTGAGAGAAGTTTCACTACAGCAAAGCTAGCCCAGGGAGAAATCTATTTTGGTCAACTAAAGCTACTCAAAAAAGTAGTTCAAACTACTATGTAAAAAAAAAAGATCCATTTGACCATGTGGTGTGAAATTATGACAAAATAAAATACAAACAAAGTCCCTTATCAGCAAAAAAAAAGCCATTTAATTGACTTAATTGCAAAAAGTGGCCCCTTGTTCACGGATCATACATGAACCAAGAACAATAACATAGCCCTCTATTCATGGGAAATGTAGAGATTGCCTTTATTTTTGTAGACACTTCCATCAACAGGATTAACCCTTTTATGAGGCTTATACCAGTTTTGATCACATTCAGGATATGGTGTTTACATGAGCTCAGAGACATCACGTTCTTCACATCCCCTGCATACATCCTGGTTTCTTTTAGAGTACTCCAGCCAGCATATTTGGGTTTGGTCATGTCTGCAGTGTTCAGGTGCATAGCTTGAACAGGTGGGTTTTGAGATGGGATTTGAAGGATGTTATGCTGTCAGACTGTCAAATGTGTGGGGGTAGAGAGTTCCAGAGCCTGGGGGCAGAGCAGCTGAAAGCCCTGGCACCCATGGTGCTGAGACGTGAGGTGGGGATGGTCAGGAGACCAGCAGAGTAAGAGCGCAGAGAGAGGGAGGGGAGTGTACTCCTGGAGGAGGTCAGAGAGTTAAGTGGGGGCTAGGTTGTGGAGGGCTTTGAAGGTGAGCAGAAGGTTTTTGGAATCAATTTGGTATTGAACAGGGAGTTAATGTAGTTTGATGAGAATGATTTACAACTAATTGTTGACTCATTGTGGTGAAAAGGGTTCAACTGCAGTAGAGAAGTAACGGTAAAATTAAAATACAAAATATTACCTTTCCTGTTCTGGACGGAGAGTGTTTGTAGTTAACTACACAAAAAATGGCAAAAATGTAGTTCAGCTAGTTTAATTACATGTTGGTCAGTACTTCCCAACACTGTTGATACCAATATGAAGCTACAGTCAGAAGGTAGCTTGGCATAGCATATTAAGATTCTGAAACTTGTCTGGCTGTGTCTGAAGCTATCAAAATCCACCTGCCAGCAATTCTGAAGCTCTGGACAATGCCAAGCTAGGAGTTTCCACCCGTTTCCAGTCTTTATGCTAAGCTAAGCTAACCAGCTGCTGGTGGTAGCTGCATATTTACTGTATACAGTTGACTAGTCTATTTCCAAAAACAGTCTCCAGTTTATGCTCAGGTTAAAGGGAAATAGCTTGCCTGCTCTTATACTGTCATCATCAGTCTGTGAGAGTGAATTTCCCATAATAACTGGAACCCTTTACTCAAGAATCTTGTGTCTTCTTTGCAGCATTGCTCATTAAGGCTGCAGTCTGAAGCCCAAAGTACTCAGTAATGCAGTTAAATCACTGTCTGTGCCCAGCATTAAAGCTGGTGAACTTTCCTTTAAGGACAGACATGCCCGAGAACAAATTAAGACTACTGTCAGAGGGGTAGAGTGTGAATATCCTCACAGGTATAGTTATAAAGACTGTGTGTGTATGCATGTGTGGGTGGCTGCCTTGTCTCTTTGCAGCAGTTCTGATCACTTGAATGAAATGTTTTCTCTTGTCAGCCGAGTCCTTGTGTGTGGGGGACGACTCATTTTGTTTTGTTCTCATAGTCGGCACTGTTGTTTGGTAAACAGCCAGCGCTCAATATGAAACAGCACGTACAGTCCACACTCATCCCCCTCTTTGACATTTTGCTGGTTTATTGTGCCACAAAATGCTTTCAGTCTGTTAAGTAGGGCTTGGTTTGGAAACTCTGTAGTACTGTGTAACAAGAGCTGTCTAATCCAATCAGTAGTATTGTTTACTTAGTGTTAGGGCTTGGCAATATAACAATATTACATCAACATCCTGATTTGAGACTAGATATCGTCTTAGATGTTGGATATCCCAGTATGGTAAGGGTTGTCTTTTCCTGCCTTTAAAGGCAGCATTACAGTAAATTATGTAATGTCTTGTGAACTGAACAGACTGTCCTAGTTGTTATTGTTTGCCTCTACCAGCTTAGTGAATTCATCCACATTACTGATACTGAAGTATTTATCAAAAATCTCATTGTGTGAATATTTGTGAAAGCACCAATAGTCAACTCTGCAATATTGATATTGAGGCTATTTGGTCAGAAATGTTGTGATGTTTGATTTTCTCCATATCGTCCAGCCCTACTTCATTTGTATTCAGATGTTTACTGTTTAAAAAATTACAATTTTGCCTATTTTTGATTGTCTTTATTTTGATAAAACCATGAGTCTGCTTGTGTTTCAACTCAACAATTCAAATGTTTGCCCTCCCACAAAGTAAGGTCTTGTTTTTAGTCTTGGTACCGAAACTCAGGTGTTACGTCTGCCCTAGTATTAAATAAATTCCAGACAACACCACTATCAGTGCTTAGCGTAAAATATTAATGGATCTTAGCGTGTGATCTGATAATATGAAATGTTAACTGTTTTAAAACGAGATATAACATGTTAATCAGTAAGCTTTAGAGGTGTTGCTAGCTTGATTTATTTCAGTTAGACAGAGCCAGGCTAGCTGTTTCCCTGTGTTTCCAATCTTTATGCTAAGCTAAGCTAACTGTCTCCTGGCTGTAGCTCCATTTTTACCACACAGATATGGGGGTGGTGTCAGTCTTCTTATCTAACTCTTGGCAAGAAAGGCAGGGAGTGTGCCATGAAAATTTTGTTAACGTTGCATCATGGGAATTGCAGAGCCCAGCATTGTTAGAGCTTGACACATACCATGGACTAAAAGTGAGCATGTCTCAGTCCCCTACTGTACCAATTTGGACCCTTCATTTCATGCCACCTTGACAGCAAAAGCTGTGGTCGGAGACATTGTGTTGTCGTGATGTCTGTCCCTCCGTCTGTGCCCATTCTCATGAGCTCAATATTTCAGGATTGCCTCTAGGGAACTTTATTTAATTTGGCACAAACGTCCACTCAGACTCGTGAACTGATTAGAATTTAGTGGTCAAGGTCACTGTGACCTCACATCACAAATTTTTGGCCTTAATTCTAGAATTCATACGCTAATCATGACAGCTATCTCATGAAAATGTCTAATTGGATAATGTGATGACGTGATGGCATTTAATATCCAAAAGGTCAGAGGTCATAATGCTTTCTGGCCAGTATTCAACTCCATATCTCAGGAACAGAGGGGAAGACATTTGATGAGATACTGACTTGGTGACTCTAATCGTGGGTGTCCACCTTGACACATGTCCACCTGTGCTGATTGTATAGATCTTCCGTGCTGCCTGTATGTAGCGTCTTTGCGGCACCATCTGTATTTGAAGCATAGTCAACTGTCATGGCCTCGTGTGAGACTGGGCAGACATGGACGCAAGCTGTGACTGTTTGCGAAGGCACACAACCACGAGGTGGTGATTCTAGTTTAAATGTGTCTCTGGTGAGTCCCCCAGCATTATGGAAGTGCAGTACCTAAACTCTGGACTACCCCTTTAAGAACATATCAGACAATGGAGCTTCTAGTGTGGCATTTGTGATGTTTGTTCCCCTTGTAGGTGAAAGTGAAAATGTCCTCATCTAACCTTTTTATAATGAGATGAAGCTGTTGGAAAATTACTGGACTCCAAATTTAAATGAGAATGATTAATTTAGTTAAAACCTTTCCTCCTACTTTGATTAGGTTGATTATGCTCGTCTCTTACCTCATAGAGCTAAAAAAAAAAAACAAGTGTCTGTCAGAGTGGTAAGGTCTGAGGTCAGTCAGATGATGACAGCTTCCTGCTGTGTGCTCACACTGACAGTGACACAGAGGTGAAGCATGGACGGAAGTGTAGGAGAGCGAGAGATGCTGTAGATGGAGAGAGAGAGAGATAGCAGTGGAGAAATCCCATGCTCGCTCACTCCCACACCTTTTTTTCTCTTGCTGTATTCTGGCTCTGGTACCTCACGCTGCTGCAGTGAGACTCCAGCAAGCAGCGAGTGACGCTAAGATTTCCTCACTGTCTCTCTCCTCAGAGAAAGATCTTTTCTCTCTGGTGTCTCTTTCAAGTTGTCCTCTCTTTTTGTGTTTGGGGACAGCAGTCACGTCCTGAGGGAGACACCTCTCACCTGTCCTTCAGAAGCCTTTTTCTTTGAGTCTTGAAGGAGGAAGCCTGTTGATTTGAATTAGTGTGGACTTTGGATTCTGAAGATTTCAGCAACGATCGAGCTGATCATCACTTTTTAATCTCTGCTCCTGCTGGATGTTTGATTTGCTGTCAGTTGTAGTGGAAATCAAAGATTTTTGGCTCTGGACTCAGAATGGATCGAGGTGGATCTGTGATATAGATCCATCCTCTTTCCTACTCCTTTATCTTCTGTGGCAACTCTTGTGGACAACAAACTAACATCACCCCCCTTTTTATCTCCCCTCACATGCCACCATGTTTGCCAGAATCTTCATTCCCAAGAAGCACCGGCAGCGCTTCGACGAGTCCGTGAACCAGAACGTGATCAACCGACTGTGCCGCAGCAAGAGCATCAGCGAGCCGCAGGGCAGGATCCGGCGCAGTCGGAGCGAGGATCACTCGGACCGCCACCACGGGTCCAAACGGGCCAGCTCAGTGCCCAGAGATGGAGAACCTGGAGGGAGGGGTGAGGCGGAAAGAGACAGAGGCTTAAGGAAGTCCATCTCTGGGATGCCCGCACATCCCCCCATCGGACCCAATCAGAGGTGAGCACACATGTGTGGGATGTTGTAATGATATGATGATAACTGAGTGGCTCTTAAGAGTTGTTTACTGTTGGAAACCAGGTCACTCTCAACACATAAAACAGCAGCCAACAATTTTCTTTGTTTATCAGACATTTAGCAGGCGCAATGTGTTGAAAATGTACATGAAACAGAGGACAACGTGTCTCTTTTTCCATCCTTCCTGTATTCTTCCATCCTCAAGCTCACTTTTCCTCTGAGTCTTGTCACAAAGCTGAACTTAAAAACCCTAAATTGTGCACATAAGATGTTTTCACACCCTATAATATAAGTTAGAGAGGGCTCTGGCACAGTTTTCATTTCGCCAAATAACCACCTCCAGCTCCTTGAACCTGAAACTACCATCTGCTTGTTTGTTTCTCCTCATTTGTTTGACAAGTTAACCTGCGCTGTACTGCTGTCACGATACTGGAATTTTTAACTTGAAAATATCAATATTCAATACTATTTTAGATACCATGTTGAGAGCATACTATTCAAAATCTTTATTAAAAGTCAAATACTTGTCTTGGTTAGTAGCAGAGAACAGCACAATGACTGTAATATTAACAATAAGAGAGAGCCAGGAAGTGCAGCTGGCACAGGTGTAATGATTCTGTAGAAAATTAGCACCGAACCCGTTTAAAATATTCAGAATCTGCAATAATAAATCAATATTCTTGACAACAAAACTACGCTATTTTAGAGCCCCTGACCATTCAACCTGTGCCACTTGTCCTCCACCCACAAACACACTGATTACAACACTGTCCAATTAATAACGCCACAGTGGACTTAGCTCAGGATTATAGGGGTGGCAGGCAGTGCACTCCCACACACCCACACAAACCAACTAACTAAATCCCCAAGATCTGTCTTCAGCCACATGGGAGCGAAAAACACGGCCGAATATGTCTAAGTGTAATCATATTGGCAGGTCACACGACAATAGGAGGCAAGCTGTGAGTGTTAAAATGGGAGAGATTACGTCATGTGGTGTAAGTGGCACAGTCACAATAAGAAGTTGCGCTGCGTGTTTGTGCCTTTGCTGAACTGAACTGAATAATACCTCTCCAGAGTGTTGTGTAACACTGTTGTCTTTCCACGGTAACAAACTAGATAGACGGTGGGACACATGATACATGGTTCACAACTCATTTTCAAAAATAGAGACATTTTTAAATGTATCCACCCCCAGATGTGTTTCACCATTTACTATAGTGTGATTACAGAACAGGCCCATTGATTCAGATGCTCAATCAATCGCTATAGATTGGCAATTTAGTCTTTTTAGGCCAATATTGGAGCTTCTGCACACTGAGCCAGTAGTTGATGATTCAGTGGTTCCATTAAGTAGTGACTGACTGACTCATTTGGGTTGTTATGTAATATTTTTGGGGCTGGATGGCTTCATGTGAAGCCATGTAAAAGTATAAAGTGCAGCTGGTGCCGACTGATGGGAATCAGGAGTCGAGGCCTTGAGCAGCCCTGATAGTCTCTCAGTTTGCCAAGTGTGCTCAAGGCTGATGCTGCGCCTCTTATTGTGGCTGCACAGCCCAACACCCTCAGCTCACACACATGGACACGCTCGGCACCCAATGTGCCCATCTGCATTTAGCTCGGCTTACATAACAGCCAGTAACCACAACGATCAAACACCACATCTTTATGTTTTCTCTCTCCCCCCCTCCTCGTCTTTTTTTTTTTTTTTGTCTTTCCCCTGTTTACATATCGAGGCAGTGTTGCCTTGAGTCGTTTCCATGGCAACGCACTGGTGGATAGACACCAGAAGTGTCTCATCTTTGATTTAACGTGAGGTTCCACTGTGCACTCCTCCACTGGGGTGAATCAGAGAAAAACACCACCATCAGCAAAATGTCAAAGCTTTTTTCCCTATATTGAGTTTGTCCTGAATTATTTTTGTTTGGCCCGGAAGCTTGAGAATAAAACACACACAGAAAGACGTGTGGAGTGACATGGAGTTGAAGCTGCTCTAGTTGAGATTGTTATGTAAAAAAAAAAAAGCCATTTTATCAGCCTAATTCACAGTGTTGGATTGCAGTAAAGTCGAGCGTCATGGCCACACTTGTTCAGACTCCCACCTACAGGAAGTGACAAATCAAAACAAAAGCGAAGTACAAACAGCCTTGTTAACAGCAGTGAGTGAAGGCTCCATCATCTAGAGACAGCTGGGCTCCTCGTCCATTCACAGAAAGACTGTTAAGCATCAGCATTGTCAATTGATGTCACAATCAATGCTGAAAGCCATTGTATTAAATGAATAATCATTTTATCAATCAAATGCTAAATAGTCACTGAATCCAACTTTTCAAATGTCAGACTGTGCCACCTTTGTCTTCAGTCTAAACTGAATATCTTTTGGTTTAGGACTGTTGGTCGGACAAATAAAGCAATTTGGAGATGTCTCTGGAGATCGTCATTCGAGGGCATTTTATTGACCAAGTGATTCAAACAGATTCACCAGCCCCCAAATATTAATATGATATTAACACTAACAGCAAAAGAAATCAGCAAAGCTTTTGGAATTAATGATGAAAAACAAACTTTGTGATTAGAGCTACAATGATTTATTGATTTATCAATTCGTTTTTAACTGTTAAATTAATTGTCCACTAATTTGATAATCGATTAATGGGTTTGAGGAACTGTTTAAGAAAAAGAAGTCCA
Organism: Cephalopholis sonnerati; assembly: GCA_019142605.1. Classification (NCBI taxonomy): domain Eukaryota; kingdom Metazoa; phylum Chordata; class Actinopteri; order Perciformes; family Serranidae; genus Cephalopholis; species Cephalopholis sonnerati. Next base: position 14,087,372 of record JAGQAX010000020.1, on the reverse strand, counting down.
AACTCTTTAATTTCACCTTATAAATGTGATTTTTTTTTTTTGTTTTTTACTCCTCTATGATCTTTGGGTTGTGGACTGTTGGTTGGACAAATAAAGCAATTTGGAGACGTTTCTGGGAAATTTGATCGCCATTTATTGACATTTTATCAGCCAAATGTTTAAAACAATTCCCCCGCAAAGCAGTAATATGATTTTAATGTATAAAAAACAAAAGAAATCTGCAAAGCTTTTAGCATTAATGACACAAAAAACTTTATGATTAAAGCTGCAATGATTAATCAATTAATCAGTTCATTGTCAACTGTTACATTAATCACCAACTTATGTGATAATCGATTAATGGGTTTGAGTAATTTTTTAAGAGAAAAAAAAGTTCAGAATTCTCTGATTCTACCTTATAAATCTGAATATTTTCTGTTTTTTACACCTCCATGACTGTAAATTGAATATTTTTGGGTTGTAGACCGTTGGTTGGACAAATGAAGCAATTTGGAGACGTTTCTGGGAAATTTGATCGCCATTTATTGACATTTAATGATCAAATGAGTTAAACAATCCCCCCCCAAAAAAGTAATATGATTTTATAATACAAAAACAAAGAAAATCTGCAAAACTTTTAGTATTAATGACGCAAAGAACAAACTTTATGATTAAAGCTGCCATGATGAATTGGTTAATCAGTTTGTTGTCAACTGTTACATTAATCACCAACTAATTTGATAGTCATTTATTCAGTTTGAGTGATTTTTTAAGACAAAAATAGTTCAAAATTCTCTGACCCTAGCTGTTTAAATGTGAATATTTTCTGATTTCTTTACTCCTCTATGACAGTAAACTGAATATTTGTGGGTTGTGGACAAAACAAGACATTCAAGGACATCATCTTGTGATCTCTCCAGCTTTAGGAAACACTAATTGACATTTTTTACCATTTTCTAACATTTTATAGACCAAACAACTAATCAATTAATCAAGCAATAATTGACAGACTAATAAACAATGAAAATATTTGTTAGTTTCAGCCCTATTTATGATATTGCGTCTCAGTTAAAGTTGGTTGAAAACACTCTTTTATTATGAACTTTTGCACTCAAATGTACAATGCCATGATGTAATCACTCAATACGTATTCATGACGCTGTCTGTGAACCCATCATGTATTTGCTCATCTCACTTCCTGCCTTCCGTCAGGATCGTTCGTGTATACCGGGGGAAGAAGAACTTCGGCTTCACGCTGCGAGGTCACGCCCCCGTCTGCATCGACTCCGTTATCCCAGGTACTGCTTCTATATAAAAACTCGTACAGTACAGTCCTGATAGATGCCTACTCGCTGTGTGTGTGGTGGTTTGACCCAAACATTGTTCTGTGTTGGCTGGCGAGGGGGGTGGGGGGGGTGGGGGCGGATGCGTTTTATGTGGGTGAGTCTGTTGTGGTGCCAGCCGCTGGGGGTTGAAGGTGATCAGGAGGTGTGTGACTATGAGTGTACCAGGAAGTGGATTAGTATGACTCACCGATGAAATGTTAAGAGGAAAACACTTAGAACAGGCTGTTCTGTACAGTAACAGACACTTAAAGCAGTCAGTTAATGCTGCGCTATTACATTCATGTTTATTCTTATAGTCAATACAAATGACACAAACTGTCACGATGCATCAGGGTTTTGTAGAAGTAGATGAATGAATAAATGACACAATAAATTAGATCTTATTAATTAACCTTAGTTATCCTGCACTCCACACATTTCATTCAAATGTTATTAACTATAATTTTTCACAGCATCTCAGAAAAGCTCTCGTTTTTGTGACTACCTTTTATGTCTTGAGTTGATCTAATGATATTAGATTATCTAATGGATTCATTTTACAACCTCAAAGTGGAAACAGACAAGCATTTTTCTTTAACACATCATTATGAAGTAAATATTGGTTACACCGTGTAATGACAATAAAATAATGAGGCCATCAGGATTTAGACTGGTTCCCTATGAGCCTCGCTCTCACTATGCAATAGACCGTTTTCACAGCAGACATTCTGACTTGTCATAGTAGGAAAGCACATATGAAACATTAAGAATGGCTTACTTCCAATTAGTGTGCCAGTACGCTATTTCAGTGAGCCAGCATGCTCAGTATCAAGGCCTCCCATTAGTGGAAAGCAGCCATCATTAATGTAAATAAATACACCTGTGCTTTTCCTGCTCTTACATGTCTGACTATCTGCTGTGAAAAGGGTCTATTCTGTCTGCCACTAAGTACGATCTCCCAGGAAAGTGAAGGCTCAATTTGCTGCACATCAGAAATGAGTCAGCCACTGCACAACCAAAACCGGAAGAGGATAGTGCCTTTGTTTTCCCTGCTGGCTATCAGTAGCTATCCACAGTTACCAAAGAGTATCAGTGTAAGTTCTTTGGAGTTGCTATTTCAGAAGCGGACGGTGAAACAGCCAGAGAGTAGCACCAACAATAATACCACTTGAAAATGCTAGGGGAGAGAACTTGCCTATTTCCACTTTGAGTTTACAATAAATCATCAAGATATGATAGCAGATACCTTTTATATAGTGATATCAAAATCATTTTTTTAAAGGTATACTATGCAGGATTGTTGGTTACTGTTTGTAAACATGCTCACCACTATTTGTTTTTCGGTGCTATGTCTGTTGGATGCCTGCTGCTTACAGTCTGGCACGTAGTTGCTACCTTTCAATACAGCCTCGACCTCACCTGAGCGCTGTGGGGCTACACACCCATAAACGACTTGAACACACAAAGAAGAAGAAAATAAGAAAATGATGGTGTTCATGAAGATTCTCAGTCGTCCAGGTCATTTTAATCATAGTGCTATATCTTCTTCAGTTAAGAAGCCTCTTGGATGAGAGGTAAAACCTCTTCGAGAAATTCAAGCAAGTTAATTTGCCTACAATATAGCACTTAAGGTCATAAGTGATGAGTGAGAGGGATAACTTCAATATAAATCTACACGTTGTTTTAGGTTTTTTTTTCCAAAAAATCCTGCAAAGTATACCTTTTAAAAAGCAGACATTTTGGGAAATCCACTTATTTGCTTTCTTGATGAGAGTTAGATTAGAGGAACACCACCCCTCTCGTATCTGTGAGGTAAATAAAGCCACAGCCAGCAGCTGTTTAGCTTAGCTTAGCATAAAGACTGGAAAAAGGTGGAAACTGCTAGCTTGGCACCAACACCTCCAAAACTCACAATCTAACATGTTATATCTCATTAATCCATATTTTTACATTTTAACTGTAAAAACAACAATTTGTGTTTTTATTTTGTGACCTTTGGGCAAAGCCAGGTGAGCTGTTTCCTAGATAGATTTGAGAATGTGTTATCATTTTTTTAAAATCTAACTTTAGTCAAGAAAGCAAATACATCCCAAAAAGTCAAACTACTCTTTTAAAGTTACAGAATTTTTTTGTGTCGTGCTTTCTTTCTGTAGACTGTTTCTAGCATCTGATGGTGAATATATCTTCCTCATAGATAAATAACTACAAAGCCCTTTGTATTGGTTTCCTCAGGTCAGCAATGCAGACTTTTTTATTGTCTATTTTTAATCAGTAGGGTCGCTGCACCAGCACTCTCCACTGCTGAATGAGTATTTGGATAAAACACTGTCTGCTTTTTGTCAGCGAGGATATTGGCATGAAAATGAAACTCACTGGTAAATATTTGTGGGGTTAATTGCTGCTAAGAGCTTTTTGTAAAGCACGTTAATTACTTCCATGTTTTCCAGCAGTAAAAGGTTATTTAATTAACTGTTATTGCTCCACCAAATAAAAGCAGCAGACGAGAGGCTGTGAAGCTACTGTTGAGGGAATTTGCCAGGTTCCACGGTGATGAGGGAGGTGTGTGTGCGTGTGTGTATGTGTGTGTGTGTGTGTGTTTGATGATGACTGCACTGTTCCCGCCCACCATCATCTCCCACCATCATGTGCTGAAGCGGGCCAGCGCGGACTGACTCAGTGGGCCTTATGGAGGTTGATATGAAGATAGTGGGGGTGGTAGCATGTCTCTCGTCGTGATCTGAACGCAGATCCTTTACCGATGAACCAGGACAACTTTGATTTCAAGTCTGTCTCGTGGCCCGTGAATGTGCGCACGCTACTTTATCACATGAGGAGTTTGTCACATCCAAACTCCGGGTTAAAAAAAAACAATAGCATGACATTCAATGAAAGGAAGATTCAGCTGTGATTTGACAGCTGAGGAGGCGATGGTGGATGGGTGCAGTGCAGTCGGGACAGACTCCACCGGGGATTGTTTTGACAGCACTGTTTCCTTACGTAATGACAATTTAGCATGGAGATCATCAGTTTGTTGATGGGCTTTGTTGGACGTCAGATTGACAGCAGCACATTAGTCACCATCTTCCCCTGCTCTGCCCGTCTGTTCAGCGCACCTTGTTAGCTGGTGAGGTTGTGCCAGGATCCCTTTTTCAGTCTCTGATTATCTGCCATCTTTTTCTCCCCCTCAGATAGTCCTGCTGAGGAGTGTGGACTGAAAACAGGTGATCGTATCCTCTTCCTCAATGGACTGGACATGAGGTTTGTCTTTGATGGACTGAAAATTATTTTCATTATTTGTAGCAGCAGCAATAGTTGTAGTAGTAGTATTTTGTCTTTGCCTTCTCTCCAAGTTCTTGAACTAAGGCGGTATATTTAGAGATGGTTTGTTTTTCTCCAGGAGAAACCATCTGCTGCTCATGTGAAAACTATCTTTCGCTGTGCCAGATAAGCCATCACAGAGCACATGAATACTTTTATTTGGGTTTGGTTATAGTCTCCCTTCAATCATTTCACTGTGTTGGAGCTGAAGTTTGTTGCGTCCACCTCCTGTCAGTCATCCTCAGGAGAAAATGAAAGTCTCAGCTATGAAATAAACCCTCAACACTGTGCAGTTTTACTAAATGTATCAAGCTCCTCTGATGGCTGGAAGTATTTGCAAACCAGAGGAAAGAGCCAGATTTTTCCCCTTCACCCCTAAACCCCCTTTATTTTGGTTTTCCAAAGGAAAAACATACATGCATACACAGCCTGTAAAATGTATCACACATCAAACAAGGACAAATAACCATAGGCTGTATAAAATGATGGCTGTAGCAACTGTGACGTCAGTTAGTGGTCTGTGGACTACCATTTTGAATCCTCAAATTTGGCATTTCAGCTGTAATCATCTTGTTTTTTGGAGCCACAAGTGACCAATTTTGGACAAGAGGGTGGATCTGACTCATAGACTGTGGTGATACCTCACAGACAGCCTGTCACTCAAAGTAGCCATGCCCCTAGTTACGCATTCCCATAAAACTTCAATTAATAGCCCAGGCTATTATTTGCCTAGATCACTGAAATCAACAGGCCTATATATGGGACAGGCTTTTAATTAGTTTTGCACAAAACTCTGGCTCAGTATACATACTCACAGGCTCAATACTCACAACTTGGATACATTTTTATGAAAAACTCTTTTGATTTGTTTGATCTAAGGACCCTTATAGACTAAAGGAATATGAATAACTTACAGGGTAATCAAAGAATGGATGCATAATGTAAGGTAGACAACAACCCCGTTTTATGCGTCTGATGAAATTCTATAAAAAACAAACTGCTTGGCAACCAGACCAGGCCTCTATTTGAGACAGGCCTTTATTTGTCAAAATGGCTAGGCTAGTAAAAGGGACTAGGCGTTTAATGGATATTAGGCTTTTAAGTGAAGTTTTATGGTAAATTTAATACTTATTAAAGTGTAAATGTGTGAGTTATATAAAAAGTTACGCCCCCTTCAGTTGTTGTTAATGTTGAAATTAGCTATAGAGACCAAAACCTTTTTCGCGAGGCTGTAAACGTGTATTTCTGCTGTAGAGTTGGGCATTTTAACATAGGTGTCCATGGGGAATGACTTGCTTTTGGAGCCAGCCTCAAGTGGCCATTTGAGAAACTGCAATTTTTGGAACTTCCGAGCTTCATTTTTCAGCCCTGGAGGTTACTGCTTGCATGTAACAGAGGTAGAGTGTTAGATACAGTATGTGTTCTACATCAGTGGTTCCCAACTGGCGGGTCGCAGTCCAAGAGTGGGTCACAGGTACATTCTGAGTGGATCACACTTTCAAATATGTCAAGTTTGAAAAACACACTGTATTTTTGAATACAGTGAATTTTCAGCACAGACCTGTAAAGTGAGTGACTAGGGAACAGCTACTTGACAGAGACAGCAAACTAGCTTGACAGCATGGTCAAATGTAAGTATGACAGCAAGTGGATACAACTGTGTGGAGCTTGAGCACTGATCAAGGATAAATCTGGACCCTGTGGATGGACCAGTTATTCTATATGATACATATGAACCATGTAGTACATCATTTTATGTAAACTAAATAATTCCACCAATATTTATATATCATTTTATGTTTTTAATTAATTGGAAAGGTGGAACCCTTCAGCACATCAGGTTACTATAACACAAGGGCACCATATTTTCATGTAGATATCTTTCGTACCCATCAGATATTAACATAAACTTTCGTAGGGGGAATTGTGGCTATTTTGTCCATCTATTCTTTCACTGATATACTGTATATCTTTAGTTTTCCAGTGTAGTCTAGTGATAATTGCTATTCTGTACCAGGAGATCTGGTGGGCATTCAGGTCACTTCCCCTTTTGCAGCACACCTTATAGGCAAAGCATTGGTCCCTGTGCCAGCAAAGAAGTTTGAAAGAGGCAGATTTAATCTTAATAAAAGTACAATTTCAAGAAAAAAAATGGACAGTATTTTTGTATTGGAAATAGGCTTAATAGTTCAACATTTTGAGACCATAGACTCTACCAGAAGTAGGCGTTGCCTCCAGGCCTAAAAACTTGATTTATTAGCTCAGTAAACATTTTCCTGGTGAGTTTCTGGTCTCAAACACTAGTTTCAAGTGTTCCTCAATACAGCATAATGTTCATTTTGCAGATTATGGCCCCATTTAGGGTAAAATAGACGATAAAGCAGGGCATGCTCAGGGTGTGGCTACCTTGTGATTGAAGTCAGTACCACAGCATCGTCCTTGGGTTCTCAGTGAGATTCACCCCTTACTCCTCCAAAGCTCCACCATCTCATCTACATATGGTCACTTCTGGCTCCAAAAAGACCAAGATGGCGATGGCCTACATGCTGAACGTGAGGTTTCAGAATAAAGTCCACAGATCAAGGGTGATATCCAGGTGGCTACATCCATTTCTTTTATACACTCTATGAAATATAGATATGAGCGTGGTATTGATCTTCTCATCTAACCCCTGGCAAGAAAGTGAATAAATGTATTTCTCCAGAATGTCAAACTCTGCTTTTAACCCTCAATGAATATTCTCCTTTAACCTTGGCATGTGTGCCTGTGGAGGTACAGTACAGTATGTATGTACGGCGCCGCTGCACGTGAACGCAGCCTTTATGTAAACTTCTTCTGTGGGAGTAGTCGTCGTTCTTGTGTGGACTTTACAACTTCTTGACCTTCTGCCTCTGGATTTTCAGAGAGTGAGTGTGGGAGTGCAGATACAGTAAGAAATCCAGCGTGGATGAAATTGAACCGCAGCTATACGAGCTCAGTAAATAAAGTATATCAAGTGATACAGTACGAGCCAATGTACCCAGCTCTGTGTGAAGACACAGTTATTACTCATTCTGCCACCCTGATAGCCATGTGAGAGAAGAATTGCGGAGCCGTTCCCATGGCTGCCTGATGTACTGATTTGATTGGCGCTGTATAATTTCGCTGCTCTGCCTGATAACACGCTGCTGCTGCTGCTGCTGCTGCTGCTGCTGCAGTAGGAGGTGATCGGCAAAACAGTGGGAGTTGTTCTCCAGAGAGAGAAAGAAAATAAAGTACAAGATATGTTAGAGCTTTCAGTGTCGTGTTTACAAAGTGAGCATAAGGTGTATTTATGAAAACATGGAAAATTAAATACTTTCAGTGCCTGGATTAGTGTTTAACATGTGTTTGTACAGTCCTCAGCTCAGGTTTATTCTCTATCTCAGCCCCATCATCTTATCTTTACATTACAACTGAGGTGAATTATGAACACCTTGTCAATGCAGTATCTCATGTAACAAACAAGATGTTCTCACTTTTTGTGCCAGAATGTGTTAAACAATAAGTGTGAGAGGAGTCACAGTGTTGGTGGGCAGATTCAGTGCCAAGAACGCAATGAACAGTGCATTTCACAGTGTATCTATATAATATTTTTTTTGTTAGTGGCTTGATATGAATGTCTTTGGAAAATTTAGATTTTAAATTAGTTTCTTAGTGACTGGTGATGACAAGGGATTGGGTATCTTTAAAAAGTTTTTCACTGCTGGAGAGATGGTCTCTTCATAAAACTTTGACTGGTGTATGGTACATTTTTGATTCAGCAAAATAGTAGAAATGCAAGAGAAAATTCCTTGATTGTTTTTATTTATTTATTTTAGGTCTGTTATTTTAAATAACTACCATTGTGAAGTATGATCTTTTTTGACTTTGAACAATGATGGAGCTATACCTGACTGACACATCTTCTGGGGTGCCATATCTACAGCGTTAAATTGTAACAAGCGACGGGGCGATTTCCTTTTCTCTGTTTGAATAATAGGAGTGGCAGCCTAAATGATGCAGGGATAGCTTTAGCTTGTAGCTTTTGTGTTGCTCCTTGTTTTCGTCTAGTTTCAGCTATTGACACACTGTGGTGTCGTTGGCGTAACTGAGTTGACATGTTTGAAATATTCCCACTGATGTAGCCTACTGTTTTTTAATCCACCACTCTCTCACCATCACCCTCATATTTCAAAGCAAAGCCAAAGTGTGTCTCAATGCCAGATCTGTGGGTTATTGGAGGACCTTCTATTTCTGTTGTAACGAGCTAGCATAGCATAGTGTGCCTCTCCAGTGTGTCACACTGGGGCAGAATGCTTTGGTTTAGGGGTGGGGGCGCAGACAGCAGGTTGACTGTGACATCGTGTGGGCTGCCTTGTTGAGCACAGTGGCACTGAGAACAGCAGGGTTAACACAATTTAAGCTCAACATTTTATTTTCCAGATGTAACAGGATAGTTCAGACGTATTGTTCGGTCTATAATGTGTACTGAACCAAAAGCCTCATACTGAATGATTCAGTACAGATACTTGTATTGTTAAACCCCTGGTAAAAAGACACAAAAACTTTCAAAATTGGTGCCACATGTCCAAAAAAAACAGAGGAAAAGGGCTGTGCACATTTGCTTTTGCTCAAGATAGGAGAGCAGAAGAAACCCTTTTCTGCCACACAGAGTTGACAGGTTTACTTTTCCATACTTTTCTGTAATATTTTCATTTCATTGAAAGGACTGAATAATTTCACTTCTTTCAAACTCAACTATCTAAAAGTATTCTGATATTGTTTAACAGGGAAAAATACTCTGGTTTTACTGGTTACAACTGGTAGACCTTTGAGATTAGAGATATAGCTTTGTTTTCACAGGCCAATAATTGATAAGAACCACTGTCTTACAAAAACATAACATGATATCAACATTAGTTTGTTAGAACTTTTCATCATTTACGCCCTTCCCGCTCACGTTCGCTTTGTTGCTCTCTTCGTAGAAACTGTTCCCATGAGAAGGTGGTGTCCATGCTGCAGGGCAGCGGGGCGATGCCCACTCTGGTGGTGGAGGAGGGTCCCTCTGAGTACTCCTCAGACCAAACCGACCCAGAAGAATCTCCAAGCATGGCCACCACCACGTTACCGCGCTCCAGGTCAATACGCAATACCAACAAACCTGACACTCTGATTTGACATTTCCAGCAGCTCATAGTCTTTTGGGACAAACAAACTAACATCAAACCCCTCCGTCGAGTCATTTTGCATTTTGTTTTCTATTAAAATACAGAGCAAAGGAGAATGAATACTGATAGTGTTTTTAAATTAATGAATGTAAAATAATGATAATCCTTCACAGGTCTCCAGCCCTCAGTTCTCTGCAGTGGGTGGCAGAGATTCTTCCACCCAGCATCAAAGTCCACGGACGGACCTTCAGTCAGCAGCTGGAGCACCTGCTGACCATCCAGGAGAGGTACACAGTCTGCAAGGCCCTGGAGACCTTCTTCCAGCACAGGTCAGTGGGATGGAGGAAGAGAAAGGGTCTAAAAATGTTAGCACAGAACACATGGAGGGATGTATGTGCAGTGAAGGAACACGTAGGTCTGCAATCTGCAACAACGTGATTTTAAACAGATGGAAGAGAGCTGAGGGATAAAGTGGAGAAAGAAGCAGCTGGTGGAGTTTTTACAGAGATTTTTGGAAAGTTCGAAATTCTGATGGAGCAGCCCAAAGTATAGTAATTCTCTCAGCTTCACTTGGGAACATCAGTATATTAGGTTGGCAGCTCTTAATGGCAGCAAGAGACAGCAGAAAATAATGTACCTAAAAGTTCAGCATTTGTCAAACTACCTTGGTGGCTAGACTTTGTTAACAGGCTAGTTTACATTGACAGAAATGTCCCCGTTGCCTGGGAAACAGTGTTTTTACCGCACTCAATATATCAGGCTGCTGAGGTTGCTCTTAATGCATGCGAAAGAAGGAGATAGAGAAAATGATGGTGATAGGACAGTGAAAGATGAAGCAGCTAAGAAACAAATGCACATAGTTAAGCAGGAAGAGATGGATGGAGCAGATGATGCAAACATGTGATGCTGCAGGATTAAAAGCAAAAAAACAAACAATTGAATTCCGCAGTATGTGCATACAGTATAAACACCCGAAGGCGTAACTCCTACCATAACTGACATCCCTGTTATCCTCCCACCTTCTCATAAAAATGTGCTTTAATCCTGTATCTCAGTCTCAGCTATACGTGTTATTACAGATGCAAAGAATATAAATCTAAGCAAAATCCTCACATCATATGGCAATCAATTACCCAGCAGGAAACAGGGGGTGGTTATATAAAGATGTGTAAGGATGAAGTACGTGTGTGTGTTTGCAGGAACGTGGACACTCTGATAGTGGACGTGTTTCCGGTGTTGGACACTCCGGCCAAACAGCTGATCTGGCAGTTCATCTACCAGCTACTGACGTACGACGAGCAGGAGCGCTGCCAGGGCAAGCTGTCTCGCTTCCTGGGTTTCAAGAGCAGTGGTAAGTCAGAATCACAATGTGGAAATTAGACATGTACAGTAACAGCAGACAATCAATAAAGCAAGTAAAAAGACATGGCTGATGAAATTAAAAATCAAGGTTTTATTATTAACCACCTGGTGCTAGATGTACTGTAAGGTTGTTTCTTTATAATTAACACAGGCACAAAGATATGGAAGCCCATTAACACCAATGTGATGAAAAACAAAAAACATTTCTGCAAGTCATGACAATGAGAAACTTTCTCAAAATAACGTCTTAGTGAGTCATTATTTTAAAAAAGTAAATAAAAATAATAATGATCATTTTTAGCTAAGTCATTGTTTTGAGATATTTAACTCGTTTTTTTAAACAAGTTATTATTTTGCATTAATAAGTGATTATTTTGAGAGTAGTCTTTTTTTGAGATAGTAAGTTATCATTTTTAGATAAGGTTTTATTTAGAGATATGAAGTCATTATTTTAACGCAATGTTTTGAGATAATAAGTAATTATTTTGGGATACTAGGTCATTATGTTGAGATACCAAGGCATTATTTTGAGATAGTAAGTTGTTATTTTGAGATAATAAAACTGTATTTGAGATACCAAGGCATTATTTTGAGATACCAAGGCATTATTCTGAGATACCAAGGCATTGATTTAAGATACTAAGGCATTATTTTGAGATACCAAGGCATGAATTTGAGATACCAACGCAATATTTTGAAATAATAAGTAATTATTTTGAGATACTAGGTCATTATGTTGAGATACCAAGGCATTATTTTGAGATAGTAAGTTGTTATTTTGAGATAATAAAACTTTATTTGAGATACCAAGGCATTGTTTTGAGATACCAAGACATTATTTTGAGATACTAAGGCATTATTTTGAGATACCAAGGCATGAATTTGATATACTAAGGCATTGTTTTGAGATACTAAGGCATTATTTTGAGATACTAAGGCATGAATTTGAGATACTAAGGCATTATTTTTAGATAGTAAGTTGTTATTTTGAGATAATAAAACTGTATTTGAGATGCCAAGGCATTATTTTGAGATACCAAGGCATTATTTTGAGATACCAAGACATTATTTTGAGATACTAAGGCATTATTTTGAGATACTAAGGCATGAATTTGAGATACCAAGGCATTTTTTTAAGATATCAAGGCATTGATTTGAGAAACCAAGGCATTATTTTGAGATAGTAAGTTGTTATTTTGAGATAATAAAACTGTATTTGAGATACCAAGGCATTATTTTGAGATACCAAGGCATTATTTTGAGATACTAAGGCATTATTTTGAGATACCAAGGCATGAATTTGAGATACCAAGGCATTTTTTTAAGATATCAAGGCATTGATTTGAGATACCAAGGCATTATTTTGAGAAAGTAAGTTGTTATTTTGAGATAACTAAACAGTATTTGAGATACTAAGTCATTATTTTGAGAAAGTTTCTTATTATAACGACCTACAGAATATTTTTTTATTACATTGGCAGAAATGGCTTTCCATAGAAAGGAGCAGGCAGCTGTTTATAATGACTTGTAAATAACAAAAACATGATGCTGAATATGTGTGTATGTGTGTTTTGCAGCAGTGTTGGAGCCTGACGTAGGCCAGGAGCACCACAGGCGGAGCAGCTCAATGCGTGTGACAGGGACGTCGTACCGCAGCAGCCTCAGAGAGAGGAGCTCTGACGACTGCATCATCGGGACTCACCTGGGAATGGGTACGCTGCACATGACAACAAAAAGAACAAGGATTTGCCACCCTGTAACAAGAAATCAGTGTAATCTCCACAGGGTTGGCTGGGTTTATACCAAGTTTTCAAAAGCTTTCCAGCCTTATTCTGAACCAAAAACTTTTCATCCAGATGGGGATTTTAGACACTCAACTGAACAGAGGCAATATAAGTACCTGTTTCTCTTCACTGATGAGCACTGTGGAGCTTCAAAGATTCACCATAGCAACTTAAAAAGTGGTGGTGTCTGTGTTGTGTTCACACTTCTTCCTGTTGCCCCAAAGCAGCCAAAAAAAATCAGCAATACAGGCTCAGTAATGACTGTAAAGTTATTTCGCTTTGTTATGAAATCTCTTCATTATTAATTCAGTATTCAGTATTAATGCATCTCTTTGGGGTGAATCCCTGGACATACAAGGAAAATGTGGGTAAAGACGCTAAATGAGTTTCCTTCAGCAGTTACTGTACCATAAATATTCCCTCCGGCAAGGCATCTAGCCCCCACTCGCTCCACTTGAACTGCTCAGAGCTCCGTAATAAGGCTGTGTTTGCACTGGTCAGCTCCCAGGTGGAAATGTGTGTAATTGTCAGACTGTTGCCGAAAAAGATGTGTGCTCAGCACACCCTCTGCACATACTTGAAGGCTACGTAAGACAAAAATGGCCATCATACATTCATACATTAACTCCATATCTCAGCTGTGCTTTTGAAAATGTCCCCAAGCTGTCAGGTTGGAAGCACACACACAGTGTTTATTTCCAGCAGATTTCATTCATGGTTTCCCATCGCTATCGCTAACAAGCCAAGCTTTTTGTCTTTTGTCTCCTCCACGCTGTTCCTCTCTGCTTCATCCTCTCTCCCTCTTGGCTGGGGGTGGATGGAAGGAGGAGGCTTAGGTCCATGTGTCACTGTTCATGCCTTATTGTGCTTTAGGAATTCATGTGGATGAATCTGGGAGCCCGGAGGAGAGGCAGTCAGGAGATGGAACTTCCTTCCCCGAGTCCCCTGACCTCAATCATGTAGGTATAACTGCAGCTTTTCAGCGCCTAGCTGCTCAGCAACTGGCATAATGGATGCTAGTTATGTTACTGTGCTCTGTGGCCTCACATCATTTGAAGGTCTGACTGTAATTACCTCAATGGAACAAGAGATATTAGATTCGTGAGTAAACCTGCCGGGTGCAAATTGTTCTCTGAAACACTTGAAAAGCAGCAGACCTTCAAAGCGAATGTGTCGCAGCGATTGTGTGCTAACCAGCTGATCATGCCTCCACCCGTAGATGACAGGGGTGTACACGGAGCTGGAGAGTGTGTACCCAGGGAAGGGTGTGCCGCCGCTGCAGGGCGGCTCCTCAGCGGAGCCCGAGGGGACGGGACAGACTGAGGCCTACGGGCGCTCTCTCTCCCCCCTCACACTCCCCCCTCTCACAGGTACTCTGGGGCTGACACACACGCCCCAAACACTCAATTACATGCACACACACACACACACACACAATGTGCGCATGCTTTCAGATACATGCTTTCATCAATGGTTCGCGACCATGTGCCATTTAGGTTTGATGTATTTGCAGAATGAGTTATTGAAAACAGATTTAGAGTTTAGTAGCAACTGAAACTGCATTAACTTTGAGCCTCAATGGCACATGACTGTTGCCATGTTCAAGTCACGTTAGATTTGCAGTAAATTGCAGAAAATCTCACATACATTACACCCATGCTATTTGAAGTATCCTCTCATGTGCAGCCTTGCGGTTATAGTGGATTTAACATTAAATCACAATCATTTAAATGAGTTGTTTTTTTACCCCACTGATGTGAACATGGCACGAGAACCACTGAATGTGTTTAGGCTAGAACTCATTATAATTATACAATCTATATGTGCATATGAGCCTGCAGTTTATAGTTTTGTTGCCATGGTAACCCCTCAGAAAAAAAGGATCCCCAAGCGACAACATGGCCAAGAATGTCACACTTAATTTCTTGAGGGATAAGTAGCAAAATATATTAAGATTTCTCTGGTGGAAACATCTGCAGAGTGAGCATTCAATGTCGCAAAGCAGCACTGAATAAACACACGACGCTGACGGCAAACTTTTTGATTTCCCTCGTCACAGGTAGCCGTAAATCTGGCCTGTCCCTGTCCTGGAAGGAGCCTCTCCCCACTCCGGTGTACGAGATCCACCACCAGAGCAGCGTGGACTCCAACCCCTATGTCAGCCTGGAAAGTCCCCCCGCCTCACCACAGCACTCAGACAGCGGTCCCAACACGCTGACCCGCCGCAAGAAGCTGTTCACATTCTCCCGCCCACCTCGCAGCCGGGACACGGATAAGTTCCTGGATGCTCTGAGCGAACAGCTGGGCCACCGAGTGACTCTGGTGGATGACTTTGTACCTGGGGAGAACGACTACGAGGAGGTGAGGAAGACCTGTCAGCTGTAATGATGAACACACACATAGAGCTCATGCTTTGTTCTTATGTTAGAGTCTTTTCAAGTTGCTCTTAAGCATGTTTTATTTTTACTGTAGAATGGACATTTTGATGTCTTGTGAAGCCTCACAAATAATGTACGCAGTAATTATTATTTCTATTTTACATCTGCCATGTTTTAATACAAATAAGTCCATTTAAATTAGTTTTGATACCTTAGTACAATTCATAGACTGTATAAAAGAAGTGGACGTAGCCTCAGGAAACCTGCATAATGGCCACCAGGGGGCAACTCCACTGGTTGCAAAGAAAGTCCATAAGAAAATGGCCCAACTTCTTACTTGATTTATTACCTCAGTAAACATTTTTCTGATGAGTTTATGGTCTCAATCACTAGTTTTAAGTCTCCTTCAATACAGCATGATGTTCATTTTGTAAATTATAGTCCCATTTGAAGTGAAATAGACGATAAAGCAGGGTATGCTCTAGAACGTGACTACTCTGTGATTGACAAGTCGCTATCAAGGCGATCTGTCAATCAGGATAGAGGCAGAGCAATGCATATGGACAATGCATATCCATCATATCCACCCCTCGCTCCTCCTCAGCTCCGCCCTCTCGTCCAAATATTGTCACTTCTGGCTCCAAGAAAAACAAGAAGTTGACAGCCAAAGTGCCAAACACGAGGCTTTGAATGGTAGTCCACAAACTAATGGGTGATTCTTTTATACACTCTATGGTATAATTACTCTAATGAAATTATAAATAGGCTCTCATGCCAGTAATACAGGGTTCCCACAGTCATGGTAAACTGGGAAAGTAATGGAATTCCACTATCTCATTTTCCATACCTTAAACCCCATATAGTTTTTTAAAATTGTACCACATGTTTGAGATTGAGCGTTCAACATGGGCAGCCTAGGGTGTTCAGCTGTCACTCAGAGCGCCAGTGCGCACTTTGATTATGTTTTAACAGCTCTGAAAGTACAGCATCGTAGTTTGGAGGTGTGGGGCGTTCTGTTTTTGCGATCAAATTAACCAACGGGCCAACCAAAAAGTCGGCTGTCACTCCGCCACTCAGGGAGCTTTACTGCTCCGTGTCTGCGGACCACCTTTAGTAATATAATTAACATTTAGAGTAACGTGTACTATACGTTTCTGTTAATGTTATACGTCATGAATGGTCATGGAATATCTATTATAGGTCCTTGAAAAGTCATGGAAGTGTTTCAAAACTTTATCTATATAAATGTGTGGGAACCCTGGTTAAACTTTGTACCCTCAATGCCTCAAACTTTGACGTTCTAAATATTGTTTGAGTCAAAGAACTTCATTACTTTACTGTTATGTGCTGCGGAGCAACGCCCTAAGTCTGCCATGCAGTTTTGACCACATATAAAATGCACTGTAGAAGCAAGTAGATACTGTAATGGTCTTGTTTGTTAATGGTAACTGTGCTAAAATATGACACGTAGCATCACTGACAGACAATCTCACTGTTGTGCATTTTGCTTATCATCAAATAATAAGCAAAGTCACATTTGCCTGAAGTAATAGCGTTGTAGTGTTGCATGTTTACATTAGAGCAGCTCTAATGTACGCTACAATGAACACTTGTGTCACATGAACAGATATATCAAGGTGGTTGTCATGGTTTCAGAAGAAGAGGGGTGCCTGTAAGTAAACATGATACTCAGTTATACAGTAGAGTCTGATTTTATCTGCCTATTTCTGACTGGAAGTCCAAGGTTAAAATAATAAGGTGCTGGCTGACGTTAAATCGTCAAACAAATTGTTAATTACAGCCGTGCTACATCTTTGTCAGGGTGGTTTTGTGCTTGTTGTCAGAAATGGGGAGAGCAGCATAATCTGCATAATTCACTGAGTTGTGCATATTTTAAAACTGTTTTTTTTATTATTGTTGTTTTAAGTATTTTACAATACATTTCACATTGTTACATTTATTGTGCTCCATAAATACACTGAACAAGAATTTAAATGCAACATTTTTCATTTTGCTCCCGTCTTTTACAGGTTAAGTTAAAAATTTAAGACCTTTATGTCAAATTTTGGTTGCAAATTTGTTTCAAAGATAACCCATCCACCTGACAGATGTGGCATTTCAAGATGCTGATTAAGCAGCATGATTTCAACACAGGTGTGCCTCGGGCTGGTTGCAGTAAAAGGTCACGCTAAAATATGCAGTTTTATGACACAACATGATGCCACAGATGTCTCAAGATTTAAAAGAGCGTATCATTGGCATGTTGGCTGCAGGAATGTTCACCAGAGCTGTTACCTGTGAACTGAATGCTCATTTCACAAGCATAAGCCGTCTCTAATGTCCGTGAATTTGGCAGTACACCCAACCATCGTCACAACAGCAGACCACATGTAGCCACATTAGCGCAGGACCTCCACATCCAGTGTCTTCACCTGCAAGATCGTCTGAGAGGAGCCATCCGAGCAGCTCATGCAACAAATGATTTGCACATCTGAAGAATTTCTGCACAAACCATCAGAAACCATCTCAGGGAAGCTCATCAGCATGCCCATCATCCTCACCAGGGTCTTCACCTGACAGCAGTTGTACCAGACTTGAGTGGGCAACAGCTCACCTTTGATGGCGTCTGGCACTTTGGAGAACTGTTCTTTTCACATGAATCCCATTTCACACTGTATGAGGCAGATGGCAGACGGCATGTATGGCGTCGTGTGGGCGATCCGTTTGCTAATGCCAACATTGTGAACTGAATGGCCTATGGTGGCAGTGGGGTTATAGTACGGGCTGGTGTAAGCCACAGACAACATACACAGGTGATTTATTGAAGCCAGTTTGAGTGCACAGAGATACCCTGACAAGATACTGAGACCTGCTGTCATGCCATTTAGCCACCACCATGACCCCATGTTGCAGCGTGATAATGCACAGCTCCATGTTAAACAGATCTGTACACAATTCCTGGAGGCTAAAAACACAGCAGCTCTTGCACGGTCTGCATACTCACCAGACATGACACCCACTGAGCATGTTTGGGATGCTCTTGATTGGCGTGTACGACAGCATGTTCCAGTTCCTGCCAATATCCAGCAACTTCACACAGTCATTAAAGAGGAATGGGCCAACAATTAACAACCTGATCAACTCTGTGTGAAGGAGATGTGTCACACTGGACGAGCCAAATGGTGTCACACCAAATTGAGTCATGTGAAATCCTAATAAATGTTTTTTTTAAGTAAAACTGGTTTCTCACTGTGACCATCCCAAGGCACACCTGTGTAGTAATGATCTTGATTGTGAAAAGTAGAAGTGCTCACTAACAACAAATTTGTGACCAAAATTTAAGAGAAATAAGACTTTTGTGTGCATAAAAAAATCTTAGATTTTTAACTTAAACTTGTGAAAACGGAAGCAAAAACCAAAGTGTTGCATTTAAATTTTTCTTCAGTGTAGATGGGATAGAGAATTGATAATATTTAAGTGCATGTGTTTTTTTTAAATCGTGTTATTTTGTTTTTTTCCAACTTTTTTTGTCCCATAAGTAAAAAGGAAGATTGCAGATACAGATTGATAAACGAGAGTGTAAAACTAAAAAGAGCCACAGTGCATTTATTTTATATTTTATCTGTGTTAGAGTACGTGAAGGTGAAAGTGGTGATTATCAGGTCTGATGGTGCACCTCTCCTCCCTCCAGATGAGTTTCCAGGAGGACCAGGACGTGGGCTTCATGCCTCGACAGCTCAGCAGTGGCAGCAGTGAGGACCACAGTAGCAGCGACGAGGCCTCCACTCCCACCTACTCCTCAGGGATCTGACCCTATCCCGCCACCTCCAACCCAGAGCCCTCCACCTCCCCCGCCTTTCCAGGCTCTGATACCGCCCCCTGTTCAATTCACTGACCCCTTGCCGCCAGTCCGCTTCTCCCCCGAGCACGTACCCCCGCAGCCGTATGCCCTTCCAGCCACACCACCCCATCATCCCTCCACCTCCGCCCCCTCCGAGGACCATCCTGTCCAGCCGCTCTCCTCTACACAAAGTGCTCCCCACCAGGGAGGAAGCAGAGAAAACTCACCCGCGCTTCCAGTCCACCACCACCACCAGCCGCCTCTCGCACGGCCACACCTACCCTGGGTTCCACCACCCTACGCTCCTCCCAGCCGTCCCGCCCCTGCTACCTCCCCCGGCAGCTCAGCCAGCCCCAGCCTATCCTCCAGTCTATGATCCAGCCGTCACCCCAGCCCTCCCCTCAACCGCTGAGACCGAGTCAACTCGTCCTCCAGAGGCACCACCAGCTCCACCATCAGCACAGCTACCAGGGCACGCTGCCGCCGTCTCTCCAGGATCACAGCTCGTCTCAGAGTCAGAGCCAAGGCCCCGCAGGATCCTCAATGATCTCAAAGACTCCGGCCTCTCACTCCACCCTCCCCAGTCACACCAAAACCTATGAAACCCCACGACAGGAACAACAGTCACAACAACAGGTAACATCTGCTCTCTCTCATGATGCATGCTCCAAACCCTGTTCTCAGCCAGAACAGAGAAATCACAGAGAGTGAAGCAGTGAGCGCCTAGCAACAGAAATGTCTCAGAAAAAAGCAAGAATTAGTTTTCGTGCTATATTTGGCATCACACAATATGTGCATACGAATGGAAGACCTTTAGACTGACAGAACAAAAACCAAACTGCATCTTTTGACAGTTCACGTGCTCTCTGCTTCTGTCACACGTTTCAGGAGAACATAATAAATTACTTTACTAGAGAAAGACGACAAATCTCAGGCAAACGTCAGAACATACACTTTGTTATTGCAGCCAATGAAGAGTGAACAAACCATACATAAACGCACTGCATCTTCATATGTGTTTGGTGTGTAGTGAGGAGATGATTCAGTTACCATTTACACCAAATGCTTTAAACTCTCTTGCACCCCTGTTCCACAAAGAATAACATGTAAATGCAGTTCTTTTTAAATGTGTGAAAACCTGCTCGAAATAGGCGATAGACTCCTTTTCTACTGCCAGGTACCAGAGCCAAGTATGCCTTTCTTTCTTTCTTTTTTTTCTGGTTTGTCACATTTGGCATCACAAATGCGCCAGAAAACAGGTTAGTAAAGAGCAGAAAGCAGCATGAAGCTCGGTGAAAATGTTACGTTGGTTGCTTCCTTGTTATATCTGTTACCTCTTCAGTCTCTCTAAAACTCAGTGCCTACTAATTTTGAACAATGTTTGAGCGCTGCTTGAACAGATGGTATTTTATGGTGGTGCGTCATTGCATCGCGATGCAATGACCACCTGGTGTCATATTTTGACGATTGCCAATCGTAGCAGGAGCCGATCAGTAGAGTCATTTGACTATGGACTGAATGCCAATTGTAACCTTTTTCCCATAAATACAAAAGCCAAATGTTAGAGGGTGTGCGTGGGTTTTTTGTCCAATGAGAAAGGAGCACTGGTGCAAGGTAAAAAGTTTAGTGTGTAGGATTTAGTGGCATCTAGCAGTGAAGTTGCAGAAGTCAAACTTCTCCTGTCTGCTAAGCATGCAAGACATCTGTCGTGGCCAGACTGGAAAAATGAATGGCCCTGTCTAGAACCAGTGTTTAGTTAGTCTGTTGTGAGCTACTGTAGAAACAACATGCAGAGTTGCCGCGTGATATGTAAATACAAACAGCTCATTCTAAGGTAACAAAAACACAACAATTCTTATTTTCAGATGATTATAAACCAATGAAAACATAGTTAGGAATATTATATATCATTTCTGCCAATAGATGCCCCTAAATCCTAAACACTGGAGCTTGAAGTTGTGAGCTGAATTCCCTGATTAAAATAAGTTGGAAATTAAGTTGTTTTTGATCTCCAAGGCGGCGCCGCCCCCGCCTCCACCGCTGCCCCCACCCTGCGAACCACCTCCACTGCCCAAGCCGGGCCAACATGCCTCGGACACCAACCACATGAGTGTGAAGAGGCTGCGCTGGGAGCAGGTGGAGAACTCTGAGGGAACCATATGGGGTCAGGTGAGTCCATCACAGTAGTCTGATATGAAGTTAATCATTTTCCATAACCACTTATCCTGTTAGGGGTCACGGGAGAGCTGGACATTGGGTGAGAGGCGGGGTACACCCTGGACAAGTTGCCAGACAGGGTAGAGAAAGACAACCATTCACACTCACATTCACACCTACAGGCAATTTAGAGTCACCAACTAACCTGCATGTCTTTGGACTGTGGGAGGAAGCCGGAGTAGCCTCTTGCTGTGAGGCGACCATGCTAACAACTGTACCACCGTGCCGCCCTGATATGAAGTGTGAAAAAAAACCCACAGAATGCATGTCTGAAGTGTCTTACATACAGTAAATACAGTAAACAGTAACATTACTTGTGAAATTTCCCACCTTGGCTGTGAATTTTCTCACTCCTCCACCATTTTTTCCCATATTTGGAAAGACCTACTCATCTAGTCTGTTGGGTCTCTGGTGACTCATGGCAGCACTGAAGCACAACCTGTTTTGTTTTTCTTTGTGTCAGTAACCTATATAATCATATTCACAATTTTACAGTTTTTTTCAGTTTCCAGTTGTATCATTATAGTGTATAGATAATTTAACAAAGTAAAAATTGTGTAATAAATCACCTCAGCTTGAAGTATTGATTTTAAAGGTGAGAAAAAAATAGAAATTTAGAAATTAGGAAAAAAAGGAAGGTGGGGGATAAGATAAGATGATTGTGGAGGACAAAGATACATGTTAGATTCAGAATGTGTAGAAGGAAATAGATGGGTCCTATCTTTATAAATATGTCCATTTAAATAGAATATATGGTGAATCATATCTGCCTCTATCCACCAAAATGTCTTTGTCCCGCTGTACGACTATCAAACATTGATAAAATCTGTGTGTAGAAAAAGAATTATTCAACAGCTCTTGTCGGTTACAAAGCCTTGACTGTGTCTTCAGAGAGTACAGAGTGTGTCCTTGTCTATGTTTAGCTCGGAGAGGACTCGGAGTATGACAAGCTCACTGACATGGTGAAGTACTTGGACCTTGATCTGCACTTCGGGACTCAGCGCAGATCCAGTGAGTAGTTGTGTGCTCGTGATCGCCCTTTATCATACTGCATCGTCATATTTTCATTTGCATCAGTTAGAGTGGTTTGTTTATTTATTGACATCTCCTGTTTTTTGTACCTTCACAGTTATGATGCTCTCCATAACCTGTTTTGGAGCTGCTCCATTTGTCTGTTCATCATATCCATTCTCCATAAGGCACCATAACCTCCCTCCACTCCTCTCCTGTCTCAGCTGAGCTCAGTAATAACACAGCTCTGCCAGAGAAAACACACACCTTGCTTTTATGTATTGTGCATCTCCCAGACGTTTTGGCCTCTAGTGACTCAAATGGCAGAGCTGTGCTATTAACCCATCAACCTGCCACATGTAGCCGCTGTGTGTGTGTGTGTGTCTGCGTGTGTGTGTGTGTGTGTGTTTACTCCCTGGTGCCTGGAGAACACATCCTTACACTGTTGTTAATATTATCAGTCTCTCCTCCAGAGCCAGCCTTCATGCCAGAGAACTTTAAAAAGAAAGACGTGGTGGAGATTCTGTCTCATAAGAAAGCCTACAACGCCTGTGAGTACCACAATAACACCCAAAAGGTCGAGGCTGAAGTCTGTGAGACTAAGTAACACATATTATAGTATTTATCATTGCTTTGAAAAGCCAAACTGACTCACACTGAAATGTTACCTTCACATAAGAAGTTCTGTTCTCGCATACACAAAACATGAACACAGTTTTTCTCCTCTGACATGATGCACATCTGCCAAATATCTTTTAAGACTGCCAGTGATCACAAGTTCAAAAGCATTCACTCGCAGTGCTCGAGGAGCGTCTCATCACACAGATCCCTGAACTCAGTGTCAGGTCTGCTCACAGTATTCTCAGTCTAAATCAAAAAGGACAACAGAGTGTAGTGCAGCATGTCAGGAGAGACTGAAGCCCGTCCAACAACAACTAAAGCCTGTCTTACTCAGTAAAGTGAGACTTTTTAGTCAGTTTGGGAAATTTACAAACACTATGCAATTTCCAATTCATGTTACACTCACGGGTCATGGTGTGTGATGGCGTTACTGCAGTCATGACAAGATTGGATTGGTCACACAGAGCACATACAGCTTTTGTATTAGGTGTCTGTACAGGAAACATATTGCAGTAGGTGTGATGTGGATGAACGTCTAGGACCTGATGTAAGTGACACATGTATGGAAGCCCTGAGAGGCAAGTGAGAAAAAAAATCTGATGTATTTTCTAAGATTTTTTTTCTCCTCTGTGTTTAGCACAGGTGAAAAACATATTTTTCTTTGTCAGGGTAATTGTGAATAATTTTTAGTTACTGATTTTGGCCACAAGAGGCTGAAGTGCGCCACTACCCCATGTTCTAAATAGGACTAGAAGCATTCATGTTTACCTTTAGCTCTTTGTCACATTCCTTGGGCCATTCCTGAGCAGTTTCTGCGGCGTAGCATGGTGCATTTTCCTGCCATCAGGGAGTATCATTGCTTGCTAACACACAACATATACAAACCTTGTGTTTAGACTGCATGGAAAAATTAAAACTCACCCAGAATAAAACTTGAATGCTTTTAATCTTATTTAGAACATGGGTTTAGGTGGATATATAAAGTAGATTGGCTTCACATATGTAAGCATCACAACAGGTGCTCTCTGGATCCAAGGACATGTGGGACCAAAAGTTAAAAGTTAAAAAGCCTTTAATAAATGGGCTCAGAGCCTACATTCAAATCCCTGATCCCTTTACATCTATACTGAGGAGTCATGTGCACTGTACCATGGTATATTTGTGTATATATTTCTTTTTAAAAGGATGTTTTCGCGTGAAAATATGCGACTATCTGATGTTATTGATTGTTCATGATGAATTTGTAGGGGTTGACCTGAATATGTGTACACACTCACTTCATTGATCACACCTGTGACAGTTATCTAGAGCTACTCTGACTGTCCGGCACCTGACGGCAGCTGTGGTATATCTGTGAGCTGCCACTTGTTTTTACATGCCCTGAGGAAGACTGTGATTTGATGATGAAGGATGAATGCCTTTATTGTCATTGCATGTTCACATACAATGAAATTTGCTGTGCCTCATAAAAGAAGAACTGTTTCATTCACTCAACACACACTCACATATCCACACATTGAAATAGGATGAGGCTAAAATATGATAAATAAGGTGCTAGAAAAAGGACATTTATTAAAGGCTTTTAAACTTTTGCTAAGCATTGTGCCGTGGAATTTATTTTCACAAGTCTAACCCCTCCCTCCTTTTTTAGTCATGGCTAGTGGTGAGTTTTAACCTCTTGTGGCCGAAATGAGTCATGACAAACACTTTTAAATGTTATCCTGACAAATAAATTAATGCATCACGTTTTTTTTTTTATCTATTTTCAAAGATTTAAAAAAAGTAACCTAGAAAAAATATTCTGGCATAACTTTTTTTCACCTGTTTCACAGTTGAAAAAACACATTTAAGAAACTTGAAAAGATTATCCAGATAGAACATTTTTTTTAACCTGATCTTAAGTCATAAACACAGTTTAGAAAATGGATCACCACAACAATTTTTTCTCACTTGCCTCTCATGGCTTCCATACTTACCTGATTTAAAGTCACGGTGGTGTAAATAGACAAATATTTTCCTAATTACATCATGTTTATCACCACTTAATGACTGGAGGTTTGAACTTGGGATTTGATGCTCTGTGTTGTTGGTTGTCATTTTACTATCTTGAGTTTTATTTTTTAATTGCAGTATATTTTAGACACTAGACGCCCTGTTCTTCAGATGTGTCTTAACTAATCCAGGCTAACAAGCTGTTATCAGACTCAGATAATCTTCTTCAGCTAACTTGATCCTTTGAGCTCAGTTTGAGGATTCACTTGATGAAATTATCTTAAATAAAGGCTTTTATTTTGAAATAAAGGTTAAACAAGTAGAGCACTGAAACTGTGATGTGTGTTAATATGATGATTATGTGATTGCAGTTGCATGTAGGTGTGTTGGGAGCCCTCCCAGCATGCACTGGGGCAATAGATCCATAAGTGTAATTTTGTGTGTTCCTTCATTGTTCCTGGTGTTAATTTGTTCTACACTGTGCTGCACAATGTTTCCACACTCTCATTACTGGTTACCAGTTCAATATCAATGTGGTCAGACTACGAGGGATCTTGGTGCGTTAATTATTCAATAACTTTTTTATGCCGTATGCTCTGTTTTTATTGGTCTTTTAACAGTCAGAAACTTTTCAGTTCAAGAGTTCATGTCTTTTACCTCACAGTATCTTCAACTGTATTTTGTTATATATTGTTTATTATGTGTCTGCATATTTGATTTGATCGTGTCTAAGTATAGGTAACTCTTTATTATGAAAAATTAACTGTGATTATTACAAAAACAGATCATAATGATTTATCAATAGCCAGCATGTTCTCATCCTAAATCATTATGATATCACACACATGAATGGAGTCCATGATGGTGGTCCAGCTAACTGTCAGTAATCCTGTACTTTTGTTTGTGACACTAATTGACCTGCTGTATCGATCTCTTATTCTACTGTAAAATGTATTTTCTGCTGCCCTCAAGTCCATATGGAGAGCGGTGATGCCCTGTTGCCCCTGTTGACTGTTGTCGTCCTCACCTTCTTCTTCTTCTGTATAAAGAATAAATGCTCATGTTCTCATGACATTGTGTCTTTGCTTGGTGATCCAAAAGCAAAAGGAACAACAGGTTCCACTTCATAATTATGTATTCTTTATCATTTGCTCATGTCTCATTAAAACATTTTTACCAGACACTCTTTATATATGCATGGATAATGCACCATCATCACTCGTAGTCTGACCACATTCACTGGTTGATGAACGTGTGGAAACATTGTGGAGTACAGTGTAGAACAAAATAACACCAGTAACAGTGCAGGGAACACAGAAAATAACACGTTATGCTGAATATATTGCCCCAGTGCATGCTGGGAGGGTTCCCAACACACTGGCCTCATGTAACTGAATCACATGATCAGCACTAAACCATTCATAAACGCTGATCATGGTGTCAACTCGACTCATTTTGTCTTTATTTCAAAATAAGAGCACACTGTTATTCAAGATAGCTTCACCGAGGATTAACAAATGAATCCTTAAAGAACTAAATTATCTGGATAAGATTAACAGGATTATTTTAGCCTGAATGAGTTACGACACATTTGAAGAACAGGGACCAGGAGTTAGGCTAATACAAATGCTTTATACTTACAATTAACAGAAATAAAATGGGAACATAATATTAAAATATAACAGTGAGTAATACATCAACAGTGATGGCAAGTGAAATCATCACCCCTGCTACACTGCTTGTATAATCTTTGAGGAAATAACGACTGCAGACTTTGTTTTCATGAAAACAAATTAACAGCATTATATGAGAGACTAGCATATTCTAGTATAAAATGCAACAATTAAATTTTTGTAATTGTTTTATGTACCGTGTGTGGTATTAGGCACATTTGTAAGATTTATTTTCTTATGGCTTACTGTCCTTCTAATGTAAAAAATGTTCATGAAACTTGTGATAAGCTCACACAATGCTCATAAAGTTTGCAGTTTGAAGCCAAAGCAACAGTAAAATGCTCTTTCATTTATTTAGGTTTCTGATATTCACAGTGTGAGCTGTTCAAAAGTGGTATATCTTAAGTTTAGGATTTATTTATTAGTGTTAGTATCTTGATTGTGTGTAATAACAGGGTGTCTGCGGGTCCTTGAAAAGTCTTAAAATGTCTTAAATTCAATGCTACAACAATAAGGCCTTAAAGTCATTAACTTGTCTTAAATTTGAATTTGTAAGGTCTTAACTACTACAAACATTTTGTTTAATTTAATTATACATCTTTTAATTTAATTTTATGAAAATTAGTGAACCTTTTTATTAAAAAGTCCACATTTTTAATGTAACAAATTTTTCAAAAACTATAATACTGTCATATTACTTAATACTTGGACTCACCTGCTTGCAAAATGTAGATCAACTCACTCTGTTAACCATACTCCTACGCAACACCTGCCTCTGCACAAGACTACATATACACGACTTACCTGCAATGCTGCAATGCTTAAATAAGTAAAACATGATTTGTCCAAAAATCTGTCCTAAATTTGGTTAAAAGGTGTCTTGAAAGGGTTTTAAAAAAGCATTAAATATAACTGTCTGACACCTGTAGACACCTAAATAAACTGTATATTAAAAAAAAAACTTCATAAAAAGAAAAAGAAAAATTGAAAATGCTCATTTTGGCAAAAAAAAACATCTTGTTTACAAAGTCAAAGTCTGTTCTATCCAAGAGTATGAGATGTGACCCTGCTATATTGTGCAGACTGTGTCATATTATACTGTGGATGATGGGTTTATTTTCCTATATAAGTAAGATTTGTTCTGCTATTATAGCACCCATATCACAATCTATGTTCACTGTTGTTAATTGACAGGGTTAAACCTGGGACTATAGGATTTCATAATCAACCTGTCACCAGAGAAACACAGTATAAGATATGAATAATACACAGTGGAAAATTACACATTGTCACAGGGACACAGCGATTGTCTTTGTAATGTGAAAAACAAGATGTAAATCCTCCACATCTTCCCCCGCTCCTCCTCCTCCTCCATCTCCTCCTCCTCCTCTCTGCAGCCATCCTCATCGCCCATCTGAAGCTCTCCACCACCGAGCTGCGTCAGGTCCTGATGAACATGACCACCGACAGGCTGGAGCCGGCTCACATCAAGCAGCTGCTGCTCTACGCCCCGGACGACGACGAGGTCAAACAGTACGAGCAGTTCGAGCAGGACCCGGCCAAACTGAGCGAGCCTGACCAGTTCATTTTCCAGGTACACAAGCAAAAAACTCCAAGGTGACCAAAGTGCGAAAAGCAAAGTGGAATCATCTGAATGAGTGGGTGTTCTGTGTGTTTCAGATGCTGATGGTGCCTGAGTATAAGACCCGTCTGAGGAGCCTCCACTTCAAGACGACCCTGCAGGAGAGGACGGAGGAGATGAAGGTTGCGTACGATTACATCTACAAGGCTTCAGTGGAGCTGAAGAGCAGCAAGAAACTGGCCAAAATCCTGGAGGTAAATGTCCTCTGTAGGTTAACACAACATGAAGCAATCAGTTTTTATATAAACAGTGGTTAATTAGTGCTTTTTGGCCACAGTTTGTACTCGCCATGGGGAATTACCTGAACAACGGCCAGCCCAAGAGCCACAGGACAACCAGTTTTAAGATCAACTTCCTAACTGAGGTACGCCAAGAACACCTGCTCTTCTACCAGGTTATATTCATCTTAACTTTGGGTTTTATTCATTCATTCTTTCCTTTCTGTTTCACAGCTAAGCACAACCAAAACAGTGGACGGGAAGTCTACCTTCCTCCACATTCTGGCCAAGTCTCTGTGCCAACACTTCCCCGAGCTGCTCAACTTTTCCAGAGACCTTACAACAGTGCCTCTGGCAGCCAAAGGTACGATGATGTTACAGCAGCACTGAGAATCATTTAGTAGCAGAATGTAGTCGTTCATCCTGTGAAGTGCTAATTTCTATAAGCACACAGAGTGCTGGGTGTCCCTGCAGGGCACGCAGACTTTACTCACAGCATCTAATGGATGTTGATTTATGCTGTTTGTTCCAATGACTGTCTTAATGTATGTATGTATAATAACCTGGTGGTTAAATGTCTGATTTGCACATTTCCTTGCTGCTGTCCTACAGTCATTAGATCATGTATGGGCGTCTCATTACTGCTTCTGTTTTGGTAACTTGTCCAGTGAACCAGAGGGCCATCACAGCTGAGCTGACTGACCTTCATAACA
The DNA here is from genome assembly GCA_019142605.1 of Cephalopholis sonnerati. Classification (NCBI taxonomy): domain Eukaryota; kingdom Metazoa; phylum Chordata; class Actinopteri; order Perciformes; family Serranidae; genus Cephalopholis; species Cephalopholis sonnerati. The sequence goes on along the minus strand of JAGQAX010000020.1, from coordinate 14,058,130 downwards.
CCATCCTGGACATCAGGAAGGCCTGTCTGAAGATCCCGCCCACCTCTGAGGACCACTTCGCCTCCGTCATGAGCGTACGCTAACAGTTTTACACATATAAAACACATCACACATCACATGCTACAAACACTTTTTTATGGAAGCTACAGACTGCTGGTATTTTTTCTCACTAACGGAACAGTCTACATTTTGGGAAATGTGTTTATTTACTTTTTTACAGAGAGTAAGACGAGAGAAACGATACCACTGTAGTGTCTGTGAGGTAAATATGAAACTGGAGCCAGCAACCAGTTAGCTTAGCTTAGCATAAATACTGGGAAAGGGGGAAACAGTCTGGCTTGGTCAGAAGTGTAGAAAATCTGCATAACAGCACCTTTAACCCTTTGAAATCTAGAGCAACAGCACTTTTCTTGTGCTGCTTTCAGATGCCTTTCACAAGTATTCAAACCTTTGAACCCTGAGCAAATTGGTGCAAAAAATTTTACACAAATTGCAATAAAATTAATAGATTTTGAAAAATATTTTTAAAAGCTAGGGAAAAACTACATTTATAATTCTGAGTATTATATTTTTAAAATATGTTACATAGTTATTATAATTTTTAAGCTCTTTTTCCAGGTTTTTCCTTTTTTTTTTGCAAATGTTCCTGTTTTTGATTTTTTCTTTTAATTGTTTTCTTGCTATTTTTTGGGACATTTCTTATTTCATTACTTATTACCTTCTTCTCATGTTTTTTTTTTTTTTTTCAAAGAACCCAAGCCAATGCGCTCAGGTTTCAAAGGGTTAAAGTTCACTAATTCACATGTTATATCTAATGTTAATTTTGTCAATGAAAATTTTGAAGACATTTGTTGACACCGTTATATTTCATGACTAAATTGTAATGACAGCGTAAATGAAAAAAAAAAAATCATGGCAAAATCTCTGTTCATTATGCCCTGACTAGTAAGACGAGAAGTTAGGTCACAGGAGCCATCTCAAAGCTTTGGCTGTTTTCCTTTTTAACCAGTCATGTTAGCGATTAACTTCCTTTGGTCCATTAAGATATTGTTACATTTAATAAAGCCAAGCTAGCTTAGTTTGATTTTTAATGACTGACCAGATATAGTGTGTTAATATGTAAAATAACTGGATTATCTTTAAAAATATGAACACACAGACTGGTAATATTACAATCCATAATAATCTTTTTTTTTTCTACTGGCTCATATATTAATTTTAAATATACATTCATAAAATACAATCAAATGTTTTGCAATTAAAAAATACTTCATCAGATTGTTGCTCTTAAAATAAATAGACTGTTGACATTTTATGCTAAGTAGCAAAAAATGTCCAGTGAGCTAAAAGGAAAAAAAAAAACGTACCTGTGACTAAAGCTAACATTTTATCTCCCACAAACACACACATGCACACAATTATTGCATTTAATCACACTGGACATGCACATGTGTGATGTTTGACATAATGTACAGTTTGTCAGACTTAAGGTTATTTACGACCCCTCACGACTCATAAACAGTCACAAATTCATTCAGTGAACACTTGAAACAACAGACTTAAATGTGACATTTCAATAAGCAGACTAACACTGAATTTAAGATTTTTGTCAAAATTAATACTGGTACATCCTGTTTGTTTGATTCGTACAAAAAGTGTAAAAAAAATCAAAAATAAAAACTTTTGTACTAATGAAAAAAACATGATATAATGTGTCCAGTCTTGATGCTAAGCTAAGCTAACTGTCTACTGGCTCCAGCCTCATTTTAGGAACCTATTAGCAACTTTGTGCTGCATCTCCATAGAGCTGAGGGAATCACAAGAGACATATCTTAAAAAGAACAGTATGAATCAGAGAAACTCAGGCTGAGATATCTGGACGATTGGCCCTAGCATAAGCCACGCCCCCAAAACACTCAGGATACTACATTTCCCATAATGCAGCTGAAAGTCATAAAGTCTTTTATTAGATCTCCATGGTTGATAAATGTACACATCTTTCAGACACCTCCAGTTTATGACGCAGGCTGTCTGTTATAAATGTGTGGCCTGCAAGGACAGGCTGAGAAGAAATAACCCTGATGATGTCATCAGGGTTATTTTCTCAGACTGGATAAAGCTGTATAGACCTCCTCATGACAGGTAAACTGACTTTGATGTTTAAAAATCGGCGGTGTGCCTTTATAATGTGTCACCTTGTGCACCCACAGAGCTTTTTGGAGAACAGCCACCCTGCAATCCAGTCTCTGGAGTCCCTGCAGACGCGAGCGATGGAGGAGTTCGCCAAGGTGGCCTCCTTCTTCGGAGAGGACAGCAAGTCCACCAGCACGGAGTCCTTCTTCGGCATCTTTGCAGAGTTCATGTGCAAGTTTGAGGTGAGCTAATACGGCACTGTTGTCTTCAGCTGTGTCTACAGAAGCAGCTAAGATATATTTGACTTGTTCCTAACGATGAGCAGCTCATCTTCCGTTATAAGCAGCAGGTGTTTGACAGATTTAAACCTCCCGAACAATTAGGTATTCAGCTGGCGCTCGCTCACAGACTGACAGCAGCCTGCAGCTATGAAGTGATAAAACTGCAAAGTGCTGCCGTCTGTGGAATACGCAAATGTGCTCCAAATGTGAAAATAATATGGTAAAATAAGTATAAATCACATGAGATTATGGGTTTTGTCTTGCAGAGAGCTCTCAGTGAGACTCAGTCTCCAGAAAACCCCAGAAGCCCCAGACTGTCTTCCCCTCTGGCCTGGTAGGAGCAAGAAATGCGGGCGGATGTCGGGCCAAACCGACAGGCCGGTCGGCTCCGTTTTCACTCTGCTCTCCACAACCAAAGTGCCAAGATCACACACAGAGACACTCAAACCAACGGGAACAGAGACCACGTCATCTATAGCAAGCAGAATGGAAACACACTGTATCTATGTGTAGATAAGGACAACAGCTAATGAGTGCCCCGTGTGCTACGTTACTGTTTCTCCAGGTGCTGGGTAGAGCAGGAACATTCAGGTGTCCACAGGTCAACGGGAACTCGCCGCACACTGACGACTCAAACCAGTCTTTACGTTATTTACATCTCTTTTTAATACACATCACAAAGTAGGTAGTAAAAGATACATCAGTGTACATGTGATTCCAGTGCATCTTGATGCTGCATTAAAATGAGATGTAACTAATGGAAATCACCGGTCTGGAGATTTACAGATCACTTGCTATGTTTAATACATGACTATATAAAGTTTATATTTTCTATCAGATCATATTTGAAAATTGTAAAGATTAAGCACAGATGTAGACTGACAACAGTAAACTAGGATCAAGTGTAGTTTAGTTAGCGTGTACAGAGCCAGGAGCAGATCAGATAGTTCATACAGCGGTGCGTTCACTGCCTCTCATACAGCAGGATTGGATTTAGAAATAACAGATGTCAGGTTCTTTTCAACATCATGTGTCCACACTGCTGGTCTACACTTACAGATGTGGTCATCTAGCCTACTGTGAATTAAAAGGGCATAAAAAGATCATTTTGATCTCCTTACAGCTACAGGGAGCTGAAGTCGTTCACTGTTGTGACTGACTGAATATGATCAACATTTTTATAGATGAAACAGGAAGTGCAACAGAATTATTGTGTTGATTTCAGCCATAATCATGCAGCTGGTAAAAACTAATGCTATAGGGACTGACCCAGGAACTTCCCTTGTTGTCATCAGACAAAAATATCTATGGCAGCAAGGCAATGCCATGACAATTACAATTTTTGAAACATCTGAGTCCCTAATTAAGAATTTTAGCGACTACTGAATTCTTGATATTAAAATTTAAATGACAATTATAGCATTGAAATTTTACCATCAGAGTTTAAATGGTTTGAATTCCCATTTATGAAAATTTCCCCCTTATTTAGGGTCCACAAATTTGGATAGAAAATTCATGTTTTCATTTCAAAAACCTGTTTGAATTTAAGCAAAGCAATGCCATGAAGATTAGAATTTTTGAATCATAGGAATAATTAACTGTAAATGTATCCACTACTGAATTCTTAATATTAAAATTTAAATGAAAGCTATAACATTGAAATTTTACTATCAGAATTTAAATGCTTTGACATCCCTTTTTTTTTTTCATTTCCAGTTGCAAAATGTGCAATTTCAAAAATTTTAAGTCCCCCCCCCTTTTATAGGGTCCACAAATTTGGATAGAAAATTCCCGTTTTCATTGTTCAAAAATCTATTTGAATTTCAGCAAAGCAGTGCCATGAAGATTATAATTTTTGAAACATAGGAATAACTAATTGTAAATTGTATCCACTACTGATTGCTTAATATGAAAAAATATGAAAATGAAAGTAAAGTTCTAACATTGAAATTTTACTATCAGAATTTAAATGGTTTGAATTCCCCCCCCCTTTTTTTATAGTTGCGAGATGTGCAATTTCAAAACTTAAAAAAAAAATCATTTTTTTCTTCCTGTTATTTAAGGTTCACAAATTTGGATATAAAATTCATGTTTTCATTGTGCAAAAAATCATAGTGAAATTATGCTAGTTATTTTCACATTTCAAGATTAAAGCAGAGTAAAAAAAAAAACAAAAACAAGTCACCTGTATTAGATTGAATGAAACTCAAATATCAAAATTCAAGTTAAAAAAAAAAAATCAACATAAGCAAACAATCTTTAATAGAATCAATCAGTCCTATTAGCTTATATTCTTAGTCCTGTGATCCAAGAAATACAAAGTAAACAAGCAGCTAGAAACCCTGCGCAACTACATTTTCTATCTGAATTTTTAAACCTTGAAAAAATAACATTGGTATTTTTTTAAAAACTGAATCAATTCAAATAAATGGTAATATTTCAATAGTTTAAAATTCGGTGGTATTTAAAATTCAACATTATGTATTCAGTGATGATCACAATGATGTATTGAGTTACTTATAAAATTTAAATTATTTTGGCCTTACTTGGCTTCCATAATTTTCAGCATAATCTGTTGCTTTTAGGCACGTCCGCAAAAAAAAAATCAAATCCCATTAGCAACCTTCCTGTTAAACCAGTGGGCGGTTGTGGTTAATTTTAGCTTCAGCTCCCTATACACGTGGCATCAAGGATGACGACATTACATTTTTCCCTGAGTGGCTAAGACATGAGGTCATCGACCATCCAGTCATCACATCCCCACTGGACTCAGCCCTGATAATAAACAGACACTGAAATCTGTCCAATCGGTCTAAACAACAGGTTGGAGTTAGCACGTGATTCTCCTCTGCCTGTGAGGTCTCCAAATTCATTCACTAAGACAGATTTATTTGCAAAACATCACTCAGAACACCTTTCACAGCGAGGCAACACTGACTACATCAGCACATGCTGAAATCTGGCTCAAAAATCATCTGTTTCCGACAACGTGTGGGTGGACTGTCTTGTTTCTGTCGGTACAGAAAGATGAAAGGCAGCTTTAATGTGAAAAGGCTGAGCCGTGCGCTTCTGGCAGAGAGGACTGCTAATAGTTCTGCACTTTGTCAAGTATCTCTCGAGTGTTGTGAACACAGCCCGGCTCAAACACGTGGGTGGCTGCTGTATGAATGAATGAACGTCAAATGCACGTGGGGAAGAAAAAAAAAAAGAAGAAAAACATCCAACTGTAAATGGTCATTTCCTGCTTTTCTGGTTGTCATGGTGATCTCATGACTCACCTACAGTACAGTGTATCTGTAGCTGTGTTGTATTTATGTCGATGAACTATTGTTGAGATTGTACATTTACAGTTTTTTGCTATGCACTGCTCATTTTCATTTTGTATCGTGTGCTCGTGTCTCCGAGTCCTGGTTTATTTTCTTATTTACAGTTTTATTTATTCTTTACGCGCAGCTTTAGTCAGGCTTACGAGGTGACTGTGATCTCGTAAAAATGCAACCCTAGCTGCTACTGGTGTAGTAACAGTGTTTCTTGTCCAAATCAATTGCATGTTGGTGCAGTTAATGTATTAAGATGTGCAGCTGGTAGCGTTTCCCTCCCTGGATATTTAGGTTTAAATAAATAGAGCTCTGTCGGTCTAGTTAGGTTTATTTATTTATCGGTTGCCTCCAGGCTCCCTTTTAAAATCCTTTTATATGTTTTCATGGGAAGTTGCTCATGTTTTCAGATTGTTTGACCCTTTATGTTTTGTTCAATGCTTTCAAATGATTTTTGGATCTATGAAAACATCATGCTTGAAAGTTGTTTGTACACAAAAATATAAACCATGATTTAAATAGTTTCTTCATATACTTTATTTTCTTTGGAAAGGGGGTATAACCAAGCATTCATATTACATGTTTTTATTCCATATTTAAGCTCACCAGACGGCATACATACAAAACTATGGAGCTTAAAAATGCAGCATTATCATTTCTAGTTTAATGGCGTTTGTTCGTCTCGCAGAGCCTCGACAGCGAGCTCTCTTGATGCACGGGGATAAGGCAGCGAGGCACAGGAGCAGAGAAAGAGAGAGGAGGGGATTATAATGCTCGATTGTCTCTGAAAACTCGTTTTCAGGGCAACTGCAGCATCCGAGACTTTCTCCATTGGTACCATATTGGGTCAGTTCTGTGGGAACCACACTCTGCTTTACATCTGAGGCCAAAAAAAAGCTTACACAGAAAATACAACAAAGCATTTTTTTTTTATCTTTTGACCTGGCAAAATCTAACACCACATCACTACTGAGGTTTCACAGCGCTGCGTGCTCTCAGCTCAGTGGGAAAGACTGGGAAAAAAACAAAAAAAATCCTCTAAACCAGTTCACTAGGAAACCACTCGTTGGCCTGCGCTCAAGTGCAACATCAGCTGTTTATGCGTCTTTCTGTTCAGGCTGGTAAAAAAAAAATTGTCCTTTCACTACATTCACTCGCACGCAGCCTGTTGCGTTTAATGCCCCTCCGGAAAACACCGGAAAAGGTCGATGGAAAAAAAACAGAAAGGCAAAAAATACTGACTGTGTCCAGGCTGGGCGGGCGGTTAACCCTGCTACTTCTCATAAAACCCAAAGACATCAACCATTTAAATACACAACTTTTGTGGAACAATACAGAACCATACAAGACTTCTATTGCAGAGGGTCAGAATCACCTTCCTTACGTCCCTGAAACAAACTTGTTGCCAAGACAGCTTCTTGGAAAATACTGTAGTACTAGGAGCCGAGTATATCCTCCATACAGTAAATATATAATGCTATTAACACGGTTCTGGGAGGAACCCATAAGGCATGATTTACATTTAAAGACTGCATTAATTACGTCAAGCCACAGGGAATGTGTGTGTTTAACTCGGTAAATAAATACAGGAGTGAGGAAGAGGGAAAAAAAGGAAGGGGTTTCCATACAAAAATCAAGTGTTTGAGACGACTGGAAACCTGCAGTCACCAGCTACACTTTAACAGTTTTGGTTTCTACTTCACCTGCTGACCTCCCCCTCCCCCGGGCTGTAGGAATACCTCTTTTAATTTCTTGTTCTAAGGCCATTTTTAAACATAAAAAAAAAACAGAACCCCACACCAAATTCCAAACAAGTCTCGTCAGTTCATATTTTGGCATCCTCCCCCCATGCTTTATATTGCTCATCATTGACACAGTGGTCTGACGGCGTTACTGGTGAGTCAGCGGTCCTCTGCTGTTTGATTGTCTGGAGCTTCATCTGTAGGGAGCACAGTGTAAAGGAAGCGGTGGTGTGGGTGTTTTGCAGTGTAGAGGCTTTTCTGTCACGAGTGTCTTCATGGACACATCTGACACCATCATGGAGGTCAACAACGAGGACGCTCTGGGTAAACAGTGGTTGGAAACAGCTTGGAAATGAGAGATACCTGAAGAAGATTGTAGTGGTGTGAGTGGACAAAAGTGTGGTGATTCGGCCTTTGACTAGGGCTGCAATTAATGGTCTCAATTTCGTTTGGTCTATAAAATGTCCAGTAATAGTAAAAAATATTTCCCCAAACCCAAGTTTACATAGTCAAGCATATTTTTTTGTACTTTTGCTTAAAGGAATACTTCGCCCCAAAATGATAATTTTTGTATATTAATCACTCATCCTGTGTTACGTTAAAGCTGTGATTAAAACTTGTTTTTCTTGTATGCTTCCAGTGAACGAAAAATCCAAAAACTGAAAAATTCTAGATGAACTGAAGTTGTAGGGGTCCACGTTTAACCCTCTGGTAGTTTATGTGCATTTTGAGTGACTTTGATGTTTTAAAGGGTTAATTCAAACTCACCAAAGTCACACAATAACACAAAATACCGATAAAGGCAGTAGTAGACCAGCAGCTCCGGTGTTCAGCAAGGTAAAATTACTGTTTTTATCAATGGAGTCTGGCTTTAAAGAGAGCAGCGTGGATAAGTTTCACTTATAGTTCAGCTGGATACATAAGACTTGGGTTATATCGCACCAGTTTTTAAGAGTTTGTTGATAGATGTTTTGATATAGTTTTGCTGTTGTTAAACGTGGACCCCTGTGACTTTATTCAGCAAGAATTCTCACATTTTTTGGATTCTTCGTTCACCTTAGAGACATTTGAGAGAGACAAAGTTTTCTCCACTAATTCAATGCACACAGGGTGCGATATACAAATGATCATTTGGGGGGAGAAGTATTCCTTTAAAAAATAACATCAGTTATCAGCTGTATCTATTGATTAACTTTCAGCTCTACCTATGACATATTACAAGTTAAACAACATATATAATATATAGATAACCTGAAATAATTCTGCATTTTTGACTCTGGAATCCGACTAAGTTAAATGAGTGATGTTAATATGTGTGTTGTAGCTGCTACGAATATTCGTTAAAGGACTGCTTCACCCATAAAATGATCATTTGTATTTAAATTTCTCGTCTTGTGTTAAGTTGAATTCATGAAGTAAACGAAGAATCCAAAAATTCTTGATAAACGGTGCATGTGTTTAGGAAGTAGTGAGCATACGACTGGATAAATGAAACTTGGATTATACTGCACGAGTTGTGACAGTTTGTAAACTGATGTTTTGATATAGTTTTACTGTTGTTAAATACAGACTCCTTTTACTCCAGTTCATGAAGAATCCTCCATGTTTTTGGATTCTTCGCTCACCATGGAGGAATGCCAGAAAAATAAAGTTTTCTTCTTTAATTCAACATAACACAGGACAAGTCATTTATATACAAAAGATCATTTTGTGGTCAAAGTATTCCTGTAATGCCACAAACATTAAACTGCATTCAAATTAAAAGTGCTTGCGGCCAGAAAACAAAGTTCAGCTGATCAAATAAGTTGGTTTCCAGTTAAAATGCTGAGAATGAAACATATGGATCATCAGATGTGTAACTGGGGAAATGACCATTGTTTACCCAGAGCTGTGGACCTCCATCATGGCTGCCAGAAGGTGCATTCTGTCACATTAAAGTCCTTCATACAGACAGGAGTGGGAGAACACGGCGGCAGAGGAGGGCTGCAGTTACGGGCTGGTGACGAAACACGAGCAGACTACATGAGGTGTGTGTATGATGAGGAGAGGTGCGTTGGGGGGTTACTGGACCAGAGCGTGTCATCGTCTCCTCCTTATAGGACAGTGCTCTCAGTGTCCAGGTCACAGTCTTTGAGAGACAGGCAGGAGGAAGAGGAGGAGGAGGCTGCCGCTGGCTGCTGGTCTACAGCGAGCTCAGGGATCAACGCTCGACTCAGCCCTTTGAAAGACATCGCCGGGTCTAAACAGCAACACAGAAGATGAGGACAAAGCAAACAACTATTAGAAATCATGTTTTTTTAAAGATGCATGAGGTAAGACTTAAAAAATATGATAAGATCAACTGTTACCATTAGTGTTGGTAAGTAACGGTTAACGTGTTTGTCATGCCATTCACACAGAATTCTACATAAACATAAACATAATATAACGTAAGCAAGATAAAGACCCTGTTTAAGCTCACATTATACCAACACATAATCACAAACATGTGCAGCTTCATCCTGGAGTATGAAAACATTTAAAGCTGTCGCAATTATGCCATCCAGTGCGGCTGTGTAATATTTTCCATAGCTTAAACAGCAGCAGGGGCTCAGCAGTGAAAACAGCAGGGTGAGTGTTTGAACAGCAGGTGGCGGTGTTTGGACAGAGACTGTGAGCCGCCGTGCAACAAGCAGTGAAGAGTGGATGGAAAATGGAAAATGTGAAAGAGTGGTGTAATTTGCAGTAACTGGTTTTGAATTCATCAGCTGTAGAGAAAATGGTGCTGGAAACCCCCCAGTTTATATTTCAATACACTGTCTGACAAAAGAGCTAAAGCTTTGAATTTCAGACTCAAGCTGATATGGACATCATCGTCAGCAAGACAACACGAGAACATGCATGTCAGAGTAACACATGCTTCATACAGGGACACTGGATTTAAAACTCAGACTCATCACAATACTTACAGTGACAAATTAAAACTTCACATTTACCAAAAATAGCTGAAGGTTTGAAAGTGACCACATATATATAAAACCTGTACGTGGCCTCAGGTTTCAAACCCCTACTGCGTCACTGATATCACATTTCAGTGACTGTGAATGAAGATGAGTGACTCATGATAAATGATAGCCCTGATGGAAGACGTGTCTCACTGCATGTGGCTGCATTTTATTGTAACTCAGCTGAGGTGTTCATCTCAGGCATTGTTACAAAGCTCTCCCAGCAGGGTGTGATCAGACTGTGACGCCGTGTCCCTAGTCAAAAATTGCAAAGTGGTTACGAGGCAGACAGCCCGATGGTGACGTTGATTCCACGTCAAATAATGGTCCAGTCAGACGCTCTTTTACAAACTCGACACCCAGTTTTTAAATATAAAAACATGTTTATGCCGTATGTATCTGTATTGTATTCCTGTCTCATCATATTAAGGCTGTGGTGTTTGTAAGAGGAAAGTCAGGTGACGTAGCATAAAGAGCGACATGTTCACATAGGGAGGAAGTCGTGGTGGATGATGGGTCAAGCACAGGACTTGCACCCACAAGAGCAGGGTTTGTGTCTTGTGTGAGTCGACAGTGGCTTCCTATTTTCTGTTTGTAGGATGTATTGAGCTGCTGAATTCACACTGTGTAGATTGACTTTAGCAGAACAGCTGAAGAGGCTCTTTTATGCTAGCTCATGGCTAGGTAACGTCCCAGATGTTGGCACAACTTTAATTTTGAACTATTTTTTAACAATAACGGGACTTTTTGATTGGACATTCAAACGGTTAATTGATGTCTCAGTGTTTACTGGTTCTGTATAAGAAGACTGTTGAAAATATGAACTCAGTTTTTACGGCCATTTTCAAGTTACACTTTAAAAAAAAAAATGCAAAAAAATATGAAAAGCAAAAACATTACAAAAAAATATTAAGTAGTTTTTCGTCTTGGCTGAGGTAGAAAAGTTGGTGTATCAATAAAAACAAAATGTGACAAAGCGCAATGAAAGCAGCTAATAAAATACTGACAAACGCAACGGTTGTGGCTTAAATGTTGAAGATGTTTACGTCATCTCATTGCGTCCTCTCCTTCTACAGGGGTGAGTCTGGGGAATTAGCACAGCCAACGTCTCAACTATCTTGATGCAGCCAATTCTGAATATTTACATAATGGAAATTAATAAAAACAGCCATAAATGAACATTTTCTTTTGTAAGTTTTCTAGAAATTTGGTAAAAATGTGCACTACATATACGTCTACAGATAGTCTTCACAATTTTGAAACCCACTGGCTATCGGTCTGACGACCCTTTAGCCTCTGGGGGCAACGGCCAATATTTCAGGGTTTCCCCAGATATCCGTTATGCGGATATCTGCTGGCTACACCCAAACAGATGACGGATATCGGAGCCAAGACTTCCCCTCACATGCGCCAGTCATTGTTTACAGTCATATGAATGCAGAAAACTTTTTAAAAAAGGTTCTGAGATTTCATTTTGACCAATACATTCCACGTCTTTTGCTCTCCACAGACTGTTTATCTGCATGCGACCAAAGCCCGCTCCAATGTGAATGGACAATACTACTCTGACTACAAACGGAAACCAGAGCACTTCTGACACCAAAATCTTGTCTGTTGCCCACAGAATCTGCAGTCATATGCAGATATCAGGTTATAGAGAGTGGATGGAAACTCAACTCTTGAGTCTAGTATAGTGCTGGGCCGACATGAAAACAACAACAAACCCCTCCTGTCGGTTTGTACTCTCACCCTTTGTCAAACATGTAGATTATAAGCCACATAAAAACAGGTCCCTTACTAAACAGCCATCCAGAGTGAGATACACAGTGTGACAGTCGTGCATCAGGGCTGAGTACATGGTATCTAATAGAGGCAGCAGGCAGAACAAAATGACTGGTGATGGGTATGATGTCTAGAGGCAAACAAAAAGTGCAGGTGCTGCCGGTGAAAAGGTCAATTAACAACAAACCTCTCACAAGTGCCTCTTTAACCTGTGGAGGTATCACAGTGCTGTTAGAAGGAGAGCACATTAGTATTCAGCAGTGAATAAATGGTTAAGTTTAGGTGTAGTAACTACACGAGAGACAGCACTCACCCATCATCTTGTACGCAGTGGCACATATCCCATTGGTGTCACTGGCCAGTGTGGTGGGCTGGGGCGGTGGTGGGACGCTGGGTCTGTTCCGGGGTTTGGGGACGGGTCGCGGCCGGGGAAGGGAGCCCGACTGGTAGGGAGACGGGGACGGAGGAGCTACATCCTGGGTGGTATTGGAAGGCGGAGGGGTGTCTGGAGGGGTCGGGGTGCCTGGAGGTGAGGCGTCCACGCTCTGCTGTTCCCCGCTGGGATGGCCGAGTGACGCGGGCTGCGTTGGAGGGCTGGCCTGTGACGGAGGCTCCGGAGGCGGATGGCTGGGCGCTTGGATTGGGGGCTGGTTGCTGGAGTGGCGTCGGGGTGTGGCACATGGCTGTGAGGTGGGAGAGGTGGGCGAGGTGGGCGAGTGGCTGGACAGGGGTCTGGGAGTGGGGCTGAGGGACTGGGATGAGCCTGAGGAGGAGGCGTGGTTGACTGAATTACAGGGCTGGCTGGGTGGAGGGTTCGTCGGTTTGGGAGGGGCAGGAGCCTGCTTCTTGGTACCTGAAATTCAATGGCGAATCTTGTAATTACGGGTATACACTTTCTGAGTATACATGCTACATCTACATGTACATGTCACCAAATGCAATATACGTGCTAAGATATGTTGGTTTATACGCAAAGCTCACACACCAGAAATACAGATAAAATCTGAAAAATAACTTCAAAGAAGTAGAAGAAGATCCCCTCTTAAATCTGAGTGGTAACTATGTAGTTGGAGCTAGCAGTATGTTAGCTTAGCTTAGCATGAAGACTAAAAACAGGGAAACAGCTAGCCTGTCCTGTGTTTGTTACAAAAACTTAAGTGTAAAAACAACAATTCACCAATATGGTGGACTATTTACCAAAAAAAGACTGAAATGTGAATGAATACCTTGTAAAATAAACTTAGGAACTTAGGAATCACACCACACCTCATTCTCAACACAAGGACAAACTGTTGAGTACATAAGGTCGTACGAGTTCATAAATGTAGGCTGGGGCTATACAACAGCCGAGCATTGTGAGTGATCAACGCGGCTTTAGAATCAATTCTCTGTTTTACAGGGAACAAGTGTATGTGATGGTGAAGTGAAAATCAGAGCAGTTTGGTCTGGCAGCTGGACCAGCTGTGAGTGTGGGGAGGTTTCAGGAGTGAGAGCAGTGTGTATGTTGAGTTACAGCAGGACATCTGAGATTATCTCAAAAGATGGATTAGCATTCTTAGGTTCAAATAAAAATGATAACAATTTGGAGAGTTCTCCTAAAATGGAAAATGTTTTAAATGTCTCCATGTCCAGCTGCCTCAAAGGAGTCCTGTACAGCCCCTGTGGGATGCTGGGATCACAGTTATTATCCCAAACTATAACAAATATACTTTAAGTCTGGGGTAAACATTAAATGCTCATAATAATCAGCTCCAAATCCGAGACAGCTATTTTTGCAGTTTTCACTTGCCTGTGCAATTTCATTGCAAAAAAATGTGTAAAATCATTGCACCACGCATCGCTAAGGCATGTCAGGCTGCGACAATCCAAAACAATCCCTGGAGGGACTGTCTAAAAAAAAAAGTTTGGGCGACATGGAGGTGGCTGATACAGCAGCTAGCAGCTAATGGTGCTAACAGCGCGAACAGTGCTAACAGTGGGAGCAGTGCTGACAGAATGAATGGTGTTAACATGGGAGGGAAGACTGAAGGGTGGGTATTGTGCTTCCACGACAATGCCGTCCCACCAACATGGGTAGGGACGCAGTTATCAGAGGTATCTGCCATATGATCGTAGTACAGAGTGGCAGCGATTGTGGGATACACCCACAGGGCCTCACATGTGCACATGCCACTAGACCTCATCCTCTGCTCAGGATGTCAACTACAGTATATATTTACATGGCTAATGGTGGTTTGCTGCTGAGTGTCGTATAGGGCTCCTTCAAACTTATTATGACCTGGATACCTGAGTAGCTTTATAGAAATATGCCTATTTGAACCAGATTATCATACAGACTCTTACCTCTGCGCATCATATGTGGACTGGGCCCCATGGATCCAGCCCCGGGGGCCCCAGTGCCCAGCTGCCCTGCATTGTGGCCCCCTCCTCCAGAGCCATTCCTCTGGAGCAGAGGAGTTGGAGCAGGTGTGGAGTCACGTAGCTTTGGGTTGCTTTAGAGAAGAAAGAAAAAAGAAAGTCTTAAAAGCTCTGAAATTCTGAGTATTGCTTACACAACAGCATCCACCTGCTGGATGTTTTTTTTTTGCTGAAGGTTGGTGCTGTTAAAATAAACCACACTGACGTGCTGCAACGACAAACCTCACAAATCTAATCTGGTCGTCTCATCTAACTTTACCACCAAGTCTGTAGGACCAGAAGAATGCTGAACTGAATAGTGCTATCTGTCTGCATATGAAGGTTGTCCTTTCACCAGCTAAATCAAAGACACCCTTCAGCCGTTGCATAACAGGCACCAATGTCCAGGCTTTTCAAAGCAGTTTGGGCCAGTTAGCGTGAGGTTCCTGCTGATTCCAGTGATTTGGGGAGGAAGGCAGAGGGATGGGAAGTCGAGAGGCCCTGGGAGTGACTGTGAGCAGAATGACAGCAGCCATTGTTGTGCAGTGTCTGTGGGCTCAACTCAGACGAGTCTGCATAGCTGGAACTGGTGGTGGTGTAAGAAAAACTTGTGGTTTTTGCGAGAGAAACAACAAGCTGAACCGTAGTGACCAAGAGTGGAAGAACTGTCTGCAAGATACCAGTGGAGCATGCATAATCCACTATACTTCAACCAGACTGACCTCACTGTGAAGGCACTAATGTCTTCCCATAACATCAACTCTGAATGTGTATAAGCATATCTGTTTGGCATGCTGTGTCATTCTCCACCAGCAGCAGAGATGCAGAGAGTCAGCTCTTACCTGAGCTCCTCTGTGTGCTGGGCTAGAAGCTGCTGAGCGGCTGCGAGAGCAGCCAGACTCTGCGCCAAGCTTTGCTGGGAAGCGTCAGGCCCTGAACCCCCTGATGGAGCTTGTGGCTGGGGCTCAGCTGAGGGCTGGGGGACCTGCGCGGCCCCGTGCCCCTGCCCCTGCACCTGCACCTGCCCCTGCCCCTGCGCCTCCACAGGGGGTAAAGGAGGCTGGAAGGCAGGTGAAGTGTGCTGCTTTCTACCTAAGGTGTTACTGCCTCTACGAAGGGTGTGGTCCGAGTGCTTGTTAGAGGTGCTACACAGGGAGAGCGGGGAGACAGTGAAGGGGAAAAACAAAAACACCAAAGCTTTGATCAGAAAGTCACAGATTAGACCCGCAGAGAGAATCACCATAACCCCAGAGCACACGGGGAGAAGTCATTGAAAACAGTGTGTTAAGGATCATATTAAAATGATTCTAATGAAATTTACCCCAAAATGTACAGGAAGCAAAAGAAAGGGATCAGAAAGAGCAACTGGATTAAAGGCAAAATTATTTTGGAGTAAGTAATTAATGTGGGGACCCTTAGAAACAAGAAGTAACTGTACTGAACAACTCCAGGCTGATTACTTGTCTTTGCGCGTTGTGTCGTTCTCTGGTCCCACCATACTGCCAGGCCTCTTCCTCTCAATGGTGCTACAGTCATAATCAAGGTGATTGTTGTGGTTGGATGCAGGTGTAGGCATAGCAAACATGCCAGACACATTGAACTCCACATCTGTAGGAAACAGAGATGACAAGACAGTGACAGTTAAAAATGAAAAGAAAACTAGGCAGGAAGTCAAGTCACAATCCTGACAGATCGGCTTTTACTTTGCTCTTAACTGGCACTATTCACTCCTTCACAGGTCAAGAATATATCACAGAAGAGACACAGTCATGCTTAGGTTCATACCAATGAGCAATTACAAGTCTCACATCCTGAAATTGTCCACAGACTGTGAAAGAAACTCCCACAGAAACAGCAAGTAATTAACTGAGGTCCTTATTGTTTTAACATGACAGCACAATGTAAAATATTTGGACCAAAAAACTCAACTCAAGATGAATGTGCAGGAGAGCAGACAGACTTTGGTATAACAATTATAACAGTCTTTATCCAATAATGGTGGTTACAAACAAATTGAATTTATGGAAAATGCCTTGAAAAAGGCAGCTTTCCGCAGTGGTGCTTGACTGACTTCTTCAAGCTGAATTAAGGGGAATATATGACATCTGTTTTCTAAGTTTTCATTGTAGCCTTTCAGCTGACCTCAAAGTACAAACCACAGTTGGAGCCAGGACAGACAGCAGTGATTTTAATCTTGGTCCTTGGGAGATTGATTACTGCTGACTCTTTCTTTCTCACCAGGCAGTTAATATCAATCGTACTCAGTGTGCATCCCTGGTGTAAAATAGACCCTAATTGGCTACAAAGGAAAAAAAGAAGAGAAGTCTGGCTGAAAATGACTGCTGCAGCGGAAACACAGAACCTACCCTCAGGAAAGAACCAGTCAGCATGCTGGATGATGGGCTCCACAATGGCCACCACGTGCACAGAGGTAGCTGCAGCCATCTCAGCCAGACTCCTGGGTGGACACGTACAGTTGAGCAAAAATGAGACGCTTTCTAACATAATGAGGGCGACACTTAAATGAGCTAAAATAACAGACTTTTCTCTAACCACAGTAGACTGGGATCATGCCTCTCTGAGATGATTACATTCCCCTTGTTTTACACAGTAACATTATCAGTCCCCTCTCACCCCTCAGTCTTGGCCCACAGCAGGTTAGGTCCCAGGACGATGGCGATGTTGCTAGGAGTCATTTTGTTCACCTCGCTGTCCTGAGCCAGTTTGGCTAAAAACTTCACCAGATACCTGCAGGAAAACATCCAAGTTAATGAGTATAGGTATATACAACATATACCTTTCTGTTTTTTTCTACAGATTTCTTTAAATGGGCACACTACTGCAAAGCCCCATTTCCACCAAACACTTTCAGTATAGTACCTTTAAGTAACCCTTCAGACATGGTACCTAGACCTTCGTGTTTCCACCGCAAACAGTACTGTTAAATGTGGCGGGGTTGTTGTCACTCACTGCTCTGTCCAGCACTATTTCCTCATTACAGGTGACACAGACGGAAGTCTGCACCCTGTCTATTGTCCACAAAATGGGGTTGTACGCCGACATTTTCATAACAAAATAAAACAGGCTGCAGTGAGAGTCTCTCTCAATGAGACATTTAAAAATAACAGCTTTGTGCATTTAGTCCTTCTCAGGCAAGCACAGGGGTTTAGTGTTGCCGGAGCCCACAGGAACATCGCTCCACGACGCTTTTTTTTTCTCCAAGTGAGGATTGGAATTTATGCCATTCGCATAACCTGGTCAAAATTAATATATTTAAATGCCTGAAGATCCACTCATTACTAAAAGTGTATGTCATATAAAAACTAAAGTTATGGTCAAAGTTGTTAAAGTGAAATTTAAGGTGTGTTGATTGATTCAGGTCGTCAACTCATGCATTGAGCAACACAAGTTAACGTTCCACCTTTCTACATTTCTTTCTCTGACTTCAGCTGCTGCCAGAGGCAACAAAACATTTCATCTTATACTTACAGTCTCCATGGTATGAACAGTGGTTACATAAGCCTCAAAACTAGCCACAACTAGAATGACCATCCACTACTGACCAGTCAATGGACTACAGTGTTCACAGCTCCACCTTTTAGTACCAGATCTGTGTGCTAGGTACCCCAACAGAGGGGTGACAGAAAATGGGGACGGTACGGAACGGTTCCATTGGTACCATCCACAACTTTTCACAGTGGAAACAGGAAAAAAGCGTACTGAACTGAACTGCTTGGTGGAAACAAGAACAAACAACATCCCAGATCATACTCCTGCTGGAACATGTTTGGTGGTGAAGTTTTTGGTTTAGAAGCTTTATAATGGTGGAAAGTGCTCCTGTACTTCATTACAGTCATTAGCCAGCTGCAAGTACACTGCTACATGTAGCTCCATGCTAATGTCAGGGAAACATGTTGGTCTTGGCCACTGATGTTGTTTATTTCTCCCTGATTTTGGGTCATATTCCTGCTGGAACATGTCAGCTTGTGTTTGGAGGCTTTTATTAGTGGAAAGTGACGTTTTTCTCCATTACAGTCATTTCCCGGCTGCAATGACAGTGCAGAGATGCCAAGATACAGAAGACCCAGAAACGCTGATCAATTAGAGCAGACTGGGCTTTCTCAGGAGGGGGTTTAAAGAGACAGGCACCAAAACAGAGCATCTCAGCCTGAGGGGGAATACAGGTGTTCCAGCTGAGACAGTATGAGGAAAATTCAGTGTTTTTTCCACCTTTAAAGCATGTAAACATGTTCTAGTAGAAACCCAAAATGAGTATAAGTTCTCTTTAAAGCATTGCTGTCATGACCTTTGTAGCATAGGATCAAACAACTAACCTCAGGTTGGTTCTGTTGTTCTTTGGTAGCTTATCACAAACAACCCAGAGGGCCTGCAGCCTCTTGTCTGGGTCTGACACACTGGGGAGACAGAATGAAAACAGAGCACATTGTTAGTTCAGTCTCCAGATGGCTAAATGTCCCAGATTAATCATCCTACCATTTCTCATAGCTGCACAGTGATAGATCCACTCAATACTGGTACATTGTATCACCATTGATAATGTTATGAGCCTTGCCTGGATGCCTGGATCCATTCATCGTAAAGCTGGTAAGACATTAGAGGTTCAGGGAGTTCCCTCAGGTAGGACTTCAGTGCTCCTGAAAACACATGTGCAATGATAGTTTTAATATTTAAACAACATTTCCACGACAAACTTCAACTAGGGGAAGTTTCATTGATTAAAAAATACGTTTAGTAAAACATCAAAAACAGTTTTGCCATCTTTGACTGGGAGTTCTTACACTATTTAAAAATGCAGGCAGACAGTGGCTTGTAGATTCTGAGATGACTAAGTTACACAACGTTACTTGTTTCTGGATTTATATAAATCGGAGAATTTGTCCGAGTCATACTCCAAGAGAATATGAAATTGGCTCTGGTTTGGGACGTACCAGCGACAGCGTGGGGGTCGGAGTAGAACTCCTCCAGTTGTGAAGTGGAACAGTCCAGTGCTGCTTTTAGCTTCTTCAGCTTGGACGCCCCTGCTGCGATCCTGAACAGACCCTGACACAAAAACACACGCACATAAAAACAAATAAACCACAGACACATCGCCAGCAAACAACAAAGTTACAAGCAGGCATTCAATGTGCACACAAGACCCCGTGCCTTCACTGAAACCTGCACACACACTCTCCTAACACTCAATTACAGATCGACTCTGTATAAATCCACTACATAAACTCCCCCTGCCAGCTGCACATAATGAAACCTTAAAGCAGGCAAACAAACACACCCACCACTCACAGCACAGCAAGCTCTTTACTTTGACACATAAACAAAGGCCGTCTTCACACCATAATGACACAGACTGGACTCACCCGGGAATGAATAGGTCGACAAATAATGTGCTTTGCAGTTAACACTTGCACTCTCTCTAGCTTGTTTTTGCACAGACGTGTACACACACACGAGGGAATCTGATTTATGACCAGGAGACAAGTAGATTCTATTGTATTCTAAATTTGTATCGAGGAGGGACATCGCAAACATTTCATAAATCTTCATTGTTGCAGACAGTTTCTTTGGAAGGCACTGCAGACATGCAGGAGTTTCCCCTGTTTACAGTTTGTCTATCCGCCCATCTCCTTGAGTCTTAAGATGTTCATGTGAACAAACAGTTCAAAGCTTGGTTTCAATTATGTCAATGACCAGCGGAGCCGCTAATCGCAGCCACAGCTCCATGTGACTTTTAATGAGCTACGGCAGCACTTCTTTTTCTTGCAAGTTAAGACATGAAAAACAAAGCAGTCGAGTCAGTTTAAAAAACATCTCAATCTATGTCATAAAAATGTACTGTACAGGGAATTAGCCTGGCGTTAAATAAGATTTATCTCTACAGCATGACTTTCTGCTGGGTATCATTTGAAGTTAAACCTCAGTTCCAAAACATCTTACCATTAACATTTATATTTAAAGTTGAATTCATCCATTTTTGGCTACGGGGAGGACAAAGACACACAGCTTGTCATGCTATATAACATGTTAGCAAACAGCTGTTCTGCGGCCAGCTAATAAATTTAAGTTTTCTTTAGGTTTCTACCAACTTTTGGAAGGAATATCATGTCCTTAGGTTTGCTCACACCTTGGCTTTTAATCAGATTTTGGTGCTGGTAATGTACAGCAGCTTTATCAGAGCTTGCTATGCTGATAGTGGTCAACTGCTGCTCCTGTAAACAGGCTCGATAAGAGTGACTGCCACTCAAGTCAGAAAATAAAATAAAACGAAAACAATGAGCTTCATGAAATGGGCTGAAACTAGGATTATTGTCCTTAATAGTTTCTGGTGTATAAAAATGGCAGAAAATAGTAAAAAAATGGGCATCACAGTGTCCCAGACCTCAAGCTAACATCTTCAAATGTCTTGCTTTTACAGATCAATGGTTCAAATCACAGATATTTAAGTTACTATCATAGAAGTATAAGAAAACCAGCTAATATTTACTTGTGAGAAGCTGGAACCAGTCATTTCTTGCTTAAAAAATGATTACTCAATTGTCAAAATGGTTGGCACTTCATCATTTCAGCTCTGATCAGAATGAAAAGCTCCACAGTGCTTCAGAGCTGGGTGCTAATTCTTTTCTGTATCCGACAAACGTCTGTCGCCCCAGCTTTTGCAGTGTGTCCCGCTTATTGGCACTACTCAGCCCTTGTCTGCTTTTTTCAGCCGATTCAGCATGTTGAATCAGCAGCAGAGCCCATCAGTGACAGAAACCCCTCTGATTGGCAGATCAGCTCAGCACACGAGAAGAGAAATGGAGGTGAGGAAAGTAAACAAACAGCGAAAGTCGAGAGGGTGTGAGATCAAATCAAACATCTTAAATTAGGTAAGATTATTCTTTTAGTCATCGGGCTCTTTAGCAAAAACTGTTCATGACTTGTTTGTGCTATTGTTGCACATGGTAAATATCCTTTGTTCTTTCACCATCAGGTTGTGTTGTTAAGGTGCTAACTGGCTAACCAGCATCTTAACTCCCTCCTGTAGATGTTCTGGTTTCCCTTTTTGAATGACAAACACAAGCCGCCTGCTGGTATGGGGAGTTACTTCCTCTCATTCAGATGCAGAGCGTTCATGCCCATTGGCTGTTGGCTGTAGTCTTTGTGGTGTGTTCAGATGCAACATTTTTGCTGAGGCAAAGGTGATGTGAGGCGATGCAACAGTCTGCCTTTGTCACAACTAGTTCTTTGATGTGAGTTTGGTGTGTCTGGGCCTAAACACCCTCGTCACAGTAATTTGAAGCAAACAACAAACTTCTTTTCTCTTTTTTAAGTCTCTTACTGCACACATCTTACTGCACAAAGGAGAATCCCAATCAAATTGGTTTCACTCATTGAGTAGATCAATGCCTCCATCTTTCCACATAGGATGCTCCTAACTGGGCAGGTTTCCTTGTCCTGTTCCTGTTTAATCTCTCCACATGTTAACTTCCGTACCTCTTCCTTCATGCCAGTCTCTAGAAGCATCATGACGCAGGCCTCTATTGGCAGGGCGATCTCCCTTCCGCTCCTTTTCAGGTGTTCATCCAGCCCCGTGCCAAACGCAGGCTTCTCTGTCCACGAGTCTAAACACAAAGAGAGCAATTAATGGTGAAGAATGGAAGACTGGAATTTAATTCACACTGTTTCAAATCTAAGAGACATAAATTAAGTGTTTTAATGGAGCCTTTGCAGATTGTATAAGCTTGGTATGTGATAAAAACAATCAGCACTGGCCCAGGACTCAGTGAACAGGCCTGTTGCTGGTCTGGATAGCAGATTTCTGGGTCAACAACTCTCCCTCCGGCCTAACCAGTCCTCACTCCCCCTACAGGGTGCCGTCAAATAATAACCACATGCTCCTCTGCAGCAGGAGTGACTGTTCAACCCTCTTTCTGCGCGCATGTGTGTGTGAGCTAATAATCTCGTGAACGGGGAGGCAGAGGAGCGAGAAAGGGGGGGAGAACTTGCAAAAACCAGGTGGGTGTGATGTGAGAAGAGGGTGGGGGTGTGTGTGGAGTTCGTGAGTCATCGCCACATGCTGGGAGACCAGGCTTGTCTGGTTGAGACCACATGTGTTTAATACAGAAAAAAACAAGCTCCTCAAATAAGACATGGACCTGCAAAAAAGACAAAAAAAGGAGCTCTGAGAGGAGCCGTATGTTTGTAAAATGGAAACTTGGATTATTTTTGGAGAGCAGAGAGGTGAAAACAAAGGGCTATTCTTTAATATCTGGGCCTCACTTGCGGCCTTTAATAATTACGCAAGTGGGGTAACTTCTGGTAGGAAAACAGACCGGAGTGATGTAATTGAAAGGTACAGTAGCTGGTTTCATTTGTCAAACCAGTTGGAAGAGCGAACAAGAAACTGTTTCTCCTCCTAGCAACGACTCAGCACACCTTTGGGCAAGCTTCTTAAAATCCTCCAGTGCCTAACAGGAAAAGGTTTGTTTAAAGGGACCAAACAAAACAGGAACCAAAGAAAAACAGGAGCAGCCTCTCGGAAAAAGGTGCATTCTTCAGGAAATACGTAAAGAGTCCCATATTATGTGGCACACAGAGCCTCCATGTATGTAATGTTTTTAACAACGCTGTGTTAAATAGAAGGAAGGCATGTTTGCATGTTTTATACCTTGCTGAGCCTGGACGGTTGGCAAGACACTCTCCAGAACAGTGAGAGACTTTCTGTGGTAATCAGCTTGAGCTTCCAAGAGCTACAGGAACAAAAAACCACAGAGAGAGAGAGAGATGAGAGTGAGTCGAACAAGACGAGCAGTAAAAGACATGACAGCAAAGTAAATAAACTGGCTGGCCAAGTCTGTGTTCCCCTGTTACTCTGCAGCTGTGAACATTCCCACAACAACTCATGCAAACACACAGTTTTGGCTTGCTGATGAAACACTGTACTCACTGTTATGAAGTAGTGAGCATAGTCCCCTTCTTTCGAGAAGAAACTGTACATGTCTGCAGCGAGTTGATCCTGGGTGATAAAAACAGGAATGCAAACTGTTAGAGCACTGAAAGATGAAAGCCGAAATCTTTGTACTTTCTCGAAAATGTGCTTCACAAGTAGAACAGTCAGTGAGACTGAGGGAAGCTTTGCTGCTGTAAAACTCTTCTTAATGTTACAGCATAAGGAACTTTAACTGGTTATAAGACAGGCTTGATTTAAGACTGATGCCTCTGTATAAGCAAATGAGAAGACAGGCTATTTCTATATAATATTCTTAAAGATTAGATGATATTAAACATGCGTTTTTAACACTTTAACATCACATTCCCGGCCACATAGTGCACCTATCTAACAATAAATGCTGAACCTAGTACCAACCAATTTCAACCAATAATATCACGACATCCACCCATCGATCGATGTGCAACTAAAGGGGCCGTACATGTCGCGTTTTTTGCACACTGAAGTTTATTGTTGTCAATGTAGACGTGCAGCAGGCGTGTTCTAACGCCACAGCGACGACAGAGTGGCGTGCACGCGTTTTCAAGAGCCTATTTTTCAGGGCAGGATGGCTGCACCCTGAGATTAACAGAGTTAAACTTTTGAAGCACACTGTCATGTGATGAGGACCAACCAATCTCAGCCGACAGATATCTTTCCCTTCATCTGTAAATATCAGACTGTGGTAAATATGGAAAAGAAGTAGATCATTTTGGCTGTGCTGCCAGAACTTTTCATCTGCCCACACACTAATAAACAGCACCTGGAAGATGATCAGCTCTGCACTCAGGATTTCAGGTAAAAAGGCTATGATACAGTGCTTGTTAAGGTTGCTTAGCAACCTCAGACGGGGCGGCAGTAGCTCAGTCCATAGGGACTTGGCTTGGGAACCGGAGGGTCCCAAGCCAGTTCAAGTCCCAGCTCGGACCAAAAATATGGAGCGTGGACTGGTAGCTGGAGAGGTGCCAGTTCACCTCCTGGGCACTGCCGAGGTGCCCTTGAGTAAGGCACCGAACCCCCCCAGCCGCTCGGTGCGCCTGTCCATGGGCAGCCCCCTCACTCTGACATCTCTCCATTTAATGCATGTATAGGTCCCGTTTGTGCATGTGTGTGTATTCAGACCTGTGTGTATCTGACAACAGAGTGTAAACCTTGAATTTCCCCTTGCGGGATTAATAGAGTATATAAAATAAAATAAAAAAAATAAATACATTAAAAAAAACCTGCTGCTCTTTAAAGTTGGCTCTAAAAAGCCACAAAAGTAGCGCCCAGCACTGGACCTCGCATTTTCCAGGTGGTTAAAGATGCAGCATGAGTACGGCTCCTTTAGCTGCACAGAGCTAAGATTAAGTTAGCTAGCTAGCAACAGCATGCTACTTTGGTGTGTCGTTTTTCCAAAATACCATGGTTACAGCCCTCTGGCTAGAGGGCATGGAGCATACAATAGGAATTGTCCTATCGGTGTTACCCCAATAGAACCTCACCGATATGATAAGCCCACATTTCAACAATCAAACCAAATTCCTCCTAACGTTATATCCCGCCTGTCTATTCTGTTTCCCTCCGAAATATGTCACAATATATCGAAGCTTGATATTCTCCAACTGGATTTTAATGCCTGTCCCCGGGTCAGATTCCTCGCAAAATCAGACAAGATGGTTCACGGCACCCTGACTGAAGAGCCTACGTTTAAAACTTCCCAAGCAAAGTGAGGAGTACCTTAGCCAGTTAAGAAGAAGAAGGACGAGATCTTCCTTTGGAGAATTTTATGTTTCATGTTATATTTTGTGTTTATGGCTGATACTCAGGCAAAGAGAAAGAGGAAAGACTTGACTGAAGAACAGAAAAAAAGCTAAAAGGGACATTGATCAAGCACAGGCAAAAGCAGAAGTCAACCTTGGTCGCTAATTTAAACAGATGGAGAGAAGTGCAGGATTTGAAAGGATTCAAAACTGCTCCAGAATTGGCCCTCTTTCTCCTAGACAGGTATATAATATGACTATTTTATTTATAAAACATATTGTGAGATAGGATTTTACATCAATATATGAATTAAGGCTGTGCAGCTTTTTTTCATTCGCTTCTAAAACAAAATGCTAGTCAAGATCTTTTCAACAAGAGGGGATGGTGCTCATGAAACACTACTGACTCTGACCATAGGGGCCGCCAAAGTCAACATGAAAGCTCCTTGTAGCTGCTTTAAAGATATTCCATCTCCACTGCACAGCGTCATCCATCAAATGAATGTGTATTTCAGGTGGCACAAGGACAGACGTCAGTGGTCAGCGGTCAGCTAAGCCGTTGGTCTTTGCACTACATGAGTCATAAATCCTCCTACTGCTGGCAGGAGTTTGGTGAGACTGGGAGGGAGAACTTTTGAAGGGGAAACACGAGGCTCGACGCTTCCTGGATAGAAAGCCTGACACATCACGCAGCCACTACACACTCAAACTCACCAGTGATTCAGTTCAATAGATGCAAAGACACAGACACACACACACACACACACTCACAGGCTGAGCTAACAGGGCATTTTCAGTCATTTGTGTGCGTCAGTTAAGTGGGTCAGAGGGCCCAAGGGTCTTGGAAAGTCCAGTTGTTGCTGTGGTTATTCTTTTCCCAGTTTCAACATCTGATAAGACCGAATTCAAGTTTCTTTGCCTCTGTAAATGACCTCCAGTGTGGCCTGCTGTGATCTTGATAAACACCATAATGAAGCAATAGAAGCAAGGACTCATTAATAATTACGCTGGTTACCTTGCAAAGCTCCACTTTGTTCATGGCCTCATCCATTTCCTCCTTTAGTAGGTCAGCCTTGGCCGTCAGTGCTTGAGTGTTTGTTCCTGAGATTATTGACTTGGTTGCCTGCAACCATCTGCGTTTGGAAAGGCAAAGGAATGCACCATTTTTATTTAGGTATGGCCTGAATGCATCGCCTTGAACTCAACATAAATGGCACGATAAAAGAGAGTAAGACGGACACACCTTGCTCTGGCAGAATCATAGTCCAGCACCAGTTTGGCCAGCTGTTTCCTCTGCTTCAGGATGTTGGGAATGTCCACCTACAAGTTATATCCAAAACACATTAAGTTGATTGAGCCAGAGAATTTAGGCTGACAAATATCTAACAATTGTTTGGACTGTTCTTCCTGGATGACCATCCTAAGATGTTTCCCCTGATTAGCCTCTATGGTTAAAATAATAGAAATACCTACAATTATTTGCAAGTTTTTAAAGGTTTATTCAACTCTTGGGATATTTACTCTTATTTCAGCTTGTTGAGTGGGTGACAACGATGACATTTACAATTAAATGGCACAATATTATCACAGCATGACATCTGCTAAAGAGCAGTGCAGCTTGTTAGGACTAATAACTGTAGCAAGTGCTTCTGTACAAGAAGCAACTCCAAATGCGAGGTTAATGGATACAGAGATACACACGTCTGATAGCCAACAGTTAGTCATGTTTGGAAAACGTGGTAAAACAGATGGCAAACCAAAGCCTGTAATGACAAAGTGAAAAGTCCTCATGTTTAGCTCATCTTGCCAGGATTGGAGTCAGTTTTGTTTTGACTTGTCCTTCCCCAACCTCAAAAGATCACATTACCAAAACAGACCAATGTGAGTCCACGTGACCGAGCGGTGCAAACCCAAAAGACAGAAATACAAAGAATGCTATAAATAATCTATTCCACTATGATTAGATCAAAGAAAGCAAATAGTAGGGGTGTGACTGCACTTAAAAACAAGCCAAGAGCTGTGAAAGAATTTTCAATATTTAACTTGTGATTAATTGTCGTTATGTCCAGAGGGTGCGAGGTTTCTTACCTCTGCTAGCTGGCTGAGGGGATCCAGGACGTCCTTCTCTATCTGCAGCTCATGTAGCATCAACTCTGATGCAAGACGATTCTCTGCATCGCCGCACGTTTCCATCATCTTCCTGTTAACACACACATCAGCACATAGAGAGACAGAGGTGTTCAAATTAAAACAGTCATATTTATGCCTCATTAACCAGTAAAAATATTCTGTTACAGGTAAAAGTCCTGCATTTTACTTCAGTAAATTATGTAAGTAGAATCAGGAAAATGTACTTTAAGTATTAAAAGTAGAAGCATTAAATGCAGAAAAATGTCCCCCCTATCATATATTATATAATTAGATTACTACTACACTAACGTAGGGGTCTTTTCCAGCCACTGACCCCTTAGGTCAAAGAGAGACAGAGCAGGGACCCCCAACTACAATATCCAATATTGTACATACTGAATTGTATATTGCACTTGAGAAGATTCTCTGAACATTTCTGGGTCTTGATTTCTTTGCACTTGCCTGTTGTTGCTGAGTCAGCAGCAGTTGTAGCACGGCTAAGTGCATTAGCCTCACACAGCACTTTCAGCAGCGGTGAGATGGACAGTGTGTCAGAGTCTCTTGATCGAAAAGTTACAAGAACTTGGAATAACAATAGAGCTGAGTGGCAGTATGTTTGAAATGCACGTTAATGTTAGCTAACTGGTTCACCTCGGCATTATGGATAAGTGCTGCACAGTGATTTAGTGTTAGCTAGCTCACATGATTGCACAATTATTCATGAGGAACAGTTAGCCTATCATCAATGCTGTGTACTACAAATTAAAAGGGGGTTTTAAAACTAGGCTGCTTTATCTGATAATATGTTGGATTCATGTTGATGTGTATTTTCAGACATACTTAACTTTTTGGACCAAAAAACAAGAGCTGAAATTATTTGACTGCGTCCACTGTAGTAACTCTGAGGAACCCTCAGGGGTCTTGGAGCCCCTTTTGAAGACCCAGGCTTTAATGTAAAAGCAGGATTTTACTGTTGCAGTTGACAGAGATGGAACTTATTTATTACTTTTTAGTACAGGACTGCAAATAATGATTATTTTTTGATGGGTCTGCTGATTATTTTCTTAATCAATCGACTGATTGTGTGGTTGGCAAAATCTCTGTAAATACAGAGAAAGGCCATCACACTACCCTAAGCGACACCTTCACAATGCTCGTTTTGTCCTACCAATAATATTTCAACATTATAAAAAAGACAAATAAATAAAGAAAAGAATTACAAGAAAAAGAAGAAAATCCTTACATTTATGAAGCTGGAATCATGACATGTTTTGATTATGAAAAGCTGCCAATTCATTTTCTGTCAGTCGACTCATCAGTCAATCAGTTCATTGTTTCAGCTGTATTTGTATGTACTGCTGGGCAGTTTCATATATAAAAAACATTTTTATTTTAAAGTTCTTCATGTGTTTTTTGATGCCAAAATCTTAATTTGTTAAGTAACTCGTAACTAAAGCTGCCAAATGATTTAGGTTAAATAAAAATATGTCCTCTGAAAGGTAGTGGAGTAGAAATATAATGTTAATAAAAATGAAAATACCCAAATGAAATACAAGTACCTCAGATTTTTCTTGAGGTAATACTTCTTTGGTGAATCTGAATGAACCCTTTAAAACACCAAAGTTGCACAATAACACAAACTAACTAATCAAGGCAGCGGTAGACCATCAAATCCCCATGTTAAGCAAGGTAAAATTATTGTTTTTGTCATTGTAGTCTGGCTTTGAAGACAGCATACATAAGTTTGATGTGTCATTCAGTTCCCTGGTGGAGAGGGCTGTCTGTTTGGGAAGTACTGAGCATAAAACTAGTTAAATGAGACTTGGATCACACTGCATGAGTTGTGTGAAAGCTTGTAAATGGATGTTTTGATATAGTTTTACTGTCATTTAACACGGACCCCACTGACTTAAATTCACCAAGAATTCTCTAAGTTTTTGGATTCTTCATTCACTGTGGAGGCACACGACAAAAACAGTTTTTTTTTTGTAAATTCAACGTAACATGGGGTGAGTAAATGATATACAAATTATAATTTAGGGGGGTTAGTATTCCTTTAAGTACAGCACTTGTGTTAATGTACTTAGCTGCATTCCACCACTGTCATTAACACATCAACACTACCACAGGTCACATCTTCCTGACGAAATATAACAATACAAAAGGATGAATGTCTGTTCCAGCTCTTCCTCTGTTCCCAGCCAATAACTGAAAGCAAAACCAGGTTATTGTGACGTCATCATTTCCAGCTGCTCAGCGCCTGGAGCACAGTGGCCCAGTGACAGTTCATCTGCGATCATGAATCAGGGTTTTGGGCCGCACTATTTCCAGCAATTAAACCCCTATGCTTTGAAATACAAAAAGAACAACAGTCTGAGCTGACGTTGACATGAATGCATCACATTTACTAGCAGACCATCTGACGGACTTTCCCTTCCTCATTACTTCCAGACAGACACATGGCTGCTGTGCACATTTGGAGACATTCACTTTCTAGATCCTCAACTACAAACTGTCTGCTCCTGTTTTGTGCGTTTCCCTCGGTCACGATGAATGATCTGAACCTCCAGTAAGGGAACTGCTGAAAGTCCCGTCGACAGAAAACTGGGCAGATTGCTTGCCCTGAATGCATGGCCTCATATTTCACGCTCTCTGGGGGTGCATCTGCTCCATTAGCAACAGTTGCCAAGGAGGAGCAATTGGTTTTCTGACCTGTCAATCAATCACAAACTCACCCTATCAAGGAGTCTTCTCCCAACTGGTTTCCGCCTTCCACCATTGCCTGGGATAGTGCGGTCAGAGGAAGCTTTTTCTGTGTTGCATGAGTGGAGGAGGGACAGATGCGGACAATTATTAGACTTATACTGAGACATAAAAGTGAACAAAAAGTATTCAAATTCTATACAGTAGTTTCACTTTTTGATGTTGAAGTCAATGGAAAATTCATCAGGGACTTTCCATTGAGCAGTAAATTCACAGTCAGGAAGAGGAAGAGAGCTTTCGGAGCAAAGGAGGAAAATACAGACGTTAAATGGGATTTAAGATGCAAACTAGGGAAGTGAGACATCTATCAAATGACAGCGCTGGAGCTTGTTTTTACAGTTACACAGTTTACATCTGTACAAACATTTATGAGTGTGCAACATCCTGTTTTTCACCAGAGAATCCCAAAGGCAAAAGTGTCATGCAAAGTGAGTAAAGATGACAGATGTCTGAACGGGAAATGGAGCAAGTGGTTCTGAAGACCAGAGAGGTGGAACAAGTAATCGGTGTTTTTACCTGACCATTTCCTGTATAGAGGCGCGGTACAGACTGTGGTGCGTATTTGGGTGGTGTGGAGTGGAAAAAACAAAAGAGAAATCATAAACTGTAGGCCTAATATGGACACTTTGAATGAGCACATCTCAAAATTGTGTGGGAAGTGATATTAAGGTTTTCCCCATCCTGGAACAGGTGATTCATCTGGTTATTTCGTTTTTAAAGGCAAACTTGTGCTTTCATGAATGTTTCATTATAACAAGCTAGAGGTCTTACATGTCTCTTCTCTGCGTCTGCACCGATGTGTCCCTGTAGACATGACACCATCCTCTTGTGTGTGTTGTGGGACACCACACGCACCAACTCCATGCGCCGTTCAATCTGAGCATGAGACAAAACATGCAACAACAGATCTTAAGTAAATAATATACATCATATGTCAGCATAGAGCGAGGTGGCACAATTTATAAACTGAAGGACTCT
This sequence comes from Cephalopholis sonnerati, assembly GCA_019142605.1. Taxonomy (NCBI): domain Eukaryota; kingdom Metazoa; phylum Chordata; class Actinopteri; order Perciformes; family Serranidae; genus Cephalopholis; species Cephalopholis sonnerati. The sequence continues at coordinate 14,026,895 of JAGQAX010000020.1, read as the reverse complement.
TTAATAAAAGTTAATGGGGATATATTATGCTCCTGTTTGGCTGCATACTTGTATTTTGGGTTCCTAATAGAACATGTTTAAATGCTTTAATGTTCAAAAAACACTTTATTTTCCTCATATTGTCTCTTCTGGAACACCTGTATTCACCGTCTGTCTAAGACGCTCTGTTTTAGTGCCTGTCTCTTTAAAGATATACAATGCAGGATTTTCCTTAAACAATGTATAGACTCATACGAAAAACCCACTAGAAGTGTGTGGTGGTGTATTTTTCTGCAGAGACTCTGCCCTCAGCCTGTATTTTAATATTGTCTTCTTATTTTCTGTGTTTGAGATATTTATAAGCAGGTACCCCAAGCGCTCAGATGAGGTTGTGACTTCTTAAAAAGGTAGCGACCAGGAACCAGACCGTGAGCAGCAGGCATCCAATAGACACAGCACCAGAAAAACGTGACTATAGCGAAGAGAAACCCCAAACGAGAGTGAATGCGAGGGTTGGGTTTTCTTTCATATTTTGTAAACAACAACTGAGAACCCTGCAAAATTTACCTTTAAGCCATCGGCATCCAAGATTACATGTTTCCCTGACGTTAGCATGTAGCAGTGTATATGTAATGTAAGCAGGTGACCATATAAAGGAATCCAATCCAGGAAGTCAGCTTGTCGTAAAAGTCGAATAAAATGTTGGAAACAAAGTAATCAGGACGGTCTGAAGTTTAATATGAACATCTGACATCAGATTATTATAATCTATTTGTGGAATTTTCAAGATTAAAACACCAACAACAATACAATATGTTAAGTCTTGCATGTATGTTTAACACAAACCTAACTTTGATAAGCCTAAGTACTTGGACTGGACTACATCCTGCCATGTTTGTTCCAGTTCAAGTACATGAAAACACACACATGGTGAGCAGACGTTATTACCACAACCACACAGTGTCCCTATAAACCATCACAACAGTGTGTCTGCAGTGTTGATGGCTGATGAGCTCCAGCTCCATGCGCAGATTTGATTTGTAGCTGCCTTGTAGGAGTCAGGGGTCAAAGTTCACGGATGATTGATAAGGCTTGTCCCTGCAGAACAACGCTGGAATGTTATCTTTGAAACACATGACTCATCGGAAGTGTCTCTATAGCAACGGCCAGTGGGTTGTGACCGAGAGCGAGGGGGCTCTTTGGCTTTAAAAAGGCCTTTTTGATTACACAGGCTTTCTCCTGTCTGCTAGCCTAACGACACAGATCCACTCTGTGCTTTTAGCCTGACAAGATATAATACTGTCATTGATGGGAGTCGCAGCTATTCTGGCTTAAGGACAGAGGCCAACTGAAACTCCGCAGGATGACTATTCACTGTCCTTGTCATGCCAGGTGCCTGACTGGGACAGTCAGTGTCAACGTTAGGCTGGCTGTCACCACCCCATGAATAGAACTGATGATTGCGAGTTACTGTTGGAGTCTGCTTGAAAGTCTGATGATGCAAGGAACTGGTTTAAGTTGGCCACCACTTGTGAGAAAGTAAAGCAGGTTGCATGCATCGGTTCCAAACAGGACAGGTGTGTTTTCATTTTTTGAAAGTAAAAAGCACATCTGAAGAGAGAAAGCAGGAGGCTAAAAGTGCCTGAAAGGGACAAACATGTACTCAAGAGTTGGGACAAACAATGTTCCAAATATAAATGGGAACACTGAGGTCTAGAGGGCGAAATACGCAGAAATGGAGGGAGACAAATGCACAGGGAGGATCAACCAAATACCAGACAATTGTGTTCCAAAAACAGAACGGAGTGGGAACTCAGGAATTCCACAGCAGATACCGACCTCCATACGCCGCCCCTTCTCTCCTCTCCCTCCCTCTGTTCTCGAGCTCTTACGTCAGTCCCGACCCATGGTGGCCTCCGGCATTCCCAAAACAGCTGGGTCAAATACAAACTTGCCAAACACACAATAAGCTATAGGCTTGGGAACACTTCCTAGACTCGGCCCAGTTAGTACCTGGCACATAACAAACACGGGATTCCCCTCCCTGTGCTCTAAGAGGGACCAAGTTCCTGTGTGGGTGTATTGGAAATGTTTGGGTTGCATGGCGCTGGGAGTATTCTTCCTTTCATTGTAACGAAACACACATCACCATAAAGTCAAAAAATAAAATAGCAGAAGAGTGGGAGAACCTAGGCCAAGATGTCTGCACAGCAGGCAGCAGGGTGTGTTTTTCCTCCTGCTAAGTGATGAGGTCAACACTTGGTCAATCCCATGATGCGTCATAGAGCAGGGAATCCCATGAAGGATAGACGGGGAGAAGACAGACAGAGAGGGTGTCTGTCTGACTGCCTGTGTTTGTTTATTGGTTCCTAAGAGAGGATGTTAACATGTCTCGACATGTCTACAATGAACAAAAATAACATAACATGACGTATTAAGGGTGGAATTACGTGTTGCCAATAAGCAAAATAATCTTTGTTTGCATTGGGGATTTATGTGTTAATAGCAGCTGGTTGCTACCTTTTAAATCCTACGCCCAACTACGAGGGTGTGTGCAAGCATGCACCCTGGTATTTCTGGAGCATTTCTGTGGTACCCCCCCGTGGATGAGCTGCTATGTAGAGGAAAAGACAGCTGGCACGAGAATGCCGGGTGGCTCTTTGGCACCCTGCAGGACCACATACAAAAAAGGTCTTGAGATGCAGGGGCTAAGAATAAGCCAAATACAGACCTGAGATGTAAATGGGATCGAATAAGGGGCAAAGCGAATCTCAGATGGTGCTTCCAATGGTCACTTTCATGCTCACTAGAGCTGCCATGGTGAAGGAATTTACCCGGTGGTGATAAAAGCCCAGTAGATGGAGGTGATTAAAAGAACATTACAATGTTAAAATCCTGGTAAAACCAAGTATGTTTTGTTGTGGATTATAGTAGAAGAAGAAAAGAAGGGAGCACAAAAAATTGAATTGAAATGTCAAAAAACCCTCACATATAAATACTGCATAAATATCCCTGGCTGGGGTTTCCGGAGGATAAACCTTTTTTGTTTCAAGAGGGAGGAGTGACACAGTCATCTCAGGAATTAAGCGGTCCATCGCTCACTCCCTTTTCCTTTATCAGACAGCAGCGTTCCTCTGAAGTGACAAACAGAGCACACAGAGTCTCAGCGGCTGATTTCCAGACACAGGCAGAGCCATTGTGTCTTTGAGGAACAGCGAAAGTCGACTGTCAGTCATAATATAACTTCCTCTCTTTGGCAAAAAGCACCCTGGGCGGTTAGTCACCGCTGTTCGCTTGTCCACTTGCATTACAGCCTCTCATGCTGGATCTGAGTCGAAAGGCCTTTGCACACAAAGTTTTTTTTACATCCGTCATCTGATAAAAATAGTTAAGCACAGAATAATTTCACATTTGATGCATTTTATTGTTCCACTCATTGTGAAAATTCGCAATATGAGACAAAATGGAAAGACGTGTCTGCTCCCTTCTCTCCACTTGAGTTTCCTCCCTGGCTGTCACCACTCTCTGCCTGCGTCTTGCATTTGGAGCTGCAGCTACCTGAAGGGGCTGAGCTGTCCTCCCTCTGTCTCCACACTGTCTCTCTATCTGCATGCAGTCTTCATCCTCTATTTCACCCTACTCTTGGTCCTCATGATCTCCCTTGATATTACTACCTGACCTGTTGAAAGCAGGCTGTCTGAATTGGCAATTATACAGTGCACTCTCTCTTGTTGTGGTTGCATGTGTCCCGCAGGTTGTGCCACATTTTCTTCACTGCTTCCTGGTCAAATAACTTTCTAAATTCTTTTGATGTTTGTTTGTAAACTCAATTGACACAATGTGAGATCATATTTCTTTTTAAACATGCGACAATTCGGACAAAAAAAAGAGCTGTATTACATTTTAATCAATCTGTTAGCTGTTATTTGTTTCTGTGCTAACTTCCTGTAGCATAGTGCAAACACGCTTTTCAAAATCTGACGCAAAAATTCAATTTTTTCAACATATCCAGACCAAAAAAAAGGAGAACTAGCCGTTAACTCTGATGTTCTAGCCGCCCCTTAAAGAAATTAGTGCCCACATCAGGCCCATATTCAAAACACCTGAGAGAGACAAAGGTATTAAAACTTTCGCCGGGGCTATTTGTTTATGCACCGGCTACAAAAGAGAGTGCAGAGAAGAATAAAGCGTGTCAGACACTGTGGCTTTGGCTGCTGTCATGGAATAATGCAAAGCCAGCTGAGTTTGTTTTTACGACACCTCCCATTCAAACACAAAGACAATCTTCATCGCTGGAATGTCTTTGCTGAGCAGCCAATATTTTGTCCCAACCCCACCTGCTGTCTGCCTCAGACGGCTGGAGATAGTTATCCCCGGGGAAATCCCCGCACCAGTGGCTTTCACGCACACGCAGAATTACACAAACGTATGTAGCCTCCATAGATAAATCCACGGCTACACTGACCTCTGTGCAGCTTGTTACTACAGATGTTTTCTCAACCATGTGTCTGCAACAGTCCCATGAGTTTGTAGGTCTCAAATTCAACCAAGCGACACAAGCGCTGATGAGCAATCTTCAACTGCAGAGGAGGATCTAATAAGTGGTATCAGCTGCTGTTTAATTGGCATGAAAGCTTGCATACTTTTGAACTTGGTCAGCACATGGTCCAGCTGCTCTTTTAAGCTTCAATCAGACTCTTCCCTGTTTAAGAAATCTAAACTAAATTTTGCAAGATCTGTTGCATGTTTTAAGAAGTGGTCACTGCTTTTGTGTTTGCTCTGCAGCCAGTTCAGGTCATACTGTTACATTAGAATAAATCAATACAGAGGTGTAGCAGTTTCTTTGGAATAAAGAAAACTAACAGGTGTTGAACAGAATATTACAGGTGGTAAAGTACAGGCAAGGGGAGATTAACTGTTTGCCAGGCATGCAAATAAACACTTATTTGATTTGACATGCAAATACTCTGGGAAGTTTTGTGATTTGATTCAGGAGGGACAAATACTGGTCCATGTAAGCTGCAGCCGCTGCCTGACAGATGAAGTCATTCCAGTGTTGAGCTGGACAGAGCTCCACAGTCAGATTAATGATTTACCTGTAAGAGGTCATCGCTGAGGACTTCTGTTTTCTCCGCTCTGTGGGTGAGAAAAGACAACAGAGAGCACACAGATTAGCACTGACAGACAACCATAGTAGATAAGGAGCTGTACTTCAACACACTGTGCAGTCACTGTGAAAATATTAAAAGACACCGCTCCTGAAAGACTGGTTTCCACCCCCAGCTTGCACACCAAAACAGTGACAGGTATTGACCCGGGCATCCGTGGGAATGTTTCAAGAGCGGGTGGGTCTCTTTAGTTTGTTACCACGGTAACATTCTGGAGGCAAAACATGTCTCTCCTCAGACTACAGCTGCATAAATGCCTCAACGTGTGTCATGAGGTATGACGAACTTTAATTTTACATTACAAATGCTCTGTGAAGCTAACCCGCACTGAAGGCATGTGTCTGCTGCTCAACAACAACACTCCTTAAGCCACAGCTAGCAAGGCTCACGGTGTCGTGCACAGGGTAGCCACACAGCCCTCCGCTGCCTGAGCCTATTAATAGTAAACTAATAGTTGGACTTGAAGAGGTCAGACAGATTAGATTCACTTAAAGGGAGAAGGCTGGGAAATACAGGCTCAGCTCATACTGCTTATCAACACCTTCACACAGACTGTGGCTACTGAGGGAGGCGGGGGCAACACTACAGTCAAGAAGGTCACAAGCTGAATGGTATAGTTTACTTGCAACTTTATCAACCTGCTCATCAGAGAGTTGATGTACCAATCCAACTTTCACTCCAATTATACCAATTAAATTGCTGTGGATCTAAAAGCTGAGTCAACAGATCTCTGTCCATCCCAAACATGTATTCTACGGTCCCCAAGATGACAGGATGACAAGATGGCGTTACGCATTGAACCCTGCTTTTAAGCCGCCGCAAAACTGATGTAAAACAACAAAAAGACATTGATCAATGACAGTCAACAATGCAAATATCAGCTGATACCAATGTTCAGCTGAAGAATGGGTGCACCCCTAATGAGTTTATTTATATCATATTTAAAAAAAACAGGAGATGACCCAATGTGCTTTCCAGTCAAAGTAGATTGATTAGAATCTGCCTCAGTACACGATTAAAGAAATTAAAGATATATAAAAGACAACAACACATAGTGTAGTACTATAAAACTGTTACGCAGATGAAGACTGTGCAGGTATTGTTGTGTCTAACTAATGTGCAAACTTTTCCAAGTACGAGTCGAGCCTTTAAACTGAAGTGACGTGTAGACAGTGGCTTGCCTGCATTTTGGGTAACTGGAGCTCTAAACGAAGCCTGGGCCCTCCTCCAAAAACTGCTCTCTATGAACTATAGTAACCTCGTCACAGCTGCTTTCAATTACAACACAGAGGAAGGGAGCAGGGAGAAACAGAAAGAGACTGACACAGAGGGGATGATAGTTTGGGGGTTCGAAGGAAAGAAATACAAATACAGAGATTTTTTGGGGGGGTGGGGGGTTAAAGACTCCTAAAAGTGCCAAACCAGTATAATCTAGAGGCTGGGGATAAATGGAAAGATTTTCTCTGGAGGGGAGCCATAGCTGACTGGTGAGTGAGTGAGTGAGTGAGTGAGTGAGTGAGGACCTATAACCCACAAAAACCTACAGACAAGACTTCCAGCTAGGGGGGGAAAAAAAGGGGAGCCACACACATTACATTACAATGCATGCACACATACAGAGTGTGATTATAAAGCCACAATATGGAATCCATGTTCTGGTGTTGTCTACATGCTACAGAGCTCTTCATGTGGTCCTGTCAATGGCTGTAATCTTAAAAACCAGTGTATTCATCAAGCAGACTTATCCTGTCATGAATAAACGCCTATGGATCATACACCGCCTGTGCATATTAATCACCCAGTATGTTTATCCACCTTAATCCTAGCCCCCATGATGACCGGTGCTGAACCAGATTTGCCGTTTTCTAATGGTAATGGTGGGTCTTGCGTAGAGCAATTGGGAAATAAAACATGTGGAACTATTACACCTCAGATATGATTATTTGATCACTTCTGCTCACCTCATTAGTTGTATCCTTTTTAATCAGCACGTTAGCTATTACCTTGCCTTGCTATGTTAACATATATTGCTTTATTTAACAGAGCCCGAGCTAAAAGATGATTTATGGTTTCTCATGACTCATAAACAGACACTGACACATTCGGCAAACATTTAACATAATTCAGTACCATTTTTAGCTCCAGGAAGAGAGAGTAAATGTGGGGTTTCCAGAAAATGCTCCACTCATCTGCCTTAACGACACAGTTCATACATTTTTATAACTGCTTGTTTATTAAATCAGATTTCTTCTATGACGCCAAATATTACAGGAGACCTCAGTAATGTAAAGTAGCTGTAAAATAAACAACTTCAGGCATTCATTTTACATGATATGAAAGAAGTACAGAAAATCACTAACACATTCTCAGCCCAGATGTAAAAACACATAGGTCCGTCACATAATTCAAGGCATGCTGCTGGTATAACAGGCATTTTTCTGAAGAAGGTTGAAAATGCAGTCAGACAGAGAAAGACAGGAATATCATGCACTGACGTTGAGTGGCAGGCCTGTCATTCTGAATTCTGAAATTCATACCTTTCCGCTCCCAAAACTCTTTTTGCTTTTGGTTGGTATTCAGTATTATCTGGGTGGTATTGATTCAGTGAGGAAGAGTGCATTTTATTTTTCAAGACGGGACGATCTGGTATCATACCGGATATAAGTCAGTCTAACTTGAGTAAATCAAGGATGTCCAAATACAAATATAAAGGTCTAAATTAGACTGCACAACACTGTGCTAGTAAGAGGACTGTTGTTGTTAGATATGGCAAAATAAATTATATAACTCTATACATTCTGTCACTTCTCTCAATTGAAGTGCAGGGGGTGATAGCTCAACTCTTTATGTATTTCAATTTGACTATCACTAAGCCACAGAACAGAGCACCTGCAGTTAAGAGAGTCATTCATGTTCAGCAACTTGTTATAAGCTCATGTCTCCATAATGAATTGATGGACATTACTCTGTTGTGGCAAGTAAACGACCTTACCAAACCAGATAAACTTAAAGTGATGTAGTCATTACATTAATGTGGTGTGTGACATAACAGGTTTTCCCTCAGCAAACTGGTCAGCTGAGGTGGTAAGCTCTGAATGCATAATATGATCATTCAATCAATCATTGTCATCTGCTGAGCTGAATCAGGATTAAACAAACAAGATGTAGCATGTTAATTATTGAGCTTTAGCCGGAAGTCAGACCGAAAACAGCCCTGTGTAATAACAGTGTTGGTGGGGGCCTGCTGTACCAGTTGGACAATGAACAACAATCCAGGAAGTCCAGTTTGAGAAACAGATTTGCTGCATTTAAAGGCTGATCAGACTGCATTTTTTCACACAGGGCTACTGTCACTCTGAACACGGCCTTAGAAGGGTTTTGTCACTGTTGTTGTTAACCAGCTGTAGCTTCATATATAACTGACAGATATAGGAGTGGCTTCAGTCTGCTGATCCAACTCTCCAACAGAAATTAAATAAACGCATTTGCCATATTATCTAACTGTTGCTTTAATAAGCCTAATACTATATTTAACAGAAAGGTAATCATCTTTAAATGCCTTTATCAGGCACTCCTTATTTCAGGCGAGGCGAGGCGAGGCAACTCCTCTATGAAGCACTACTGTTGTCACGATACTGGAGTTTGACTTAAATGCACATCTTTGAATACCTTTTGGTTTTATTAACTATCATATTACAAGTTGCTTCCCGTATTGACTCAGTAAGAGAGCGCAATTTGTTTTTCTCATACAGGACGGGACAGGTGGCAATCGATCCCTATCTGCAGGCAGGCAATGACAACTGTAGCATTATTTACAGGAACAATCCCTTTTTGTTGTGGGTGCACGTCCAACACACTGTTATTAAAGCCACAAGTTTAGCTTAGTGTTGTTGTTAGTAACGTTACAGTCGCAGACAGTGCAACAGGTGCCAGAGCACCGCAAGGACATTTTAGAAAATGCTAATTTATTTGTTAAAAATAAAGCAGTAAGAACCCCCATGGGTGGTTAGCCACCAAGATTTGCCACTGGGACTATAGGAGCCAGAATGTGTATTTAACCCTCGTTGTTTATTATGTGTTTAGCCTGCACACGTTCTTTTGGTCACTTTCACTTCCAGAAGTACTTGGCACAGGGATGGGTGTGGTTTCACATTATTTCACCTGTTCATTCACTGGCATGGCGGTTATTTGTTTCTGTGCTAACTTCCTGTAGCACAGTGCATTGGTCTTTACAAAATCTGCCGAAAAAATTACATTTTTTCAAGATACCCAGACCAAAAAAATGGAAACGAACCTTTAACTCTGATATCCTAGCTGCCCCTAAATACATATGTGCACATATAAGTGGGTGAGTTTTATATATTTTCTGTTGATCAGTAACCGTAATCACGTCACGTAATATTTAGTTTCATTTTATGCAGCCTTTACTGGCTTTTTATGTTTTGAAATGACTAATATCAAAACATACTGATTAAATAAATGACCACTGCCTACTGATGTTAGTATGAGAAAAACTGTTGAGCGTGTTTCCATGACATCTGCAACTATTTCCCTAACCTGGCTGTAACTGAATGATCAGAGCCCATGTGAAGACACTTAGATGGATTAATAGCACCATAAAAGCAACACTTGTGTGCACCAACCCCAAATAGCACTGTGTCACAGAGGCAAAAAATAGGCAGGCAACAACAAACAAAACAACAATTGTTTTGCCGGCATCAGCTGACCTAGAGCGAACAGAGCTGACCCCATCGTGCCTCACCAACGCAGCAGCCTTTAGAGAAAGTGTGTCGCATGTGACTTCTTAACAACATGAGATCCTCGCTGCACAGCCGTGGCCACTACATCAGAATGGTAACCATGGCGATCTACTATTAAAGTGGAAGGGGAGTAAGTGAATACTGCAGCCATAAGCACAATAGAGCGGCTGTTAGCGGCCACTCAACACAATCAGCGGGCTAAGACGTAGGGAGGGTCTGCCTCTTATGGCAGCAACAGTTGGCAGCTTAAGGCATAAGGTAATGGATACTGGACCTAGATGAAAGGAGCTGGGAGAATAATTGAGTGACTCAGCCCATACAACCTCCGTAATGTGGCTGATTATGTGAGCTGTTACGACAACATTAGACCTGGGCAACAATGAGCAAAACAAGGGAGTAAAAACTAAAGGTCTTTTATTCAATGTGTATTGTTGTGACGATAAGATAAATCAAGGCTACGCTAACTCTGTGCATCATGGAAACGCAAGATACTTTCTTCCTGGGACAATGTTGAAAAACTTGATGATAAATTTAACAAAAGTTGATCATAATTTCTCCCAAAACCACAATATCATAAATATCACTGAACATTGGAGCTGCTGGTCTACCACCGCCTCAATCAGTTAGTTAGTTCGTGTTATTGTATGGAATGGATGTTTTAAGGGGTTACTTCTTATTCACCAAAGTCACAAAATAACACAAACTGACTACTGATAGAGGCAGTGGTAGACCAGCAGCTCCCTTTCTCAGCAAGGTAAAATTACAGTTTTTGTCAATGGAGTCTGGTTTTGACAAGTGAATAGGTAAGTTTTAATTCCCATTCAGTTCCGCATTGAAAAAGGCAAGCACGGAGCAAATTATTGGATTAATGAGACTTGGATTATACTGCACGAGTTGTGTGAGAGTTTGTTAACAGATGTTATGATATAGTTTAGACCCCAATGACTTCAATTCACCACGATTTTTCCCTGTTTTTGGATTCTTCGTTCATCTGAGGCATGTGAGAAAACAACATTTTCCTCATGGCAGTAGTTTTGGGGCAGCAGTAGCTCAGACCATGAGGACTTGGGTTGGAAATTGAGGTTGTCACGTTCAAGTCGCCATATGGACCAAGTATGGAGCATGGGCTGGTAGCTGGAGAGGTACCAGTTCACATCCAGGGCACTGCCAAGGTTCCCCTGAGCAAGGCATTGGACCCCCAACTGCCCGGGTCACCTGTCCATGGGCAGTCCCCTCATTCTGACATCTCTCCATTTAATGCATGTATAGGTTTGTGCACATGTGTGTATTTCGGGCCTGTGTATATGACAACACAGTGAAAAAAGTTTGATTTCCCCTCTGGGATTAATAAAGTATATCTTCTGCTTCTTCTTCATAAATTCAATGTAAGACAGGGTGTGTAAATAATAAACAATTGGTCATTTTGGCAAATACCATCCCCATTTTTGCCATAGTCATGCCACATTTTTCTGTCTTACCAATTTATAATTTGGTTGAAAGCAAAAATGCCTCTGTAAGCTAACAAACAGCGGTCTAGCCTCATACTGCAGGTCTTGTGTATCACTAGCAGTAGCACAAAGGGATCCCAGCTGACACACCTCTTTGTCCTCGAGGCAATGGCCTGGTTGTGCGACAGCAGGGGAACGCCCAGAGTCACCTATCCTTGTTAATTCAACAGTGACATTTTGTTGATCCCTGAGGGAAAGGCCTCTATTCAACACGCCTCCCCTCGAGTGAATCAAGGACTTCCAATTACAATACAGTTGACATTAGGTTGCACAACACTGTGATAGTAAGGAGACTGTTGTTTTAGAGTAAAAGTTTGTTGACCCCACTTTGGCAACCACCGAGCTACAGAACAGGGCACCCGTAGTTAAAGGGGATTCATTTCAGGAAGTTGTTGTAAGCTTGTGTCTGTATTGATGAATTGATTGATGTTACTCTGTTGTGGCAAATCGGCTACCAACCCAGATAAACCCAAAGTAATGCAGTAATTACACTAATGTGGTGTGTGACATGTCAGGTTAGCTGGGGTGTTAAGCTCTGGGTTGTTTGTCTCATTGCGACATGCTGCTCTGATTAATTACTTCAAAGTGAAGGCATAACATGATCAATCAATCGTTATCATCTGCTGAGCTGATTCAAGATTAAACAAACAAGATGTAGAATGTTAGTAAGCTTTACTAGATTGAAAACAGCCCTGTGTTAAAAAAAAATGTTGGTGGGGGCCTGCTGTACTAGTTAGACGATGAGCAACAATCCAGGAAGTCCAGTTTGAGAAACAGATTTACTGCATTTAAAGGCTGATCAGACTGCATTTTTTCATACAGGGCTTCTGTTGGTCTGAACATGGCCTTAGGGTTGGTGGTAGGTGGTTTTTGCTACTGCTGTACAGAGTCAGGCTAGCTGTTTCCCTGGTGTGAAGTCTTGATGCTGCGTTCTGTTTGCGTTGGATATTGGAAGTCAGAGCTGGGAATGAAATCACGCTTGATTTGACCACGTTTCGGTACACTAGGTTGGAAAATCAAGATTTTCTTAGCAATACCAGTTGATAAAAACACGTAACGCTGTATTTTTTAGCAGCATACAAACACTGCAGCAACATGTCCACAGACAAAGGACTCTCAGAAATAAGACAGAAGTGCTGATAAAAAGTGTATTAGTACAGCTTTCACTACTGACTTTCTGAGTCAGAAAAACACCTTCGGGGGGACAATCCAGTTGAACCGAACTTGGAAATTCCAACTTCCCCCTGCAAATGGAACACAGCATATGCTAAGCTACGCTAACTACCTATAGGCTGTAGCTTCATATTTGACTGATATGAAAGTGGAAATGATATAAATCTGCTTATCCAACTCTTTAACCAGAAACTGAATAAGCATATTTGTTAAAATACCAAACTGTTGCTTTAATAAGCCTAGTACTTTTTAAATAAAAATGTAATCGTTTCTACTGGTGTTAACTCTTTATTTCAGGCAAACTGGGGCAACTCCACTGTAAATCACTACAGGAATCCCTGTATATTAGGGCTGCACAATATGAGGAAAATATGCAATAATGTTGTTGAATATCACAATAATATTATTTGCAGTAGACAGATGTTTAAGTGTGTTCGCTTCCGCCTTTCTGCCTCTCAGTATACAGCTAAAATACAACAATTCTGTATTGTTGAATTTAAAAAATTAAAGGAAATTATTTTTACATAATTTATAGAAAAACTTGAACACTAAACTGAACACAGAAAAAAAACAGAACGATAATTACATTTTTAGGTGCAGTTTTCTTCTGATACTCTCTTTGGACAGACTCAAAAAACCTCTGCCTGCAATATCACATTCGTGATGTGTGTGACAAAATGTCACCCTGAAATGTTTGCAGCCAGGGATGGAAATTACAAAGACTTTCACTGACACCAGTGCCAAATAAATTCTGCTTATCGGTCCCATTCTTTATCGATTCCCTCACTGATCCTGATCAGTTTTCTGTGTGGGAGAAAAAAAGTAAAGTGAATTCATTTTATTATCTCTGAGTCTTACCTCAGTGTAAAAAGTCAGCTAGCTATATGAACAGTCTCTGTCATCATCTAAAATGGATGAAACGAGAGAATACTGTTGGCTTCTGTGGACACTACGCCTTCAACAGGATATTTACCTCCTGTAACGGATGTGCTGCTCTGTTGAGAAGCAGTGGCACTCCTGTGTAGAGTGTCAAATACAAGGCATTCCTGGAATTTGAGCCTATGTTACGTAGAGAGATGTTTCCGCATATTGCTGGTGTTTCCACCTTTACGTGAAATGACTGACTTTCTGCGTAAAATGAAGCCCCACTTAAAGAGTGTCTTCCTCTCTGCCATGACCACCTCTTATTTCAAGTTTCCAGCAGTGCAGATGCATGTGTTCATTGTTTTGCGATGCACAACTGTCAGAAAAACACAAGGATCGATAGAAGAAATCAATAAGGTCCGAGGCATACAATTCTGATGGATCAGAAATACTGTTTAACTGGAACCAGTTCTTGTTACCCATCCCTATTCGTGACCAACCAGCAGAGTGACTTCTGCTAACTGCCTGTATCTAAAATCACTTGAGTAGACTGATATAATCAATAAACTTGATGGACAACAAACAGCTCAGGCACCCAAAAGAATCTCAGATATGTGTTTTGTTGGTTAACCTTTGTACAGTGTGTCCCAAGTATGACAGCTGTAAGGCCTCCTTATTAAACTGTACCCTTTACCTTTGAACCACCCTTTATACGCAGCCTCTGTCCACACTCCTTGATTGGACTATATCATGTGGTCCAATCATCAATCACTGCTTATCCTACTTCTTCCTGAGCCACTGAAAAACGTATCTGGGGCTGTTTACTCCCAATCAGGGGTGATGTCATTATCACAAGCAAAACAGAAAATGCAAACTGTTAAACATCACATGTCCAGTACAGAATACTGACCTCATTCTGGGTCTGTGGAGTGTGACTGTTAGTTTATCTTTATGCAGATAGTAGTCATACCCAATTCATATGTTACGCCTTTAAAGGTGCTACCAGCTGTATAGAACTAGAGTTCAAAGATAGCAAACTGAAAAAACTTCCAAAAGACTAAAGAAACCTCGCCATGTTCCCTGGCATGGCTCACAAGCTGTTTTCCTCTGCACCTCAGTTTCACTCTCTGACTCACATCAATCTCCCTCTTCTCTAGAAAGCACTAGCATGTCTCTGGGAGGCAGTTTCCTGTTTGTAGAAGAAGAAGGAGAGACTTCCTCAGAGCGGCTGCTTGCTGGACACACTGTTCTGACTTTGCACAATCACAGGAACCCAGGGGGCAGCGGAGAGGAGCCTTTGCACTCCAAACTTTTACAAATACACAAGCAGGCACAAACTTAATGGACAAAGCAGAGTATGCTCGCTTTTAATCCAAACATTGACAGATCACTAATTCAGTAGGGCATATGTATGAGTGCACGGCGGATTAACCCAGCATGTGCATGCAGAAGAGCAAGCCACTTCTGCATGCACACACATACAAATGTCTGTTTTCTGCATTACACGCTCTCCACTTCTAATTTACTGCTGGTACACTGCAGCGAGGAAATTATGAGTATTCCAGCTGCGCCCCAAAGCAGCAGAGCTCGAACAAAGTTCTTCAGAATGTTTGTTCCTCTGATAGGAATAGCCAAAACATCATGTTTAAATAAATAAATAGAGCTATATTTTTCTACAAAGCAAATATTGTGTCTACTTTTCCCCTGAAAGTTTATTTAGCAGCACCTTTTTTTCTATCATGTATTCCCTTTAGGATAATATGACATGCAGGGAAGATAAAACTTTTTTTCACCTATAAAGACAAATGAAATTCTATATTTATATGAAAATAATTTATGCTATTTAAAATGTGGAAGCTATAATCTATGTGGCAACGCTGCCTCTGCCTATTTTGTGATGACACGTGATTTATTCAGCCTGTCAGTGGCTTTATCTGGTACAATCCAGTATTGGGTTCACCCATCGTACGCCTGAGGTGCCAAACACGGTTCACTCCCGTACACAAACACTGACAACCACAAAACACACGTGCACACAGAATGCCACACATCATGAGAGCCGACCTCTCCTGATGAAAACATCCTGTGGCGTGTCTAATCCTCCTGTCCGCACAAGGCCGGGCTGGAGCCATGGCTACTTTAGATATCCAGTTACAGAGGGACATTGTGTGTCATAACACAACAGCATAGAGGCACCACCATACTGTAGGTAACACTCATAAACACTGACAGGAGCCTTTCTCACTGTTCGGATTTAAACTCTTGCTCAGAGTGCTGATCCTTTTACAGTGTGTAAAGAGTTCAGAGGGAGAGACTGCTTGGAGTGGAGTCAGACAGACACTTATCCATCACTTACAAACATTAATCTATTTTATGTTTTAAGTTTGATGTCTGATTGGGCTGAACTGAGCGTCTAGTGTTTCACAAATGGAGAGGCTTTTACTGACACTTTAACAGCACAGAGTGAAAGTGAACCTTGCTGTATGGTGCCGAGTATATAACAGCTCATGCACTGCTTGAGTGTATTAGTCCTGACTCTGCTACATCTTTTACCCTCAGTTGACATCTGAATTCAGCTGCACAGGGGGCAAATGAGACCAGACGTACTGAGCAGCAAAGATCTGGCCCCTGGCTAAGGACACACCAATATATTGTCATAATTCGGTGTCTGTTGCCAGCTGATGTCTGCTTTGAAAACACCATCAGTGTAAAGTCAATAACATATTTGACATGTTGGGAAAGTTGCATTTTTGTGATCTTTTTATTCCTAGATGTAGCTCATGTCACTGTCATGTCTGCACATTTTTAACACGGCAAACTCTCTGTACAATAGACATGTCTGAAATCTTTACCCTCCTCTGCAGGCTTTTGCACAAATGCACACAGCTTAGGGCTGCACAATTAATTGAAATATCAAAATTGGAAAATGTGCAACATCCAAAATGCAGGGGCTGCAGTATTTAAGGTAAAATTCGTCACAACATACCATTAGTAATAAAGCCTTGTGGTGCTACAGAGATGCCCTGGCCTACAAATCATATTCCAGATGTAAGGAAACTTGCAACTCATATTGCATTATCTGTCAAAATACATATTTTGACTTTGGTGTAACTCTACCCGCAGTACCACTCTCTTCCCATTAGGAAACTTTTACAGCCTGTGTTACCATACTAGTCAGACGTTGGGTGTTCCTCAAGTGGAAGTACCCAACACCTCCTCCACACACTCTATGGCTAAGGGAAGTCCCTAATTTTGTCAAACTGGAAAGAATCAGGTGCATAATAAGGGGCTCCCCTGAGGATCTTTTTTCCAAGTATGTGCAAGAGCTGGACTTTCCAGATATTCCTGAATGTGTGATCATCTATTTTACAAACATTAATTATATATATATTTCGACTATATATATCGTCTGTTGATAGTGCGGGAAAATCTGAGCTATATTGATGCTTCCCTATTTTGGGCCTCATGCCTTACAGTATGGTTTCCAAAACAGACACTTCTGCTATTTTACACAGACTTTGACAGCAAAATAAAATCTCATGATGTAAGAAAGTGACTCATCTGAATGAGAGTGAGTGACCAAAGGCTAAATGCACCATCACTGGTCTCCTTCCTGGTGTTTATTTCCCATGCAGACAGTGCTAACGCTGCGTAGATGGCTGATTCAGTCTTTTGGGGAGGACATCTGGTTGGGTCCAGACAGCAGTGTGGACGCTTGCACACATCAAGGGAAGCATTCCCACATCCAGCTCTTATTAACAGTGTCATGTCCTTAAGCCTGGTTGTCGGCCATAAAAGCCACTGATTCATTCATGAGAGACTGTCCTCATTGTCCCTCTGCACAGCCAACTGATTAGATTTGTGTATTAGTTAATGTGATTTTGTCTTTTTGCAGCATTCCTGTGCCATAACTGATAGAGAGCGAGTTAAAGAGAAGTATGGGGAAGGGTTAAAAGTTAAATTAAATCGACAAGCTTTGGAGTTCAGGTGAAAAAAAGACCAACATAAATGTGTGTGCCAGTTTGCTGATGAGCAGTAAACAACGCTGACTTCGATACTTGCCTGCCAACAGTTTGATTGGCGAGCTGTTTCATCCGATTGAACTGCTTCTTCATTTTCGGTCCCTTGCCAGTCTAGTCTTCCGAAGTTACGCTTCAAAGCCGGGCTTTGGTTTGTCATGAAGTTCACAGGGCCTCTCCCCGATTTAATTTACCAAGCTGTCGCTATGACGGGGCAAAACAAGCAGGAGCCATTGAGCCAAAGCCAATTAAAAATAGTTTGTAGCCTCGCTAGCCACTAAGCTAGCCTTTCCCAAGTGGAAATTCTAGAGAAAAGTTCCCGTTGGGGGCGACGGCATGATCCGCGAACCTCCTTTTTTGTATGTTTCCGTACATTAAAGTCCCCAAGTAAGCCGTGACTAACTTTCACTGGCTCCAGCGGCTTTTCATGGCTCTTCTCTCGGCTGCTGTCTTGACCCGTTAGCCGGCGAGCTAACGTTACCGAGCTGGATAATCCGTCGGCCGCTTTTTCCCGGAGCAGAGCAGGGAGCCGAGTGAACAGCAGCGGCGGCGGCTCACCTCTGCCACTGCCAGCACACAGAGGGAGAGGGAGAGGGAGAGCGGCAGGAAGTAGCGTTAGTGCACCGCAGCATCTGCCACACAGCACCACCTCCCCCTGGACACTGACAGGACAAACATATGGAGCACTGTGCTCATGGAAAGTAGCCTGCACTACAATAAATAAAACAAAATAAACTGAATGCAGATTTAATTAATTTTGCTTGTTTTTCTGCAGCACTCACACAGGACACAACACTTAGAGAGTAACCTTTATTGCCAAATGTATCCAAACACATCAAGTGATGGATGTAGGTTACTCCAGATAGCTAACCTACTTTAACTCCTTTTGTGCATAGCGCCTACCCAGTGGCGCTCCCAAGAGAGGGGCCATGGCCCCCAATACATATGCGGGCCCCTCCCACTGGCCCCCCAGCGAAAAATAATGAGTTCACCAGGAATTAGTCCAAACACCTAGATATAAGTCAGCTTTTTACCAGTCCTGGTTCCCTCATCTCAAAGTCAGTGGGTTTTTAAACAGGTTTTTGGTTAGATGACTGAAATAAGGTCTGTGGTTAACACAAGCATACAGAAAGCATTTTAGCAGCCCAAGGCGCCTTTTTGCAATTGTTTTTAATGAGAGTGAAGATTTTTGTACGTGTTTTTTGTTGTTGTTGTGACGTGCCTTTCTGCGCTCTAAGCACCTGGTGTTTTTGCCGGAGTGTTCTAAACTCCTCCATCCATCTATTTTCTAACCGCTTATCCTCTTGACGGTCATGGGGGGGCTGGAGCCTATCCCAGCTGACATTGGGCAAGAGGCAGGGTACACCCTGGACAGGTCACCAGACTATCACAGGGCTGACATGTAGAGACAGACAACTATTCACACTCACGTTCACACCTACAAGCAATGTAGAGTCACCAATTAACCTGCATGTCTTTGGACTGTGGAAAGAAGCCGGAGTACTTGGAGAAAACCCACGCTGACACGGGGAGAACATGCAAACTCCGCACAGAAGGGCTCTTGCACCCAGGATCAAATTAGGAACCCTCTTGCTGTGAGGCAGTGTTAACCACCACACTACCGTGCCGCCCTCTAAACTCCTCGAGCTGAAAAAACTAAATCTCAGGTCCTGTTTATACGACAACGATTTCAACCGAAAACGGTAAACTTTAGTTGCGTTATGGCTGATTATTTACACGACAGTGGCATTTTGGATGCCTGAAAATGCAACATTTTGAAAACAGGTTCCAGAGTGCATTTTTTTGGAAACAGTATTGTCTCCGTTGTCATGTAAACTTGCAATATGCAGTTCATCTGAAATGGAGACTTTTCGCACATGTGCATTACAGTCTCAGTCACAAGGCACACGCGAGAAAGTCGACCATCACAACAACAATGGCGGACTCCTGAGCTCTGTTTGTGGTGAATTTATCAACGCTTCTCCAGCAAAGTGCAGATTTACTGTAGCAACTCCACCTAATCGTCCATCCAGACAAATGTTCGTGCGGTTGCCATTTTATTTGTTTATACATCACTGCTCTGTAGAAAGAAGCGCATGTGCACAGGCGCATGTTGTCTCATCACAAAGTCACACCACCAACTTCTGGCCTGGCATGTATACTACAGTGTATTCGGTCATTTTTGTGGATCCGTGTGCACGGCCATTGTTATCAAAATGTTGTCATCTGAACATGGAAACAATTCCATCTTCAACAGATCGTTTTCATGTAAACATGGCCTGAAAGCAGAAAAACACCCCATGTCATTTCTTTTTTTGTCACCTTTTTTCCCATTGTCCAATCAGATGATTTTAGAGGCGGCAGGTCTTCTGTGGTGGTCACGACAACTAGTTAACAGTTGATAAATATTGGAGGAGAAACTGGTGGTAGCAGTTGCTGGATACCCAGATTCAGCAGGTTGTCAAACTGCCCCCGAATCATCCTAAAATATGCCTGGAAACAGGCGTCATGGAGGGGAAGCTCCTGGACCAACTGGTGGTGCTCCCCATGATCCACCCTCTTTTTTAGGGTCTCATGTACCCACACAGATCTCTGTTTCCCTGTGCCCAGCAAAGTATTTGCTGACAGCCTCTCACCCTCAACCAGAGCTACAGCAAGTACCCTCTGCCTGAACATTTTAGGAACTAGATACTAATTACTGTCAAATAACTAAGATAAATAAATAAATGGTAGATTGATTACACAGGAAGGTTAGAATAAGGAGGTGTGTCCGTGGTTGCCTGGCAACAATTAAGAACCTAACTGGCGTTTCTGCCGTGCTTATTTTATCCACTGTTTTGCTTTGCTATCATCTTTGATAAAAAAAAACAAATCTACTGGCACAGAGGCAAAGCAATGCACTGCTGAGGATGGGGGCCAAAGCGCAACGTATTTTGGCCACCTAAAAATATCAATATCAATTTGAGTTTATGCTATATTTACATGTTTACTCTGCTTAACCTCACCATCAGACAGAGCTTTGATGGGGAGCTGAAGCCATTATACTGCTCTCTTCAAAGCCAAACTCCATTGGGAAAAACAGAGGGCTCTGAGATAACAGCTTTATTTCCCCACTGGAAACTGCTGTCTGACAGCAAGATATAGTGTTGAAAATATTCTAAATATAGTGAACACTTAAAGCTGATCATTTTTGTAAACAGGCCGTTATCTATGCGGCTAAAAACTACATACTTCAACAGCACAATCTGATTCCTGGAATTCAGTCCTATAGCTTTTGGTTTTGGTGTGCCACTACAAGATTTGCAGTGACCCCATCTGGCCACTCCTATGAAAAATACATGTGAGTGCCACTGTGCCTACCATCATCAGATACTGAACGAGGTAACACATATGAGCAGAGTGTAACATAGTTTCCATTTACACTGAAATAGGAAATTAAAGTACAAGCATACCTCAAATTTGTACATAAGTGGTCCACAAATTTTCTGCCACTGTATTGATATCAGGCAACAGTTGCTTAAATTATGGCAATAATTGCTTGTACACTCTGGATTCAACTTGCCTGTATGGTACTATGAGCCTTAGTGCTATGTTTATGTATTCAAAGAATGCATACAGTAATAATAAGCCACAAGAGAGGAGAGTCTATATTCAATATTACAATATATTTTACAGGTCCCAGTGCGAGCTACAAACCTTACAATGATCATCTCAAAGAATTTAGTTGTTTTGATTTGTTAATCCTTCTACATAAAGTCACAAGATATACCAGACTAAAGATAAACAGATATTTGCCATCTCCAGTGTGTTGATGTATAATAGTTTAACACTTTAGAAACTTGCTGTGTCTTCAATGAGACCAAAAATCCTGATTTCCATTCTTCATATAGCGATACAAAATTCTGGAAATGATGCTGATACTTTCTTCCTTTAAATCAGATGATTTCAAAGACAATAATGAGAAAACATACATCTTAGGGGAAACAAGAATTAGTCTGAGCCCACATCCTTTTTACTGTGAGTCAATAAGGCTGTACTCTCTCTTAATAGCATGCAACTAAAGTAACTGACACCAGTAAAAAGACTCCTGTCAGAAGCCAAATGCATTATGCTTCAGTAAAATTGAAGCTCTAGATACTTTTGTATTTCAGATGGTTGTCAACTTTCCAATTACTTGAATCTAAATATTGCAATGTGGATATTGTTGGAGACAAACATTTTGTAAACAGTCATGGTGTGTCTAATGTCTGAAGCCCTTTATGACATTTATAGGGCTTTTGCTTATATGGTTCTGTGTGTGGCTGTTCACGGCTAAGGTCTTACAAAATTCTCCGCCGCAGGCTTTGCAGCTGTACTGTTTCTCCCCCGTGTGGATGCTCAAATGGATTTTAAATGAAGTTTCCTCTACAAGTAGGACAAGTGTCTGTCTCTTTCATGTGACTTTCCTCTACATGCTGCATCAGGTTCTCCGAGGGATTCAGACGCACTCCACAGATGCCACAAAGGAATTCTCGATTATCTGAGTGACACAAGGCGACCTCAGTGAGGTTGGCTTTGTAATGGCAGGATTTCCCCACACAATTTGCAAGGAAATGTGGCAGAGTTGCTTTGAATTCCATAGTTCACATGGGACTTGATGGATGTCCTGTCACTGTTCTGCACCTTTTTAATGTTTTCCCTTTGTAATTCCCCAAAGTGAGACTGTGTTTGTTTTCACTTTTATGTGCTGTCTTTACTCTCATCTTCAGAATAAAACAGATGAAAGTGGTTTGCTGGCTCTGATGCCTCCTATCCTGATGCATCTTTTAGTGGTTTAGCTGATATCTGACTATCTATATGTGACAGACTCCACAAACCATTTGGTTGTGCTTTGGCAGGTGAACAGTCAACAATTAAAAGGCTAAAATAGCCTATTTCTATCAACCAAAAGACAATGTTCAGCGCAAAACACTGTAATAAGCACCCCAGACATAACTAGAAATAGTTTTATAATTTATAATTAATTTGCTGAGACTGTGTAATGTTTCGTTATTCGTGTGCAAAATGAGTTTCCTCAGCGATGCTTTTAATCTGAAGAATACCAACCGGAAGTATTTGCGATCTGACCGGAAGTGTTCATACATTTGCAGCGGCGAGTTGTTATTAGCCAGCAAAATATTACTCCTTGGTTAAATATAGCTCATTTTTATCCAACTCGTATTTTTTCATTATACACGAGTACCCGAGCAACCCGGCTAAACTCATAGTATAATTCTTTTTCTTCCCCGTTCCGTTAAATAAACCCCACCTGTCAAAGTCCAGCTAGCCCGTTAGCTTGTAGTAACTAGCCAGTGTAAAGCAGGTGGACGAGGTTATGCAACGCTTACAGCTTTAATGTTGGCAACATAAAGACAAGGATCGTTAATGGCAGCTCGGCAACCCTTCACAGACACGGATACTGCAGATGAAGCAGTGAGGGCGACCTGTGACGATGCAACTACATGCAAAAGGTAATGCAGCAGCATGGTATGCAGCAGCAAAGTTAATTATTAAACATTACAATGGCTTTAATTACACCATGTTAATGTGATTTCTGATGAAGATGTCGGTGAAGGAGTGCATGCATATCAAAGGTCATACTGCATGAAACAAATAACCTACCACTCTAACGTCACAGCTAATGAAGTAACGTTAGCTACAGCTCATAATGCCTTATAACACCTTCAAATCCCCAGATTTCCTCCAATCTAATGTTTTTATTCCTAGCTATAAATGAATTGAAAACACCATCAAAAGTTTAGACTTTGGGATGATTAAAAGTCACTATAACAAATCAGTGTATCCTACCACACTTATTGAAGACCATTCACCAGTGGTTATCCATGACCAGAACATAGCCCAGGTTGAATCATATAAATAGCTAGGCATACACATTGACCGGCAGACAAGGTTTGCACCAGGGTCCAACAGCGCCTACACTTCCTTTGCAGGCTGAGGGTCTTTGGAGTCAACCAGAAAGTGTTGCTCCTCTTCTACCATGCCATAGTTGAGAGCATCCTGCGGTATTGCATCTCAGCCTGGTTTGGCAACCTCAGTGTACAACTGAAGGCCCAGATTACCAGGCTTATGCAGGGAGTCGGGCAGCATGCCTCACTCCAGTCTATCTTTGAGCAAACCATTATCAGACAGGCCCAGAAGATAATCTCAGACCCCACCCATGTCCTCCATCATGAGCACCAACTTCTCCCTTCGGGGAGATGCTTTACAATCCTACAGTGTAGGCTTAACCACTATAAAAACTCTTTTGTCCCTTTGTCCATTAAAGCCTTACATGGGAAGCTAACTGTAGAGTAACCATACAATGTGTATGTG
Organism: Cephalopholis sonnerati; assembly: GCA_019142605.1. Classification (NCBI taxonomy): domain Eukaryota; kingdom Metazoa; phylum Chordata; class Actinopteri; order Perciformes; family Serranidae; genus Cephalopholis; species Cephalopholis sonnerati. The sequence goes on along the minus strand of JAGQAX010000020.1, from coordinate 14,003,073 downwards.
TAGCTGTGTATGTGCATGTATATATATGAGTGTATGTATATATACATGTATTTACTTTTTTCCCAACATGACTATGCAGTTTTTATGATGAATATGTAAAACCATTGTGTTGTCAATGGGCAGCGTGTAATTTGTTGGCTGATGGCAGTCTGCACATGTACTGTAGGTACTGAGTGTAACTTTTTTGTATCTTTCAATGGCAGGCACCGCATGTATCCGGGACAAATTTCCTTCGGGACAATAAAGTCTATCTTAACTAATCTTACACGGAGCAATATGGGTGTCCATGTAAAAGAACTCCTGAAAAATACTGTCCTGGTTTGTTAGTTGTCTCCACTACTCAGTAGCCACATGTTCTCCTTGGCTGTCTACAATTTTACGTTGGGCAGATAGCGTGCACGCTGCTGCCGATGTTTGTTTGATATGTATGGATCAGACTGTACAGTATGGACCAGCAGAACCAGAACTATAGCAGAAAACTGCACAGATCTGTAGAGCCGAGCCTTAATTGTTCAATCAGTAGTATTAGCAATATTTGATTCAGTAATAAAATGTTGTTTTATTAGAACTTTGTTTATACACAGATCAGCCACAATGTTAAAACCACTTACAGATGAAGTGAATAATATTGGTCATCTTGCTAAAATGTGATGTTCTGCTGGGAAACCTCGGGTTGTGGCATTCATGTGGATGCAACTTGATACGCATCATCTACCCAAACACTGTTGCAGACCAAGTACGCCCCCTCATGGCAACAGCACTTTCTGCAAAACAGCAAAAATGCTCAGAAATGGCCCAAGGAACATGGAACTCAAGGCATCAGCCTGGCCTCCAAATTCCCCAGATCTCAATCCGATTGAGCATCCATAGAGCGTGCATGTACCCCAGAGCGAAGCCAGATCCATGGTTGGGCCTCTTTGGATTGGACTTGGCTCTGACCTGTCAAGGCATGGACACAGGACCACTGGGAGTGTCCTGTTGTGTCTGGCATCAGGGCATTGGCAACAGATCCTTTGAGTCCTTTGGGTTGGGAGGTGGGGTGCTGGCATGTCCCATGGATGCTTGATCAGATCGGAATCTGGGGAATTTGGAGGCCAGGTTGATGCCTTGAGCTCTTTGTCATAGTCCTTCGGCCATTACTAAGCAGTTTCTGCTGTGTGGCATGGCGCATTGTACTGCAGGGGGTGGCCACTGCCATCGGGAAGTGCCATTGCTATGACCGCGTGTACTTGGTCTTCATCAAGTGGCATCTACATGAATGCTGGGACTCAAGGTTTCCCAGCAGATCATTACATTGCAACAAGCTGATGAATATTCACTTCAGCCGTCAGTGGTTTTAATGTTGTGGCTGATTAGTATATGTCACCTCCTCATCAAATTTATAATTGTTGAACTAGGTTTGCTACCAGTAAAGGCTACTGGAAGGACCCCTATATCCAGTATTTCGCAAGATCTGTAGGGGAGCGGAAGGCGCCTGAAATCAATAGAGGTAAATGATACGCTGTCTTCTTTTATACACATTTTTCTATATTGAAAAGTTTCTCTTAAGCTTGATGAAGGGAGTCATGTGGTACAGCTTATAATATTTATCAGCACAACAAGTCATAGGATCAACAGTACATACAATAAACGTAGTTTACATAAAGTGCCTCATGAATGCCATACTGTAGAGCTGCAAGAATGTGTGCAGTGTGTAGAGTGATGATGACTGTCCATAAAAACAGCTATTAACACATCACTTTACAATGTGGTTAGTGAGGAGTTGTTGACAGTAAATTCTCCTACTCACCCAGTCATACTGTTTACAAAGATTAGGCTGCATATTTATGACCTCATTTGTGATAGTGATAGTGTCAGCCAAAGTGTGTGTGGTTTATTAGCTTATTTTACTGTCCCCTTATCTCATTTGACAGGTTACTATGCCCGCGTTCAAGGGGTTAACCATCTTCTTGACGCATTTATAAGAAAAACAGAGTGCGACTGTCAAGTAATCAACCTGGGTGCTGGACTGGACACCACGTTTTGGAGACTTAAGGTTTGCAGCTCACCGCCAGGACTCTGGTCTAATGTGACTCATCACTGGTCTGATGGTGGCTTTTGATCCTGTCAGATTTGACTAGACTGATCTGTAGTGTGTGTGTGTTACAGGATGAAAACCTCATGCCACGGAAGTTCTTTGAAGTTGACTTTCCAACAGTTGTGGCCAGAAAAATACACAATATCAAGTAAGTCAACCATGTTATCATTTTAGTAATCATAACTTTTTATTATAGTTTATTTTTATCCCCTGTACCCGTGTGCCACACATGAAACACATCAGCCACAAGCTTCCTTCACAGATCAGAAGATGTGTTTATGATGGTTATATATTATGTAATTTGTTACTGTATAAACACGCAAGGAAGATCTAATTTGAATTTCAGCTTTAGGTTGTTCATATAACTGTCATTAGTACAGTAAGCAGTGCCCTTTTCTGGCTTTGTTATTGCAATGTGGGGTCCAGATCTGTAGAGGGAGACAGAGTTACATTTACAGCTGTTGTACAAAAGAATTCAAGGATCAGTTGCAGTGCATACATGCTCTACATGTCCATTCTTGTGAATGCTGATGGAGGGTACTTTTGTAGATTGATACTGACTGGCTTTGAGCAGCAAAAAAAGAAGGAAACGAGGAATGCCCAAAACTGTAATTAAAGTTGAACTCAAAATGGATTTATTCCAGATTCCAGGCTCTTAAAATAAAAGATCGTATAAGCATGAAATCAAAACAGAACAAAGCAGCAACAAAGACCAGACATTAAAAGCTGTGTGCCTTGGCATCTGGCCATCTTTTGGCCAAGCTCTTTATCCCCCATCAGCACACTCCATGCTTTCTAGAGGGCAGCAAAAAACACACTGGCTAGACAATAAAGAAGTGGTTGTTTTTGTAGCAGAGAACCATAAAGAGCTACTGCAGCATGTAAAATGCCTGATTGTTGTGTAGCTTTAGGTTTTGACAGGTAGCTTTGGTTATGAATTGTATCTTTGTGTGTGTGTTGTTTTTTTCTCGGACTAGGACAAAACCGCCTCTGTCCAAACCCCTCATCGAAACCCACTCATCAGACTCCTTACTACTAGGTAATAACAAAAATAAAAACCATTGCATGACATGTCTGTGTGGTTTAACCAAGAATACTAGTCTTCTCTTTAGTACATTTCCATCTTCCTCACAGTGTGTGTTTGTGTTTTGTTTTCTCAGATGCCCACAGCCTTGACTCAGACCGTTACTGTATTATTGGAGCAGACCTGAGAGACATCTCTAGTTTGGATGAAAAACTGAAGAAGTTCCAGCTGAATCCAGAGTATGTAAAGATATGTTTTCCATATCTTGACTTCCTCTCATGACCAGTATTGAATACATTCTTCACACTGCTCCATGTCAGTTGTCAATAGTTTCCCCAGCATGTCTTTAGAAAAACAAAAATTGAAGCTTATCTCTGTCTTTATTCATGGCAAGTTACTCTAGATAACAGTCACTCTAGTATGCGTCTGTATGGCTGTAATGCAGATGTAATGTCTGACATCTGGAGCCTGATTTGAAAGGATACCCCAGGCAGAGTGTATATTTGGAGTGTCAAACACTCAACCCTCCATGGACTTGAAATTTTTTAGACTGCTTTCTCTTCAGCTACTTTTCATGGGTGTGAGGCTTGGTTAAGAGTGCACTTAAAGTCCCTACTTGGGGTGACGTCTACTTCACCTAATCTAACCTGCCTGTTGGAGGCAGGACTCCCTTCAGTGCAAGCTTTAGTGAGAGAAAAGCAAGCCAGGCTTTTGGCCAAGATGAAGTAGTGTGATGAGGCAAGAGAATCAAGTCATGAACTCATAGTTGTCGGACATAAAGGAGGTACAAGATCATATTCAGAGTGACCATAGAGAGATGATTGAAAGATTAAGATCTAAAGAGGAAACAAGATACCTACCAAGCCATCAATCCGGATATATCTGTTCATCCACTTTATACCAGCAATACACCCAACATTGAAGACCATCTGAGAATAACTTTTACATGGTTCTGTACACCATGTAAAAGTGGAACCGTTCACCTTCGGTACGACGTGTGTGTTGCTGTAGGACTGGCGTACAAAATGGAGAACATATACTTGTATGCCCTCTTACACAGGATATCCGTGAGAAGTATGAACATGACTCTTCCCTAACTGAGTTCACTCTTTGTGGACATGTTACATGCATGTCTTGCGGTACTTGAGCACCAGCAGGCCTCTACTGAATGAGTGGGTTCTGTGTTGTTAGGTGTATTATCTTTTAATGTTTTTACTAATGGGTTTATCTAATATAATGTTTTTTTGTATATTGTTTGAGTCAATAGCTAAAATTCTGCCAAACATGCCACGTCAAGGATGTGCTAGCATGATATATAAGCAGTGTATTTAACCAAATTTGGAGACGTTACTTTGGAGGTTTTGATCATTTGTTCCATTGTGAAGCTTGTCACCATTTCAATGTACTATAACAGACGTAAATTGAATTCTTTGTGAATGAGCAAGCTACAGACATTTCAACCCCTCCCTTTATCTCCAGGAGCTGAGTGGAGGTGGGGTTGAGTATAGTTTTATCAGTAGCAGTGGACCATGCCACATGGCAATTTTATGGTAGCTTGGTGGCACAGACATCCTGTTTCGTATGATAGGATGTTTTCTATGGCCCCAGCTCGTAACTCACACACTACTACCTTTATTTATCCAGGGAAGTTTGACTAAGAGTGAGGCTCCCTTTTTCAGGAAGCTGCCGGGTGTGAAAGTGTGAATTTAAGTCTTAAAGGGCACAGGTCATTACCTTTCTGTGTTCTGTCTACCCACACCAATGGTTAGAGTGAAGAAGTGAAATTCTTCCATGAATATGATGGATTTTATGGAGTGAGTAGTTTTAACACTATATAGGACAAAGGATAAGAGGAGGTTGTGTTTGTCTTTTAATTAGAAAGATCTCAAAAATGTTGCAAATTTCAATGAAATTTGGTGAAAAGTGATTTATAAACAAATTCAATATTTTCCACTGTACTTAGCTGAATGAAAAAACTCGATTATTTTAAATTACAGCACTTTTTAAAAGTGGAAAATGGCAGATTTAGAGGCTTGTTTGGCCTTGGAAGAGGTACAGGCTTTATGAGTGCTTTGTGGTTATGTTGTGATAACTGCTCTCACTCCCAGATTACCTACACTGCTCCTGTCAGAGTGTGTTCTAGTCTACATGACGCCCTCCCAGTCCTCCAATGTAGTTCACTGGGCTGCAGAGACCTTCCACACCTGCCATGTTCATCAACTACGAACAGGTAAACAAGACAAATGACTTAATTCAGGTGCAGTAGAACACCACAGTTGTTGGCTTCTGTTATCCAAGTGACACCAAGTATCTGGATTGTATGTTCATATGAAGATATTTGAAGAGACAGGCGTTGTAATAAATGTGACCCGTGTGTCCAGGTGAACATGAGTGATCGATTTGGCCAGGTGATGATCGAGAACCTGCAGCGTCGCCAGTGCACCCTGGCAGGAGTGGAGGCCTGCCAGTCGCTGGACTCTCAGGTAACACTCAAACTCAAATTTCACAACCAAGACAAAAACAAATTTAGCTTTTTCGAAGGATTATTATGAGTTGAGTGGCTCAGTGAGGTCAGTTACCTGTGAAGTCTAAAATTTAAGAATGATTTAAGGTCTCCTGTTCCAAGAAAACAAAACAGTAAAGTGTTTTAATGTGTGCTGTTTGCAGAAGGAACGGTTTCTTAAGACAGGCTGGGAGCATGCAGATGCTCTGGATATGATGACAGGTCTACAGTATGCTGCCCCAGGATGATGTGGGAAGGTAATGCAGGCTCAACATTACCCAGCATCTGCTAAAGTACTACCTAGTATCGACTCCATTAAACCTGGTTGTACAAAAAGTGCAGTATTTGTCAGATATACATGTCACACATTTTCACCTCCTATACATTGTAACTAGTCCTTTCTTATATTAGTACAACAGTGGGTATGTAATCCAATTCAATTTTATTTATAAAGTCCAATATCACAAATCACAATTTACAACATACAACATCCCTCTGTCCTTGGACCCTCACAGTGGGTAAGGAAAACTTCCCCTAGAAAAAACCTTAACAGGGGAAAAAAGATGGTAGAAACCTCACAAGAGCTACTTACTTAATTACTATATAATAGTATCTGTATGTCTCAATATTAATCATGTGTATAACAATAGCAGTAGCAGTGGGCATCAGGCAGGACCATGGCAGCAGCACAGCTATGACCCACAATCCAGGTGCAACTGTGTTCTTAGGCAACCTGCGAGACAAGGGAGCACAAAGGCTCCAGGAGATGCTGGGTTAGTGATATGCAGAATAGGACATGAATGATAGCAAATGAGGAGAGAAGGGGCTCAGTGTATCATAGGAAGTCCCCTGGCAGACTAGGTCTGTATTAGCCTGACTAGGGGCTGGTCCAAGGTAAGCCTGAGCCAGCCCTGACTATAAGCTTTATCGAAGAGGAAAGTCCTCTGAATGTGGGGACAGTGTCCGCCTCCTGGACCGAAACTCGAAAATGGTTCCGCAGAAGAGGAGCCTGATAGCTGAAAGCTCTGATGTCTATTCTACTTTTGGAGACTTTAGGAACCACAAGTAACCCTGCATTCTCAGAGCACAGTGATCTGATGGGATAATATGGTAACCAGGGGTTAGGGTTGGGTACCATTCACGTTTGGAACAATACCAGCACCAGTACCTGGAATTCGGTTCTGGTACCCAATAGTACCTTTTTTCAGTACTTTACTCCCTCTGTTATAATAAAAATGTAATTTTTGAACAAGCTACAGGGTGACATAGTCTCACTCTCTCACTTTCTCTCTAGTCACACTAGGTTCACACAGGAGGCAGAAGCCTGGCCCACATATTAATCAATTGGGTCTGCAGTGCTAATTTTGGCATCTGGTCTATTTTCTCTGCGAGCTGTGAGTGAATCTGGCCAGAAAACACACTGATATTCTGTTAGAAACAACATACAGCAGGGGTCATAACGGGGTTATAAGCCTACCATTAGTAAGTTAGTTAATATTTTTAATAATATAATAACATGATTTTATTGATAAATTAAAAGTATATAAAATAAAGTGTTAGGTCAGTGTTTCTCAAATGGTGTGTCATGGGATGTTGTGATAATCACAAATTATTATTGCAATATTCAACTGGGCCTGTACAAAAAGTTATGAATGAATTTTTAATTGACTCTATCAGTATGTTGTGCACACCCATTTCCCACTAAAGAGGCAAACTTTAACTAAAAAATGTAATGTAATTTAATTTAATTTCAAAAACCTTCACGGGGAACCTATTTGTCGCTGTTTGTGTGTGGGAATTATCAGTGAGTGACACACCAAAATCCCTGATTGGCAGCCAGTGTGAGGGATGATAACAGTTAAAAGGAGAACGCTGTAAATGGGACAATGGAGTCAATTTATTGTGTGGAGCAAATTACAACAAAGAACCAGCGAAGACGACCTACCACCAGAAAAAAAAGAGAGTTACTGTCTACTGTCAGAAGACAGTAACATGAAAGCTACCTGTCTTATTTTATTATGATATGTCATGATAAGAGTAATTAGATGTGTTGAAGCTGTTTTGCACAGATATAAATACAGGTGTGCCTTGAGATTTTGGCTTGAGTTTGCTCCCATTCTTGCATGAAGAGACAGGGACCCAAAGCTGTGGTGCGTATGTGTTTGTGTGTGTGAGAGAGAGAGAGAGAGAGAGAGATTGTGACAAAGAGAGGAGAAGAGAACGTGTACGATTGCATGTAATGTTTTTGTAAGTTATTAATAATTAACGCATATTTTCTAGTAACCTTACCCGAACCTGCCCCGCGGGCTGTGTATTGATAGTAAGCTAATAAAAAGCTGACAGGTAATCATAGGTGCTCTTGAAGACATTTCGCCTCTCATCTAAGAGTCTTCTTCAGTTCTAACTGACTGGTACGGAGTCACTGACTTTTAAACTCTGTGGGTGTGAACCCTTACAGAGTTGTTGAGGTCACATGTGAGCTCTGAGTTTCAGAGTCATTAAGGTCACATGTGAGTCATCTGAGGGTTGTGGTGTTAGATATGTCTGAGAAACTCGGGAGGATCTTCAACAAACACCACATCCCTGTGCACTTCAAACCCAGTAACTGAGACAGAAGCTCGTCCATCCTAAGGACACCCAAGCTTAAGAAATGTAACGTTATGTAGGCAGTTCAGTGCAGCCAGGAATGCACAGACTTGTACATTGGTGAAAGCCAATTTAGAGCCAGCTCATCAGGTCAAGACTCAGCTGTCCACTTACATCTAAAGGAAAAGGGACACTCCTTCAAGGACAGCAATGTCCACGAAATGGCCAGAGAGGAGAGATGATTTGAGAGAGGCATAAAAGAAGCCATCTACGTCAAAGTGGAACAACCATCGTTAAACAGAGGAGGTGGCCTACGACACCACTTATCACCCACCTACAATGCAGTCTTGGGATCCCTCCCCAGACGACTTAACACCTATCTGATTATGATAAATGATCAAATATGCACCCAATGCTTGCCGGCCATTTTGATTTTACTACCCCTCTCCCTGCTTTTCTCTTGGTTTCAACTCTTAAGACATTTACCCCCCACATAAAATTTAAAAATCCCCCACTTAATTATTTAGAAGTAGCTGAGTGTCACTGCTGTTTGTGACTGTGTTCCTTAAAAACACTGAGCTGTGTACTCAACACTACAAGGCGCGGAGTCCAACCAAAGATGTGACTGAGTTGCATTATGGGAAGTGTAGCATCCAGAGCTTGACCTATAGAAACTAAAAGTCAGAATACCTCAGCCTCTGCTGCATCAATTTTGACTACTCTTTTTAAGTCTGTCTCTCGTTAGTCCCCCGAAGTTTGTGGGAGTCTTGCACTAAAATGGATACTAAATTGCTTGAATACCCCTGAACTCTGATTTAGGAATGTTTAAATATCGGAGTTAAATACCATACCTCAGACTTAAGTTTGTACAATCAATGGTTGATGATTGTTCACAATGGCAGTCTACACGAGCAAAGCTGAATGAAAGTCACAAATATTGAAAGACACCTGACACTAAAAAATGGAACTATATGTGCATTAACAAACACGTATATTTGCGGACTTGTTGCTTGTGAGGCCATTCACCCTCTGTCTGTGCGTAGTCTTATATGAAAGATCACATTCCTAAACAGATGATGAGATATTTCTTTAATTTCTCGCAGAATCGAGCGTCTGGAGTTTCTGGATGAGAGGGAGCTGCTGCAACAACTTCTTCAACACTACAGTATCTGCTGGGCCACCAAGGACAAACTCAACCTGGGTAACACACAGTTACGCTACAGTTTTGTAAGATGTAGTAGGAAATATGAAACTATGACTACTCAGGTTCAGGGTCATCTATGACCAGCTTTGGCGCCATGCTGTCCTTTAGTTTATTTACTTTGTGTTACTAATATGTACCAAACTGCTCATATTTCCACCCATCCTCCCAGTTTCAACCTCTGGTGTAATAATTTACAAGAACAGGTCATGTTCTGTTTCCTCAGGTCTGTCACAGTTGGCATTTTGAGTGTGAAACCGCTCCACCGTTGGACATGATTTATTTGTGTGTACGCCAAAATCAACAGCAGGAGAAGAAGTGGAAAAAGGAGATGTTGGGAAAGAGGAAACCCGCATTCTCCATCAAGCCCTCGTCTGGGAGCTGTTCCGGTGCAAAAACTCCCGGCATCAGCAGAATGCATTTTGACGAGCATCCTTTGTGACCCCGCAGGTCTACAAGATGCGAGGTGATTAGGCTGTGAACTGTGACGAGGTTTGTCTCTACACTGGCATGGAGTTACCGTCTGTAAAAAAGATCCAGATGCTTACAGACACATTTTGTTTGTTTGTCACACTCACTTAAACAAAAAAATGATTTCAAAATCTGCTCACCTGTGTTGGATTTTCATGAAAGTATGAAGTCTTCAGATGTCATATTTGTTCTTTTCTGCTTTTTATGTGCCACTTTGATTTTATTTATTAATCAGTTGTACTTTCAGACTCATTTTCTGACAAAACATACACCAATGCATGCGATATAACTAGTGTCAAACTGCAAGAAATGCATTACATTTCAATCACCAGTTCATTTATATTTGTCTGTAAAATGTTTTCTATTCTTGAGTCTAGTTTCAAACAGCAAAGAGGACACAGATTAGTTTGTGACAGATTATATTTGATGAAGAATGTTAAAGTGCTGTTAAATAAAAAAGTCTTTTTGTGTAAGACTGTGAACGGTTCATTTATGGACTTTGTTATGGACTTCATATCATGTTATCAGTTATCTGCAGTGGGAGGCACGCTGATAACACTAATATAAACTGAATGAATGTTTGTCTGTTTAGTTATACCGTGTCAACAGTATAAACTGGGTTGTGTTGTAGGGCCATTAATTCACAGCTACTTTCAGGATTTAAAACAGCTTTAATCAATATTTTTATACTTACTAAACATCACAACTTTTGTGACCTGTTTCAATTGACTCTTACTGCTCTCATCAGAGTTGTTTCCAGCTGCAGTAGTCCGAATGGAAAAGTTAGTGACCAGCTGGTGAATAATGGAGCGTTTGGCGGCAAAAGAGGTGGATGTTTTCCTCCAGAAGAAGAGAGGACAGAACAGACCTAAAAAAAAGAGTGACTATTGGACTTAACATTTGCAAGGAGGCCACTTAAAAAATAATTCCAGTGATGTAATGTATGAGCTGAACTGGTAATCGGAACATAGGGGGCATGGTGGTTGGTATGTCACCCAGGTGAGATGGCTGCCAAGCTGCAAACTGCTGCAGACTACTGTTCAAGACCAAAAAACAACAAAACTGGGCCTGTTTTAGCGAGTTATTACTGTGTTTTCCATCTGCTTTTAAAGCTCCAGCCACGGGTGTTTTGTAGCGACCCATTGGCAGGATGTTGCCACAAAATGCTGTTGGGTTTTTACAGAGAATTGCTGCTTTTTCTGCCACAACTGTGCCCCCCAAACAGGGTATTTTCAGCCAAAACATGATCTTTTCCTAACCATAACCAAGTGGTTTGTGTACCTAAACCTAACCACACGTTATCCACATTAGCAAAATGTAAAGTTTTGACATATCTGCTACATAATGAAGCACAGATGTATGGTTTACAGAAAATGTACAATGCCATTGTACAACATTTTTCTGGCCATTGGGTTGGGCTGATGAATGTTAAATGTTCCTGCTTTAGCTCTATGACTGTGGTCAGAAAGCACGGGTGAGATTTGTTTACCTTCAGGGCTGAAGTAACTTCAGCGTTGACCCCCTTCACTTAACCAGCAGCTGGAAAGCAACACATGGGAGCTCCACTTGGTCTTGAGAAGCGTAATATATATGATTCTAAAATGGGACATTCTGCATAATGAGTACTTTTACTTTTGGTACTTTAAGTATATTTTAATGCTTATATTAATGTATTTTTACTTGATTTTTACTTCAATGCATGACTTTTACTTGTAAAAGCGTATTGCTACACTGCAGTATTGCTACTTTTACTTAAAAAAGTAATTCCCCACAGCAAAGATTTTCTTTTCATAAACTAGCTTGCCTATGTGGTAGAAAGATGCAAATAATTTTGAAATTGATGCTACTTGACCACATAAAACAAAGGAAAAAGACAATGGCATTTATGGTTCCCCAAGAGGTAGAAAAACTACAACTACCAGAATGCACAACACAGCCAGACCAACGCTTGAGCTGGTGAATGACAAAATGCGAACTTGCCCGTTGACAAAATGGCGACCAGCTGGTAACAGACAGTCTCGTATTACATTTAAAGGGTAAGCCAAAATACGTTTCTGAAAACACAGTGACTTAATCCTAGTTTATATTTGATTAGCGCTGCTTAGTTTTAAGGTTTAGTGTCAGTTTTTTCAGCCTCCTTTTTCAGCATACAGGAAACAGTATGGCGCCCACTTCCTGTTCACAAACTTGTGCTATTACAGCTAAAGGGGAGCTAAAATATGTTTCTGAATACATTTTAAGCGAGAAATAGGCAGTGCAATAACATAATCTTGGTTTATATTTAATCAGCACCGTCCAGTTTTGCTGTTTGACAAAGCGAGAGGGGCGGGTGTGCCTCTTGTTTCGCTTCCACTCTTCCTGTCTGTGGTGGCGGCATCGCGCCTCGAGCCAACCGTCACTAGTTACGGGCCCCGCCCACCGTACAGTTAGCATCTAGCTAAGTGAAGTGTTAAGGTAAAAGAGGGAAAGTTAAGGTCAGGGAAAGGGTAATGGTAAGGGTTACATCTTCTTACTTATAAGGTTAATCAAGTCTTCATGTGTAATGAATTATAAGGTGAATTAATGTTACGTTGGCCTCATATTTATAGAAATCTATCTGATAGTGATGATCTGAGATGTGGCTAACACCTCTTGATGCAGCTAAATGTTAGCTAGCCTAGTTAGCTAGCGTTTTGCTAACATAGGCTAACTTTAAAGGTAAATACAGTGTAATGTCTTTGTTAAGATTGTGACAGTCCTCCAGCGACAACGCAGCCCAAAAAGCTTCTTCTTTATATATCACCTTAGACACCCGACCACACTTGACCATTGTAAGTCTCCAGTGCGCCTGCTCTATGGACCACACAGAGCAATGGTTACATTGGCTCCTGCTCTCTGGAAAAGCATGAGAAAGTAGTGCGCTACAGCGGCTCTCATACCATTCAAATATTTTGTTGAAGAATTTTCTATTGAATCTAATTAAGCTAAGTTTTAATGCCTTCACTAATGTGCCATGACATTGCCAATATGTAGATGTGCACATGATGTCATATAGTGACTTTTTGATGACTTTTCGAGGTATGGCTGGCTACTTTCATCGGAGAAGAGTTGGAAACACTGCGGGGGAGCTGTGAGATCGAGGCAGTGGTTAGATGGAGGAAGGTTTACCACAGTTCATTTACACACACTGCCCACAATGATACAAAGCTGCTTGAAAATTAGTGAAGTATCCCTTTAAGTAAATCTCTGATTACTTTTTTCACCATATCAGTTTTAAAGTGACACAGTGTAAATGCAAGTGTTTCTGCTGCTCTCAAAATGGCCAAAAAAAAGATTATTATTGTAGATTTAATACGAAAAACTACAGCTGAGTTTAGTTTACTTTACTTAACTTTACTTTAATTTAGTTTATTTGGAAATACATGTACAGAAAATATAGGAATAAAAGAAATTAAAAGTTAAAACACTGTGCAGGAGAGGTTAGAAGCCAAAAATGGCTTATGAAGATACCTCCCCTATTAAATAATAACAAACATGCATAAAAAGAAAAAGATAAAAGTGATGTTTACATCCTCGTCTGTTGTATTAAAATGATGTACCTGTTAGTGAATGAAAAGATGTGGTATCACTAAACAAAGCACGTGTTGTGCTGACACCCCTCATCCTTATCTCTCAACAACACAGTCTCAATAATTTTATGAGCGTCTTCTGATTGCCAATAGTCTTGGGAGTATAAACAATTGCAGGAAGGTGGGGCATTAGAGTGATAAAAAAAAAAAAAATGGGGATGTGCGTATATCCTTTATGCATCATCCTAAGACTGTCTCATATACATAAGTGTACATTCACCAGACCACCCAGTGCAGGCTGTCCTCCACCAGTGGAACAAGTGGCACAGGGTAGACGGGCTGCTTTTTTTTCCCCCAAGTCAATATGTCAGGGACAGAAACCAAGACAGAGGTCTTCACAATAACTGAGACGGGAGAGATGGCAGTTGAGAGAGACGACACAAACAAGAAGAGGCGCCTCTTTGAGAAGTATGCTCAGCCCTGCCTGGCTGAGCTGTTTGGGACGAGCCTGTTTGTGTTCGTGGGCTGCGCGTCTGTCATTGGGAATGTGGACGTGAATGGTGTCATCCAGCCTGCTGTGGCACATGGACTGGCTCTGGGAGTGCTGATCATGGTGTTGGGGCAAATTAGGTAACGACTGCTAAATTCTTGATTGTGTTTTTTAAGCTGACTGATAATTCTTGTTTTTTTTAGTATTAGAAAGGTTTTAATTTCCTCCTAAAAGCATGTGTAGAACAAACATAAATTGACTTATTTAATGTGAATTTCCCTTATGATGTGAATATGTTTACTGTGATTGAGACAGAATCCAACCACAGCAGAGTAGACAATATTAAGCTTCAAACAGTTTCTTGTGATTTTTAGTCAAAGTCTAACAAAGTTTGTAAAGATACAAAGAATCACCTGCAAATTGTGTTTATCTCATATCTAATGGATAGGTGTTATTATTATCTGTTTATAACACCATGTGAGAGTAAAGTTCATTATGTTTATTGCAGTGGGGGGCACTTTAACCCTGCTGTGTCTCTGAGCGTCTACCTGTGCGGAGGGATGGAGCTTCCCCTGCTGGTGCCTTATGTCATGGCTCAGATGTTGGGAGGGATGGTCGGTGCTGGTTTGACCAAGGTGAGAAAAAACTATGGAAGCCCAATTCTGCCAGGAAAAAAAACATGAAATGTTAGTTTTAATCTAGAAAATAATAATAAACTCATGGCCCTTGATAATCATTTGGTTGTCATAACAAAAAATAGTTGGGAGCATGAGCTTAGGACAAATTTGATGCATCGGTGGTGGGACAAAGCTGTCCATAATATACGCTTAACTACTCCTTGTGCCAGCCTGCAGCTTATACAATTCAAGGTATTACATAGAGTCCATTTCAGCAAATCTCGACTATCTGAAATGTATCCTAATATCGTGGACCAATCTGACAGATGCCACGGCTCTTCTTGTAATTTGAGTCATATGTTCTTCTCCTGCCCAGACTACATAGATTCTGGACTTACTTTTGTATAGTTTTAACAAAGGTTTAAGGAGTCCAAATAAAAATGGATCATTTTATTGCTATATTTGGGGTATCATCTGAACAACTCCAGATGAACTTCTCACTGTCAGAAATGTTAGTCTTTACTTCTCTTTTGGCGAGAAGTCGCGTTTTACTCCTGTGGAAATCTCCTTAACCCCCATCTATATCACTGTGGCTTAAGGATGTTATGTCCTGTCTTAAATCTGAAAAAATAAGTTTACGGTGACATGCCTCTCTGATAAGTTTACTCGGAAATGTAACTCTTTTATAAACTACTTTAATTCCTTAACAACCCTGTCCTTGGACTAATCTACCCACACCCCACCCCCTTATTTTATTTTTTATTAATTTTAATGTTTTTTAATTTCATTTATTTTTATAAATATATTTTAATGAATAAATTTTTTTGAATGTATTACTTAGTTTTTTTTTTTTAGTATTCTATCTATCTGGTTTTATCTCGCTTCATTGTACTGTTTTATTTGGAAAAATACTTAATAATATCTACATAATTTATGGCCATTTTTTTCCTTTTCAATGCAGAGACCATTTTTATTGTTCTTGTTCTGTTTACAAAAAAGGGAATGGCATTTGGAGTTCTCAATTGTTATCCATCTATCTGTATTAAAAAGATGAAGAAAAACAATTAATAAAATTTAAAGTTAACTTACATAATCAAAATTCTTTGACTTGGGTGTGAAGGGTATGAAGTTAAGGTATTATTTTGATTTACTATTCCATATTTTTGACATAGTAAGTTGCAGTGTTGAATTATTATCTCTTAATTTTGCCATATTAAGTGAAAATCTAAAATCTTGCTTTAGTATTTCAAAATTTTGACTTAAAGAAATACTTCACCCACAAAATAATCCTGTGTATATCGATTACTCACCTCCTGTGACTGAAAAATCAAAAACGGAGAAAGTTCCTGATGAATTGGAGTAAAGGGGGCCGTATTTAACAACAGCAAAATTATTTCAAAACATCAGTTTACAAATTCTCACACAACTTGCTCAATATAATCCAAGTCTCATGTATCCAGTCGTGTGCTCAATGCTTCTCAGACAGCCCTTTCTGACGGGGAACTGAACTAAAAGTGAAATTTATCTATGCCCTCTTCAAAGCCAGACTCCATTGATAAAAACAGTAATTTTACCTTGTTGAACACAGGAACTGCTGGTCTGCTACTGCCTCAATCAATTAGTTTGTCTGTGTTATTGCATGACTTTGGTGTTTTAAAGGGTTAGTTCGGATTCACTAAAGCCACACAATGACACAAACCAACTACCAGTTGAGGCAATGGTTGACCAGCGGCTCGTTTGTTCAGCCAGGTAAAATTACTGTTTTTGTCAATGACCTCTGGCATTGTAGAGAGCATGGATAAATTGAGCCAGATAAATGAGACTTAGATTGTACTGCACGAGTTGTGTGAGAGTTTGTAAAAGTGTTTTCATTTAATTTTGCTGTTGTTAAAAGCGGCCCCTTTTTAGACTAAATCCTCAAGAATCTTCTCAGTTTTTGGATTCTTCGTTCACCGAAGAAATGCAAGAAAAAGTGTTCTTTACAAATTCAACTTAAGATGGGGTGAGTAGTTGATACACAAGTTATCATTTTGTGGCTGAAGTATTCCTTTAAAATCAGCTAATTTAGCCTTAGTGCATTCAATTTTTGACTTAATATCCCGTCATTTTAAAACAACTGGGAATTTTACTTACTTTTAATTTAGGTAACACTTATTCTTGATTTCCTAGTATGCTTTGTGGTGCAGAAAAAGAATAAAGGGTTAAAATACATGAAATCTATTCACTCCGGTCAAATTTATCATGCCCTGGATGATGCAACTTGTGCTTCTTTCAGGCAATCTACCCCTCTACTGTGTATGATGCTTCCCTCGGAGGAGCCTTCCAGCTAGCCACCAATGACCTGGCTAAAACCACTCTGGCAGAGATGACGATGACCCTGTTCCTCACCATGGTGGTGTGCATGGGGGCCATCAACAGCCGAACCCGCTCACCGTGGGCTGGTTTCTGCATCGGCCTCACTGTCACAGCCAACATATTTGCCGGGTAAGAGCCACAGAAGAAAAGTCACCCACAACGTCATCATTACCTCATTGGTGTCTGTCAAGTGTTCCACATCACAACCAGAGCAGAAGCCAGGATTTTTTTAAAATACAGAGGTCAAGAGAGCAAAAGAAAGTCTGTCATATTTAATTTATTTAGTTAGCTTTAGTTTTATTTCAGTGCAGCAGTTCTTATTCCTCTGGAAATCGATAAGTGCTCATAAAGTCAACACTCATAACTGTGTTTCAAGTCAACAAGTAAATAATAAGAATATTACAGAACAAAAGAAATAGAGTGTTAATGTTTTATTTCCCTATAAAGACAAAATGCTGTAAGCTGGTGTAGAACTACTAAATCTTCTACTTTTAGTAGCCCAGAAGTTGTCAAATTGAAATATACTAAGTGTAAAAATACTGGACTCAGCATAGAAAATAATCTAGATAGAAATCAAGATACAGATGACCTGAGCACAGTGCCCTCAATGATAGCGACAACCCTGGCCACAACCCCACTCCACACTTTTATTATTATTATTTATTTATTGTTGTCAGTTATCAGATGGAGGCCGAGGTTCATTATTGGTTTGGGTTATTAACTTGATAGGCCTGATTGACTATTAGTTTAATGTTTAATCTATGTATATTTACTGTCTAGGAATGATTTTGATATTCCTTCATATTTTAAATGACCATCTTAATTTAAAAATGAAAAAGTCGTGGTCAGAATTTGAATTTTATGGTGCATTAAAACCATTACTTCTATTTTTAGTGTTTGCCGAAAGGTAACAGCTGCTTCTAAACTGAAAAGCATTCTGCTGAGCTGCATTATTCTGGTCACCACTGTGTTACAATGTGGGTTTGTGATGGTTGTTGTTTCAGAGGGACAGTGTCTGGGGCCTGTATGAACCCTGCCCGAGCCTTCGGTCCTGCAGCGGTTGCCAACCACTGGAACCATCACTGGATCTACTGGGTTGGACCCATCTGTGGTGCGCTGCTCACTGTCAGCTTCACCAGGTATGTATAGCTGAGGACACACTGGTGGTTTTCCACTGTCACTAGTTAACAGTTTTTTTTACATAATAATACCTCAAGTTGGTTAAAGAGGGAACTGCTGTTGAAACTTTAAGGTATCCTGTTAAGGTATTGACCACTAGAGGCACCATGGAGCAATGTTTTCTATAAGTGGGTCCCTGTTAGTGGGTGGCTTGGTCCACATCCTGCCAGTGGTTTCATGTCATCCCACTGTTCGACAGTTGGTGGCAGTAATGTACAACAAATGTATCAATGTGCCAAAAAGGCAGTGAAGAAGAAGATTGATATCAAGCAAACATATATGTAAACAATGCAGCATTTTACATATTTGCTTTCTTTTGCAAACTGTTTTTTATGAACGAGGAAATGCACACAATTTATTTGTTAGACCTCAGTGATAATAATGATTTAGTAAAAAATATACCATGTAAACTTTTGTTTATAAGGAAATTCCACAAGACACTTTTCATGCTGTTGAAGTCAAACCATATTTCCTGTGTACTTTTTGTAATTTGTGGTACTTTCCCAACCTGGTGGTATCAGATTGCAGCTAAAGTGAATGATATATTCAGCAGAAGCAGATATAAGGTAATTGGCTGAGTTAAATATGAATAGGTGGAGCATATCAATGCAGAATAGTTAGCTTTGCCCAGGTTTCCTCATGAAAAAGCCAACAGGATTTTTCCATTGGATTTTGGATTATTGCGGAAAATAAACTCTGTGGCAAATGCTTATGATACTTTCATGTTTTGTTCAGCAAGATAATCTTCACAAATGAACACCACCTTTATGATTTTTGAAGCCTAAATGCAATCGCCAGGGGTAAAAAAATAGCATTAGGCTATAAACAAGCTACACTGTGGTCGCATGTCTTAACATTGCCACCATAGCGTGGCTATAAAGCCATGTTTGGTATGATGGCGTTCTGTAGGCTCATTTAGCCACTTGTTAGCAACCTCCTTTTTTAGGACACAGAAGCGATGGGAGTGGGATAGAGAGGGAACTGTGAATGAATAATGCAATAAAAAAAGCCTTCCTGATTGAACTTATGCTGAGCTTCATTTAAAAACAATGCAAAAAAAACCCATTAACCTTCAGAGGAGGGAACCAGGAGTAGTGAAATACCAACTCATTTCAGGTTTTAGGACTCATTCCTAATCTTAATTTATACGCCACACATGATGCTGAAAGGTCAGCAGTGTATCTTATGTAAATAGACAGGTGTAAAGATGATGGGCTGGATTAAACCTGTCAGTTCTGTTGCTGACTTGATTTTTCATCTTAAAAAGTTTATCGCAGTAGTTACCTCCCACCTCCTTTTCCACTGGACTTCAGTCGAACCTTACACAGAGCCAAGAAAGTGTGCTCCTGTAGCTCCGCCCAATGAGCTTTACCTTTATTATAGCCTGACCTCCACCCTACTTGCCGGGTTAAGTTGGATCAAGCAGTTACCATCTATTGAATATGCTGTTAAAACACTGATGGGAATATGAGACAATTGGCCCCTGAGCACAAACATGCAAAAGACCCCCAGAATTAAAGTGACTTAAACAACTGTAGGCATTTTGTGTGTCTTTGTGGTCATCTTGTCATTTGTAGTGGACATTTTGAGTCCCTTTGTAGCTGTTTTGCGTCTTATTGTAGTTTTTTGAGTCATTTTGTGTCTTTTGTGGTTGTTTTGTGTCCTTTTTTTGTCTCTTTGTTCTCATCTTTGCATGTGTCTGTAGTCATTTTACATCTTTTTCTGGACAGTGTGAGTCTTTAGTAGTCATTTTGCATCTTTTTTTGTTATTGTTTTGTGGCATTTTGTGTCTTTTTTGTCTCTTTGTTTTGTTTTTGCATGTGTTTGTAGTCATTTTACATCTTTTTGTGGGCATTTTGAGTTTCTTTGGAGTCATTTTACATCTTTCTGTGGTTGTTTTGCTTCTTTTTGTGGACATTTTGAGTCTTTACTAGTCATTTTGCATTTTTTGTTATTGTTTTGTGGCATTTTGTGTCTTTTTTGTCTCTGTTTTGTTTTTGCATCCGTTCGTAGTCATTTTACATCTTTTTGTGGACAATTTGAGTGTCTTCGGAGTCATTTTGCATCTTTTTGTGATTGTTTTGCTTCTTTTTGTGGACATTTTGAGTCTTGAGTAGTCATTTTGCATCTTTTTTTTCTATTGTTTTGTGGCATTTTGTGTCTCTTTGTAGTTATTTTGCTTCTTTTTGAAGTTATTTTTGTATCTTGCAGTTCTTTAGTGTCTCTTTCCAGTGAAATTGATCTGACTGATCACTTGGGTCCCTGGGCCTGTGCCTGATAGGCCTGTCCATTAATCCATCCATGTTCTTAACATGGAATGAAATCACACTCAGTGCTGTTGTGAATGTCCATTAATTGAAGTATCACTCTTTTGCAGGTTGCTGTTCGGTGACCAGAAGACTCGTGTTGTGTTGAAGTGAAAGTGTAATTTATTAAAGAGGAAGACAGAGAGGACTTCAAGACTGACTCGAGGACAGCGTTTCCATGTGTTTGTTCATGCATCACTCAACAATTAGACTGTAATATTTAAATTTGTCAGCACAGTGTGTGCAAATATATTTGTCCTTGACCTGGTTGTAATTGT
The DNA here is from genome assembly GCA_019142605.1 of Cephalopholis sonnerati. Lineage (NCBI taxonomy): Eukaryota > Metazoa > Chordata > Actinopteri > Perciformes > Serranidae > Cephalopholis > Cephalopholis sonnerati. Next base: position 13,982,438 of record JAGQAX010000020.1, on the reverse strand, counting down.
TGGCTCCTACTCAATGATATGTTTGTATTTTAATATTCAATAAAGCATTTGATGATATGATAGGGATCTGATAGCTACTCCTTACTTGGACTTTACATGCTCGATTACTGCTGGAAAAAAGTCCAGAGACATTTGATAATAAATTCCATACCTATGATTTCATAAAAATGATGATCCTACTTTCTGTTATCTATTAACAGTTTTTTTGTGCGCATTGTTTGGGGTCAGAGTCCTCAATGGAAAACCATGCTTTGATGGCTTTATTACTTAAAAGATGGTACAAGGACAGGGCACTGCACTTTACAATGATGCTAGATTAGAATCATAAACTGGTGCCCTTAGATCAACTAAAACAAAGCAATTAGAATCAAAAGCGTTCTGGAAACAGATGGATTTCAAAACTACACATGCATCTTGCAAAATCATCAGCACTATACACCGATGCAAACCTTTCAATCCTTTGCAATCACACATGGAAACTGCATACAACCTTTTTTGTTTTATTAAAGAAGTATGATGAAATGCATACAGTGATGAAACAGCAATCAAACAATATATCTGCAAAACAACTTATAAAAGGTCTGCATTACATAAATATGCATACATTTGAACAAAAAGGCACACATTGTGGTGTCACTTGAGGAAGAAGATACTTTATTTAAGTGAAAGTAGCCAACCAGAATGTGAAAATACTTTCAAAATACTGCTTGCAATCAATGTCCTGCTTTTTAAAGCAAAGTGTAACCAGTCAAAATGCACTCAGGGATCAAAAGTGAAGGTATTCATGCAGTAATATGACTCCGTATAAGGTTATTTTTAATGATGTATTAATGTGGAAATTGCCTTTTACTTTTGTAGTTGGTTGAGGTGAAGCTAATTTTTTAATAAACAAAACCTTTCAATTTCACAATGGCATTTCTTGCTATATCCGGGTCTTAAAAACCTTATTGCCTTGAAAAGTTGCTGCAGTAGAATTATGAAAGCTGAAAACCTTATTTTGAAATGTAGTCAAGTAGTTCAGTCTTTTCTTTCTACACAGACTCAAATATCGACAAAAAAATCACTTGATAAGGAGTAAAGAAGGTCGAAAGTACCTATAAATTGTACGTCCAGTTACAAATTCCACCACCACTTGGTGTGTTGATGATGGCGGTGATGAATGCTGTTTGACAGTGTAAACCAAATGTCTTATAGGTGCACAATTAGGTTGATATCTGTTGACTGTCAAGGCCGTAGCAAATGGTAAATGGACTGCACTTGTATAGCGCTTTTCTAGTCTTCCACCCTCTCAAAGCACTTTACCACTACACATCACATTCACCCATTCACACACAGTCACACACTGGTGGCCGAGGCTGCCATACATGGCGACAGTAACCATCCACACGCACTCACACACCAATGGAAAAGCCATCAGGAGCAATTTGGGGTTCAGTATCTTGCCCAAGGATACTTCGATATGCAGACTGGAGGAGCTGGGGATCAAACCACCAATCTTCCAATTACACATCAAGCTATTCGGTAGAGACTCGTGCTCTGTATGTAAACATCTGTCACCAATCACCAAGCACTCATTTCTTTACTGAACACTGAAGTACTCGTCCCTGTGCAACTATGTAAAAATACTAGATTTAAAATGTAACTAAAGTAAAAGTAGTCAAGTGTAATAATGGAAAGATACTTAAAAGTACTCAAAAGTAAAAGTACTACTTCTGAGGAAAAATAGTCCCAGTGTCTTTTTTATTATAATATATGACGTCATTTCAATCTGGAAAGACAGATGAATGAAGTAAAGATCATTTTAATACAAAATATGAGTGTACAGATCGACAGATTATTTGGCGCTTAGACACCAAAGGGAGACTTTTTGCAGCGTGACAAATCCCCACATGGAGTCCAGACACTGGTAGAGGTGGTGGTAGCTGATGGATGAGGATGATGAATCCAAGAAGACTAGGCAGTGATTGGGAGGTGAAGGGTGTACACAGCTCCAGCATGAAGGAACTACAGGCAGGAAAAGAACCATATTTGAAACAAGAAGCAGGAAGATGATAGGCTAACAGAGAAGGTGTGTCACGGTGCTATTGGCTGATTGTAAATGAACTGTAGAACAGCTGATGACTCATTGACAGCCCCAGACAATAACAGCTAGAGATAAAGAGTTATCATGCGTGCAAGGAGTGAGTGGCAGGGTGACACAGAAAAATGACAGCCTAAGCATGAACAATATTGTCTTCCTGGCTGAACTTTTGCTCGAGCTTCATCAGGTTGTTATAACTGATGCAGCAGTCTATAAAGTAGCATTCTGGAGCAGCAGCTTTTCGAGCTACTTTTAACTACTTTACGTTCACTTAGGTCAGGGGTCTTGAGCGCGTTTTAGGCCAGGACCTCTTGGCTCAGAGGGCGACAGAGCAGGGACCCCCTACCACATACATTGTATAAAACTGAGTTGCACATGAGACAATTCTCGGAATATTTTCGAAGACCGAGGTCGAAGACCCACGACTTAGAAGGTTTAGTGCAGTGGTAATAAATCTGTGGGGTCATGAGATGATAAATGGTGTATGGTAGTAAATTTAAAAAATAAAACGTATATTTATATATGTTTTATACGTATATTTTTGGACTTTTTGTACATTTTTTTGTATGACCTCTTTGGCCTAAAACTGATTTTAAAACAAAGCCATGTTGGAAGTTTAGAAGGGAGTGTCTCTTTTTTAAAGGTGCTAACAGTGTTCCAAGTGGTATTAATATTGGCACTGCTGTCACAAGGACAGCCAAATTGCTTTCGGCTTTCCTCAGAGTCTGGCAATTACCACAGTTTCCACAGCTGATAACTGGAGATGGCTACCAATAGCGACCAGGACAAATGATAGCGCCATGCTCTGCCTTTTCTGGTTGGGCAACGGTTGGCGCACTTCCTTTGTGACCTGAATTGAGCCTTCATTTTGCCAGGACAGAGTGTCCCTTTGAATGGCAGAGATGTGGACTCGAGTCAGACTTTCTAAGCTATGCTTAGCTAACGTTAGTTCAACTGCTAAGTAACATTTTAGGTGCTTTCAGTCCTAGAGTTGTCTTGCTTTGGTCTGAATCAGGGACTAATTTTGTTACAAAGTTGCGTAATTGCCTAGAGTTGGTTCGTGTTCTCATGGCAGCATTTACAAGCGGACCAGACAAAATGCCTTGTGTGAGGAAGCTGCTCCTGATTGGTCAGAATTTCCATGCGGGAAAAATCCAGGAAGTAAACAAAACGTTGAAGAAGAGTACACTTGCAAGAAAAATGTGACACTTTGTAATGTCACAATGGAGGGACAACTACGCGGGTTGATTTTAGTGCTGGTCATCGTGGACTATATTGCTTGCATTGTTCATTTTAGGCAAACCATACAGTTTGAAAAGGAGGTGCGGCTCCAACTAGAAAACGATGCAACAAATATGTTGTTCTCGTCTTGTAAGATTCCAAAGCCAAACCCTGTTCTTTTTTCCTGAACCTAACCACATGTGTTAGTTGTTGAAGGAAAAAACGTCAATTTGTGGTGTTGTACCAACAAAGTGCTTTTATTTTGAAAGAAACTGTATGTAAATGGTAAATTTCCTGTGAAAACAGAAGTACATTTTGGAAGAAGACAATGCATGTAACAGGCATAAGTTGACACGACGTCCCGGCAGGTCAACAACCAGCGCACCCAGGGTACCTTTCACATCATGTGTGGACATGAAAACTCCATGACCAAAGGTCAATATGTGACGAGGTCAGAGTGAGAATGTGTTGACTATATTGCTTGCATTGTTCATCTTAGGCAAACCATACAGTTTGAAAACTAGGCGCGGCTCCAACTAGAAAACAATGTTTTGATGCATTGTGTCGAATGTGCATATTAAGGCAGTACAGGAGGAGGCGCACATTAATAATCCTTCAGGAATGTAACATGCTCATGTTTAACCCAAAGAATGCGTAATGCGACTGCAGTTGGTTCAGATCGTGGTCAGAATAGTTCTCACCACAAACGAACTGCACCGGAGTTCGTTTGTAACCAGACTGAGACCACCTCTTCAAGAAGGTCTCGGTCTGGTTGTTTTGGTGCACACCCGAGTGCGACTGCTGTGTTCACACCTGTCCAAACAAACCGCACTTAGGGGGCAAACGAACTTGAGTTCAACTGAACCGAACCAAACGGGGCAGGTGTGAAAGCACCCTTTAACAAACTTGTTTTAACAAATAAATGCAATTTTTAAGAAGGATTCATGTTTTTGTAAATTTAATTCTGATATTACATTTGTTGAAGAGTGCATTATGACTTGTTTAGGACTCAGAACTCAAAATTTAGGACTTGGGACTTGACTTTGGACTTAAGGGCAAAGACTTCTGACTCACTTATGACTTGGTCCCACCTCTGCTGTATAGTAATACAGTAAGAGGCATTAAATGGAAATATGCAGATATCTCAAAATGATACTTATGTACAGTACTGTGAAATTTACTTACTGCAGAGTGTAGAGTGCATGATGGAACTAACCCATAAAGGGTGGTGTAAAGTCTATGGTCCAGCTTTATCTTGTAGCTACTGTTATTCTAAGTTTTCTTGCATCCAAGTAAAGAAATGAAGAAGATGATGATGAATAACAGGCACTCATCTGACATCACTGACTGAGGTCAACCTCAAACAGCTTGTGTTTTGTTTTGAGGGTTATTACCTCTCTTATAAAAGGTCACTCGTTCGAGGACTGGACTCACCCCACCTGACTCCATCAGGAGAGGTGTTTGGGCGGGGATTGTATTGATGAATATCTTTCACCTTTGATGCTTTATGACCCATGACGCAACTCCAGTTCAGTGTGCCAGCTGCTGGAGATGTTTATAAATAACGACAGCACCATGCAGGTGCTCCGGACGCCGGGTCGCATGTAGGTGCTGGAGGTGCAGAGTATCTGTGAGAACCCTCCCAAAAACAGCAGACTCTTCCAGGCAGAAACACAAACAAGCAGAGATGGGAGTTGAGAACATGGAAATGGAAGACACAGACTCTACTCTGATGGAGAAGGGGACCAAGAAGCAACCCATGCCCCCACCTCCAAACAAATACGAGACTCTGTTTCAGCCCTGCCTGGCTGAGATAGTGGGGACCATGTTCTTCGTTTTCATCGGCTGCGTGTCTGTCATCGAGAATGTGCCTGCAGCTGGACGCCTGCAGCCGGCCCTGGTGCACGGATTGGCTGTGGCGATTTTGGTGGCCGTCATGGATAACATCAGGTAAAGGTGTAAAGAACTGGAATGAAATGGGTAGAAAGACAAAAACAGTTTGCTGTCTGAGCTCAGCTTTTCTCTGCTGCTTCTCTTCCTTTAGTGGCTCCCATTTCAACCCTCCCTTCACTATTGCTATCTACCTGTGTGGAGGCATGGAGCTGATGATGGTGGGTCCCTACCTGGTCAGCCAGCTGATTGGAGGAGTGCTGGGAGCTGGAATGGCCAAGGTCAGTTGAAAAAGGATGCATGTTCCTGCTCATTTTGCACATGCTTAAACATGTCACATTTAATGAATTAAGTCTTTAATAATACATTTTATAGATGATGACACCTGCAGACCGATACTTCAACGCCACAGGGGCAGCGTTTGATATACTCAAGTCAGAGAGCCAGCTGTCTGGAGCCCTCTTTGGGGAGGTGGCTATGACCTGCTTGATCACCATGGTGGTGCTGCTGGTGGCAGTCAACGGCAAGACAAAAACCCCGCTGGCTCCATTCCTGGTGGGCTGCACCGTCATCATCAACGTCCTGGCAGGGTGAGATAAAAGGGTGACACCATAATGTGTGTTAACTGTTTATGGTGTCTACACTGTGTTAAATATTTACACAGAATATAGACTAAAAGTCACCCACTCCTCCGTCAGTTACTACTGTCACTTGAATGATGCAGCTTTACAGTGTGACAGTCATTTTAATTCAAATTTTAAAAAGAGTTTCAAAATGAAATAGTGACAAAAAAACAAACATTTGAAGTTTCTTTAACACTGAATTTGGAGATTTTTTTTTGTTGTTTGCTGGGAAATTTTGACTGTCAAAAATGTAATTTCCTGCACTCTTAGTGAATTTTTCTGCACCAATTTGTGCATTTTCTGTATCATTTTATGGCAGTAATTTCTTTACTGTCATCTGAATCGTAATCCTTTGCTACTTGAATGTTTTTATTGGCATTTACAAAAATGCACACGCTCACAAAATCTACACCTGTGACATTAGGGACATTAAAATTGTCCATTAAAAAACAAATAAATTACTTTTACTCATCTAATTTAATCTTACACAAATCCTTTTTTTTTTTGCAAATTTCCTAAACTATACAATTATTTCAAAACAAATCTGTTTTAAAATTATTAACTGAAAATCATTGCCTAAATAATTATTTTGGAATTAATTAACCATCACTTTAATTTAAGGAATAAATAGCTTGCAAGTTTATGTAGCAAAATACAGTTTCACTTTTTTATTATTTTTTGCCCTTATTTTTATAAATATATCTCACCATACTATAATTCATTTTTAAAATTGTTTATAAATAACCAGAATATTGTGAATTATATGATGACGATTTAATTATGTCAGTTTTACTTCTGCAGTTGTATCATCTCAGATATTTTTAGATTTAAAATCATAAATAATAAATTATATTAAAAAAAAATCGCAGTAATAATTAAACTTTTTTCGTGTTGGTGCAGGGGTGACATATCAGGAACGTGTCTGAACCCTGCCAGAGCTTTCGGTCCAGCTGTGATGACCAACTACTGGATCTACCACTGGGTTTACTGGGTGGGACCCATCGGAGGAGGTCTGGTGGCCGCTGCTTTGCTCAGGTGAGAGAAGTCAGATATGACTGAGAGAATTAAATGAATAAATAATAAGTCACGGCTGATAAGGTTTGCGATGTCTGTCTTCTTTTTCAGGCTCATCCTGGGTGACAATAAGTTACGAGTCGTTATGAAATGATAACAGCCTCTTTTGTGTGTTTATTACCACGACAATAAAACTGGAAACATTGTTCTGTCTCACCCATATCAGTAGGTAGGCTACTTCTGGCTCATGTCATAATGACTTTGATGCTGTACTTTTTTTTTCTTCCATGTCAAACTGTGTGACTGTGTGGATTTTTCACTATGAAATAAAGAACAAAACAAGCACATGATGTCTTTATTTGTTCCCCTGCCCATTAAACATAAACGCCTGTATCGCCTTTATCGTTACTTGTGCATGTATGAAGTGAAAACGCATCCCAGGAGACATAAAATTCACAAGAGTATCACTTTTGGGAAGTATGCAATTTATTTTATAAATTTGCTCCATGAGTTATATGGTCGCCTGTGGCAGACCACACTCCACACCGCGGACAGCTTAGCGGTATTTCTCAGAGATAGCCAGGGACACGGCGCTCAGGAATTTATCATAAGACACGTGGGCCTCCGGGGTGAATTCATTGGGGAAGCAGGTGGCGATCTCCACGAGAATGCAGTGGGACAGGATCTGCGGGTCACACACACACACACAAAAAAAAAACAGTTGTAAGGTAAATATATGTTTAACACAGCAAAAGCAATATCTGATGAAGAGGAGAGGGGTTTTCAGTGTCAGTGAGGTGCAAAACATGCTTCAAGAGAAACTTAAAAACTGCTGAATCGGCTTTAAAAACAAATATGCCTCCTTCTTTTATCCGATTTGACAGTAATTCCATTTTTTTGCACAACACAAATGCGTAAATGATACGCTCTACCCGTGCGTAAAAGTAGGCACAAGTCATCCTAACCTCGGTATAATGGTAAACGCACTACTAGAACATAACCTCAGCACACATATCATGTCATATGATGTTAATTCTCGTTCTATTATCAGATTTAAAAAGTAAAAAAAATTTTTATGCACAGCACAAATGCGTAATTTATGCGTAAATAAAGCTCCAATCGTGCGTAACAGTGCGCACAAGTCATCCCAACCTCGGTATAACTTGAAAGGAGCTACTAAAACGTAACCTCATAATGTGTGATGTTAATGAACCCTGTCTCACCTTGAAGTTGGCGGGGTCCACTCTCAGCTGGAAGGCGTGCTGCTCGCTGAGGTCCAGCAGGCCCCCAACCAGGTCGTCGATTTTGGACACAGCCAGACCAATGCCACCCATCACTTTCTTTCCGTGGGCCTTCACTGGAGCAGAACCGGGAGCACAGTCTGACCAGTGGGCGAAGTAGGTCTTGGTTTGCGGGTAGACCTGGAGCATCCTGTGGAGGTGGACAGGGCGGTAAGAGGCTGCGCGTAAAACAAACCTGGCGCATGTTGTTTATTACCTGACTGACCTGTATATGCTTGTTGTATGAAAAGTAAGTTCGGTGTCACTGATGAGTGACTTTGTAACACCTTACAATTCTCAAATTAAACAAATAAATAACTTAAAACTGACAAATTCCCATGTTAATGCGCCTAGGTGAGACAATATCACAGGATGCGGTCCAGATTTGGTTGCACCCGGCGGGATATCTTTTCCTCCCAGTATTTCGCCAGTAAAATAAAAGCATTTCATAAAACTACTTCTGACAGTAACTAGGTAAATGTGACACTTACCTGCCCAGGGCATTACCGCCGATAACGTCAGCTGACTTGGCAATTTTTGCCCACAGGGCCTTGACGGCCGTCTTGTCTTTCTCGGTCAAACTCATGGTGGCTTGGTTCGCTCACCCTCCCTCTGGACCTCTACTTAAATTCAGTTGGCCCGGGAGGCACACCCACGAGGACTGATGCCAAGACGCATATCAGACCCTTCCTCCGCGCCTGATAGTGCCCCCGGTGGCCTGGTGCCAGCCCGAGAGGTGGTATCAGCTGGTTGCATCGTGGGCGTCAGCTGGCAATAAGTTCATTTTGCCTATAGTGTGCGTAAGTCCCTCCATGTGGCCTCGTGGTCTGTTAGGTTGGAGCAGAGGTTCCCCCCGACGCGAAGGGGGCATCTCAGGTCACAGGAGTCTGTGGCCAGAAACAAAAGAAAAATGCAACCTTGTCAGAGAGAATATAGATTCAGAACAGACTTTTGTGAATATTTTTTATTAATATATTAAGTACTTGTCCTCATACAAGTACTTGGGTATATGGAGAGATGACACGCTTCCATTTCGTGCACATATTGCTGCTCTAGTTAGGAAGCTTAAAGTGAGGATTGGCTTTTATTTTAGAAATAAGTCTTGTTTTACTTTCAGTGCTATGAAGAAACTTGTGAAAGCTACCTTTCTGTCTGTGGTTACAGTGACTTATTGTATATGCATGATTAATCCAGTGTGCCATGCATCAAATGCAAAGTCACTTACTCATAACTGGTATATTGTCATCTACAAAGCAATATTGGGCAAACTTCTGGCCTACCTCTGCACCGTAGTTACCAGCTACGCTCCTTTAAGTGGTTGCTTTTTAATGCACCAGCTTATAATGTTTTAACAGATCTGGGGAAACTGCATTCCCCAACTGTGCACCTTGGACATGGAACAATCCTCAAAAGATCTAAAATTACAAACACTCGTATCCATTGATGAATTCAAGGGCGTCATAAAGAATGTGGTGACAGAGACATGTGCTTGTTTTCCTTGAGAGACCACTATGTTTGAATAGTTGTTGTTTTATTGTGGATTTTTTTTTTATTATATGTTGTAATTGTTGCATTATAAATGTGTTTTGATTGGCAGCTACCCTGGGCAGGTTTCTCTTGTAAAAGAGATTTTCAATCTCAGTGGGACTTCCTGGTTAAATAAAGGTTAAATAAATACATAAATTAATTTAAACATGGTCTATGGAAGTTTCTCACAACACAAGAAAAGTCCAGTTTTTGTACAATATGAGGATTTTTTGTTTACAGGCTTATTTTTTTTAAAGTGTATTAGCTATTTCATGGTAGGCCTGAACAACACAGCAAGACCTGACTGAATGGTTTTAGACTAGAATCAACACAATGAAGCCGTAATGTACATTTTGGCCTTTTTTATATTCAATTCCCACAGCTTAACACGCAAAAAATTAGGGGTCGTTTCAGAATAATCCTTACATGGTATCAAATGATACGCACATTCTGCATTTGTAATAATAAATAAATTAATTAATTAAAATAAAAAATTAAAATGTAATAATAATAAAAAAAAAATAGCTGAAAGCCCTTTCAGATTAATTTAAGTTTTTAATTTTATTTTTTTAATTCAGTGTTTTTGGGTCAGTCCATCAGTTTTTTTCTATCAAGGAGAGTGACTATCTGTCATAACGTTCACCACCATCCTCATGTAGTCTTTAATTTGATCAAAACATATGTGAAGTTGGACACCGAGTGCCAAGGGTGGAGGGGGCGCTGCTGGAGATAACAGCAGAGTGCAATTACAGATAACACACTGTCATGAAGTACTCTCTGACTGCTCTGCAAATTCAGCCACATTTGAAATGAAGTCGAACAGACACAAATTGTCTTTTTTGACACTTGTTTTTATACTTGTTGGATTTTTTTAACTGTAGAGATGCAGCTGACCTCTTTCAGTTTTTTATTTATTTATTTATTTATTAGGTGTTTTTTTTTTTTTTTTTGTAGCCTGCTTTTATAAATGACTATAAAAGTTATTACAAGAGTGAATTTCTGTTCCTTTTTATTTAAAACGGACAAAATCATGACCTTAATACATTTTAAGTGAATAGGAAAAAAAACCAAAAAAACAAACAAAAAAAACTTGCAAATGGTGTCTCAGCAAAAATCTAAAACAGTGACTCACTTCTCTCCTGACAGAGCGAAAATTTGGCCCCGCCCTAGTTGACTGAGGCGTCTCTTAACAGGCTGTCACTGTGGTGTTGCTCAGCTCTGCAGATTCACACCCGATGCTGAACGAGTTGCCGCTCAGCTGCCACTGTCCCGCCACCTGCTACAGGCCTGACCCTGCGGTGCCAGTGCACCGAGCTGTCACTGAACTCACCACACGTAGAAGCTTGAAGCAGATCAAGCCGACGGTAAAGGACGCCTTTTTCGTCGTTTTCTGACGCTGCAAGTCACTGCGCTGGATTTCAATAACTTTGGAGTGAGAACAGGCTCACCCAACTTCTTCTGGCTGCTGCCAGCAGGTTAACTCACCATGTCACAAAGCTCAAGTCATCTCAGACTGGTTTCTGGAACATGACGATGAGTTCACTGTTGTGGTTCCCAACTGGTGGGTTGTGGGCCAAAAGAGGGCCCCAGGTACTTTCTAAATGGACTGCAAGCGACTTACAAACATGTCAAGTTTGTAAAAAACATACTTTATTTTGAAGTATGGTGAATTTCTGGCACATTTTCAAGTGCTGTTTCCTGCTCTAGAGAGAGTGAGACAGCAAACTAGCTCGACGACATGTTCAAATGCAAGTATGACGCTGAGTATTTTTAACTGTGTGGACCATTAACATTGATTAAAGCAGGATTTATACTGACCCTACGCCGTAGCCTATGCACATCACCAACACCATTGTGAGCATTTATACTTGTGCAGTGGTGTGTCTGTGTCACTCTGCAGTTACACCTCCAAAACACACGTTAAACTTGGCTTTATAGCGACAGTTTTAAACACAAGTACACAAATCGGCTTCACTGTAAGTCACAGCATTCACAGGCAAACACTTGTCTTTACATTTTCACACTTTACACATTTTCCCCACAAATGTAACATGCTAATGTTATTAGCACAAGCCTATGGCATTTTACATTGTATGAATTAGCCTAGTGGCTAGCGAACTTTTCCTCTACTCATATAAAGCCAGGGACAACAGCAACATTTAACAAAGGTAACGTAACAAAATTCGTCTCTGTTACAGTTCACAGGGTTCACTGACAAAACAACTGTCTTATACTAAACACGTTTTCCAAACAAATACAACATGCTAACGTTATTAGCAAAAGCCTATGGCATTTTACATTGTATAAATTAGCCTAGCGATGAGTGGAGATTTCCTCTGCTTATATGACGCCAGGATAAATCACACACAAATTTCCCCTTTTAATTGCTCTCTGTCAACTGAGCTGAAAATGTCAACATCAGTCTTTAGTACCTTTGTAAATCTGTGAATCACGATCGAAACATCCCAGAAACTTCTGAAGGACTATGCAGTTTATCTGACACACTTCATCTCCAGCCTATCACGGCTGAGGGAAGGACCCCTGGACTTAGAGGTATTTCATCTCCTTCGGTAACCTCTATAATGCTGCGGCCATAAAGAGTAACTTGAACCTCGCAACCCATGGCACCAAGGTGCTGCATGGTATGGACCATGCTGTCAAGACGATGGACAGCATCAAGGCTGCTTATGCTGAGCTGAGCGTCCTACACTCGGAGAAGCTGCATGTCAACCCTGACAACCCCCAGGTAAAGTTTCTCTCACTTCAGAGTTTGCACATAATGTAAGGACTTTAATTAACGTTTTCCCCTTTGTACAGCTGATGGCTGACTTCCTGACGATTGTTATCGCCGCCGGATTGTGGAAATACAGGTACCAGAAATACAGGCTGCCTGGCAGAGGTTCCTGGTTGTGGTGGTGTCCGCTTCTGCTTCCGCGTTTAGCCTGGACCGTTCCCTGGCCCTTGATGGTGGATGGGTCCAACAAACACCAACTTTCACCCTGGAGAGTAGAGTTCCTGTCCTATACGATTCTAAAGCCAAAGCCTGTTCTTTTTTTTCTAAACCTAATCACATGATTTTGTTGCTTCGCATTGCTGTACCTACATAGTGCATTTATTTTGAAAGAGACTGTATGTACATGGTAAATTTCCTGTGAAAACTGAAGTGTATTTCGAAAGAAGACGATGCATGTCACAGGCGGAATGTCGTGGAACATCAACAACCAACGTACCCAGGGTACCTTGCACCTTCTCTGGTGCCTTTGAGAAGAACTGGGAACCCAACCCACTAGCTGCTGTCCAAGGTGCCACGAGTTTGTGTATGAAACTCAGGTCGTAACTTATTCTACTTATGTGGAAGATATGTGGATAAGAGAGCTGGTGGGAAAAAAATGTAAAAAAAAAAATTTTTTTTGGTGCTTTGGCAACTGTGACTTTATGCGCCCTGGTGCTCCACCTCATGTAACTGGTGCCATTTTTATCTTGTCTGCCCCTGCCCCTCAGACAGCCTGGCTCCACCTCTGATTAATGACTAAAGAAATCCACTTGATTGTTGCTAAAGTTTTTTCAATGTCATGTGATGACAAAGTGAATTTCAGTCTTGGGATCTTGTTTTTCTGTGTGACACTTAAACTCATCACGCACTTCCACTATCTCAGACTGCAATACAAAGCAGATAAGACAACAGACCCCCCCCCCCCTCGCCCTCACATGCCTCAAAAGCCACATCAGGACACTTGACAAAAAATAAATGACGTGACTTTATTTCAGCCTGGAGACGCTAGGCTGAAATTCTGTCATGTTATTATTTGCAGAAACTGTGTTAAACTTTAATAATTGTCATTTAAAAAACGTCCTGTTGATGGAAATGTATCTTAGAAAATCCACAGATCCTGCTAGTCACCACACAACACAGAGGTCATGATCCAGCCTGAAGGGTTTCAGCTGTTTACTTTATGATATAAGAAATGTAAGATAATTTCCTTTTAAAAAGAAGTTCCTTCATTTTCATTATGACATACACCTGATTGTCTTATCAAGGGCAGCTATCTGTGTTCTGCTGCTCTGTGGCTGCCCTGTAATGAAGCTGCAGGGTGCATGATCAGACTGTTTGTGGTGATTTTAAATACTTATTTCACCCAGAAATAATCACAGCTCCACTGCTTGCAGCACGCCTGTGAGACACCGTCAAACCTGCCATCAGGGCAGGGTCAAAGAGTTCACATGACCCCAGCCCAAGGACAAGGGGGAGGCCATGAAAAGGTCTATGGTTGTAACTTTAATGAGAACAAATACAACAATTTACTGCGTGCCTTCAAGACTAACTGGAAAGGGTTGAATTGTGACAGCATACTGGCTCTGCAGGAATGTTTCGACTGCACTTTATGTAAGGTCTTTAGTATCCCAGTTGACACTGGGCGAGAGGTGGAGTAAACCCTGGACAGGTCACCAGACTATCACAGGGCTGACTCACATGTGCTTCTCTTCGAGTTCTGTTGTAATGTTTATTATGTTTATGCTTTATGTGCTGAGGTGTTTTTTTTCCTAATCCCACACTGTGCCCCCCCTACAGGAGCCTAGTTTGGGAGTTGCTTTTTTTCCCTCTTCTTCCCTCTCGTTCACCCTTTTTTTCATCTAAGTAACGGGGCGCCGTTCGTATGGCGACCCACAGTTCTCCCGCTCATGTCAAGATTATTTGCGGACTTCTCATCCGCCTTTAACTCTATTCAACCCAGTATTCCAGCAGACATTGTGACCACAGAATTCATGCTTAAATGGCTTGATTTCATGGATTCTTGCTTTTCTGGGCTGTAGAATCCAGCAGCTTCAGAGTAGGCACATCATTCTCTAATAAATAACCACCTGCACAGGCTCCCTCTAGGGGCGTGTTTTATCACCCCTACAAACTCTTGTTCTAGAACTTTCTCGAACAGGCACTCTATTAGCCACGATGACACTGCATTGGTGGGCCTCCAAATTTGAGGAGGAGCATAGACCAGTTCTTGACTACTCCCAAAACTGGTGTGAGAAGCCAGATCTAGTCCTGAATACCTCTAAAAGTCTGCAATGTTTTATCAGTGGAGAGCCAAAACAAATTGTTAGAGATTGCAAGTACCTTGGCGTTATGCTCGACCACAAGCTTAACTGGGACCTGTAGACTGTTGCTGGTTTAATAATGCTACAGAGGCACACAGAAAGATAATCGGAAATCTTGAAGAAATAGGTTTTATTGAACAGCTAAATGAAGATAAACGACTCACTCTTACATCCACATGTACACACACGTCAGATATTCCCCTCAGGAGCTGGCAGAGACCAAAACAGAGCTAAAAGAGAGGGAATATTGAACTTAAATTCATCAGATGGTCAGACACATGACTCCAAATTAGTGATAATGTTGCTTCATGTCTGCTGGGTGTGTAACCAGGCACCTGTTTGCTAACATGTTTGTAATGACAGTAACCTATCACACTTATAAAGTACTGTTGCACTTCCTCTGGAGTCATAAACTGGAAATAATTAAAAGGAGTGTTGTATATCATAATAATAATAATTATGAAATAGGTGGGTATAAATGCTGCCTTTGTTCACTCGGAAATTCATCTGTGTTTTTAAAGGAGGTAATACAGGGTTAGTTATGCTTTCAGTTTAATCCTCAAGAGGACAGAAATGAAATTTTGCAGCAGGTTATATGGTTTAATTAAAATATTGGGAATGATGTGAAACCAGTTTTTTTTCGTCTTCGCATCAATGGTGAGATGTTGAGATATTTATAGCACAGCAAGTGAGGTTTGACTGAAGAGCAGGTTTCAGAGGTGTAACAAATCGCTGTAGATGTCAGGCTTCAGTGCTGATCACTCAGAATCAAAGCACAATGCACTGATGGATAGATACAAGACAGATTAAGGTCATGTTAGTACACAGAGAAATTAGTGGACCTCGTCCCAGAATAGTCCTGGGATGTTCTCAACATCACAAATTGATCATGGGTAACGGTGTATATGGGATTGCCATGAACAGTTTATCAGTGATCTATTCCTTTCTCCTCTCTTCCCACAGAGCAAGCATCAGCAGGGATCCTTTCTACAACATGCTGGCCACCAGGAAGCGGAGGATAGCCAATAAGAAATGATGACCGCCCACCTTCATACACACCTGCATCTCCAACATGTTCTCAGTTCTCATGTGTGTGTGTATGTGTTTTGTTACAGGGTGTCAATAAGGCCTCCATTTTATTCTTTCATTGCTGGAGGACGAGCAGCAGACACAGGTGAAAGTTTATTGAACTGAACTCTTTGCATAGGGTGGCTGTGACGGGATCACCCTCTGCTGGACACATGAGGAATTAAATCTACAGGAGGCTTTTAACCAGAATATCCATCCTCCTCATGTGGCATTCCTTTCATCCAGACCAGCTCGCCTGCTTGGTCGTCTGCCAACATGACTCCCAGGCAACATTTTATTATCGTCACCTCACATGTCCTTCGACAACTGCCAACACCAACAATGTTTTTTAGTATCCTGTAACTACGGAAAGCCTCAAGCTTCTAAATCAGCTGGTCTGATTGTTAGCCCTCAAGTGACTGTACCTGTATATGCAAACACACTGATTTATCTTGAACTCATAAACTGCTTCCTATATTAATTCTGTAAACGCTCATTTTATGTATTGAAATGCTGAAAAACTCATCAGCACACAATTTGGAGATAAACCATCAAACCACTGAATTTATTTTGAATTTAGCAGAATTTGTGTGGAGAATCTGTTTGTCAAAAACATTTTCAAACGGTGTCCATGCATTGATGATATTTTCTGTCTGTTTGAAGGTGATGTGGATGAATTAAAAGAGTTTGCAAGACTTGAATTTGAAGTTCACAAGGGAATGAGCCATCTCCTGGACATGTGGGTGGAAAAAATCCAGTACACAGGAAAGAAACTTTACTCCTTGCAAACAGCTATCATCCCACATCCCTTAAATGTGGTCCAACAGACATCTCTCTACTCTTCACTGAGTGACTACAGGGACTGTCAAATGCTCCTAAATTCTTGGTAAGAACTAGTCCACCACACTGGGGACAGAAGAGGCTGTTTGCTGCAGGGTGTGGAGGAACAGGAGAGGTCGATGTAAAAGCCAGTAGTGAAAAATAACCTAGACTTAAAATCAGTCAGTTTTAAAATTGTGTATGTTACTGTGGATTTTGCTTTTGTTACCAAATGGTGGCGCTGTTGCAGTAGGCCTATATTTAACCACTCTGCTCTATAGAGTTTAACAATGTGAGTTTAGTCCTCTCATGAAGGACCTGCCAAATGTTTTAAATGCCTCAGCACATTAACAGTTTTAATTATAATATATACTTCATTGGTTGACTACAAATAATAACTCTGTATGCTTTTAAAATGGTCAGCAGCACATCGTTTGTAATGAAACACAGATTTGGGCCTTTCAGACTTTATATGGGAAAACAACACAACAACAGGAAAGGTGTTTATTGCACAATTTTATTATTACAAAACATATTGTAACAATAGCTACATATACATAAATATAATTCATATCTTGCATTATTATAAGTGGTTTATATACTTTCTAAAAAGGTGGCTGGGTCTCATCTGAATTTCTCGGAGAGGACAGCTGCGAAAGCTGACAGGAACTTGTCCATTGCAGCGTGTATAACCGGTGTGAAATCATCGCCCATGTAACAGGCCAAGGTGACGAGCATACAGTGTGAGAAGAGCTGCGGAGAAGGTGAAGGAGCATTACTCACAAAGGACTGAATGCTAATTTCAGTTAAAAATAAAGAAACATTTCAAAACTATTTATTTGGATATCAGTAAAGACGTGGCTTCCAGTCTAACATATATTGAAATCCATATGCTACATATTTAAAAATCATGTTTAAGATATGAGTAGACTCCATACACATATAGGTAGGTGTGTGTGTGTTTTGTATAATGTATTACAAAACTGTAATCATGTGTATTATATTGAAATGTGTTTTAAGTGAAACATGTTTTATGGGAAGTAACAACAGGTCTGCTCTGCAGAATATTGCATCTCTGTATATGGAAAATATATTTATGTTGCAGAAACACTAAGCTAACAGTAAGCTACATGAGCTGTTGGGAGAAATATGTCGGCCATGTTAGTTTTGAAGCTGTAAACAGGAACTCCTGCTGACGTCAGTGGAGTTTGATCTGATATGGACTGAGATGTCATAACTTTCTAACCACTGAAAACACAGTGTCATGTTGTGCTTAAAACCATAATTTTTTTTGATTTAATTCAATTCAGTTTCATTTTTATTTTATTTTATTTCATTTTGGTTTTGTTTAATTTAATTTAATTTAATTTAATTTAATTTAATTATTTTGTAGCAGATTTTATTTTTTTTAATAATAAAATATAAAAATTTAGAAAACTATATAAATATTTTTCAACACTTTAATAAGCAGTGGTAGAATGTAACTACTCAAGTACTGTACTTAGGCACCAATTTGGGGTAGTTGCACTGCAAATGAGAATATTCTTCTTATGCAACTTCATATTTCTACTCCACCACAATTTAGAGGTAAATATTGTACTTTTTACTCCATCACATTTATTGCACGGCTTTAGTTACTAGTTACATTACGAATTTTGATTTTTTTTTTTTTAGATGTGAAAATGTACAAGTACAGCAACTATTTTGATCATCTTTTTTCCGCCTGTAATTTTTCATACAAAAAAGAACTTGAGGTTTGTTGGGAAAAAAAACAAATTTTATAAACCAAACTATCAATTGATTAATGGAAAAAATAATTAGCAGATTAATCTACAATTGAAAATATAATTTCTGTAGTTGCATTTCAGTAAAAAATATTTAAAAACTCTACCAGCTACAAATCAAAAGTAAAAGGTTGCTTTTCTTTGCAGTAATGTAGGCCTAATGTGATGTAATGTATCATCCATCAGTAGGACTGATGTTCTAGTAAAGGCACCTTGAAGTTGGTCGGGACGATCCGGAGTGTGTAGGCATGCAGGGTTTGCAGAGGAGCCAGGGTGACGGTCAGCTGGCTGATGTCTTTGGCTCCCTCTGCTATGGCCAGAACAATCTTCTTCCCATGAGAGAGCATGTGAGGGGAGCGCTGGCTGATGTCCAGATGGGAGAAGTATGTCTTGGTACCTGGGAATGTGGTAAACATCCTGTGGAAGGATTGGGAAGGTAATTTTAGGATTTCTGTCAGTAGTGTTGCAAAGATGCACATTTGTAACCAAAGTATGAAAAACATATCCATCATGTCACTTCTGGTTGGTGCCATCATCATCATTGTCATCGACACTGGTGTGAGCTCACAGCCCTTGCATTTGAGCATTTTACCACACTGGTCACGGATCACTGCCAGTGCCGAAGAGACAACTATCTGAAGTTTACTACTAATCCTAATTCCTCATTCATCAGCATTGGTGTGATTTAAATTTACTTGCATGTTCTCCATGGTTCCACTGTCTCCTATAGGATTCATATGTTAACTGCCAAACCAATTGTTTATAAATCATTTAACAAAGTAGGGCTGAGTGATATGGAGGAACTCAAATATCACAATATTTTTCACCAAATACCTCGATACGGATATTTTAAAAAGTACCTTGATTTATAAGTAAAAAATAAATAAATAAAAAAGACTTTAATTCTGCTTTAGGGGGTTCATACACTGTTCTAAATCTATATATACATAGATATTTGTATATTGTAATAGTCAACAATAGTATGTACAATACTTTGGCTTGCTGTATTTTGTTATGGTCATACCAATAAAGCTATTTGAATTTGAATTTGATAATGATGCAGGGTTGACTATTGGTGCTTTCACAAAGTATTTACTCAATGAGATTTTTGATAAACACTCGTCAGTAATGTAAATATTAGGGCTGGGCGATATGTTCTGAAAATTACATTGCGATATTTTTGGGCTATATCTCGATACACGATATATATCTTGATATTTTTAAATCTCCAAACGAACATAATGATAACTTCGTTGTAGGGATGACTATTTGTTGACTATTGTTTTGTTTGTTTTTCCAGAAATTATGAATAAAATTAGGTTTTTGATCAATAATCATCAATAATGTGGATATATAGCGACTAAGTGCGTAAAGGCAAGTGTTAAAACAATCAAAAAAGTCTGGATGGTTAATACATTGATATCACTTTGCTGTAATGCAAAATGAGGGAAATACACCATTTATGTCTTATCACGATATAACGATATCCAAAATCAAAGACGATGTATCGTCTCTTATCTCGATAACGATATAGTACCTTTATATTTGTTTTCTTTTTCTTTTTTTTTTTTTTTTTTGTTCATTAAATTTTGTTTCAGTACGTTGTGCCATAACTAAATCAAAATCGTCTGAAAAAAAAAAAAAAAATCAGTTAAAAGCCTTAACTTGGTGGGGAGCTCTCCAAGGCTCCTCTCACTCCTTAAAGGTGCAAAATGGTTTAGTCCACCCTTGCAAGGATTTGTCTTTAAATGTAGCTGAAGCCTTATGAGTGACTGTGTTTGCTGCTGGAGCACCGTGTCTTTCCCCAAGAAATGAAAATCAGGGTTCCAAAAAATAAAAGAAAGAAGGCAAACTGACTTTGTAAAAATAAGTAAATAAATATATATTTTTTTGATTCCCAAAGATACATGAGAGAGACATGGATCAAGAAAGGAACGACGGGGGCCCACTGAAATTGCTTATGCACAGGGCCCAGAATTTGGTGTTACACTCTACACTGAATGCAGCCTTTAATACCAGGAAAAGACAACACCTGTGGTATTATAATATTCAAAAATGTAAAATGTTAAATATAAATTAAACTTAACTTTGATCAGTTTTCCACTTTTTAATAAGACATCAGGAAGTTATTGAAGTCATTAGCTCTTCATATGTGGGTCTAAGTTTGGTTGTTTATTTTGGGTACATTATGTCAGAGAGCTAAGATGAAGCTCTCTTAGGAAGCCCTAACATTTATAAACACACAAAAGACTTCTGTGGAGGAGAGGTTAGTCACATCAGCTGTTTATCTACAGTTCAGTATCTACAGTTTCATAAAACACACAGACAAAGTGCTGAAACAAGAGAGTTGAAACCTACCTATAGAGCGCCTCTGATCCAATATCTTCTGCCACGGGAGTCAGCTTTTCCCATATTTCTGCTATAAGCTCTTTCTCTCTCTGCTTGAGCATTGCAGCCTGGTGCGCTACGTTAGAGAATTCACTGCAGCTGAATATCCAGAGTGTGGTGACTTAACAGCGGAGGTCAGATTCACAACAGGCGACAGGCGTGTGCGTAAAAGGCTTTAATCAACCATTTTAGCACCATATTAACCAAATCGCGGAAACGGGTGATGAGTAAAAGCAATAACTCCGTGTGTGTGTGTGTACAAACGAGGTGTGATGTTAAAGGTGTTGTTTCCCTGCTGCTCTGCCTTATCGGGCAGCAGCCAGGGCAGGGTGGGGGCTCCACACCGCTGCGCTATCTGCTGCTGTACGTGCGTCACGCTGGATATGTCTACCATAACATTAATGTGGCTGAGTTCAATGTGCATCTGGTGTGTGGTGGTCTGATGTTGGCTCTTCAGGTGCTTCCACATTATTATTTATTTGTTTGTGGGGATTTTAGCAGGTTTAGTGCGCTCTCAGCTGTATAGTTGTTTATTCTTGGTGTAAATATAAGTAAAACTATAACTGCTTACAGCTCTCACTAGGACATTTCTTTATATTTATCAAAACTGTCTCATTCTGCACCTTCACAAGGAAGAAACGTATTAAATGTGAGTCAAAGGCTTCACTGCAGTGTGGCGAAGGCCCTTCAGATAAACTCTTTCAGCTGCTGCTATCTGCAGCTCCATAAGCTGCTGGTTTGGGGGCAGTGGGCGTGAAACCTGCCTGCATCAGATACCATTTTGAGAATCATGGAGCTGCATTACCCTGAGGACTTTAATTTGGCCTGAAGATATATTGGTTGTGCCCTTTTCTATCGATTCACAATTTAAAACTATGTGGGAAGGAGCTCACTTGAGACACAGGACCAACTAAGTTTGATCTCTCTCCTGAGAATGAGCCTGTGTGTCTCAGTGAGATTATCATTCTCATTGTCATTTGTGCCGCGAACAGTAGGCCCTACTTGTCACTGTCTAGCCAAGGCTGGAGACCAGTCCCGTCTCGATGTCCCATTGACAAGAGAAAATGTGTTTGGGACAAACAGAGATCTTCCTCAGGATGAATGGGGTTTTTGTATACAACTAGCACTAGCATATAATAAACTGAGCTGAGCAACAACAATGGAGCGTGTCTCCATGCTGTTATCACTGGGAGGAGAGCTAGTTAGCTGTTAGCAGCTGGTGGGCAGCAGAGTTGTGTGGTGCGTTTGGCTAATGGAGCCAAGCACAGTTTCAAAAGACGGGTCTGATTTTACTGTAGTGCAAGCTAAACTATTAAAAGGTCCCAGTTTTGCAAACTAAATCTGTTCTAAAGCTCCTGAAAACTCCTTGTGATTCCTTTTCCCATTGTTTGCTCAATGCCTGTCCATCTAGCCTTATATTAGCTGTGCACCAACCAAACTGGGCTGCCTTATAATACATTTCAGATGTTCATGAGTAGAAGGTTATCTAAAGACATCTGTGCGATGAAGCAGGAGAGTAAAAACTCGTGATGGGTGGGAGAGGGCCTGTGAGGTTATCACATAAGAACCTTGACAGTAATCATAGTGACCTCGCATGACCCCACCTTCACCCTTATGTGTGTCCAAAACATGCAGCAGTTTCTGTTTTAAAGGTCCTGTGAGAGAGATCAGTAACAGGGGTATAACAGCCAGATCTCTTGAGCTATTCACTATTAAAATTGAATTTAAAGACATCTAGTGTTATAAGTTTTTATTCGCTGATGTGTTGACCCAGTGCGGTGTCGAGGGCTGACTCAGCATAACCAAAGGATCTTGTGTCCTATTGATATGAAGTTGAGCAAAAATGCACAGTCATGCTTTTTGTTTCAGTGTGATAGGTTGGTCTGGTACCTAAAATTATATGAAGTAAGAGGAAAGACTTGTTGACCTTTACAGTAAGTAGTCTAGTATATTGTACTCTATGTAATCTAACATTATGAAGTTGTTTTAGAATCAGACAGTTTACCTTTAGTCTGTTTTGAACAGGAAACAGGAGACACATGAAGTTTTTTTATGCATTACTTCAGCCCATATGGCCTATCTGTGTTGTCAGGTCACCTCACCTGTTACACTTAAAACTACACTGCTCCAGGTGAGGCTCGAACTCACAACCTCGGCATGACTCTGCAGGTTACTGTCTTATAAGTACCGCGCGCTGACCGATTGCGCCACTGGAGCTCTGTGACACAGCCTCGCTGTCTTGATAAACAGCACAGTGTTGAGAGTTTAATGAAAGTTTATGCTGTAACACAACAAAAGCATCACACACCCAAACTCTAAACTCTGCATCCTGTAAATTCAGCAGTTGAAGGGAGCGCCAAGTGAAGCTCAGACGATCTCAACTAACTCAACTAGTGTTTTTTTATCTGTCAAAGTAGGTGAATCATCCAACTAAGTGATCAGTTTGTGCAGTTTGAGTCCTGCAGGCAGTTCATCACAGCTTTGTCAACCACATTTACACCTATTCTTGATGAAGGCCAACTTTACACCCATGGTAAAACTTCTCTGCTCCAGGTGAGGCTCGAACTCACAACCTCGGCATGACTCTGCAGGTTACTGTCTTATAAGTACCGCGCGCTAACCGATTGCGCCACTGGAGCTTGTTAAGACAAACCAAACAATCTTGAATAAGACAACAGAAGAAAACAATGCAGTCATTCCTGTCATTCAGTCTCACTGGCCAGCCACTGATCAGCATGACAAACGCATTATGCCTTAGAGCTACTGTACTGCACTGAGCAGGTGTGTATTCAAAATGTTCGAACGTCTGTGGCAGTAGAGTCATTGAGGTAAGTATCAGGATTTACCAGTTTGTGTCAACAACAGAGAACTTTTACTCAATCCCAATGCTAAAGCTTCACTGCCTTAGGAGAGTCTTGAACCAACAACTGCAGCATTACTCTGCAGATTAGTCTTATAAGTAACGCTCACAAACCAACTGCACCACTGTAACCTGTGCTCTGTGCTCAACACGTACCAAATCATTCAAATATTCCTTAAAAACAGACTGATTACTTTGACTAGAGAGGTCTTTTTTCAGCTTGAATTTGGGAGGAGCCACGCTGCGAGTTTGCTTAAGTCACCAAGATCAGCAGAAATCAAATTGAATCTGTCCACCCTGACAGAGTGAACAAACAGGAGGGTCAGGACTCCACAGCAAGTACACATCTACACAGTCCTGAGAGGAGGCCTTTTCAGGTAGCAAGTAAAAAACAGCTGTGCAGGTCAGAGGTCGGCAACCTTCACTATCAAAAGACCAAAAATAATTAAAAAAAAAAAAGCCTTATAATGAAGGTAACAGCCTATTAAATCTAAATTAGCCTGTCAACATTACAAATAGGTCTACATGAGCATTCATTAATATGTTTTACCATCAGGGGGCACTGCAGTGGGCTATTTATGATTATTGGGACCTTTAACTTTGCAGAGTTGGTGGTAAAAGCAAATGAATCTCTTCACGCACATTCAGTTTTCTTTTTTGGATGTGGAATCCAAGGCTAGCCAAGGAGTAACAACAGAACGTACAAATAACGTCTTCAACAGTCAACCAAATGTGTCCAGTAGCATGGTAATAATTAGCAGGCTGACCAAAGCAGTGTGACCTGGAGGAGACAGGCTCTTACTTTTCCGTTGAATCTTCTTGGCTTGAAAAGTGTTTTCGTTAGAATGAGTCTGCGTCTTGGGAGAGTTCAAGATGTGCTCTCTGTTATTATAGGTGATTCGGAGACGTGCAGGGTGCAGCATTCTACTCCTTGCCTGTAGAGAAGCCTCTTAATCGTGTTGAATCCTCATTGATCTCGTAGATCTTGATCCTGTGACCGCTATAAGAGGAGTCACTTCAGAACAACTTCTTGATTAATATATTGGTGAAATCTGACAATAACAGGTCTCAGAGGCTCCTTTGGTCATGGTTTTGGTTGCAGGCTGTGGTGGGCATGATCTAACTCAGGTGGCCCAGAGAACAGGTCTCCCAGCAGGGCGGAGAATAACCTGGCTATGAAGTCTCCAGCATCTTCCCTCCATATTTTCTGGTAGTCCCAATACGGCATTTTGTACAGGATTCCGCTGATCCGAGGTCAGACTGAAGTTCACTCATATCAAGTTCAAGCTGCGTTATCTCTAGTCTCCATCTCTCTGATAGTGGAAGCTTGTGTCGCCAAAGTGTGCTGAAACGATTCAACTGAGGACCGGAACTATTCAATAGAACTGTGAGTTTGCTGGTCATACTTTCCCTCAGTTTTTCAAGCTCTTTCACAAGCTTCTGCAGCGTTATCCGCCATGTTGCTACAAACATTAGCATTGTGTTTTTGGGCTGGATTTGTCGCCTTTCCGCCCACCTCTGCTGCTCTGCTCATTTTGCCTCTCAAGCACAGTAATTGCTTCGACATGAGGACACAATATTTGATGATAAATGGTAGTCTACGGAAAGATGATGTTGAAATGATACGAAGCTCGGACAAGGTGCGCCTTTACACCACATTGCGTAACCGGAAGGTCCAGGGTTAGCCATGCCAGGGAGACTTAAGACTACTGTAGAGGACAAAGGGACTGGGCTGAAAATGATTGATGCATATTTTAGTTGCCAAAACTTTTTTTTGGTGTTGTTAATGAAAATTAAAATGTTAAAAACAACTGTTATTAATTTCCATACGATTTTCTTTTCTTGTCAAAGCCAAGAGGAGCCACTGGAGAGGGGCAACAGAGCCACACAATTCCTCATGCCGTGTTAAACAACGCACAAGTTCCTGCTAACACCACATCAGAACTGTAACAGCAGCTGCTCCTGCCATGACAATAGCAGCACCACTGCATGCTCATATCTGAAACACTTTCTGTCCTTGATCGTGCCCTGACAGCAGAAACTCTTTTATCTCATCAACAGTAACTGGGCAAAGAAGCAAACCAGTTAAAAAAGTGACTTTGACTGGTGAGGAACTGATAGAACTATCATCATAGCAACAGCTGCTGTGATCAGAGGAACAGCAACAGCAACGCCTGCTGGCATCAAAGTGTAAGCTGCTGTCTGCACATGTTCAGTACAGCAGCAGCAGGTCTTCATGAGGAAATAATTGTTTTCTAAAAGTCTGTATCAAAACAGACTGCCATCAAACCACAACAAACGCCCATATTTATTCATTACATCTGACACAAATACAACCTGACCCCTGTAAAACATTATTTTCTTAGTTATAGTTCTTTCATAGCTCCACCAGATGGAGCTGCAAGGTAGAAAATATACTGTCTCCTGTAATAGTAAAGTTTTGTAACAGATATTTTTCTGATGTTAAACTCAAAGGTCAACAGCAATGGTATATTTTAATTTAGATTTAATTTAGTCTGATTTATTGATGTGAAAGTGAGTTTGGAGTTATAACAATCGCTGTAATCCATCATAGTGATAATGTACTTCCCCTAAAAGTTCCATTATGGTAAATATAAGTGTCATTTCATTTTAAAAAGCTGCACTGCACCACAGTTTATCATTTTAAAACACCACAGCTTATTTGTTAAATGTGCAGCAGTAAGTGTATGATTCATTAAAAATTAGCCCCGATACACTGTTGTGGTCCTTTTAATGAATTTGGATCGCACTAAGTCTTCTGCAAACAACATTTCTGGGAGAAAAATGACAGTGAAAATCAAAGACAGCAGGTTGAAAAGGGGTAATTAATTCCTCATTTGAACCAACAGTTTTCCCTGTAGAGTCTATAAACCTTTTAAGTCTCTCCTGTTTCCTGCCCCGGCTGATTATCCTTAAAGCTTGTTTCCTGCAGCTACGCATTGTAATCAGTTTTTACAAAAGGAAAGCAGTTCTCTGTATGTCCTGCACGTAATGTGACTCTCACTCAGTGTGCAACACAAGAGCAAAGAGTGTCGCAGTAAATAGAAGTTAGAAACAAGCTTTCATGTGTAGGCTGCGTAGAGGCAGATATTTGTGTGCATGTGTACGTCTGTGTGAGAACTGTAGCTAGGTTTAATACTAGCATGCTAAACATACTGAAAATAATGTAAAGCTGAAACAAAAATATAGCAAAACTGAAATTAAGATGTATTTCCTCCTGTCTTTATTTGTAACTCACGTGTATAACAGCTTAGGTTCAGTCCCTCCCAACAAATTCACATTAGTCAGAAAGTTTGTCAGTGCTGCTTCCTGCTCCGGCCTCCAGCAGGACGAGGTCAGCTTTTTTTTTTTTTTTTCTCTTAGCAACTAAACAGGCAGCAGTAGGAATAATGCTCTCTCCACAACATACACATGCACTTACCCATGACTTTACACACCTGCATAGACAGACATAACTTACACACTCATACCACTGATGAAAAATTGTAATTGTTCTACTTTATCTTTGGGGTTTAAAAGTTGTGTGTGTGTGTGTGTTCTTGTGTGTTTTTGTACAGTAAAACTTCAATTAAAAGCCCCTTCAGTAGCCTGGTGTAGTTACACATTTTAACAAATACATGCCTGTCTCAACTGGATGTCTGGCCTGGTTGCCAAGAAGTTTTTTTTAATTTTTTATTAAATCGAATTATCGTTCGGCTGATCTTTTGCTAACCTGGTAGAGCATTTGCCCCATACAGGCTGAGTACAAATCCACCACATCCCTTTGCTGCTTGTCACCCCATCTTTCTATCACCTTTCCTTTCACTCTCCTGCTGTCTTTAATAAAGCCAATAAAACCTCTAAAAATTATCTTTTCAAAAAAATTAACTCTCTTTAAAGGAGAAGTCCAGTATTTTGCACTTTGAGCCCCATCCCTGGGTTGTTTATGATGAAATAGAGTGGTTAAGACCAAAATCTTGACGATTGCTCCTTCTCTGAGAATGTGAGACTGTCCCAAAGACTGGGACTGCTGTGATGGTATGCTGAGTAGGTAGCTGTGGTTTCCTCCCAGTTGGTGGTGTAAACAGTGGTGATATTATCTGTTGTCCTCATTGGCTAGTTAGCTTCCATGCTAAAAAGAAACTACCTTCTGGTGTCGGTCCAGCCACAATCTGACAGCATCCCAAACTACATATATTCATTAAAGGAGAAGTCCTGTATTTTGCACTTTGAGCCCCATTCCTGGGTTGTTTATGATGAAATAGAGTGGTTAAGACCAAAATCTTGATGACTGCTCCTTCTCTGAGAATTTGAGAGAATTTGTCTTTCCCCTGCCTGGCTTAACAATGCTGTCTATGGCCATGTGTAAATCTGTCCTAAAGCCACCTTAAACATTTGTTTTCAAAGCCATGAAACTCACAGAGTGGTCAGTGGTGTTCGTTGATGTTCCCACATAAAAATCATAGCAAACTGTAGCTTCCATGCGTGTTTTCGCTATTCATCGCCATTGTGGAACTATTTTTTCAGCTGCCTCACACCCGTGTGTAAACTTCCGCTTGATTGTTCGTTTGACCCTGAAGCGTTATACACTCCAGCCCGCTTGATGGTGATAATGCTCCTTTACATGAGTGTCACCAACCAGCCGGAAACCATTGCAATGTAATGGGACACAGAAAGAAGCAGAAGAAGAAGGCTGGCGTTGTGTTCAAAGGCATCATACTGCGAAAGTTGTTTACAAGCGAGTAATATTGGGCAAGTTTTGTGTGGTCAGCGACTGCAGGAGAATTCCTCCGAAGAGGAGGAGCGCACACAGCACTGTCGAGCCGGCACTTTCACTGAGCTAAAAGACTACAATGACTACAACCTTGTCATAAACAACCCCCTTTCCCATTTCCGGTGGCGGATTACTACCAACGGACAATGAGGCTTCCTATAGGAAATCAATGCATGGACAAAATGTCAAATAAATCATCACAGAAACCACAATTTGCTACAATTTTTATGTGGGAACATCAACAAACACCACTGACCACTCGGTGAGTTTCATGGCTTTGAAAATGAACGTTTAAGGTGGTTTCAGGACAGATTTACACATGGCCATAGACAGCATTGTTAAGCCAGGCAGGGGAAAGACAAATTCTCTCAAATTCTCAGAGAAGGAGCAATCGTCAAGATTTTGGTCTTAACCACTCTATTCCTACTCTGTTTTTTATCATAAACAAAGTGCAAAATACTGGACTTATCCTTTAACGAGTATATGCAGTTTGGGATGCTGTCAGATTGTGGCTGGACCGACACCAGAAGGTAGTTTCTTTTTAGCATGGAAGCTAACTAGCCAATGAGGACAACAGATAATATCACCACTGTTTACACCACCAACTGGGAGGAAACCACAGCTACCTACTCAGCATACCATCACAGCAGTCCCAGTCTTTGGGCCTGTGCCAGTGTCTAGTTCCCTGAGTCTAGTTTCCACTAGGACCTCCTGCATGTAGTGTTAACACTTGAGTCCATTTTTACAGAATTCAAATGCTTTGAAGCTTCGAACTACTTTTTTAAAAACTGAGACCTTTCATATATGCTCGGCACATTTCTGCAGAGATGTGCATCTACAAGCAGCAAGCGTTTTAGTGATGCTCCTTGGTGCCTGCAGAGAACAGAACAAACTGTATCTCTTTTGCATATGTGGACACACATCTGTTTTACTGCCCGTGGTGGTGCAACAAACCAGATGCTTTTTTAAAAGAGACCCTTTTAGAAACAGAGAAACAGATAGTGTCACATGACAAAACCTCAGTGACAGTCTTCCTTTCTTCTCTCTTTCTTTGAGTGGAAGTCACGTGACCACGCACTGAGCAAACACTACTTCATAATACTCATCTTATTATCAGCAGGATATTTATGTTACTGCACTTACAGGCTTTGTGAGATAAAGCAACTGCCAGAACTTTCTCTATGTACACATCAATGTGTGTTTGATAGGGAGTGATACAATCTGCAAACACACAGAACTTGTTCACACTTTGCATATTAATATTTGTAACTAACTGAACTGAAAGCTCTTTCTGTTAATTTAATAACTTGTATTGCCACAAGGTGTGAAAGACATCCTTTATTTTGTCAGGTATTCGCCGCCACACCAAAAGTGACAATTCATTCCTACCACACCCAGAAACACCTGGCTGAGCTTGTATGGAGCACAATCTATGATCCTTTGTGCCGAGCTGTATCCTATGTGCTGTATCCTTTCACATCTAACGACCACATTGTTGCACTGAATGAACGTTGTGGTGAGCTGCGGTGAGAGATGATGGGCAGGTGAAGCCATCAAAGGTCGTTGCCGGCTGTACAGAGGGTGAGGACAGTAAGAAGATCCAGGTGGTTGAAGGAACAGGACACCGACCCTGCAGGGGAAACAGTTTCGGCTCAAACAGAAGGTCATGTGCAGCATTTTTAAAAGGACAAAGTGACATTAGTACATATCAATGCACAGTGCTGCCTTCATGCACTTGGGAGGAATCTTTTAGAGCAAGCACATCAGACATTACTCTCTTATATTTTGTGCTCCTGCTTAGGTTTTGTAAAGTGTGAAACTACCCATCAATCAAACTCTAACACCTAGATAACAATACTTGGAGCTGTTGTATAACAAGAGAATCTGTCAGTCAAAGAAGTCGAGGACCAGGCAAGGTTTCGCCTGTAGAAGAACAAGATGGAAATGACATGAATGCATCAATGTGTGTGTGCAATTCCTTCCACATCTGGCTGGAAAGTACCAGCTCTCACCTGCCCGTCCTCATCTGTTCAGCATTACCATGACGCTGTCATGTAGAGCAAACACAGAGCAAAACATACTCACATCTCTAATTCAATTTAACTTAATATGAACATGTTTGTCTGAGTGTTAGCCCTGTAACAGACTGGGAATAATAGGATGTGGGAGATAAATGAAGACCAGGTGGCCTGAGGACGCAGACATCTGTGTCTGGCTCTTCTTGTCCACAAAGCCCTCAGTTTGGACACTTTAAGATTAGATTACCATTCCTGAGGTTTTGAGACATATTTCAAGAAGTGTAATATCTAAAACATGTTGAGCTGAGGATCCGGCTTTGACTTAGGCCTGAATAAAGAATACACCATCTCTCCAGCAGTGACGGCAACTCTTCAAACTCAGATTTACTGTCAAGCGTTGCCATATCCCAGCAGATGCAGTTGTGTGACGGGTGTCTAACACTTTACTGTCTCTCTGTTTCAGTCATCACTTTCTGTGTGAAGTTTAAAGGTTATAAAAATGTCATTGTATAGTATCACTATATAAAAATCATAAGGTCGTAAAAAATCATTGTATAATATGTCATAAATGGTCATAAAAATGTCATTTAAAAAGTCATAATATATATACATATATATATATATTCATACTATAAACATCTTGCTTTACTATTTTTTTAACTTTTAGTAACTCAAAGTGATGTTCTACAAATATTCAAGGGTTAACAAGAGACTCAGAAAGCAAAGAGGGAAAGAAAGAAACAAAACAAAACACATTATACAGTGTAATCTGGATAACAGGCATATTTATTATAATTTTGTTTGACTTTAATGTTTAATAGCTGTTACAGTATTTAATGATGAAAAACACGAATGGCTTACATAACGGCTGAGGCTGTTACTGTAATGGGAATCCCATTTGTGTCAGCAGGGGCGGAGCATCAAATTCTCAGCCCTGTGCATAAGTAGTGTCTGTGGGCCCCCTGCTCTTCCTCTCTTCATCCATGTCTCTCTCACACGCCTTTTGACTTTTAATTGTCTTTTCTTTCCTTCCTGTTTCGGAACCCTGATTTCCCTTTCTTGGGATAAAGTCATGACAGTGTGTGTTGGTGCTCCAGCAGCAAGCCCTTTTCACACAGAGATCACACATTATAGGGCCGCAACGAAGTCCCTTCTTTATACCCCCTTTGCCCAGCGACGACTGCTTCGTTCCGCTCCAGTGTGTGGTTGTACACTACATTCCGCAATCGCGCAATCAAACAGTAAGACGTGTGTGACATGTAACACAGTAGCATTGACCTCTAGTGTGACATATAACATATTTTAAAACAATAACAAAGGTGTAACGTGGTGAAAACAACCATTTAAATGGTAATTGGATATGCACTTGTATAGCACCTTTCTAGTTATCCAGCCACTCACAGCACTTTTTTAGACTACGAGTCACATTCACCCATTTATCCATTCACACACAGGTGCCCCGCCCACTTTCCCTCCGCTCTCCAAGTGGCCTCCATTCAAGGTATGCTGTTATGTAATACCAAGGGGTGAGATGAACCAACCAGTGAAGAGCAGCAAGTATTTCATGGTTAAAATGCTCCAGGTGAGGCTCGAACTCACAACCTCGGCATGACTCTGCAGGTTACTGTCTTATAAGTACCGCGCGCTAACCGATTGCGCCACTGGAGCCTTGCATGATAGACGGCGGCTAATCTTGTCATCCGGTTCGGGGGTAAGGAGCTCCCCAACCGCATTGTTTTCCAAATTTGCAGACATTTTGGACTGCTGCTCCTCTTCTTTGAGTTAGCCGCTAACTGCTATCAGCTACTTTTATATCTCCTGCAGCGTGTCGCATGCATAACACGTCATCGAAACGTCACGCCCCTGCTGCCCATCATCCCGTCCTGCAGAAAAGAGATGTTGTTTCAGCTCTGTTCTGTTTCCGGCGCAGAAGCGCGACCACGCTGTCCCCCCTTACCATTTTGCACCTTAAAGGGGAGCCTCTACTTTTTGTATGCATACAAAGTTCAGGCTTTTAACAGATGTTTTCAGCTAATTTTAATTCAGTTGTGGCGCCAAACTTAAAAATAAAAAATTGCACACAAAAAACAAACATTTCATCCCAGGCTTTTCAAGGCCCCCCTCCAGAGTAATGACACCCCTGTGATCCCCCGCTCAAACACACTTAAAAAACGTATTTTTTCAACAACAAAAATTGTGCTTCATTTGTTACTGTGTATAATCAGGGGTCTGAGAGAGCCTTCACCATTTTCTATACAAAGTTCAGTCTGTCAACAGGTGCATTTGACTGATTTTAATTTATTTATGGCGTCAGGTACTTCAAAAAAAAAAAAAAAATGCAGAAAGAAATAAACATCTCATCCCAGCCCCCCCTCTAGGTGAGGCCCTGAGTAATCAGTCCCACTTTCCCCTCCACTAAGACAAGCCTGCACATTTCTACCAGGTTGCACTTGCCTCATCAGCTCCCTGCAGTTCCTCGGTATCACCTGTAGGGGGCACCGTGAGGTCGGCCGGTGGAGCAGCAGCAGCAGTCAGTCGGTCGGTCGGTGTTCTGTCATCCAGCAGCGGCGGCGGCGGCGGCAGAGGCAGCGTGGGCGGACCGGGAAACCTCATTCACACCGAAACACGGAGCCGGTGCGGCGGGCGGACAGCTGCACAGGAGCCGGTGTGCCTCATATGAGCAGCGGTGTCATTCGGCTCATGTTTTACATCTTCACGGGACACGAGCACCGCCCTCGTTAACATCTGGAGAGCTCGCGCTTCATAGTGAAACTACACTTCCTCGTGCCCGCGTGACGTGTAGCAGGGATAACTTATGAAGTGACCGGCGTTTGGCATCTCACCGGTGGAGCCGTCGGTGCTGCAGGAACCGGACTCGGTTGGAAGGTAAGCGAGGAGACAGTGTGTATCATACCGAGCCTTGTCGCTCCTCACCCGGGCTGACAGTGTGTGCACACCTCGGTGTTTGTACGGCGGGAGCTCTGAGCTGCCAGCATCTCGTTCACAGTGCAGGTATGCAGGGTTTCTTTTTAAAGGCGCTGCAGCACGCAGGGGTCTCTGGGTGGGGTCTCCCGAGGCTCACAGGGGAGACCCATGGGTGTCACAGTTAATAGGTGACGTGTACTCATAGAGAGAGAGAGAGTTTTACACATCTGGACAGGCTGAGCCTTTCACATTAAAATGGTCACTGTCACTGTCATGACAGGAACAGGTGTATGTTAGGTTTTACACACATGCACAGAGTCCTGATGCCTAGGTGAAATCTTTTTTCTCCTTTCCATAATTTATCCTGTTTTACTGATGCTTTTTCTATGGCTGGAAGGCCAAACAAGCCATAGGGGGGTTCATATAGTGATCCAGTGAGGTGTGTGTGTGTGAGACAGAAAAGAAAAAGAGAACAAATGGTATTCAATACCTTATAGCCCACTGGCAAAATCTCCTCTATATGTCATGCTCTAAATGCTGTAGTAAATCAAGTCAAAGTCTCATGCAGGTACAGTACATGATGCACACACACCCACACACACTCACGCAGGTTACAGGAGTGATAAATCGATTTGAGAGTGTTTCAGGCTCCGGTGCTGTCGAGATGAAAGGGGGGCAGTTTTTGGTTGCTGGCTGCACAGAAATCCCACCGAGACAATTAAACTACTGACCTGTGTCATCAAGGATTTGTTTTGGCTTCCTGTTTGGAAAGATGGTAGGAAGCAGACTTTTGGGCCAGATGGCAGGAGCATGCATACACACACTCACACACACACCTGGAACAGCCAGTTAGAGGCCCTACTGATGGAAACAGGATTAGTGGCCAGGGTTTGAACCGGTGACCTGCAGTTGTACATGGAGACTTGGTGTTGAGACTCTGTAAGGACTCTAATTTCCTGCTCGTGACCAGCACTCTGACTTTTTTAGATTATTTTCCAATGCTTATGTCTCATTATGAAACATTTCTTCTTCCAAAATGAATAAAACTTTCAGCAAAGAAGCAATAATTTGAGAAACTCTATAGCACTTGTTTCTGTTTCTTTTCACACTGTGCTCGAGCTGAGGGAAACATCTTGTCTTGTGTTAAAGGCTGAATGGGATCCAACTGGCAGAATGTAACTGATGTTAGCCGCTGATTGAAGCTTTTATTTTGGAGGGAAAGTCTTTTAGTAACCTAAATTTGCACTGGGGCTGCAACTAACACTTACTTTCATCACTGATTAATCTGCCCATTATTTTCTTGTTTACTTATTTTGTCAATAAAATGTCAGAAAATAGTGAAAAATGCTTTGTGTAATTTCCCTGAGCCTAAGCTGACATCGTCAAACGGTGGGTTTCATCCAAACAACAGTCCAAAAATCAAAAACTATTCAGTTTATTATCATGTATGACAAAGTAAAGCAAAAAAATCTTACATTTAAGAAGCATGAAACCTGCAAATGTTTGGCTTTTTTGGCCAAGTGCAATATCCAAATCGCAGGAGCTGCAGTTTTTTGATAAAGGTAGACTGTGTCACAAAATCTCCGATAAAACCGCGACACATTTTGCAATTGCAGTATCTGTCAGAGTAATCATAATATGATTTTTCTTTCACATATCATGTAGCCCTACATTTTACCAACTAAATCTCCACTTGTTTTCTGCTCTTTGGAACGAAATGGGGGTGAATGGGTTTGAGAGAGTCATTTTGGCACATGCATACATGCATGCTGAACGGGCCTACCAGGCACAGGCCGAGGGGCCCAAAGTGTCAGGGCGCCTCCCTGGGCTTCACTTAGAAAATGCCACTCAAATGAGCACGTACCATCCGGGGAGGGGCTCTAAAAGACCACAAAAAGGGGCAAAAACAACCACAAAGAGACACCAACAAAAGTACAAAGAGATGCAAAACAATAAAAAAGACACAATATTACCTCAAAGAGACAAAAATGACTCCAAACGGTCACAAAAACACCACAAAGTCTGTGTGTCTTGGCCCTATTTGTGCCCAGGGGCCTATTGTCTCATAATCTGCCCATGCATGCATGTAAAAAGTTTTGCAGTTAATGTGGCAACTGACTGTTAATTTCATTATTGATTAACCTGTTGCTGATTTTCTTTTTAATCAATTAAATTGCAGGTATTTAAACTAGTGAAAATGCTTTTTACAATGTCCTGAAGCCCAATGTGAAATCTTCTAATGTCTTGTTTTGTCCAACCTACAAACTGATTAAATTTGAGTCCAAAGATACTCAGTTAATTATCATGGAAACACACAAAACATACAGAAACAAGCAGCTAAGGCTCTCATTTCAGAGCTGGACCTAAGTGTTGTTTGGTATTTTTGCATGAAAAATTACTTAAAAGAGGAACTGATTATCCAAAAAGCTGCTGTTGAGTTAAATCAACCAGTCAAAATTAACATTAAAGATATAGAAAATTGTTCAGAGAAGGGGTGAATACTCAAATCACATTAATGGTTAAAATGGTCCTTTAACTGTCCCCAGCTGAACCTGAAACTAATCTTTAGAGTTTGAACCCTAAACTGCTTTGCAATAAAACATGTCCAGACTTTGACACTCACAACTGAAAGTGCTTCACATAGTCTGAAGATGAAAGTAGAACTCACACAATCACACACACAGCTCTAAACAGGAAGCTGCCAGCATCCTGGAAGAAGTGTCACCTGGAGTGAGCTGTCACTCTGTGTCTATAAGTGTGAATATGAGAGATATCTGTGAGCGGGGTGGCATTTTGCAGGTGTGTTTTTGATCTCTTTGTCTCTCTCCCCTGGCACACTGAGCATGCCGTGTTAAGCGTGTTTGAACAGGTTGGATGTGACAATAGCAGGTTTATTTCTGGGCCGCTGCTCTGAGAAGTGAAATGCACCTTCATGTTTATATGGAGTCCTCTGCCGGGTGCATCAGGGTGGAAAACTGGTTTGGTTTTCCAGGAGCCCTCCAGCATTTTCACAATGCATTTTTCATGGCAGTTTGCCCACCAGTGGATCCTCTCCAGTGCCTACAAGCTGCGCTGTTTATCTTTCTGGCTTGTGTTTTATTATGCCAGTACTTGTCACTGCACAAGTACATCTAGGATGTGCCTGTCAAAAGATTTCAATAGGATTTTGACTAAAGTCACTTCAACAAAAGCAGGAAACAAACACATGTTGTGAACTGCCAGGCCTGCTAGGAGACACTGTCTTCTCTCAATATCTTACTTAACTTTAAACTGCTGCAAAAATGTTGTCATATTCTAATCCGTATATAAAGCATTGGTGCCATTTTGGTCGTGTTATGTGCGTTCATGTTCATGCTTTTCCTGCTGTGTGTTAATTACTTATAAGGATGTCAAAAAATAGTGAATATGGACCCCAACTCAGCAGATCCAGGGGTAGGCCTTCAAAGTCAGTGCTTGTTTTGTCTGATCAATAGGGCTGCTGGTAAAAATAAAGATGGCATTGAATCCCCATATTTTGCAAGGCAGTGTGGTATCGATATAGGGAAGTATTGATTTCTTTAGTATATAAATTATTAATATTGCAAATACAAATTTAAGTAGCCTGATTGAAGTGAAATGAACCGACTGAAACTTTATCATATAAGATAAAACAGATATTGACGAAGCTTTCCTTTGAAGACATAATGTGCAGTTAAAAAGGTTATGAATCACAATATATTGCAATATATGTTATTACAATACTCAACATATCCCAAAACATTTAAAATCGCAATAATGTTGTATCATGACATAGATTTTATGATAACATTGTATCATGGGGCCTTTGGTTGTTCCTACCCCCACTGACCAAAAGTCAAAAACTCATTTTGAAAACGAAACATATTTTAAAAATGAAATCAGCAGACTTTTGGCATTTTGCTTGACATATGACTTCAGAGGATGTGGCCCCTGTGGCAAAGCAACATCTACCTGCAACCCCATAAGAAAGGTTCCATATGTCTATGAGATGTCAGCTAGGGCTGCAACGATTAGTAGACTAATCGATGACTAATCGACTATTAAAATAATCGGTGACTATTTTAGTAGTCGACTAATCGGTTTGAGTCATTTTTCATCGAAAAGTACTGTAAAAGTACCCCAAAATACTCTTATTGCAGCTTCTTACGTTCAGATATTGGCAGCTTTACACACTCTCCCATGACGGTGAACTAAAACCCTTTGGTGTGAGTACGAAACAAGACATTAGATGACATAATTTTGGGGTTTGGGAGAGACAGACCAACATTTTTCAACATTTGAACACATTTTTCAATAAAATGACTAGTCGACTAATCGAAGAAATAATTGACAGATTAGTCGACAATGAAAGTAATCGTTAGTTGCAGCCCTAATGTCAGCACTGATGTACACGTCTCTAAGCATCTTATGTGAATGGTTTTCAGCCATGCCAGTTAGGGCTGTCCTTTGAAATTCGGAGATTCAAACTGTCACTTGGAGATCCCTCAGTTGCTTGACATTGTTTCAAGTTGAGCAGTCGTTTGTGATCAGTCAGTGTGCTGTGCAGTCTACTTCTGAGGAGGTTTTGGTCCCCAGATTTTGCTGTAGAGTAAGTGCTCTTGACTGTCACGCTACTATTTGGTAGAGTCAGCTGCGGACAGGATGCAGTGCCACAGAGGCAAGGCAAGGCAAGGCAAGTTTATTTGTATAGCACCATTCCTACACAAGGCAATTCAGAGTGCTTTACAGAAGCAGAGAAATACATTACAAATCAAAGCATTAAAATTTAAACATTACATTAAAAATTGGAATTAGAATTGGAATTAAAATAGAAAAGAAACAGTAAAAGTCTAATTTAAAAACAATAAAACAAGCAGATAAAATAGCTAAAAGTTCCAGTGCTTAAAAGAAGTTTTACGGGAAAGCTGCAGTAAACAATAATGTTTTCAGCCCTGATTTAAATGAGCCGACAGTTTGTGCACACCTCAGGTGTTCAGGGAGTTTGTTCCACAGGAGGAGATACATTTTCACCATAAGTCTTCAAGATTACATTACCTTCTATTTTCTGATTGGAGGTGGTGAATTTACAGCTCACAGATACTTTATACCAGTGGTTCCCAACTGGTCCAGCCACGGGGTCCAGATTTCTCCTTGGTTATTAGTTTAAGGTCCACACAGTTCAATATATTCAGCATCACACTTGCGTTTGACCATCATCAAGTCGTCAAGCTAGTTTGTTGTCTCTCTTAAGTAGCTAGTAGCTGTCCATTAGTCACTCACTCTACAGCAGGAAACGGCACTTTAAAATAAAAGTTCTGTCCCAGAAATTCACTGTAATTTAGAATAAAGTGTCCATTCAGAATGGACTCATGACCTACTTTTGGACCGCAACCCACCAGTTGGGAACCATTGCTTTATACAACAGTCTCTGTCTTTTGTTTAATAAGGCAAAAATTCTTGTTGCGCATTACCGATCTGTTGTTAGCGTAGTTAGCTTGTTCACTATGTAACTCGAATGCCGTTGTCACACAGAATGTCCCACTGAGCACCATTCAAACTTTAAAACTTTAAATTGAAAAAACAAAACAAAACAAAAAACAAAAAAACAAGCAGACAAAAAATAACAAAAAAACTAAATCTTCGGATATTCATATTAAACATACGAATCTGACTCGACTGTCGTAATTCTGAGTCGGGTACAGTCCTAATGCCAGTGAAGTGGTGTTAGGGATGGCAGTGTCTGTTCGTCGGTCTGTCCACGAAATTTCCCAACTGTTGCAATGAAATGAAGTACAAACATTCATGGTGCCCAGAGGATGAACCCTAATGACTTAAGAGATTTCCTCTAGCGCTGACATGAGATTGACAGTTTTGCTTTTCATAAAAATCCTCAACTTCCATTGGTTGGACTGCCATGAAGTGTGGTTTAGGCATCCATTTCCTCCTCAGGAAGTATTTTAATACCTTAGGTGACCCCTTAAATTTAGATTTTGTCCAGTGCCTTGGTTTATGACCAAATACTTGCAGAGCTAACATTCTTATCACCCTCAGTTGTACTATGTGCTAATTGGCAAATATTAGCATGCTTACATGCTAACCTATGATGGTGAACGTCGTAAACATTATACCAGCTAAACATCAGCATGTTAGCATGCAGGTGTACCTCAGAGTGCTAGGGGTGGGCCGGTATAAACATTTGACTCAGCAGCTGCCTTGGAATGGAACATAATAACACTCAGCTCCGTAGCTGTCTTAAACATGGAGCAACATTGCCTCCCTTAAAAGGGGAAATAATGGCACAACATTCCTGGCTCAAACAGGCTGTATTAAAGGGGTTTGAATGAGCCCTTTGCTCATCTCATCACCCCCAAAAAACACATGACCTTTCTAGTAAACAAACCCACTGTGTCCCAGGTACATCTTCCCCCCTCCCACCTCTATCCAAAGTGATCTCTTCCATGTTGCCGGCTTTGGCTTGGCAGTAAATTGCACATGGAGCAAACATAATATTATGTTGTGTCACGTTTTCATAGTGCTTATTGCAAATGCAATACAAGTTGGACTTAGCGCTGTGATGCCATCGACATAGGCTGCTGACGTATGCTACTTTTTAATTTGCGAGAATGTGTCATAACGGCAAATGCCAGTTTGGCTAGTTTGCAAACTGGTTTAAGCTCATACACCAGACTGGCAAAACCGGGCAACTCTACAAAGCACTGCTGTGCCTAAGTATAGTCTCACACAGCAGTTAGTGTAGCCTCAGTCATACTTGAAGAGGCTGCAGTCATGGACAGTCCAGTGATCTGTTTTTAATGTATCACTCCAACAGGCTTGTTGGTTTACACTGCAGCAGGTGTGGTACAGAATAATTAATAATCTCTGACAAGTTTGCACGTTAAAGACAGAGGTGTCTGTGGTTATTTTGCAACTGTCTGGTACTGGTTGTACAAATGTAGCCAGCAGATCTGCTGTGCGTAATTGTGGCTTCACAGTGACATCAGCACTGCAATTAGAGAGCGCAGGTGGAACACATACTTTCTGCCTTCAGATGGATGTAAAGAGAGTCATCAGCGTAAAGGAGAAGCATTTAGAACAGACCTTTAGCTGCTGGTAAGAATCACTTATTCATCTTGACTCTACCTCTCTGGCTCTGATATTATAATCAGAATAAAGCTGAATGTTTTCTGTGTGATCACATGTCAGCTTTCTCCAGCTCTCTGTCTCTGTCTCATCATTTCTCTTTCAGTTTCTTTCATGCTCACCCTTGTGTTTTTTCTTTCTCATTTTCCCTCACATCATCGCGCTGAATCAAAACCAGACTGGCCTTATCAGTGTGACGGATACACCTGTGCTGCCAGAGCACTCGTGCAAATCAATCACAGATGATAGAGAAGAATACAAAGTGAGTTCATACTTGCATGCTATTTTTACTTTATGGAACAAAAATAAATTAAAAACCAAACAACAAATCACCATATTTCAGGGATCACAGTGGGATCTCTACTCGGCACTCTACATTTGCCGTTATACTAATCCTCTTTTCAGCACCCAGTATTATTTTAATCTGTCTTCTGTGTTCAAAGTTGTCAGTCGGTTCAATTTTCCTTTTCCAGCCTGGAGATAGAGACAGAAATAGGACCGTACATCAAGCAGATTGTCGAGGGTTAAACTGAAGGATCAGTGACTGAGTGGAAGTATGCACATATGGGTCACAGAGAGGTCATGAGTGGAGTATTAAATTAAGGGTGTGCTAGCAGTGAGGAATAATGGGCAGATGTGGTGCCAGTCAGCTACTTTGTAACATACATCCTATAAATGTTTTTAACAAAATGCAAGCTAGGTTTCTTCCTGCGGGGTTGAAGCTGCATGAACAGGTTTCCTGACTGTCTGAGGAAAATGTCAGGAAAATCTGTGAAGAGTTGATTTGCACTAGCAAAGCTGCTCCTGAATGTGTCAGCGGATACTGGAGGTATTTCATGAAGAGTGTTAAATGTCCTATATAACTGCTATACAGCGTAGCCACCACAGACTCGTTATAGATGTGACAAAAAATGGGTCATTCATTTTAAAAGGTCATGGTTGACAGATGCTCATGCACGCACCTCTACTGTTTTAACTGCTGTGCAATAATATTGAACCATTTAAAGGTTTCCCCCAGGAAGCCAGAGTTAGCAGACGTGATAAGCACACATCAATACCCCCTTGGGCTGTGTGTATCTGCTTCTCCCTGCATGAAAAATCTGAGGTTTTCTTTTTTGTGTGAAATTGCCACATACGAAAAAAACTGGACTTTTTTTTTTTACTCTAATTATATAAAAGTTTCGTTTATTGGATATTTTTTTTTCACACAACTGATAGGGGAGTCGATCTCAAGTTTAAATCAATTCTTTGGACAATGAGATGATATTTACTGATATCACAAAGTTTGCCATGATGCAATTTTGATTCATTTTATTTTAAGGGTCCTGTGATCGATAAGACACGATTTCAGTAAAGATCCTCTGTCTTTTTCTCGGCTGCTTACCATACTGATTAAATGTTTAGGGAGGAGCTGTGCTTGGACGGAAATGGTGAACCAGACGTGCCATGGTAATTTCAAAATAAAGACGTATCTTAAAGATGGCCGATGTATTGGTGTTTTACATGGACTCTATTGAATCGTTGGTCATTAAATTGATATATTAATCCAGATCGATGTTTAACTACACTCCTAACAATTGAATAGGCAATAGGCCTTTTTACACAGGGATCGCACTATGGAGCTGCTAAGAAGTCCCTTCTTTATGCCCCCTTTGCATTTTTACACTGACCCAAACAACAGTGGCATCATTCAGTGTGTGATTGTACACTGCATCGTGGTTTTGCGGAATCAAAAGACACGTGATGGGTGTGACATGTAGCACATTATGTGTCAGCCTCTAGTGTGACATAATATATGCGTCAGCGGCGCTTTCTAAACAACAACAATGGCATTTACGTGTCAATAACAATCATTTACCATCTCTGGCGGCTGATCTTGTCCTCTGCTCGGAGGGTAAGGAGCTCCTGCATCTCATTGTTTTCCCACTTTGTGGACATTTTTGGCCACATTTCTTCTTTGAGTTAGCTGCTAATTGCTAACAGCTGCTTTTTAAATCTCTGGCAGTGGGTTGCATGCATAACATGTCGTCCCACAGACTGTTTGCATATACAGACACAATTTCAATGCTGTTGCTACCAACGACTTGGTTCCCCCATGCTGTGATCATACCTTGTATACAGCACGCTGAGGTGGCATAAGTGATCCAAAAACTAGGAAAAGTTTTGATGAATTTAAGTCATAGGTGACCACTTATATATCAAAACATCTTTTGATAAACCCTGACACAACTCATGCAGCTGTCTGTTGGGAAGGTTCTGAGCATACAAATGGAAAAATGAGACTTGGACTATACTGCATGAGTTGTGTGAGAGTTTGTAAACAGATGTTTGATATAGTTTTGCTGTGGACCCCTATTACTTCAATTCATCAAGAATATCCTCTGTTTTTGGATTCCTCGCTCAATGTGAAGGCATGTGAGAAAAACAAAGTTTTCGTCACTAATTGAATGTAACACGGGGTGAGTAATTGATATACAAATGGTCAATTGGGAGGGTGATGGGGGTAATGAACGGGACCTGGCTGCCTGAGGTCTGACATAAATGAACCACGTTGTTTCACTGAATGACATTTTCCTTCACTACCTGTGAAAACAGACACTACTTTATTTTGTGTCAGTCCCACATACGCTGCCCTGCCGCTGTAAACTCACTCGAGCACCAAATCCAAATCGATCTGGAAATGGTCCCCAACAAATGACCTTTTAACTCCAGTTTGAGTTATGTTTTCTAAAAAGTAGTGTCCAGTGGAAATTACATGTTACAGGTAGGGATATCAGAAGGTTTTGAGAGATATACTGGCACGTGGATGGTTTAAGTGTTTTCATGGCATTTGTTAGCAGTAAGGAAAACAGATGACAGACTTATCCATTGGAGAAATTTGTCCCTTAAACTTTTTTGATTGAACATTTCACATGAGAAATTCTTGAATAGGGACCCATTGACTTTTTCTTGAACTTGTAACAAAAAGTCTGGATGAATAGCAAGCCGTCTATCAAGAAGGAATTTTAATCTAGCCATTATGTGGCATACAGTGGTCTCCAAACTTCAATGTCAGCTTGATGACAATGCTGTCCCCCGGCCAGAGTTCTCCTGAGGGACTCCAGACTTCTCCATGAAGATCCTGAATGACTCCTCTCTGTTTCTTTGAAACCACAATTATGACCTCCATTTTTCCCTCGAAATATTCTTTTCAGAGTCGATTCTCTCTCCCCCCTCTATCTTACCCTAATGTGGCATCTGTGGGCAATTACCATTACGTTTTCATACAAGGCCAGCCAACAGAGGAAGCTGTTGTATTGGAGCTCTCAGCATGAGTTTGCTGGCTGCGTAGAGGGACGGCAGGAAGGAGGGATAGTGGGAGGGATGGATGGCTGCTGAGGAGGTCTATTCATGTCTCCAGGCGAGGCCATACTTGAGTAGACTCTTATTGTGACGGTGACCTTTCTGTCACCGTGCAGCGAACACAAAGCAGCTTCATATGAGGGTCAGCTGAGCTGCTCTCTTTGTTTCTCATCCTGTCCGTCAACTCTTCACTCTGCCTCTCCTTCCATGTCTGTTGCTCTTTACTATGTGGTTTAATTATTTATTATATTCTCTTTATATTATCTATCAAACAGCCATGCATTGTAAAGTGACA
This sequence comes from Cephalopholis sonnerati, assembly GCA_019142605.1. Taxonomy (NCBI): domain Eukaryota; kingdom Metazoa; phylum Chordata; class Actinopteri; order Perciformes; family Serranidae; genus Cephalopholis; species Cephalopholis sonnerati. The sequence goes on along the minus strand of JAGQAX010000020.1, from coordinate 13,938,299 downwards.
GATTTAAGCAATTTAGCATGATGGGCCGATAACATATATAGTAGAACCTTGATGAAGTGATTATAACAGCTTGCATGACCTTTAACTGTAGGTGTGATAATCAGAGGATATCCTGTCACTTGCGACAAAAGCTAAATCCTGTGTGTCATGTAGTCTGGTTTAAATCCTTGGCTACAAATGACTATAGTGGAAAAGTTGATGGGAGATGCCTTCTATTCTTTCATCAATACTGTTGTTTCCTTAAGGAAATTCCAGTGGGTCTCCTCAGTAACCAATGTTAGACTGCATGATAATAATAATAATAACAGTAATACATTTGATTTTTAGGGCGCTTTTCAAGAAACTTTACATTAGTTGGAAACAATCATAAAATATAATAGGTTGATGCAGTCTTGAATGTGCTTGGGGAGGGAGTTCCAGAGGGAGGGGGAGACTAAGAAGATGGCTCTGTCGCCCCAGGCCTGATGCTTGGTCCCGTGAGGTGGAGTCAGGAGGTTGGCATCAGAGGAGTGGAGGCTGCGGGAGGGAACAGGTCAGTGAGGTAGGAGGGGGCCTGGTTATGGAGGGCTTTATGAGTGATGAGGACTTTGAGTAGGATGCGTTGTGGGACAGGGAGCCAGGGAGGTTCTTGAGGGCAGGGGTGATGTGATCACGGGAGCAGGGCAGCAGAGTTCTGGATGTATTGGAGTTTATTTAGGACTTTGGATGATGTACCATAAAGAATTCTGTTACAGTAGTTAATTTTGGATGCGATAAAGGCTAAGAGCAAGGATAAGAGCGATGGGCGGAGACGAGCTACGTTTTTTATGAATGGAAGAAGGCAGTACTTGTGATTTGCCGTGGCTAACCTGTCTGTCAGAAATTACATTTAGAAAATAGAGAAGAATAGAAATCTTTATTGTCCACTCACATAGAAATTTCTCTTTGGCTTCACAGCCATGCAAACACTGAAAAAAATCCTTTTTTATGAGCTTTGATACATGAGATAAAAACAATAAAGAGATAATAAGTGGCTAGGGTCAAAGTGCTAAAATATTAACAACTAATACATGTCATAAATAGATGTTAGATGCTAAAATAGATACTAAAACATTAACAATTCATACATATCTTAAATAGACATCATAAATAGCAGCAGTCTGTAATATCTAATAAAAGTCATTTGTTTGGTAAGGTGACACAGCTTGGAATAAAGATCTCTTAGAGATGTGTTTTGTTGCTGCAGGTATTGTCTTCCTGAAGGGTGTTTTTCAAATTGATTAAACAAAGGCTGTGAAGGTTACTCAACAGACAGTTCAGGAACCTTGTTGTTGTGTCAGTATCGCTTACCTCCCTGTGTGTGTGTGGTGTACAGCTCCCCCAGCTGTAGGGATTGGAATTGATCAGATTTCATTGATGCCATTGCCATTATACATTCTGCTTATCAGTCTGATTCTTTATTGATTTCCTTATTGATTCCCGATCAGTTTTCTGTGTGGAAAAAAGGTTGGCTTATACAAGTTTTCAGCACTGTTTACTATCTCTGAGTCTCGTCACAGTGTGGAAACAGTAGAAAAAAGGCATGTGTGTGACTCAGGTGTGCAAAAGCTCCCCTGTTTAACTGTTTTCTTAGTCAAAGACAAAACCTGCTTAGCCTGCCTGGGTGGCACTAATGTTATTATAACACAATATTTACCCTTTGTAATGATGTGCTGCTTGGTCGGGAAGCAGTGGCACATGGGTAGAGGGTCAAATACATGGAGTGTACTGGAATTTCAGGCCATGTTGCATAGAAAGATGTTTCAATACAGTGCCATTGTTTCCACCCTTACTTGAAATTATAATTTTACAGGCATTGTAAGCTGAATTGTTGACATCTTTCTTCAGCAAATGAAGCCACGCTTTATAGTGTTTCTTCCTTGTTACAGGTTTCAGATGGATTGGACAAATTTGGAACCAGGTCTCAATTCCCATACTTTACCGAGCTGTCTCTGGGGTTTACATAAAATTTTGCTGGCAACTATTTTTGGGCTTTGGCTACAAATTTGGTACATTTTATTGGATAATGAAAGTTATTAAACTGCAGGGAAAGTATGGAAGTTGGGGTGGATGTTGGTTATGCAAAGCCGATAATGAGTCCTGAGTCCTGTTTGGAGTTAGGTTGAGGTAACAGCTTTAGTTATGACTTTGGTAATCACTCTCCTTTTAGCTCTGTTTTTGGTCTCCACCAGCTCCTGAGAGAGATATGTGTCTGTTAAGCTGCTAAATACTCCACTGTGGTCACTGGCTAGTTGCTAACTGTGTCCGTCAGTGGTGTCAGAGCTATGTCAGAGCTATTTTGCTAAAAATACTGCTGCTGCTTTAAGTGGCACTGATAAGAGCAGTGAGACTAAAACAAAGCAGTAAGTTGCAGGTCATAAAACCAAAACAATGAGCTGAATGGCACTCTAATGATGTGCCATATGTTGAAATATGAACATATGGATTGTTGCTGTTTTATTGTTAGAGAAAGATTGAGGTGTTGAGTTTACTTTTTCAGTATTTTACTGAGACTGTGATCTTTCTTAACCATAACCAAGTGCTGCCAGTACCTGAACCTAACCACAGAAACCTTAATCATGCTTTAATTGCTACAAGCGGATATCGTATTGCAGGAGTGTGTTGATACAAAAATCTAACGTGGGTGGCATTACATTTTCTCAGACTTGCCGTTGAAAATCAGTTTATAGATGTGATTTCCAGAAGACATGGTTGATGGGGTTTGCCACGGTGCCCAGGCAACGTTATTGGATAAATAATGTTTGAATGAGGATTATGCAATCCAGAGTGGATTTTGAAAGCAGGGTGTTCAGAACATTGTTTCCCTGTGACTCATGGGACTACAATGTTCCTAATGCTACAGATGTGGTCAACATGTGGTTGATCAACTCCTCTACTGTTATCTTTTCTGCTTGGCTAAGAATAGTTTTTAACGGCTGTAGTTTGAGAGTGATAACGCCTGTAGTCAACAAACATGACATTGTTACTATACTGATGATTTCACAGTCATGTTAGACCTCAGTACAAACATAGTAGCTCTCATAAAGACTTTAAAAAAGACTTGACCTCAATTATATAAACCTCATAATTATGAGTTTAGGTTGCCCTGTTTTGTTACAAAAGTGTTTTGGAGTTCTCAGTGTTCTTCATGGATGTTTTGGAGGTCAGTCTGTAGTTCTTGGCGAAGCAGCAAGCCAGAAGGTCATACATGGAGTTCAGCGGTGATGCACTCCTCATTTCAGAGCACTGGTAGTGTGTCTCTTGCAGCCTCCTGTATGATAGATGGGTGAGTGCTACATCCCAGGTGTATCTTATACATACTGTGAGGTCCATTAAATAGACCATGTTATACAAACTTAAGGGCACTTTGGCCCCAATTACTCTAGTAAATAAAAAGGTACTTAAAGGGGAACAGCAACTAAATAATGAATTCCAATGTTATTTCCATGGTCTAGGAAAATTCAGTTAATATTTGTGACAGAGTCCTGCACAGGTCCATTTTTGAAAACCCACACCCGCCCATACCAGCAAAGCTCAGAACCAGAACCGACCCATTACCCATCAATTATGTCTAAGTCAAAGCCGCACCCGCCCACACCCATTAATAAAAGTCCTGACCTGACCTGCACCCATGATTAGACACACACACAGGCTACAGTCACTTACAGTAAGCTTGGTTCTCTGTTCTTGAATTACAAATCCAGCAGAGGAAAAGTCTCTTTCACTGGCTGCGCATGATGCTGGGATGGTGAAAATATTCTGCGCAATCATTGTTGGGTTAGGAAACATTTCGGCATTCTCCTTCCACCACCATAAAACCTCGAAATGATCCTCCTTGGGTGTCTTGAACTCGATATAGGCTGCCACCTCATCCTCAGGCTGCAAAGTTTAATGCCTGGAGTCTTCCATGTTGGTGATGAATGTCACGATGAGGTCAAAGGTTCGACTTGTGTCATTGACTTAAAAAATTAATGGAACTGCAGCTAGATAATAGTGATGTAGATGTCAAAATATTACAAGTTCTCACTCCAAGTTCTTTTTTACCAGTGCCCATACCCGTGAATTTATATATATATATGTACATATGTTACCCGTGACATACCTTTTTGGGGGGACCCTACTTGGTGAAGAACTCTGATTTGTGAACATGAGCTACTCTCTCTATAAGCCAGAAGCTAGAGAAGTAAGTCTTAAACTTGTGATGTCATAGAGTATAAAGTCTGGAGCTGCTCCATAGACAATGAATGGGAGCCTGATTTTGTAGACCAACAGAATGTTTGTCCTTTTATTTTATACCCATATGAGCTTTATTCTACTGTAGTGTTCTCAGTTCTGAAACAGAAAATGTACCCATATACTAGACAACATGTTCTCAAAGATGTTTGTATGATAACCTACGGATTAGTACGTAGTTAATGTAAAGTTACGCAGGTTAGTTTTAGGCAATAAAAGTTACTGTGGTTAGGTTTAGGAGGAGAAACATGGCAGGGACGTTCCTTTAAATGACTCAAAGTTCACATGGTTCCAGACACGTGACTCCAGGGCAAAGTTAGATTTGGGGACATTTTTAATGTTTATTAATATTTTTGTACAGTCTTAGACCATAGGAATAATGCATGAATTTTGAAAATGCGTGTAGTTCCTCCTTACTGCTGAGAATAATGACCATGCGCCAAGTGAAACTTTGGCTACAAAATATTCCCAGAGGCTGAAGTTGGTAGGTGCCAAAAATTTGTTATTTTTTGTTTTGCTCAAGGCACAAGAGAAAACAGAGATTTTTTTTTCCAAAAGAATCAACTACGTATGAGGTAAAATTGCGTGCATGTGTGAACCTGATTTTACTTTTTAATATGTGCTCTTTTAGTGATGTGTCAGTACATGTGTACCTGTCACGCTTGATGATGCATTGTTTTGATTAAGCAAGATAATGGGTGGGAAAATTAAAAAAAAAAAAGAGAAGTACTGTACATGGAAGAAAAAAGAGTGAGAGGGATAAAGAATATGAAACATATAAATAGCAAAACAGAAGAAAGTTTGCATTACCCTTATATGTCCCTTAACTTGTGCTGAGAAAAGTGAAGTGACACAACTTCAGGCAGCCATATTGGAGGTGCTCATTGTTAGCAACGTTAGCATTTTCGGAGTTGAGTGGACATGGGTGTTTGTGCTTATGTTGAGCTAACTGCTCTCACACTACACCTCATTTAGAGTACAAATACTGAAATATTAAACAAATGTATTACTGAATTCACCACCAGCATCGTCATGTTCTTAGGGCTCTTTTTATGTGCCTGATTATCATTGATTTATAAACATAAGAGTACAGGTAATGTGCCATTTTGTGTCTTTTACTCCGTGTATCTTATATTTTGATCCCTATTTTTCTTCCTCTTCCTTTTGTCCCCTCTACTTCCTCACATCATCCTGCAGTCTCTTGCGGCTTCTGTGGCCTGCTTATAAAAACTCGACTGGCAGACAGAACTAGACGCTGAGAAAACTCTGCTTGAGCCTCTCAAGTCCTATACCTGGCACAGTAGCTGAGAAACCATTATACTCTCTCCAGTGGCATTTTTGGCAGTCAAATGTGCTATGAGGTGTTGGAACAGTTGGAGTGATGAATGGCAATGCTGGCTTTTCCTGTAGGGAGATTTTCCACTAAGTCATTCTATGCTGTGTTGCCTGTGATAAATTACTGTTTAACCTGACAATGAGTTAATGACATCAGTTAAATGAACTGAATTTATCCAACGCTTCTACTGACTGAGTGCTGACATGTTTTTCTTCTATACAATCTTGTGTTCAATCACAAGTCAATACAAAATACTGTTGAACCCATGTAATGAGCAGGAGGAGAATGGAAAACTTAAAAGCTACAGTAATCACTATTGCTGTATTAGCAGTGGACCACGTGACTTAGTGTAATGCTACAGTCGCTCTTTGAGACAAGCCCACAGAGAATTATGACCAGACTCATTGCAGGTGTTTTAGTGTCTTTCGGTCTTTATGTCTTTGGTTTTAAGGCCTGTTTATTGCTCCTGTTCTCCACTGGAATCAGCCTGCAGCTGCTCATCTGTCCAGAGTTGTCACTTCTTCCTCCTTCTCTTTATTTGCTGCAGGTGGACATGCAGGATTTTGTGTCGCACTGGTATCGACAGTATTTTTAAATACTTAATATGTTGTCTTGAAACATTTTGCAGCATCAGCCTTGAGATTTTTTTTCTTTTTCTTTCTGGTCTTTACCACTCCACCTTTTTGCTTTCTGTCTTGATTTAATTCTATTATTCGTCTTGACCTTTGACACTACATTGACTGATCCGCTTGAGATGACGACGGTTGGTACTGCTGCACTGCAACTTTGGACCACATAAACCCTAATCAAATGGGCTGCTCCACCTAGGTTTGCCAACTTCCTGAATGGGGCGGTTTGTGGACCCTGTGACTAATGGAGACGATATATTGTAACTTGTACATATTCTCACTCGCGTATCGCAGCCATTGGTAATTATTTACCCTCCTGTATTTGTATAATCTCTCTTTTTTTTTTTTTTACTACACTCGTAGGTTGCCATTTTTTAAGTCGTGCAACGCTGTGAGGTGTATCGTAGTACCGCTGTCACTTGTCACTCGCAAGTGATATTGACTCCTCATTGCTCATGACTCACGACACATTCTCTGTTTGAGTAGTTGAACATAACATGACAGAAAGGCCGACGGGATGACAGATCAGTCTGAGTTTTTCTTCTACCTTATACAAATCACCCTGTTGTTATAGTCTAACATGTAATATTTCTTTCCTGTGTGGTTGCCTTGCAGCCCACAGGGTGGTCAGGTCCATCTGGCATTTGCCAGAATTGCTTGATGGCCAGTCTAAGCCTGCCCTCAGGTGTTGGTGGAGACCAAAAACAGAGCTAAAAGATAGTGAATGATGACCATTTACCTCCGATAAATATGCCTCTTTTATAAATAGTGCAATGTGTAGCAAGCCCACACAGTGAAACTATGCAGATGGGTGTCACATGTTGTTTCGATGTGCACATACGAAGTTGGCAACTGTTTTTGATTGGGACAGAAAATTTCTCTCTTGCACATCCGTCTCTTCATTCCCTCTATTCCTTTTGTTTTTTTTCTCGTTGACTTATTTTTTTGCTCTTTGCTCCTGTCATCTTCTCCCAACATGATCTAAAAGTTTCTCTCCTCTTTTCCTCCCTCTGCATCCACTGCTGTTTTTTTCCTCTGCCTTGACACATACCAGGTCGTCTGCAGACAAGAGGCAGCGTGAGGCTTGTGGCCACAGCTTTATTGTCATGTTAACACAGTGGTAGAGCGTTTCCAACCAAAATGAATGCATACACAACCTCTGAATACTTTTCTTTGAATTGACTGTCAACATTTTGATGTGTTAAGATCTCTACAGGAGCTGAGGTTGAGGTTTTGTTTGATAGCAAGCCCTGCAAAGATCACACCACTTTTTTCTTCTTTTTGTGTTCCTGTGCAGTCTGCTTTGCACGAAACGTGTGGGTGTGGAATGAAGTGCAGTGGGTAGAGGTTTGAATATGGTTACATTCAAATGCTGCTTTGCCCACGTCAGTGTAGAGGAGGAAACACTTGCCGGCGGTAGCCTATGCCAATCCTTTAATCATCTCTTAATGACTTTCATGGGAGACATTTCTCACTGTGGGAAAGATCTGAGACTTTTTGAGTACGCAAAACCGAGAGCGGTGTAAGTTTAGCCGAGGATTTGAACTTTTCTCTGCTTTTGCCGCAGTTTCAAGTTGCTAATTAAATCTCCTCTGCTGACACAGCTGAGTAGTGGAGTAGAGAAAGACGACTGTGCTTAGAGGCAGACAGAGCATGTAGGCCTGACCTCTGATCTGTTCTGATTGTCTGTGCTACTGTTTATCTCTGTATAGTTAAGCAGCTTTTTTATGCTGTTCCCTTATTTATTAAGGTCAAAGGACATCCTATCAGGGAAAAAAAAACATTTTCTTAAGCACATAAGCTCCACTTTCAGTTCAATCTAATTTTTAAAGGGATATTTTGCAACTAACGACAGTTTTTATTTTTGGTTGATTCGCCAGTTATTTTCCTGATCAGTTGTTTGGTCTAGAACAAAAAAAAAATCTTCTTTTGTCCAACCAGCAGTCCAAAACCCAAAAATGTTTAATTAATTACAATGTAAGACAAGAAGAAGCAGCAAATTTTTACCATGTTGGAAGCTGGACACATAAAATGTTTGTTTTTTTTGCTTGAAAAGTGTCAATTCATGAAAGAGAGTCAACTAATCATTTAACTGAGTCACCTCAGCTCAACATATTCTCTGTCTTACCTCTAGTTGCATCGAGCTACAGATGCCATATCCAGCTAAAATCTGTTTTATATGTGCTGAGGTCTTGAGACCTCTGTACCTAAGACTTGTCCTGTTTACTCTAATAACGCACTGAGGCTGTCACTTAAACTACTGCCCAACTGAAAAGATTAAATAGCCTACTTTATTGACACATTCTCTCTCTGACCTCGTCAGATATCGATGTTTGGTCATGGACTTTCCACGTCAGCATACAACATGCATGTTTTGGGATGCCATATCAAGTTCTGCCTGTTACATGCAATGTGTCCTTTCAAAATACACTTCTGTTTTCATAGGAGAAGTACAGTTTGCATAGAGTCTCGCAAAATAAAAATACTACATTGGTACATCACCAACATAACGTTTTTCTTCTTCCACAACAAATGCACGTGGTTACATTTAGTCAACGTATGCACATGGTTTGGTTTAAAAAGAGCAAGTGGTTAGGTTTAGAAATGAATAACAGGGTTTGGCTTCATAATCATACGGAAAGCAAACACCGGCCTCTCGAGTAAAAGTCAGTGGTTGTTGGACCCATCCACCTTCTACCCATTGTACTTTGACTTTTCACCCCCTTAGCTTACATTGCTGCCTGGCTGCATGTCTCCCTCCCTGACACCATCGGTTATCCTCACACACTCATAGCAACCGCCGCGTATCATGCTGATGTGAGAGGATTTTTTGTCTGTGTCAGACGTGGAGGTAACTGTTTAATCACCCAGGGCTGAGTATATCCATCTGTCTTATTCCTGGGGTTGCTACTGTAGATTATGGGTGCAATTTCCGGTGAAATAGCAGATGTAGCAGCAACCTAGTTAGTCCCATAGACTGTCAATGGTTAGTCCCAGTGGCTAATTGCCAACGGCGGTTCATTTTAAAAGGTAATTCGCCTTCAGTTTAACAAATACTGCTCTGTTTTTAACAAATATTTAACTAATGTTAAATTATCATTTTCTAAAATGTCCTTGTTGAGCTCTGGCAGATGTGCTGTCTGTGACTGGATCATTACTAACAGCAACACTAAGCTAAATTTGTAGATTCAACAACAGTGTTGAAAATGCACCCAGGACGAAAAGAGATTGTTCCTGTAGCCATCAGTTTCCATCGCCTGTCTACAGAGAGGAGCAGGTTGCCATCCGTCATCGTATAATACCAGATCTTCCCCTGTGTAAAAATAGAATGCATATGGGACACTTGGTCCCATACTGACTCAATACGGACATGATTTGTCCCATATTTTTGTGCACACCCTAATCCAATGCATACACTACGTTTTCACATGCTTGGAACAACATAAAAAATAATTAAACCAAAAACGCTTCGAAAGCTGTCACTCAATGTCAATACAAAATATCTGTCTTTCCTTGTTATAAGATAATTTCTGCAGCGTAACTATACCTCGAATTTTGTGTTTAGTCACCTAGACTGAGAATGAGTCAACTGATTTACTGATTTTCTACTACTTTATATGACTGGTATCACTGAGGTCTGCTGCTTCATCCTTTTGTTTCACTCAGTAGAGCTCAGACTTAATAAATCAGCAGTTATAAAAATGTGTAAACTGTGTTGTTAAGGCAAATGAGTGCAGCATTAGCTTGGAAACACTGCATTTATTCGCGCCACATATAAAATGTTTGGCGAATGTGTTAATGTGTGTTCATGAGTCATACGAAATCATGAGTAATCTTTTAGAAGGAGCAGATGTTTAACGTAAGCTATCTCGGGCTCTGTTAAATTTGACATGTTAACCTAGCAAGCTTATCACTAACATGCTCCGGTTAAATTCAATTTCGTCGTGCATGTACAATGACAATAAAGACATTCTGTTCTATTCTATTAAAAAGGAAACAACCAATGCTTTGAGGTGGCTGTCAGAGATGGCAGAGGTATGGTCACATTGTCCCATCTGAGGTGTAACAGGTGTTGTGTTCCTCATGTTTTATTGCCCAGTCGCTCTAGGAAAGAGGATTAGCTAACCGTTATTATTGGAAAATGCCAATTCTAGTTCAATGCCAGAAGCTGTTCTGTTAATTCACCAAAGTTAACAAAGGGGAATAAGATCAATAAACATCTATGATTATATTTAAATATATGAAAGGCAGATGGAAAAATCACATAGTAAAGTGAATTAGAAAACCAAGTGTCTTTAAGGCTTCAAAGGCCTTTTTGTGACATGAGGTTAAAAGGGTCTTTATTTTAAGAGGCACACATTAACGACCTTTTGTGCATACAGTTGCTCGAAGTAGCTGCTTCCTGTGCGTGTGGTTTTGCTCAGTATGTGTGCAAGTGGGTGGGACACGTGTTAGCACCCCTGCAGACCGAAGTGAGCCAAGGTGTAGCAGCACAGCGGCTGATTGACTAATGAATTGCTCACTCTTGCGTAATCTGCAGTAACGAGATGAAAGACTGACGCCACAAGACAGCTGGCTTCAACTCACGGAGACCCCCACTGTGAGTCTGTCAAACCTACAGATGGATGTTAGCATTTTGAATCACCCACCAGCGTTGTGTATGTACAGTCGATGGGTGTTTTTTTTAAACGTACAGAGGAATTTGCTGTAGAGATAAGCCTCAATCGTTTCCTGATGCTGTTCCCCAAATACATCCTTACCTTTCCCATATGATTACAGGAAACAGTTGATGATACAGTAGAGAGGATGATAGTGTGGAGTCACGAAAGCCTCAGGAAGTCAAGAAGTCAAAGTAGAATTTGTATGAAATATTGGCCGGGAAAGAGATAAATTCTCCTCTGTTTTCTCTGTCCATGTCATTTATCATTTATTGCTTTCATCTTGTGATGAATTCCGTAACTGACATACTACTCCTGTTGTCGCAGATGGTTAATCATTTATTAGTGTTTGTTTGTATAGGAAGCAGCAGATTACACACACACACACGGACACACACATACAGTCGTACTACAGCAGGACTCTGCAAACAGAAAGGAAATGACCTACTGTGTTATGACTGTAACATCTGGCACAGATGAGCGCCCAGAGCATACGTGGTCCTATGGGTGGGGGGGTGCAGGGCAAAAGTACACGGCATAACTCACTGTTAATCTATGTGACCTACTCATGCTTCGTTACATCACAGCAAATGGGATGATGGGAAAAAAAATGCAGATGTACAGTTTTTCTGAAGCTTCCAGAGGCAGGATTTTGTAGGATCTGTATAACAGATGAATGCATCATTCTCTTAAGATCAGAAGCTTTAGATTTATTTCTTTATGCCCAGATGAGTTTCTGTGTGTAAAGTATAGTCGCTATTCTGTCCACAGGAAGTAATGAATTTAAATTAAAGAGGAAACTATCTCCTACAGAGCAGCGAGCAAGTCCCATGTCTGAAGACTTGCCTCACCAACATCACATCTTTTTCCTTTCAAATACTTTGGTGCAAAACGTCACAGAAAACACGAGCCAGGCTGTTTTCATGTTCTGTTTTTACGTACACATCTGTACTGTACATATTTTTGTTTGGCTATGCACAAGAATTCATATATAACCCACATAATCGGGAAGGCTGTGCTCACATGATCAATGTGTTGATGCGAGAAAAGAAGGAAGTAAAGACCAGAGGTTTGTGTGAAGAGGCAGGTTTGAGTTTGCATGGGTCAAACAAACACATGACTTTCACTCAGGAGACCAGTGTTCTTGTCCCATGTAAAACAAATTGAACTTTGAGTTATTTTAGGGTGTGTTGTCCCCATGTTTTTTTCTGAAACTTAACCTACATAACTTACTTCCCTAAACCTAACTTACTTGACCTTTACGTTAAGTATGTGACGACACCACTCGTAGATATCATGTGAACCAATAGTGCATTTCCATAAGATACACAACCCATTTTATGAGTATACCTAGCATGAGCATACTTCATGCAGTGTGCTTGAATCTAACCTTTAAAACTTTAGCTTTCACCCGGAGCAGGCAATTTCCATGAGGCTGCAGTCGGTCAGCTCCCATGACCACAACTTCCTAAAGCCCCCTCCTGAAAAACCTGCATTAACCCTAAAGTTAAAATGGACCCAGTGGTGCTGTTGGGCAGGTTATAGTGCCTATTAGAGCAAAGCAGTGCCAGTGTAATAAAGTTCAAACCTACCAGGACTGTAGGAGCATTAATCCGCTGCTCAGTCCCCAACCAATTAACTCTGAAGTGCTTTAGTAATTGTCAGTTTTACAGTACCTTCCTCTTGAAGAGCAAAGACAAAAGCACCCAATATGCCATTTACCTGGCAAACGATTAGAAATATCTGCTTGGATGTGAAATACAGCAGGAATCTGGGTTTTTAGACAGAACGTGGACATATTAAGCCAAAGTAACCAAGGTTATTCTGACTCATATACTGTAAGACTAAGATCAGTGTTACAGTAATGAACAGATTTTGGCAGCCGTTGTTGCTGGATGCCAATATTATTATTGGTTGAGGATCTGATTTGACTTAAGCCTCAGCCAGTCTTAAGAATCCTTCTGATTTCTATTATTTGTTTAGTCAGGCTTTCCCACTGTACAAAATATGTCATTTTGGTATTATAGTATCATTCACTTAATTGTAATAGAATTGAAGCTATTAGCACATTCACTTGTGGAGACAAAATAAATGCACACAAATTTGTTGTGGAGTTTACTTTAAGCAAACTTTGACCAATAGAAGCTGTCTTGACAGTTCGGTTCTTTGAGGGAACGGAGAGCTGGATAGTCCAAAAGGGAGGAAAGTATTGTAGCTTATTATCTGTGATACACCTTTCCCTATTGTTAACCTCGACATGTGTTAACGTTTTATACATTGCCCCACAAAAGAGTGACAGTTTGCAGACAGTGATGAGATAGGAGACGATGGTGCAAATGTCACTTTTCAAGCTGTGTGAATTTATTGTCCAGTTAGCGACCAAGCCAAGCTAACAGGTATTCTAGCTGGCTGTGCATTTATATTGACTTTTGAGGAATTACAAGATGTGAAATGGTTTTATTTATTTATTTTTTTGAGACTGTCCTCCACAGAAAGCGACACGATAGGGCGTACAAGCAGCTTATTACGACCATATTTACATTTAGTGTAGGTAGCGGCCTCTAGTCGTCATAGTAATTATGACGGTTAAAGGAGGAAATCAGATGACATAGCACAAAAAGCAGTGAGATCCTTGTAGGTAGGAGGTTGGGGTGGTTGTACAGGTCAAGACGACACAGGACTTTGACCGAGGAAACCAGGGTTTGCGCCATGTCTAAAACCATTTTACGTTGTCATGTTGTGTTAAGTCATACCTGACGTGACAACACCCTATCATGACTGTTTTCCTAAACCTAACCTAACCGTTAGGGGTGCTAATTTAGGAAACACTCCTGTGGGTCATATTAGAGGGGAGGAACAATTGACGTATGTGGTCTCATGTGAAGGAGGACTTGACAAAATAATATAGCTGTATGTCAGGTTGCATCCAAAATGATGATACTAGTGCTATAAAAACTCTGACTTCTGACAGTACATTGACTATTAGTAAAGAGTGAGTGAAAGTCTTGTGTGTTTGCAGAAAAAAAAAACAACATCAGTATGTGAGGACGAGCAGAATCAAGAGAATTAGAGAGGGGGAAGGGAGAGATGTTTAGAGAATGAAAGGAGACAGAGCAGAGATTAAGTTTTGGACTGTTTAACATTAAGATGCATTCATCCATCTGTTGAATATGAAAGCCTATTGACATGCAGTCACAGTGAGTTTCCTTGCCACAGTGACTGAGTGCCACAGCCTCAAAGACCAGAATCAGAGAGCAATGTCAGGACAAGTCTTGCTTGAGTGCCAAGAGGATGCCTTTGTTTCATTCTGTCTCGGCATGTCAGGAAATGTCACCCTATGTAAAAAGGCTCCAATTACGCTGCTGTTCAGCTACTGTTCTCTATAGGCACACAACGCTGCAGCGCTGCACATTTCCTGTGATAATTCTCAAGAGGAAACAGCTATCATCACTTGACATTATTGGTGGGGTGATTATTTAATCTTTGGTGAATCAAATCTCAGACTAATAGAATAAAAAACATTTTTAGTCTCCCAATAGGACACTTTTGTGATAACATTCACTTCTTCCACTTTAAAGATGTATGACTTCCTGCTGGGTGCTGATGACACTGTCACAGCAATATCACCATCCAATCAGGGGTCGGTATGGCCCTCTGTGGACTGACAGCAGGAGCGATGTCATGTGGTGTCCAGCACAGGGATTACAGCCCCTAATCTGCCCGTCAGGAAAACCCAGCTAGGAAAAAAAAAAGAGAGAGATCATGATCATGGAACAGCAAATGTCGGATGTTGGAAACAAGATCAGAAAAAGATTGATTTTGGACAACACGACATCATCTCTTCTTTAGCCGAATGAAGAACTGCAAAAACCGTGATGCGAGAGGCTGAAGCAAAGGCTGTCAAGTGAGTGTTTGCTGTATATACTGTATGCATGGGAGCGTGAGTGCAGGTTTGCATCACGCTTTATTTTGTAAGAACATCTGAGTCTGTGCTCCTGTCAGCGTGCACACAAACTCACACTGAGCATCACCACTGCAGAATAAGCAAAGGATGTGGTTATGGATTGCTCTGGTGAAGGTTTCTATTTGCAGGGGTGTGTTTATCCTCTGTGACCGTAAGAGAACGCACTGGCTTCCACATGTGACCACAGAGACCAAAACACACACACGAACACGGCCAGCTGAGAGGCACAAAGAATCAAAGTTAACTTTGTATAACCTTGATTTTATGGCCGGTCTGTGTGTGTGTACATTATACACAGTGTATCAACATATGTATGCTAAAAATAAATATTGAGGGTTTCAGAGTTTCATGCTACTGTACATACTTTTTAATTTAGGTGTAATGTTTACCCTGTTCACCACCTTAGTTTAGGCTGTTAGCATGTTAGCATTTGATAATTAGCACTAAACACACAAACAAAAAGCTGAGGCTCATGGAAATGTATAAGACAATGATGGTGGTGCCAGAGGAAAAGTTGAGGGATCACCAGAGTCCTTAGGGCCTCGTTCAAACTGCTCGTCCCAATCCGCTTTTTGGTATATCCACATTGGTTTTAGAAAGTTGATTCCAATCTGATTTCTACCAGCCTCCTCCATCACGAAGTTTGTCTAGTGCCATGGAGGAATTCTGCATCATGACTTGACAGCAGTCATTTGGAGGGCAAAATGCTGTACCTCCATTTTTTTATGCTTCTGCATTGGAAAGCTGCTTCATAAGCATAGACTCATATTTAGTGACGCATACGTTATTATCACAGCAACCCATGCAGATAGGTTGGTGATGTCTGGACACACAAATCCGATCTGACACTTGCAAATGTCATTGCTGACAGTCTGTCATAAAGATCTGATTTGAGCAACAAATCAGATTTGCCTGTAGTCTAAACTTAGCTTAAGATTGATTCATCCTCTGGGTAACATGAATCTCTGTACAAAGTCGACAGTCGTCAAAACATTTCAGGACAAAAGGAAAAACATCACCTAAATTTAAGCAAGAATTGTCAGTTACTGTTCATAAACAGTATCATCGGCATAGTGTTGTAGTCAAGACCATCTGAATAGTGACAAAGTCATGACCAAAACCAAAATGTATTGAGACCAAGACCAGACCAGTGTCCGAGTGGACCGGAGTCCAACAGTGCATGACACACCCACAATAAAATGTGGAACATGCAAACCATAGACACTCCTCAAATTGATCTGAAAGATCCACATTCACATAAAAATGTCTACAAAAACAAATTAAGTTCCCTCCTCATTCGTGATTTTAATTGCCATCCGATCTGACCACTCTCAAAAAACAGTGCGGACAGGATTCATCCTGTGGGGAACACAAATGTCTGCACCAAATTTCATGGCAATCCATCCAACAGTTGTCGAAACATTTCAAGACAAAAGCAAAATCATCACACACGGTGACTCTCAGTCCATTTAATAGTTGTTGAGACATTTCAGTCTGGACCAAAGTGGTCAATCAATCGACCAGCGCCTTTTACGCAACTAAAATTAATAAAATTAGCAACTTAAACTTCTGGTTTGGCTAAAGTCAGGAATATTCAGATGCTACACATAGTAGCTCTAATGTTTATATTTATCTATAGCTCTATAACTACTACCTATATCGAGAAATTACACCTGTTATGTATAGAAACTGATGAAGGGCAGAAACTACAAAGATTTTGTCTACCTTGAGAATAAAGTGATTCAGTATGAATCTAAATCTCCATGTTAAATCCATTGTAGAACAGAGAATATATAAACATCCACACCCCCAGTAACCTCAGTAGATCAGTATGTAATGAACAAGCCATGATGTGTTGGACAGCTTTGTTGAACTGCACAGAAACACGTGTTCAGCTCGTGCTCTTGCTGTGCGCTACTACTCCCATCTATAGCTGAGTAATCACACTTTTTATTTGTCCTGACACCCACCTTTTACCGAGAGCCACAAGTTCTCACCTGTTCTGTTGGCAATGCTGCAGTGCCTCCTGGGAAATGTAGGAGATCCCTATCTAAATTGACAAAGCAGTTTGCATGAGAGGGGAGACACCAGAGAAGAGAATTATATAATTTGGTGCAAAGTAGGCACCCGCACTGATTGTATTTGACAAGTGAGATTATCCAAAGGGGGATTTTTCAAGGATGTAGTGCAATTGTGATTCTGTGTGTGCGTGTGGGTCGACATTTGGAAGCACACCACGTTTTGTCTGTGCCAGTGTGTATCAAGAAGTCGTCCAGCTGTGTTGAATATCTTTCAGCTCGTTAGACTCAGCTTTGGCCAGAAGTTTGAATATCGGCTCCAGCACCACGTACGATGGAGGAGATTATTGTTCGGCTGATGGCTTTATGGAAAGAGAGGGGGGAGCCTGTAATTTCCCTCACAGCAATGAATGACAGAATGATTCACAGCTGAGATCTACAGGAGCTCCTTGTTGGTGGTCGCTCATTATGTCTCACCAGAGCCTCATGCAGATGTTCTATTATCCAGTAATAGTCCCCCCACTCCTGCTAAATGACTTCCCCTTGGCCTGAGTTATAACGCGACCAGAGAAATCCTAATGTTTTCTTAAACCAAGCTGCAGAACAGACTTTTTTTTCCACTATAAATCTTGTGTTAATAAAGCAAATGGGGGAAATACATTTTTGGAAAAGACCAAGTGTGTAGACAGGTGATAGAGAGATTTAGACATGCTATAAAACTGCCAATCGAGGCCTTACTCACCTTAACAGGCCTTTACCAGAGGTAGATCATTATCATGTTTGCCTGTTCTATGATACCTAATGTGCCTTCAGGAGAAAGAATTTACTGAAATTACTTTGTTCATTATTTCTGCTGTAGCCTAAATTGACACCCAGTGTCAGCTGATATTAGCTTTTTGCAGGTATATTGATATCAGTGTATATGTTGGCTGATCATAGAGAAAGAACAGAAAACCAAATATGACAGCAGATATATTTCAGGTAATTTAGGAACTCTAAGGTATACTGTGCAGGATTGTAGGTTACTGTTTTTATTCCAGCAAAAGTGAAAGTGAAAGCCAATCCCAAATTTACTCTTATTTTGGGTTGAGTTGGGTTATCTCTGCTTGCCATTTTGCTTTGCTACATTTGCCTTTATTTGGTGCTGTGTGCGCGATTTTCGTAGCGTCCGCTTACACATAGGCCACACTGCCTGTGTGAGCAGTACGTGACAGGTCTCATTCTGGAGTCGTCGAATAGCGGCGCTTGGGCAGTGACTTTCGTGTCAGACACCGATGAAAAAAGCTGTCCTTTCACGTCGGCTTGATACATGGCCAGGAGCCATCAGTGTATGATGGTCTGATGGCGTTGGGGGAAATGCAGCTGAACAACAATGTTAGTTAAGAGGATGAGAAGTCTGAGTAGGATGGGCAGGAGGTGATGGGTCCAACAGTCACTGACTTTCACCCAGGAGGCTGATGTTTGCTTCCCATATGAATGTAAAGCCAAATCCTGTGTTTTTTTAAGCTAACCACGTTTGTGTGTTGGCTAAACGTGACTATGTGTGTTTGTTATTGAAGAAAGAAAATGCACCGACATAGTACGTTCATTTTGAAAGAGACTGTATGCAAACTGTACATGTCCTGTGAAAACAGAAGTGTATTTTGAAGCTGACATGGTGTTCCAGAACATCGACAACAGACGCACAGGCTACCTTGCACGTCACATGGTGATGTGGAAAGTCCATGACCAAGCGGTGATATGTGACAAGGTTGAAGTGGCTCAACTGCTGTGGCGCGTACGAGTGTGGTGTTCACACAGACAGCGATGCTGCTGCGGCGCTACTGAAGAGTTGCCTGCTGCTATGAGTGATATATTTCCACTATTAAAAGTCTGTACTCCACTCATTTATGGAGCCATGCAAGCTGCTCGTTGTCACAACACGGTCATGCAAATATTTTACAATATAAAGCCTTGCATTAACAAATGAAACATTGTCAGAGGGCTTTTATTTTGAAATGGAAACACCAAAGGTTGAATCAAAAAGAAATATCCATATTTTTCATGTCTGTGAGTGATCTAGACATTAAAACTGTGATGAAAGGTGGTACAGTGTCAATATGATTATTAAAACATTATTGTCACTGTCTATTTTTGCTGAAAACCGTGCTCAAAAAAATAGGCGAGACTCCTGTTTTCTAGATGTTCCACAGCTAAGCCGAGATGCTCCAGAGCAGTGCTGCTCACGCTGGCAGTGTGGCTGCTCTAAACTGTTAATACCAGCAGTGAGTCTAATATTATCCAGTAACGTATGCTGCAAATGTTAGCATGCCCAGCTAACTAGCTTACAATGGTAACTGAGCACTAGCCAACTTTCAAGGCCAAGGAGCCTTTCTTTAGCTAACTGCATTTTGTGGAGTTAGGGTTCATGTTAAGAACAGCCCTGTTCTGATGGCTTATATTTACCCCATGTGAAATCTGGTCCCAGATGCTATCAGAGTTTAACGTTAGCGGTTCCACCTTGCTTTTTTTTTGGATTTGCAACCCAAACCAAACTAATTAAATCAGATAGAATTATATTTGCTAAAATATTGTTCGATGAATAAAATAGTCTGATCTTACATTTATACTTACTATTAAATTTGGACCTAAACTCTACATTGCAGTACAAAAAAATGCTGCTTATGTATTTCATCTTCTACAGGGTGCTAACTTTTTGCCTTAAACATGCAGCCTTAGCCTCTGTATTTTAGCATGTCATCATATATGTAGCCCTCAAGTGTGTGCTTAAGACTCTTTAACAGGGTTCTTGTTTTAAAATGAGTCAGCTGGAAACATAAAAAAAAGCTGGAGCTCATGTTTTCAGCCAAATCATAGAGCTAACTTTAGTTTAATAAGCTAGCTAGCCACAGCTGATAAAATCTTCCACCTATAATTGCTACGAAATTAATAGTCACTGGCTAGAAATGTGCCTCTGTCTAGAACCTGTCTGAAGTCACCGCACCATGAATTGCAAGTGGTAAATGAGCCACCATTATCATTGTATGGAGCACTATGTGCCGTGTGAGAATGAAGGAAATGGTCAATTGGACTTTGTGCTGGTCATCAAAGGAGCCTTTTTTTGTGCTGGTGAATTCCAGAGCCTCAGCACTTAATACAATTAAGTGAGGAAGCTACTCAGTGCATGATGAAAGGCCATTGTTACGATGTGGTGCACAGTGACACAGTAGGAAGCAGGAGGGTTTCGAGTCTGTGCTTCACCTGACCAGCTCAGCAGCTTTCAAATGCAAAACCCCACAGGAAAAGAAATGATTATTGTTTGTGTTGGCACTTTATAGAAAAAGGCAGCACTGCAAACTGCCTCATTTGCACCGGTCCACTCGCTGGCTTTCACAGAGATGGAGAGATGTCTTGTTCAAACCTCCACTGGAACAGTTCAGCAGGAAAACCCCTTTCACTCTCCAAATGCCTTCTTTACCCATAAACCCATTAACCAGCAAACAACAGGATGACTGGAGGCTTTGGCTTACTGTTCTGTGGCTTTCCCTCTGTTTGTGTAGCTCACTTGTTCGATCTATGAGGCTCTGTCTTTCTGTTAGTAGGTGGCCCGCTACACTCAGACCACTTATCCTTAAAGTCTGCCTAAAAAGAATGTGAGCACACTCATCAGTAAGTAATTGTCTCTGTTCATTGAGAGCATGTGTGTGTGTGTGTGTGTGCGTGTGGTTGAGTAAAAGAAGAGGGCCTTACCTATGAGAATGCTAGTGCCATCTTGTGGTGTTAAAGCTGCACTACTGGCCTTACAACCCTACACAATATTGAGCTGCACAGAGGCTCCAGTGGCGCAATCGGTCAGCGCGCGGTACTTATAAGACAGTAACCAGCAGAGTGATGCCGAGGTTGTGAGTTCGAGCCTCACCTGGAGCAGAGAAGTTTTAATCTGAGCTGTCAATCGCAGGAGATGCTCTGACATGCTGATCATCTGTGTGAGACTATTGTGCATGAATCATAGCTGACAGAACGTGTGGTTGTTAGGGAAGAGTAAACAGATGTCATGCAACTGTGCTGCTCATTATACACATGGATATTAAATTAACGTTTATATTTAGCTCATTTTCAACATACTTACTTTTTCGAATTCAAGCATCTTTGTGAAGACAAAGCATCTTGCTGTGTTTTTTGAACAAATAAGCTGTTGTTTAGAATATTAAAGACATATTCTTTTTATTGAGTCACAGCCCATTTGGCTCAGTCCACATCCTTTTTACCCGCTGGCTCATACTTTGAACCACCAGCTGCGGATACATAACAGCCCATCCTGATTACTGCTTCATTCCTGTTGTCATGTCAGAGCATCAATCAGTTTAACAAGTGAGGTGTAGTCCTTCACAGGTATTCAGAGGCTCCAGTGGCGTAATCGGTCAGCGAACGGTACTTATAAGACAGTAACCTGCAGAGCGATGCTGAGGTTGTGAGTTTGAGCCTCACCTGGAGCAGGGAAGCTTTGACCAGGAAATACTTGCTATGCTTCATTAGTTGGTCAGTCATACATAACAGCATACCTTGCATGTGGGCCACTTGGAGAGCAGCCTGTCTATGTACACTCACAGCCCAAACTATCATGATTGACCGCAAATTGCAGGCTTAGCGCTGTACCAATAATCAGAAACACCTGCAGTGAGGCAAAGGCATCTTCTGCAAATAATGTCAATTTACCTGCATCAGTTTCTGACGTGCAAAACAGCAAGTTTTTCATGCATTTACAGATGATGTTGGGAACAAAGAAGTCACACAAGCTGAACACAAGCTGGACTATCCAAGTCAAGTCAAACATTATTTGTTGAGCACATTTGAAAACAACCACAGTTTTGAACAGTTACTACAAGAACAGATGAATACAGAAGCAAATAGGAAGAGAAGACAAAATAAACAGAGCGATTTAGTTTTCAGGCTCAAATCAGTTGTACGCCAATGAAAAGAGGTGGGTCTTCAGTAGCGACTTAGAGGGTTTTCTATTACTGGAGCAGTTTTTATTTGTATATGTAAACTGTTCCAGAGCGTAGAGGCAGCCGCTGCAAAGGCGTAGTTGCCAGGGTTTTTGTGCCTACTTCTTGAAAACATCCAGAAGCATCTGACCGGTCGACCTTAGTGCTCAACTTGAGTGTGAAAATACAGTAGCTCTGCTAAACAAGGTGGCACCAGACTGTTTAAATCCTTAAAAAGTACAAATAAAATCTTAAAATCAATCCCAAAACGGACAGGAAGCCAGTGGAGCGAGGCTAATACTGGCATTATTTGATCCTGTTTTCTTTCTCAGTTGCTCAGAGAAATGAAACAATGGTGTACGACTAATGAAACACAGCTACTCTGACAGTACCCTGAACTGAACGGGAGAAATGGTTCATCTGTGAGATTCTACATGAATCAGAGCGGACAGACTTCGTCATTGCTGAGGGAGAACAAACAGATGTCAGTGCAGCTGTGGTGCTTGTTACACACATTGGTTCCACCTGGATTCATATTAAATTAAGGTTTATATTTAGCTTAATTTCCACATTGTTAAATTATAGACTTCCTTAAATTAAAGCATTTTTGTGAAGACACAGTATCTGGCTGTGTTTACTGAACAAATAAGCTGTTATTCAGTATTAAATCCATATGTTTTATTGTTTATAGAGACATAAATTATGACTTTAAAAGAACTTGTACCATTCAGGGGAAGCCCCTGGCTGCATGGCGCACTGATGACAGGATTGGAGGATCAACGGGCGCGAATCACCTGGTCTGTGGAGTCAAATTAGACACGTTCATTGTTGACGGTGTCACTCTGCCTTATACTTTGGAGAAAATGCCTAGGGCGGCTGGCAGACCAGTAGCTCTAAACATTCGGATTAAGCAGTTTGTTTATTCAGGCATTTTGCCTCCACATTGGATCTGTCTGAGCTGACAGCACGGGGAGATGTGGATTACTGTTGCACACTCTGTCAGTGTCTGTAATTACTCAACAACAGTTTTTGGCTTTGAATAGCTGAAATATTGTTCCCCGTCATGTGTCTGTAAGCGTATTATGACCATACGCATTGTCCTACAAACCCATTTCCTCTGTTTGTGTTGTCCAGCTGGCAGGCGTAGGGGGAGCTAGCGAGCATGGATGAGCCGGGCAGCAGGAACAGCAGCCTGCAGAGGAAAAAGCCGCCATGGCTCAAACTGGACATCCCCACAATCCAGCTGACGCCGGACGACACGCCCACACACACCCAGGTAACAACAAGAGACAAATACAAGTCAGATTAAGTTTGACAAAATGGGTTTATTTGATTATTTCTTAGACTTTTACTTTGCTAACATTCACAAAAACTGGGCGCAGTAGACATAATCTGTTTGTGTGTGTGTGTGTGCGTGTGTAGCAGCCGGTAAAGCGCCTGCGCAGTGTCAGCATGCCAGGTGAAAACCCTCAGACCTGCATTGCTGCCTTGGAAACTTCCAACAACTACCTCAGACCTCCTTCAGAGAGATTACCCTCCTTCACACAGTCCATCAAGAGGTTAGACACACACACACACACACACACACACACACACACACACACACACACACACACACACACACACACACACACACAGGCTCTCTCTTTTTCCTCTCTGCTGATTTCCTCCAGCTGCTAATTTCTTACGACTTCAGCCTGTCGTATACTTTTTAATCCTTATAATTCTCCTCCACTAATAAATCTTTAACAGAACTAATTTAAGCTGCAGCCTCCTCTCTGATTTAACGCTAATTAATCTTGCTTTCTTTTCTTTTCTCTTGTCCTCCCTTTTATTTGATTTTCCCCTCTCCTTTCTTCGTTCTTTGGCTTTCCCTCACTGCCTCCCTGTCCTCTTCTCGACATGCTGCTCTCTGCGTTAAGTGAGAAAAGGGTGCGCTTTGAGCGAGTCAACACGGTTCCCCCAAAGGGCCAGAGGGAGCCCAGGAGGGTGTCAACCGTCCGAAGGCGGTCCTGCATCCCCAAAATACTGACCCGACGGCGTTCATCTATACCCAAACAGATCATCAGGTACAGGAGAGGTGGAGCAGGGAGGGAGGGAGCTGATAGCAGAAGTGTGAAGGTGACCCTGAAATTTCTATTTGAAACAGTATGTTGTTGAAATTATTTTGGCATACCCGGGAGCTGTCACAGATTTTTTAACTGGATAAGTGGAGTTAAAGATCCAGCAGTCTGACATCAATGCCAATGTCATTTCAAAATGATAGTAGTTTAATTAAAATTCTATTGACGAGCCAAAGGTTTCCAAAGATATAAAATATGTGAGGCTTGGGAAAGTGTGAATAAAATAGTACACAAGACATCTAGAATATTTTAATTTGATGGAAGGAATGGTACACTCATAATGAAAGTAGTCTTCAGGTTTATATTTCAGTGTAAACATCATACTGCTTTTTTCACTTCCATGTTAGCTTCATTTTTCAGCACCATAGGTTGTCACTTAACCCACAGAAGATTAAATCCACCCCTGCAGATGCCTTCAGCTCTGGAGTGTTTTAGCTTCATTCATCTCATTGTTTTGGTTTCACTGCCCACAGTTTTACTGTTTTGATTAACCCTCACTGCTCTCATAATATTTTAGGCAGCAGGTAACATACAGTGTCTGCTCAGACTGACAGAGTTAACAACCAGTGGGTGAACATAGTGGAGCATTTAGCAGCTATAGAGTAAGATATTTCTGTAAAGAGTTGGTGGAAACCAAAACAGAGCAAAAAAGAGAGAGCATTTTGGACTTAAATTGATCAGGTGCTCAGAAACATGGCAACACGGAAGTCGGTCACAGTATAGTGTTTACAGCTTGTTTTTGCTGCCCCCAAGTGGCCAAAATAATAGGTGAATGCAGTTCTAAAGGGACACTTCACCTCAAAATCAAAAACATTTTCCTCTTACCTGTCGTGTTATTTATCAGTCTAGATTATTTTGTGAGTTGCTGAGTGTTGGAGATATCGGTTGTAGAGATGTCTGCCTTCTCTCCATTATAATTGAATGCACAGAAGGAAGCATGCTACTGAGCTAGCTAACATTAAAGCTCAGCTGAGCAGGACGCTATTAACGTTTACATCTTGCGCTGTTACGAGCACAAGCCTCTCATCCGTGAGTTGATACACCTTCTTTCTGCGCGGTAATACAGTTGCCAGGTGTAGTTCTCTTGAGAGAAAATAGTTCCTACATGAAACTGCTCTCAACAAGGTCTGTGGATTATCTTGAGTAACTGGGTCATGATTTCTGGAAAGAGACATTGCTGTTGAGTTTTTCAAATGTATATTTTAGGCGCTTTGAGCACCACAAGCTGAGTGCCATGTAGTTCCATTATATTCAAGAGAATACAGACATCTCTATGGCTGATATCTCCAACACTCGGCAACTGACACCAAAAAAAACTATGGATTGGGAAATATTACTACAGATAAGAGGCAAAATATGTATTTTGGATTTTGGGGTGAACTGTCCCTTTAAACAGACTATATGTTCTCAGCAAATAAAACAGAGCTTCACTGCAGAAAATCGACTTTTGAAAACAAACTGTCTAATGAGGAAAAGTGAATACAGCAAAAACTTACTGTTTTCACAACACCTTTCTTCCTTTATGTCTGTAAGTGACCGAGTTTTGCACAAAAGTCCTATTAGCATGCAGTAGTCTCTTTGTGCCACAGATGTGACGCTTTGAACAAAGTGTATGACACATAAGCTCTCACACACACTCAGTGTATCAGTATCAGTCCAGGTGGCACGGAGGACCACATGGTTTGAGGCAGACAATAACACAATTACTCACACGGACTATCTGTGTGCCTCACGCAGCATGTGGGCCACATCAAAGCGTTCAATTGAATGTAAATGTTTGAACACGGGGGCCAAGACTAAAACCGAGAGACACCGACTTCAAAGGAGTGTCTTAATGTCTTAACTTTATCATGCCGAGGTTTACCAGCCTTGCGTGTGTGTGTGAGAGGGAAACTGAATTAATGCGTTTGATGTTTATGAGAGAATTAATGGGATTTGGAGAAAGTTGTGCGTGTGTGTGTGTGTGTGTGTGTGTGTGTGTAGAGGAGGTTAGTCGAGGTACCTCTTCCTCAGAAGAATGCACAAATACAGGATAAATCTTTACTCTTCAAACAAAATGTGTCAGAGGGTGATTTGCTGCAAACATGAAGGGTAACTAGGAGGACACCCTGATGTTTGTTGATCCTTTGGACAACAAAAGAAAATAAAAAGCTCTGTGAGTCATTTTTCATGTTAAGGAGCCATTAATTCTGACAGAGTTAATAATTTATCTTAATCACACTGATATTTGTAATGATAGGTGTTTGAACTGAGGTTTACACGCTCCACTGGGCTTCTTTTAACTACTGACAGGAATATATCGCTGTAAAGCAAGGTGGGGTTTGCAGTGCTTCTCCACTGTATGAGTGTGTATGTATGTGTGTGTCGTGTCCAGGCATGTCCCAGTGCCCTCCCTCCATCACTCCTCCCTCCTAATGTGTGCATGATGTCCCATCCTTCTCCTCTCCCTCCTTCTAATCTCCCATTTCCTGTGGAGTGCTGGTGTGGAACTGGTGTTTAGACACACAGAGAAACAGAGAGAAGGAGCTCATTGATAGTGATCGCTGGGGCTCTGAATGGGGGGGAATATTCAGTTTGACAGGGACCAGAGCCGCTGTCTTCTTTGCCCAGTAGGTCACATCCTTTTACGCGAACTCTCGGGGAGGGATACTGGGAGGCCTGCCAGGCGCTGACACATTCACACACTCTCTCACACGTACACAGGCGTATGGGAACTTGTGTTTGTGTGTCGGTGACACAAGGTCAGAAAATTTAAGATCCTGAATGAGCGAGTCCAGCTGGTGGAAGACTGGGAGTCCTCTTTACATCTCATCGTAGGGATCAGATTCCCGCCTGACCGAGGAGATCAACGCCGGCTTTCCTCTAACCTTTGATTGACTAGGAGCTCACTGAGCAGGACAGGGATGTTACACAGAGTCTGGACATGTGGTGATCTCTTTGCATAACAGGGAGTGTTGCAAGGTACTGCTGGCCTGGATACATCGGGAAATCCCCTTATGGAACACTATGCGTGATCCGCGGAGGATCAGTTTGCTTTCAGTGGATCAGGGTTTAGTTCTGGTCCGGGGGTACGTGGGGACAGTATGTTAGAGATGCTGCTGATGGAGGCTATACAGCTCCACAGTGCCTGCCCCCCTCAGGTATGACCCAGACCTTGAACCCCTCCTGGAGCTCTCTGGACAGGTGAGTGTGGATGGAAATGTTGCACAAAGCCCCAGTTGATGTACATCTTTTTTTTAGGGTTTAAAGTTACTTAAAAAAGAATATAAGAGTCAGTCGAGGCTGTGCATGTTTTGGGTTGTACTAAACTATGATTTATGATTGCATGTAATACTGCTGGCTCTCCTTTCACAATGGGGAATGTAGAAGAGGTGTGGACTGGAGTCACATGACTTGGACTTGAGTCAGACCCTAGTCGCAAATTTGATGACTTTAGACTCAACTTGACAAATTCAAAAAAAGACTTGCAACTCAACTTGGACATTAACACCAATGACTCTTGACTGGGACTTGAACCTGTTGACCAGAAAATACTTGATCTTTGCTCCACGCCCAAAGATTAAAAACTATGTTATGTAAAAAGCGTTTCATAAATCAATTCATTTCCCTTAACTTCCTGAATCAGCTGACGTCAGTGCTACTCATTCCCAGCAACACTGAATTCCCCATGTACACTTCACTTGAACCAATCCGACAGCATCCAATCAAGTTGCATGAGAAAACCTTGAAGAGCTATTGTTAGTTACAGAGCTTCAGCTGGAAAAATTGCTACTGAAGATTATTTTGTTCAGGCGCAACAACTTCCAACTTTGTTCGGCATTTGAAGTCGCAGGAATAACAGTAAGTTGATGCTGACATTAACATAATTAGCAAATTAATGTTTAGCTAATGCTATTGCTTTGTTGTTAAAATGGCCGTACATTTGGTAAAGAGTGCATTTGGACTTGTTTAGGACTCAAAACCCAAGGTTTAAGACTTACGACTTGTCAGTCTTGACTTTGGACTTGAGTGTAAAGCCTCAAGACTTACTTGTGACTTGCAAAACAATGTGTTGGTCCCACCTGGCATGTAGTATTCAGGTACTTAAAGAAATAGTTTGACATTTTGGAAACATGCTTATTTGCTTGCTTATAAAAAGCGAGATGAGAAGGCTGATACCACTCAACACCAACAAAACACCAGTGAAATAGTATAGAAATACTGAAATATTACCTAAGTATTAGCATTAGCATGCAGTGTTGGAGCTGGTCATGGTGGAGCTAATTTTAACTACTTCATACATTGTTAGTGATATTGTAATAGACAAACATGGACATTTCTGCATTCTGTTTTTGTGTGTAATAAAACTGAAACTAATAACTAAGTAAGTAACTTAAGCTTTTTGTTAAATGAAGCAAAAAGTACAGTATTTTCCTCTGAAAATAACTGGAGTATAAAAAAGCATAACATTTTAACTGGAAGTATATTACATTTGTATTTCATTATAGTATTTGATGAAATGTAGTTGGTTGTCCTCCACCACTTTCAAAGTACACTACAGTGTTTTGTTTAATTGATATAGATGGTTTGGGGCTGAGGTCACCTCACGCCAACATGTCATGACATTTTACATTTTTAATTTGGATAATTATTGTGCCCAAAAAGACAAATATTCTGACTTTCCTTAAGAGTTCTTTTTGGCAGGGTGTGAAACAACATTTAGAGCATGACACTAAAATGCCCCACGTGTTCCCAGATATAATGAAAGTAGGGCTGTTCACCTATAATTTATAATTTTTTTATGATCTTTTTGGACTTTAAAACAGTTTTAAAGTCTAAATCAACAAGTTTAAGCAGGTCTTACCAGTGTGTCTTGATTGGGAATCAAGTAAATGCAAAGAAATTTACTTTATGATCTTGACTTGTAGATTTATTTCTAATAAGTCAGGGCTGCACTGATACAACGGTGTGGTCTTGAAACCATGACTTAAAGGTAGGAGACAACTTCCTACTGCTTTTTCTGTGAAATACAGGTTTTTTTTCTGGGTTTCTGGACATATGTCTCTGCATAGTCAAACCGTAAAAGTGAAGGAACGTGATGTGCAATCAGCGTCAATACTGTGTAGAGTTGCTGCGAGATCATTTTGATAACTCACTGGCGTCCAGTGATCCCCAGTTAATGTGACAGCATTTGCACTTTTCAGGAGTTCCTCTTGAGTTGCTTTCTCTGACACTTACAGGTCCTGTGTGCGTGAAGCTATTGTTACCCTCAACAGTAAGGCATATGACTGGTCACAACATGCCAACCTGAAGACGTTCCTTAGACTTGAGTGTTGACTGGTCTGCAGTTAATTCCCACCCATTTAGAAAGGGCTGTAGTTAATGTCTTTGATTTAGTTTCATCCACAGGTCTGAGATGATTCGCTTTGCTGGCTTTGGCGAATAGCTGCACCTGTGTGCTCAGCTCTTAGGTGGTGTCTCAAACTCGAAGTACTTCGGTTTATTCTGTTTGACACAAAGTGCATATTACTTTCGACTTGTCAAGTGAACCCACTGTGAGCTTTTTAAAGTAAAATGAGCCATTCAGCAGTGCAGTAATGTTGTTATTTTCCATCACTGTGGAAGCAGGAAGCTGCTGTGGCAGCCTGACTATAAGGACCATCTAACCCTGCTCAGTGATTGTAAACCTGACATTTGTGCCTTTAAATGAGGAATTCACTTACAAAACAGTACTGAAGTAACACTATAACCTCCCGCTGGTGGATTTGTCCAGTCAGAAAACTCAATTCTTATCATCACTGTTCATATTTACCATCTCTGTTTGCTCTGTTCACTGATAGGATTTGTTTAGATTGTAGTAGTTTTGCCCCCCGGGCCTTTTCTCCCTGATGAAATGAACGCTGTCTAAGCCTATAATTATGGTACAGCAGATTGCTGCTGCATGTGCACCAGCCTTACCTTGAGGATAGGAAAGCTAATTCATGTGGCTTAACATTAGCTTTAATCTTTGATTGGTGTTGGATTTGTGCTGTCGTCAACCAGTCGTGAATATTTTATTTATGGTTTTGTGTGGGCGAATGTGACACGCACGCGAGTCGGTGCATGTGTGCACACAGAAAAACAGCCACTTATCTAAACAAACACCAACAAATGTCATCTGTCTTGAAACAGACCTTGAGTCACGGCGTGGGCGAGAGTTTGCATCATGTTTTGCCGTCAGCAGTGGATGTTCATCTTGAAACAGATCTGTATTTGAGAAAGGTTTTATTTTCATAGTATGACCTTCTCTCTCCTCCTCCTCCTCACTGTCAGAGGCCCAGTCTGACTCCCGTCTCTATCTGCTTTCACAAACCTAAGACATTCCTCTCCGGGAGGACAACAATCAGGGCCGCGCCGCCCCCTCCCTGCCCCTGTGCAGCCTTAAAAGGCTTCCCCAGCTGGCGTCTTTCTTGATGATGAGGGCTGAGTGTTTATTACTGAGTGTTCTGCTCTCTAAACAGTTTCCCCAGTGTGGCCTCCCCCCTCCTGGTCCGTTAACACTCAGCCTGGCACGCAGGCGCTGTTTCAGAGGAAAAAAAAGGGACCTGGATGCACAGTTATTTAGTATAAATAACAAAAACACAAATACACACACACACACACACACAGCCAAGTCAGTTCATGAACTGCAGGACTATCAGACATCTGCTTCTTTACCGCTGTCTGAACAGAGGGCAGTAGGTCGTGTGAGGATCAAGACAATATTTTTCATCCAGGCTCTCTAAGCTGGGTTGGCAGCGTCCATGCAATCAAACATGGAGATGTACACACAGAAAAAGAAAGAGAGGAAATACTGGAGCAGGGCTGAATGATATAGGAAAATAATCTAATTGCAATTTTTCATATTGTGATTACAATCTAGTATCCTTTTTTCTATAGTGTGACCAATACAACACTGGTTACAGTCAACATATAAAGACTTCAATCACAGTAAAATATTGTAACATAAAGCCTTGTAAAAATGTAATATCATCATGACTTCAATAAAATCTAAAAAAAAGGACAACAGGCCAGGTGTGAGCATCAATATATGAAAAAATAAATACAGATCTTACTGATCTCCTGTCAGCTACAGTAACAAATCCCACAAACTAAAGTACAAACTGACCTTGGCTCTTCTTACTTGTTGTAAACATGTTGCTAACTTTACCCAGAAGTTTGGAAGCAGGACACTCGAGGTTTTCTTGGGTCTTGAGGAGCTGCAGTGTTTATTCGTAGACAAACTGAAACATACACTGTACATCTATAACACTAGGGCTCAAAGGCAGTCCTGGTCAACTGAAACTCTACCTGCTTGGTTGATGGGGAGGAACATTCTGCATGTTTCTGTAGGCTAACTAAATCGTCCACAGTGCGCTGATTGCACCGTACCTCGTAGCACTGTGTGTCCACCAAAGCTTATTTTTCCTGTTACAAGGCTTGACATTAATGCTTGCCCGGGTCAAGTAAACTCTGCGTTCGGGGAAGTGGAAAGCCTCATGCAGTTGTTTGATTGGGCAGTGAAAAATAAATGTGATGTCTGGTGTAACATTATCTGAAAATCATCATCACTGTCATTTTTTTACCCGGTTGTCCAATCACAGTGCAGAAGGGGTGGGTCTTATACCACAAAGACCATCACATACAAGCCCAAGTGCTGAGCAACAGCATTTGGTGTTGTCAAAAGGGAAATTAAAACACTTTGGTGAACACATAATCTTATGAAAATAACACCAGTGATTGTCTGACCAGTGAGAATTTGGCTGGACAAAAGCATATCAACCAACCAATCGACCAACCGATCAGAAGATGTCAGCCCAAGACAACTTTACTGCCAGCTTGTTTCCTGCTTTACTCGCCATCACCTGTCTGCTCTGTCTGTCGCTTGACCACACACTTGTTACGCACAGATTATGCTACTCTCATACCAATGTAATAGGTAAACGTGTATTGCATGTGCATATTGTTTTTTCATCTGCTCTCATTTACACATTGGAGCGTAGGGCAGCGTGTGAACACGTGAAGCCCATGGAGCCAGGTGTTTCTGGCCCTGTGATAGCAGCATATAAAAATGCAGCCTTTGCGATTAGGAAATTTGCATTCTGTTACATCACGATAATGATTTCAATCTGATTAATCATCCAGCCCTAACTAGAAGGGAGCTGAATCAGTGAGTCTGGTATGTTGCTCAAGAGACCTGTTGCAGCCTGATCATGGTTCTCACCCTGTGCTGTTGATGCAAGCACATATTTTATCTTAATTTTTTATTATGTAATTACTTAAACATCATCCAGAATAAAGTTTAAGATTATATTTTGCTATTAAAATAAATCTAATTTGTTAAATTTGCCCTGCTCAGTCTGTGTAGCTCAGAGTAGTCTAAGTTTATGTCTTGTTGCAGTTTTAAATGATTTTTTTGTATTACCAAAGAAAAAAAAAGTACATCATAACCATGCATGGTTCTCTTCACCAGCATAGACAGGAATGCAATCAACAAATGAACCAATTAATCAGTCACATAATCCCCAACAACCAGCTGCAATCCATCACGGATCATCATCATGTTGATGTGTTAATCAGGAGGGATCTACGGCTCAGACTGTCAAAGAATATTCAGAGCGCACGTGTGTGTCAGGATTCTGTGAAGGCTTAAACAGATTATGTATAAATATTAAATGTAATAGACAATGACAGCTGCAATGTTATTATCGTCCTGATTTAAAGACATAACTACAGGAGGCACTGTTGTTGTCTCTAAACAAACAAACATTAGCATGTTCAGTTTTTACCTGCTCACTAACCAGAGTCCGTCCTCTCCCCAGGGGTACGGCCGACTGGTTTGGGGTGAGCAAAGACAGCGACAGCACCCAGCGATGGAGGAGGAAGAGCCTGCAGCACTGCAGCCATCTGTACGGGGGTCTAAAGCCGCAGGTGATGAGGGAGATGGAGCTCCACAGCCAGGACAACCTCTCCCTGGCCAGCACTGAGACCCCTCCTCCCCTCTACCTCCCACCCCACCACCCCAGTCACCACCACTATGGCATGCAGAGGGTAGGCTGGCGCCGGGGGCACCTTACAGGGATGGAGGAGGAGATGGAGACAATTATTCACCTTTTGCTCCA
The DNA here is from genome assembly GCA_019142605.1 of Cephalopholis sonnerati. Classification (NCBI taxonomy): domain Eukaryota; kingdom Metazoa; phylum Chordata; class Actinopteri; order Perciformes; family Serranidae; genus Cephalopholis; species Cephalopholis sonnerati. Next base: position 13,905,237 of record JAGQAX010000020.1, on the reverse strand, counting down.
TCACATTTTTTCCCTCACTCTCTTTCTTTGGTTCTCAGTAGATTTCCGGCGCTTGCTTTACCTCTTTGCTCTGTCATCTTGCCTAGGGTTCAATTGATGGCTTTTTTTTTTTTACACATGATGCTTTTTTTGTAGATGTTTCTGAATATTTTTTGTAAGAAATATCTATTAAATATATGATTTCTCACAATAACTATCCACTGAAACTCATGATGCTACTACACAGGCATTACAGCTACTGTAGGACCCTATTTTCCCATGTTTCTGTGCCTAAGTGACTAAAAGCAGCCTTTTTTAAAATTGTTCCAGTACTGTGTGAGACAGGCTGCGGGCATGTTCACACTGGTCATTTACATCCACTGAAAGTGCTTGTTTTTGTCACGGACAGGCTCAGATTATTATTTTTAAGACACATAAAGGCTTCAAAATCCTTAAAAAAGGCTTCAAAATTGAGTATTTACTGTTGTATTTTATGACGTAAAACTAAAGTTGAAAATCTCTTAAGATTTGTAATTCACAAACCTTATTTTAGGCCAAAAATCCCATTCAAAAAAACCCACTGACTTTGAGTAAAGGCCACTGAAAGTGCAAAAATGCCGCCTCATTTGTGCTTCTTAGGACTCATTCCTGCAGCACTCTATTGTGAAACACAAGTTAACCAATAAACAGTAATGTTTACTTCTAATAGAGCTTGAAATTGACTTTTATTCATATCAATTCTCTGTCATTAAAACTTACTCATTATTCTTTTTTGCCTCAAAAATCTGCACCATCAATCTAACCCTAGTGTAGATGTGTGTTCTCCCAGCTTTGCACTATTCTCTCACTGTGTGTTTACTGTTGTACGTGGCTTTACAATTGAGTTTGAAAAAAAGCTGTGGTGAACCAACACATACGTACTGTGTGTGTGTGTGTGTGTGTGTGTGTGTGCGGTGTGTGTGTGCGCAGATCGTAGACCCCCTGGCCCGGGGTCGTGCCTTCCGCATGGTGGAAGAGGTAGACGGCTTTAGCGTCCCGCAAACTCCCATCACGCCCGGCACCGCCTCCCTCTGCTCCTTTTCCAGCTCCCGCTCCGCCCTCAACCGGTTGCCACGACGACGCAAACGGGAGTCTGTCGCAGTCATGAGTCTCAAGGCTGCAGCAGCACTAATGAAGGTGTTTGTTTACTTTTTTTTTTATTGTTGCTCTTTGTACAGTAGATTGTAGTTTTGTTACTAGATGGTCTGTGCTTTGCAAAATCTGTGCTTTAAACTCTTTTTTAGCTCTAAAGCTACTGCCAGCCCCTGTTGTTCTCAAATTACTTGTCATTTCTGCACAACGTGAACGCACAGTTGGACCGACTATAACTGGCAATACAAAGTCATTTGTACTCCATTATAGACGAACAGCAGCACATCACTATCTTCAGTCTGAAACAGACAGTTTTCTCTGAACAGTAGATTGAGCTCAGGATATATGACTGCTTTACACTTCTTATCTTTAAAAGACCAGGGGACTCATTTATAAAAGGGTGCATAGGATCCCAACTTAAAGTGTATGTCCAGAGAAAAGCCCAAAATGGTGTGTGCCAAAAAATATTCTGATTTAAAAAGCTGTTACCGTACACAATTTCCTTTTATAAATCCCGAGTCAACTTGGAATTGTCCGCACAAGGATCAGCCTCATATTCCGCCATCTGCACACACACATTCAACCATAAATGTTCAATGCAAATCACGTCTTGAATGATGATGAGCCTGTTATTCAGTGGGACTTTACAGTGAATCATGGCAACAGCGGAGTGTCACCACAGTATTTATATGTTTACAAAAGTCAGACTGATTGCTTGATGAATTATGAGTGGAATTTGGTTTGAGATTTGAGTTGGCTCATTATTTTTGCAACTGAAAAGTGCTTATGGAAAAGCTACGGCTCACTAGCACAAGCACATAAAACGGCTGGAGTGGATCTGTAACTAATGCGTGATATGAAGTGGATTTAAATGTATAAGAGGCATCATTAGAGGTGTAATGATTCCACTCACGTTTAATTTCTACAATCTGGCTTCAATTCACCACCTCACCATCTGCGTTGCTATCTCCAAAATGTTCATACATATGGGTCAGAGTTTCCCTACAGGTGCACACATTCTCCCGTCAAGTCTGTTTTTAAAAATCACAACTGTTGCGTGGGAAGTGGCGTATCCCTCTTTTAGGCCTTGCTTTGAGCCTAGCAACGGTTATAAATGAGACCCCACTGAGTTATCATGCACATGCACAGTTTAATCTCCATTATGTTATGATTACGATTACGATGTTATGTCCATTACATCTTATGTTTTTGTGACGAGATTCCTAGAAAAATAACATCCATTATATTATGATGTGTCCTATCTCCTACATATATGAATGGATGTGTTTAATCTGTTTAGTCGTGTGTGTGTAGGCAAAATATGAGATGATCTTATCTTAGTGCGGATTAAACTCAGGAGATATTACAGTACAGTAGAGATGACCCTGTCTATGTGGCCCACTGGCTACAGACTGGCCCATATAAAGGGATAAATGGATGCTCAGTGAGAGTATCTGTTAGTGTGTGTTGTGTTGGGGTCACTGGGTCTCACTAGCAGATGGTCCATGGTAATACACACTGAATGCTCAACTATCTGCTGGAGCAGGGAATTCCAGAAGTGCAGAGCTAATCTACTCACACACAACCATCAGACGCTGTCATTAAGGAGCTAACATGTTCAGTAGGAGACTCCCTCAGATAAACTGTAAGGCATCACTGCACCTCAGTCTGTTGATGATGATGCTGATGATGTTTGTGGATGTTGTTTTGCTTGTTAGGGCCGCACATTAGGGGACAGCACCGCCGGGCGATGTCGCAGACGGAGTTTCATGCCTCCTAGTTTCTTTGAAGACGACACCGTGGACTTTGCTGACGATCTTGACACGTCCTTCTTCACCAGAGTGAGCAGTGGACACACTTCTAGGATAATCTTTAATTAGCGATATCAAATATGTTTTCTTGAAGCACTCGACAAGAAGTTGTTCTTTATGTCCTACTGCCTGCACACTAAATGTTGTAGTTTTTCTGTAGTATATTTTTAGGCAAGCCATTAATGTGTTGGCCCAAAGCAGTCTCACTTATTTAGTTTTTATCTCTGTAGGAAGGCCTGCAGGATGAGCTGTCCAGCTATGCAGACGAAGTTTTTGAGACACCATCAGAGGCCGACCTCAAACAGCTGGATGAGAGTGAGCTCACGGGAAGTGCGCTGGATAAGAACGAGCTGGAGAGGAGTCACCTCATGCTGTGGGTTTATGTTTGTTACATGCACACATGAATCTCTGCAGGACAGACATGATGGGACAAACTCACAACCTTTGCATCATACTGTCTTATCATGTTATGTACTTTATTATAATATCATGCCCTGACTGACACATCAGTCAACAACATGCGTTCTTCAACTTTCCATTTCATCCAGGCCCTTAGAGCGAGGCTGGCGAAAGGCAAAAGACGGCTCTCTGGTCCAACCGAAGGTGCGTCTGAAACAGGAAGTAGTAAGCGTCAACAGCCATCAGCAGCGAGGACAAAGGATCGTGGTTCCCGTTAAAAAACTGTTTGCAAAAGAGAAGAGGCCCTACGGGCTCGGCATGGTCGGCCGCCTCACAAACCGGACGTACCGTAAACGCATCGACAGCTTTGTCAAAAGACAGATTGAGGACATGGACGATCACAGGTAAGACAGCTCATTCAGTTTTCCTCCAGAGGATGACTATGCTCTGAGGTGGAATTAAATAGAGCTGTTGCCATGTCCCAGATGATGAAGGCTGAATTTTCCTTCTTTCCCCTCTAGGCCTTTCTTTACCTACTGGATCACATGTGTCCATCTGCTCATCACCATTCTGGCTGTCACCATCTACGGCATTGCTCCTGTGGGCTTCTCACAACATGAAACTGTTGACTCTGTGAGTACATTTTTTTACAGCTATTATAATGAATAGATTGATGTATCGTCACTGAATAATTCGGGGTGAATTTCAATTTAAAATATACGGTTGAACAATAAAAGTAATTTTTTTCCCTTTTCTTTTTTGAGGTGTTGAGGAACAAGGGAGTTTATGAAAATGTTAAGTTTGTGCAACAACAGAACTTCTGGGTGGGTCCAAGCTCGGTAAGTATTTTTTTATTTTCCATTAAGTATCTTTTATCTATGATTTTTCTTCACCCAGCTTTGAGTGTAGTGATCACATGAAGACATTTTGTTGAGGGTAGTTCAGACCAAAAAAGGTTGGGAGCCACTGTTCTAGATCCACAACCTCACCACACCACAACCTAACCTCTGTCCTGCAGGAGGCGCTGATCCACCTGGGAGCCAAGTTTTCCCCGTGCATGCGCCAAGACGAAGAGATCCACAAACTGATCCAGGAGAAGAGGGCGAGGGAGAGGGAGTCAGGCTGCTGCGTGAGGAACGATCGCTCCGGCTGCCTGCAGACTCTGCAAGAGGAGTGTTCGGTCAGTGTGACCAAGGCCGCCATTTCACTCATACTATATTTGAGACAATGTCTGTCATATCTCTGGTGTGAAGAGTTTTAGTGTTTACTGGAAGTCCTGTGTATTGTATCGTGTAAGATGTTAAAAGAGATATATTGAATAGAAGTGTTACATGCAGCACCTTTATGCAGCTCTTGTTTCACCATTTAGTTGTAGTCGCCACTGCACTAGCAAAATGAATACAGAATAACAGAATAATGTTGATGATTTCTCTCCTTCTGTCTGTCTGTCTGTCTGCTACTGCAGAGCACCCTGGCAGTGTGGGTGAAGTGGCCTCAGCACCCCAGTGCTCCCACTCTGAACGGTACACTCCGCCAGCATGGTGCAGTCTGCCATCAGGACCCCAGGTAACCTCACCAAAACACTCTCTGTGTGGTTATTATCCTTCTATGTTAATGGAGCACACAGTTTGTTGCTACTATTGTATCACTCCACTCCACATGTGGACTGTATCACCAGGGCTTAGTCGCTCTCCCAGAGGACGAGTGACTTCAGCTGGTAATTTTTTAAAAAACTTTCTTGATTTTGTAGAATTTGTCTGGAGCCGGCCTCAGTTTCGCCTCACGAGTGGCCTGATGACATCACAAAGTGGCCAGTAAGTGCATTTACATGTTAATTGTTTGCTTTGAGGACAATGGCTAATTTAACACGTTGAGGTCTGAATGCAGCACGTTCACCTACACATAACGGCCTATGATCTGCAGGTTTGTACACGGTACAACTCTGGGAATCACACCAACCTCCCCCACATAGACTGCACCATCACAGGCCGGCCCTGCTGCATCGGAACCAAAGGACGGTAAGGATCGACGTCACTGAACGCCACAGGAGTAGACTAGTATAGAGCTAGTGTGGATTTTCTAAAGCTATTACTAGTAATTTAGTATTAAAGTCAGCAAAGTATCCCTTTAAGTATGTTAGACCCTTTTTTCTGAGTAATTAACTGCAGAACAAAATATATAATTGCAGGATCAACAGGCTGTTATTAAGTGACCAAATGTGGAAATACTGGAACATTTTATCACATTTTATCACATTAATTGAGTGATAGCTGATTAATTTAATGATATGTTCCACGTTGTAGGTGTGAGATCACTTCCAGAGAGTACTGTGACTTCATGCATGGCTACTTCCACGAGGAGGCTACTCTCTGCTCACAGGTATTTATAACTTTCTCCTTTTATCTCAGATCAGTGAGACTGCTGCTTCTCACTCACCATCTTGGCACAACAGGAGCTGTATTTGTTAATGGTGAAAGCTTTTTAGCCCCAATCAGAACCTGAGATGTAATCAGACATTTGAATTTAAAACTCTGCTCCAGGTGAGGCTCGAACTCACAACCTCGGCATTGCTCTGCAGGTCACTGTCTTATAAGTACCGCGCGCTGACCGATTGCGCCACTGGAGCCTGTAGCCAGCAGGGAAATGAAAGGAGTTTGGCCTGGATTCAACACTCTCATTTTCCTCCACAGGGTGGCAGTGGATCTTCAGCCTGACTGACTTTCACTCTCTGTTCCAGGTGGCTTGTATGGACGACGTGTGTGGTTTGCTGCCTTTCCTCAACCCTGAGATCCCAGACCAGTTCTCTCGACTCTGGCTGTCTCTCTTTCTTCATGCTGGGTGACTGAACTCTTCTTTTTCTTTACACCCATCTGAAAACAGGCCCCAGCAGCACTGTGAGGGGTGTTTAATGTGAAACTAGAAGTGCTGTATTAGTGATAAATTGTAAGGCATCAGGTGGATTTGGTCTGTCCTGTCTGTGTCTGCAGGATCCTTCACTGCCTGGTGTCAGTGTTCTTCCAGATGACGGTGCTGAGGGATTTAGAGAAGCTGGCTGGCTGGCTGAGAATCTCCATCATCTACATGCTCAGCGGCATCACTGGCAACTTGGCCTCAGCCATCTTCCTGCCCTACAGAGCGGAGGTACAGTTTCACTCTCACAACCAACTGTAAACGAGATACTGCATTTGAGACTGAGTTGAATTTATCAGCGACCTGTGTCCTCTATCTCAGGTGGGTCCTGCAGGCAGCCAGTTCGGCATCCTGGCCTGTCTGTTCGTGGAGCTGTTTCAGAGCTGGCAGATCCTCGAGCGACCCTGGCGGGCTTTTGCCAAGCTGCTGGCCATATCAGTCTTCTTCTTCTCCTTCGGTTTGCTTCCGTGGATCGATAACTTTGCCCATGTCTGCGGTTTTGTGTCAGGATTCTTCCTGTCCTTCGCCTTCCTGCCATACATCAGGTAGGTGAAGAGAGATGTGTGTGGCTTATTTACTTTCTTTCCCCAAGAGTTAGAGAGGGAGATCAGTGCAGCTCTTATATCTGTATGGTAAATATGATGCTACAGCCAGCAGCCAGTTGGTGTCATTTTTAGAGTTTGGTTCTGTCCAAAGAAAGAAAAATCTGTCTACCAGTACCTTTAAAGCTCGAACTTTTCTTCCCCTCGGGCAAGTGTTTTATGCTTCCTCCAGTCTTTACCCTAAGCTAAGCGAACCATCTCCTGACTGCAGCTTCATATTGTCTGACAGTATTCATATCTTCATCCAACTCTCCACAAGTAAGCCAATAAGCCTATTCCCTAAAAACTCAGCATAATCAGGCTTTATTTATAAGGTTTATTTCTGTAAAAAAAACAGTGAAAAATGGTAAATATCCACACAGGGTTTAATCACTATGGTAACATAATCAATGCAAAAATAGAATAATTCATTAGGAATGTATTGACGTTGTGGTGACCCCTATCTGAGAGCAATGTCAAAGATATTCCAGTCCAAATCGATGGATAAAGTCTAAAGGTCAACTCTCTAGGATAAAAAACTCACTGCGAGTTTATGTGTGTGTTTGTGTGTATCTGACTTTATCCTTTAAAAATTGAAATAGCAGAATTTTCTTCAGTATTAACAATCTATATTACAGTTTTCACATCATGAGACATGGCTCGTTGGTCTAGGGGTATGATTCTCGCTTCGGGTGCGAGAGGTCCCGGGTTCAAATCCCGGACGAGCCCATAGCTTTCTTCACAAAGACTCCATGTTAATGTCTCAGTGCTTCTTACTACAGACAATAAACAAAATAAAAATAAAATGACACTGAAACTTTACCAGAAAGTAGGTTTACAGTAGGTAGAGCTGCTGAACTCAACTTCCCCATGCCCCTTTCCCTGTTTATCTGCTGCTGCAGGAGTGTGAGCTCTGTGCCTGCAAAAGAGTCACACGCATAGTGATAGGGCTAACTGTTAGCATCCCACGGCTTGTGATTATCTTGGGTTTAAACATCATAGTTGAGGTGTTTGGGTGTCAGAGTTTTTGGGACCATTTAACAGCTCTATGTTGGATGCTAGCCACTGCTGCTGTGTTAGCTTGTGCTAACAAGGTAAAGAGAGCAGGAGTTCATGTCGGACAGTACTTGAACACTGTTTTGTGATGCAGCCCACCCCACCACCACCACCACCATCACAAATAGACTCTAATTCTGTGGGAAACACTGACTGCTCATAATAATCATAGGCTCCAAATTGGATAGAACTTTGCAACTATTTTTGCACTTTTCACTTGCTCCTACGAAAAAAAATCCTAAAAGCATTGTTTCATGCATTGCAATTTTGTAGAAAACCTATTGTGAGATCAGGGATTTCAAGCTGCAGCTATCCCAGAAACAGCTGACAAAATCCTGAAGAGACTGATTTCAGTTTAATCTGATGTACTCTATGTGTCTTTCTGTCTTTTAACTCCATTATGAGATGAGTAACGCAGGATTTTCCTCCTCAGCTTTGGCCAATCCGACATGTACCGGAAGCGTATCCAGATCTGCGTCTTCCTGCTGGTCTTCCTGGGTCTGCTCTCCGCCCTGGCCGTCCTCTTCTACGTCTACCCCGTGAAGTGCGACTGGTGCGAGTACCTCACCTGCATCCCGATCACGGACAAGTTCTGCGAGAAGTACGACCTGAACGCACACCTCCTCTGAACATCGGCCCGTGAAATGAATGTCAGCTGGACTGTTTCTGGATGTGCACTGAGGCTGAACTGGTCATAACACGTGTAAATGTTGGATACGGAGCAGCTTGTGACATTTTCCTGGAATAATGACCAGAATTTCAGGATTTCTTGTGGATGTTTTTGTTTCACTGTTTGGAAAAGTTCAACAGACCCATTAAGAATAAAGGCTGAGCATGAGAGCCTTCAGGCATTTAAACATATTCACACGCATGGGAACCCAACTATCAATGTAAAGCTGACTGAAAAGGACTAACGATTATTTAGTGTGTGACTGATCTCTAGCTGGGCTAATCAATGAGCAGTCACACTGGAGGAGAGTTACAAAGACAATTGTTGCCTGCCAAATCAGTTACCTCTCTTCTGTGGTAAAATAGGTTTAACAGCACCGCTCAGTGGCCAAAAGGAACAGTACAACCTGAAGAAGCGGCAGAGGATGAGCGGAGGATGTTTGTTTTGTACTTTTTTACTGATGTCCAAACTGTTTTGTCCATTTTCTGGATGTCCTTAGAGTTAAAACTCGCCAAGAAATGAGACTGTAAAATGTGCCTTATTGACACAAAACCACATGATGTCTTTTTGCGCCATGTACTGTATGTGTCAGCAGTTTCTGACGTTTTGGGTTTCGTTCCTCAATCTCTGTAGAAACTGCATCACACAATCTGACACACTCATGTAATATATGTTCTTACTTCAGTATTTAGTGGCTGAAATGCCACTTTGTTTGTTTTTTTTTACCACAGTTGGTTTCCAGCACAGCCTTTAAAGCACTTCAATCATCAGTGGATTGACTTTTTTATATATTGGCCCAGTGTTACATCTGTAAAGCACACACTTGTATGGTAATCTGCTCCATTGTGAATAGCTGTTACTGAGGTGAATTTGTGTTTTTATTCATTGTGGTGGCGTTTTAGCTACCTGACAATAAACTAAACAAGACGGTTCAGCAAGAGTTCAGCTCATTATTTTTTAAATGTCTGCGTGGTGCCTGCTCACAGAGGACATGTCCAGAAAGCTAATCTTCTTGAGGTGAGGCTTGAAATTACAACCTCAGCATAAGTCCACTGAGTAATATCCAGCCTGCTGCACGCTGAACGATTGTGCCACTGGAGCCTGTTGGGCTGCTTTGAGGGTCCACTGTTATCTGCCATGTTGGAAACCTGCAAGCAAACAGGTTTGTGTCTTTGGTCTAGTGTGTAGGATTTAGTGGCATCTAGTTGTGAGGCTGCAGAACTGAAACTCCTCCTATGTGCCAACTGTGTAGAACTACAGTAGCCCATGTGAAAACACAATGTCTGTTCTGGGCTACTGTAGAACGACATAGCAGACTTTGTGGAAGAAGACGAACTTTGTACGTAGATATGGAGTGTTTGTAGGCCAGTGTGGGAGTTAGCTTCGCCCTGGTTCCCCCATCAAAAATCCTATGGGATTTGAACAGTCATTAATGATACTGACATGTTTTGATCAGCAAGATCTTCACAAATAAACGCCACTTTTATGATTTTTGAAGCATTAATGCAATTTCCAGAAGTAAGAAGCTAACATTAGGCTATAAACAAACTACATCATGGGCGCATGACTTCGACATTGTCATGACAACGAGGCTTTGAAGCCATATTTGACATGATGACGTTTTGTAGTCTCGTTTAGCCACTTGTTAGCTTCAAAATTAACAAGTGGGGTATTTATTGATGTATTTTATATTGTAGAACAAAATTTGAAGCTTATGTTAAGCACAGACTTTATTTCAGGCATCCAACCAAAAATCCTTTCAAATAAGCTACTGACTTTGAGAGAATTGAACCAGGAGTGCTAAAATGCTAACTTATTTCCAGGTTTCAGGGCTCATTCCTGCACCAATCTGTAAACGCTTCAGTCAGGTAACAAAAACACAATGATTCTTATTTTCAGGTCATTATGAACTAATGAAAAAACATGCTGTTTGTGCCAATAAATGCTCCTAAATCCTACACAGTGGACCTTTAATATTCCATTTAAATCTTATTAGTTTTTCAAAATGATACAAAAAAAGGAACACTTCAAGTGTTAAAAACCTAGATATCTAGATGGCTGGTGTAAGCATTTTCATTGTACATAACTGAGCAGAGAAAGTCAGCTCAGATCACATTATAACACATAAATATTTGCACATATTTGAATTGTCATATAACAGCTCCTGACCTGAAGCTGCGGTACCGTAACAGCGTGAATACACGCGCATCAAAATCCACACTGAAATGCAGTTGGGTAGGAGGACAGTCAGAGGCGCTAAAGCACGCGCGCGATTTGAAAAAAGGTAATTACGCACGTGCGTGCCCCATACCAAAGCGCGCGCGCATGAAGTTGTCAGCAGCTTCATGGCACCGTCGTTTTACCGTAGTGGTGGTTGAGTAAAAAGCTCTGAAAAGCCACTTTCTGACTGCGACTGACACACAAGGCTGAAGGACGAGATATTTACATCCACAGGTAAGTCCTAACAATCACACTGCGCCTTTAAATGGCTTCATTACTCACACAATAAGAGAGAGTACACCACTACAGGCCTCAGCCTTCATGCAGCAGCTGGCTTCATTAAAGAAGAGCTGTGCACATGCGTCTTTTTAGAGAAAGAGACCTGCTGTTATTGATACTCACATCAGAGGTCAGTAGCTAAATTTGTGACCTCTGCTTTAATTGTCAAATTGTTGATTTCAGTGAATGAACAGGTCAAGGCATAACACGTTGGTGAGAGCAATAACTGAGGCATTGTCTCCTGCCTTGTTTTTATGAGAAGGTACTTCCAACTTAAATAGAGAACAGTGGCTACAAACAGGGGCGTAAACAGGGTGGTTGCACTGGGGCCCATGGGGTGAGGGGGCCCATAGAGAGTGGGCCCTCTGACAATACGTTGGGCAGAAAACAGGCCCTTGTGAGGCATTTAGATTGTCAGCTTAGAAATGTGCCTGTGTTCAAAGAAAAACTGCATTTGCCATTTGCTACATGTGCCTTCGAAAAGGCAAAGCCATCTCCATCATGTTTTTCTTTTCTTTTTTTGTTAAATAGTAGCTGTTGCAATCTATATCAAAAATGTTATAAAATATATGCCTACTCTCCATACATAAATTGTAGCATCACAGTTGAAATAAAACAAGCCTGGACTGATGTTCTAAGGCAGTTTATTCCGTTCTCAAACTTTAGCTCATGAAGTTAGCAATTATACCAAAACTCAAAATTACTGACAATTTATTTGCCCTCTCGACTGGTGATAAACACCGTTAAACTCTCTCCGTTCATCCCTTTTACTTCTTTATTTTCTGCTTTTTATCTCCATCGTACTAACGTTACTGCACTGTTTACCTTTCCTCAATTTCCATCTTTTTCTGTGTCTGCAGTCTCTCCAAAATAAAAGCACTTCCTGGTTGACTGGAAATAACAAAATAAAGGCAACAAACACATTACAACTGCTAACACATGGACTACTGAACATTATACAGAATAAGTTTATGTAAACTATAAAAACAGCTACACAGTTAAATGAATACTCCCTTAATTTTGTCGGTACTTTTGTCGATGCGATGATGATTTCTGGGTAATATGTATGTTGATGTTATCCAGTGTCACGTCTGTTTTTGATCATGTGACAATAAGAATTTACAATAGCTAGTTTAGGTGCATAACTAGTAACTAGCGTGCACCGGGGCCTATTTCAACTGCCTTACGCTACTGACTGCAAACTTTTCTTTCGGTTTTGTTCTCCCTTGTTATATCTGAAAATATATTTAACTCTGCTATAGCATTTGTAAGATACTAACACACCCAACAATCCTCCTACATGACAGAGAACGTCAGTCTGCCACTGCATTTCTTACATGACCTGAGGACTCAGTTCAAAGGCATGAGAAAAAAAGGTTTGTTGTGTTTTGTAGTTGCCCACTAGATGGCAACACAACACCAGTAACTCCCAGGTTGAACCTGGTACCAGGACACAGCATGACTGCTGCTCAGGGTATAAAGTTACTGCGACATTGCCGTGTTGTTCTTTGGGATTTGAATGTCATTAATTCAAGCAGGGGCTTTATTAGCGTGCAGAACTCTTGTTGGTGCTCCCTGTGTGCTGTACTACTGTTCGTTCTGTGCCTTCTCTTCTTTCACACACACACGCACACATGCACACATGCACACATGCACACACATGATTGCTCCAGCATTCATTAAGTCCTGTCTGTAATTGAGTCTAAATAAGTGTGTACTTGTGTTGGAGAGCAGCTCTGAGAGCACAACACAGATAACACTGATCTGCGTACAGAATACAACAGTAGAACTCATTCTATTGACACAGTGCTGCATTTAGTTGATTCCTAATGTCATAACAATCTCTGCAAAGGTCATACTTGCCCCTGTCCTTTTACTCAAGAAGGTCAGAGGTCACACACTTAAAATATGTTAACAAAAATACAGTCAGTGGAAAAAAACATGATGCAGAGACACCCACACAGAGTGATGCAGACCTTTGCCATGCCTAGCCAGCGTTATTGATTGTCAGACCATCTGACATTTTGGTCATCAGGTTATTTGAGGGCAGAGGGGATTTCTGTCTTTTCTGTCTTGCAGTGACCTTTTTTGTGAAGTCTTGTCATTCGTGTGTGTATAGCCCACATTGCCAAAACAATGGGACTTTTTTAAGGAATACTTTGACATTTTGAGAAAGGTACTTATTCGCTTTCTTTCTGAGAGTTTGATTAGAGCCTTTAAGTCACTGTTTATGTACTCAAAAGTGACATAAGGTGGTAATAAGTGTGTTAATAAATGTTGGTAGGTGGGTT